>CM028133.1:816345000-817595000 GCA_016271365.2 Neoceratodus forsteri
GGTCCAGTGTTCGCCAGGATAATCTGGTGGTCGCTCTCAGAGGGGGCTTTCCCTGATGCCTTAAAGGAGACATTGGTGAGGCCCCTTCTGAAGAAATCATCACTCGACCCTGATATCCTGGTGAATTATCAAACTATCTCCAACCTCCCATTTCTGGGGAAAGTTGTGGAGAAATTGGTGGTATTGCAGCTCAAGGCACACCTTGTGGCCTTTGACATCTATGAGCCATTCCAGTCCAGATTTAGGGCAAGGCATAGCATTGAGATGGCATTGGTCAGGGTAAAAAATTACCTCCTCAGGGCTAGGGATAGAGGATACTGGTCAATTCTCATTCTCCTTGATCTCTCCTCAGTATTTGACACCATGGACTGCACTGTGCTTTTGCATCACCTTAGAGTATTGTGGACTTACCAGTACAGTCATCAACTGGTCTGAGTCCTATCTCTCAGGTAGGAAGCAATGGTTAGTGATGGTGAATTTCTCCTCCTTTCCAAAGCTCCTACCATGTGGAGTTTCTCAAGGTTTGATTCTATTGCTGATGTTGTTCATGGTGTAAATGCTGCCCCTGGGAGAGCTCATCAGATGTTACTGTCTGGGTTTTCACTGCTATACAGATGATACCCAGCTGTATATGTCTTTTGCCCTGGGAACAATCGATGCCATCGAAGTGCTAAACAATTGCCTTGCCGAGATTCAGGACTGGATATCCTCCAACTGGTTGAAGCTAAACCCAGGCAAGACAGAGATGATGGTGATTGAGTCTGGTCACGGGCGGGATGGGAATGCCTCCGTGGTGGTAACAAGACTTGTCCTGGGATCTGCCCTGTTGATGGCATCCTTGAGGGTGAGAAATCTGGGCATCATCCTGGATGACAGGTTGATGCTTGATGCTGAGGTGTCATCTGTCTTCCAAAGTGGTTTTTACCACTTAAGGAATGTTGTCAGGATTAACTAGTTCCGCCTGAGGACCTGCCCTCACTGGTACATGCCTCTGTTACATCCAGGTTAGACTACTGTAATGCTCTTTACTTCAGGGTCATAGGAGGGAACCTCTGCCAACTGCAGCTAGAGCAGAACACAGTGGCCAGGTTGCTGATGGGCCTACCTAGGTCTTGTCATGTGACCCTGGTCCTGCGCAACCTGCATTGGCTGCCTGAAAGGTGGAGAATCATCTTTAAGGTGGGCTTGCTCACCTATAAGGCCCTATATGGCTTGGGCCCTAGCTACCCGATTGACCTCCTTACACCTGACATCCCAGTTTGCTCCCTTCACTCCTCCATGGAGGGCCTCCTAGTGGTTCTGAGGGCCAGGCTGAAAACATCAGGTGACGTCTTTCTTGAGGTGGCTGGCCTGGTTCTTTGGAACTCGCTTCCTGGATCATTGAGGGAGGTGACCTCGGTGGAGGCATTTAAAAGGGGTTTAAAAAACTATATCTTTAAAGAGGTGTTCCCAGTCTAAATGCAGCTGATTTTAATGGTTTATTTATTAATGCTAATTTATTGCTGAATTTTAGACTTTTGTTGTATAGAACCCTTGTGCAGCTTTACTTGTTTGTTTTTGTTCTACTCTGCTTGCTTTTATTTATTTTATTTATTTAGTTGTTTTAACCAGGAGTAGCACACTAAGCTGAATGCTTTTTTACAGGAGCGACCTGGGAGCACAGGGAAGTTAAGTGACTTGCTCAGGGTCACACAGTATGCAAGTGGAAGCTGTGGGATTCAAACCCAGGTCTGGTCTGCTGGATGTCAACAGTAAACCACTGCGCTATACTGCCTCCCTGATTTGATCCTTTAAGGTGCCCAGAGCCTCTGGGACTGGGCACTATATAAATAAAGTTACCTTACCTTACTTTACCTTACCTAACCTTACCTATGTTTATCCTACTGAACAGGTTATACTGATCTAAAAACAAACTTTGATTCTTTTCATTATTTTGTTAAAGGTTTCTGTGTGATGTTATAGACTCATTGAAGATGTTTTCCATCCTTGGGGTGAGTACATTAAAGGTTGAGGGGCTCACTTCCTCGGGGAGGGCACATGGTCATTTGGTACTCCAGGCTGCTGGTTGGCTACAGAGTGACATTGGCATTAACTGCCACAACAATCACTTACCTGCCCTCCCAAATGGAGGGAAAGATGAAATCCTAGAGGCCCCTCTGGGAAAAAGGGGGTTGGGGAACTAAAGAAACATAGGGGCTTTGAAATAGTCTTTCTTCTCTCGGCTTTAGGCTCCCTTATTGATGCTGCTTTTTTCCTACATGTTATTCATTTTTATAATTACTATCCAGTTCTAGAACCAAGTGGCGTCAGTTGATTTGAGGCCCTGCACTGAAATTTGTGCTGTGAAATTCTATAATCAGTATAAGTAACTGCTGCAGCTGTGCAGGAGAGCTTGGCTCAAGAAATCCACAGGAAAAACAGCAAAAAGTCAGCACTTCCAAGCTGCAAAGTTTATTTAGAACACTACAACACTTACAACACCACCTAACAGACCATAGCACACTGCTCCCTAAGTGTTGTAGTGTTTTAAATAAACTTTGCAGCTTGGAAGTGCTGACCTTTTGCTGTTTTTCCTGTGAGATTCTACTCAACTCATATCACTAGGTCCTGGAACGAAGCAGTAATTAAATATGATTCGATGTGCTTACGCAACCAGATGAGATAGGAGATGCTTGTGTAACTTGATTTACTTTGTGGCTTTCCACCTCTCTATCTATGGGATATACCACCCTGTAGGGGTACGACGCAAGGAACCCTGGAGGAGGGTTCCCCCCTTACAGGTGCCATGGGAATGATTGTGTCGGCTAAAGGTAGGTTAGAAAGAAGCCACGGGTAAGAGAGATGTGCCACTGGAGGAGGAGGGGTGGATGGTGGGCAACAAAAAATGAATCCTGGATGGGCTCCAGGATGCATGACCTTTTAAGCCCAATGGGGGAGTGATGTTGTTGTGCCACCCATTGAACCTCGGGCTTAAAGCCCTCCCATTCAATGTGCTTACACAACCAGATTAGATAGGAGATGCTTGTGTAACTTGATTTACTTTGTGGCTTTCCGCCTCTCTAGCTGTAGGATATACCACCCTGTAGGAGTACGATGCAAGGAACCCTAGAGGAGGGTTCCCCCCTTACAGGTGCCATGGAAATGATTGCATCAGCACAAGGTAGGTTAGAAAGAAGCCCAAAAAGAATACCCAAAGATGTCGAGCATCGAAGAGGCGAGGATGATGAATGAATTCTGAAAAGATGATAAGGGCTGACTTCCTAAGGAGAGAGGGGAAAGCCAGTGCCACCATCCACCTCCATCCAACAGTGGAACCTAACTAACCTGAAGAAAGCACTAATTAACTAATATTATGACCATTGGCACAGAGGAGAGGAGAGGAAAAACACCCTTTAAGGAGGAAACCTCTGGGGATCCAAGGCCTAGGTCGCCTTCCCTCCAGGCTGACGACGTTTGATTTGAGGATGTATGTCGATCAAGAGAATGATTCATTAATGAGGGAAAAAGTAGGGAGGATGATGACAGAGGAACATAAGGCAGCAGGGACCCAAGAAGGGGATGCTCAAGTATTTAATGAGAAGGAGTAGATCTATGTAAAAGTCAGAGAAGCAAGGGGTATCCAGATGTTTTGATTTAAGAATGTACAATGCTAAGTAAGGATATGAGTAGTGAAGATGATGGTGGGATAGGTAAAAACCCCAAAGAAAACACAGACCAAAGAAGGAACGTGAAGTAGCATCTACCCAATAGGGGCATGTAAATAGATAAACCTTAAGGGAAGGATGACTGAATGACAACTGGAGTTATGAACACGATACATGCAGCAGGATGGGCAGGGGTCGATGAGGTGGCATAGGAGACATGAGAGGTATGCCCAAAGAGAAACATCGATTGCAGGCCCCGAGTGGAGTGCATGCCTGAAGGCCAGTATGGAACTTGAAGAGGAGACAGGAATGAACTTGAAAATGAACTATGAGAAGTGCAGGATTGATAACACGATGACAGAGGGCAAGGAATGGTGGGGAAGTGGACCCTTAGTGCTGAAACCGAGGTAAAAAGGTACAAAGGAGCTCAGGAGAATGCAAATAAAGCACAAAGGGAAGCAGCGAGCACCAGGCATACCTGTCAATAACCAGGGCACATGGAGAGAACTCTGACTCATAAACAGCAGGTGCAGTGTCATACCATCATGGGAGAAAAGGCATCACAGCACGGAATAGAGAGAGGAGCCATAAAATATAATGCCAATTTCGAGGTCAGATAAGCTGCGAACAAGTCAAGTATAGCCTATTGGAGGTTACCAGAGAGAAGAGCAGTATTTATCGATCTTACCAAAGCTTTCAATCTTGTTGATCATCCCCTGCTTCTCTCAACCCTGCATAGACTTAACTTCTCATCCTCAGTAGTTTACTGGTTTAACAACTACCTATCAAACAGATTACAACTTGCTAAATTCAACTAAACACATCTCTTGGATGTGACCAGCAATTACATTGGAGTACCTCAGGGCTCCATCCTGGGACCCCTTCTTTTCTTGCTATACATCGACAACATAGATTATGCCATATTCTCCTGCTCAGCTATCCTACACGCTGATGATCTCATCCTCTACTCCAGTTCTGACAAAGTTAACATCATTAAAAAAAACCTCTCCTCGAATTTCAGGAATGTGCAAACATGGCTAAATGCTAATAAGCTCATCCTCAACACAAAAAAGACCCAAGCCATGCTATTTGGCACTGCCCCCAAACTCAGGGCCTGTAAGGAACCCCTCCTAGTCCATGACTCTGGGGGATCTTGCATCGACTATGTCACATCCTTCAAATACCTGGGAGTCCTCCTTGATAAATCTCTTGATTTCAGTCTGCACATTCAGTCAACCTGTAAAGCAACAAATGCCAAACTTGGAATCGCCTATAAGATTTGTCACCCGCGAACACCATCTACCAAATTGGCAATTGCCAAGGGTATTCTGCTTCCAGCACTGACATATGGTGTCTCCACATTTGCTAATGCCCATAGGACTGCTCTCCATAAATGGGATGCCGCGTATAACAACATATGTCGGTATGCCTCCTCTTCCCATCGCCTCAAGCACCACTGCACACTGTATAGTGACCTTGGCTGGCTCTCCCCAACTGCTTACCAACTATACTCCCTAGGGACCCTCACAGACTCTGTAATCCATAACCAAACCTCCTCCTCCCTTGCAGCTCTACTCGTACCGCAGACACCTGCCCACAGACTACACTTGGCAAACAAATTTCTACTTACTGTACCCAGATGTCTTACTTCAAAAGGCTCTGGAGCATTTCACTGCACCACCCCGGCCACCTGGAACTCCCTCCTTCCTGCTCTGAGGCAGGCCAACTCCCACCCAATCTTCAAAAAATAACTATATCGTCACCTATCCCAGGACCCCTGCACCTGCTTTGATCCAACTTAATTCTTCACAGCTAACCACCTTATTTTGCCCAAGACACTGCTGCACTTCTGAACAAGCTTTGCTATAAAATGTCTTTATAGCTGCCACTTAGCCCAGTTTCAGTTATTTGCATGTGCTAATGTCACTTTTGTCATCTCTGCATAGCTATATGTATTATCTTGAGTACTGTCTGAATTGATCTGTATTCTAACCTACCTGTACTATATACTATGTATTGTATAATCTCATCTCATTTTATGTATGTATTCTCCCAGGTCGTGCCTGAAAATAGTCAACTTTGGCTAGCGCACCTAACCCTGTTAACAAAAACGAAATAAATAAATAAAGATGAACCATAAACTATGACCAATAGTATAAGTAGGTCAGTGCATTTGAGCCAAACTGAGTGAGGTGGCTAAATCTACATGCCATGCACCAAAGTAAACCATAGGGACAGAGAGGCTGGTTTAAATGACTAACCTGAGCCAATGACTGATGTTCTGAAATCTACATCGAATGCTACATCTGAGATAAGATGGAAGAACTACCACATCCTATAAATAGACATGAGAGCCTGAATCATGGACAACAGTTCTTCTGAACACGCTCCACCACCTGTGCCAAAGGCCAACAATAAGAAAGAGAGATGGGAGGTTGGAAATACGAAACAGGCAGGCAGACAGGCAGGGATGAAGCAGAAAAATAGAACCCTAGGAATGATGAACAACAAGGAGAGGCCAGGCACAGGACAGCAAGACAAAGCAACATGAGGTGCAACTAATAGCAATAATGATTCCGTAGAAGTACGGGAGAGGAGGAGCTGGGGAAAGGAATGAGACCCAGAAGTGGCCATGCAGCAGCTGACCAAAGGGTGCGAAAGTGAAGGAAAGTGAAGGAAAAAGTACCCAAAGATGGGGACCACACAAAGCAGAAGAGCAGTGGAGCTACAGAGGTCCAGAGAGCAGTACGCTAAGGAACAGACATAAGAGTGAGGGGCGAGACAGCTAGCATGTGCATGGGGGAGATGCAGCACAGGAAGGGGAAGCTGCTGACCAAGTGGACCAGGAGGCAGAGAGGGAGCACAAAATGGCCACCATGCAATGTGGCATGGAGGAGGCGACAGCCAGGTGCTGAGGGCTCAGTGCAGGAATGACAGGAGGCAGAGAGACAGAGCGCCATGGCCAGCAGCAGCAGGGTCAGTAGCGCAGGGGGGGCAGTGTGAGTGACCAAAGCGAGAGGAGCACTCAAAGCGCCGATGGAGAAGGAGCCAACAGAGCTAAGCAGCAAAAGCTGTGGGAAGAGACAGAATACAAGGTGAAAGGTGCCAAAGAAGGCGAAGACGAACAAAGGGGCAACTGGAGGCATTGCAGAGATGAGGGGAAACACAGAAGACATCCAGCTAGGTAGAGGAGAGCAGCGCCTCCGGCTGCAATGAAAAATGAATCCTGGATGGGCTCCAGGATGCATGACCTTTTAAGCCCGATGGGGGAGTGATGTTGTTGCTCCACCCATCGAACCTTGGGCTTAAAGTCCTCCCTCTATCAGGCTGGAAAATTGCCTCATCAACATGAGATCCTAAAAATGGAATAAAATAAGATTTTTTTCAAACTGAACAAAAGAAGCACACTAGGGAGAATAAGGAGGCTACACACATGCCCTCATTTCCAGTTATATTTAAAAAAAGGCAAGAAAAGTTTGTTTCCTTTAAAATATTGTTAGAGCAATTACTGATATCACATGTTTGGTAAATACAGTATTTTACCAATACAGTCACTTACTATCTACTTTCTATTTAATTAACTGGAGTGCGTATCATGTTCACTACTGAATGTCAACTATTTACTGATAACAAGCAAAAAAACGTACTCATTTCTATATCCAGAAGCAAATGGTTTGATACTTTTTTTTTTACTGGACCAAAAAGCTAAGCTTTCGGACCAATCAAGTCCTTCTTTGGAAGCTTAAGCTTCCGAAGAAGGACTTGGTTGGTCCGAAAGCTTAGGCACTTTGTTCTTTTTGTAACATCTATGTTGGTCCAATAAAAATTATCAAACCATTTGCTTCTGGATCTGTTCTTACGAGGACCAATACAGTAACTAAACTAAATCTGTATGTTACTCATTTCTATAAATCATAAAATGTTTAAATAGGCAAATCATCCCTGGCCTAGCCTTCAGCAAGTAGAGTGCCAAACTAGTTATTCATATGCATGGATTGGTCATTACATTTTCTGAACAGAATTTCCCAAACCAGTGCTGAATCACTATTCTAAATCAACAGTATTAGTCATTCCCTCAGTACACACCACATACAGCAGTATTATATTTGGCATTTATACTTTGTGCAGAGCAAGTTACAGCAGCTTCTGTACTAAACATACACAACAGTAACTGCAGTGCAGTAGTTACTTAATATTGCTACATATTGGTTCATTTTCCTTAACATCTCTTTGCCCTTAATATTTCTAAGAAGCAAACTAGACAACGTGTCATTTCATGTAATACATGAGCTGCTACAGGTTTTCTCTCATTTTACAAAGTAAATCAAGCTCATCATTTCAGTCTCAGTGACACCTTAGGCTGGCTGTAGATCACAGGCACAAACCATTCTGGTGATTTAAATAGAAACTTTGGGGTTGGGGGGGGACTTTCCAGAAGTATCTTCTCCACTGCTGTACTCAAACATTCCAGTTACCATGATTTATTGTATGATAATTAATATGATAGTTTTTATGTGGTCAAAAACAAGCAGCCACCACATTATTTTCACTCCAGATCCTTTGTGTGGAGTTTATTTAAATAACAGAAGTTGCTGGGAAAGGCACCTAGAATGGAAACTTTTTCTGGTGTGATGCAAGTGTGTTGGGGGGTAGGGAGTTGAAATTTCATACATTCAATCTAAAAACTGCAAAAACAGCATGAAAGTATAATTCAATGTAAGATAGTAAGTATTTGTGATCAATTCTAATATGAAAGGGACTGCCATTATGTTCTGTTCTTCTTGTTAAATAAACTGTAGCTACTGTGGTAATTTATCAAAATTAGTATTTGTGTATAAAAAGTAAAGAAATGTGATTCTTTTTTTCACTCCCGAAAAAAGGTATTATTGTTACAGTGGCCTATATTCACAAACATTACCTCCAGCTGTAACACTACTTTACTCTGCCATAACTAACCCAGTTTAGTTATTTCCCATGTTGTTTAATGGCACAGCACTGAACTGGGTCAGTTAAGGAAAAGTAAAGTTGAGTTAATGCTGGAGGTAATGTTCATGAATACAGGCCAATGTCCTCCGTGTGCCATACCGGCACTCTGCTGTATAAAGTAGCAGACATCTGCTTTGTATGACTGCATACAATTGAGTTTGTGTGTGGTGGTGTGCTCTTTTCAGGCATTTGGACTCAGTCCCAAAGATAGCGTCAAAGCATTCTAAACACCTCTGTGAATGTTCTTTGAAGAGCTTTTTACTGGAGTTTCTGTTACATGGTTCAAATAACTAAAACAGTAATGTTATTAAATCATGACAGAATGACTGAATCATGCCCTACACACTATACACCTATAAAGTGCCGGATATATGTATATCAATTTCAGCATTTCAAAGACCACATTCTTTCATGCAAAATTACAAATTGTGTGGTAACTCATCCAGCCTTACACATTTTAGAACTGCCTTGAGAACATGATAAATATTAAAGTCTAGGACAGTAAAAGTGGTATCTAGAGTTGCCTCTATGGAAGTTCCTTAACAAGTATCACCACTTTAAGCAAACCTTTTTTACTTTGCAGACAATGGAAATAGTATGAAGATGTCATTAATAACTAGGCAAACAAGTAATCAGTATAAAGCAAGTATTTACGGGTGTGTTTTATGTATCATTACATTCTAAACATTCCTATAAAGTACCACCCCCAAAAGGCAACTCTTGTTTAGCTCTGTAGGGAGGTGGATCATACCAGGGTAGTTGCAAATTACTTTGAGTCTTGGCCTGCCAGTGCTGGCAGCTCAGTAAGATTATTACCTCCCATAAATAAAGTAAAGTAAGAAATATATGAGCACTGTAGAAAATCTCCTTATAGAAGCAAACTGTGTAAATTGTTTTTATGTGTGTTTGAGCATATGCACAAAGTAAACATATTGCTGGGGCTTGAGCAGTGTAGGGGATTGTACAGGTGTGTGTTGTGTAAGCCAGTGGGTGCAGAAATACAGGAGGCTGTGTACTAAAAAGTAAATGCTGAGAAGGCTGGTGATGGGTGTAAATGTTGTGTAGTTCTGGCTTGGATGTAGCAGCCCCAACAACTACACTGGTCTATTGCCCATTAGCCAGTTAACAGAAATAATCATCAAGCTTGAAAGATGAACTTCAAGCCTTAGAGTATTTCCCTTTGTGTGTGTTTTCCACACTTTTACTGGTTTTCCCTAGTTATAGACAGGAGTCTGGAGAGTATCTCTTTGAAAGCATTAAACGAAGAGAAAAAAAACATCAGCATGCAGAATGCAAATATAATAGCATCAAATATGTTACCAACATGTCAATAATGAACAGAAAACACCAGAAATAGTTTCAGGGCCCTTGAGAGGGTGGGGGAATATGGAATCATTCTCAGGGCCCAGCAGCAAAGAGTGGCCCAGACCACCTGGAATGCTACTGTACAGAGCTGCATAGGGGCCCCAGACTCTGAACTTTCCCTGGGGCCCAGGATTCCTCTCAAGGGGCCTGAATAGTTCATTTAAATTACATATTGTTTATGTTACTCTTAAAGCTCTATTAAACTCTATTAAATTACAAGGAAATATTTGGCTTTAACAAATGCTCGTTTTACTAATGGGGCTCGATTCTCAAAGGGCCACAGCCCACAGCAGCTTGTGCTGATTTCCAGTGTGCCAGGGACCCTGTGCCC
This sequence comes from Neoceratodus forsteri, assembly GCA_016271365.2. Taxonomy (NCBI): domain Eukaryota; kingdom Metazoa; phylum Chordata; order Ceratodontiformes; family Ceratodontidae; genus Neoceratodus; species Neoceratodus forsteri. The sequence goes on from CM028133.1 coordinate 816,355,327, forward strand.
AATTCTCTATTGGGTAGGGTCCCTGCAGCAATTTCTCACAGCTTGCGGCAACTGTGGCTGTGCGCCAAACAGATGGTGCATATGGCAGGTTTGCCACAAGCTAAGAGTGCAGTCAGGTGGCACACTATGAAAGGTAGTAGGACATCATAAGAAAGTGCACAACTCCAGAAAAGGATGTGTAACATGTATAAGACACATGGAAAATAAAAAGCATTCCCTGCTAGCTAGCTTCCCCCCCTCCTCTGCCCCAATCCTTTGTATACGTAAAAGACAGCAGTGCCCTGGTGTCCAGTGGTGCCCCCCTTCCGATCCCCATAAAATGTAAAACATACATCCCCTCCCTGGTGGCTAGCGGTCCTGTCCCCTGATCCTTGATGTCCCCTGCCTGCATCCATCACAGAACCCCCTGGTGTTCAGTGGCCCCCCTCCCATTCCTGAGAGCCTTGTCCAACAGTACCCAACAGTTCCTGGTGTCTAGGAACCCTCTCACCCCAGTAGGTAGTGCCCTACCATCCCACTCCCCCCATCCCATCCAGGAGCCAATGACAGGCACAGCCCTCTGCTCTTCACCACAGCTGGCCACCAACTGAGCTGTCAAGGAGCATGTACTGTACAATCAGCTGTTACAGTATGCAGTCCTTGACAGCTCAATCAGTGGCCAGCTGTGATGGAGAGCAGAGGGCTGTCTGGGTCGATGGCTGCAGGATGGGATGGGGGAAATCAGGGTGGTGGGGCACTACCTGCCAGGGTGGGGGGTCCCCTAGACACTAGGGACTGTTGGGTATTGTTGGACGGGGGGCATAGGGATGGGGGGCCACTGGACACCAGGGAGTTCTATAATGTACAAATACAGTGGACATCGGAGATCTGGGTAGGGGGACCGCTAGCCACCAGTGAAGGGATGCATGTTTTACATTTTATGGGGATTGGGAGGGGGACCACTGGACATGTGAGCAGTGCTGCCATTTATGTATACAAGGGATCAGGGCTAGGGAGGGGGACTGCAGCACATGTACCCTCCCACTCAGTGAGGGCTTTGCAGGTGGCGCACAGACCCTTAGACTGGCCCTGACTGGTCTTACATGTGTTTGTTTTTGTTGGCACTGGACCCTTTTGGGAATGTCAAATAAAGGGATGTTGCAGCATTACCCCTGGCTCAAGGCTCTTTCCACCACGCCGCATACCATTTTGTACCAGAAGGACACTTTATGACCCCCTTGGCGCTCACAGCCTCTGTTTGCCGCTGGCTGCATTTGAGAATTGTCCCCGGCACACTTCTTGGTGCAAACTGGACCTTGCACCATTCCTTGTGACACAAGCCTCTGCACCATTCAGGGAGGCTTTGAGAATCAGGCCCATGGTGTCGCTGGCAAGGACTATTCTGTCAGTCTGACAAACATGAAGCACCACTCCACTATAGAACTCATAACATTCTCACCTTCAGCAGTGACTAGAAGTGTCTGAAAGACATTATCACCCTAGGTTGTACAAAGGCCTATGAGAAATGAGTTGTGGTGGTCCAGGGTTTTATTTAACTCTAAAAATTGGTCAGAGTTTTGCTCATAAAAGTGCTAAAACTTTGTGAAAATGCATAGCTCTTGCCTCACTGTGTTTAACAAACACAGCACTTCTAGAAAATCTATATAAATACTTTCTGTACAGTTAGTATCGTCCCAAGAAAAAAACTGTTAATCAATTATTTAAAACCCTGTGGTCTCATAAAAACAATATCCCCCGAATGGACTTCTGTTTCAAGGTTTATTTGCAAGGTTTATCAGGCTTAAATGTATAATCATGCATTATGTACTTTCTAGTTCTCTCTTTTTTCATCTCTTTTCTTCATAGGTTGCCTATCTCTACCTCTCTCGGACACCATCCTCATCTCTGCCTAGCTACACCATGTACTGTACCTTTATACACCTGTGCCTGTGGATCCTCAGGATCTCATGATGAGACGAAGACACACTAATGAATAGGGTGATCATGGGTCAGAATTTTTATGAAGGCATGGGTGTATTTTCTCTCTGTTCTGGTATTATACAGTTCACTATATGCGCTTCATGTAGTTTCAAAATGAGCTTATGAGTACTGTACACTGAGGGCGAGATATTCAGACTGTGCCGTGCAGTGGCGCAAGAGGGGGTGCAGCACAACTGAGCTGCGCCAGGGCCAGGACAGGGCGATATTCAAAGGCGATGTGCCAAGGCACATCACCGTTGAATATGGCACAGAATGCACCATGCGCAAGTACAATGCACCAGTGCAGTCACCAGACAGGGAGGTCCAGGAATGCTCCAGTGCAGCACCTGTGATATTCAGAAGTGCACATGCAAATGAGGCCATAATGTATGCATGGCACAAATGGTGCTATTTGCATGTCATTATGGCTCCATTTGCATGCTGTGTGCAGGGCCACCCGGCACAATGCACCTGGCACCCAGTGTAGCTGCTGACATAGTAAGGTGAGTCCCTGGTAGTCCAGTGGACCCCCCCCTCCCGTGTGCCTGATCATGAGCAATCGAAGAGTAACACCCAACCCGGCAGTCTAGCGGTCCCCCTCCTTCCCATCTGTAAGCCTGATCGCAGGCATTTGTAATGCAGAACAATACCTGGTGGTCCAGTGGTACCCTCCCTCCCCTCCCACCCACAGAGGACCCTGGACACCCAGCCCCCCCATCATCGTCAGGCGGCTGCACCCCACGCACATACTGTCTGGCTGCCCACTGAATGACAGCTTACAGTATGATCTGTAAGCCTATTGGTGCACCAGTGGGCTTGCAGACTATACTGTACTACACTGACACAAATATGTGAATTGTTCATTCATAAATTTGTGCCAGTGTAGTACAGTATGGTCTGTAAGCCCATTGGTACACACTGTGCACCAACAGACTTACAGATCATACTGTAAGCTGTCATTTGGCAGGTAGCCAGGCAGTATGCAGGTGGGGTGCAACTGCCTGCCAATGACGGGGGTGGGAGCTGGGTGGCCAGGGTCCTCTGTGGGTGAGAGGGGAGGGGGGTACCACTGGACCACCGGGTGTACGTGTTTGGGACTGACGCTAGCAATTGGGCTGACAGAGGGGAGGGAGAGGTACCACTGGACCACCAGGTATTGTTCTGCATTACAAATGCCCATGATCGGGCTTAAAGATGGGAGGGAGGGGGACTGCTAGACCACTGGGTTGGGTGTTACTTTTCGACTGCCTGCAATTGGGCATACAGCAGGGAAGGGGGAAGCCACTAGACCATCAGGTAATACATCTATGGTAGTATTGCCCGCGATCGGGCAAACAGGAGGGGGGGACACTGGGCCGCTGGGAGGGTGTTGGTGCCTGTGGCTGGTGTCCCTGCTGGACGGGTGACCTCCCACTGCTGGCAGGTGCTGTGTTGTGCCCTGCATTATGGCAGCCTGCTTGTGGGTGGCCTGGACTTGAGCTCCTCTTTTGAACTTGATAGTTATGCTCCAGACTACCACAGGGCAGGCTTAGCTTGAGCCCCCTTTTAGCAGCTCAGGCAGTTTAGTAGCTTTACCCCCTCCTACCTCCCTTGATCCCATTGTTATCAGTCCCTTATACCTGTCTCACCACATCGTGAATCCCTGCACCATCTCTGCCTCAACCACTTCCCTTGGTCAGCTACTCCACTTGTCCACTGCCCTCTCAGTGAAGAAGCATTTCCTTGCATATCTCCTGAACTGAATCCTGACCAATTGTTATCCATGCCCCCGTGCATATCCCTTCTCTATGTTTGAACAAGGGTTGACAATCCACCCTGTGTCACACCAGTTCCCAGTCAGTAGGTACCCACAGCACACAGCCACTAATAGAACTGACACTAATCGGCATCCTTGTCAGCAGTCATACATAAAATGCCAAGGTCTTAAAGGGTATAAAGTCAGAGTTACCCTCTCAACTGTGTGGTGATCTCTCCATGATAGGATGGAGGCACACAAGTCTGGTAGTGTAGAGAAGCTTGCACTGTGATCACCTATGCTGTTCGTGTCATGTGGATAAACAAAGGGCTTCAGTTTCCAGTGTTGATAATCTGGCACCTTTCATGAGCACAACAAATTCACACACACACACACACACACACACAAAACTAAATTAAGAAAGAATTCTAAGATGTGAATACAGGGCTCTACTCTTACAAGTAAAAAAAAATATTAAAAGAAACAGATTTTCATGGCTAAGCTCTGCTATCATCGGTCTTGCTCTAAAAAGAAAGAAGCTAAACCAGAAAAGAGTGTGTTTAATCTAAGAGAGAATAACCACTAGTATCTACCCACCATTAAAAAATAATCTTACATGATATTTCATAATGTTTTGAATTCTTTTTGTTTGGAAGCAATAACATTTGAACTGTTAATCATAGAATTAAGTTGTTTTTTTTTTAAACAAAGGCTTGGATTCTGATAGGGCATATAATTACTGGTGACCACAAATATCAGCTGGATTACTGTTTTGTTAAAAATGCATATCAACTGGATTTCGGGTTATTATTGCCTTTGAAATCCAATTGATATGACACTTCATAATAACCCGAAATCCGGTTGATATGACATTCCCCAAAGAAAAGACTTTAAAACTGTTGCATTCCATTGTTTCGCAAAAAGTATTTCAACTGCAGTATTTTAAACTGTTTTATTCATGTACAGTTCAATTTCTTCAAAAATAAAACTGTACTCTAGCTAAAAAATTTAGTTTTCTTTCAGGCTGCTAGAAATACAGTCTAAACCTCCACACCAGCAATTATAAACAAGCATGTGTCAATGCCGAATGTTTGCTTGCTGGTATTAGCATTGGAAATGCAGGAGTTAGACAGATGCAGAATAGGAATGACAGTGAATTATTGCACTTCACGCCAACCCCACCTCCATCCTGTAGAGATGGACAGGCATTGGGGTAAGTGTTTGGGTTGTCTCCCATGACAGTCACGTCATGTCACCTCACCCTATTCTGCAGACACCAACATGTGTTGAGGTGTGCTTGGGGTGTTTGGCTTTACAGTCACCCCATTCCATAAGGACATGCACTGAAATGGGTGCACTATAGAAGAATGGAGTGAAGACCGGGGCCGAAGAGTCCAAGGTACACCTCGATGCCTGTCAGTGGCTGGGGGGGGGTGGGATGGCATGAGCAGTACAGTCGGCAATCTAAAGGCACACCCTGATGCCTGTCAGTCTGTACAGAATGGGATGTTATGGTTAGAAACCCTAACGCCCCAGGTGTTTGTTGGTATTTGCACTACAAATTTTCAATATGGCCTTTTTCTGACCCCACCTCATGAAAGCATTTGGGACCTCTTCTCATGAAGAGTGGCAGTGTGGTTTTGTCAATGTGTCCCGAACTTTGAGTTCCAACAGTGACCATGCTATTCTGCGCCACATGTATGAAAACACAGATTGGGCATGATTTGAAGAATGACAGCTGTACCATCCATAGGGAGGTGTGAAGAGATGGAAATGTTGAAAATCTGTAGTGGGAATATTACAAATGCTCGCACTTCCGAGCATACGTGGAAACTGCACAACGCACACTCATAACATAGTCATTTTATGGACTTTCATCACAAAATTTTCAACATAGGCATTTTAGGACTTCTTCTCATGAACAGTGTCACTGTAATTTTCTTAACGTGTCCCGAACACTGATTTCCCACAGAGACTACTCTATTCTGCGCTGGAAGTGTGAAAACACATTTTGACCAGGATGTGAACAATGACAGCTGTACTGTTCATAAGGAGGCATGGGAAAATAGCAATGTTGAAAATCTGGAGCGAAAATATTACAAATTTGTGAAGTTACGAGTGTGCGTGGAAACTGTGCAACGCACCCTTGTAACATAGTCATTTAATGGATTTTCGGCACAAAATTTTCAACATAGGCATTTTAGGACCTCTGCTCATGAACAGTGTCACTGTGATTTTCTTGATTTTCTTAATGTGTCCCAAATGCTGATTTCCCACAGCGACTGCACTATTCTGCACTGGAAGTGTGAAAACACATTTTGGCCAGGATGTAAAAATGACAGCTGTACTGTTCATAAGGAGGCATGGCAAAATGGCAATGTTGAAAATCTGGAGTGAAAATATTGCAAATTTGCGAAGTTACAACGTGCATAGCAACTGCACTACACATGCTTGTAAAACAGTCATTTCTTGGATTTTTTCTACCAAATTTGCAACATAGACATTTTGAGAGCCCACCTCATGAACACTGGCACTGTCATTTTGTTAATCAGTCCCAAAAGGTGATTCTGCGCAGTGACCGCAAAATCACCTTTCGGGACCAAATAATGCCATGACAGTGCCTAAGTTCATGAGGAGGGATCCCAATAACCCATGTTAAAAATTTGGTGGCAAAATTCCCCAAAATGCCTGAGATATGCACCAAAGTTGAAAAAAAAATCTATTTATGCCATTATACAGCTTGCCGGCATTTCTTCAGTTCGCGGTTGTCTTTGAAGAGAGCAGACATGTTCCCGGTCCACCAAAGATCGTCGCGCCCTGCTCCGGTGGTAAGTATGGGGTGAGGGAGGTGTAGGGAGGCAGGGTGCATGGGGGGTTGCGGGTTGGGGCGGACCAACGGACTCAACGAGGGACCGCTTTCTGGTTTGCAGGTTAAAAAAAAACATTGCGGACAGTTTTTGTTTCACAGGGTATTTGGCATGCTGGGTGGGCTCCCAGCATGCTACTTGACTTTTTTGGGGGGACTGTAGCCAACGGGGAATTAAGTACCTCCATCAGCACATACTGAGGGGTGCAAGAACCAAGGGGACTGGCACCCTCCTCAGCAGAAAGCAACTGTTTTTTTGAGGGGACATTATGCCAATGGGGAGTGGGCTCCTCATTGGCAGGTCAGAAAACTGGGCAAGGGAGGACTGAAGCCCACAGGACTGGGGCCCCATCGGAAAACAAATACAGTTTGGGGGGGTGCATGATGGCGAGGGGGATTTGGCACCCCCTCGGCATTGGGGGCTGTGCAGTATTGTTCGTGACCACAGCAGTGGCTTGCCGCTGCCGTGTTCATAAACAATATTACACTAGGCAACATTCCACCCTGCAGTGATGGGTCACTCCCTCATTGCAGCAGAACAGCTGATGCTGCAATGATGAGGCGGCCCCTGATTGCTGCTACAAAAATGTTACAAGTTGGTGGCACTTTTGGAAGCCAGTGTCATCAGCACACTGTGCCTCCATTGGTCCACCAGTGCCAAGCCCCCAAATATTATGTCTCTGTTGGCTGCCACAGTGCCGCGCCTCCACAACCTGCTTCTCTCCTAAGCTGCCGCATAATGTTTCTTGTGCATGCGCACATGCAAACATAAAAATAAAGATCGGTAAGTTTGATGTTATGGATTTTTTCACACACCCTCAGTGTGTGATGACCACTTAAATCTCTCAAGCTTCGCTCTCGAGGTTTATGGGTCGTCACACACCTCAGGTGCGTGAAAAACTTCCATAACTCACCCTTACCTATCCATTATTCTCTATGTGTAGACCCTAACAATACAATTGTCCTGTGATGCTGCATGTATATACATGTGGATATAATATGTTGCTAAAAATAGCAGGACTTTAACATTTAATAAACCATTTTATGTTTTTTATATCTGTATATGTTCAATGTATCAAACTATGTCAGCGTGGCTCAGTTGGTAGCACATCTGCCTCTGGACCAGAAGGTCATGGGTTCTCGTCCCACACCGGGATTGGACTTGCACGTAAAAATTGCTGGCATCTGAGTGCAGTATTGGGGGGTGCTGTACTGATGGGGTGTGCCGTCCTCCGGATGAAACGTTAAACCGAGGTCCCTTCTGCCCATCCTGGTGTTGTCCTGGTGGGTGTCCAGGTGGAAGTAAAAGAACCCAGGGCACTCTTCGCAAAGAGTAGGGAACATTCCCGGTGTCCTGGCCAACATTCCCCTTCCCATAAACCGGTTCATGCAATTATTCAGACTGTGTGTGGGTGATGATGTGCAATATGGCCGCCACCACACATTCAGTCACTTCACTACCAGTCTAGCATTGCTTGTAAAGCGCTTTGGATGAATGAAAAGCGCTATATAAATGCTGATTCTTCTTCTTCTGTCATCAGTATTTCAACTTAGCAGACCCCCAGCATTAGTTAAAAAAAATAATATTTTCTAGCCACAGTTTCTATCCCATTTTAAAATCTTTCGAAAAGTCTAAGTTTGGAACTGTTGAGGCTTGAAATGTATTTTTTTTTAAATAAAAGTTTGAAGTCCAGCGGTTAAGAATGAGCTCTGACTATATCCTTTTTATGCGTTTGTACTATTCTAGATGTATCGATACTATTTGAATGTGACTTTTCAGTATACTATATTATCAGTACATGTTTTCTAGTTGTGGCACAGCCAAAAAATGACAAATACATAGTGTTGATGCTATTTCTTGTAGACTGTATGGATAGTATTTTTTGTATTGCTACATAAAATTGCTTGATAGTTTTAGAAACGCTAATGAAAAGATTTTTCATTTTTTTCTAATTTTGCTACAACTACACATTATTTGATTAATAATTGTGTAGTTTTCATCTTAATTTTAATTCATTGTATGACCTAATCATGTTTTGAATATTTCAGTCTCCTCTCTAGCAGTGCCAACACTTCCTTGTTTTTAGTGTTGAAAAATAATAACATGCCAGCATGACAATGTTCTAGGGTGAATTTACCAAGGCCTTGAAAAAGTCAGCAGGGGGCAGTGAATGACTGGCAGTAGGGGAATAACAGAAGAAATATTTGAAGCGTTGGAGGTAAACATTCTGGGAGGAGTGAGAGGCACATTTTGGGAGGGGTACAGGGGTGCAGATTTCACAAAGGGCATGGAAGAGCTCAAATTACATTATGAAAGAGGATGGCTATAAAAGTTCTGAAGTTAAAGAGAATGGAGGGTTGGTTACTAAAGGAATAATGCATGACAGGGTGTAGGTCATGCTGGGATAACATCACGCCTCAAGTTGTTGGGCATGAGGCCACAGGCTGAGTTCATTCAGACTCTCTAGAAGTGATGTTAACCCAGCACAGCACACACCCTGGAGTGCATTATTCCGATTACACAATGGCTCATTTGTAAAAAAAAAAAAGTGAAAAAAGATTAAAAAGTATAATTTAACAGTCAATTTTACAAATTTTTTTGATGAGTAGGTGTGCTTATACAAAAAGTAGTGTGAATTTATTTTGGCCAGTAGGTGGAGTTGCTGAGATCCAAGTGTGTCTGTCTGAGCCATGTCCACTCCCAACTTCCGTCTTTGTTATATATTAATTTTTGTCTTAGCGCCATGTCCACACCATCTTATCTGCAACTTTTATTTGTGTTTTGTTGTCTTTTTTTTTCTATCATGTGTGGAGCAACAGCAGCAGCAGATGGTGAGGAGTCGAGCTGCCCCAACCCACCTCACACCACGCTGGCTGAAGTTATTTGTTTAGTCTGCAGTTGTTTTTCTCTGTTTTCTACTGTGTTTGTGTGTATTCTTCTCACAGTACAGAAAACTCATTTGCAGGTTGTACCGGGAGATGATGATAGGAAAATGTATGAAGTGGGCGATGATGAGGATTGTAACTGATTGGTGAGTTTAGCATGCAGTGCTGTTTAAAAGCATATGAACACACAGTAGATGAGACTGTACAGCTACTAAAGCGGTTGTACTGATGGCTTTGTTTCAGGTTTCTTCTTTTTAACTTGTAAATGGCAATATGCAGTACTGTACTTCCTTTGGAGATGCTCTTACTGGAATAGACACTGCCTAGTGGGATCAGTGAACCCAGCTGCTGAGCAGGGAACAATGAAGTTGATAGGGGTTATGGCTTCACTTTCACTTTTTGACTTTACAAGGGATTATGCAGCTAGTGAAACCAGTTGTACTGACAGCTTCATGTCAGGTTTTTCTTTCTTTCCACTTAGAAATAACAGTTTGCCACTTGCTAGTACTGTAGTCCATGCAGGAGGCTCCATTATGAGGAATATATACTTATTTATTTTTATTTCATTGTTTTTTATTTATTTATTGAAAGAATCAGAATTACAACCTTTGAGCTAAAAGCTCCTTTACAAAGGATCCCCGTCATACAAAGGGAGGGGGAGACATATACAAGTACAGTGGGAGATAGTAGCAGCTAGGAGGCATAGTCAAGTACAGAGCAAATTTGTATATAAAAGTATACCATATTACTGATTCAATGGCCTACGCGGCCAGTATAATGTTATGCTTGTGCAACTATGTTACTTAAGTTTTGGCCATTCACATTCCCTATTCCAAAGTAATTTCCACCCTGTAGGGGTACCAAAGGCAAGGAACCCTTGAAGAGGGTTCCACCACTAGAGATGCCGTAGAATAGTTCCCTTGGGTAAAGGTACCTTAGGAAAGGAGAGAGGCATTGCCACTGGAGGAGGAGGGGAGGATGGGGGGGCAAAGTAAAAGTGCTTCAGAAGGAGGCTGAGAGGAACTGCTTATATAGGTCTGGAAGTGGAAGTGGCTGGCTGCTTGTCCATTGAAATACAGCCATAGTCTTTCAATTCAATGGCCTACGTGACCAGTATAATGTTATGCTTATGCAACTATGTTACTTATGTTTTGGGCATTCACACTCTCTATTCCAAAGGAATTATCACCCTGTAGGGGTACCAAAGGCAAGGAACCCTCAAAGAGGGTTCCACCCCTACAGGTGCCATGGGACGATTCCTTTGGCTAAAGGTACCTCAGGAAGATCCCCCAAAAAGAAAGTAGAAGTAGAAAAGCAATCAAGCCAAGGGGTGCAGGAGCATAATGACAACAATGTAGCTTCATAATACAAGGAAGCAGATTAACAATTTATAGAGAAGTGCTTTGGATACATTGATAATGAAAAGGGGGACTCCTAAGGAGAGAGGGAATAGCAAGAGGCATACCACCCACCTCCATCTAACAGTGGAACCTATCTAAAGAAACTAGGGAATACTAACTAAACTAACTAGATATTATGACCTTTGGTGGAGCAAAGAAAAAAACCCTTTGAGGAGGAAATCCCTGGGGATCCAAGGCCTAGGTCACCTTCCCCCTAGGCGTGGGATAATATCCTTAGTGATAGCTCTGCTACTGCAATTTGGAAGCCCAATTAATAAGAGATGAAAAATATTTCAATTTGGAGGGAAACTCTCACCCTATCCTACTAACAGGAACACCGTGGAGGGTTACGAGACGTTGCTCTCCAACTGCCGCTCCAAGGCGGGAGGAGGAGAAGAGTAACAACCACCAAGGCACTCACCCAGCCTACTGATCTGAAAAACAAACTAGGTGAACCAGAAGTGGTCATAGGGAGAATGCAGTGAAGGTGCCTTTCTAGGGAACCACTAAAGCCAATGGACAAACGTTGTAGTGGAAACCACTAGAGCCAAAGGAAATCGCTGTAACCACCCTTCACAGCTTAGTCTTAAATTCTACATCTTGAGGTGCCATGGGTATGGTTGACAACTGAAGGTCCACCAGGAGCGAGGACGTTCCCAGCTATGGGCCAGGTGAGAAGGACCCTGCCCCAAGCTTCTCATGGTCAAGCTGCAGACCAGTCGTGCCAAGTGAGACCATCAGTGCAAGGGGGGGGTATCTTGCACCAAAGAAATACTAGAATGGGGTTGGCATGCCTGATACATTCGCATAGCTATTTCTGACATACAGCAGTAATTTAGGTGCTTCCTTAGTCATGCCTGTTTGTTCAGTTCTTTGTTCATTTCTTGTTAGTTGTTTCATTATTTCATTTGTGATACATTTATTTGGCATATGGAAGTTGTTTAGTTAGTTGCTGAAGTTATGTACCTTGCAGAAGCTATAGCGAACATAGAATAAGCAAAGACAAGCCAACCTACTCTAGAGGGAGTCAATTAGAAGGTGACATAATACTCAGAGGATTTTTAGTGGCAGAAACAAGATTCAAATGTGAAGCAATATGCAACACTGGGCCATGACTCCCCACCAAAACCCCCAGTACCCTGCCGTAGGAAAAACAAGGAAGCCATGGTAAAGGGCCGTTACCCATATGCAGTATTAAAACTAGTTTATAGCATGGCAGTAGCCAAAGCTGACATCCAGAGTACAATAAAGCAGTATGTAAGTAGACAGCAATATCCATTAATAAGCAGCATATGCAGCAATGAAGTTCAGCTCAGAGGGACAGTGTATAAACATAGAAAGCAGCATCTGTATGAGTAACTATGAGCTGTAAATTCAATAAATATAGAACGGAGGGAGGCGCAATGCTCTGAAAGCAGCTATGACCAGGCAGTGAAAGAAACTGCAGCAATATGGGAGGTAGATTAAGCTGAGAAAGCATGATTGAGCTGCATAGCTAGGGTTCAGAGTGATCCTGAATCAGTTGAAAACAATTAGGCATGTAGCATGGAGAGCAGCTTTGGTTTGCATTGAAACACAGGTAATGATTGCAGTAGCAATGTGAGTAACTGAAAGCAAGTAGCTTTAGCTCTAGATTAGCGATATGCTAAGAGCTTAGAAACCAAGACCCCCCCCAAAAAAAACAAGACACAGAAACACAAAGGAAAATGACAAAAGGAAGCACACAGAAGCAAAATACAAACCAGAAGCAAAGGAACAAACACAGAAGTCCAGCAGAGACAAGCAGAAGCGACAAGGTGGGGGGGGTTAGGCCCCAGCCAGCTGCAGAGGACAGACTGACAGAGCCTCCAGCTGGCAAAAAAAAAGTGCTTCAGAAGGAGGCTGAGAGGAACTGCTTATATAGGTCTGGAAGTGGGAGTGGCTGACTGCTTGTCCATTGAAATACAGGCATAGCCTTTCAAGTATTGAATGCATAAGCATCACAAGAACTGGAAGGGGACAGGATCAGTTGTGTTCCAGGACAGTAGCTGCTGCTTGTTGTTTTCACAGGGATCTTGTGGATTTTATTTGGTAGAAGGTTAGTTATTTTCTTTCTTACTTCTAAGGGGCTAGCAGGGTATTGTTTTGGGGGCTGCTGGAAGTTTGAAAACTGGTTTGGTGGCTGTAAGTGAGCCATTTTATGGATGTTTCACTGTGTAACAGGCTGCGCTGGTGGAGGCGTATTTCTTCAGATTTAAAACCTATTTGGTGGGATTTGCTCGGGCCTGGTTCTTTGGCTGCTGGGTTTGGAGGGGAGACACAGGGCTGATACACTCTCTCTCGAGTCAGGTGTCTGCCCAAGACCCCCTCCCACCCCTCCCTCCTCCCAGAATTCTGCTAATTTATAGGGGAACACCTGCCCTGCAATTTGAAGAAAAGGCTGCAGGTGCAGCTCATGAAGTTCTAGCCACGGGGTTGGATTTAAAGGCTGGGAGAGAGGAGCTTAGGAGTTGTTCATTTCCCTTATAAGTTTAATGTGTTGTACTGCACCTAGTAACAGGGTTACTGGTGTACAGTGGACTGTCTCTAAGATTAGTGGGTGACCTGATTAGGCAGTAGGGTGTATCTTGGACTGGGGGGAACCTGGTGGCTCACCCAAGGAAACCTATTTGGAAGGGGATGGAACCACATGTCATTAGGGACGGCATCTTTGGGAGGGTGGTAGGGTGCACAGGGTGTGGAGCAACCATGATACTGGACTGGGCTTGGAAGCTCGGTGGTTGCCCAATGTGCTACCAGCTGGCACAGCTTAGGGAGGAGGTTACGGAGATTAGGAGACAGCTGGGGGAAGGGGGGAGGTATGGTTGGGGAAGGGCCTGGGGATCTCAGAGGGGTTGCACCAAGCACTGGGGGTGGGGCATAGGGAAAGGAGTGCAGGAGAATACTCAGGGGTCACATAGGGACCCTGGCAGAGGGGTCCAAAGGACACTACCAAGGAAGCAGGCAGGTAACTGGGGACCCTCACAAAGGGAGGGACGGAGGACAACATTCTCAGGAAGTAGGCAGATGGCCAGGGCTGGACAGAAGGAAGCAAGGCGGGAGGTGGATCAGACCTCACGCTCAGTAACTGCTTCAAATCTCTTCTGCTCGAGGATGAGGGGGTGATGTAGCCACGACAGGGGTGGTTAGAGATGGAAAGGAAGTGGGGGGCAGGAGGCAGGGGCCAGATAGCAGGAAGAACAGGGGGGGACCTGGAATGCAGGAAAATGGGGAGCAGTGAATCAGAGCAGGAGGGGCAGGGGGAAGAGGGAGGAAAGCGCAAGGAGAAGGACCAGTTGGGAGGAAAGGTAAAGGAGAAGGACCAGAAGTACAAGGAGGATTCAGTAAAGGGAGCTGAGGGTTTAGGCCAGGGAGCACGACGAGCAAGGAGGAACTAAATGGAGACAGGAAGGAAGGGAGGATGAGCCAGGCTAGTTTAGCAGATGGGGAGAAGGACCAGTCACGAGCAGTGAGGGGGGAATTAGCAAGGTACAGAAGGATACTCAGGAGGAGGAGAGGATGGATTGGAGGGGAAGGGGTGGCCATGGTAAATAAGGAGGGGGTGGCATGTGGCACCCAGATAGGGGGAGGAACAAGGAGCCGGCTGGGTGGAGGGGCCAGTAGGAAGGATGAGAGACATGGAAGGGGGAAATGGAGGAAAAGGAGTGGTCAGAGTGCTTCTGTTGGGGATTCTATGATCAGGGGTATCAAATGGGATAGGAGGAGAAGCCTGGCCAGTTAGAACAAGATGCTTCCCTGGACTAACGGTGCTGAGGGCTAAGCACGAGGATATCAGCTGGCAAAGGATTGTGGGGTTCCCGGACATACTGGTCCACCTGGGTACAAATGACATTGAGGGAAATAGCGAGCTAGAGATACAGGCAAGATTCAGGGAGCTTGCCAGGGTCTGTCATGACATAGGATGCACAGTTTCCTTCTCAGAAATCCTGCCGGTGCCAAGGGCTAGTGGGGCACACAAAAGGAAGATTAGGGAGATAAACCAGTGGCTCAGGGAGTGGTGTGAGGCCAGAGGGTATGGGTTGATGGGGGATTGGGGGGAGACCTGGGAGGATAAGGAGCTGTATGCTAGAGATAGACTCCATCTCAATTTGGAGGGGAGGGGAATCCTTAAGTTGAAAATAGAGGGGTTCATTGATGAAAAGTGGGGTTTAAACTTGTGAAGGGGGAGGGATGGGAGAAAAGGCTGTCAAGGGGTGCCGATAAAGGAGGGACTCTGTCTCCACCCCCCTTGGGAGCTGGAGGATTGTGGGAAAAGGCCGACTGGCAAAGTGCAGACCAGGGGAAAACAGAATCCCCATGGGAACATGAGCAGGGGAAATGGAACTATAGGGAAAGGGTGGAAGGTAGTCCTGCTAAATGCCAGGAGCTTGGGCAATAAAATGCCTGAGCTCCAGGTGATGCTAACTGAGGGAGCAGTGGATGTGGCAGCGGTCACTGAGACTTGGGCCACTGCAGGACACGACTGGGACCTGAACCTGGAGGGTTACACTATGTTCAGGAAGGACGGGGGAGGGAAGGGGAGGAGGGGTAGCAATGATAGTCAAAAACTGCATTGGCATAGGGGGAGTAGAGGAGGTGGAGGGAACCGTGGAGGCGATTTGGGTCACCTTGATAACAAGGGGGGGCAAGAGAGTAAAAATAGGAGTGGTGTATAGACCCCCTGCCCTGGCGCAGGAGCTGGAGGAGAGTCTGGTGGCAGATGTTGGGAGACACTGCAGACTGGGCAGAGGAACGGTGGTGGTGTTGGGGGACTTAAACATGCCAGGAACAGACTGGGAGACTATGACATCCCCTGTGACCAGGGAACAGAGGTTATTGGATGTCTTTCAAGATGCGTTCCTAACTCAGCAGGTGAGGGAACCAACCAGGGAGGCGCTGGTACTGGATGTGGTCCTGGCAGACAGTGACCAGATTGGGGGCCTGGAGGTAAGGGACCTGTTGGCGGGGAGTGACCATGCCATGGTCAGGTTCTGCCTGGACCTAGGAGGGGTAGAAGGCTGCACAAAGACAGAAGTAACCGACTTCAGGGGGGCGGATTTTAAGGAAATGGGAAGGATCCTTAAGGAGCATTTGGATGGGATTGGGTCAGACATGGACGCTGATAGTAGGTGGGAAATCATCAGGAGAGGGGTGCAGGATGCTACCAGCACCTGTGCAAGAGAAAGATGAAAATGCGGTAGGGCCCAAAAACCCTGCTGGTGGACCAGGGAGGTCCAGGAGGTGGTGCGGGGAAAGAAGGCAGCCCATAAGCAATTCAAGTGTTCAAGGAGTGAAAGGGATCGAGGGGAGTACGAGCTGATGGCTAGAAGGGCTACTAGGGTGGTGAGGGTGGCTAAGGCAAGGAAGGAGCAGAACCTGGCCAGGGAAATTAGGAGAGGGAACAAGGGGTTCTTTAGATACATTGGGGAAAAACGAAGGGTGAAGGGGCAGATTAGCAGGATTAAATCAGCAGAGATGGGCACAAGACCCGGGGGAGCAGGCTGAGGTACTAAATGAGTACTTCACCTCAGTTTTCACCAAGGAAAATGGGGGTGCTGCATCATACATGGGAGGAGACAGAGATACTGAGGGGGGGGACCCTTACCGATCGGAGGGTCTGGGGAGAGGGGGAGGCATCACTGGCAGGAGGGGGGAGGGCTAAGCAGGGAGAAGAGGTACGGAAGTGGAAATCACAGCAGAGAGAGTGAGGGAAGCCCTCAGCTCCCTTAAGACGGAGAAAGCACCAGGGCCGGATAAATTACATCCCAGAGTGCTGAAGGAACTTGCGGATGTCCTGGCGAAACCCCTGGCGGAGCTTTTCACCATCTCTCTGAGGACAGGGTGGGTGCCCCAGGACTGGAAGGTGGCGCATATGGTGCCTATCCACAGGGGGATCGAGGAGGTGGCAGGGAACTGCAAAGGAGGTGGCAGGGAACTACAGGCCTGTCAGCCTGACATCGATGGTGGGCAAGGTGATGGAGGGCATTGTCAAGGAGAGGCTGGGGGGGACCTGGATAAGTCAGGGTGCCTGGACGATAGACAGCATGGATTCATCCCTGGGAAATCATGTCAAACCTTGTGGAGTTCTCTGACTGGGTGACGAGTGCCTTGGACCTGGGTAGACCAGTGGACGTCCTCTTTCTAGACTTCAGCAAGGCATTTGACTCTGTTCCTCACGTGGGCCTGTTGGATAAGCTGGGAGAAATGGGGTGGGGAACCAGATGATCAGATGGATAGGCAATTGGCTCCAGGACGGACCCTGAGGGTCGTGGTGGTGGGATAGTCTCATCCCAGGAGGTCGTGTGCGTCCAGAGATAGGTCCTTAGGCCCCTCTGTTCAACGCTACGTCCTCTGACATAAGGACAGGAATCAGGAGTGAGATGAGTCTCTTTATGGATGACTCGAAACTGGGAGCGGTGGTGGATGGGGAGGAGGGGAGGGTGGCCCTACAGGGGGACCTGGAGGCTCTGGAAAGATGGTCTAGAAAGTGGAAGCTGAGGTTCAATGCAGGGAAATGCAAGGTACTCCACCTGGGAGCCAGAAACCCGGGCCAAGTGTACACCCTGGGGGAAATGCTACAAGTCTCGATGGCTGAGAGGGATCTGGGGGTGGTGGTGGATGTCAAGATGAACAACTCTGAGACTTGTAGGAGGGCAGCAGCCAAGGCCAACAGGATGCTGGGATGCTTCACTAGGGGGATCACCTCCAGATGGAGGGAAGTGATACTCCCTCTGTATAACTGCTTGGTGAGGCCGCACCTTGAGTACTGCGTGCAGTTTTGGAGGCCACACGTAAAGAGGGACATTAACCTCCTGGAGAGGGTCCAGAGGAGGGCAATCAAAATGATTTGGGGCTTGGGGACAGGACCTATGAGGAGAGGCTCAAGAGCTAAATATGTACACATTGGAAGAGAGAAGGAACTGGGGACATGATAGAGGTCTTCAGGTACATGAAGAGGGTAAATAGGGAGGAACAGTCAGGGTGCTTCGAAGGAAGGAGGAGGGGGCCACTAGAGGGCATGGGTGGAAGCTGGAGGGGGAAGATTCAGGGGAGAAAGGAGGAGGTGCTACTTCACTGAGAGGGTGGTGGAGCCATGGAATGCACTGCCTAGGGGGCTGGTGGAGGCAGAGACAGTGGAGGGGTTCAAGAGGGGGTGGGACAGGTACAGGGGAAGGGTTCTGGAAGCAAAATCCAATGCAGCAAGAATATCCGGAACTGGGAAGGGAGAAGCCAGAGAAGGCGAGGGGGGCAGCAAGGTCAGCACCCAGGGTGGGGGCTGACCAAACGAGCAGACACGAAAGACCATTAGGCCTATTCTGCTGGCATTTTAGTATGTTAGTATGTTAGTAAGATACATGTTGAAGGTACCTAGTACAGGAGGAAACAGTCCCAAGGCAGAAGTAGTTACAAGTGCTAAAGTCCATGTCAGAACAATTTTAAGAACTCATCAATAGCAGCTAGATAGCATTGTCAATATCTCAGAGGGTACAATTGAGGAGGATCGGTACAGCTGGGGGGGCAGTAGGTTAGCCTAGTAGGGTGAGGGGAAACAGCAATAGGAAGTATGCTAGACTAGTAGATAGAGGTGGTCACAAACCAGGGAGCAGGTGGGGGCTCAGTAGGAGGGAGGGTGGTGGGACAGGAAGGATAGATTAGTTCTTTATTAGAAACTGGAATGACAAAAAAAAAACTATGAGCTAAAGCTCACTTACAGAGGGTCCATGTCTAAAGAGAGGGGTAATAAAGGGAAAACAGTAGCAGCTAGCAGGCACCGTCAGTAGCACATCAAAGAGCATATATACATTGGTATAAGTAAGAAAAGAGCAATCAGTACCAAATGAACACCCAAGTCATGATTACACCGTACAAGGGAAGACACTCCATAGTCATCATATCAGGATATGTGCAGAGGTCCATCAGGTGCAGAATAGACACACCTAGAAGCCACTGAAAGCCTTGTCAGGGTATGCAGGTAGTAAGGGAGGGAGGTAGGCTATGGGGTAACAGAAGGTGTCAGAAGTAGACCCTACAGAGGGAAGCGGGTGAGACGCTAGGGAAGTCAGAGGGAAAGTGGGGGGTAGTATGACCAGAGAAGGTCAACTGGCTGGGGCACAGAGTGCCATACTGGGTCCTGGTCGGAGGGGAATATCTGAGGCAGAAACAATGTTAGGTGGGGGAGATACAGTTCCTGAATTCTATTTTAAAGTGGCTAAGGCGTGCAATGCTTGTAGTAGAGTGCGGGAGCTTGTTTAGTTAGGTAGGGGCCCGAACTGCAACTCATGCGTAGTGTATCTCAGCTCATTCACTTCCACACCCTGATCCCCACCCTATCTTGCCCCTACACACACTACACCATGAGCCAAGATATACTGCTGAGCGGGGTTACTGAAGCTGTCTGTCAAGCACAGAATGGTGAAGCCAACTGAGTTACAGCTTCACTTTTGTTTATTTATTTATTTATTTGCATTTCAGAATTACCTTTGAACCAGAGGCTTGTTTACAGAGGATCCACATCAATTACAAAAACGAACAAGGATTATAGACAGATCAAGAGATAACAGATTACGTACATATAAATAAATTACAATGGGTATTTACAGACCACAAATAAAACCACAATGTGCTATACAAAGATAAATAATAAGGTACCGTACCACTATCGAACATAATATCCTTTATCACAGGTAATTTTAAACTGTTAACCAAGGATCACTGGTCCTGCCACTGGCTCCTGCTGCCTCCACAGGGTGGCTTACCACTGGGGTCCCTGCCTCATACCCCACCCTAATTACTCCACTTAAGCTCACGGTACTGCGCTTGGAACACATAAGGTGCCTCAGCTCCAGAAGATCCAATAAGCTTTTTAACAAACAACTTAAAGGAAGCTTGCTCAGAATCATCCTACTTTTACTGCTTATGTCAGGCAATGTTCACCCTAACTGTGGCACTGCTGGACATGCATTCACACACGACCAACCTAAAAAAGAAACTGTTAAGTCCTGGAAACCTGGGATTTTATTGTGCCTTGTCTCACTCGCACTGATATCCCCCACAGAGCCCCCGAGCTGCAAGCTACCACCAGCTGCTCTAACTCACCACCAGGTAACTGTACTCAATGCATATGGCATGGCCACTTCTCCTGGCTCCTGATCAGGCTCATACTGTATGAAAGGGCACCCCATGCATTGTCGCCAGGACCACAGGCCTAAATATCCCTCCTTAGTCTGGCATATCCATGGATTCCTTGCCCACTACAGCTCCTCTAAAATGTTGATATCAGGGAAAAAGGCAACACTCAAGAAGCTAGGAGTAGTAGTAGTTGTTTATTGTTCAACACATGGTTATTACAATCTTATTACTAAAATCATCATACAATTATTAAAAAAATACTTCTATACATAGCGAGGCAAAACATACAGTAAAAATTACAAAAATAGAAAATCAATTATGATTATTATCATATCAATCTCCATCCATTATACCATCCAAGAGTTCATATATTATTGCACATCTCTTCAGCAGCATGAAGTGCTTTAATCCTTTATAATTAGTAAACATTGTATCAAGTTTTGTACTTTATCCTATAGGCTCCACTTTATCATTTCTCCTTCTAAATCTGTCCAAGGCAACTTTTGTATTATGTTATTCCACATAATTCTGTTTAATTTGGGCAATACTCAATAAATAGTTACCCAGATTTTTGATTGTAAATTCGTTCTGCGTATGAAAAATAATTTCTGTCAATGTTTTTTCATCCAATCCTAAGTCTTCATATCTAGAGTGTCGAAAGGCAGTTTTCAAGAAATAAATTTATTGTGGATTATGCCTGCTGCATGTCCATAGGACATGCAACAAATCTTCTTCCTCCCCACAACCACAACCACAATTTGGTGAAATCTGTCTGGTTTTATCATATCTAGCCAGCAATACATTACTTTTTTGTAACTCGAATTTAAACCTTGCAAAGTTTGCTCTAATCTTAGGATGCACTAGTATATCCAGATATTTTTGCTATCCAAAATTCTGTATGGTATTGGCATACTACTTAGAGTATCTACTGTCTCTTATATTCTGCTCATCTATCTCTTCCCAATATTGTTAACTACATAAGGAGAATATTGTTTTCTCAAAGAGTTTTTTGTTTATGGGAGTTCAGTAGATGCATTAAATTATATTTTTCTGGAACAATTCTAATCTCTTTGTACCAATTTGAGTCAAAAATCTTTCCTTCATACCATCGTTCTTTTTCCTGTAGGCACAGGCTTGATAATCTCTCTTGAGTCAATCTAGCTAACCTCAGCCAAAAGTTGACTTTTCTTGCATTTAACAATGCATTAACATTATCAAGACCCAACTCAGCTCTTAAATGGGTGGCTGGAAAAGAGTGTCCCACTTCTAATATTCTTCTCATAATGTTATATATCGGGGTCATCATTTTTGCCAATTGACACTATCCCATATTTCCGACTGTATGTTAATTAGGCATGATATTTCATTTTAATTACGTCCACCATGGGTTTAATTGTAAATTCCCCCATACGCATAATTGAATCTGCCCAAAGCATTTGCCGTCTTCTTTAATTTATTCATTGTTTTCCCTACATGTTCTGTCCATTTACCATTTGCTGCATACATTAGATCCAAATATTGGTAAGCTTTAACTACTGTCAGTTTTTCTTCCTTATAGGTAAAAAATCCATTTTGTTCCCTTTTCCAAATATTGAAATTTGTGTTTTAGTTAGATTTATGTCCAACGCAAGTGAACTTGCAACACTATGCAATATATTGATTTTTTTCTGTAGGCCTGATTTAGTCAGTGCCAATAAAACAATATCATCAGCAAAGGCCAAAATTCCACATTTCTAATTCATTATTTTAGGAGAATCTGTTTCTGGTTTCCCAATTTCCTCTAATAGGCCATTTACATATATAGAAAAAAGGGTAGGGACCATTATACACCCTTGTTGCACCCCTTCTGTAATGGTTATTGCTTTTGATAATTTACCACTGTATCCTATTCATACTTTGGCCCATGTGTCTGTATATAGAGTCTTGATTATCGATATTAGTGTGGGATCAAGCCCTCTCTCTCCCATGATAGTCCACAGAATGGACCTATTGACTGTGTCAAATGCTGCTCTAAAGTCGATGTATAACACATATAATTTTTGTTTTCTTAGAACAGTGTACTTTTCAACCAAATGACTAAGGACAGAACAATTGTCTAGAGTGCTATAGTCTTCCCTGAAACCTGCCTGTGCCTTGCTTATACCACCAGTTTGCTCAATTTCTAACTTTAATCTTTCCAATAAAATTTTTGAAAATATTTTTAGACATGTCTAATAGGTCTATACATCTGTGGATCCATAACATTACTTTTTTTATGGATAAGTACTATAATCGCACCTTTCCAAGTTTCTGGGAAGACTAAGGGCCAGATATTCAAAACCTTGCACCGGGCAAAAAAAATTTGCACAGGTTTAGCGCAGGATTAGCGTGGGTCTGCTATATTCAAAAGGCCAAATAGCACAGGCAAACTGAATTAGCGCCAGGCAAAATTATAATGTATGCAAGGGGAAAACTGACATGAATACAGTCGCAATGCTATATTCAGCGACTAGCGCCGTGCTAAGTGGTTTTGTGCGACTTAGCAAGGTGCACATTACCACCCAGGAAAAGCTTGTCTTAACCCTGGGCAATCAGCTTTGCATGACACTATGGCTTTGTGCGGTGTTTGTGCGGGTTTAGCGTGGGTTTTGCGTGACCCTAACAAATAAATATGACACATAGATAAAGCCAAACATAGAGGAAGCATGCTGCTAACTGATGGCATCACAATGATGCCATCATCTGCCACCAGTCCCAGCCATGCCAGGCAATAAGTGGTGACCCTGCTGCCAGTGGACAGCATGGCAGTGTAGCCATACAGCACACACCTGTGGACCACACTTCTGTGGACACCAACAGATGCCAGCACACTGCAGCACTGTGGGCATGGAGGATGTTGAGGGGAGCATGTATGGGTGGCAGGTTGTGCCACAGACCAGGTGTGGCCACAAGGCTGGGGACACATCATGTAGTGCACATGGGCCAGTATTGGGAATACCCCAATACCAGTGTCCTTCGGATAATATATGCCCCCGCCACATACCGCACAGCTGTACAACTGCCACAGCACACAAAGTCAGAAATGTACATGTCACTGTGAGCATCCCATGCCACAGGTGCAGCATCTGTGGGTCACACAACAGCGTAACAGAATGTCCACTGTCAGTAAACACCTGCAGGTTGGGCTCTCACTGTGTATAGTGCAGTCATCATCACTGCCCTACACACCATAGGCACTGCAGTGTCCACACACTACTGGCCCCCTTGCTACTGTAGTTTCTGCTGTGCACTGTAGCATGACCTGCAATGTGACAGTTGCATGCAGCACCACCACCATCTGTGCCTATGCTGTGTTGTCCCAGTACAGCTGCAGGCAGCAGCGCATGTGGAAGTAGTGTTCAAAACTGAATAATATTCCCCAAGCTGTTTGCGCAGCGCTAACACGTTTGCGCAGGTTTAGCGCAGGGCTAAACAGTTAGCCCGGTGCAAACTGCATGCAAATCAAGGCATAATGAGATGCTAATCTGGATGTTTGCCTACAGACTACCTAAGTAGGCTCATTTGCATGTCACTTTTGAATATGGCAAAGTTTAACGCCGGGCAAACATGTTTGCACGGGCTAAGAGTTTAACCCTCACGCTAAACCCGTGCAAATAATGTTAGCGCTGTGCACAGTTCGGGAATATTTTACAGTTTTGCACACTGTACTTTCACGTACGCTGCTGCCTGCAGCTGTACTGGGTCCATGCATTTGCTGGCACACATATTGGCCACATAGTTCATCTCTACCTACCTTCACATCACTGTGCACTGTGTTGCTGTTGTGGTTTGCACTTCCTGGTTGCCATATTCAGAGCTGTCTTATTCCAGGGCTAAGTTTGCCCTGCACTCCCAGCCCATTTCTCCTGGCCTTATTCCCATGCTATATTCAGAAGCTGTTTACCCTGGGCTATTCCTTTTGAATATAGCTTGTTTTGTGCTCCGGGCTAAGTTTGCCTGCCGGGCAGTGCTAATTTAGCCCCGGGGCAAAGTTTTGAATATCTGGCCCTAAATCTCTTATACATTGATTAAATAGTACAGATAGCACATCAGACCACCATGAGGCATTTAACACATAGACTTTGGCAATTATCTGATCTGGTCCTGGAGCCTTGTTACATTTCAGCCCTTGTATAACTAGATAGACATCTGCTCTTAAAATATACATACTTCTTCCCATCACCATAATATATTGATCTCTATTATGGGCACTATCACAACTAAATAACTTTGAAAAATAGTTCACCCAGGTTGATTTCTGGATACAGATATCACTTATATTTTTATAGTTATTGGTGCCTTTTGCCACTAGGGCCCAGAATTCTTTAGAGTCTCCTTTTTCACTGTTTCTAGCATTTTTGCCCAATTTCCCTCAGTATATTGCAATTTTTCAGATGTCAATAGTTTTTTGTAGTTCATCCTTTCTTGTCTCAGCTGCCCATATTTCTGTTTTTCACTTTCACGTCTTGTTTCTCTAATTTTGGCTATTAGTCTTTACTTTTGGATCTGGCATTCTTTATCAAACTATGTATACTATTTCTTGTCCCTTGTACCATTATTAAAATCTTTATATAAACAATAAATTGTATTTCATCAAAAAGTCTCGCCAGGTGATCCATAATTTGCTGTTTAGACTTACTATAAAGATCTTTGTAAAAGTCTTGCACTGCCTCCGAGTGCAGCATTTGATACACTTTATCTTCTACAAGGCCTTTCCATTTCAGTCTTTTATTATTCCTAATGTCCATGATAGAATCTTCTGGTAATACTTCTTGTCTTATACCATTTTCTCTAGTAAATAACCCCATCAATACTACTGGTAAATGGTCACTTTCTGACCTAGTAGGTATATGCAAAGTGCCCCAATAGGAGGGATCCCCATTCCATAAAATTAAGTCTGGTAGAGAGGTTCCATAAGATCTGATAAATGTTCTTCTCCCTGATGGTCACCTTCTAACCTATCATTTATGGGATACAAGTTAGCTATAGTCAATATTTGCTGAAGTCGTGGGCCAGCCTGGTTGCATCTCAAATCTTATGTGTACTTCTTGTAAATCCCCCTTCAAAATTTAGATAGCCAAAAAAAGGAATTGTCCATCAATCCATTGAAATTTCCAATTCTAGCGTTCATGTCACTGACTACCAGTAGATTTATCTTTGGGTAATTTAATAGCACTTCAGTTATTATTTCTTCAAAGCGGTCCCAAACCTTTCTATAACACAATTTGGAGCCATTAGGTGGTATTTAAACATTAATCAATATAAATGCCTTTCTTGGAGATCTAATTAGGGAGACTATAACATTTTTCTCCATATAAAAGTTTTGTTGTAACTCACATATATTGATTTTGATGTAAGTTGCAAGACCACCTGAGGATCTTCCAAATTTACTTTTCCTAGTTGCAAACACATGGGATACCTTCTATCCATTGCAATTTATTTGGTCCTCAGTTTCTTGCCAGGTTTCCTGGCAGCAGACTATATCTCCTTGATTGAAAAAGTCCTCAAAATATTTTTCTTCTACCTTTTTGACAAACTCTATTAAGTTCCATGACATTATCTTAATTCCAACTTTATTCTCTTCTGTACCACTTATTTTGGAAATCTCTTTCTCTATAATTGAATTGTTAAGTCATTCTTGTAAACTTCCTAAGATATTTCCACTACTCAATTTGTTTTCCAGATCCTTGCCTAGATTTCCTTTCTGGGTTTCATTTAGGTCAATCAAAAGCAACCCCAAAGCACCCAAAACCTCACTTTTCTGCAGAAACAGATACGCTATTTCTCTGTTTTTAACACTAATGTCTATTTGTGATGAATCACTATTCCTAATCACATATTGGACACCCTGTTTGCCCAGTCTTACACCCATGTAATTGACAGACAAATTGCATATGGAACCCTTTAGCTTAAAGTTATTTTTTCTTCTAAGTTTTGTCATTCCAAATAATTGGGGAAAGTTACGTTCAGCCCCTTAAAGTTAAGCAAATACTCATTCCTCAATTTGTTATTGTAGCAGAGGCAAAGAAGATTTCAATGGTATTAATATGACCATCTTCACTTTTCCTAATTTGTAATATGTCATCTTCTAATACCTCAAGTTCTGTTGGAACAAAAAATTCTTGTACTATATATTGTTTTAATATTTCATTTGAGAAAGACGGCCATTCCACTTTTATAGTCAAATGCAGGAATGGTTTGCTTGTTTACTGGTTCAAAGATTTCATGGGTTGCCAGTTATCACTAACTGCTCCGGGGTTTACAGATAGAACTTTTTTTTTACCCACATCTTTAATTTGTTCTTCCTTGTGGGTTGCAAGGATATCTCTATCCTGACAAGAAGTGGTGGCTATGAATACAGTGCAGGGCTTCAAACAGGCATGGGATAGGCATAAGGGAGCAATACAAATGACTATGAATAGATAGGTCACTGACAGAGCAAAGGCCGATGGCACTTTTATAAGGTAAAAAAGAAATGGGCAGACTGGATGGGCCTTGCGGTCCTTATCTGCCGTCAACTTCTATGTTTCTATGTTTCTATGACCATTTTTACTAGTCTCCTTTATTTCAATTCCCTGTTTGCAGAAGTGGTCATTAAAACATTGACGTTCTTGTTTGAGATTTTGGAGCTTATTCCCAAGGTCACTTTTCCAAAATCTTTGTTCCATTATCCTTTCTTCATCTGCCAAATTAGTAATTATTACTTAATTTGACCTGTCAAGGTCTTCCAAGGGTAGAGTTGTTAAATTTCTCCTTTGAATTCACTTGCACCCAATTTGCTGTTTACTTTGGTCCACATTCTCAACCTTCCTCCTACTTTTGTTCTTGGTATTCTCCTGTAAGGCACCTTTATTTTTGTTCTTGTTCTTACTCTTCTTATTCTTATTGTTTCAATTTTTTTTTTAGTTTTCTTGTTCTTTCTTTTTTTCTTATTAATAGCTTTAATGTATTCAGTGGTAGGTGGTATAACTAATTCTGAAAAATCTGGCCTGATATTTGCATTTTGTGATTCAAGTATAATTACTGAATCAGATTGTTTGGGTGGATATATTTCATCCAATTTACATATTACAGTAATTCATTTTACATCCACCACAGCAATGTCATATCTCACATTCTCTATTTCATTTCTTAAAGCAACTAATTGCTCCATAAGTAGCAAATTAGCCATGTATTGATGACCAAATGATTTGACCAAATCATCACTTAAGCACTTGGGGACATATTGTGGTTTTAATTCCACCACATCTATGTTCTCAAGTTCTGTGCTTTTAGTCATTGTCTTTATTTCTTTAGAATTGTGAAGTTTACTAGCCTTCAAGAACTGTTCTAATGCCTAATATAGTTCTCTGCAACTCTGTGGTGACATGTCTTAACTCAGCTTCAGGGACCAACAAGAAATCCTTTTGGTCCCTATAGTCCTTACAGACATCCTTTGGCATCTTTGTCATTTCTACCTCATTGTAGCTTACCACAAATATATTTAGGTCACTATTAGATTCTGTTTTCTTTATATCCTTATAAAAGGACTCATCTCCTATGAGGATGCTTACACTGTCCTCCTCATAGAACAGGCTAGGAGACTGCTCTAGACTTTTATTTAACAGTTTCTGTGTCATCTGTATATTTTGGCATGACTGTGAAGCATCTTCTCCACTCACTAACTGTTTAGGATTAGAGGTTATATCCAATGCAGTTTTTAATATCAAATGATCTGTAATTTTTGATTGTTTAACATTCTTTAGTTTTCTCCCACAATCAATGATAGATTGCCCTAGTAGCGGTGAAGTATCTGTATGCGTCTGCCTTTGAAGCCTAGTATTAACCATTCTCCAATAATTAAATTGCCCTAGTAGCGGTGAAGTATCCGTATGCATCTGCCTTTGAAGCCTAGTATTAACCATTTTCTAATAATTAAATAATTAATTTATACTAAGCAGTTTAATGACTTACTAGCTTAATGGTTCCTCTTCAAAAAAAGTTTAATTAAGTACAGCTGGGTATGATTACTAGTTACAAACCTCTTATGTACAAAGGAAAATCGGATAATTCAGATGATCATACAAGTCCACATACAAGTCCATAAATATGTCCAAATATGTCCATATATTCAATATAACAAAAAGGGGCAGCCATAGGGAAAGCTCTACAGTGAGTTCATAAAGTTCCACAAATTTGGCTTTCCAAAGTTCCAAACAGGCTCACTCGACTTGGTTGCAAAACTCTCAAAATAGTTGAGATCTTCCCCTGCTCTTAGCAATGTTCTTTTCTATTCTCAAGGTGCCCCTATAAGTTGGAATTCAATTATCAGCCCCTCACCTCATAGTTACATTTAAAGTTGTCATTAGAATTCCCACTACTTCAAGCAGTTTAGGTGGCTTTAAGACTCCCCTGTAGATAACAGGGTGGATATTGAAGTTAAAGTAGGTGGGGTCAAGCACTAAAAGAGAATAAAAATAGTCTTACTGTAAGTTTTCTAAACAAGCTTTTGTTCTCAGCAATCAGTTCAGCAATATAATACACTCATTATACTAGTGAATCCTCTATGTAATGGGGACTAGACTTTGCACATAAAAAATAATTTAGTCAGCCCAGTGGCACTGAGGGCTGAGGTGCTGGTCACCTTACCTTGCCAATGCTGTAGACCCCTGTTCAGGAATGAGCACAGACTGCCGGGGGTCTGCAGGGGTGGGGAAGGATTGAGCATCCAATGGACTGCTCTTCTTCTCCTCCAGGGAGGGGGGTTTCGGCTGTCGGTGCCTGGTTGCCCCCTATCAGAGGGGACACAGCTGCCATGCTGCAGACAAGGGAGGAGTCGGGGCATACACTTGGAAGGGAGCAGGTGCGGATGCATGCATGCTCCACTCTGTAGGCATCATTGCATGCCTGATCCCTAGGGGAAGGGGAAAAAACCCAACTTGCCACAGCAGTGTGATGGAGGGCACCTAGCAGGCTCTGCTCCCGGCCAGCCATGGCACTGGCCCCTTGAATCCAGTCTCCAGTGGGGGTTAGGGAATCCTGCTGGCCCCACTGGGGGGGAAGCCCTGGGGCCGGGTCAGTGCCAGATGGTGGACATCAGGAGATGGGGCTGGGGGTGCCCTCTGGATATGTAAAAAGCCAGCAGCAAAAAGTAATAGCTGCAAAAAAAATAAAATAAATAACTTAGTCAACTCTATACCCCGGGGAGTGTTTACATTAGGTTACTGGCCCATTACGATGACAGCACAATGACATGTGTCCCTTAACTCATTGGATCCAGTAGATACCATATGGCATCAGAACCATCCACTACAGAACATGACCCAACATGGCCACCAGGACTCAATGAGTTAATATAACCAGGCAGAGTAGCAAAGTAGCAATATGGTTAAGTAACAAATAATAATTAGCAGTAGTCAGCAATATTCAGCCTCTCACAATAGCGAGTAAATACCAATTCACTATTTGCAGCTCAAATGAAACCTTAAAATAGCATCTTAAATGGTGCCCTACTTACTTTTCCACTCTTTCAAGTGTTAGAATAATAAATACAGGGGACAGGCCTCTGGTTTCTTCCATAGACTTCTTGGTCAATTCTGTCTAGCGTCAATGTGCAGCGCTGCTTCCCTCACTCGCTCCCTCCATCTAGTATAAACATGCAGCACTGCTTCCCTCTCTACTCACTCATTTATTTATTTTTATAATTCAATAAACTTTATTAAACCTGACTGAGATCAGATACATACCACAGACAGGATACATACAGGAATGTTCAGTGTATATAACAATAGTCAAGACAAAAGCAGAAAAGAGTATCCAACAGTTTTTTGCGGACATCTCAATCAAGTTACAATTTTAATAATAATACAATCCTCCCTGTATCCCTCCTACCCCTCCACCCTGTCTCCTTAGTATTATATATAACCAGTATCCCTAGGATAACATTAGATATGGTATGACAGCAGAAGAGATCCACAATGGGTGCTCAACAAAATGTTTGTTGAACACCCCGTCAGCAACACCGGCAGGTCAACTGCATTCTGCAGTTGGCTGCCAATTCCCACAGGCGGACTGTGTTTTCTTTGGGGGGTTTTGCCCCCAAACCCCACATGCAGGGGGCTGTTCTCTCCTCACCCCCCCTTTAGGATTATCAACTACGAGTCAGAGCTGATTGAGGGGGGTGCAGGACCTCCAACAGTCAGCGCCTGGTACCAGTGTGTTTTCCCACAGTGGCATGACACTGTAGTCTCTGTGGGGGACCTCGCTGGCAAAATGTCGCTGTTGGAGGGTAACTGCAGCAGAAGGACCACAGTACCGTGTAACATAGCCATATTTAAGACTAAAGGTGGGGCATCAGCAATGGTAGATCACGGAGGAGAACCACAGATTTTGAGTAACAGATATATCCCCTTCTGTCATCCTGAGTTCAATGTTAGCAAGGTATAAAGAGGTTCCCAAATTTGTCTGTATTTAGTGTATGAGTGAGATATACTAGCAATGGTGCGTGCAGCTTGAAGTGCGAAAAGAATTTCCTGGTATCATTCCCTGTAGGTGGGGATGGCTTGGTCACACCAATGCCGCAGAATAACTTTTTTGGCACAGGCTGTTATAAGTGGTTTGTGATTGCCCAGTAAAGTTCTGGAAAAGTTTCCTAAAATACATATTTCCAGAGTGAAAGTCTGATCAAGGCCCAAGAGAGGGTTTATACAGTGTCTGATCTATTCCCAAAAGGGTCTAACTTTGTCACAGTGCCAGAGAATGTGGATTAGGATCCCCTTTCTCCCTGACATCTAGTGCATGTATCCAGGGGCAGCCTGCCCATTCTGTATAGTTTAATAGGGGTGTAAAACAAATTATGTAAAAATCTGGAATTGCATAAAATGGTATCTGTCCCATTTTATTTATTTATACAGTCCTTTCCAAATATGGGGCCATTCTCGTGGAAGGTCCTGCTGGGGGAGGGCATGATTCCAGTATTAGTGGAATGCCTGTTCCCTTTCAGCAAGAAGGTCCTGAAGCCGTGTGTGAAAAAAATATATAGTATGGAAGGTGGGAGTGGACTGTAATAAAGGATGTAGTAAACTACTGTAATCCTTGGACCAAATGCCAGACCCAAAGTGACTGAAAAGCATATGATGAAGTTGTAAGTATTTGAAACACATGGATATGGGCCAGTCATATCTCTGCTGTGCATCTTTAAAAGTAAGAAGCCTATTGGAAGACAGCAGGCGTTCAACTGAAAGAGATTCCAGGGAGGGCCAGGCAGACTTAGTCAGTAGCTTCCTGACAATCTGGAAGTTCAGATTTTCCAGAATGGGTTGTGTGATATCCTGGTGGGGGTTTAGGGCAAGCAACTGACATAGTTGCTGGTGGGTGCAAAGTGAATATCCAATGGGAGTAACTTTTAAGGGATCCAAAGTCTTCCTTGTGGGAACATACAATAGGGAGTTAAGGTGTAGGCCCAGCTGTTGACTCAGAAAGCCCTCTATATCAAGCCATTGAGGAATATAAAATGGATGTGGCATTCCAGAAATGGCTTGATTCCAGAGGGAGACTTGAGAGCAATGTATAGCCAAATAATACAAGTAAACATTGGGAACTTTTAGACCCTGGCTTCACTGGATCTCATCAGTTTTGCCAAGGTTCTACAAGGAGGTTTACCCTGCCAGAGAAAACAGAAAAAAAGTATGTTAACCTGAACAAACCATCCTTTAGGAAGAGCCAGACAGATCATAGGAAGGGGGTATAGAATTCAAGGGAAAAACATTCATTTTAAGAATGTTCACCTGGCCCCATGGCAACAAAGGGAGCAAGGACCAACAGTTAAGGTAATTCTGTATTTCGAGAAGTAGTTGGTCCAAGTTGCATTTTTTTAGTTTAAGTGGGTCAGTACTGAGGTATAGGCCCTAGTATTTTAGTTTCTCTTTACTCAACAGAGCCCCAGGTGTTCTACAGTGGTGCGATGAGTAGAGGTATTGAAAGGCATGAGTTCTGTTTTGGATAGATTTAGTTTATAATTAGAAAGGTGCTGAATAAGATGATAATATTCAGAGCCTCCGGTAGTGAAGTAGAAGGGGATGTGATTTGTAGCAGGATGTCTCCACATAAACTGAAAGTTTGTATTGTGAAGGGCCTATAGCTATACCCTGAACCCGTGGGGAGGAATTAATTTTTTGAATTAAAGGCTCAAGGTATAGATTAAACAAGAAGGGAGAAAGTGGGCAACCTTGCCCAGTTTCTTGCTACAAGGGAAAAACGTCAGAAAGTACCCCATTACAAAAAATACGAGCTGAAGGTTTGGTGTATAGTATTTTAATTCATGTTATAAATTCACAGGGAAGGCCGTATTTGGGAAGCAGGTGAAACAAATAGTCCCAGGAGGCTTGAAGGCTTTCTCTGCATCCAGAGATGCCAATACAGTGGGCATAGAGGAATCTCTGGATACGGAGATGAGATGCAGGATTTTCCAAATATGGACAGCTGACAGCCTGCCCAAAACAAAACCCACTTGTTTTCTACTAAGGAGACATTCCTAGATTGTGTTCAATCTGGTGGCCAATATTTTTGCTAGTATCTTTATGTCCACATTAATTAAGGATATTGGTCTATAGTAGGTCACCGATAGGGAATCCCGTCCGGGTTTGGGCAGGACAACTATAGCGGCAGCAGTGAGGGAACTGTCCATAAGACCATTCCGAAAGAGGTATTGAAATAACTCTAGAAGGTGTGGAGCCAACAGGTCTTTAAACTTCTGGTAAAAGTTGGTGGAAAACCCATCCGGGCCAGGAGATTTATCTGGTGTTAAAATATCTATTGCTTTTTTAACTTCATCCAGAGTCAATGGGGCTTTCAGCAAGGTCTCCTGGAATGGGCTTAACCTTGGCAATTCAAGATCCTGGAGGAAGGTGTGTAGTGCGGAGAGGTTCAGAGAGGTCAAAGGAGCCATGTAAAGAGAGCTGTAAAAACTCTAGAACTGGGAAAGAATATCTTTGGGTGAGGTGAGTAAGTCACCAGAATCTGACCTGATGGATGGGATTATCTGGTCAGCCTGTTGGCTGTGCAGGTGCAGTGCAAGGAGTTTGCCAGCCTTCTCCCCTTGATCAAAATATTGGGTCTTAATTCTTAGAAGGAGATGCTCAGCCTTCTCCCCATGAGAGCATGATACTTTGCTTTGAGGGTTTTGAAGTGCTCCTGGCTTGTTGGTGGAGAAGGGTTCGAGAGTTCTCTCTCAGCTGTCTGAATTTGTGATAAAATAGAGGCTGTGGCTTGGGAAAGTTCTCGTTTCCTCCTGGTAACTAACCTTATTATTTCACCTCTGAGAGCACGTTTGAAAGAGCACCTAAGGGTATCCAATTTTGGCATTGTAGGTAGATTAAACAGGAAAAAGTCTGTTATAAATAACTGTAACCTTTCAATTGTATCTGGGCATTTTAGTAAAAAATTGTTAAGGCACCAAGTTTTATCTGTTTTGAATGAGGGGGCCAGGTTAACCTGTAGGAGGACTGGGTGGTGATCTGAAATAACCTTGGCACTGTAACAACTGGCAAGGACCCCTGGTAAAGCTTCAGTGCTTAATATGAAGAAATCATTACTGGAAGAGGAATTATGTGGGACAGGGTGAAAGGAGTACTCTGCAGAGTCAGGATGTATAAGCCTCCAGGGATCTATGAGGCCCAGGGTATCCATTAAGCCCCGTAAGGCCAGCTGACTAGGCATGTGGGGTTAACCCAGTCTAGAGGACCTGTCTAGATCATTATCTAGAACTATGTTCCAGTCCCCAGCAAGTATTATAGAGAGAGAGGGAGGTCCACTGGGATAAAATAGAGGGTATTTTGGAGAAAAAAGAGGGATCTTCTAAATTAGGACCATAGACTGATCCCAGGATCACCTTTAGATGACCTAGTAGTGCCCTAACAAATACGAATCTACCCTAAGGGTCAGTCATTTCCTGGAGAAGACAGAATGGGATAGATCTGGAAAACAAAATAGCAACATCATGTTTATGGGAATCCAAACCTGAACCGAATACCTGGCCAACCCTGAACGCTCGAGAAGCATAATCTGAGCTGGAGGAAGATGTGTCTCTTGTAAAAAAGCTACATCCACCTGCAGCTTGAGAAAATGGAGCAGAACTTTGGCTCACTTTATAGGTGATTGGTCTCCTTTTACATTCCAAGAACAATATCTGTAATTAGATGCCATATTTTTCTGGATATGTGCTAGGTATCAAGGGGTAAAGATGTACCATATAAAAAAGAACCTCTGTGTATTAGATGTCATCCCATATAGCTTCCGGACCAAACAGAGACAGGACCCCACATCCCACTTCCCACCCTCAGCCCATACAACTCACCATGTACCCATTGAAAATGTGTAACAACAGTAGAACATTAATAACATGACCAAACACAACCCCATCTTTTCTCCCTCCCAACCACCCTCCCCTTTTAACTGTAAATCCCATAGTAGCACCCTTATGCCCACTCCTTACCCTGTCCCACCCTATGACTACAACTATCCCTACTAGTGGTGCACGAAGTGGGCTCAATCTGCTCCACGAAGCATTTTGCAGAGCACAGGCAGATTCGCGGAGTGCTCCACAACACGAAGCGAAGTACTTCGCGTTATAATGAGGAACGCAAAGTGCATTAGAAACAGCTACTTCACGTTACTCCGCCTCCCCTGGTCACTTCTCTTTCAATTTTTAAGGCGAAGTACATTGGTGGCAGTTCACTTCGCCTCACTTTGCCTTGTTTTTGAGCTCCGAAGGTGGATTTTGCAGTGATTCATGGGAGTTCAGGTAACATGGGCTCTATATCAATCTGCACAGCCTCAGTTTGGGGTAGTATGAGTAGGAAGGAGTGGGAGACAGTGTGCTCTGATAGCTTCTGTAGGAATCTTTTAAAAGCTGTTCAAAAAGCATTTTTGTTTTATTTGGGGGGATCCAACTGTAGTTCATCAATTGTAGGAAACCCTCCTATGCTCACATCATCGAGCGTTTTTGTTTGTATGTGGATTTTGAATGTTAGTTTATAACATTAAGTGTGTGTGGTGAAAGACAGTGAAGTGTGCTGTGTGGGGGAAGGGCGTAACTGTGTGTAGGTAGATTTAAGTTGGAGACTAGTGATTTCTTTGTGTTTTGGTTATATTTTTGTTAAATAACTGACTGTGTGACTGTACACATAGTAAAATTGTCAGTAATAGTACAAATTTTCTTGCTTTTTATTGTGTGAATGTGGTGGAGCATTTCATAAGGTCAAGTTGTTTAAATTACAAATTTACATTACGTGGCAGTACACTGAACTTTTGCATTTGCATCGCATTCCACGTTCAGCATTGTACACAAACTGTTCTGTGTTGTCTGTGCAGTGATGCATGCATCAAATATATAATACACCTTTTAAAATTTGTGACACAGACTAGTGTAAGTGCAACTAAGTGCAGCAGTGTGAACCTGCTATCCACTGCAGCTGCCTGATTTTGTATTGTGATCGTGTTCTCAGTTCTTAGTTTTGCTGATTGTAGTGTTGTAAAAATCAGCACTGTCTGTATTCAGTGCTCCCTCCACCCCCACATTGAAAAGGTATTTTTTACCAGACTGGATTGTTTTTGTGACCCCATCAGCACCACTGGTTACTGAAGTTGTTTTAATTCCATGACAGTGTCACAACACAGTAGTCTCTTATCTGTTGCTGAAGCCACAGTTGTTTATTTTGCTTCACATCCAGCCAGCGTCCCTCCAGTCAGAAAGTGAACGTATCAAAATCTGAATTTGGTAATAATATTTGTGGTTGATCCCCCAAAATGCCTGCAAAGAGACATGCAAGTAAAGCTGTTTCTGGCCATGGCAATGTTGGCAGTAATAGGGTTTGTGGGCATGGTAGTAGTACGCGGATGGAGAAGTGCATTGCCGATATGAGGAAAGGTATTTCTCTGCAATGTTTTTTACAGCCCAATCAGTAGCTTCACTCATAGTTGGAGGAGACGATATTTTCCCAGCCGGTGGTGTTAGTGTTACTGGTGTCAGTGGTGGTGGTGGTGGTGGAGGTAGTATTAGCATTGTTGTGTCAAGTTCTAATTCCGACCAGTGTACCATATCCAAACATATTGAGTGTGAAGCAGTGCAAGTGAGTGACCACGTAGATGATGTCATACTTCCCAGTAACATCCCATTAACTGAACCTGATTCTGATGATGATGTCAACGATAGCATACAATGTGATATTCCATCCACCATGGCACTTAACGTCATGCATTTTCCATGCAGTGATTCACAGTGTGGTGAAAAAATATCAGGTGATGGTGGTGTAGATGCTGATGATGAATGTGATGATGTTGCTGTTGTTGCAACATGCAGTCCACATGTTAGCATCCAAGCAGGAGACGTGGATGTGTATGACAGTAACGTTGATGAATATGATGATGATGATGTAATTGACCCCAGTTGGGAACCGGAGAAAAAAAAATTAAAAGTGTCTATGTCTGAATCTGTTTGCAGGAATCCCTTCCCTGTAAAAACTTGTGATTTACTGGTTTTAGTTGATGATGATGATGACCCAGTAATCAATATGATAGGTAGTTGTGGTGGTCAGTTGCAGTCCAGGTGTGCAATGCCAGAAACATCACGTGCTCCCCCACTTCAGTGCTTAAAATAACAGAGTTAAATAAGCCACATCATCATGGACATGTTAAAAGCAGACCATCACACTCCCTTGTTTGGGATTTTTTTGTTCAAGATGCAAATGATGATTCAGTTGCAATCTGCCGGGTTTGCCATGTGCGTGTGAGTTGAGGTAAAAAGGGGAGCCATCTTGGGACAGGACAGCATACGCATCATAAGAATAGGCACTTGTCTCTGTGGACCCAGCACAAGCTGGCAGCTAATACCAGACTGGGGCATTCACCCATATCACCGGCAACCATAGCCAGCATGTTATCCCCTTCCATGACTGTTAAGCCCAGTAGGAAATTAAACGTGTGCAGTAGTGTGGTAATAAGAGCAGAGGATTACTACAGGCATGATGAGGTGGAGGACCATAATGACTTTGAATGTTGTCCAGTGCTGGTGAGAGTAGCAGTTTTTGTGGTGGTGGTGGTGAATGCAGTATGTCTAGTGCAAGTGGTACATCAACCCCAGTTGGCAAATCTGGAAAAATAACATCATTTCTGGGTTTGTCATCATCACCTGTGCAACCGTCCTTATCAAATGTCCACACTCCACTCCCTGCCAATGCCATTCATCACACAGCACAACCATTTGTGACCAACAACATACCCTGTGTAAAACGTTTAAGTCAGCCCACGTTACAGTGTTTTTGTGCATAAGCTGAAGTACCCCCCCAATCATACAGTGTCACGTGAACTTAATGCTGCTGTAGCGGAAATGCTGGCAATTGATCTTTTGCCCTTCTCCTTTGTGGAGAATTCTGGGTTCCGGTGGTTTGCT
Source organism: Neoceratodus forsteri (assembly GCA_016271365.2). NCBI lineage: Eukaryota > Metazoa > Chordata > Ceratodontiformes > Ceratodontidae > Neoceratodus > Neoceratodus forsteri. The sequence goes on from CM028133.1 coordinate 816,392,763, forward strand.
GCCCGTGCCTGTCCAAAATGGAAAGTCCCATCCAGGACATACTTTTCTACCCGTGCTGTTCCTGAGCTGTTCCGCACTGTCTCAGACTCAGTAAGACATGCCCTTCAACATTCCTCCTCTCCATTCATCCATTTAAATATGAATATGTGGACAAGTGGCAAAACAGCGGGGAGTTCATATCTGTGTATAACTGCACACTGGGCGCAGGTGCCGGGGCTAGTTTGTGTTGTTGGTAGTGTGAATAATCAGTGCAGTAAGGTGGATTGTCACGGTAGCAATCTTCTTGGAATTCGCCAGCATGCAACAATTGCTATGTGCAGTGTGACCTGTTCAAACACTGGTGAGAACATGTTGGACATGGTACTGACTGAAACTGACAGATGGCTAAACCCTCTGTCCCTGAAAGATGGGTTCATAGCAAGTGACAATGGGTCAAATGTGGTGAAATGCATCACGAATGGTGTTTTTTTTCGTGTTCCATGCATGGCCCACTGTTTAATTCTTGTAGTTCAGGAGTTTCTGCAGCACCCTGACATAAAGGAAATGCTGACCATTGCACGACATATCTGCTCTCACTTTTCAAGATCTGGAAAGGCCCGTGACCAACTGCGGCAGTTGTAGATACAAAACAGCCTGCCTCAGCACCGCTTGAAGCTGGAAGTTGTCACCCGATGGAACTCCACGTTATACATGGCAGAGAGGTCGTAAGAACAATACAAAGCCATCTCAGAATATCTTGTTATGTACACTAGCCGTGACAGTTCTGCGACCTCCATGTCTGTGACGACTGAACAGTGGCGCCTCATGGACTCTGTAATAACAATTTTGTGGCCTTTTGAACATGCCACCTAGGCAGTGAGTGGCGAGTCTGCCTCTATTAGCCAATCAATTCCACTGCTGCGGGTTCTGAAGCAGACATTGGTGAATGTACAGCATAGTCTTGATGTTGCCGGAGACGGTGGTAGCAGTATGTTGCTGCAACACATGCTGACAGTATTCGACCAGAATCATCACATTGTGAGCAATCAGCGTAGTGACAACTTTGCCATGGCAACAATGCTGGACCCACGATACAAATGTGGAATTGCATCAGTACTGAAGGCAGGGCCTGAACAGGTAAAAAATATCACTGGTCAACTGGTTCGTTTGGTTCATGGGGCACAGAAGTCATGTGCCAAGGCTTGCAAATCTCAGCAGCATAATCCAGCTGAAAGTGTAGCTGGAGGACCAGCAAGCATATCATGCAAGGGCAAGGGGACTGTAGTTCCAGGTGGTCTGTCATCCAAAGTGGGCAGCATCAACCCACTTTGGGAGGCTTTGTCCCAAGTGTGTATTTGTGAAATAAATGATTCCGGAGAACAGGCTGATGCATCAACAACTGGTCTTAGTGCAGCACAGAGAATGGTTGAGTCATATTTGTCTGAAAACAGGCATCTGACAATAAGTGAAGATCCTCTTTTGTACTGGAGTGGAAAGGTCAGTGAATGGCCAGAGCTGACTGCAGTGGCATTGAAGTACCTCACATGCCTACCATCCAGTGTAAGTGTTGAGAGGATATTCAGCTCAGCAGGTGCAATAGTCAGGGATCGTCAGACAAACCTGTCTCCTGCAAATGTTAGTTTACTAACATTCATTAAAATGATTGAGAGGCACATACCAGCACAGACTGCAACCTCGGTATTCGGACCCCGGCCTAGTCATGGTGGTCTTGCTGATGTGGAAATGGAGCATCCTGGTGGCACTGGCAGTGGCTGCCTGAAATGGCCCACCACTGGCGTAGATGATGACACAATGCAGAAAGAATTTCCCAGTGGTCAGACTTCAGACATCGATGACTGTGAGGGCAGTTTTCTTTATGAGGATGAGGATGTGGTTAATGGTGGCAGGTTTTAACTGCAGTATTTAAAAGGCGGTGTGCCCTCCCACCCTGGACCACCACCACTACCACTGGGACTGATGTTATGCAAGTCTGCCACCATGAGTCTGTCTGCCCCCCATGGACCACCACCACCACCACCACCACTGGAACTGATGCTATGCAAGTCTGCCACCATGAGTCTGTCTGCCCCCACGGACCACCAACACCATCACCGGGACTGATGTTATACAAGTCTGCCACCATGAGTCTGTCTGCCATCCACAGTCCACCACCACCACTGGGACTAATGTTATGCAAGTCTGCCATCATGAGTCTGTCTGCACCCCATGGACCACCACCACCACCACCGGGACTGATGCTATGCAAATCTACCACCATGACTCTGTCTGCCCCAAGGACCACCACCACTACCGGGACTGATGCTATGCAAGTCTGCCACCACAATGAGTCTGTCAGCCCCCCATGGACCACCAGTCCACCAGTGCACCACCACCACCAGCTTCTTGATATTTAAACCATAAGGTGAGTATGTGCACTCATGTTTGTTATGTTGCCTCACTTTCTTAAGTAGTATGTTTTGTTTTCTTTAGCTTTTCAGAGCCGCAGTGGCAAAACACATACAGTACACTTCTTTTGTTTGTTTTACAGGAGAGCAAAAGCTGGCTCCATCACTAATACTCATTGGGAAAGATGATGTACCTATACGTACAGAGAGGAACCGATGTAATGTCCATGTGAAATCCATTCTGGTAAGTATGAAAATTTTATATCATCTATTTCATTGCTTTGTAAAGGCTGCTTCAAATATTGCACACAACAGGTTGTCTTAGTAGTTGACAACATGTGTCTCTGAAATGTAACTTGACAATAGAGATTTGGATTTGAGAACCAGGGAGGGACACATAACAATGAAGTTGTAACTTGTAAGAAGTCATTCATTTCTTTTTTTTAGGAAACTTCAAGATGCTTTGTTGTTCTGTCAAAGTGGCCTTATCCAAAAAAGTTCTTCAACATCATGCACACCCCTCCCTCAAGCTTGGGCACACATGCAACATGCAGAAGTCGTTTCATTAGATGACCATGACCATCATTAACAACCGGACTCCAGAAGGATGCTGATGACATCTGTGAAGCAGTAAAAACATAAGAAACCATTAGACAAAACTGAAAATATGATTCCCCCCACCCCCTCCAAAACAAAGAAATACTTATCTTCATGTGCTTGAGAGTTATCCATTTCCATTTAAGTGCAAAAAATTCTCATTGAGCACTGGAATGTGCACACCAACAGTTTATGAGTCACCTGTGTGATGCAGAACAAGAGGATGAGTACATGTCCAGCTCAAGTTCAACCCCCCTCACCATCACCTACAAAATATACAACCATATATCTCTATATATACAGTATATGTCTCTACTCACCAAGGCTACTATTAGTGTACATCCAAAGGGCACCTTTCAATCCAGCTGAGATGATCACATTTCATTTGGTGGAATTGTCTCACACAACACATTGGACCAGCAACACAAACCTCACAGTCATCATTTTATACTGAGGTATGCGCTGAAACAGTGACTTAGTGCGCCATTAATTCTGGGGGACTTTGATTATGCTGAAACAGTCTCTTTTCACTTCATTATCACTTGTCAATTTTCTGCACGCAAGGAGGATGCATTCTGGGCCTGCAGAAAAAATCTGGGGACTCTGCCACCACTGCGCATGACTGAGTGCGCCATTAATTCTGGGGGACTTTGTATGTGCTGAAATAGTCTCTTTTCACTTCTTTACCACATGTCAATTTTCTGCATGCAAGGAGGGTGCATTCTGGGCCTGCAGAAAAAATCTGGGGACTCTGTGCCACCACTGCGTGCATGATTGAGTGCCCCATTAATTCTGGGGGACATTGTATGTGCTAAAACAGTCTCTTTTCACTTCGTTACCACTTATTAATTTTCTGCACACATGGAGGACGCATTGTGGGCCAGCAGAAAAAATCTGGGGACTCCGTGCCACAACTGCGCACATGACTGAGTGCACCATTATTTCTGAGAGACTTTGTGCTGAAACAGTATCTTTTCACTTCATTACCACTTGTCAATTTTCTGCACACATGGAGGACGCATTGTGGGCATGCAGAAAAAATCTGGGGACTCTGTGCCACCACTGCGCGTGACTGAGTACGCCATTAATTCTGGGAGACTTTGCATGTGCTGAAACAGTCTCTTTTCACTTCATTACCACTTGTCAATTTTTTGCACGCAAGGAGGATTCATTGTGGGCATGCAGAAAAAATCTGGGGACTCTGTGCCACCACTGCGCATGACTGAGTGCGCCATTAATTCTGAGAGACTTTGCATGTGCTGAAACAGTCTCTTTTCACTTTGTTACCACTGGTCAATTTTCTGCACACAATGAGGACGCATTGTGGTCCTGCAGAAAAAATCTGGTGACTCGGTGCCACCACTGTACACATGACTGAGTCCGCCATTTATTCTGGTGGACTTTGTATTTGCTGAAACAGTCTCTTTTCACTTTGTTACTACTTGCCAATTTTCTGCACACAAGGAGGATGCATTGTGGGCCTGCAGAAAAAATCTGGGGACTCTGTGCCACCACTGAACACATGACTGAGTGTGCCATTAATTCTGGGGGACTTTGTATGTGCTGAAACAGTCTCTTTTCACTTTGTTACCACTTGTCTATTTTCTGCACACAAGGAGGATGCATTGTGGGCCTGCAGAAAAAATCTGGGGACTCTGTGCCACCACTGCATGCATGACTGAGTGTGCCATTAATTCTGGGGGACTTTGTATGTGCTGAAACAGTCTCTTTTCACTTCGTTACCACTTGTCTATCTTCTGCACAAAGGGAGGATGCATTGTGGGCCTGCAGAAAAAATCTGGGGACTCTGTGCCACCACTGCACGCTTGACTGAGTGCACCATTAGTTCTGGGGGACTTTGTATGTGCTGAAACAGTCTCTTTTCACTTCGTTACCACTTGACAATTTTCTGCACACAAGGAGGACGCATTGTGGGCCTGCAGAAAAAATCTGGGGACTCTGTGCCACCACTGTGTGCATGACTGAGTGCGCCATTAATTCTGGGGGACTTTGTATGTGCTGAAACTGTCTCTTTTCACTTCATTACCACTTGTCAATTTCCTGCACACAGGAGGATGCATTGTGGGCCTGAGGAAAAAATCTGGGGACTCTGTGCCACTACTGCGCACCTGACTGAGTGCGCCATTAATTCTGGGGAACTTTGTATGTGCTGAAACAGTCTCTTTTCACTTTGTTACCACTTGTCTATTTTCTGCACACAAGGAGGATGCATTGTGGGCCTGCAGAAAAAATCTGGGGACTCTGTGCCACCACTGCATGCATGACTGAGTGTGCCATTAATTCTGGGGACTTTGAATGCTGAAACAGTCTCTTTTCACTTCGTTACCACTTGTCTATCTTCTGCACAAAGGGAGGATGCATTGTGGGCATGCAGAAAAAATCTGGGGACTCTGTGCCACCACTGCACGCTTGACTGAGTGAACCATTAGTTCTGGGGGACTTTGTATGTGCTGAAACAGTCTCTTTTCACTTCGTTACCACTTGACAATTTTCTGCACACAAGGAGGACGCATTGTGGGCCTGCAGAAAAAATCTGGGGACTCTGTGCCACCACTGTGTGCATGACTGAGTGCGCCATTAATTCTGGGGGACTTTGTATGTGCTGAAACTGTCTCTTTTCACTTCATTACCACTTGTCAATTTCCTGCACACAGGAGGATGCATTGTGGGCCTGAGGAAAAAATCTGGGGACTCTGTGCCATTACTGCGCGCCTGACTGAGTGCGCCATTGATTCTGGGGAACTTTGTATGTGCTGAAACAGTCTCTTTTCACTTTGTTACCACTTGTCTATTTTCTGCACACAAGGAGGATGCATTGTGGGCCTGCAGAAAAAATCTGGGGACTCTGTGCCACCACTGCATGCATGACTGAGTGTGCTATTAATTCTGGGGGACTTTTTATGTGCTGAAACAGTCTCATTTCACTTCGTTACCACTTGTCAATTTTCTGCATACAAGGAGGATGCATTGTGGGCCTGCAGAAAATATCTGGGGACCCTGTGCCACCACTATGTGCATGACTGAGTGCGCCATTAATTCTGGGGGACTTTGTATGTGCTGAAACAGTCTCTTTTTTGTCTTTGTTACCACTAGTCAATTTTCTGCACACAAGGAGGACACATTGTGGGCCTGCAGAAAGAGTCTAGGGACTCTGTGTCACTTTTGTGTGTTCTGTGATTGTTGCTGTGAGCTCATAGTCATGATGTCATAGTGACATTTTAACAATTAAAGCAGCATTGGAAGAATGTCCTCACAGTTCTGAACTGTACTTTTTTATGCTACTTTAAATTGCCACAAACAACCACTACTTACGTCCGAGTCGTCAGTGACTTGAATGATACGATTCTTGTCACCATTTATGTCTGCTTCTCTTACTCCTACTTTTTTTCATGTATGAAAACAAAATGAGCATGTCTTCCAATATTGTTCCGACTAGCTTTGTATTTATTTGCAGCTGCTTTTCAATAACTGTTGTTCCGTGGTGACATATAAAACACTGACTGATGCATGACTGTTAGTTAACAACAGAAGTGATACATGACAACTACTTGCAGTGATGGAGAAAAGCAGAGGAAAACAATGCCAAAGACCTGGTCACACTCACTGTCTGCAGCACCAATTTAAAAGGAATGCTCCTTTCATTATTTCACACATGAAAAAAGGTAGTACAGCACATTCAACTACTGCAAATTATCGTATCATTCCAGTCAGTCAGGATGTAAGTAAAGGAAGTTGTAGCATAGCATTACAAAATGTAGGTCAGAGTTATCAGCAGATTGTTGCACTGCTGCTTTATAGACAGTCACCACATTACATAGTTCTGGTGATGCACATAAACTAATATGTGGGGGCATTACTACCACTGGAATATTTCTTGCTCCACAGAGCGCAATATATGTCTGTGAAATCCACCCATAATTTCATTACAGTGAGTCACATGATGGAAGAATTAACAATCTGAAAAGCAACCCACATTGTACCCACACTTCCTCAACAGCGTTGAAGCGTGATGGCAGGAAGCGCGGGTGCATGCTCCACTATACTGAATGTTCAGCAGCTATCCCAAGCAATGTTTCCTAATGTTATAAGGTTCGCTTTGTGGTGAAATGTGGGATGTTTCCACTAACAAAGCTCTTCTTACTGGAAACGTGGCCACACATTTCACAACAAACTGACCATTAACATAATGAAACATTCGCAAACCTGCACAATCGGATATTCACTGTAAGGAGCACGCACACGCGCTCTCCCTGCCATCATGTCCTAATGTTGCTGGGAAGGGAGGCAGAATGTGGGCAGATTTTCAGAATGCAAATGCCTTCATCACGTGACTCACTGTAATGCATTTACGCCTGGTTTTCAAAAAAATGTATTGCACTATGTGGTGCAAGAAAGATTCCCCTGGAAGGGAAATGTGCATGATTTAATAATAACAAACAAAAAACACACAACAAAAGTACAACACAGTAGTGGGGTGGGGTCAGGGGTGTCGGTGGGTGTGGGGGGGCAGGAAACAATACCTTGACTTACTATGGCCATGGGATGCCGTGATGGTCCAGCAGCAGTTGCAGCACTGAAAGTATTTGCTGCTGCTGTGCTTCCACTCTGGTAACCTGCTGCTCCAAAGCACTGAAACGCTTGTTGCTTTCCTTCAGTGCTGCCCACACCAGGAAGAGGTCCGACTGGCTTACAGGGACTGTGCTGGGGTCCACTGCAGTGGGTAATCCAGGTAGTGGGGCTGGTGGTGGACAGGGTGGTGCTGGTGGCTGTGGTGTCGGTGGCGGTGGTGAAGCACCTGATATAGCCCTCCTCCTCCTCCTGCAGCGGTGGTGACTGCTGCGAGACACATCTCCCACCCCAGTAGCACCCTCGTTGACCACTGCCACAGAAGGGCCAGCAGGTGGATGCCTGGCCCCTTCCGTGGCAGCCTGACACTCTGCCCTGTGGTGATTCATCATGTGGGTGCGCTGGCCACTGGTCCCCAAATGTGTACCAGGGGGCCCTCGGCGCACCAGCACACCGCACACATGGCACTCTACCACTGTGCTGTCTCCCCCCACACAATTAAAAAACTCCCACACTGGAAAGCTGTGGGGGGGGGACCAGACACAGTACGCACTTCTTGGGCATGAGTCCCACCACCAGCCACAATTGCCGGGGCCACCTCCTGTGGCTGTGGAGATGGTGGAGGGGATGCTGCTGGAGCCCCAACAGCTTCTGCTAGTGGTGGTGGCAGAGAAGGTGGACAAGCAACAGTCACCGGTGGCATTGGTGCTGCTGCTGCTCCTCCTGTTGCTTCAGCCGAGGAAGCAACACTGGCCAGGAGTCTGGAGCAGTCCAATATAACATGACCGCCCCGCCCCCATGGGTCCGCACTCCTCCCCTCCTAATGCTCCCACATGCCAGCGACTCACCTTCTCCAACTCCAATGTGACCCTCCATCCTCCTGGGTCCATGGGGCAACACACACACACACACACACACACAGACAGTGGACACACACACATGTACACACACACACACACACAGTCAGTCACATACACAAAACAAAAACAAAACTTATACAAACAAATTCACTAACCAAAAAAACACTAAGACAATACAAACACTAAATAAAATAGCTTTTAAAAAAACTGTTTGATTGTTATGGCTGTGAGAAACGACTCCAAGAGCCAAGCAAACTCCTCTCCTCTGACAGTTTTGCTTTCTCCCTGTACAAGTGCAAAGGAGAAAGTGAAACTGCTTCTCTGACTCACTTCCTTCCTGCCTGGCTAAAGTATGTGACTTACAGTACTGCAGACAATATGATGTGCCTATTTTCTTCTCACTTCGCCTTACTTTGCATTAAGGCATAATGAGAACGTGAAGTGGTAATGATAAAGTGAAGTGAGCACTTTACAGGGTCCACTTCATGTTGTGCTCTGCAGATGCGGCTGGCAGATTTATAATTCGCTGCATCTCTAATCCCTACCACTAACTAACTGGTGCATGAAGCTCCAATCTGCCAAAGCTCTGTGTCCAACCCTCCTGACTCCCCCCCCAATTATTAACTGATTCCTAACCTGATATATAACCTTACATCAAGGTGAGACAGTCTTTTAATATCTAAATAACCTAGAAAACATTTACTAACATCTAGGAAGCAAGTGCTCTAGCTTTTCCAGTGTTTTGTAAATTGACTGTAAAACATTGATATGTGCCTTTAAGCTGTCCCTGTTCATTTCATACACCCGACTACCTGTAGTGTATGCTAGGGATCAGCCCATATCGTGGAAATAATAGAGCCTCGAATAACATTGGAGGCAAGGACGTAATTATATCTGCTGTAGTAGGCACAAATAAAATGAAGAATAACCAAAAAGCAAAAGATACTTGCAAAGATGACCATTGCCTGAAAGTTGTGTACTGAACAGACCGGCACAAAGTTGACAGCATCCCCGTCGCATGATGAGGACAAGTTCTTAGAATTCCACAGGAAGGTCCCAGGTCCTGTATGCAGAGGGTGTCCCCACTTCTCAGTAACATGAAGGGGCAGGTCCACTCGCACCAGGTCTCAAAGATGTTATTTCAGTCGGTAGACCTGGGCATATTTCTGCTCCAATATAAGGAATGCATTAGGGGTAGTTCAGTTACAGTGTGCCAAGACAGGAGTCTGTGGCATCTCAAATGAGTCCGTAGAGAAAGCAGAATATTATGTCAGTCCAGAAGCGCTGGTAAGTGAATAAATGTCTGGCTGCAGTGTGAGGGTACAAGATCCTGATTTGAAAAGCTGGCCGTAAGATAGAGATGTATCAAGGCTTGTGGCATTCATAAAAGGACACAAACTGAGAAAGGAAAATGTTCACTGTAGGCTCCCATGTAGGAGTGCAGATCAGACCTTTGTTAGGCTCCGCACTCACCTATCTTTAAATAAGTCAGGCAGTTGTTCCTTGAGGCTTTGAATGGCAGAATCCACCATCTCAAATGATTGCCAGGTGCCTTGAAGTGAGAACTGTAGGCAGGCTGGGTAAAGCATCCTGAATGTAATCCCTGCAGCAATGATCTTAGCTACCATGGGGTGGAAGGCAGCACATTTCTGTCGAGTGCCAGCTGGCAGGTCCTGAGCAATGTGCAGTCTGGTGCCTTCCTACAGAACATCTTTTAAATCCAGGGTTTTTTGAGGGATATGGTGTTTGTCCAAGACACTTAATAACTTGAATATGAGGGGGCGAGGAGGGAAATCTCCTGGAGGTTTAGGGCAGAGAGAGAGAGATTGGTGGGCCTGCTCCATGATATACGTGGGGCCATTTGGGAAGGGGCCAGCTATTTTCTCCAGGAATTTTTGTGTAAACTGGATCAGAGAGGTCCCCTCTTCTCCTTCAGGGAGACCAAAAATGATGAGGTTATTCCTCCAGCTTCTCCCCTCCAAGTCCTCCAACTTGGCTTCCAGTTTTCCCAGATGCTGGTGCAGGGAGGTAGACTCCAAATCAGTTCAGTCCTTCCACTTCTTCAGAGATGTTGTTCTCACTTCAACATCCCCCACCCGTCTGCCCATGTCCCTGAAATCAGAGCACAGTGACTTTAGTTCATCAGCAAGTGTTTTTAAAGAATCCTTGAAGGGTTCAATCTCCTGTAGGAAGTGCTCCTCAGAGAGGGGAGCAGGCACCACTGTAATAGTAGGAGAATGGTGGCCTGAGCCTGAGGTCTGGTCCTTCGGGCATTTAGTTTGTTTGTCAGGTGTCTGTTGGGGGGGGGTGCCACAGGGGAGCAGATCGCATCTCGACCTCTGACATCTCCACTAGATTTTAAGTATTTCTTGCTCCTCTGTTCATTGGATGCTTCTTGGGGTGTAACAGAAGACTGTCCCTTGTAGTAGAGGGTTAGGAATTCTGAGAAAAGGCAAGATTTTAATCTAATTGTTTGGGGAACGTGGGAACCTCTGAGAAAAGCTGCTATGCTGGCAGAAAAATTACGTGACTCCCCTCTACTCACTCATTTAAGCAGAGCGGGACAAACTGGAGAATGAAAACAAAAATATTGGCTAATGCAGCTACTGCTGCTACCCACTGCAAACTCCAAGTGTATCTGAATTCTAACACTCTACACCTGTGCCTTAAATGGGTCTTTGATGTCTGTAGCTTAAACGTGCTTCCCTATTGGGTGACGCTGGTCACATGACCTCTACTCCCCCGGGAAATTTAAAGTTTAAAAATTTTAAAATGAACCTTTCAACTTACTAGTATAAAACAGAAGAGCACAACACTAAATACAGTACAAGACTCAATATTCACATATTAAATAATAGATACTGACAAAATCTCAGTCACTAAAACACCAGCAAGACGATACTTGAATGCTAAAATGCTGCCACGCTAAAAAAACTCAAGAGGTTCAAAACACATAAAAAAAAGTCTGAAAGTGGTACAAGTTCTGTTTTTGAACAGTGAGATAAATTATAGGATCAATTCTTATCTCTTCCCATGAGATCCACGTTACTCCTTTCCATTCCGGTCTGTTTTCCTTTTTTGAAATTCAAGTTTATTGATTTTAACATAACCTACATGGACACATTAATGTCAATTATCCATACATGGTATAACTAAAATAACAAAGTAAAAGAAAACACAACACCCCAACAGCCCCAAACCCCCTCCCTCAACCCCCCCATCTTCTTCTTCCAAAACAACCCCACCCCCCACCCTACTACCAACCATAAGGTACCCCCCCACAAAAAACTCTTATAGAGTGTGCAACACAATTGTATGTCTAGTTCTATTAACCAGTTCACAACTAAATCATAACTTGACCCTGTATTCAAAATCCGAGGAAGTAGATGAGAGAAGGGAAGGAAAGAAAACCACGATGGGCATCAGAGAGGACTTCAAGAGATCACTGGTGCAAATATAACGCATACAAATTGCCCCATTTTTTGTGGAACAGGTCCATACGATTGCGTGAGCAGGCCACAAGCCTCTCCATGTTGAAGCAAATTGAAAGTTCCGCCAATCACTCAGAATAGGTCAGGGTCAGTTGGTCGGTCCAATGTTTAAGAACTAGTCTTTTGACCACTATAGACACAAGGGCCATGTGGTATCGGCGTTCCAAGCAATCTATGGTAGAGTAGTCCCCTAGAATGCATATGTCAGGAGTAAAAGGTTAGTAAGGCCAAGTATCGATCTAGATTGTCCTGAATAGAGGTCCACAGGGGGCAACCTTATTACAGTGCCAGAAAATATGTGAGAATTCCTTCACTATGTGAGCACCTGGAGCAGAGGAGAGAGATAGTTTATTAAGACGGAACAATTTGTTGAGGGTATAGTACATATTGTTTAATATGTAATATTGGGTGAGTCTAAACCTATCTTGGAGTGCGTATCTGTGCAGGTCCTTCAAATTTGGGACCAATTGGGGTGGAATCTGGGAGTAAAGAAAGCCAGATACTGGAACCTTGATCGATTAGGAATTTGTAGTCCAGTAGGAAGGAATATATTAGAGAAATGGAATGTGGTTTAGAGGCAAGGGTAAAGATGTGAGAGAGGAAGTGTTGGACCTTAGGTTCTCTAAATTGTGAGCCAAATTTAGCAGCAATAAGATGTCTTAGTTGGTATAATTTGAAGATCTTATTATTGGGGATAGCAAATTTAGCTAATATGTTGGGGGATGAGAGGAGGGAGCCTTGGTCATAGTAGCATTCTAGAGTAGTTTCTTTAATTTGTGGAAGCCACTCAGGGGTGATTATTGAGTTGCCCAGTTTGATATTGGCATTGAGGATGATGGGTTGTGCTAGGTCCATTTTAGGGAAGATTTTAAGGAAATATAGGCATTGAAAAAGAGATTTAAGAGATGTGAAAATTGTTTGGTCGGATAGCCAATGTGAAAGAACCGAGGTAGGAGTATAGAAAATTGCATAGGGATCTATTTTAGTCTCCGAAAGGATCTGCCTCTCAGTTTGAAGCCAGAACAGGGGAAATGGTTCAGCATGGGTTGAGTACCATCTACCTAGTTTAGAAAGGTGGGCAGCCCAATGATAAAGTGCTATATTGGGAAGTCTAAGACCGCCTTTATCCTTAGGGAGGGATAGCTTGAGAAAGGACCGTCGAACTGCTTTCCCTCGCCAAATAAACTTAAAGAAGATTGTGTGAAATTGATGTAAGTAAGAGAGCGGTAACCAGAGACCTAGTAGGTTGAGGGATAAAAGATACTGGGAAGAATGTTCATCTTAATAATGTTAATCCTACCCCACAGAGAAATAGGGAGATTAGACCACCTTTGTAAATCTAGCTGGATATGAGTCTTAAGGCTATCTAAGTTAAGTTTCCTAAGCAAAGAGGGATCTGAGGTAAAGTGGATGCCTAGGTATTTAATCGATTTAAGGGACCATCTCATACCAAATTTAGTAAGTTCGTGTTTATATGTATGGGTGTTCAATGGGAGTATTTCGGATTTTGATATATTCAATTTGTATTGAGAGAGGTTGCCATATTGAATGATAAGTTGTAGCGCGTGTCCTAGAGAAGTGGTGGGATGAGTAACATGGAGAAGTATGTCATCAGCATAGGCTGAGAGGATTAACTCTTGTTGATGTATCAAACAACTTTGAATAAGTGGGAAGATTTAAGCTTAAGAAGAAGGTACGAGATACAGGTTAAACAAGAAGGGTGAGAGAGACAGCCTTGTCTGGTACCAGTGTGAAGGTGGAAAAGAGAGGAGAAAACACCATTACAGTATATCTTGGCCGAAGGGGATTTATACAAAACCTGGATCCATTTGAGGAAAGAGGTTGGGAAGCCCATCTTGGCCAACGTAGCCCAAAGGAAAGACCAATTGACTCTGTCAAATGCTTTCTCTGCATCTAGCGAAATCAGGGCCATTGGAAGATGGGATGATTGGGCGATGTGAGAAATATGAGAAAAGGTTCTGAGGTGATCTGATGGGGAGTGAGATTGGACAAATCCAGCCTGGTCTGTTTTCACAGTTTTGCTAGAATTCTGTCATGGAAGCAGGTACTGTAGATAATTGAAGAGTATTGTAAAAAAACTCTTCTCGGTGGCCTGTTCTCTCCTTTTCACCACTCTGAATGGCGTTTGGTCTATTAGTTTGCTCTTGCCATCAGCTTAGCCTTGAATACCTTCAATACTTCCTGCAAACAAACACAAAACAAGGGACAGCAGACCACACAAGCTAAGTTCGTAAAAAGATGTACTGGAAAGATTGCAAGCTCATAGCACTGATGGCATACATTTTATAAATATAAAACCAGCATTGCAGTCCTGCTACGGTTGCCTCCTCCACAAACAACAGCGAGTGTAGCAATCTCTCAGCTCCTCCTGCTTCCTCAGAGTCTACTCAAAATATCAAGAAGCTACAAACTCCTTCTGAACCACATTACCCACCTACTACTGCTACTACTAATGCTATCGGGTAATGTACACCCCAACCCTGGTCCTCCTTGCTCTCAGAATACCCCACAACAAAAATCTGCAGGACTCGCCCTTGCCACCTTAAACATCTGCAGTCTGATGTTCAAACTGGACAACCTAAAGGCATGGGTTACCAAACACAACCCCGATATCCTCGCGACCATGGAATTGTGGCTATCGCCCCAGGTACCGGACTCTGCCTTTTAAGGCAGGACCATATCTTGAAGAAAGGAGGGGGTTGCATAGTTTAAGTAAAGGACACACTTCAGGGCAAATCCTTCCCCTCCTCAACAGAAGCACCAATCTGCAAATCCTACCCATCAAAATCCTACTGGGCACTCAAAATAAGTAGCTTTTGATCCTCACAGTCTACATCCCACCCAAAACAATAATTGCCAGTGCTAGCAACCTCATGGACTTTATTGCCACTCTGTGCCTTAACTCTGAGATCATTCTTCTCAGAGATTTCAACTTCAGTTGGCCCTCACCCACAGCTGTATGGTGAGAGATGCTTTAGCGACTATCCACTTTTCCCAAATGGTGGCAACCCCAACAAGGGTCAGCTACAAAACTAGTACTAGCACACTGGTGGACTGGATCCTCTCAAACTGACCAACCCACATCATCAACACCACTGTCCTCCTTGACTCACTGAGTAATCATTCACCCATTACCTGCACCTGGCAAAACAACTGCAGTAAGCCCCCGCCCAGAACCATAACCAGCCGTGTACTCCTCAAGGGACACCTACTACAACTCAAAGTGGACCTTCAAGGCCTAGACTGGTCTGACCTGCATGAAACAAATGACATAGACAGCACTTGGATGCTTCATCACAAAATTTAACGCCACTGGTGATAAACATGCCCTCCTGAAAACAAGAAAATCCAAAGCTCCCTGCAACCCCTGGATAAGGACAGAACTCCTGCTACAACTCAATGCTTGGGACCAACTCTGGATAAAGGCACATGCACATGATATAGCTGCCAATATCCAACTATATAAAAAAGCTAGAAATGAGTGCACAAAGGCTGTCCGCCTAGCAAAATGCTCCTATAAGGAAGCTCACTCTCCAACTCCTGGAACTGCAGAAAATCATTCTGGGCCAGCCTCAGTGAAATTATTGGCAAGGATCCCAAAACAGCCCCCTCCATGCTCCTGGTCAACAATGTACCGACAGTGGATCCACTCCAAATAGCAAATGCCCTAAATACTGCCTTCATGGACCTACGTGGAGTACTCCCAGCAGACTACTTTGACCCTCCAGTCCAGAAGCACCCAGTAGGTGATCAATCCCCTATGGGGAACCATCTGCTTTTTCACTTTAAAGAAGTCAGAACTACCAAGGCTAGAAAGTACCTTGAGAAGGTGCTGGGAAAATTAAGGCACAGTGGAGACACCTTGGACCTTAAGTTTGTCGCTATGGCACTTGCAGAAGTACTAAGCCCCCTGACCACCATCATTAGCCTATCCCTCCACCACTCTCAGTTCTCCCAGCTTTGGAAGTCAGCTTCTGTAACTTCCAGTTCACAAAAGTGGAGACCAGATACTATAGAACAACTACAAACTGATCTCCATACTCCCGCCACTCACCAAAGCACTTGAACGGATAGTGGTGGATCAGCTTGTGGAATACCTGAACATGCACCAACTCCTATGCCCAGAACAACATGGATTCTGAGTGGGACACAGCACTAACACGACTTTGTTGGAATTCACTGGTCATATCCACCAAGCCCTGGATCAAGGGCAGCTAGTGGGGGCTACCTTTATTGACCTATCAAAAGCACTTTGGTACAGTTCACCACACACTCCTCCTTGAACAGCTAGCTGACACTGGTCTCTCTTCTGATACAGTACTATGGTTTAGCAGTTATCTCAGCAATCACTTGCAGTGGGTCAAGATTGGGGACATTGTCTCAGATCGCAAACCTGTCCATTCAGGGGTCCTCCAGGGAGCAATACTGAGGCCCCTCCTCTTCAGTATCTTCTTAAATAAATTTCCAGGCTCTTGCACCAATCACATGCTATTGTATGCTGATGACACCGTCATTTTCACCTGCAACCCCAACACAGAACTACTTCAAAATGACCTCAAGCTAGGATTTACTGCTGCTGAAATATGGTTTAAGAAGCATAGACTAATCCTTAACTACAAGAAAACTAAGACTATGATCTACTCCAGCAAACACAAGACCTTCCCACTATCCATCCTGAACAACAGTGGTGATGTGCTGGACCTCGTGCAGCACTTTAAGTACCTGGGCATCACCCTTGACTCCACCTTGGCCTATGCACAGTGTATAGACAACACAGCCAAGGTCATCAGTTCCAGTGTTAGGATACTCCACCACCACAAGCACATTATTACATATGAAGCACTTAACATGGAAATCCCCAGCTCAATTGTTACCCTCGTTGACTATGGCCTGGTGGTTTATGGTTCTACACCGCGGACTCAGCGCTCCATCACATCTCCCTGGCCCTTAATGAGGCCTGTCAACTCCTCATAGGTGCTGCAAGGCTTACACATGCCTGTAAGCTCTATTCACAGGCAGTGTGGCTCCATCTGAAGAGCAGAGTTAAGTACCATACCTGTCTACTGGCCAAAAAAAATCACACTAAATCTGATGCTACCAGGAGTCTGGAATCTGCTCACGTGCCATGTAAGTGCCAGGCAGACCAGAAGCACCCACAACCAAATTTTCAGTGAACCTACAGTAGATGCTACACTGCACAGGGTCAACGTGCATTCTACTACCATGCACCACACTGGACCAACACCCTTCCTTTAGCCATCTCCGATACCACAACCATTGGTGCTTTCAAGCATAAGCTCAGGCAGCACCTTGCCACAGATGACAACTGTGACTGCACCGGCCATTCATAATGACCAAAACAACTCATTTGGACCACCATAAAGCAGTAGCACTTAGTGTTCCACCTAATCCTAGGGGCACCTATCTTCACAGCACTTTTTATTGTCCCACCCCCCCATCTACCCCACTCTCCTCCCCTCCCCACTGGGCACCCATTCCCCTCTCTGTCCTCGCCCTCATGCCCCCCATCTGCTGCTCTCCTAGCCCCATTGTCTCCAACCTTCCTTAAGTCTGTTCTTAACCCCTTTCACAGGCATACACTTCACTATCCTGCAGCTGTGCCTGTTCTCCCTGCTGTTTCTCCCCCCACAAGTATGCTTAACTCTCCGGAAGCAGGCACCTTTTCACCAATGCTGTAGCAGTGTCTAAATTTTATACTTTAAGCTAAATGCTACCTCAGTCTTGTAATTCACACCAATTTATTGTCTACCTAGCTAGTAATGTATTGTTTTGTATCAGTGCAATTTTGTACTTGCTTGTAATGTAATGCCTTGTAATGTAATGCCATGTACCTGTTCAATTTGTTTCTTGTAACTGACGTGGAACCTACAAATGAGCATCCGCTCACAGGTGTTCTCCAAGATATCATTAAATAAAAAAAATAAAATAAAATAAAGGTACAAAAAATGGTGCAGGGAACATTGCAAGACATGTTTTAACAACAGTTCTTTTGTTGAGGTACTAAATAGGATGGTAAAGCTAGGTTGTTGAGTGTTGGAGAGAAGAGTGCAGGGAGGGGCAGTGTGAATAGAGAGAGAGGAGGTAGAGGAGAGTAGAGAGGGTGGTGCAGAAACTAGAGGGGTGTAGTTGCAAGATAGGTTGTGGATGGGGGTGTGGAAGGGAAAGAGTCAAGATACAGGAAGAAGGGAACTAATTAAATGGAGGGGGAGAGAGGGGAGGTGAGTAGTGGAGGAGGCACAGGGGAGTGAGGAAACGGCAGTAATAGAGTGGGAGAAGACAATAGCCAGAAAGAGGTAGTAGAAAATAGAGGGTGACATGAGTAAAGGCGGGGTATGGGAAGAGGCAGTGGTAGTTAATTCATAGACAGGATGCATTGGAGAGGTGAGCAGAGCCAGGGAGTTAGTTACCACAGTCACAGCTACTGATAAATGCTAGAAGCGCATGTAGGTTTGACTTAAACAGTCTCAACTTTGTTTCTTTATGAAAGTCTTCCTACAAAGAGTTAAGCCATAGTGGCACCCGGTATTGAAGCTAGCCTTGGCCCTGAGAGGTACAGTGGAAGGGGAATTTAAGGGTATAGTTGTACTTCTGACTGTATTGAGAGTAATGAGGAGATTTTGCACTCCGGGGGGCGGTAATATCTAGGGCGGACTTTTTAGCCAGGAGGCAGACCTGGTATTTTAGTTTACACTCCAGACTGAGCCAGCCAGATTGGGCATACAAGGTACAAGTGTGAGTCAGCCTGTCTGCCCCCAGCACAAGTCTACAGGCCTTGTTAAGCATGGTCTTAATCCATAGGAGCGCAGTGTGGGTAGCGGCACCATATACTGCTAGGCCGTAATGAACGATTGACAGCACTGAGCTAGAGACAGCAATTTTTAGTGCTTTGTTGGTAAAACAGTGCTTGTTACGGTTAGAGCTGTGCAAAAATTGGAAAATTTTGGCCAGCAAAATATTTTGCATAATTTATGCATTAAACGAAATATTTCACCCATAGAGCGGTCAAAATTTCACCCTTGAACCGGCAAAATGTGCTGATCATGGGTGAAATTTCGACACCCGTGAGTGAAATTTTGCCACTTTCTGGCAGCATATCATTAAAAAAACAATCCCCTTCCCTCTCCCTGGTGTCCAGTGGACCCCCCCAACCAATCACCAGCTGAATTGAAGAACCCTCCTCCCTCCTCCCCAGCCATGACCATGGCCCCAATCTTAAAAAAAAAAAAAACCCTCCTCTGTACCTGGTGTCTAGTGATCCCCCCCAGCTGCTCACTGGCCCAAATATAAATTAAAATTATCTCCCTGGTGTCTAGTGGTCTCCCCCCATGGCTAATCATTGGCAAAAGTGAACAAACACTCCCCAGTTAAGTAATTATTTCCTGATCCCCGGACCCCCAATCCTTTAAAAAAATTTAATCTTTTACCAGACCCCACTCCCTGGTGTTTAATAGACCCCCACCCTGTCTTTAGATAGTGCCCACCCCGTTCTCCCCCCCAGTACCCTGATCAGACCACTGGTGCAACCCTCCATTCACCTTCATGGCCAGCAGCCAAAATGAGCACTTCAATGAATGAGCGCGTGCTTGTACGCTTTCATTCATTGAAGTGCTCATTCAGGCTGCCGGCCATGGAGGTGAGTGGAGAGTTTTACTGGAGGCCAGACTGGGGTACTGGGGGCGGTGGATATTATCTAAGTCAGGGTAGATGCGTGGGGGTCCCTAGACACCAGGGAGAGTGGGGTCTGTAAAGATTTATTTTTTTTAAAGGATTTGGAGTCCAGAGATCGGGGAAAAGAATTACTTAACGGGGGGCAGGGGAGTGCTTGTTCAATTTCTTCAATGATTGGCCGTGGGGAGGAGGGGCAGCTGACACCAGGGAGATCATTTTAAATTATATTTGAGCCAGTGAGTGGCCAGGAGGGGGGACCACTAGACAACAAGGACTTGGTTGGGACTGTTGGGACCTGGGACAACAGGAGACAATAAGGGTGGGTGAGAAATCTGCAGCAGGTGAAATTTCGCCACAATTTCACAAAACATTTTGGCTGGTGAAAATTGCCGATTTTGCCACAGTTTCATCCGTTAAATTTTATTTCGCAACATCTCTAGTTACGGTAGAGTAGACCCAATTTGCTATTAGCCATGTTAGCAACATTATAGATGTGATGTGTGTATGAGAGTGTGCAGTCAAGTGTTACACCAAGATATCTGAAACTTTGTACCATTTCTTTTTTTTTTTGAACTTAAGTCATTTTTTATTTATAGTTTATCATTCCATTACATTTTAGGCAGTATAACAATACATTTCTAAATACATGTTGTAACAATTAAAGATCATGCTCATTCTTACAATATTCTTTCCTCTTAACCTAAAAAACATTTCAATAGACTGCCTTCAAGAGATCTCTTATTCTAATACATAAAACTATAATGTTATTGTAATATTGTGCTAAAAAATAATCAATTTCTCATACTATCTACTATAACCAATGATTTAATAATATTCTAATAATATTCTATTCGATGTGGACTTTATTTCTCTAACTCTAATCTGCAGTAATCTATAATCTATTTCAGGTCTTGACTTCTTTACTTGGTTCTCATCTTTATTCTACCTTTCATCCTTTCATCACCCCGTCTCTTTACTTTTAGTATATGACTCATCTCTCAATTTAACCTTTTCAGCTCTGCAAAAATTGATCCAGCACTGGGATTCCTTCGGTGTCCTCAATGTAGTCATAATATGGGAGCCACTTAGTGTTATATTGCTCCACTCTTGCATTTAATCAGGCCGTGATAGCTTCCATGGTTTTAATAATATTTATATTATTTCTCCACATATCTTTAGTCAGCAGTCTTTGTTGTAACCAGTGTTGGGTAATTACTTTAAGAGCTGCTATTACCAGTATGTAAAATAGGTATTTTTGATTATTTGTTTTAATTTCCTTAGGAGTTAATGCTAGCAATATATTCACCACTGCAAGATTTTCTTGCAATTGGAAAATATCCCGCAGATCCTGCTTAACTCCCCGCCAGAATTCCCCTATTTGTGGAAAATCCCAAAAAATATGTATGTATGTACCTCTACTTCCACAGCCCCTCCAACATTGGTCTGTAGGAGGTTTAGTGTAAAAAGCGGAGATTACAGGGGTAATAAAGTACCTAGATGTCACCTTCCATCTGAATTCTCTCCACCCTGGAGAGCTCGTTGTCTTGGAAATTCCACCCCAGACTCTGCTCCAGTCTATGTCTGATAGCGTTATATTCAGCTCAGCTTGCCAATCCTTCTCTATCTTTAGAACATATATTCTCCCTACTTCTTCCTGTAGTGCCTTATACATAAATGATATGTACCCTTTCGGGTCTGCCATATGGCCTTTCTGATATGTGGCTACCATCGGGGTGCAGGTCGAGCCCTTAAGGCTTCTTCTCCTACCCTGGTGACAATATAATGCCTGCATTGCAAATATTTAAAGAAGTCTGTTCTATGTAAATTAAATTCCTTCTGTATCTCTGTAAAGGATTTTATCCCATCTCCCTTGATAAATTGGGTGAGGTTATTTAAAACTTTCCCCTGCCACCTATGGAAACAGCTATCTCGTTGGTTGGTGGGAAACTTTGGGAGATGGTTAAGCGGGATATATTCCCAGACTGGTGTAGTTATTTCCCACCATTGTCTTGTGTCTATCCAAAGTTTTATCATTTGTTTGGTCCACCTATTTTTAATTAACTTGACATCTGTCTGTGTAGCTACCCATGGCAGTAGTTTCAGAGGTATCGTAGGGTGTGCCTCTTTCTCCATTGAATACCAACCTCCCCTACCCTCAGTGCTTAGCATTTTTAAGATTGGGAGAACTTGGGCTGCTCTATAATAGTTGTAAAAGTTGGGTACCCCCCTTCCTCCTTTACCCTTATCTACTGTAAGTAGTTCCCATCTTTTCCTTGGCTTTCTGCCGGCCCAGATGAATCTTGATATTTTATTTTTAAGTTCCTTCCATGCTTTGTATGGAAACGGGATAGGTAAATTTGTGAAAAGGAATAAATATCTGGGAAGTACATTTACTTTAATCGCATCTATCCTATTTGTAAAGGTCAGAGGGAGTGTTTGCCATCTGTTAATGTCCTCAAAGACCTTCTTTTGGAGTGGTCCATAATTAAGATGGTACGGTTTGGAGATCTTGGTTGGGATCTGTATTCCTAAATACCTAGTTTTGTCTTTCACCCATTTAAAGGGATTTTTCCCTTGAGTTACTATTGGTGAGGTTGAAGCTCCCCTTAGTGGTAAAATCTCTGATTTATCTTCATTAATTTTAAAACCTGATATTTTACCAAACTGTGTGAGCAGATCTAATAATGGGGGGAGAGAAGTCTCAGGGTCTGACAAATAAATCAGTGTGTCATCCACATATAGTGATATCTTATTTACCGTTCCGTGGACTTGAATCCCCTTAATCTCATTTCTTGATCTAATTGCTTGGGCTAATGGTTCCATCGCAATGGCAAACAAAAGTGGAGATGGGGGCAGCCTTGTCTGGTGCCCCTCTGTATTGCAAACCTTTCTGAGATTGTACCATTGACTCGCACTCGAGCCGTGGGATTTCGATATGCCGCTGTAATCCATTGCATGAATGGGCCCTTGAAACCCATATGGTAAAGTATCTCCTGCAAGTAAGTCCAATTCAGCCGATCAAAGGCTTTTTCAGCATCTAGAAAAATTGCTACTTGTGGGTTTGGTGATTTAACTTCATCACTAATTATATTCAGCAACCTTCTAAAGTTATCAGACATGTGTTGTGGGGAATGAATCCAGTTTGATCTGGATGAATCAATATCTCAATATATTTCTGCACTCTGTTAGCCAATATCTTTGTCAAAATTTTTAGATCTTGATTTAATAAAGATATGGGTTGATATGATTCACAAAACATAAAGGGTTTACCGGGTTTGGGGATTACTGTAATTATTGCATCTTGCCAGGATTCTGGTAACTGTTTTTCTTCTAGAATGGCATTCATGACCCTGGTTAATTTCGGGGCTACTATATTTTTGAGTTTTTTATAGAATTCTGCGGGAAGTCCGTCAGGTCCCGGTGATTTGCCAATTGGTAGATTTGTAATGACCCCTGAACTTCTTTATCCATTATTGGGGCGAAAGCTCTTTCTGCATTCCTATGGTTAGTTTCTGATCTTTTAAGGTCTTCAGGAATTCTATCAACTTTTTAACTTCTTTATGGTCCTTATTCTCTGCATATAAGGTAGTGTAGTATTCCTTGAATGCTGTGGCTATCTCATTTGGTTTCACTTTCTTCCCTTTTTCTTTCTTTTTATCTAATACAAAAGGGACATATCTACTGGCTTGTTCTTTTTTTAATCGGAGTGCTAACAATTTAACTGCCTTCCCTCCTCCCTCGTAATACTTTTGGTTCATGAATCTTAGAATACCTTCTGCCTTTTCATTATCCAATACCCCCAATTCCATTTGTTTTTTGTTTAGCTCTTTTAGGATTGCTTCTCCCTTCCCCTTTGGTTGGTCCTTATGTGCTCTTTCTAAAGTCTCTATATTTTCTATTAGTGCCCTTCTCTTTTTTTCCCTAAGTTTCTTTTTAGCTGAAGCCAAACTAATTATTTGTCCCCTTACTACTGCTTTCATTGTATCCCACCATAATAGTGGGGAGCTATCTTTCATCGGGGAGTCTTCCGCTAAATTATCAATAGTCTGTTGTATTTGTTGTACAAAATTTCCATCAAGTAAGGATACATTTAATCTCCAGCTCGTGTGTCTGATTTCCGCTCCCCATGTTATTGTCGTAGTAATTGGTGCATGATCCCTTTGTACCATTTCTATGGAGGAATACAGACTGTTGCGAATTTGTAGTTGATAGGATTTGTGTTTATTGTGGGCAGAAGCAAACAACATGGTTTTGGTTTTCTTGTAGTTAAGAAGTAATTTAGATTTGAGGAACCATTGTTCTACTGCAGAGAAATTAGACTGCATCTGACATTCAAGCACCGCGGGGTCATGTTGTTTTTTTAATTAGTGTCGAAATCAGGGGGATATGTAAAATACTTGGCTGAAGTTGTTGAGTGAAAAGTAGTAAACAGGAACAGTATTAGTTGTTTGAAACTGTGGGAGGGAAGGATTTATATATTTTTTTAAAATGGGAAGTGCTGGCAAACTCCATGGGAGACATTTCAAGTGTAGGCAACTTGTACATGGCCTGTGGAGTGATTTTTTTTGAACATTTAAAGTGGTCATGTGTGTGTTGGGACAAGGTCCATGATGTTGTGCTTGGATAACATCACAGGTCTAGACCCAGACTGACCAGTCAGAGCCCAGGATTATTTTTCGCCATTGTATATTTGCAAGTATTTAGTATACAATGTGGCACCCATTGGACATACACATAAACATGGACATACTGTCCACTTCAAAAGAAGTACAGCAGATAAACTTACCAGACCATGATCAGTTCATTACATCTACAATATCCGCACAAGAAAAGATAGGGTAAAATAAAACAACAGAAGCCAGAAGTGAAACTATCAGTATAGCCTAGAGGTGAAAGTAACGAGCTGTGAATGAGCTTGGTACATCCAACAGGCCTGGGTTTGATTCCCACAAACTCCACTTGTGTACTGTGTGCCTCTGAGCAAGTCACTTATTTTATTTATTTATTTATTTATTTAGACAGCAGTTTGGAAAACCTTTGAGCCATAGGCTCATTTACAAAGGTACCTTGTCACAGTAAGACAAACAAAAATACATAGTATAACAGTATAACACAGTATAACAGTAACTTAAGACATAGATACAAACAAGCTGGTACAGGTAGGATTGATGCAAACAATACCAGAGTTATGTTGTCCTTAGCAGCTTAGTAGTAAGCTTTGTCATAAGTATTAGTACTGCTTTGACTAGTGGCAATTACAGCGGTGTTAACAGGTGGTTCCATAAGGAAGTTTTGAAGCACGATATAGTTGGAGCCTGGAGATGGAGGGGCAGTGTGTTGAACCAGGAGGGGCCCTAAAGCTGAAGGCTCTTTGGCCGTGAGAGGTCCTAGCTCTAGGGATAACAAGAGAGGTTTCCCAGAGGTCCAGTATGAACTAGTGGGACAGGCGGATGGTGGTGGTCAATCCTAGCGGGATAGTCCAAGGAGGGTCTTTTGTAGGGTACAGGTCAGATATTTGAGGCGCTCATCAAGATCAAGTACCAGCGCTTTAGCGTACAGTAGACAGGTGTGTGTTAGCCTAGGTGCCCCAGTAATTAACCTGCAGGCCTTATTCAGAGTAGTGCGAATTTTATGGAGTGCAGTCTGATCAGCAGCACCATACACCGGCAGTCCATTGTCCACTAGAGACAGGATAGAGGAGGTGACTGCAAGTTGAAGAGCCTCCGGGGGGAGGCAGTGTTTATACTGATGTAAGATGCCCAATTGGATATTAGTGGCAGTGGCTAGGGCAGCGATGTGTCCATGGAAGGAGAGGGAGGGGTCAAAATGGATCCCTAGGTATTTATAGGAGCAAACTTGTTCGAGTCAGAAAGAGGACCCAGAGTGAATGAGGAGTTTGAAGTTGCAGGACTTGTTTTGAGGATGAGTGAAGAACATGGTTTTTGGTTTTTTAAGATTTATCACCAATCTATGTTCCTTGAACCAGCCCTCAGCTTCAGTGAAGGACTTCTGCAGCGAGTCCTGGAGGGCAATAGGGTTACGACTTGAGGCAAAGATGACTGCATCATCAGCGTACTATAGAATGTTCCCCGAGCAAGAGCTTGGAAGGGTGTTAAGGTAAAGGGAGAATAGTAAGGGGCCCAGAATGGAGCCCTGGGGAACCCCAGAAAAGATGGGACAGATGTCTGAGTAGGTCCCATTAATTTTTACATGCTGTGGCGGTCAGACAGATAACTGGTGCACCAGGAGATAGTCCAACAGTAAAACCAGACAGACTAAGGGCATCAAGAAGGAGGGGGTGGGAGACAGTGTCAAAAGCTTTAGAGATCAATGAAGCCCGCACCAGCCAGAGAACCAGTGTCTAAGGAGGAGTGGAGAAAGTTGGAGAACTCTGGGGGAGGCTGTGTTGGTACTGTGGCCCGCTTGGAAGCCATGCTGCTCAGGACATAGGACATAGTAGGTGGAGAGGTAGTCAGAGATTTGAGAGGCCACCACTTTTTCCAAGGCCTTGGAGAGAGGAGAGAGAATGGAGATTGGCCGATAGTTTCCAGCCACAGTCCTATCACCACCTTTAAAGACAGGGGTGACACTGGCAACTTTCCAGGCAGTTGGAACCTTCCCCAGGCAAAGAGAGTGGTTGATGAAGCACGTGATCGGGGTAAGGACTGTGTCTAAGACCAGCCGTAGGATACACGGATCCAGGGTGTCACTGCCCGTACTATTACTCTTGAGGGCAGTGACAAGGTGCGGCCTAAGTTCTTGGGCAGAAACACGGTGGAGGAGAAAATAAGGGTGAGAAAGATTTACTGCAGGTGCTGGGGGAGGAGGGTCAAAAAAATTTGTAGGGATGATAGGGCTAAGGTCAGTGAATGAGGTGTTGAGGTGGTTGGCTATGAGGGCTGGGTCTGAGGAGATCACGCCATTAATGTTGATCTGGGTGGGTGAGTGTGCACTCCCATTTAACTGTTTAATGTTATCCCAGAAGGTTCTGGGGTTCCCCATGAGGCAGTGAGTGAGGACCGATAGTGCTCAGACTTGGCCTTTCTGATGGCCCAGTGCACTTGTTTCTGGCGGCAGCATATAACTGCCTGTCACTGGGCCGCCAGTCTCAATGGCACGGTGCCATGAGTTGTCCCTATGTTTGAGTTGGTGGATCAAAGCTGGGGTTACCCAGGGGGCATTCTGCCTTTTAGAACGGTGGGTCGACATTGGGGCAAAGATATCACAGGCATTATTAAAAGTTCGGGTAAAGAAGGAGAGAGCTGTGTCAATGTCAGGAGTTGACTGTATAGGAGACCAGTCAATTAGGGACAGAAGTTCCTTAAGTTTTATCAGTCCACCAGGTATTAGACGCCGCCGGCATGTGGACTGTGCTATGGGTTTGGGGACTGAGGATGACCAGTGGAATAGAATGGGGAAGTGATCGCTGAGAGAGTCTGGGAGGACTTGTACATTGGGGATCCGATTAGGGTGGTTGGTGAGTACCACATCAAGCAGGGTACTGGAGCCTCTCTTGGGGTTAGGCCTGGTAGGGTGGGTAACTAGTTGCGTTAGGTCTATTGCAGAAAAGGAGTCACGGGTAGAGGAGGTGGAGGGGCTGAGCCAGTTGACATTTAAGTCACCCACCAGAATTTGATCAGTGGAAGGAGGTAGTGAGGAAAAGTATTCTGTAAGAGAGGCAATGGCCTGTGTTTGGTCCCTAGGGGGCACGTATGCAGTAGTCAGATAAAGGGGTCCCTTTAAAGGGTCAGGGGTTAGTTTCAGTGTAAGCGCCTGGGCCCTGGAGTCAAGGATGGGAGCAGGCAGGGCTAGTACGGGGAGAGATTCCTTGACATAAATAGAGCAGCAGCCCTGTCTCCCAACACGGTCGGACCAGAAGAGGGTGAAACCAGGAAGGGAGACTAGGGAGTCAGGGGAGGATTTTGACAGCCAAGTCTCAACCAGAGCGATGACATCAGGGTTAATTGATGTGACCAGGCATTGTAGTGAGTCAAACTTTTTTAAGAGGCTACAGATATTCATGGAGACCATGCATAGGCCTGTGGTGCTAGTCGGGGAGCTCCTGGGAACCGGGCCAGGGTTTGGATGAATGTTCCCTGACAGGAGTAGTAGCATGACTAACACCCTGACTGGGAGATGGTGAGAGGTTTTCCTACGATTGACATGAGAGGGGGGGGGAGGCTTAACCCCCAGTGCTCCCAGGTCACCCGTAAAAATAGGCACTTGTGCCCAGTGGGCCTTACCTGGTTACCAAAGACAAAAAAACAAAACAAAAAACTGTGCATGCATTGCCGCTGAGCAACAAGGAAGAAGTGATGTCATGAACCAGCATGAACCAAATGGCTCCATCTCCTTGTTTCCCATTACAACAAGTCAGCTGCAATTAATCAATTATGTGATGATGATGATGATGATAAAGACTTGTTTTTGTGTAGAACACTGGTTTCTGTTTGCAAGCATATTCCTGTATTAATATCCTAAAATGGTGCCTAGACAAACATATAATGTCTATTGTAAGTGCATAAACATAATAAATCTATAGGGTCATTCCAGTTTGTAATATTTACAGGCATACATTACAGTACAGTAATTCCTTTTCAATTCCATGCATGGAAATTCTCTTAGTGAAGTTTTAGAATATGCTATGGTTGTGATATTGGAAGAGGTCACAGTGCACTGAGCGCAAAACAAGTGATTTATTTGAAAATTGTGTACTTTTGAAGTTCCAGGCCACCAGCTAGACCTAACTCTCAGCAAGCTTTCCAAGTAGTCTGAAATATTAGTTCCCAAACATTGTCACAGTGAGCCTTACCAAGATATAGAAACAATCTCAGGCCTCCTTAGATTTGCTGAAAAACATCATGTCTTTCCATTGAAACAACACCCTACAACACTTTGCACTGTACACCAGGAATAACATGAAATGCCACTGAATAAATGACTGAATTTATGTACCTTGGATTTTGTATGTTCATCATCCTCCATCCTCCATCCCTCCATACAAAGCATTAATGACTCAAAATTTAAAGCAGCAGTGAAACAATGGTGGCAATTGTGAGCATATTCATTTATGCCATCTTTTTAATCACACTTTTGTCATGTCTTGTAAAATACCCTTTTACATGTAGTGAGTCTGCTTTACAAATTTTTCTGATTTAAAAAATTAAAAGGGGTGCTCCATTAAATATGGCTAACCCCAGGGGCTCGATATTCAAATCTGGGCAAAACAGAGGGAAAAACTTTGCGCTGCCACCTGCAGTTGCCCAGGTGCCCAAAAACTGCTGTATTCAGTGGAATACCACATCAGCGTTATTCGAATGACTATAGTGCCATTGAGATCAAGTGCTAAGACACCTAGTGTCAGGCAGACATGGCCCCCGAAATAGGGCAGCCCAATGGTTTGCGCCTATGCAAAATTCCTCATATTCAAATGGACCTATGCAATTTAGCCCATTTGGCATGCAAGGCGCTAAGGGGCCATTTGCAGGCCCATTATGGGCTAATTTGCATAGCGAATGAGACTGTACTGTGCAGCACCACCACCCCGGTTGCCCATTTCCCAAGAGCTATCCCTGGTGATAGTGGCACTCCCCCCCTCCCCACTGATCACTGTCCTGACATGAAAAAAGTGATGTTTCCCTGGTGTTAGTGATCCCTCCTCTGCTGCTGATCACCATCCCTGTGTACAGTATGTCACTTCCCTGGTGGCTAGTGGTTCCTCCCCCCACCGATCCCCATCTCCAGGTACAATATGTAACTTCCCTAATGACCCCTCTCTCCCATTCAACATCCATCCAATATATCCTTGTAATGATCACTTGGGTCCAGAGGTGCTCTCCCATCCTGAGCCCCCTTTAATAACAGATGCACCATTCCCTGGTGGTCTAGTGGTCCCCACTCCCTATCCCTAAGCTGCCCATGAAATAGATATTAGTCCCTGGTGTCTAGTGGACCCCCAACCCCACCATGGCTAGTTGTGCCCCACCACCCTGCTCCCCCCCTTCCTGACCCTGAGCAAGTGACCAGCACAGCCCTTTGCTCACCACCACAGTGAGACACCAACTGAGCTGTCACTGAGCATTTACTGTATACAGTACATGCTCATTGATTGGCAGCAAGCTCAGAGCTGTCAATCAGTGAGTGCATACTGTATACAATACATGGTCAGTGACAGCTCAGTCAGTGGCTGGCCATGGGGGTCAGTGAAGGGCTGTGCATGCCATTGATTTGGAGTCAGGAAGAGGGGGAGTGGGGTGGTGGGCACTACAAGCCAGGGTGGGGGGTCCACTAGACACTGGGGACTAATATCTATGTTGTGTTATGGGCAGCTTGGGGATAGGGAGGGGGACCCCTAGATCATCAGGGAATGGTGTATCTGTTATTGACAGGGGAGTGGGATGGGGGACCACTGGACCCCAGGCAACATTACAGTGATACATCTGGTGGGTGTCGGGTGCAGTTAGGGACCAATAGCCACAAGGGAAATTGCATACTGTACATGGGGATGGGGATCAGCAGAGGGGAAGGGACCACTAGCCATCAGGGAAGTTACATACTGTACACGGGGATGGAGATCAGTAGGGAACGGACCATTAGCCACCAGGGATTATGGGTTGGAGGTCGAGGGGGCCGCTACACTGTTTCACCATCTGCTAGTGTTGCACAGGAGTAAGTCGGGGTTTCCATCAGCAGTATGTGTGCCACACAAGTGCACTGGGCAGAATGGCCTTACATGGCACACATACTCTGAATATTGGACTCCACCAATTTTCAGGTCCCCAGCCCTTTATATACATTTTACCCTCCATGGACGCTTGCCCAGGTGCAAACTCTGTTTGCCCACGCTAACCGGGCTTTTCAATACTGTGCATTTGCACAAAATCCAGTTTGCGCAGGCAAACTCAGATTTGTGCCTGGGCAATCTTTTGAATATCAGGCCCCAGGTGTTCATCACTTTTATCATCTGTTTCTGAACAGCCATTTTAACATCTCTTTTCTTGTGGCTCTGGTAAATTAGCAAGCAATAGGCACTACTCTCTGACCTTATGGCATAATGGCTTTTCAAAATCTGGTGAGAATACCGATGAAAACCTATAGATAAACCTAGATAAAACCTGGGACCAGCCATTTTAAAATGAGTTAAATGTAGTGCTGCTTTAAAATATTTCTACTTTTAAAACAAACACTAAAACAGACACAAAATGAAGAGCAAATGCCATCTTACAAGACAGGAGAAAAAGAGCGATTTAAAATTAAATAAAAAGTTGTAGGTTGAGAATTCTTACTGTAACATGCACAGCTGTTTTACATAATTTAGTACTGTACATTGTCTGGTGTAAAGGTAGATGTGCTGCACTCACGAGAACATAAGGCATTCACTATACATAGCACTCAGTAACACAAAGAAAAAATCCAGAGTTTTCAAGCAAATAGCTGATATATTAAAGGCAGACAAGTGAATACAGGTGAAAGCTCATCCCAACAGTGGACCACTAGCCCTGACACTTCACCCACTACAGCTTCGTCAGAGGGCTAGGAAGTGGGCAGAGCTTTCCTTTCATTCTGATTGGTCAAAAGTAATTACTACATTGTAATCATTTGTTGTGGTAATTGGTAGGATTAAAACAGTGTAGTATACTTGTACAAGTACTGAGCAATTTGTATAATATAAAAATATTTTTTTTTCTCATATCCTAAAACACCAATAAATGAATTAAGAAATAAAAAAGAAGAAAGAAAAAAATAGTACTACTTAAAGAGGGACTATGGTCACAAGTTACTGGCATCAATAAATACAGAATATGGATCAACATAGCCCCAATCACTCTCATGCCAAAATGGGGATCCCTAAGTTATTTTTATTTAAAAGTTACAAATCATTTTACAACCCTAAATTCTCTGCCTGTTCAAAAAAGTTAGTTTCAGTGAAGAGGTGCTAATAATGTCATCTCCTGAACTCACAGTCTAGCCCTCCCTGTCAGCAAGCTTACAGGACCTGCTTCTACAAAGTTTAAAAATTATGTGCAAATGGTTTTCTCCAGTAAGACAGGGGGACTGTCAGGCAACAGCTTGGCAGGTTCACAACAGGCTTGATGGTGAGTGCAGTGTTGGTCACAGGATCTATGGAGAATGGTACATGTACTGTTATTGGGTCTGTGCGAGGGTGATGTACTGTGTGCCACACAGTACCAACCTGGCAGGCTGTCCTCACCATATAGGGATGCCAGTGTGATGGTGTCTATCACCATGCATTCAGTTGGCATCAAGGTCAGTCCTTGTGTACGGGACCCCGCCCATGGCTGTCATAGACTGTTTGGTGACCACTAGTTTTATTTTGACAGTGGTATGCAGATCTCACTATGTTTGTTTAATGGTAGCAAGGGTGCTTGCCTCCAAACTGGTGACATTGACAGCCACCAGGATATCCAGCCACATCTGGGCTTTTGTCTTAGAAGATGCCATCGGGAGTTTTCACCAAACAGGGTTGAATACTGCTTCTGTATGTCAGTCACCATAGTGGCTACCTGCTGTGTGCAGAAGTTCTAGGAGTGTGACCAGTGAGTGCCTTGGATCTACACATGTCCATAATCCGCAGGATGGCCATGGTCAGTGCCATCCTCAGGATGCTCATTTGACTGGAATATCAGTGGTGAAGTCATCCTGTTGTGCACAGGGTGTCCATTGCCTGCACTGCTGTATGCACTACACCTAGTGCACACTGAGCTGTATGCATGGGCCAGTTAACACCATTGCTCTTATATGGCAGGATCATGGGACATAATGAGAATCTCCAGCCCCTCCCCTTCAGCTCTCCACACAGACCTGCATGTGTCTCTGCAGCCCACCCACCTTGCTGCCCCCATTGTGTGCTGCATCATGCAAGCCGCTTGTTCATTGTTGTGACTGTGCCTAACATGTGCACACCAAGTTTACATCAGTTTCCAGCGTCAGGTATGCACCATGATATATTGGGCCCATTGTAAATAAAAAATGGGTCCAAGATTTTTTTTATGGGGATACATGTGTAAAACTAAAGTATTCATTATGATTTTAATGATTTTTAGACAATATTCATCACCTCAAAATAGTTCCAAGTATTAAAAGTCACCGATCCCGATTTCTCTTAACAAGCAGTCCTTTCCCCAGAACAGTATTTGCAGCTTATCCCCTCCTCCACAGTACATTAATATTCATTTTGAAGGAAATGTAATCCATCCATTCTTCCTAATGCCTTAGCAACTCCACACTGCTTACTATATTCTACAACCATATTGAAAATAAGCACCAGTGTTATGTCACCTTACAAAACATAAACTAACCCCCAATTCCCAGTACCATAGCAAACCCCTTCCAACAGTTTTACATTAATGACCTGATTAGATCTCAAGCAACAGCCTCACTGCAGTTTAGTTTATTGATTCAATCTGGGCCCCCATGAACAAACACTCAGAGTGGCTTTGCTTATGACATAACTGCAGCATCTGAGAACAACTGCTAAAGCAGCTTTAATTGATGGATCAGCTGGGGCCTCTGAATAGCTGCTAAGAGTAGCCTTGATTACTGGCATGTTCTGGGCCTCTGTGACCAGTCCCTCTAGGGCTTGGATTATTGGATCAATTGGGACCTCTGGAAATAGCCACTCACAACTCCATGGCTTCAGGGAACAGCAACTCACAGTGCCTAAGATTTCTGTCTTGATTGGGCCATCAGAGAACAGCCACTGGAAGTGGCTTGGATTAATAACCCAGTTCTGGCCTAAGGCATTGCCACTGGAAAGACTAATCCATAAAGCCAAGACAGTTCCAGGGGGCCATTACAAAAAGAGAAAGAGAGACTCACAAACAGGTACTGTAATATTTTGCCAGGGGATTTAGGCTGGGTTCTTTTTAAAACAGTTTTTTTAATTTAACAATATTGCCTATAATAGCAATACTGTGTATGATTGTGCAGTTAGAGTGGGTACTGTAAAGAGACTGGCTAGACTGGTGATGGGAAAATACATTTGTTTACTAACCTGCAGGAATTTCAATGTAGCAAGGCTGCTGGATCCTTACCCATGCTGTTTTGCTTTGATAACTCACAGATAAAGATGGTCCTCATCCAATCAGGTTCCATGACTCCTGAACCCCATTTTATAATCAGGATTTGTAAATTTAGCACATAAAGTAAGACTAGATGGTACAACTGGAAGATAAAAAGCATTAATTTCAGAAAAGAGGTCAGAAAACATTTTGCATAGAGGGATTAATTAATATACATAATAGTATTCTGAAAGGCTGCAGTAAAAAAAGAAAAAACTTTTGGAGTATTGTAACTAGCCTCACCTCTGCCATCTTCCAAGCTCAAGGCAGGTGACTAGCATGCACCTGAAGGGTTACACTTGACCCTGAGAGTGGCTTCCTATTGTGCATCAGCTAGGAGACAGGATGCCTTGAATTGATGTCTTGTACTTCCTGGCTTAGTCAGCGAGGAGCCCAGGTATGAATATTCATGGCTCTGCCCTCTTATTTTTCTCTATAAAGATGGGAGGGTAGCTGAGAACTCAGAGTCTGGGTTGTGCCCTTTTGGAACAAACAGCAGAGAGAGAAGCTTAGAGGGAGCTCTGTCTCTTCTCACCCCTCCTGGGCAGGGAGGGGCCCTCCAGAGACCAGCAGTAGAGGGAGAACTGGAGTAGCCTTGTCTATGTAGAAGAACCACCATTTAACCTGACTGGTACCAGGGAGTAGTGGCAGCCTCCTCTTAAAGAAGGTCGCCAGAGTCCATGCAGATCCACTCCCACCTAAGTTTGGGGAGGGAGCCAAGCAATGTGTAAGTTTACCTTCATCCAGAGGAGAACAGGTACCTGAAAGTAGCAACACCTGGGTAATATCAATCAATCAATCTTTATTTTTAGAAGCACAATTCCATGGATTAAAGCACTTTACCATCTTAAAACATTAAAAAAACAATAAAATAATACCTATCAAAATATTATAATACACTTCAAGCCATTAAATAGTACCAAAACAATGATTCTCAATTATTAATGATTATTAACAGTATGCAGTGTTATGGTAATGGTAAATGGTAATGGTTCATCAGGATAAGGGGCCTAGCAAGAGGCAGGGTTAGTTAAGTGTCAGAGAAGCTGGGCTTGACAAGGAAGTCCATTGCATTGGGGTCACTAAGGCTTATCAGTGTGATGTTAGAAGGAAGGCACACATGGCTGAGTCACTTTTTCTAAATTTAGGCGTGTACCATAGTCTGGTAGCTGAATGAATAAGTATGCCAATGTCTGGCATATAACTATGTATAGGTGTACCTGTCCCCAGGATATTGTTTCTAAGTGAAAAGCAGTGACACACGCAATAATTAAGTAGGCATAGTAAAAGTTATGTGACTGGCAAGGGTGATGCCCTTTGGAGCTGAGTTGCACCTGGACAGCAATAACCATTTAACCAGCTTGATGACCGCTTCTGTCATGGACAATTAGTTTATGAGTGGTCTTGTGTTTACTGGTGCACCTGAATTGGTGTTAGTTGTCTCTGGTCCTTATCTGCTTAGACCAATGATGGTGCAGAAAGGTAGAGGTACTGAGTGTTCTCGTCATAAGCAGGCCCCTCCTGGATGAGAGATGCACCACATATGCCTGGACACAGTGAGGTGCCTAGCCTTACCTTTGGGGACTTGCCCTCTGGGATTTGGAAAATAGAGGTACTAGGAGCCGCATGACCACTCACACATTTTGCAGTTGATTTGGTCCCAGAAGTTCAATGAACTTTAATGGAAAAAAAAACCATCAGTTTTGCAGTTTATTGTTACAACTGATGAGACAGCATGTGAACTGTTTGGAGGAGCAGCTGGGGCCAAAAGCTGATTAGCATAGTATTGTGGGATTGGAGTTTAAATCTTGGAGACCTGCCCCTGTATGCTGATAAGAAGGGGTTGAAGAAGGACTGCACACTGGTCACATGCATAAGAGTAGTCCTGCATGGATGTGAAAGAAGACAAAATTGTTGTGCTAGCAGCAGAACCAAAATAATAAAGCCCCAGCAGACCCAGTGGAAAAACCCAACTCAGGGGAGAGTGTCGTGCAATGTGTACCTCTGGCAGAGGCTGGAGGTACTGCCGTGGCTGGCACCACATGTCGGGGGAGGGTGGATGCTGGCATGTTGCATCCCGCCCCCAGGGAAAAATAGCTATAAAAAAGGCCGGCCAATAATGATGGCCCCCATTTCTGCCACCGCTCCTGCCCAGACCATGGTCCACTGGGGGGTCCCGCTCCCTTGACCTCACCCTGGGGGGGCAAGCCAGGGCTAAAGACCCATGTTTTCTGGAGAGGGCAGCACCCACCCAGCAACTCCACCCGGGGGGGTAAGCCTGGGGATGGGTGGGTGGTGAGCAGAACGGGGGACCAGAACCACCATGGGGAGGCAGAAGCTGGCACACAAAAAAGTACTTGGGGAGTTAGGTTGGACAAGGAAAAATGAAAGTAACAGCAATTTTTACAAGTAATTGCATCATGACTCTGTAGTGCACTTTGGTAAATGAACTTATAAGCTGAACTTTAAACTGAACTTAGCAACTGAAAGATAAAAGTCAGAACAGTCATGTCAATAAGTGTGGACAACCTGCAATACAATATATAATCCGGCCTTAGGCTACTGATATAGTAATGGCCCACACATCAGCAAATGAGAGCACTTAGACTCCAAAGAGAGCACATGGCCCTATATAGTACTGAAGAAGTTGCTGTGATGTCCAGCCCACAGCCTAGAGTGGTTTCTTTTATAAAACCTCCCTCTGTGTATTGTTACAATTGTTGTCACCATGGAGACTGGGTGCTGAATTTAAAGCCTTGTGAACCTCATTATGGCCATGTTTTACTTGGACCTGAGATAACCTCCCTCCCACACTCTCACAGGTGCTTCCCCAGTTTGTGCTTTGTAGAAAAAAGATGGAAACCAGACAGTATCATTCTCCCACCACTGGCACCAACTAGGAAAAATGGCTGCAGAGGCCTTAACCAAGTACTTGTGGGAAGCAGAACAGTCCATAGCGGAAGACCTGAACCACACAAGATGTGTCTGTCTCTAAGAGATGCCCCAGGCCCAGGAGGTGACTGCTGGGAAGCAGAGGATGAGACAGGATTCATCAGCTAGAGATCTGGTGAAGTCCTGGGTGTGGTTGTAAGCCTGTTCCCTGGCTGACGTTGCAGTGGACACAAGGTTGTGTAGACCTATTAGTGAGAGTGACTCATAGTCTAGGTGAGTCTGACTGCCAGTCCAGAGTGGCTCAACCACACTGCAGGCCTGATGCCCCCTTCTAATTTCATGTCTTCATCTCCTAAGGTGGTCACAAACTCTGTGGCCTTCAGGGAGGGCAGTCCTTAGCCAGCGCTACCTAATCCTCAGAAGAATAAGAACAGCAGCAGTGCCATACTGCCTGAAGAAAAGGAGGAACCAGAGTTAGATGTGGCGGTGGAGGAAGTAATGGAAAATAAAATCACTCCAGTCATTTCAGAGTCTCCCACAGGAGTCTTCAAGTCTGCTCCTTCAATATCTGCCACTGCACTAGAGGCCTCCAAACAAAAGGCAACAGAGGCCCAGGTCAAAGAAACACAGTAAGATACTCAGCATGTAGTTGATAAGCTATGAGGACATGGTGGCATGGACCTTGCCTGCAAGCAGGCAAAGGAGAGGTTTACTGGCTTAGGAAAATTAGCCAAGCTAACCATGCCATAAAGAGATGGGTTGAAACCCAATATGGATACTGCTTCCTATACATGTCAGGATGGCTATGGGAATTTTTGAAGCTCAGTGCAAGCCCATTTTGTTGTTAGAAGCCAATAAAGCACTGGCCAAAGGGGACCATGAATACTACCTGCAGAACAAAGATGAAAGCAACCATACTGCCAAGACCAAAGTTTCCACCTGGGACTCCAGAGGAAACATCTAGATGTACAAGGTACTATACACAGACTCAGATAGTCAACAGACTGGTTATTTTGTCTGGACCATCAGACCAGATTGGGAATGTGTCAGAAAGGCCCGTCCCCAGCATTATGTGTGAAGAGATGCCTAAGACTTTGCATATTAAAACTGTGCATTCCCCTACCCATGGGGGAACTTGATATTGCCTCTCCACAATGAAAGTGGCCAGTGAGTTCAGTTCCAGAGGATAATGGCTTGCTTGGTGCAAGGGCAATGCAGCAGAGGATACTTTTGAGACTATGTGGATTGCTACCTCAGATGGTAATTAGGAACTCTTTTGGGAGACTCATCACATCAAGAAGTGGGGGGAGTGCTCTCACATACAATGACAGTATGGACTTCTACATTCACCTTTGAAAAATTGTTTTGCCTTTTTTGGTAGGAAAATCATTTTGAGGAATTTAACAATGCTGGATTTTTTGTGTTCTGTTCTCTTACAGGTGGTGCTGGGCCTTACCTTTGTGTCCCACTGAGAGACAGAGGGAGAAAGGCAGAAGAATGCTGAAGACTACATGAAAGTGAAGGCTGTTGCAGTGCAGCTGAGTGCTGTCCTGGCCCTTAGGTACTAAAGAGCAACTAACACCATTTGGCCAAAAGAGCTACATTGCAGAATTAGAATAAGTACACCCCCAGTAAATCT
Organism: Neoceratodus forsteri; assembly: GCA_016271365.2. Classification (NCBI taxonomy): domain Eukaryota; kingdom Metazoa; phylum Chordata; order Ceratodontiformes; family Ceratodontidae; genus Neoceratodus; species Neoceratodus forsteri. The sequence continues at coordinate 816,431,004 of CM028133.1, forward strand.
CATACCAAACACTAGATTTCTACATTACTTTCATTTTAAAGTTATGAACTATTTTGTTATCCTAGTTTCACTACCTGTTCAAAACAACCTGTATCAGTGAGAGCTACTGATAATGTCATCTCAGGACCTCACAGTCTAGTATTCCCTGTCAGCAAACTTATAGAACCTGTTTCTCCAAAGTTGTAAAGATCATGTGCAATGGTTTTCTCAAGTAAAACAGGCAGCACCAGCCAGTAAGTATTGCTTTAAAAACTGTATGTTTCAGGTTTGATAACAAAGCTGACAATATTTTGTTTTTGTGCCTTTTTGTTGTGGTCCTTTTTTCCAGGGTTGCTGGATGCTGGGTCATAGCACACTGTTGTGAGGTTTGCACACTGAATAAGTTGCTGAGGTGGTAAAAGGCTGAGATCATTTACACCTATCATTCAGTTGAAGCAATTTCTAAGAAATGCACTTAAAACAATGATTCCATCTCCTTGTCAAGGGGATGGGAGAGGTAATGCTGTTTGGAAAACTTACTTGAGGTTTCTAATTTAGCCAGCAGAATGTGTCCTCTCTGTTAGGCTATTGTGACGTATATTCAGGCTTATCTATGTTCTACTTTAAATTAAAAAGATCATTTTATCAGAGCCAGCACTTCCACCCTTAGTAGGAATTAACACATATAAGGCCCCTATTAAAACATATTGTAAAGCAGACACTGACAAACAGCAGTGAAGTTACCAACATTACAATAATAGCAGTACAATAACCCCTCACTATAACAAACTAAAAGGGAGCTATAATCTATTCATTGTAGCTCCCTATTCATTACAATGAAGTACGCTACTATGCATTACTGTCGGCCAGTGCATATGTCACCCACACAAATCAAACACTTCCCATATGCCTTATACACTGCAGTGTCAGCAAAATAAAGCTAAATTCAGAAAATACCCACATTTGAACTGCTAGCTGAGACTCCAAGTTAAAGACGGCACCTGTAACAGGAACAGTGGCTCAGAGCTTCCACACCCTTTACAAACACCACACCCCCCAATTCACAGACTCATTGCTCCAGATATCTGTACACAGACTAGTACACTGGATAATAGTAAAAGCAAAAAAGAAACAGATTGACAAAAAGGAAAACCTGACAACAACAAAACACCTCTCTCCAAATTCCAGATCTTTTTTTATGCTCTTCTTGCTTTCATATTCATCCCCATCCGACCCACAGACCGCAGCTCCAGCTCCACCACATCTGACTTCCTCAGTGTGATTCAGAACCTACTGCACATAAAATAAATTCAGTACTGGACAACATAAATTTACTAGAAAAAGATGAGAGTCGGGTGGAAGGGTGGAGGGGGAACGTGTTTGTAAAGCACATGGAATCTTTGAGTCACCATCCATGTTACATGTGCTGTCTTTAACGCCGAGTTTCAGCTAGCAGTTAAGATGTGGATATTTTTTGACGTTAGTTTTTAACTTTGTTTTCCTGACAGTTCAGTGTATAAGGCATGTGGACAGTGTTTGATGTGTGCAGGTGAAGTGCACCAACCAATTGCCGGCTTGGATAGGAATTTTTGAAGAACAGAAATACTGAAACATCGGGAGCCACATGAGACATTTGTTATAGCTGAATTTTCACTACAGCGGGGTTCGCTATAGTGAAGGGCTACTGTACAACTTCCTAACAGGCACAGTAGGGTAGCACTCCAAATGGCTTCAGCAGCCTGGAGGCATGCTGACTCAGCATCCAGCAACCCTTAAGAAATGGACCACACCAAAAGGCATTATAAAATACAATTTTGTCAACCTTGTTACAAAACCTGAAACATTATAGTTTTCATAGCAATGTTTTTTGAATGGTTCTGCCTATTTTACTTTAGACAACTATTGCACATGATCTTTTGTTCAGTTTATTGATTGACAAGACAGAATTGTCATTACAAAATATTGCACAATACATTTTAGCATATGTAAATATACATATAACATTCTACAGTGTTAAAATCCATAGAGGTACAATTACCAATAAATATGCAGGGAAATTGTGTAGTACAATTAAATTGACATTTCTACCAGCAAACTCATTCAGATGTTTATAATTAAACTATTGCACACATCTCTACACCTAAGATTTAGTAACAAATATAAGTGTAATCCTTATAGTAACCTATTCCTTATTTATAATATGCAGTTTCTTATGTTCTATCTTTTTGCAAAACAATGCAACACTTTCTAATATCTCAGTATTTTTGGATTTCAATAATGCATTCACTTGATGTTCCATGTCTAAAGTTGATAATACACTACCCAAATACAGATTTCTTTCTTTAATATAAAGAGAACATAAAACAATAGATGTAAAAGGTTGTCTTCCCCAAATTGGCATTCACAAATCTGTGTAATATTTTTATCATAGAACCCTCTCACATGATCTTTAAAACTTTGGAGAAACAGGTCCTATAAGCTTGCTGACAGAGAATACTAGACTGGGAGGTCCTGAGATGACATCAGCAGCCGCTCTTCACTGACACAGGCTGTTTTGAACAGGTTGTGCAATCAGGGTTACAAAATAGCTCATAACTTTAAAATGAAATAACACAGAAATCTAGTTTTTGGTATGAGATTTACTGGGGGTATGCTTATTAGGATTTTGCAATGTTGCACTTTTTGCATCAAAGGCTCTTTAATGCTGGTTAATGTGTTCTAACATAAAATGTTGTTGAAAATGTTAAGTAATGTGTTGTGTGTAGTATAGTTAGCGTTTATGCCCACCACTCCTACAGATAAGACCCATTACACCCAGGCTCTCTTAAGGTACAAGTAAGGTCTTAGGTGGGTTCCAGCCTGTGCTGGCCAGAGGTAGAGGGAGGGAGTTATTTCATGTGATCACCCTGATAGGGACACCAGGAGGGCAGTACCACCCCAGAAAAGGAGTTGGCAAATGCATCAGGTTTGCCCATGAAGGGGACAACAAGGATTTTGGAAGGGAAGAGAGGGGAAGGGGAAAGGGGAAATTGTTTAACCAGGAAAGGCACATTAAGTCGAGGCTTGTTTCCAGGTGTGACCTGGAAGCACAAGGAAGTTAAGTGAGTTGCTCAGGGTCCCACAGTATGCAAGTGGGGGCTGATGCGATTCAAACCCAGGCCTCCAGGTTTGCAGCTCAGTGCCCTTACCCACTATGCTATACTGCCTCCTAGAAGGGGGCAGAAGAGGAAGAAGATAATATAACCAACCTCTCTCTCTTCTTCCAAGCTTGAAGCAGATTACAAAGGAATTACTTGAAGGGTTAAGTCTGACCCTGAAAGAGGCTTTATACTATGACTCAGCTAAAACATAGCGGGCTCCATTCTCAAAGCTCCCAGCACAGCACAAGGGGCTTACATCACAATGAATGGTGCAATGTGTCCCTTGCACCAAATGATGCACTGAGAGCAATTCTGAATGGCAGTCTGTGTCAACCACAGGCTGCCCACCCCAAACAGGGCTTGTGTCATCTGAGGCATCCAAAAATGGGCTGCAATATGGTGTTAGGGGGCATGTGGTGGATGTAAGCTGACATATCCCCTGAATATGGGATTCTCAGAACTCTCCCAGAAAGAGAGAGAGAGAGAAACAAATTCTAAGTACCCTTAGACCAGCCAGGGCTAGTCTAAGGCCCTGGACACACTGGGAAACTTAAAATGGTTTAAGTGCCTTAAAACGGTTTAAATCCCCCTAGCACTGTTTGCAGACAGACTATAAGCCCCTTAAAATGTTTTAACAAAAGTGTTTTTAAACCCTGCTAGATACCTAGTCTTAAACAGTTCTAGCTGCAGTGTATCCAGGAAAACACAGTTCTGTGTGTTGGACTTAACACAAAATAGTGACAAGGAGAACAGGTTTAACACTAGCAGTGCGGCCACACTAAACCGTTATCAAAAATGGTTACTGAGTAGTGTGGCTGCACTGAAATGGTTTAGCTAAACTGGTTTTCAAAAACAGTTCTGTAGTGTGCTCAGGGCCTATGGGTATTAGAAAATTCTCCTCTGGGAGAGTTGCCTTTTTGTGGCAATGTGCCGTGGTCCACTCTCCCTGGTCCCCAGTGTGATTCCTTGTAATAATTGCTAAAGTCCCCTTCCCTGGTGGTTGAGTGGTGCCCCCTCCCTGATCCCTGATGTCACCACTAATAATAATTATTAAAGTCCCCTTCCCTAGTGGTCAAGTGGCCCTATCTCTACCCTCTCATCAAGTGTTTTGTCTGTAAGGAGACCCTCCCTAGACAAGAGATGCCACCATATACTCTTAGACACAGGTGGAGCCTGGTCTTACAGTATTAAAAGAAATGATGCTGTATTTGTGCAATAAATAACTAGATTTATTGTCTGGAGTCAACCAGTTGAAATACAGCAGGTTGGGCAGCTAAAGCAAATGCCTCCTGTCTCATGGAGGGAAGGATAGCCCCTCCCAATGCACAGATGCAAGCAGGATTCTGTGATTCACAAGAACATTTTATGTTTACACACATTGTTTCCTCTGATGCATGATATGGAGACAGCATACTGTATATCATGGAATAGGGCCAGCAGGGGAGTACCAAAGGAAGATGCAGTTCCCATTTCTTGATATCCCTGACTGGTGTTCCACTGTGCAACTCCTACAAATGGTACTTCTTGGAGAAACAAAATCTGAGTGACATAAGGAAGTAAATATTTGACAACTAGAGGTGAAGTCATTTGAAACTGTGGCACATAAATTCTACTACATGCAAAGGGTAGTTCAGATATGAAATGCAATACCAAAACATCTCATTTAATCCAGTAACAAGAAGCAATCTGGACTCCTATATAAACCTGTGAGCAATGGATACTTACTACCACTGAGATGTGGTGACAAATATCATAATGGGCATACTTACTTACTTCCGTCTCTACCATCAAGCAACACAGAGTGATTATGCCCCCCTATACACCACATCCAATGCAGAGTCTGCAGGCACCCTGCCTTTCCAACAGCTCCTTATGTGCTGGTTCCACTAGACAAATCAGATGCATCCCTTGGGAACTGGTCACCCTCAGGGTCCTGCCCACGGCAGTAAAAATACAGGCTACTGCTGCACAGCTTGGGTTTGTGGCTGTTCAGTGAAAACTGGATAGAGGTTGGCTCCTTGGAATCACCTAGAATATGGTTAGAGCTTGAAATAGCAAAAGAAGAACCCCCAAGTCAGACAGAGGTAGAAATTGGAAGGAGATAAGAAAGCAACAAAAAATGTCTCAATGGGATAAATGGACCCTTCTCTTCCCAGCTATTATGTCTTATAGTTTTTGATTTGAATAAGAACCAATCAAAACTAGTCAGGAGTCTGACCTAGATGCATGTTATAAATGAATTGCAGAAAACACATGTAATGCCCCCCCCCAAATTGGGGGCTTACCTTGGCCCATTCTCCTGTTGTCCCATTTCCTCCTGATCTGTGGAGCACCTCCTATTTGCCTGCAGGTCCCCGCTTTCACCACTCCAGCCCAAGTCCCAGGTGATGTGCCCCAGTTTCTCCCGAATAGCTCTGACTCCAAATTATGTGCCCCAAAGGTGCTGACACCTCTAACTGGCCCCTGTGTACTTGCCAGTTGGGGCAGGGGTTGGAAGGAGTTAAGTAGTTGGACGCCAGCTTTCAGGCCAGCTGGTGTGCCCATGCATGCTCTGAGGAGGTGAGCTCTCTTTCAGATCACATTGGCGGTCATCAGGTGGCTCCAGCAGTAGGCCCAGTCCCTTTGAGGGCAGACCAGGGGGCCAGTGACTTGGGATTGGCCCGAAGGGAGCTGCTAGTTAAATTAAATTCAGAGCTCCATGTGCGCTGGTGTGATGGGTGGCCCTGCTCTTCAATATTCATGAGTGGGTCGGCTCCTCAGGACTGTAATTTCAACAGCTACTTCAAGGAAAAAGAAAATGTAAATAAATATAATAAAAGCAGCAACTGCCACAATACAAAAGGGGCTATTATAAAAAGGGAAAAAAGAAAGTTAAAATAAAATATATTTTATCCCAGCTGCACCAGATTTCATTGGGACTCAGATAGACAGCCTGCTTGCTGCCTGGGGGCACTTAATTTCAGCGGCTGGCACAGGACTGAAATAAACTGTTCATCTGGGCAGCAGTTTAATGGGTACATCAGCAGCTATTGAACTTTGGGTCAAGTGGACAAATAAAGTAAATACTCTGGCTGCACCAGGACTTTCATTTTGGGACTGTGTAGAATCTGCAGTGTGACTGTGTATGCAGCAGCCATTTTAGTGCAGCAACAATCAATCAGAAAGTAGGGATTTTCAGCCAGGATTTGTGGAACTTTTACCAGAGCTCATGGGACAGAGCAAAAAGGTTTATGGAGAAACTGCAGGTACCTAATTTCAGGTGCCAAAACAGGGAGCTAATTGTACATCCATTGAGGTTAATGAATAATTAATTTTGTGATTGACCAGCAGGATCAGCCAATCGTAGTGAAAGCAATAGAAAGCTTCAGCCAATGGGGAGCCTCCGAGGAGCTCCATAAAAGGCAGTGTTTTTTGCTGTGTGAGCAGTTTGCGCTGTAGCCCTCCCCCCCAAAGGGGTGGGGGCTCAGGCCCTCAGTTAGAGGAGCGGGCCTAGTGATCCAGTGTGAGCCCCTCCACAGGGGAAGGGGCTGTTCCTTCTGCCAAGAAAAAGAGCAAGTTGCTGCCTGAAATAAAAGTCGCTAGTCTCGGGGTTGCCAGTAAATGTTCTCCAGGGCTTGCCAGAGCCTTTCCATGTTGAGGAAAATGTGGGCCAATAACCTAATGAAGCCAGCTGTGAGAGTGCTGATGAATCCAGAAACCTTGAAAGGAGGAAAGCAATTTCTGAAAGACATCTGAGTGAGTAAATTGCATCTGCCAAGTGCAACTTTAAGAAAGCTTTGAGGGGAAGCAAAACCCCAAAGATAGAATGTGACTGTCTGTCTGCACAATGCACCTGATCAATGCTCAGAGGGTGGTCATTGGCTAAGTAATCAGAAAAGTGTCAGTTTGTTGTATACAAATGTGTCTGATTTGAAAATGCCTACAGGACTGGAAGGGGAGTACTCAGAGCTGGGTCTCTTCCTAACTTTGCCTGGGAAGTCCAGAATGTGTCCATGGGAGCTGCAAGCACTAGTGTGTACTAAAAAGGACTGCATGTTGTATTCTTGAACCTAGAGAGCTACCGAAACAGTTTGCTGCCAAGTGCAGATGTCTGTGTTGGAGGTGTCTCCTAAGTGAGTTTTGCGGCCAGCAAAGTCTGAAAAATGGCAGTGGGCATTGCCACAAGCCCAGTCAAGTTCAAGTATTTCAACTGGCAGCAAGCCAAGCCTCAAGCTCGGTCTAGCGTGGTAACCAAAGTTGTGTTTTAACCTCCGGTTTTAATTGACAAGGATATGAAAGTTTGCTCAAGAGACTGTCCTATTATCTGAGTTGGAGTCATAACCTGGGCTCTGATTGCACACACAGTACTGGAGTGTGGGTGCTTGCCCCTAAAATCATTGGGAATGCTCCTAGCTCTGAAGTTCTAGCTGACTGATAAGAGGGCTGTGTCTACCATGTCCAAATGGGACACATGAAAAAGAAACTGACTAAACTATAAATGTGCTGAATGCATAAATGTGTTGGATGTAGACTTGAAGAGCATACATGTGCTGAATGTAAAAGACTAAGTTACTCAGACCAGCTGGTCTGGTTAAAAAAGAGATTTCAGGCCAGAAGAGGGGCCCAGTCTACAGAATGTTGTTTTCCATCTGCAAGAGCAGAACGACCTTTGCAGTTGGTATTGTGGGCCGGCTGTCAGCTTTGCCAGCATTTTAGCCATTCAGGATAGAGCCCGCTTGCTGAAAGCACTTGATTCTGACTTGCCTAAGCCTATGAAGATATCTAACCATAAGTTATGCAGGGCCAGCCCTGCACCACTATATTAGATATATAAAATTATTGTTATTGTTCAGTCATAGACCATTACAAAATATAAAAATTCAGTTTACATGGTACAATAAATACATTTTACAAGGCATACAACAAGACAAAATAAAATGGCACAGTCCATTGTACATATTAATTAATAAACAAGCACCTATTGTTCACATAACCTGGTTAGTTAATACTGACAAAACATTAATTCAGATGGCTCTAAAGTAACCTGCTACATGATTAATAATTAATTCATCTCTTTTTGTAATTTAATATACTTTATTGGAGTTTCAAAACAATACACAAGTGGGTGTCGAGTGTAGATTGAGGAGAAACTTCTTAAAACATTACAATTCAACAAAGAGAATCTCCCAAGTCTAAACATCTTAATACAGCAAGCATCATATCTCCCCAAACCCCTCCCATCTAACCCACCCACCATTTTCCCAGTGCCAAACATTGGGTTATCATATAGCAGGAAGAATCTACATATGCAGTAACAAAATCAATTATTAGGGTTTCCAGTCTGTGAGCAACGCATCAAGTGGTCCCCATCTCTCTAAATAGGTCTGAGGTCTATTGCTCATCATTGCAATATGCTTTTCAAACTGTAGGGCTAGTAAGACTTCTCTATGCCATTCTAATATGGACAGAAGGGAGTCGTCCCTCCAGTGTCTCATGATAACTAGTTTGACTACTGCCGAGACTAGAACTATATGAGCTTTTCGGATTCTAATAGTCCCCAAAAGAAAACTATTCAGCAGGCATGTCTCCGCGGTGAATAAAGAGTCCAAACCCAATAATGGATCCAGGGAGTTTTTAACCTTGAGCCATAAACCAGATACCTTTGGACAAGACCATAACATGTGATAGAGGTCGGCAGAAGGTTCTAGGCAATGGTGGCACTGAGGGGATGAAAGCCTGCCCATTTTATGTAGTCTCTCTGGGGTGAAATATAAATTGTGTATAATATTATATTGTATCAAAGGAAGTCTATCTTGCTTAATGTACCAATACAAGTTGCACCACATGTGCTGCCAGGTATATGCACCTGGAGGAAGGGTGAGTTTAGAAACCCAGTAAGAGCATATACCAGTGGGCACACTCGAATCAAGAAGTTGTAGCTCTTTATAAACCTTGGATATTGAATACAGTTGATGAGCCACAAGCATAAGGGAATGTAACTCTGTTATAGGAGGGGTAATATTGGGTGTAGCACCTATAAAATAAGTTACTGCTTGTTTGACTTGCCAGTATTTGAAAGGGCTTCTATCGGGTATTTTAAATACTTGATGGAACTGTAATAAGGGGAGGACTTTACCTTCAAAAACCAAATCGCTGAGTTTGGCATCAACTAAGGGTGTCCAGAATAAAGGAGAAATGGGTCCTTTACCAATTTGGAAATGGGGGCTTCCTATCAATAGCTGATCTAGGGACATATGCCAGTCGAGGTTCAGGTGCTTTTGCAATTGGTGTAAGGCCCTAAGGGACCAATGAATAGAGGTGTCCCTTAGGATTTTGGGGATAAATTGTGGGCGAGAGTATAATAAAGTGGGAAGGGTGCAAAAAGCTTTAGTAGCCATGGCCTTTTCAGTAGCCAGCCAAAGAGGTTGGGATAATCCTGACTCTTGTGGATCATATTTGGGAACCAGTGGGCTAGCTTACTAATGTGAATTGCACTGTAATAGGTAAAAAAGGAGGATAGGATAAGCCCACCTTGCAATTTTGGAGCAGTGAGTTTGAAATACGCATGTCAGACTCCCTTTCCCTTCCAAATATATTTACTAATCAGGGCATGCAACTTGGCAAACCAGCTCTTGGGGAGGCAAATACATAACATGCCCAGGGGGTAAAGTATACGGGGTAGCACATTCATTTTTGTTGTGTTTATTCTTCCCCAGAGTGATATTGGCAATGCTCCCCATCTTGTTAAATCTGCTTTGAGTGTGTTAATTAGAGCAGAAAGGTTGTTTTTCACCATAGTTGAGATCTCTCTGGAGACCTTGATGCCTAAGTAAGTTAAGGACTTTGGCTCCCAAACTAAGCCCATCCCTTTGATGTCCGATTGCAGTACCTTCCCATTCAGTGGGAAAACTTTTGTTTTAGTAGGATTGAGCTTATAATAGGAAACTTTAGAAAACAATTCAATTTCTTGACGTAGGACTGGCACGGCAGATATAGGGTCCTGTAAGTGCAGTAGCAGATCATCAGCATAGGCAGACAAGAGATGACTTTGAGTCCCTACTGTAATACCTTGAAGGAAGAGAGAGGAAATCAACTTTTGAATAAAGGGTTCTAGGCAGAGATTGAAGAGGAGGGGTGACAGGGGACAGCCTTGCCTGGAGCCGCGGTGTAATGAGAGAGGGGTTGAGAGAATACCATTGCACCAAACTTGAGCTGTTGGGAAGTGATAAAGGAGCTGCACCCATTTGACAAATTCTTTAGGGAGTCCAAGACGAGCTCGGACTGTAAACAAGAAATCCCAGGATATGCAATCAGTGTCCTTCTCGGCATCCAGGGAAATTAGAACCATAGGGGTATTTGATTGTTTGGCAAGGGTAAGAAGGTAAAACAGGTGGCACATGTGGTCGCTGGATGATCTACCAGTCATGAAACCCACTTGTTTGGGTCCACCTAAAGTGCCCATGATCAGTCCTAATCGGTTCGCAAGCACCTTTGCCAGTATTTTGACATCAGGGTTCAACAATGAGACGGGGTGATAATTTTCCAGGTTTTGGAGGTCTTTATCTGGTTTGGGTATAAGGGTAATAATTGCTTCAAGGAAACTATGGTCAGAGAACCCATTGGTAAACCAGGAGTTGAACACTTCCGTCAAGAGGGGTGCAATCTCAGGGGAGCAGGATTTAAACAAATTGGGCGGAAGGCCGTCCGGGCCAGGAGATTTGTCTGAAGAAAGCTGTTGGATAGCTTTTTCTACTTCCCAGACTTGTATGGGAAGGCCTAAGGGGGATGCCATGGTCAGAGAAAGGTGAGGGAGATCTATTGTATCAAGATAATTATTTATATCTTCCTGCTTGAGAACCTCATTTTTAGGTACTGCATATAGGTTTTGGAAGTGCCACCTAAATTCAGTGGCCATTTGCCTAGGGTTTGTGAGAATGGGACCATTTCTTATTGTAAGTATTCCAGGTATACAGCAAGCTGTTTCTGCCTGTTTAAGACGGATGGCGAGCAGCTTACCCACTCATTCACCGTACTCAAGGTATCTGAGCCTAGTTCTCTTCAGAGAGAGTTCAGCTTTTTGGGACATTAGGTCAGAGAACTGTGCCTGAAGGGTGTGCAATCTAATCCGGTCCACCTCCGGGGACCGACGGCTTATGTCCCGCTTGATGGACTTAATGGAAAGCAATGAATTCTCTACTTGGGCTTTAAATTGTCGAGTTCTATTGGATGCAAGACGAATACCTTCACCTCGCTGAGCACACTTTAAAGCTGCCCATACCAGGTCAACTCTCTTCACCGATCCCAAGTTAATCTCTAGAAAATGAGATAAAATCCTTCACGTGAGAGAGTGGCCTAGTTTTTAAGTAATTGACTATTTAAATGCCATAAGGTATCTCTTTTGACCCCTGGGCCTAAAAAAGAAGTAAGAGAGACTGGAGAGTGGTCTGATATGACTCTCACATGTATTCTAGTATCCAGAACTGCTGGCATCCTAACAGAACTAGCTAGAAAATAATTAATTCTAGAGCAGGTGTGGTGGGGGAAAGAAAAAAAGTATACTGCCTCTCAGTGGGATTTAAAATTCTCCAAATGTCCATGAGATCCGCACCCTACATTAAGGCTATGAGCTGCAAATCTGGTGACATCCCAGCAGACCAGACCAGGGTTTGAATCCCACAGCTTCCACTTACATATTGTGTGACCCTGAGCAAGTCACTTAACCTCCTTGTGCTCCCAGGCCGCTCCTATAAAAAAGCTTTCAGCTTAGTGTGCTATACCTGGTTAAACAACTAAATAAAATAAAATAAAAAAATAAAATAAAATAAAGCTCTTTGAGCTGGCGAGAGGCCACTCCTTCTGTAATCGGATCTGTCTAAGTGTGTTTGCGGCATCAGATTCCAGTCCCCCGAGGAGTATAACTTTTGGTGGGTAGGAGGAAATTAAACTTAGAAGATGTGTGAAAAAATGGGGTGAGTCTACATTAGGGCCATATATTGACCCTAAAACAATTGCTTGTGATTCTAACAACCCATGGAGTAATAAATATCGTCCATTCACATCCCAAACCTCTTTAACCAGCCTGAAGGGTACGGTTTTGCCAATTAAAATAGCTACCCCACCTCGATTTGTAGAGTTTCCTGCACCATATGCTAGTCCGACCCACTCTTTCGAAAATAGAGATGCGTCTTCTCTCCTAAGGTGAATCTCCTGTATACAGGCAAAGCCCGTCTTGAGATGTCATAGATGCCGTAGAATAGTTTGGCGCTTGCACCTATCTCTGGCACCCCTGACATTCCACGTAAAAATATTATATGGCCCACTCATGTACAAAGCATAATTGGAAAGACTGACAAGGGAAAAAATGCTGCAGGAGAGTCATTTCATCCCAAGTAATATCAAACAAATCCTGCTTTAGACTATAATACTTTGGCATGCCCCACCCCACCTTCCCACAGACAATATTACACATGGAACGAGCCCTCTCCCCAAAATCCCACAGCAATTCTTAAACAACTACCCACAGTTCTAGCAACCATGCTGGTTTAAGTATACTGCCAGGTGATGTCTTAGCGCAAGCCCATAATCCTTCCCCTGCTCCCCGCCCCTCCCCAATTTGTAAGATACAAAGATCAGTAACACCATTCAGTTGGAAACAGAAATAACTGCTTAAAACTATCATGTGCATAACACCAATTACAAGAAGCCTCACGGTAGATCACTATTATATTAAAGAAACATTGCCCCAAAGCTATGTAAGAATCTTGAAATTCCTGGGAGCAGAACAGTAAAGAAGATAAATGGAAGATAACGATAAGATACAACCCCTTGGTATTACAGGCCGCATTCTTTCTAACAACAAAAAAAAAAAAGGACATTCTGTTTCGTTCAAAGAGCTGTTCGTAATTATTCCATTGCCCTCTGATAGAGCAATTCTTGAAAGGCATTGAAGACACTGACTGAAAGATAATCAGAGTTACGAATGAGCCACAAGGCAATTAGAGTTCCATTCCTCAGTTTGGCGAGTAGTTACGGTAATGAAAGGGAGTCTGTTATTTCAGCTTGAGGACCACACAAGTATTCATTCTGGATTATGCAATACCGCAACAGGAAGCGAGGGTTCGAGGGTCTTCATTCCTCCTCAGGTAGCCATCTGATTTGGTAACCAAAAGCGCAAGAAAGACCGAAGATGCTGATAGCACCCACTGCAATCCACAGCCGGGATCTCATCACTGCTAATGGGCTGGAATGTCATTTAAACAGATCAGGCAGGAGCTTTTTAAGTTCAGTGAGGGCCTGATCATATGAATCGAAGGACTGTCATTGATCACCAAGCTTCACATGGAGCACTGTCGGGTATCGAACTCTGTATTGCTTCCCCACGGCAATCAGCTTGGAAATGAGTGGGTGTAATTCCTGTTTTTAGCAAGCACTGACTTAGGCAAATATTGAGTTATTCGGATACTATGACCCTCCCATAGCACATCTCGAAGAGTTTTAATTTGTGCTAAGATGTGCTGTTTATTGAGAAAATTTAGTAGTTTGAAAATCAGTGGTCTGGGCGGTGAACCCGCTGGTGGCGGCAGGCGAAGCGCCCTACGGTGCCCTCTCTATTATGTAAGAGGCGCCATTCGGGGAAGGTCTCGCAACTTTTTCACAGAGCTTTTGGAGAAATAGGATAGGGGAGCTGCCTTCTTCTTTTTCCGGGATCCCAATGACTAACAGATTGTTCCGTCGGCTTCTCCCCTCAAGATCCTCAAGCTTGTCTTCCAACTTTTTCAGCCATCTGGAAACATTACTATGATCCACTTCTAGTTTATCATGCTTCCTTTCCAAGGAGATAATTCTAGTTTCCAAGTCACAAACTCTCTTTGTGAGGGAGTCCATTGAGGAACACATTTGGTAAATTTCCTCTGAAATATCAGCAATGGAGCTTTGCATAGGTTGCATTATTTCCAAAAATCTTTCCTTGGAAAGCGCCGTTGCCCCCGGTGGATTCCTGCTCCCACTAGCGGCCTGCTGTTTAGGCCTCTTTGCAAATTTGTCTTTTTCCAGCTTTGGAGGAGTAGAATGCCACAGAGGAGCTTTACGCATATACACCTCCATTTTTTTTGAGGGTCTGTATGCTTCTTGATACTGTCGCAAGTTATTTCTGCTGTTTTTAAGTTAACACTTGATTTCAAATTAGTGGATTATTGGCATAAATAGGTAGGAGGAATGCAGAACAATGGGAGCTAGTTGCAGATCCTCAGGCTGCCATCACTTGACCTCATAATTAATTCATCTTGCACTGTAAGCATGAGCTTGAGCAAGATATTTCTATCATTAGTTCCAATTTCAGACCACATCGGGGCTATCCAAAGTGCCCCGCAGTCCTGTCTAACCCCTTTGTTTGTGTGAATTTTTGCTGAAAGGTGTCCCATTGTACCAGTTCTTATTTGGGTCCATGTATCCGAGTATAAATCTCTAATAATACTAATTAGTTCTGGCTGGAAGCCTCTTTGAAGCATAATCTGCCATAGCTTATTTCTTGATACATTGTCAAATACAGTACTAAAGTCGATAAAAGTGACATATAACTTTTGCTTTCTTAAGAACACGTGCTTCTCAATCAAATCAAATTGAATACCCTTACATCTTGGTATACCCAATGCTGCACTTTTCACCCTCTCCCCACCCTACCTACATTCCTTCTTCCCCCCCTCGCCCCTCCTCTCTTCCCTCTCCCTATGACTCTGGCACTACTTATCTCTTGTCTGTTTTCTGACAAATGCTGGCTATTGCCTGCTTACAATGCTGCCCTTGAATTGTATTACTCTGTAATCTGTTTGTAATGTCCACATTGTTGTAATGTCTGTCTTGATGTTCCCCATAATTTGTATTTCTGTGACGTGGGACCTTTATAAAAGAGCTTTGGCTCAAAGGTATTTGCAATCCTAGACTTGATAAATAAAAAAAAAATAAAATAAAATGAGAAGAAAAAAAAAATTATCTGAAGTTCTGTACCCCATTGCGGAAGCCAGCTTGAAATTCTGACACATCACCCAGTTTAACCAACTGTTCCATAAGTCTTTCACCACTATGTAAAGGACCTGTAAGTAGTTAAAGTTGATATATCCTACAAGATGCAGTTAAGTTAAGTTTAAGGATGCAACCCAAAAGTAAATCTCCTCCTTAATTTTCCTAAGGGCCCCAATTAGCCGGCCACCATACAGATGCCCCGAGCATCAGGCCTGCAACCTACAAAAACTTTAAAGTTACTGGGTACTCAGGTTTGTGTAGGATTGTGAGGTCTTATACAATGTGGGACACTGGTACCAATGTGGGCAAAACTTTATATATTTAATAACTATGCAGCTAGCTAGACAGACAGGGAGCTGACTACTTCAGAGGTTGGTGGGTGGCCACTGGGGTATATGTGAATCAAAATGCAAAGTGTTGATTTAATCTTAAACCAAATCAAACCAATCCAAATCAAATGTAAATAGCATGTACTGTAACTAGCATGACCTCTGCTCCCATTCACCCTTCCTAGCCCTCCCCATGTAAATAAACTTGTTTGTTTTTGCAAAAACCTGTTTTGTAAGCATATTATTAGTAGTAACTAATTATAGGAAATATCTTGAATTGGGGAAAATGTTAATTTGGTCATGCTTGGGGTGGCATCCTGGCAAGGTAAGTGGGTACAGCTTCCCAGAGGGCTGTAATAGATTAAACTTTAGCCCACTTGAAGGTAATCTCTGGGTGGAGGCACTGCCAACGTACTATCTTGGGTAAGAACCAGTTTAAAGTTAATTTTGAAGACCCCGGCCCCTCAGCTTACATCCTAGGTAGTAGGCAGGGGTAGTAGCCCTTAGTATAATGGTGCCAGGGTGACACACAACAGACTCAACTCTAATTTAAGATGTGTTGTAGACCTAAACCAATATTCTGGTGAATCAAAACCAAATCCAAATAAAAAAATAATAGATTGTAAATCAGCTCTAGTTGTTTAATGAAGCTGGGCCAGGACTTACTCCCTTGTACTTCTATTCAGTGCCTGCCCTAGCCTGCCCACCTGTCACACCTAACCACCACCCTATCCTAACCTAGCAGTGGCCTCAGTCAGCATTTACCTTTTTTCAGCTCTATTTCAGACATTCTCAGCCTGTGTCCCTGTATTCAGTGCTCAGAAGCAGAACCCATTTTTGCCCTGACCCTCTTCCTCATTGCCCTACTGATGACCAGTGACACCATTCTCTTCTAGGAAGGCATGCAGGATCCTCATCAGCTGCTCTGCTCCCACACTTTGTCCCATCGTCCTCAGACTGAGGACCAGTTTACAGGTTAGCACTTGGACAGCAAGCAGCTACACTAGTGCACTGGGCTGAGCAAGGATGCTGTACTTAGTAGTCCTGTGGGATTGTGGTCATGTCTTGGAGGATTATTGACAGCCCTGCCTGCAAGCCAGGGCTAAGAAGATAATGGGTGACCTTGCTCCCTGAAGATAGCCAGTTACAGCTTGTGGACAATTTTTTTTGATGAAAAACAAACTCCACTCATTCGGCCACAGGTCATGATATTAACAATTTAAACAGTCTGATTGAAAAACAAGATAGCATCTGTTTAAAAACTGGGAGCTCACTTTTAAAATCTGCTCAGAACACCAGCTTAAAATTTAGGACTGTTTCGGCCAAATTGGGTCATCTGGTCACTCATGCCGAATAGCACAATAAAAAAGAAGACAGAAAATACATTCTGGTAAATAACTGTTTTTTTTTTCCTTTCTAGTTTTTTTAATTGGAAAAATGATGCCTTAAGGAAAGGTTATGTCACTCAAAGTGACACTGCTTACACAATCAGCTCAGACCAGCACTACCTGCTCCAAAGGCACATTCTTATCTTGTTAAGCTAATGTAGCTCTCTTTGACCTCCTCGTATGTACAGAGTGGGCAGGATATTCAAACTGCGCCATTCTATGGCGCAAGCCCTTGCGCTGCTCAAAATAGTTGCGCTGGGTTGTGGCCGGGGCTATATTCAATGGAGTTGCGCTATTGAGCAACTCCTTTGAATATCACCCCCAGCCACAGCCACTGTGCATGGCGCAGTGGAACTTGCGCCACCGCAATTGGTCAGAGTGGAGCATTTAAGATGTGGTGGCGCAAGTTCCATTGCACCATGCGCAAATTTCCGATATTCAAAAGGTGACATGCAAATGGGGCCATAATTCATGCAAGGTGCAGGGGGGGCCATTTGCATCTACTTATGGCCCCATTTGCATGCCATTAGCATGCAGGTGCGCCGATCCCCAATGACTTGCGCCTGGCGCCTGCGAGCAGCAACCCGTCGAGACCGGCGCCCCCCTGCAGCCGATCGCGGGCATAACTGTGAAAACCCCCTCCCCGACTGGCCCGATCGCGGGCATAACTATAAATCCCCTCCCCGACTGGCCCGATCGCGGGCAAGGCAAAACCAACCCCCTCCCCACTAGCCCGATTGCGGGCATTGGAGTCCACCCCTCCAAGAACAATATCTCTGGTGGTCCAGTGGACCGCAAAGCCTGATCACGGGCATTAGGTCCACCCCCTCAAGAACAATATCCCTGGTGGTACAGTGGACCATGAAGCCTGATCGCAGGGCATTAGGAGTCCACCCCCAAGGTCCAAGTAGCCTGGTGATCTGGTGGCCCCCACCCACCCCACCCACGAGCCCCCGCTCGCTCCCCCGTCAGCGGCGGGTGGCAGCACACCACCCACCTGCCGCTCCGCCGCCCCCGACTGACTGCTCGGTGAGGGCTGCACACCCATTGGTTCAGAGCAAGAGCCAATGATGTGTCTACACCTACTAAAACAGTCCAGATATGTGGATGAATTCAGGGGTTACTACGGTTTTGCCAGCGATCGGGCCAGTCGGGGGAGGGATTTCTGATCTCTGTGTCGGGCCAATCGAGAGACTTCAGATTATCTCCCGATCTCAACCAGTCCGAGGGAGGGGTTACTATTATGCCCGATTGGGCTGGGGGGCACAGGGAGGAAGACAAGGCCACTCACAGGTGGCAGCTGCTGTGTTGCACCCTGCAATGTGGCAGCTCACCTGTGGGTGGCCCTCGACTTACTCCTTTTTTTTTTTTTTTTTTGCTCAAAGTTGTGCAGGCGCAGGTTGGGGGTTGCGCCTGCACAACTCTGCACAGCCTGGCTGAATATCGGGCTGTGCAGTTTATACATGGTTCCTTCCCCTCCGGTTGAGCATGCCTTCATTAGCATTGCGCTGTTGCTCAGCATGACTTGGGGGCGCAACTGCCTCCTGATGAATATGGCAGAATGGCACAATTTTGGACTTGTGCAGGCGCAACCCTTTTGAATATCCAGCTCAGTATGTTCAATTTAAGTGGATTATAAGCAGAGATGAGCAAAGTGGCCTCAATTCACTTTGCGGAGTGATTCGCGGAGTAAAGGCGAATCCGTGGAGTGCTCCGCAACTTGAAGCAGAATACCTTTATAATGGGTAACACAAAGTCCATTGAAAACAACGACTTTGTATTACTCCACCTTCCCAAACCACTACTCCACCAAATTTTAAAGCGAAGTACATTGAAAACAGTGTACTTCACCTCACTTCACCTTGTTTTTAAGCTCCAAAGGTGAATTTTGCAGTGATCATGGGATTTCAGGTCACATGGGCTCTAGATTGTTCTGTACAGCCTCAGTTCGGGGTAGTGCGTGTAGGAAGCTGTAGGAGACAATCTGCTCTGAGAGCTCTCTGTGATTCAAACCTTATGAAAGCTGTTAAAAAAGCCTTTTCGAGTCTTTTTTTTTTTAATTTTTTGCTGAAACTTTAGTTCATCAATTGTCGGAAACCCTCCTGTGCTCATATCATCGAGTGTTTATTGTTTGCGTGTGGATTTTGAATGGTAATGTACAACATTCAGTCTGTGTACTGAGAGACAGTGGAAGTGTGCTTTGGGGAAGGGGCGTATCTGGTTTAGGTAGATTAAAGTTGTAGAAATAGGGAGGTCTTTACTTTTTGGTTATATTGTTCTTGTACAACTGACCGTGTTAATGTACACACAGTAATATTTTCAGTAATTGTTGACATTTTTTTGCTGATTGTGTGTGTTGTGAGACTTCCAGACTGTATGCACTCATAAAGGAGAAGCCTGAACACTGTTCGATTCAACTAAATAGTTGATTTATTAGCACCACCTGTGGAAGCCCCTAGCGCCTAGCAATGTGCCTTCAAAGGGGGCTTTGAAGGCACATTGCCGAGGTGCTAGGGGCTTCCACAGTGGTGCTAATAAATCAACCATTTAGTTGAATCGAACAGTGTTCAAGTTTCTCCTTTATGAGCGCATACAGTCTGGAAGTCTTGTATGTTTAAATTGAGGGTTGGTCACCCTGTGTATGCAACCATCTCCTGGTTCTGAGTGCAGAAATTTGCTTTTGGAGTATTTGTGTGTGTTGTGGTCTGGACCTGGTGCAGCAGTGAGGTTGTTTAAAATACGTTGCAAATTACAGAAGTTTTAAATTTGCTACGCATTACTTGTAGACAAATTGTTTGTGTGTGTGTGTGTGTGTGTGTGTGTGTATGCAGCACATGACGTGACATCAAATAATACACCTTTTATTGTGCCACAGTGTAATTGCAGGCACAGCAGTGTGAGCCTGCTATCCACTGCAGCTGCGTGATTTTGTACTGCCATTGTGGTATCTTTTCTTGGTTTTGCACTGCCGTAATCTGCAGCCAGTGCTCCCCCTCCCACTAGCAAAAGGTATTGTATTCCAAATTGGATTGTTTGTGACTTGAGAACAGCACTGGTTAGTTAAGGTGTTGTTGAACTTGTTGTGACTTTGCGTCTGTATCTGTTGTTGAAGCCACAGTTGTTTTTTTGGCTTCACATCCAGCATCACCCCCCCAGCCCCCACCCAGAGTGAATGTTCCAAAATCTAAATTTGTTTAGAATATTCCTGTTGATCCCACAAAATGCTTGCAAAGCGACATGCAAGCAAAGCTGTTTCTCGCCATGGCACTGCTGCCAGTGGTAAGATTGTCTGTGGGTGTGGTAGTAGTATGCAGTCGCAGAAGTGCATTGCTGATGTGAGGAAAGGTATTTCTCCTTCAATATTTTTTTACAGCGCATTCAGTAGCTTCACTCATAGTTGGAGGAGATGATGTTGTCCCAGCTGGTGGTGTTAGTGCACTTGCTGGTGGTGGTGGTATGAATATTGCTACCTCAAGTTTCACTTCTGACCAGTTTATCACGTCCAAAAATATACTGGAGTGTGAAGCAGTGGCAGTGAGTGACAGTGCAGATGATGTCATACTCCCCAGTAACATCCCAGTAACTGAACATGAGGATTCTGATCATCATGTCAACGATAGCACACAAAGTGACATTTCTTCCACCGTGGTTCAGGTCATGCATTTGCCATGCAGTGAGTCACAGTGTGGTGAAAAAATTTTGGGTGATGGTGGTGCTGCTGCTGCTGATGTTGCTGTGGTTGCAACATGCAGTCCATATGCCCGCATTGAAGCAGAAGATGTGGACGATGTTGATGAATATGATGATGTTGTCAGTGACCCCTGTTGGGAACCGGAGAAAAACAAACTAAAGGTGGCTGTGTCTGGGTCTGTTTGGACCCCCCCCCGTAAAAAAGTTGTGATTTACCAGTTTCAGTTGATGATGATGTCCCAATAATAACGATAGTCGGACTCGTGGTGGTCAGTTGCAGTCCAAGTCTGTCCTGCTTGAAAAATCATGTAGCACACCCCCACTTCATGGCTTAAAAAAACAGAGTCCAATAAGAAGCATCGGGGGGACATGTTAAAACTAGAGCATCAAAATCCCTTGTTTGGGATTTTTTTTTTGGAAGATGCAAATGACGAGTCAGTTGCAATGTGCCAGATTTGCCAGGTGTGTGTGAGTCAAGGTAAAAAGGGAAGCCATCTGAAAACAGGGGGACAGCATACACATCTTAAGAATAGGCACATGGCACTGTGGACTCAGCACAAGATGACAGCTAATTCCTGTACCACAGTGGGGCGTTCACCCTCGTCATCAACCATAATGAGCATGTTATCCACTTCCATGACTGTAGCATCAAGTAGAAAATTAAATGTGTGCAGTAGCGATGAAATAACAGCAGAGGATTACTACAAGCATGATAAGGTGGAAGAGCAGAATGATTTTGAAGTCTTGTCCAGCAGTGGTGAGAGTAACAGTTCTGGCAGTGGTGGTGGTCAATGCAGTATGTGTAGTGCAAGTGGTACATCAACCCCTGTTGGTAAATCTAGGAAAATAACTGCATTTCTGGGTTTGTCATCACCTGTGCAACCGTCTTCATCACACATCCATACTCCATAACAACCTGCGATTCGCAGAGCAGAACCATTTGTCATCACACCCCGTGTAAAACGTTTAAGTCAGCCCATGTTACAGAGTGCTTTTGCACATAAGCTGAAGTACCCACCCAATCATACAGTGTCACATGAACTTAATGCTGCTGTAGCTGAAATGCTGGCAATTGATCTTTTGCCCTTCTCCTTTGTGGAGAATTCTGGGTTCTTGTGGTTTGCTGCACGTGCCTGTCCAAAATAGAAAGTCCCATCCAGGACATACTTTTTGACCCGTGCTGTCCCTGAGTTGTACCATACTGTGTCCGACTCAGTAAGAGATGCCCTGCAACATTCCTCCTCTCTAGTCATCCATTTAAGTATGGATATGTTGACAAGTGGCAAACCAGCGGGGAGTTCATATTTGTGTATAGCTGCACACTGGGTGCAGGTGCCGGGGGTTGTTTGTGCTTTTTGTAGTGTGAATAATCAGTGTAGTAAGGTGAAGTGCTGTGGTAGCAATCTTCCAGGGATTCGACAACATGCAACAATTGCTATGCATTCCAGTGTGTTATAACATTTACTTTCTATACCGTCTCTTGCTCTGTATTGTGAAATAGCAATAAACTTGAATTAAAAAAACAAAACAAAAAAAAAACAATTGCTATGCGCAATGTGACCTGTTCACACACTGGTGAAAACATGTTGGACCTGGTACTGACTGAAATTGACAAGCGGCTGGACCCCTATCCCTGAGAGTTGGGTTCATAGCAAGTGACAATGGGTCAAATGTGGTGAAATGCATCATGGATGGTGGCTTTTTTGGGGTTCCATGCATGACCCACTGTTTAAATCATGTGGTGCAGGAGTTTCTGCAGCACCCTGATATAAAGGAAATGCTGACAGTTGCACACCATATCTGTTCTCACTTTTCATGCTCTGCAAAGGCCCGTGACCAACTTCGGCAGTTGCAGATCCAAAACAGCCTCCCACAGCACCACTTGAAGCAGGAAGTTGTCACCCAGTGGAACTCCACTTTATGCATGGCAAAGAGGTTGTATGAACAGTACAAAGCCATCTCAGAATATCTTGTCATGCACACTATCCGTGACAGTTCCGGGGCCTTCATGTCTATGACGACTGAACAGTGGCACCTCATGGACTCTGTAATAACAGTCTTGATGCCTTTTGAACATGCCACACAGGCAGTGAGTGGTGAGTCTGCCTTCATTAGTCAATCAATTCCACTGCTGCGGGTGCTGAGGCAGACATTGGTGAATGTACAGCTTAGCCTTGATGGTGCCGGAGACAGTGCTAGCAGTGTGTTGCTGAAACACATGCTGACAGTATTCAACCAGAATCATCACACCTTGAGCATTCAGCATAGTGACAACTTTGCAATAACAACAATGCTGGACCCATGATATAAACGTGGAATTGCCTCAGTCCTGGAGGGTGGGCTTGAACAGGTAAAAACTGTCAGTGGGCAACTGGTGCGCTTGATTAATGGGGCACAGAAGTCACGTGCCAAGGTCAGGAAACCTGAGCAGCATAATCAGGCTGAAGGTGAGCCCAGAGGAGTAGTATCAAGAATATCCTGTAAGGGGAAGGGGACTGCAGTTCCAGGTGGTCTGTCATCAAAAGCGGCTGGCGTGGAGCACCTTTGCTGCAGCCACATCCAAGAGCAGGGCCATTCTCGATGTCCTACAGGTGGCATGCCTCAGACAGCTAGTTTTGGAACCCACTCATGAGGGATCAATCTTAGACTTCGTACTCTCAAACAGGGACAGTGAGAGGATCTCAGATCTAAAAGTGGATAGCCATCTGGAAGCAAGTGACCACCAAATAGTGTGGTTCATGATAAACTCAGCTACAGAGTCAAGCCATACAAAAGTGAGGGTACTGGACTTCAGGAGGGCTGACTTTGGCAAGATGGGAGAGTGCCTTAGAAAAACACTATCAAACAGGCTAGAAGGAGGGGTGGATCAACAATGGGAAAACATCAAAACTGCCATCACAGAGGCAACAAGCTTTTGTGTGAAGCAAATAAACAGATCAAAATGAAAGAAAAAGCCACTATGGTTCTCAAAAGAGGTGGTGGGGAAGATTAGGGAGAAAAATATAGTATTTAGGAAGTATAAGGGAACATAGAAGAAGCAGGACAGAGAACTGTACCAGTTAAGGCAGAAGGAAGCAGGGAGGGAAGTCAGAATGGCAAAGGTTTAAACTGAGGAGAAGATAGCCAACTTAGTTAAGAAGGGAGATAAAACCTTTTATAGGTACATCAGGGAGCGTAGAAAGACAAAGGGAGGGATAGTGAGGATGAATAGAAAGGACGGTGGGTGGGCAGAGAGGCAGTGAAAAAGCAGGGATACTGAACCAATACTTCTGCTCAGTATTCACAAAAGAGGAGGAGGGGGAGGTGCCTAATCCAATTAACTGAAGCACTCTGGATAGGGGGTCAATCCCAGTTCTTTCACAGAAGAAAGGGTTCTGAAAGAACTCCTAAAACTGAAGGTGGACAAAGCAATGGGGCCTGATGGAATTCTCCCCAAAATTCTAAAAGAATTAAGGGGAGAACTAGTGATACCATTGACTACCCTTTTTAACAAATCATGGGAGGATGGTTTGGTACCTGAAGACTGGAGGAAGGCAGATGTGATTCCCCTTCACAAAAGTGGGAGCAAGACAGAGGCAGGAAACTACAGACCTGTCAGTTTGACCTCTGTGGTAGTGAAAGTGATTGAATCACTTCTGAAGGAAAGAATTGTTGAGTACCTAGATGCCAGTGGGGCACAGGACCCAAGGCAGAATGAGTTCACAGCGGGAAAGTCATGTCAGATGAATCTAATTGATTTTTTTGACTGGGTGACCAAAGTAGTAGACCAGGAAGGGGTTGTGGACGTGGCCTATCTAGACTTTAGCAAGGCATTTGACACAGTCCCACATGAAAGATTAATAATCAAATTAACCAGCCTGGGAGTGGGTCCCAGGGTGGTAGCCTGGGTAAAACATTGACTGGACAACAGGACACAGAAGGTAATTGTAAATGGAGTCCACTCTGAAGAAAGAGGGGTTACTGATGGTGTCCCACAGGGTTTAGTACTGATATCCAGTCCTTTTCAATGTTTTTATAAGTGACATTGCAGAGGGACTGGAAGGAAAAATGTGCCCTTTTCAGATGATACAAAGATCTGCTACAGGGCTGATACACAAGGAGGTATGAAAAGGATTAGAAGGGACTTGGCAAGGTTGGAGGAATGGTCAGAAGTATGGCAGCTTGGATTCAATGTAAAGAAGTGTAAAATAATGCACATGGGAAACAAAAACCCAGGGGAAGATTACACAAAGGGGGGAGGTAGTAACAGCAACAAAAATGGAAAGGGACCTGGGGGTAATCATATCAGATGACCTTAAGGTTAGTAAGCAATGTGAGAAGGCAGTAGGGAGGGCTGGGGGGATAGCGGGATGTATAGGGAGATGCATCACCAGCAGAAAACAGGAAGTTGTTATCCTTCTGTACAGTCAGTTGGTGAGACCCCATCTGGAGTACTGCGTCCAGTTCTGGAGACCCCATCACTGCAAGGACATAGACAGGATGGAGGCAGTCCAGAGGAGGGCAACTAAAATGGTGCAGGGTCTGCAAAAGAAGCCATATGAGGAGAGACTAAAGGAGCTTAATATGTATACCCTTGAGGAAAGGAGGGAAGGGGAGACATGATAGAAACTTTTAAGTACCTCAGTGGAATCAACAAATTCCAAGAGGGTAGCATCTTTTAGAAAAAGAGATGTGCAAGAACAAGAGGACACAATTTGAAGATAGAGGGGATGGCTCAGGGGCAATGTGAGGAAGTATTTTTTCACAGAGAGGGTGGTGGACACATGGAACAGCCTTCCTGAGGATGTTGTAGTGTCTAAAACTGTGGGAGAATTCAAGAATCCATGGGACAAACATAAGGTAATTCTTGTGGGGGTTAGGAAGAAATACACTGTTGGTTAACTAGGAATTGCAGCTTATCCTGTGGGTAGAGAAATGGGCAGACTAGGTGGGCCAAGCAGTCCTTATCTGCCGCCAAAGTCTATGTTTCTATGTTAACCCACTTTGGGAAGCTTTGTCCCAAGTAGGGATTTGTGACATAAATAATTCCGGAGAAGCAGATGATGCATCAACCACTAGACTTAGAGCAGCACAGCGAATGGTTGAGTCATATGTGTCTGAAAACAGGCATCAGTCAATCACTGATGATCCCCTTTTATACTAGAGTGGAAAGGAGAGTGAATGGCCAGAGTTGACTGCTGTGGCACTGAAGTACCTGACACGCCCACCTCCAGTGAGAACGTTGAGACGGTATTCAGCTCAGCAGGTGCAATAGCTCAGAATCATTGTACAAACCTCTCTCCTGCAAATGTCAGTTTGCTGACATTCATAAAACTAAATGAGAGGCACATACCAGCTCAGACTGCAATCTCAGTATTCGTACCCAGGCATACTCATGGTATTGCTGATGTTGAAGAAAGGGACCATCCTGGTGGCAGTGACAGCATGAAGTGGCCTACCACTGATGTAGATGATAACACAATGGAGAAAGAATTTCCCCAAGGTCAGAATTCGGACATAGAAGACAGTGAGGGCAGCTTTCTTTCTGAGGATGATGATGAATGATAATGAGGTTAATATTGGCAGGTTTTAACTTAAGTGGTTAAAAGACTGTCACATGTCTTGCATGATACATGTTTTCTTTTTCATAAAGTTAAATCACTGTCCCACTCATAGTGACTCAAATTCCATATGTCACATCACATTTATAACACAGAGCACAGTATATCCTGGCCCCCGGACTATCACCACCATAAGACCGCTGTTCGCAACTGCCACCATAGAGTATGTGACCATGTGTCCCCCTGGACTACCACCACCATAAGACTGCTATTCACCATAGCCACCATAGGGAATGTGACCGTGTGTGTCCCTGGAGTATCACCACCATAAGACTGCTGTTCACCACTGCCCTGTCAGTGACACAGGCAGCAGGTCGACCGCATTCTGCAGTCAGCTGTCGGTTCGCTATGGATTTCTTTGTTTTCTTCAGGGGGGCTTCACCCACCAAACCCTTCATGTGGGGGGGCTGTGCCCCCCGCACTCCCCACTTAAAGATTCTCAACTCCAGTCAGAACTGACTGGGGGCTGCAAGACCTCCGACAAGCAGCGTCAGGTTCCAGTGGGTCTCCCACTGCAGCTAGGTGCTGTAGTCGCTGTGGGGGACCTCGCTGGTGAAATGTATCTGCGAGGGGGTAAATGGGGAATGTGACCATGTGTCCCCCTCCCAGACTACCACCACCACCATAACACTGCTGTTTGCCACTGCCACCATAGGCAATGTGACCGTGTGTCCCCCTGGGGTACCACTGCCATAAGACTGCTGTTCACCACTACCACCATAGGGAATGTGACCGCGTGTCCCCCTGGAGTACCACCACCATAAGACCACTGTTCACAACTACCACCATAGGGAATGTAACCATGTGTCCCTCTGGGCTACTGCCCCCATAAGACCACTATTCGCCACTGCCACCACCACCAGATGCAGGAAAATGTGAGAGGGAATATCATCACATGCCACAGCTATGACCACCACCACCAGTGCCATTGTGACATGTTTTTCCATTACATTGTCCATGCCAAGGCAGAGGGAGTTGAACAGAAGACCACAGCCATCAGCCACAGGCACAAGGCTTCTTACTATTAAAACTATAAAATGAGTATGTGTACTAATGGTTTTCATGCTATTCAACTTCCTTTAGCTGTGTGTTTCGTTTTGTGTTGCTTTTCTGAGCTGCAATGGTCAAACATGTACTGTCAACTTATTTTGTTTTTTTTACAGGTTAACAACAAATGACTCTCCTTTGCTGAAGGTCTGTATCAATGGTACAGTAGCAGTACTGTCTACAGGAACCTATGGAATATCCATTTCCAATCCATACTGGTAAGTATATAAATTCTATTTCATCTGTTCCTTTTTTTTTTCATAAGAGTGCAACAAATCCGACTGATGATTCATAAACTAGGTGACATGTACATCACAAAAAATATTTCTGCAACATATCATGCACTATATTCCAAATTTAAAGCTGTGCAGCCATGACAGTGTTGACAAAGTTGGACCCAGGTTGTGTTACTTGACAAGATGTGGTTTTAAACTGTAACTCGAGTTGAAATGCAGGGACACTGACACAGTGTATTTGTTACACAGCCTGGTACTAAATTAAATTGTGATCTGATGATTGCAGTGGGACAGCTTGCTATCTGTGTTAATCCAGATACCCATGGTAGAACAGCCACAGCTTAAACATAATGTCTTACTGCTGCAATCAAGTTGTAATAAGTCCTTCATTTCTTTTTTTAGAAAATTTGCAGATGCATTTTTGTGTCATAGTTGCCTTATCCAAAGAACTTCCTCAACATTATGCCCCACCCCGGGCAGGGGCAGACATGCAACAAGCAGAAGTTGTTTCAATCGATGACCATGACCATCATTACTGGACTGGAGAAGGATGTAGATGAAATCTGTGAAGAAGTAACCAAATAATAAATCATTAATGAGACCTACTTGCAAATATGCTCCCCCCCTCAAAAAAAAAAAAAATACTTGCCTTCCTTGGCTTGATAGTATTTCATTTCCAATTTCAATGCCAACATTTCTCATCAAGCACTGGAATGTGCACACCAACAGTATGTGACCTGCTGTGATACAAAACAATACAATGAGTACATGTGTATATATATGTCAACCCCCCACCTAGAAAATACATATATATATATATATATATATATATATATATATATATGTGTGTGTGTGTGTGTGTGGTGTGTGTATGTATATGTGTGTATATGTGTATATATATATATATGTGTATATATATATATATATATATATATATATATATATATATATATATATATATATATATATATATAAAATCAACTCACCAAGGCTACTAGTAGTGTACACACAAAGGCACCCTTCCATCCAGTTGAGGTGATTGCATCACATTCACAGGAATCACAACACACTTTGGACCAGCAACAGTTCTCTCATGGTCATCATTTCAGATGGAACACTGGATGGATTTGTGTCATGTTATCACTCCTTCACATGGTTTGGCAAGACACTGTGCATCATGACATCATCATCACAGAATATGTACATTTCCTGGACACAAGACAGTTGCATTTTGGGGATGTAGAAAAATTCTGGGGACTCTGTGTGACCACTGCGTGCATGAGTGACTGCACAATACATTCTGGGGGACTTTGCATGTGGTGTAATGCTCCCATTTCACTTTGTCAGCACTTGGGAATTTTCTGGACACAAGACAGTTGCATTTTATATGTTGTGATTGTGAGCACATATTGTCATACTTAAATTATAAATTAAAGCAGCAGTGCAACAATGTGGTGAAAATTTTGACCTATACTTTTTTATTATTTTAGATTGCCATCCACTAGTTACCTCCTGACTTGTATGATACCCTTCTTTTCACAATTTGTGTCTGCTTTACTACTTTTTCTCATGTCTGAAAAAATAAAAGGAGCATGCCTTTTAATATGGCTCTGACCGGGTTTTCATCCCTATTTGCAGCTGTTTTTGAACAAATATTGTTATGTGAGGTCATAAAACACTGCCTGCTGCATAATTCTTAATTTTACAACAGAATTAATATATGAACAACTGATGGAGAAAAACAGCTGAAAATACTGACAAAGACCTGGTCTGCACCATGTTAAAAGGGGTGCTCCTTTTCTTATTTCAGGCATGAAAAAAAGCACTAAAGCAGACTCAAAAACTGGAAAGAATGGTATCATACAAGTCAGGAGGTAAGTAAAGTGGCAATGTAAAATAGCATAAAAAAGTATAGGTCAAAATGTTCACCAGATTGTTGCACTGCTGCTTTAATGTCTGTTTCAAAAAATAAATATTTCTGGAGCCTCAGTAATGTTTACTTTGTGTTGGGACTCGTGTAGTGTTTTGCAAAAACCAGGACTGAGCAGTGCAAGTATGTTGTGCCAGACTGTATGTGTGCCGTCAGTGTTCTTTCCTGTTTGTGCAGACATTGTCCAGCTTCATGCAAACATATATATGGTGTGACTTGTTGCAGTATGTAAAGAATAAAGATAAGAAAGAATATGTGATGTATATTTTATTTGTACCATCAGCACCAGCGGAGTAAGTGATATGATATTTTTTCAGAGGTATCAGGTCACTGTGCACCTCAGTCACTTACAGTGCACACATGACTTTGCTGAGATCATAGCACAAAAAACACATGCTCTCCTAA
Organism: Neoceratodus forsteri; assembly: GCA_016271365.2. Taxonomy (NCBI): domain Eukaryota; kingdom Metazoa; phylum Chordata; order Ceratodontiformes; family Ceratodontidae; genus Neoceratodus; species Neoceratodus forsteri. Next base: position 816,460,745 of record CM028133.1, read on the forward strand.
AAGCCATGTGTGCAGTATGTGACTAAGGTGCACTCTGGTCAGACACCTCTGAAAAAATGTCATATCACTTAGTCCACTGATGATGATGGTGGCAATAAAATATACATTATTCTTATCTCTATTCTTTATACCATAAACACTGCAACAGTGCACTGCAACATTTAGAAGCAGACCGCTAAAGCAGTAGGTAAGGCTAGGGGGATGTTAGGGTGTATTAGCAGGGGTATCACAAGTTGTAAGAGGGAGGTAATAATCCCTGTTTACAAGACACTGGTTAGGCCTCATCTGGAGTACTGTGTGCAGTACTGGAGGACACACCTTAACAAGGACATTAACCAAATTGAGGCAGTCCAGAGAAGGGCAACCAAAATGGTGCAAGGGCTGTATCAGAAGACATATGAGGACAGATTAATGGAGCTCAATATGTATACCCTTGAGCAAAGGAGGAAGAGAGGTGATATGATCAAAACATTCAAACACCTTAAGGGCATTAACAAGGTTAAAGAGTCTAACATGTTTAAATATAAGAAAAATAGCAGGACAAGAGGACACAGCACAAGATTAGAGGGAGGCCAATTAAGGGGGAATGTGAGGAAATTCTTTTTCACAGAAAGAGTGGTGGATGCATGGAATGGTCTACCTCAGGAAGTGGTGGCTATGCATACAGTGCAGGGCTTCAAACAGGCATGGGATAGGCATAAGGGAGCAATACAGATGAGTATGAATAGTTAGGCCACTGACAGAGCAAAGGCCGATGGCACATTTATAAGGCAGAAAAAGAAATGGACAGACTGGATGGGCCTTGCGATCCTTATCTGCCGTCATCCTCTATGTTTCTATGTTTCAACAAGTCAGCATATATATGTTTGCAAGAAACTGGACAATGTCTGATGTCACACACACACACACACACACACACACACACACACAGAAACAACACTGACTGTACACACACATGCAATTTAGCACATCATACTTGCACTGCTCACACCTGCTTTTCCACAACCACTCCACAACAGAAAGTAAACATTAATGAGGCACTGGATTATAATAACAGGGCAATAAGGATCATGTAAGTCTATACAGTATGTGTATGTATATATTTAAAGGGAAGTAGTCAGCAACAGGAGCTCCTGCCCCCTGTAAAGCTTACCCTCCGGTTAAGCCTTTTAAGTATGTTGCAGCATTTTTCTCGCACTGCAACATATTTTATTTTAATAAAGAGAAGTATGATGGACACTATGGGGGCTCCATTATGTGCTGCCCAGATCTTGCTAACAGATCCAACGTGCCCTGAGCTGTGCCTCTGGACCTCAGCGGCACTACCAGCCGACTCCTCTGACACACTGGACTTTTCCAGCCCACCCTCCTGGTCCTGCTGCCCGGATCTCGCTAACAGATCCTGCCATACCCTGAGTGGTGCCTCTGGACCTCGGTGGCACTACCAGCTACCGCCTTCAACACACCGGACTTTTCCAGCCCACCCTCCTGGTCCTGCTGCCTGGATCTTGCTAACAGGTACTGCCACTAAGAATCTCCCAGAGCTGTCCAGCTTGCAGCGGCTCTCTGATTGGTGCGCCTGCTGACTCGGTGGCTCTGATTAGTCTGGCGGGTCGCGCCAAGCTCCCGACTGGTGCGCCTCAAAGCCTGCTTTGTACCACAGTGTGGCAAGCTATTCCTACTGCTTTTTTGACTGTCCTGCTACAGTGGTTTTTGTACTTAATCTGTTGTTTTAAAAGTGTGCTATAAGTGTTTACCAGCCCTGCTAATTGTTAGTTTTATGTAACATTCAACAGGGCCTCTAAACTTTAGCTTGGCTATGTTTTAGAGCCAATCTCAATGTTAATCAGCCCTATTGTAGATACTTACAATAATGGATAAAAGCTAGGCTGCCGCATGCTTGAAACCTTTGGAGTAATTTGCAGTAACTTCAGTGATTAGCAGCCCTGTTTCTGACAATTTAATGTATATGTAACCTCTCTAGTTAGCTGCACACCTCTCAATTCCTTAGTAACTGTCTGTTTAGAGGTTTTGGCTCAGTAGCAAGTTCCTATGTAGCCTTGTGTAATTTTCTCCTGACCAGGGTCTCTACTGACCCTGCCTCCCCCCACTGCCTATTTCTATCTCCCCTCTAAGTCCCGCTCCTCCAGTGCCATTTTCTGTCCCACCAGTCCCGATTTCTAACTACTGAATCTAGAAATCTCTGCCCAGTCTGCCCCCCCGGCAAAGTTTTTTCTCACTCTGTCTGCTCTCAATCTCCCTTCTTTGTTCCGTCTTAACCTCCACCCTCTCCAAACTCACATTGCTAATCTTTCCTTTTGTTTCTTTCTATCACCCCCACCCCCATGTTGATCTGCCACCAGTCCCCTGCCCGCCTCCCATTCCCCGTCTGAACTGCTATATTTAACACGGTGTCCTCCTTCTTTCTCAGATCCCACCATGCCCCATGTGGTGCCTCGGCGGCACTACCAGCCACCGCCTCTGCCACACCGGACTTTTCCAGCCCGCCCTCCTGGTCCTGCTGCCTAGATCTCACTAACAGGTACTGCCACTAAGAATCTCCCAGAGCCGTCCAACTTGTGGCGGTTCTCTGATTGGTGCACCTGCCAACTCAGGGGCTCTTATTGGTCCAGTGGGTAGCGCCAAGCTCCCAATTGGTGTGCCCCAAAGCCTGCTTTGTACCACAGTGTGGCAAGCTATTCCTACGGCCTTTTGGACTGTCCTGCTGCAGTGTTTTTTTCTTCTGCCCTCCCAGGCCTCCAATTAAATCCGCTACTTGCCCCACCTCCAAGACCTGCTTAACTACCATTGGGGTCTATTGCCCCCCATCCCTTGCCCTCCCGGCCTGTAGCTGCCACCCAAGTGGTCCATGTAGCTGGTCTTCCACCTCTCCTACCTACAAGTGTAAAATCCAGTTTACTGCCTCCTGTGAACAGCTAGCATGGCACAAACAGCCCAGAATCTACTCAGAATCTCCTTCATCTTTTTTCTGCCTACCCTCCCTTTTACCTCTGATTCCCTTCCACTCTGACCCCCCTCCTTCTCGACTAATCTAACTACTCATGCACATTCCCTCCCCCCCCCCACTGCTCTATCTCCTCCAGCCACTACCTGGTCCCCCTACCCTTTTAGCCCCTCCTCCTCCTCCCTTTACTCCTATGCCCACCTTTGGTCAACCCTCCACCTAATTACCTCCCGTTCATCTCATGCTGGCCACCCTAAAGTGTCTCCTAGGTGATGCTCTCCCACAACTTGATGCTGTCATATATGTTCTCACTATCTCATGCTCATCTTACTACTCCTTGCAGCGGGTGACATTCACCCCAATCCTGGCCCTGCACCATCCCTAAACCCACTAAGCTCCATGATCAACTCCCCTGAATTAGCCACCACTGCCATACCTCCTGGCTCCCTTCCCCCAAGGGCTGCTTGTCCTCCATCTAAACATTCATAGCCTAACCCCCAAGCTCGATCTGCTCCAGGTGCTAGCTGTCCAGCATGCTCCTGACATTATCATCCTATCAGAGACCTGGTTAAACTCTAACTTTAAGGACACATCCATCGCCATCCCAGGTTTCAATGCCACTTGACAAGACCGCTCCACCAGAGGCGGAGGAGTTGCAATATACACAGCCTCAGACTTACATTTCTCTGTTATAATTGCTAAATCAGAGCCCCAAGCCTTTGAACTACTTATGCTCCAACTGACCCTCTCTTTCTCACTCCCTATTTATGTTGCGGGTGTATACTGCTGCCCTGGAACCCCTGCCACAACTGTCACTGACCTTCTAAGCCACCTAGCCTCCCTAGCCCCATCTGGTGATCTTTATATTTTGGGATATTTTAATCACAACTGACCATCTCCCTTCCTTAACAAAGCTTGCTCTGAGATCACAGCCCTCAATCTTACCCAGGTCATCTCAGAACCAACATGCACAAACCACAAGACAGGCAACCACTCCCTGATTGACTGGGCCCTCACCTCCCACCCTTACCAAGTCTTCAAGGCCGGCTTACTTCCTGACTCTATAAGTGACCACTATATCACTTACATAGTCTGCAAAAGCCATCGCCTTAAATCCCCTCCAGAATTTCTAGTTCAAAGGTCTTACAAATCTCTAAACATTACCCCCTTCTGGATGAATTAGCTCACGCAAACTGGGGTACTCATCATAGTAATTATAATATAGATGATGCCCTGATACATTTCCAGAATACCTTCCTTAGCATCTGGGATAATCATGCCCCCATTCGTAATATCAGGGTCCATGGGACACACCTTCCATGGATTTCCCCAGAACTAATAGTGTGCCTAAATGCTCAGGACAAAGCTTGGAAAACCTACCAGTCTACACTCCTCCCAGGTGATAACATCTCTTACCGTATGCTCCGTAACAAGTACACCAAGGCCACCCAGCTAGCCAAAGCTGAATACTTTAACTCCACCTTCAATGCCAACCTATGTAAACCATCTAAATTTTGGAAAGTTATCCATTCCCTTTTTCCCCCCATCAACAAATCCCACCCCCCTTCTGTTCTCAAATGGTACTCTTCTCTCTGACCCACTCGCAGTTGCCTCTGATTTCAAGTCATACTTCACCACATGTGCTACTTCACTCCTTGCCTCCCTACCAGCTGCAGCTTCACCTACCCACCATGCTGAAGCTGCAATTCCTCCTGGTTCTTACACCTTCCACTTCGGGACCATCTACCCGGTGGAAACTCTTGATGCCCTACTTTCCCTAAACCCTTTGAATGGAAAGTCCCCGATGGGTTAGACCCCAAACTCCTCTACCTATCTGCCCCTGCCATTACAGCTCCACTAGCTGCCCTGCTAAACCTATCGTTTGCCTCTGAATCAGTTCCTGCAGAGTGGAAGCATGCCATGGTCCTTCCACTTCCCAAAGGAGGAGACCCTACCTCTGTGGCCAACTACCACCCTATCTCCCTCTTCCCCACCTTAGAGAAACTCCAGGAGCACCTTGTGCTCTCTCAACTCTCCAGCTTCCTCTCGAAATCTGACTTCTTCACCCCCTTCCAGTCTGGATTCAGAAAGAACCACTCCACCGCCACTTCCTTCCTATATCTCTCTGACACAGTCCTCTCGGGATGGACAAAGGTCTCATTACTGCAGCAATCTTTGTTGACCTAGCCAAAGCTTTTGACACTGTCTCCCAGCCCCTGCTGCTATCCTGCATCTCTGAAGCCAGCATATCCACACCTGCCACCAGTTGGTTCAGAGCATACCTGGAAGGGAGAACTCAATCCATAAAAATTGCTGATTCCACCTCTCCTCCACTCCTAATAGTTACTGGTGTCCCCAAAGGCTCAGTACTCAGCCCTATCCTCTTTTCCTTCCTCCTAAATGACCTGCCTCAAACCTGCTCATCTACATCAATTCACATCTATGCAGATGGCACAGTCGTCTTTTCTTCTGGCCATACCCCTGAGGAGGTTACTACCAGTCTTCAGGCTGATCTCAACAAAGTTCAGCACTGGTTTAACTCCCACCAACTCTCCCTTAATGTCAAGAAGACAGTCTTCATGACCTTCGGCACTAGGCAGAGACTATCCAGGCTTACTACTCCTCCTCTGAACTTCCACACCCTAGATGGGACTGTCCTTGAGGGCATGTCAACTTTTAGGTACCTTGGTGTCTGGCTTGACCAACATCTATCCTTCTCTGCTCATGTGGATACTATCCTGAAACAACTGCGCCCTAAGCACGGCGCACTCTACAGAAACCAAAGTTGCCTCCCCCTCTCGGTGAGATGCGAAATTGTGCAGAAAATGTTATTACCTACGTTCGATTACTGTGATGTAGTCTATACTGATGCTCCTAAGTCTACTCTATCCAAACTGGACCCCCTCTTCAACGCCTTCTGCCGCTTTGCCCTCAATGACCCCCCCCCTGCACCCACCACTGAGAGCTTTGTCATGTGCTGGCCTTCCCCTTCCTTGACAGTTGGTGTCTACTCCACTGTGCTAAATTTGCTTCCAAACTCTGGCTCAGGTCCCTTCCCCCACTACCTCACCTCCTCCTCCTTATCTCCCACCCCCCCCCCTCTCACGCCCTTAGATCTACAGACTCCCAGCTGTTGGTAATCCCTGACTGCCGGAACACTGCTGGCTGATTGACCTTCTCCTACAACCTCCTGAGGCTCTAGAATGACCTGCAGCACAAATCCATTACTCCTCTTCTAGACATTCCATCTCCTTTGCCTTGACAAACTACTACACAGTAAACTGCCAGTGTTGCTGACCTCCCCCTTCCCTCTTCCTCTTGTCTTACCTTCTCCCTCCCCCCCACATCTTCTCCCATCCCCCACTGTCCTATCCTACCTCCCATGTGGCCTGACCAGCAACTTTAGCTATAAATGCTTGCATATATCCACCAACCTCTGCACTTACCCCCATTGCACTTCCAGCCTCAATTCTCTGCCTACCATGTTACCGTAGAGTAGCAGCTGACATGTATGTAGTTATATTTTATACCCTTTGTCATTTAAATCCCTGTTCAATTTTCTCTCACTCCATGTAACAAGGTATATAATTCCTTGTTGCAATGTTTCCTATGTTACTCCTACTTCATGTTCCGAGGTGTTATACTTGTTCTGATGTGTAATTAATTTGTGTAATTCATTTCTATGTACAACTGTATACTGTTGCTCTCCTCTGTAACACCCCCCCCCCCAAGGTCGCACCATGAGACGAGGATCTTTTTGCCCAGCATGCCTTTCCTGGTGAAACATTTCAATCAATAAATAAATAAAGGCGTGTCACTGCTGCACCTTGACACATAATGACGCCCCCATAGCGTCCGCCATACTTCCGGATCACTGACTTTTCTTTATTAAAATAAAGTATGCTGCAGTGCGAGAAAAACACAACAAACTTAAAAGGCTTAACCAGAGGGTAAGCCTTGCAGTGGGCGGGACCTCCTGTTGCTGACTGCTTCCCATTAAACTAATACTGTGGCCTTCCCTCTGTCTGTTATTAAACATAAATAAAAGACAAAACACTACAGCAGTGGGAGGGGGGAGGTGTGCTGAAAAAAAAAATCTAATGGGGGAATCCCATGATGTTCCAGCAGCAGATTGAACAGCAACACAATCTGTAACTGGTGTTGCTCTATCTGCTCCACCTGCTGCTGGACTGCACCCACCCTCTCGTTATTTTCTTCCATAGTGGCCCACAAAAGTGCTATGTCTGCCTGAGTTTCAGGCACTATGAGGTCCACTGGTGGGGGGGGGACCAGGTAGTGGTGGTGGTGACCGTGGTGCTGGTGGCAGCAGTGGAGCAGCAGCTGCTGCTGTGGCCCTCCTCCTGCTGCAGTGACACACAACAGCAGCACCCTCTGCCACTGCCATAGAAGCGCCAGCAGGTGGAGGCCTGGCCTGTTTGGTGGCAGCTTGCCACTCCACCTTGTGGTGGTTCAGCATATGTGTGTGCTGGCCTCCAGTCCCTAGAAGTGTTTCCCGGGGGCCATGGCGCACCTGCATACCACAAAGCAGACACACCACAAGGCTGCTGTCCCCCCTAACACAGTTGAAAAACTGTCAAACTGGGGAGCTGCTGCAGGGAAGACCAGGCACAGAAGGGGAAGATACAGTGACGGCAGCATGGTCATGCACCTGGAGCTCCACCTGCTGCTGTGAAGTTGGTGCTGCTGGAGCTCCTGCAGCTGCTGTTGGTGGTGGTGGTGGACTTGTTGGATGTGGTGGTGGCACTGGTGGTGCTGCTGCTTCCCGGGGGGGGGGCAGGACCAAAGAGTCTGGAGCGGTCCAACACCACCTGGCCTCTGACCCGTCCTGCGCACTCCCTCCAGCCATGGGCCACATACTGTCCCTGGTCCATCGCAGAAAGAAATACTCCTTCCCTATCCGACGCAATGAGCGACTTCACACACGCAGTCACACACATACACACAAAACAAAACTTATAAAACAAAGAAATCGTCACCAAAAAGAACTGACAGAACAGTACAAAAAAACTAAAGAATTAGCTTTTAAAAAAGCTTTTTGGTTTTTGGAATTTGCTCAAGAAAGAAACTTGTTGTCAACACAAATCCTCCTCTCCTACACAAAATGCTTCCTCTCTCTACCACTGCAAAGGAGAAAGTGAAAGTATCTGCTTGTATGACTCACTTCCTTCCTGCCTGGCTAAAGCATGTGACTTACAGTACTGTAAGCCATGTGATGTGTGTGTGTGGGGCTGCCTATATTGTTGTCATTCCGCCTTACTTCGCGTTAAGGCAGAATAACAACGCAAAGTCATAACAAAGTGAAATGAGCACTTTCCAATGAACACTTCACGTAGCGTTGTGATAACGTGAAGTGGCTACTTTGTATTGACTTCGCCGACGGAATTTAATTTCGCTGTATTTCTAACTATAAGCAACTGATACTAGCTGATGGCACAAGTACAGTGGACCATGGTTAGTGGAATTTTAGAATGCCAGTTTAGAATATCATAGACCACCATGGTATTGAAATAGTCAAAAAGTAAGAAAAAAAATGACAGGCTAGGTATAATGGATGCCTTAAAAAGGAAATATAATTTGTGTTTTGCTGCATTAGCACTGCTCCAGTCAGCACAGGGAAAAAATATACAGTTAAAGACCATGAAAAATATTACAACACCACACAAGCACTGTCTGTGTCTGTGTCTTCACCTAATTCTGAATTATGAGTACATGAAAGTGCTTACTTTCAGAAAAATGTGTTACTGCCAGTTCAAATGGTGGCAAAAGAAACCTGTTTCAAGCAAATTCATGCTTTCCAGACAGACAGAAATGACTCACTTTTCATAAACTAAAAAAAATGCATGTCAAACGTCTTTAGTCTTTTGATTCTTTTAGACTAAGCGTATAATTGCCTGTTATTTGTACCACACTAAATTACATGCTTAACTATGTAAATATGTCTTCAAAGTGACTGAAGTACTTCCCTTAAAAGAACTATTTTTAAGAAAATTAGAATTCCTGTTACTGTGTCTGGAGTGTTAATCAGTTAAACATTGTTCTTTCATCATTGCAAAAAGTTGCTAAAGGTGTACTATACCAACGGAGCATAATGTGCTTAACTTATAGAACTGCAGTTCTGCTATTTCATAAACTGATACAGTTGTTATTTATTGATGGGTATAAAACCCTTTGTTTGGTAAAAGAGACCAGATCTCCCTAGAACAAAGTAAAAGAAGCTGAGTGGCAGGACTTTCAAAAGTATCTCCAGCAGTTCCATCATGATTTTGGCACAATCCCACAAACTGCACATATGAGATCACAGTCAAGGAACCCCCTGAGAGGTAGCATTCACAGCACAGTGTGGTTCAACCTGGACATTTATTTATTTTAGTTTTGGTAACCAGGTAAGGCCCACTAGACACACAAGCCTGTTTTCAGGGGAGACCTGGGTCACTGGGTGGTTAAATGACTTGCTCAGAATCACACAGGACGAAAGTGGAGGTTATAAGAATCAAACCCAGGTCTGGTCTGCTGAATGTACCAAGCTAGTTCACAGCTTATTACTCTAACCTCTAGGCTATACTGCCAGTCCATGGGGACATTGGAAGGGAACACTTTTCCACCAAGACCAAAACCTTTAACTTCAGGAGAGTGGATTTCCTGAGAATGGGGTAGGTGACAAGGAAGCAACTAGAGGGCATCAAAGCACACATGGCGGTTAACACACAATGGGCCAACATCAGGGATACCATAGTAGCAGTCACAGCAGATTGCATTCAAATTAGGGGGAAGAAATTGGAGGCCAAATCACCCATCTGGTTCAACTTTCAGGTTACCAGGGTGGTGAGGGACAAGATAGCAGCCTACAAGAAATACAGGAGAACTGAGAGCAAAGCAGATAAGGAGGAATACTTAATGGCAGGCAAAGAGGTGCAGCAGGTGAAGCCACAGAAAGAACTGCAAATAGTAGAAGAAATTAAGACCAGGGAGAAGGCCTTCTTTCTTTACATAAGTGAAAAGAGGGAAAGAAAGGATGGGATAGTTAAGCTGAGGAAAGAGGAGGGATGGGCTGGTACCACCTTTGGGAGAACAAAAGAGGGGTGAGGAGCCACAGATGTGGCTATAGAGGTGGAATGGGTTAGGGAGGGGCTATTCACCCTGAAGGTAGACAAGTCCCCAAGACCGGATGGCATACACTCAACAGTACTGAAAGAACTAGCAGAGAAACTTGCGGGGCCACTGATGGACCTCTTCAATGGATCTCTGGAGTTGAGAATGGGGCCGCAAGACTGGGAAATGGCTCATGTGGTGCCTCTTCACAAGAGCAGACCCACAGATGAGCCAGGAAACTATAGGCCGGTAAGTCTAACATTGATAGTGTGCAAACTCATGGAGACCATACTCGAGGAGAGATTCGTAAGGTATATAGAGGACAATGGTCTCCAGGATGAGAGATAACATGGGTTTGTGGGAGGAAGATCCTGTCAGACAAACTTGATTGACTTTTTTTATTCGATCACCAGGGCAGTGGATGGGGGCAAAGCAGTAGACATCATTTACCTGGACTTTAGCCAAGCCTTTGATTCCATGCCACATAGAAGGCTAATCAGCAAACTGAAGGATCTCAGGGTTGGGGAGAAAATGACAGTGTGGGTGGAAATCTGGCTAAGTAACAGAACCCAGAGGGTGGTGGTGGCGGAGTTATCCAGTACCAATGAAGTCACCAGCAGGGCCCCGCAGGAATCAGTGCTGGAGTTATGTTATTCAATGTCTTCACAAATGACATTGGGGAAGACATAAAGGGCAAGATGTGCCTGTTTAGCGATGACACCAAACTCTGTCAGAGGGTGGACAACATTGAATGGATACAGGATCTACAGGAAGACCTCAGGAAATTGGAGAGATGGTTGGGGATCTGGCAACTTGGCTTCAATGCCAAGAAATACAAAGTGATGCACCTTGGTACCAGAAATCCTAGGACCGCGTATTACCTGGAGGGGGGGGATTCAGGTAGCAGCGTCAGAAGAAGAAAAAGATCTGGGGGTGGTGATCACCAGTGACCTGAAAACTCCTTGCAATGCAAGAAGGTGGTAGCGAAGGCAAATAAGGTGTTGGGGTGCACAGCCATGGGATTCAGCAGTAGGCAGAGTGAGGTTATAATGCCCTTGTACAGGTCACTGGTGAGACTGCATTCAGAATATGGGGTAAGGTACTGGAACCCTTATCAAAAAAAGGATATCAGCTTGGTGGAGATGGTCCAAAGGAGGGGAACTAAGATGACTGGTGGACAGTGGGGGAAGTCTTATGGAGAGAGTCTGGGAGCCTTGCAAATGTACTCCCTGGAAGAGAGAAGAGAGAGGGAGGATATGATGGAGAACTTTAAGTACCTGAAGAGAAAAAAATAGAGTGGATTGGGAAGGTCTCATCAAACTATGCGACAACTGAAACACAAGGGGGCACAGTTTGAAGTTGGTGGGGGGGTTAGGAGGGATGTTAGGAAACAGTTTTTTTTCATGGAGATGGTGATGGACAAATGGAATGCATTGCCAGAGGAGGTGGCCTCAGTGAAAACAGTATGTGACTTTAAGAGGGCCTGGCACAGGCATAAAGGGAAGCCATGGAACTATTGGGAGGCAGTTATGAAGGAAAGGGTGACAGGTGGGGGGGCAATTGTGTAAGCTAGGGATACTGCATTACTAACCAACAGACTCTATAGACCAATTTAGCCTTCTTCTGCTGGCTCTTTCATATGTTCGTATGAGTTAGAAACATAGAAACTCGGTGGGGGGGGGATTTTAAAAAGGGCTGGACGTGGACATAAATATTTCCAGTTGGAGCGAGCTCTGCAGTACTGCAGGACAGGTTACATTTCTGGGCTGGGCAGGTCCTAAGAAATGTAAACAAACAGAAAGGCAAGTGCACATCAGTGGAAGTCACTTGTGTGGGTAAAAATACCAGTGGAGCCTCAAATACAGATGCAAAATGTAGTTAAGTTGATAAATCCAACAGGCTGAATATATACTCTACAACCCACACAGTGAAAAGCAGACCTGAAACAGCCCAAGTGCCATGGTGCTTTGCTCAGGGGGAGCTTTTGTCAAAGGGCCAGGTCCTGGGGTAGACCTCTTCCTAATATACTATGTCCCTTGCATGTACACCCAGTACAGTTCACAGGGGAGCTTATAGTGCACACAGAAACAACTTAGTGATGAGAGATGGGAGCTGAACCTTCACACTGGTGCTAAATAAATCAACAGTAATTACCTGGGAACAAAAGATCTGGAAGGGAGAAGGATAGATGAGGTACAAGACAGCTTCAGGGAAGTGGCAAAACTATGCAGCAAAGAGGGAACAATGGTAGCCTTCTCAGTTCTGCCAGTGCCAAGGGCTAGTACAGACAGGAAGAGAAGAATCAGTGACTTCAACAAGTGGCTGAGGGAATGGTGTGGGACCAAGGGGCATGGATTAGTGGTGGACTGGGGTAGCACATGGGATAATACCGATATTTATGCAGGCGATAGGTTACACCTCAGCAGGGCAGGGTCACAGGTGTTGAAGCAAAAGCTGGGGGATTTAATCAACGAGAGGTATCATTTATACTAGGTGGGGGGAGGCACTGGAACTGGGAATCACCAAGAGAGGGGGTCCCATGGACCTTCCCCCATCACAGGGATAGATACGACCTTAGGCGAAATAGGGATTGGAATGAAGGGCAAGGAAGCAGGAAGGATGGGAGCAGTGTGGAGAATGGTTTCACTAAATGCTAGGAGCCTGGGGAACAAGTTGGCAGAGTTGCAGGCATTGATGGCAGAGAAGGAGGAGGACATAGTTGCCATACTGAGAAGTGGGCAACCAGGCACCATGACTAGGTCCTAACCATCCCAGAGTACAAACTATTCTGGAGGGATAGAGATAAAGGGAAGGCTGGGGGTCCATTTATGTAATGGAAGGGATCAGATGTTATAGGGAGGAAGGGGAGGAGGGCAGGTCAGAAATAATCTGGCTGCAACTACACAGCCAGAAAGGGCCCAAGATCTGTCTGGGTTGTTTATAGACCTCCGGCCCAGAAGGAGAACATTGGCAGGGAATTGGGGGAGCAGATAAGGAGACATAGTGGCAAAGGGAGCACAGTGGTGGTGGTGGGGGGGGGGGACTTTTATCTACCAGGGATGGATTGGCGCATCCCAGCATCCACTTGCACCAGGGAGCAGATCCTCCTGGAAGCATTCCAGGATGGCTTAATTACCCAGTGGGTAATGGAGCCAACGAGGAAGAGGAATATACTAGACCTGGTACTGGAAGATGAGGAACAGGTCAGGGATGTAAGGGTGGAGGAACCTCTGGCAAGCAGTGACCACCGCACAGTGTGGTTCTCAATGAATCTGGGTAGGGAAGTAGCCATTACAAAAACTGGGGTCCTGGACTTCAAAAGGGTGGACTTTGACAGGATGGGACACATACTGGAAAGTCATATGGCAAGCATCCACCCAGAAATGGACACGGAACAAAAATGGGCAGTCATCAAGGCAGGACTGACTGAAGCCACTAAAACTTGCATCAAGAGCCACAGCAAGAAAGCCAGGACCAAGAAACCAAGTTGGATGAGTAGAGAGGTTGTGGAGAAGGTGAGGGAAAGAGGAATGCATTTTGGACCTATAAGAGATCCAACAGGGCAGAAGACAGAGAAGAATATGTGAAGAAATCCAGAGAAGTGAACAGAGTGGTAAGGGCAGCAAAGTTGGCTAGGGAATGGAGGTTCGTGCAGGGGATCAAAGAAGGAGAAAAGGATTTCTTCATATATATCAGAAAGAAGAAGAAGAGCAAGGATCAAATTGTTAGAATCAGGAGGGGATGTGGGTGGGTAGAAAAGGGGGATGAGCAGGCAGAAGTACTTAATGAATACTTCTGTTCAGTCTTCACCAAGGAGAGGGATGGGCCTGTTCCTGAGAGGAAGGGTGAGGTGGGAGAGGGTGGGGGAGAAGCAACCACAGATGGAGAAATCACAGTGAATAGTGTGAGGGAGGGCCTTAAGTCCCTGAAGGTGGACAAGGTACCTGTCCCAGACGGAGTCCACCCCAGAGTGGTGAGAGAGTTGGCAGAGGTCCTGGCAGGGCCATTGGCTGACCTGTTCAATACATCTCTGAACTCGGGGTGCATGCCCAGGGACTGGAGGGAAGCACATGTGGTACATCTCCATAAGACTGGGCCCAAGGACGAACCAGGGAACTACAGACCAGTGAGCCTTACTGCAATTGTGGGAAAACTGATGGAGACAATCCTCAAGGAAAGACTGGTGCAATTTCTTGAGGATAACAATCTCCAGGAGAGCAGGCAGCACGGGTTTGTCTCAGGCAGATCCTGCCAGATGAACGTGGTTGATTTTTATGATTGGATTATGAGGGCACTGGACAGGGGACATGCAGTGGATGTCCTCTACCTGGATTTCAGCAAGGCCTTTGACTTGGTGCCACACGGTAGGCTGACCTGCAAGTTGAAGAGTCTGGGAGCAGGGAGGAAACTGGTCAGATGGATGGAGACCTGGCTGCAGGGTAGACAGCAGAAGGTAGTAGTGAGGGGGAGGTATCTGAACCCAGGTCAGTAACAAGTGGTGCACCACAGGGCTCAGTGCTCGGACCAGTTCTGTTTAACATTTTGATAGCCGACATTGTAGTAGGGATTAAGAGCAAGAGCAGCAGCAGCAGTCTCTTCGCAGATGACACAAAGATTTGTGCCAAGGTAGATGGGGGGGAGGGGCAAAGTATTCTGGAGGATTTGGCAAAACTGGAGGAATAATCTCACACTTGGCAGTTTGGTTTCAATGCCAAGAAGTGCAAAGTGATGCATTTAGAAGGCAAGAATCCAGGACGCAATTACTGGCTGGAGGGTGTCCCATTAACAAAATCCAAGGAAGAGAAGGATCTGAAAGTATTGGTAACTAGGGAGATGAACTACTCTGCTCAGTGCAGGAAGACAGCAGCAAAGGCAAACAGAATGCTAGGATGCATAGCAAGGGGTGCATTACTTCTAGGAGTGGGGAGATCATCTTGCCCCGTACAGGTCCCTGGTGAGACCACACCTAGAGTACTGCTTGCAATTCTGGTGCACCTACTTGAAAAGGGACATCAAACTACTGGAGGTGGCACAGCGCAGGGCAACAAAAATGATCCTGGGGCTGGGGGACAGACCATATGAGGAGAGATTGAGAGAACTCAATATGTATACCCTGGAGGAAAGAAGGGAGAGAGGGGATATGATTGAGACCTTCAAGTACCTGAAGGGTGTTAACAGAGTAGACACCAGGTGTAGGTTCAATCTGATGGGTGGAAGGGAAACTAGGGGACACTCTATGAAGTTGAAAGGGGACAGGTTCAAGAGGGAACTGAGGAGGCACTATTTCACAGAAAGAGTGGTGGCAGGGTGGAACGCTCTGCCAGAGGAAGTCATATCGCTGCAGAGTGTTGGGGGCTTTAAGAGGGGGAGGTACAGACTCAAGGGGAGGGTACAAACTGGGAGGGAGCAGGAGATGGGGGTGATGGGCATATGAGGGAGGGGGGACAGCTGCAGTCTGAAGTGCTGCACACTTGAGCAGACTAGACAGAGCGAACAGCCTGTATCTACTGGCAACTTCGCATGTTTGCAAACGAAGATTAGATATACAAAAGGTGAAAAGAAGGAGAAACAAAGTTAAGTGGTTAGATGAAGAATAATTAACTGGTCCTGCTGTAACAATTATATACATATCATAGAAACATATATTGGGGGACATGTAGCACAATAGTTTTAACACTGATGACACAGACTCTTTAATAATGCATACAAAGCTGATAATGTCAGATACAAAACAGATTATTTAGAGACTTGGCTAATCATTACCACAGAGAGAAACTAGTTGGACTCAACAAGAGAAAAGCTGCAACCTCCCTGAATTCAAAATTCCTGATACCATATTGGTACGGAGATCAGCCAGCCCAGTTGATATAACAGTACCTAGACAGAAAATAGATGAAAAAGAAAGTGAAGCAGCTGGAAAAACTTTGATATTGGGTGAATGTGTAATAGAAGTAGTATATAAGGCGGGGGGTCTACTCCAGGAGCTTGCTCCTGACAAAGCTCCACCTCATCAAAGCGCTGGGACACCTGGACCATGTCAAGTCTGTTTCTCACTGTGTGGGTTATAGATTGCGGGCTGGATATTCAAACTGCACCATTCATAGGCGCAAGCCCTTGCGCTGCGCAAAATAGTTGCGCAGGGGTATGTCCGGGCGAGCATATTCAAAGGAGTTGGCGCTTATTGAGCAGCCTTGAATATCACCCCCAGCCACAGTTACTGTGCATGGCGCAGTGGAACTTGGCGCCTGCAAGTTGACAGAGTGGAGCATTCAACCGGTGGCACAAGTACCATTGCGTCATCGCGCAAAATCCGATATTCAAAAGGTGACATGCAAATGGGCTATAATTCATGCAAGGCACGGGGGCCATTTGCATCTGATTATGGCCCCATTTGAATGCCATTAGCATGCAGGTGCTCCGATCCCCGAGGACTTGCACCTGGTGCCCTGCCAGGCAGCAGCCATCGGGACCGACGCCCCCTGCAGCCCGATCGCGGGCAAAACAGTGTAGAATCCCCACCACCCCTCACTGGCCTGATCGCGGGCATGGTTTAATTCCTCCCCAACAGCCCGATCGCGGGCAGCAATGTGCTCCCCCACCCGAATGTATCCCTGGTGGTCCAGTGGACGAAAATCCCAGTGCGGGCAGTAGGTAGAATCCCCTCCGAATTCAGCCCTGGTGGTCAGTGGACGAAAAGCCCGATCGCGGGCGGTAGTGTAGAATCCCCCTCCCGAATTCAGCCCTGGTGGTCTAGTGGCACATCGATGCATGGATGAAATGCTGCTAACCCCCCAACATTGCCCTGGTGGCTAGTGTCCCCTCCCCACCACCCGAGCCCCACCACCCGCTCCTCCCCAGCGGCGGGCAGCAGCATCCACCCGCCTGCCGCCCCACCGCCCGCCGACGGCTGCCGGTGAGACTGCATGCCGATTAGTGAAGAGCAAGAGCCAGTAGGCGTGCAGCCCATACCGTACAAAACAGTCCAGTTTTGAATGAATGAATGTATTCGTTCACAAATCTGAACTGTCATGCTCTGATGGGCTACATACCCGTGGATCTTGCTCTGCAATGATGCAATACGAACGACAGTCGCTGAAAGCGACGGGCGGGTGGGATGCTACTACCGCCCGGCTGCGAGGCGGTGGTGGGCTTTAAATGAGTGGTGAAAGGCTCTTGAACCTAGCCGCAAGGAGGATTTCGTGCAGCATTTACATCCCATGCGAGATATACACTAAATTTCCTGAAACTGACTTTCGAGAGGGGATAGAGATTCTTCACTACTGCCCTAATCGAGCTTTTGATCACTGAACACCAGATATGTTCGGGAGCCACATTGCTGCCCATGATCGTCTGGTGGGGAGGATTAAACCATGCCCGCGATCGGGCCAGTGGGGGTGGTTGGGGATTTACAGTCGGCTGCCCGCGATCGGGCTGCGGGGCACAGGGACTGGGTTGGGGGCCAGCCACAGGTGGCAGCTGCTGTGTTGCGCCCTGCAATGCAGCAGCTCACCTGTGGGTGGCCCTCAACTTAAGCTTTTTTTTGGCTCAAAGTTGTGCAGGCGCAGGTTGGGGGTTGCGCCTGCACAACTCTGCACAGCCCTGCTGAATATCAGGCTGTGCAGTTTATGCATGGTTCCTCCCCCTCCAGTTCAGCATGCATTCATTTGCATTGCGCTGTTGCTCAGCACGTTTTCTGTGGCGCAACTGTCTCCTGCTGAATATGGCAGAATGGAGCAAGTTCGGACTTGCGCAGGCGCAACCCTATTGCGCATGGCGCAACCCTTTTGAATATCTGGGCCTATGTGTTCAGTAATCTATCAAACTATATTTTTCATCTATATTTGAGATTTCACTGATTTTTATTTATTTATTTAGTTTTTGTTGACCGGGTAAGTGCACTGGACAAATCCTGCCTATTTTCAGGCACAACCCGGGGGAGGGGGATACAGATGAATGTCAACTGACCTTGAACCAGATTAAGCTGCTGGTGGTATTTTTTAATGAATGAGGGAAATTTGGCCAGGACACCGGGGAAATTCCCCTACTCTTTCGATAAGTGCCATGGGATCTTTAACAGCCACCTGAACTACCACCAATCCAGGCAGATGGGACCTCGGTTTAACGTCTCATCCGAAAGACGGCACCTCAGAAGTGCAGCACCCCTCTCATGCTGCACTACAGTGTCAGTATTGGGATATTAACCCAAGTGCCAGATGTGGGAACTGAACCCACAGCCCTCTGATCTCCCGGCCTCAGAGGCGAGTGTGCTACCTACTGAGCCACTGACACTGACACTGTACCCACTTTTACCCACTAAAGTGACCTCGGCTGGTGTGCACTTGCCTTCCTGTTTGTCCACCCAACTGCATCCAAGCAGTTCTGCTACTATAGTGAAAAGATGTGTCTGTTTATGACAAAAAGTCATGATTTGTGATAAACAATTGCCACAAATGTGATTTCCATCTTTTTGCATGTTTCTTCAGAGCAAAATTCAGACGTAGTTAAGACAGCTAAGAGATGATCTAACAGTTTGGATCGATTTCCCTTTTGGAAATTTAATGGGTCTCGGACAGATCAGTTTCAAAAATTCTGCCCATAGAATGTTACCAGCAGATAAAGTCCTGAGGTCCATCCAGTCTGCCTCTGCCTGAAGATCCTAACTACTAATCATGACATGACCCCTGCATTCTAGAAGGGGCATATTTTAGATGCCTCCCTACTGGGATCATGTTCCTCCTCCTTCCCCCCACCATATCTACCAGCCACTTGTGTCTGTCCCAGCCAGACTTGAAGTCAACTACTGACTCAGCATTTACCCCACTGCTAGGCAGCCTGTTCCAGTTGTCCACCACCATCACTTCCATGAAGAAGGACATACTCATCTCCCACTTGAATCTGCCCTTACCAACTTAGAACTGTGTCCCTGGTATTTGAGGCCCCATTCCTTGACAGCAGCTGTGAAGAGTCTACCCCATTTATTCAGTCTTGAACTTGAGGGTTTCTATCATGTCCTCTCTCTCTCTTTTCTGGCTTTCAGGAAATGCATCATCAAATTTTGCTGCCTTTCCTCATATGGTTTCCCTGTTGAGCATATATCCTTTTCGTCATCCTCCATCGGATCATCTCCAAATTATTGTTGTTCTTCTTCAAATGTGGGCCCCAAAGATGCATGCAATACTTCAGGTGAGGCCCTAGCAGAGACACTTCAAAAGAGCAAGATTCTCTTTTTTCTGCTGGAAAAGCCCCTTCCCTGTACACCCCAGCATACTGCTGTCTTTTACTGTATGTATTGCTGCACTGAGAGAGGGACTTCAGGGACTCATTGACTACAACCCCCTCAATCCCTTTCCTTGTAGTATGCCACACCTCCACTACTGTATGTAATCAATAATACTTGACACGGTGGGCAGTATTGGGCTATACTGTACCACCCAGGTTCATGATAAGGCCTAATGCCTCAGGCAGAGGGCCTTACTGCCCTGATAGGTCTGGTATAGCCCATACCGCCCACTCTGGAGGGTATTATTGTGCTTACAAAATGGGCTATATTTGATATTTTTATATAGGCATTAAAAAAGACAATAAAAGAAAAAGAATGAGTACCAATGGATTTTAAGTCATGTTTTGGTCATGTAGTCCCTCTACTGGTATACCAGCGAGTAGAGGGCACTGCAATGTTTGGCAGTTGTGTTTTCTCTCAGTGGTAGCACTTGTCTTCACCCCCCCTCCCCAGTTTGCTTTCTGGAAAGGAAGCCCTCAGCACTCCCGTGCCATTACCCCTGATCAATTTTATTTATGGACTTCACCTCCTCCCACCACTCCTTAACCCCACCCCCCCGTGTTCTGTTTTTATGCAATGGGCATACCTCTCAGCAGCAGGGTGGAGAAAGTACTGGGACCAGGCAGGGCATCTGCTTGCAGTGCCAAGTTATGGATCAAACATGCAGAAGGAAGAGGTTATTTTTTTTTTTTATGCTGCAGCCTCTTTGCTTCTTTTTTGTTGTTGTTTCACAGCAGGGAAAACAGTCGGGGAAATAACATGACACTAGTGTTGCAAGGAATGGCCATGTCTATGTTGGTGGTTTCTTTAAAAAAAACAACACTCATTTCTGTGTTTGTTTTCATTCCTAAATGACTTCTTGTAAGTAACAGGATGTGTTAGGAGCTGGTGACAATGTTAGGCGAGTGGACTGGGATGGCATGGGCTTACTCACTAAGCAAGGGAAAAAAAATGGCTGCCAGGTAAATTTTTTTAAATTCGAAGTGGGCACAAGCATATTGTGTAAACAGATACTGCCAGCTGGCACTTGTTTTGTTTACCTGCCATTATGTAAAAATAAATGTATGGCAAGAGGGAACTTTTAGCTGCCAATCAGGATTCACTATTTTAAGCCCTTTTTCAAAATTAACCATTTTTGGATTTCTTTCCCCCCCCTGCATTACCTTGCACTTCTTGGCACTAAAAATTCAGCTGCAAGATGCCTGATTACTTTTCTAATCTTTCCACATCCTTTCATGTACTGGTAATCCCCTCTGTGTTGTTCATCCTCCTGCAGATTTTCACGTCCACTGTGAAGGTACATACAGTACCTTTCCTTTGACAAACTTCCCTATACTGCTGATGTAAATATTAGAGAGTGTCAGTCCCAGAATTAACCCCTGGGAGATTCCACTCATGACCACCTTGAGTCCTGAGAATTTTCCATTTGGGACTACGCTTGGAGTCCTTCACTGTTACCACTTTTCTATCTTCCTAGTCAGCACTTCCCCATTCCCATATTTTCCACATTCTTGATTAGTCTCCTGTAATGCATAGAGTCAAAGACCATGCTGAAATCCAGGTATAGGGTATCAACATCCCCTCCCTTGACTGCTGCCCCATGTCAGAATCAAAGCAGTCTGTCAGAGTAGTCTGAGATAACCTGCATCTCATGAATCTGTGCTGCTATTTATCCTGTAACCCTTGATGCTCCAAGACTACTAATATTTTATCTTTGGTAATGGACTCCCTTAGCTTGCCACAATGGAGGTTAGACTCACCCACCTTGGCACTCTGCCCTGGAGCAAGCAGAGCAGTCGCCTCCCTAAGGACCTAAAGCCCCTGCTTCAGGAAGGCACCCTGCCCTGGAGCAAGCAGAGCCATCACCTCCCTATGGACCTAATGCCCCTGCTTGAGGAGGGCACCCTGCCCTGGAGCAAGCAAAGCCATTACCTCCCTAAGAACCTAAAGCCCCTACTTCAGGAGGGCACCCTGCCCTGGACCAAGCAAAGCCATCACCTCCCTAGGGATCTAAAGGTAACTCACCACTCCCAGCTCCTGGAACCTTGCTCATGAACATTTTCTGCTGCCTTTGTCCTCTGTTTAAATCTTGGCACCATTTTCTTGGACTGCTGCACTTGGCTCTAGCCATCTCTATCACACCAACGGAGTTCTCCCTTTGCTAAATAAATTTAGAAATTAATCCAGGCATGGACAGGAGTGAAATTCTAATTTAACAAATTGTTTAAAGCAAGGGTAGTGCTGCTAGCTTAATTCTAAATTACCGATTTGTTTAAACTTAAGGTAGTGCTGCTGACTGGCTGCAAGTAATCTGGCAGCAGTTTCAAATCTGATTCCCCGAGCAGCACTTGGCAAAACCATACTGTTCTGAAGTTAGGCGTTCTGTAGCAGGAGCCACTTGATCCTGCTAGCAGTGCATAATACAGGCTGCTCACCTTGGTCAGTGTCACTATCTTTCTGAGCAGGCATTTAATTCAAGGCACCACTACCCAGACACTAGACTGCCCTCTCTGAGGACAAACTGAAGCACCATTCTGCAAAATTAATTTAATACTGTTGGAAATCACTTGTTGCTACAGTTTCACAAGCCTATTAGATAAAAGCTGTAAAACATTATTTCAGCATCAATTATTAATTCAAACCCGCATCTAAACCTCGTGGGCACTGAAAGTGATACAGCAGATCAGGACTCACCTCCCCACTAGGCTTCTTAGCTGGGACAGGTCTCCTGTAAGCGGATGGTTGGCTCATCGCTCCTTCCTGCAGCCGCTTTACGGCTGCTGCCCACCTGCCCTCACCACTCCCACCCTTGGCTGGCATTTGTTATAAGTGTGTGGCGATATAAAGCCATGCCTAGTGGGAGAGGTGTTTTAACTATATACTCATTTTCCCACTAGCAGCCTATATTACATCACCACTAGAGGGTGTCTGTAATCTTCTGCTTGACTTCCACATCTCCAGTCTATTTATCAGTTTGCAGTTCAGTGTATTTCTGCACAAAATCCTCAATTTTGTCCTAATCTACCATTCTAATTAATCACCACCTCACTACATACCCATTACAACAATGGCTATCTCTCTATCTAATTACATGTCCCTAAACTCCTTGTGTAATACTCCTAGTAGTTTCTATTCTTGTTCCTATCATATGGATCCCTGTGGTTAGCTGCCCACCCTACTGGAATGGCCAACACATACACCCCAAAGATTTCACATTTTTCAACATGCTTATATTATCTCATCCACCTCTAGCCACCTCACCACTTTTTGTCCCTAACAGGATCATTTACCATGTTGCCTATATAGTACTCAACTCTTCTCTTCACATCCCCACCCTACCTACCACTTTTATCCATCGTAAACTGTGGTGCTTGCTCCTCCTAGCACTATATTAGCAGGAGATATTGAACTCAGTCCAGGACCTGGAGGTAACATCTCCCACACTGACACTACCTGGAATGACGTTAAGGGTCTGCGCATTGTTCACCTGAATATCAGGAGCCTTCCCCATAATTTAACTGAACTCGAGGCGTTGGTTACTCAATATAACCCAGACATTTTATGCTTGTCTGAAACCTGGCTAAAACCCTCCACCCTTGATCACCTATGCCAGATACCTAACTACAAAATAATAAGGCAAGACAGGTCCTTTTCCAAGTGTGGGGGAGGTGTTGCAATCTTCTATAAGTCTTACCTCTTACTACACCGCAATGTCTCTTTCACCCTCTCACACTGTGAATCTATTCACGCTACTCTGCAACTGGGCTCTAAGAGCCTACACATAGTATGTGTCTATAACCCTCCCATTGGTGGTATCACTGGTCTCGTGGAACTCCTTTCACAGGTGGACACAGCTGTCAGATGCAAAGAGGTCCTCATTTTGGGTGACCTGAACCTAAACTGGACTGGGAAATCCAGTCAATCCCTCCACACTATGGTAGAAGGCCATGACCTCCATCAACTAATTGTAGACCCAACTAGGGTCATGCCCCCGATCTAGCTCTCTAATTGATTGGGCCCTCTTGAACCATTTTGACTTTATAGTCTCAGCTGGTATCCTTGCAGATGCTATAAGCGACCATTCCCTAATCTTCTGCATCTGGTGTGCTGCCAGACAATCATCTCCTCCTCCGAAACTGATCACTTTCCAAAATCTGGCCAACTTTAATCAAGTACAGTTTATGTAGGATCTCTCTCTATGATTGACTGGTCACCCATCTTTGCCTCCTCTAATGCTCAGTCAGCCCTAGACTACATCCTTGCAAAGTCTGGATGTCTCCAGGATGACCATGCTCCCACTGTCACTCGCCGCATACAAGGAACACAACTAAGTGACTCCCTAAAGATCTTCTTACCCAACTCCGGGACAGGGACAAAAGCTAGCAGTGTTTCAAGGCCTCAGGGCTTCAGGCAGACTACAATCACTATAAGGCCCAGAGAAACTCCTGCAAAAGGGATATTCGCCTAGCTAAACTCTCTTTTTGTAAAGATTTATTAATAAAAGCCACAGGGGATGCCAAGAAATTCTGGTCCATTATAAAAACTCTCCTTGGAGCCAAGCAATCAGCCACTGCAAATGACATGATACTAAATGGCGTAGATTGTAATAATCCAGTGACCATCGCTAACTCTTTCAATTGCCAATTCTCGGACCTATCAAGCTACTTAGCCTCTTTCCCCTCTGGTCACCCCCCATTCCCACCCATGGATACTGAACCTCTACTCTCCTGTCCGTCTTTCCAGTTTCGGGCCATCACTAGAACTGAAGTCCTAAAGCTGATACTCACCATCTCTGACACCATTAGCTCTGGTGCTGATGGTTTGGAACCCAGGCTTCTGAAAGTCACTGCTCTTCTTATAGCCTCCCCTTTAACCAAAATCTTTAACCTGTCACTATGACATGATGCAGTTCCCCATATATGGAAAATAGCTAGAATAACTCCCATCCTTCAGAAAGGTGATCCTAAAGACAAGTCTAACTATCGCCCCTTAGCTATCCTTTCTGTGCTCAGTAAAATCTTTGAAAAATTTGTGCCAACCCAGACCATAGCGTATCTTCAGAAACACAACCTCCTCTCTGATTCCCAGCATGGCTTCCGCAAAGGCCACAGTACTTCTACTGCCCTTCCAAAACTTACTAATGACATTTATGCTGTAATGGAATCTGGTCTCTTGACAGGTGCTATCTTCATTGATTTAACCAAGGCATTTGACCTGGTTAACCATACCCTTCTCCTTACAAAGCTCCATTCCTTTGGTTTCTCAGCTGAAACGGTGGACTGGTTCAACTGCTATCTATTCAGTCAGAAGTAGGCTGTAACTTTTAATGCAGCCATGTCCGACCTTTCATCCATACATATTGGTTTCCCTCAGGGATCCATACTTGGCCCCATGCTCTTCACTATTTTCATAAATGGCCTCCCATCATTGGCACCTACCTGCTCTTCCTTGCTCTATGAGGATGATCTTGTCATCTACCACAGTGCCAGTAATGTATCGGATATAAATAACTCCCTAACATCGGACTTCCTAAGCATGCAGACCTGGCTAACTGAAAATAACCTTGTTCTTAATGTAAGTAAAACCCATTCCATGCTCTTTGGCTCTCCTGCCAGACTCAAAGTGAATCGAAACTCCCTCAAAATATCCTGTGCTGATGGTTCCCCATTAGTTAGCACTAGTTTCTTCAAATACCTGGGCATTCTTCTCAATGAATCCCTGGAGTCTGATCTCCACATCACCGCTACTTGCAAATCTGTTAATGCAAAAATTTGGGAGCCTATCATACTAGCTATGCCCTCACTCCATCTGCCAGGCTTGCTGTGGTATGAGGCCTTCTGCTGTCAACATTGGCTTATGGCTCAGTCACCTACCAAGGTGCTACCAAGACCTCCATCCGAAAATGGGACACCACTTATAATAACATTTGCTGCTATGCCTCCAATTCTCCACGGTACAAACACCACTGTCAGCTTTATGCTGACCTAAAATGGCCCAGTTCTGCTGCTCACTGATTACTGTCCTACGGCTCCCTTATTGATTGTATAACAAGATCAGGTGTCCCTCAGTCCCTCGCCTCTTTGCTACACTCCCGAACCCCGCTTACGGGCTCTGGTCAAATGTCCAAACCCCTCTCTACATCCCTAGATGCAAAACCACTATGGGTGCATGAGATTTCTCTTATGCTGCCCCTATGTATTGGAATTCTATCCCTCAAACTATTTGCCTAGCCCCTACACATGCTGGTTTCAAGAAACTTCACCATGAACATCTACTTGCATCAAATCCCTGCACATGCTTCCATCCACCTTAAGCGCATCCATTTCCCTCTATCTCTCACTTATGCTTTATCTTACTCTTCTCTCACCCTTCCTCTGCATTCTTTTATCTGCCTTTCCCTTCTCTGTGCCCGCCTCCCCCTCTATTCCTACTATGTTTATTGGCCTTGTTAACGGCACTTACTGTATACTGTACATAACACCTGATCAGGCCAATTCTGTACTTGTTTTGCACTTGTCCATACTTTGAATATCTCCTAACTGTATTTTGTTTATATTTTGACTTTATACAACTCTGTATTTCACTGTTTGCTAATTGTTTGTATGTCTGACTACCCTTGCATTGTATGACCTATTTTATGTGCTGCATCACATTATTGTTACTCATGTATTTGACTGGCATCCTCCTGGGTCGTGCCTGAAAAAGGCATCCCTATGCCTAGTGTACCCACCCAGTTACCAAAAGCAAATAAATAAATAAATAAAAAGTTTCTGGAGTTATTCCTATCACCTTTCTTGTGCATTAGAACCATATTTGTGACTCTGCAGTCCACTGACACCATCCCTGTCTGCAATTAGAATTTGAACAGGTCTCTCAGAGGCTCCACAAGGGCCTACCTCATCTCTCTGAGGAAACTGGTGTGCATACCATCAGGGCCTGGTGGCTACTTTATTTTCAAGCCCATTAAGCCTATAAACAATCACCCCATGGACATTTCCCACACAGCTAACTTCTGCCCCAGGAGCCTCCTGAATTTTACTCTTTCCTTGGGTAGCAGATCCCTTGCTTCCCTTGTAAAGACTGAGCCAAAGTATTTGCTTAGATTGCCTGCTG
The DNA here is from genome assembly GCA_016271365.2 of Neoceratodus forsteri. Lineage (NCBI taxonomy): Eukaryota > Metazoa > Chordata > Ceratodontiformes > Ceratodontidae > Neoceratodus > Neoceratodus forsteri. The sequence continues at coordinate 816,487,213 of CM028133.1, forward strand.
TACCTGTATCATCCACTGCCAGAACTAGACACATAGTGGATTGTCTGCAGGACGAGGGCCTCAAACAACTGGTACAACAACCCACAAGAGACAGGGCTATCCTAGATCTAGTACTGACTAACAGGGAAAGGATCACAGATCTCCAGGTAGAAGGTCACCTAGGGGCCAGTGACCAACACATTGTATGGTTCAATTTGGCCACTAGAACTAAATCATTCCATTCCAAGGCAAAAATATGGGACTTCAGAGGAGCTGACTTTGAAAAGATGGCCAAGAGAGTTAAGCTAGCCCTAGCAAAAAGAAATGCAGGTGAGGGGGTACAGGAAAGTGGGCAAGCATTAAGGATGCAATACTTGAAGTAACATCCCATTGTGTTAGAGAGAAAAGGAAGTACAAAAGAAGAAGGAAACCACTTTGGTTCTCAAAAACAGTAGCAGAAAAGGTCAGAGCCAAAAGGCTGGCCTTCAGGAAACATAAGGGAATGCAGGGGGATGAAGACAGAGAGGCATACCAAACTTTCCTAAGAGACGCAGGGAAGGCAGTAAGGCAGGCAAAGGCCCACACCGAGGAAACACTAGCACAAACAGTAACAGAAAGTGACAAGACTTTCTATAGATACATTAGTGAAAGGAGAAAGTCCAGAGAGGGTATTGCTAAGATCAAAGGTGATAAGTTGGCATGTGAGGAGGAGGAGGAGGACCATGTAAAAGCATCTATCTTAAATAGATACTTCTTCTCAGTATTTACTGAAGTGAAGGTAGGACAGGGCCCACAGCTTACCACCATGGACACAGGGGGGAAGGAGGTATGCACTAGTCCCTTCATAAAAGAAAGGGTCCTACAAGAGTTCGATAAGCTCAGGGTGGACAAGGCAATGGGACCTGATGGCATACATCCCAGGGTACTTGAGCTAAAGGTGGAAATAGCAGAGCCATTATCAGAACTGTTTAGTGAGTCTATGAGCTCAGGAGAGATCCCAGAAGACTGGAGAAGGGCTCATGTGATCCTGCTCCACAAGAGTGGTAGCAGGGAGGAGGCAGAGAACTACAGACCAGTCAGTCTTACCTCAGTAGTGGGCAAGATTATGGAGGCACTCCTTAAGGAACGGATAGTACAACACTTGGAATCCATAGGAGCACAGGATCCAAGATGGCATGGGTTTACAACAGGAAGGTTCTGTCAAACTAATCTCATAGATTTCTTTAACTGGGTAACCAGAGTGGTGGACCAAGGGGGAGCAGTTGATGTCGCCTACCTTGACTTCAGCAAAGCTTTCAATAATGTTCGACATAGAAGATTGATTAATAAGCTGCATAGGCTCAGGGTGGGTCAGAGGTTGGTCATCTGGGTGGCAAACTGGTTGACGGGCAGAAAACAGAGAGTGGTGGTAAACAGTATACAGTCAGAAGATATGCAAGTCACAAGTGGGGTACCTCAGGGATCAGTCCTGGGGCCAGTCCTCTTCAATATTTTCATCAGTGACATTGCACATGGACTGGAGGGTAAGGTTTGTCTGTTTGCAGATGACATCAAGATCTGCAACAAAGTAGCTGATCCAGATAGGGTGTGGGCAGAATGAGAAGAGATCTGGATAAACTGGCAAAATGGTAGGAAGAGTGGCAAGTGGGGATTAACGCAAAGAAGTGTAAGATCATGCACATAGGGAAGAGACACCCTTAAGCCACCTATAGGCTAGGAGGGGAGTTGCTGGAAGTCACAAGGGAAGAAAGAGACTTGGGCATCATCATCACAGATGACCTAAAATCATCAAGCAGACCACTAAAGCAGTAGGTAAGGCTGGGGGAATGTTGGGGTGTATTAGTAGGGGTATCACAAGTCGGAAGAGGGAGTTAATAATCCCTGTTTACAAGACACTGGTTAGGCCCCATCAGGAGTACTGCATGCAGTACTGAGGCCGCAACTTCACAGGGACATTAACCAGATTGAGGCAGTCCAGAGAAGGGCAACCAAAATGGTGCAGGGACTGCATCAGAAAACATATGAGGACAGATTAATGGAGCTCAATATGTATACCCTAGAGCAAAGGAGAGAGAGAGGTGATATGATTGAAACATTCAAACACCTTAAGAGCATTAACAATGTGAGAGTCTAGCATGTTTCAATATAAGAAAAATAGCAGGACAAGAGGACACAGCATGAGATTAGAGGGAGGCCGATTAAGGGATAATGTGAGGAAGTTCTTTTTCACAGAAAGGGTGGTGGATGCATGGAACTGCCTACCTCAGGAAGTTGTGGATATAATCAATCAATCAGTCAAACTTTATTTAACCAGGCAAAATCATCCTTGAGCAAGCTCATTTGCAAGATGGTCCTGGACAAGTAGAACACATACAACTACAGCGAAATTACCAAATAAGCAGTGTACACACAATGAACAAATAAAAGACAGTTACAGAGAAACAGATAAGATCAGAGCTGGGGAGTATATATGGTGAACACTATCCGGGTTGATAATTGACTGTATATATAAAGGATTCCCTCAAGCCGTGGGATTATTCAGACAAAGGTCACAACGTTACAATAAGATGGGGGATACCAGGTAGGGTAAGTGAGGGAACAACAACCAAAGGTTTATGGGCAGGGAAAAAACAAAGGAAAGGGTTGGTGAGGGGTGGAAATGGATGTAGTTCAACAAACAGGTGGGAGTTGGCAGAATACTCCCAAGGTGGAAAGAAGAAGAGAAGTGCTAGGGGAATACATGCAAGTGCCAAGAGTTTGGGGAGCCACAGGAGATGGAAGAGGTGGTTATTTGCGGCATACACACAGGGATCTCAGTTTGAGAGTGAGCAGCCTCCTGAAAGAGTGAGACCCTGCCCGGGAAGGAGGACAGCCTGAGAGTTTTTTGCATGACATTCCAAAGGGTGGAGAGAGAAAAGATGATCACCGCTGAGCCATGTCGAGTCCTTATTTTGGGTACTTTAAGAGAGATTAGAGATAAACTCCTTAGACCAAACGTTCCCTTAGTATGCTGAAACAGCGTAGAAATATAGGTCAGTAGTTTATCTGTTAGGACACAATATATCCACATGAGGGCATTTTTTTGCCTCCTTAGATGAGGGAAGGCCAGTCTAGCGCCTGATAGAGCAGGCAGTGGTGGGTGCATAATGGCATGGTTGGGATAAATCTCAGCGTGTGATGGTAGAGGGTGTCAAGTTTACATAGCGCCTGAATAGGACAGTGACTATAGAGAGAGTCAGCATAATCCAGCAGTGGTAGAAAAGTTGTTTGGACAAGTCGTTTCCTTGCTTCAAGAGTAAGGAGGTGTCTTATCCGAGAAAATATGCCTAGACGTTGTCTTAGCTTTTTAGATAGTTCATTAAGGTGAGCCAAGAAGTTGAGCCTGTTATCCAGCCAAACACCCAGGTATTTGAATTTTTTTACTAGTTCCAAGGCTTCGCCAAGCAAGGTATAAATCTGGGGGCTCGAAGATGGTCCTGTGCAATGGGAAGCACAAGGCGAGATAATCATAGCTTTGGTCTTTTTGGCATTAAGCAGAAGCTTGAGCCTTATTAAGTCGTGTTGATGGATGTCAAAGTCAAACTGAAGCTTCTTGTGGGCTACGTCTAGGGAGGTGTTAGTAGTATAGAGCACAGTATCATCAGCGAATAGATGAACGTTACGTGTACGTATATAGGAGTCTATATGGTTTACAGCATATAAATAGCAAAGAGAATAGGGCCCAAGATGGAGCCTTGTGGCACACCACGTGGCAGGGACTTTAACTGAGACAGTTCCCCTTGATCTTTGATTTGTTGCATTCGGTTGGTGAGGCAACAATCAAACCACTTTAAGGCAGTGTTGTTTACCTCGATGCTGCTCAAGACGTTAAGTAGAATATGATGATCCACTGTATTGAAGGCCTTGCTAAGATCTAGAAAGAGGGCATAGATGTATTGCTTAGTATCCAGGGCGGTTTGCCATTCATTGGACTGGATAAATACAGTGTAGGGCTTCAAACAGGCATGGGATAAGCATAAGGGGGCAATACAGATGAGTATGAATGAATAGGCCACTGACAGAGCAAAGGCCGATGGCACATTCATAAGGTGGAAAAAGAAATGGCATACTGGATGGGCCTTGCGGTCCTTATGTGCTGTCACCTTCTATGTTTCTGTTTTTCTATGTTGACCCCATCCTTTGTTATTCTTTCAATACCCTCCCTAGTTTTATTTTCTGCCTTACCTATCTAAACAATGCCTTGCCATTTTCTTTCACACCCTCTGTCTTTAGTCGCATGTGGGCTTTCGTCTCTTTGATCAATGTTTTATCTATCCTTAGTTTATCTATGTATTCTTCCCTGTTCCCCTCAATCTGGTCCACTTTGTAATTTTTTAAAGCCATTCTTCACTCTCTGATTGCCTGTTTTACCCCCTTGCTTAATCAGAGCAGCCCTTTATTCCATTTGCCCTTATTTACATAGCTTACATATTCCTCTTCATAGCTGACTAGTTGTACTCTGTCTCTTCTACCTCCCCTGCCCATTTCAGTCTATGGCATTATGCACTACAATTCATGTATATATTACTTTGTGGGCAGTTTAAGCCCTTTATATAATTTACTTTAAATATAGCTAGTATTTTGAGCAGACTCTATCCTCTGATGAAGCCTCAAGGTTCAGAAGTGAAGTGCTGGGGTTCTTTTGAGCTGTGCACTTTTTTCTTTGTGTTATTGAGCCAATAAAATATTATAAACCACATCGTATCATAACCATTGTTCCTGTGAGCATTGAGAGATTTCATTTTTGTGTGATTTTCAACTGATTCAGAATGCTGGGAAGTTGACCCTCTCCAGCTCTGCATTGATAACCATTTCAATTTTACCCTGAGGAATATTCCTATTCTGTTATAATCCACCCTTCTAAAATCCAGGACTGCCACCTCTGAGTTAAAATGTTGGGTACCCAGTGAGATATCAAATCTCACTGTGTTGTGATCACTTGTTCCCAAGTGTTCTTCTGTCCTTAGGTTACTGGTGATGTTCTGCTTTTACAATACAAGGTCCAAGCTAGCACGCCCCCATATCCCATTCCTCATCCGTTGCTGAAGAAGGTAATCCTAGAATACCTGCTCCTTGCATCCAGGATGTCTCAATTTACATCTGAAAGATTGAAATCACCTATTAGGACTGTTGCACCTGCTTCATTACTTTTGCTACAGTTATCTCCCCTACTAGCAATTGGTCCACTCTCGCAGCCTGATATGGAGGTTTGTAGACAACCCCAATCCTCAGGCATTTGCCCTCCATCTCACAACTGTAGCCATAGAGATTCAATGTCACCATCCTGTCCTAAAGGTCTGCCCACCACAACCTTGAAGGAGTCCTTAACCAACATATATACCCCTTCCCCTTAGCAATCCTTCTGTCCCTTGTAAACAGGGCATACTCAGGTATATGCAGGTCCCAGATCTGTTTCTATGTTGCACAGGTTTTCTTAACATCCAGGAAGTCTAAGTTCTCCACAGCTACCAATGCCTGCAGCACTTACATTTTAGTTTCAAGCACCTAGCAGCTCTTCAGAATACCTTCTAGACCCCCTTTGTTTTCCCCCACTCCATCAATTCTCCCCTTCCTTCTTTCCCTACTACCCCTATTTTCTTTGTTGTATTCCCTGGGTACCACTGCAAAATGGGGGACAGCCTGCCAAGTCTACCTCGTGGGAGACAGTATCATGTACCCTAGCACTACTCTCCCCCCTTATTTTAAATAGTACTGATAAAAGCATCTATCTTCTGCCACAGTGTACTGTTTTCCCTGTTTTTATGATGCAGACCATCTTTACTGAACAACACCCTACCCTTTCAGAAGTTTATCCAGTACCCCAGAAAAGGAAGCCCTCCTTCTGGCCAACTATTAAATAGATGAATCTTCTTCTGTTTACCCTCAAGTTCACTTGGAACTGGTAGGACCTCTGAAAAAGTGACTCTTCCTGCTACTTCCTTCAGCTGCATGCCTAAGATATGAAAACTTTCCTTTAACATAATTAAGTTGCAGTATGGCTGGTCATTTCCTTGGACCTTATGTGTATAACTGTGGCTGGTCTCGCTTGCCCCTCTTGGTAAGCTCCCTCAGCCTTGGAGTGATCCCTTTTTCTGTCACTCCATGGCAGCAGCACTCTGTTCTTTCCTCAGGGTAAGTAGCCCAGCCCACTCTCTCCATCCCTCTTACTATTCAGTCCCCTATAACCTTACCCTACTCCTATCAGTGTTGGAAGCCCTTTCCCCCAAGGCCCAACCACACAAGCTGCAGGCCTTGCCACAGTGGTACCAGTTACCAAATCCCCTGAAGGGGGTCTGATGAAAGTCATATTTGCCAAACTAGATCCTGGTTTCCACATGTGAATTCTCCTCCACCTTACAGCCCCAACCATGTGCCCTGCCCCCATGCAGTTCCTCCTGTCTCTTGCTGCAGATCTTAGGGTCCACTGTGAAGTAAGATGGGAGACACCTCTATCTTTCACTCCAAGGCTCTTTAGTAGGCATTTTTAAACATCCTATGGAAAACAACTGCACCACAGCTCCTGCAGTTGACCAGCTCCCCCCAGCTCCCCCATTTGCCATAATGTCCTGTGTATAAATGGCACTGCAGCCCAGCCTGGCCTTATCTTTTATTTGCTGCTACACCATCATACAAAAATGGAATTTCAGCATACCCATAATAGTCTTTTCAGCCCAATCGGTCATTTAGACCACACATTTTGTGCACAGTTACTGCTAATTAGGGCATCTCGGGTCCAACTTGCATCAAAAAAGTAATGCATGCAAAGATTTTTTAATGCAAGCTGCCATAAAACCATGAAATCTTGCCTCGTATGTGAAGTAGGATGGACACCTCCTGGTCTTGTGACATTCCCTGTCTCTACTCCTTGCCTCACCCCACTCATCAGACTTCAGTCCAGAGGTACCAGTTCTGAGGTAGGTCTTAAGCAGGTCCTCAAAATTCCACCTAGAATCTACACACTGCCAGCACCACACAAAATCCATATAGCAGCCCTCCTATGTTGCTGTTCCACCATGGATGCCCCCGATACCCAAGGCCCGCTCTGGTGGAAAGCAAAAAACCTACGCTAGGCACACTGGACACACATACTCAGAAAAGTGCTACTTCTACTACTATTAATCTCTGGAGATGTCCACCTGAACCCTGGAGCACCACGTGCCAGTCCTCACCCAAGGATTGTTCACCTTAAGATAGTATCACTAAACATACAGAGCCTCCTTAACAAACTACCACAGTTCCAGGCCTGGGTTGAACTACTTCAGCCTGATGTAATAGCTCTCACCAAAACCTAACTATTACCTAAAACCAGTGATGGCTCAATTGCACTAGATGGCTTCACAGTGTTCCAACAGGACAGATTGTCCAAGTGGGGTGGAGGCTGCTTAGTTTATCTCAAAAATGGGATTAAAGCTCAGTTTCTGCCTAGTAGTTTTCAATCCAAAGAGGCGCAAACCCAAAGCCTCAAGCTTACCCTGAGTAAACAACTCAAAGTGCTACTGCTATCCGTTGTGTACATTCTCCCTGGGACTCTTAAAACTGGCTTCCAACAGGTTATAAGTAACCTGGAGCTGCTCAAAAACAACTGGGAACATATTATAGTTGGAGATTTTAACACCAACTGGCTGGCCACTGACTCCCAAGCATTTCAGGACCAGATATCCAGACTTTACCTCACACAACTAGTCTCAACTGCCACCAGATTTAATTGCAAAACTAGCATAAGCATGCTAATTGACTGGCTTCTCACACGCTGCCCTCAACACATCTCTGAGGTCACTGTCCTTCCAGACACCCTCAGTGATCATTCTTCAGTAATGTGCGCATGGTCAAATAAGGCCAAAAGTAGTGCTCGCCAGGTCTCATTGAATCGCTCCCTAAGAATAGAGCTGCTGGACTCAATTAGGCAATACCTGAAGCAAGTAAACCAGACACCCCTTGACAGGGCCGAGGATGGGAATCGAGCCCTCAACTTCTTCCTCGCAATCTTTACTAAAACCTGCAATATCATTGCCCCATATAAAACCAAATAAACTCGAGGGGGCACCAACCTCTGGTTCACAGGCTCCATTCCAGAGCTTATGCAGGACAACCTGTGACTTATAGCCAAAGCCTCTTGTAGTGAAGCTAATCTCATCAGGTATAAGATTGCAAGGAGCAACTGCACCAAGCTCATCCATCAAGCTAAGGTAGCCTACTACCATGACCTACTAAAAAAGGAGCTGGGGGTGAGGAAAGGAGTTCTGGGACTCAATTAAATCTCTCACTAGCAAACCCGCAACAACCCAACCAGTCCTAATAGTCACTACAACCAGGACACTTCAGTAGCCAATTGACATTGCTAACGCATTCAATTGGGTCTTCTCAGATCTTAGCACTGTACTTCCCAGCGACTACCTGACCCCCCTCCTCCCCAACTTGCAATAACAACCCTCCCCCCTCAAACATGGGAAGCTCCCACCCCCCCTTTCTACTTTAAGCAGCTGATTAGAAATGACACCATCAAGTACGTAAAGCATGTCCTAGAGAAGACAAGAATGGGGAGCAACTTTGTAGACTTGAAAATGGTGGCATTTACTCTCAATGAACTGGCTGAACTGATAACTAAAGTCTTTAATGCCTCACTCATGTCAGGGGTGTTCCCTGACAAATGAAAGAAGGCAATTGTCATCCCTGTCCCCAAAATAGGTGATGCTACCAATCTAACTAACTACAGGTCCATCTCCATTCTCCCTTCTCTGTCTAAAGCACTTGAACGACTAGTCTCTGGCCAGCTGTCAGAGTACCTTCTGAAGCACAGCCTACTGTGTGCTCAGCAACATGGGTTCTGGAAAAACACTCCACCATCACCGTCTTGGTTGACTTCACCTTGCAAATTTATGATGCCTTTGATGATGGCCTCGCAGTGGGGTCTGTCTTTATTGACATCATAAAGGCATTTGACACTGTCAACCATCAAATCCTCCTTCAATACCTGAGCTCTTTAGGCCTATCCTTGGATACGGTCACCTGGTTCAAAAGCTACCTCTCCCGCAGGACACAATGAGTCAAAATCAATGGCACACTATCTGAACCTATGAAGGTGACCCTTGGTGTCCCCCAAGGCTCTATTTTGGGCCTTTTCCTTTTCAGCCTTTTCATTAACCCTCTGCCTTTAGTCTGCCAAGCCCATATCATGCTTTATGTGGATGATGCGGTTATCTCTGTAAGTGGAAAATACCTACCAGCCATCACCAATGCACTTGAAGCTAACTTCCACATGCTGGAGGTATCGTTCTCTGCCAATAACTATTGCTCAACTATAAAAAAAACTTTTCTCACTCCTGCAGAACAGGAAAAAACTTGGGAAACTCCTGATACAGAGTCAAGAATGACACACTTTGGAACAGGTTGACACATTTAAATACCTGGGGATTCACCTAGATATAGCCCTCTCCTACACTACTCATGTAGACCATGTTGACAAATCAGCCAATGCAAAGCTAGGTGTTCTGCACCGACACCACCATTACATTTCCCCAGAGGCGTTAAAACTTGTCACCTCCTTCTCGGTACTGTCTACCATCGACTATGGCCTGATTAGCTACAGCGCAGGTACCGATACTGCCCTTAAAAGGGTAAAAGCCCTTATAAACAAAGCATGCAGACTGGCACTGGGTTCGGATCACTGGACTCAGACTTGTGACTTCTATGAGGGGACAAGTTGGCTACCCCTTCACTTCAGGGCCCAATTCCAGGCCTGCCTACTGACTAAGAAAGCCTTACTCAGTCTAACTCCTGTATCCACTTCACGTCTCTTCAATGTAGACCAACCAACTATCAATACCCGGAGGGCTTCCAGGTGTGGGCTCAGGGTACCCTTCAAGCGCACCTCAATTGCCCAAAGATCTCTATCTTTCCAAGGCCCCAAATGTACAAATGACCTCCCACCTGACCTCGCTGAATTCAAAGCTTGGCTATGGTCGCACCTAGCCCTAGGTCAGATTTGTGAGTGCCCTTGCTTACCATGACTTCACTACATATGCTATAATCATCCTGCACACCTAAACATTCTTCATACTGAAGGACTTAATAAAGATAACTCCCTCACTCCGCTCTTCTCCACCACCATTTGTCCCCAGCCCTTCCCTTACTACCCCTTTCTTCCTTACCCTCTCCTGCCCCCCCCTTTCACTGTCCTACCTCTCCCTCCCTCCCTCCTCACCCTATGGCTAGCCTTCCACCCTTGTCCCCTCCTTCCCATCCTCCACCCCTCCTTCTTTCTACCTCCCTCTCCCCACTACTTCCTTCACCCCTTTATTCTCCCATGGCTAACATTCCCCCCTTCTTTCCACCTCACCTCCCCTCAGCCACCCCCTCCATATACTCTCAATACTCTCAGCTCTTCCTTCTCTCCCCCCCCCAGATTAAGCCTCCTCAGGCTGCCTCTCATGCATATCCCATACAAAGCCTATCTCTGGCTGCTGTCTCTACCCTACCCCTCCTTCTAGTCATACTCTGGCTTGTAGGTTGCTAGTGCTACTAGCCAAGTGCTGCCTGTTTCTGCATCTCACTCTATATTTTCCTTTCTCTCTTGTTCATAATTGATGAGGAATTTCTGCTAGAGATTTTCTAGCTTAGGGTGTTAACTTGAGCATCTATCTTATACTGAGGTACTATCCTCCATTCCTAATGACTGTTCAACTTTTAAACCTAATGAAATCCTGCTGTATGTAAATGTTTATTTTCTGCACACCTCAATGTTTATATTTTTTCTTTTATAACCATGTACTCAATTGTTGTCTAGTCTTGTTTGTACTGTACTTTGCCTGATGTGGAGCCTTTGTAAACAAGCCTAGGCTCAAAGGTCTTTAATCCCAAACTGAAATAAATAAATTAAAAAGAAAAAAAAAACTGTTGAAAATTACCGGCTCGGTGACGCTGAGGGTTGAGGCGCTAGACGCTACACATCTCACTCCACGCTGGCGAGCCGGGTTCAGGAATGGGCTCAGGTTGCCGGGGGTCAGCAGGGACAGAGAGGGATTGAGAGTCTGTGGGACTGCTCTTTCTCTCTGGGGAGGGGGGTCTTTAGTTGCTGGTGCACTTGTGGCCCCTAGCAGAGGCTGGGGATGGTGCACTGGCATTGTGCTTGGAAGGGTGAGTTGGGGTATGATGCTGGGCAGGGGTGTGTGTGCGCCCTCCCTTGGCATCATTGTATGGCCACCTCACACTGCCACAGGAAAAGGGAAAAATGGCAGAATGGTCACAGCGGCTTGATGGCTGTCTATGGGATGTCCAGTCAGGGGGTATAGCTGCATTGTTGAATTCTGGTTCAGTCAGAGAGTAAAGGGGGACTCTCCACTGCCCTGCCATGGGGGTAATTGGCAGTGGGGCCTCCATTGGGCTGGGAGAGGACCAGATGGCTGCCGGAGAAACAGGATGCCTGGATGTGTGAGGCAAACTGAGAAGCCAAGGTAAAAAAGACTAACTAAAAAAAAAAAACTGTTGAAAATGCTTCAAAATTTTTAAAAATAGCAAACAAACACATATTTCAGATTTTTCAGTTGGAACTCAAAATTTAGAGTTGTGCCTGCATCATGCCTTTTTGAAATTCCTAGCCAAGATGCGTAGAGTCTGGTAATATCTAATCAGATATTCTGGTGTGCTTAAATGGAAAACAAAGCTGTTTGATTTTGAAATGTAAGGGAATTACAAGGAAACTGAAGATGCACTAAACACACTGAAATACCTAATGACTCCAACAAGAAACTTTCCGTCAACAACCTAATGACAGAAAGGCAGAGAAACAAGCTATGGCCATAGACTCTGTAAGATTCTTCATTGGCAAACTTTCATTCATATAGAATTTTTAAATTGTACTATTGCTGGCCGGCCCACTGGTGCAGTGGTTCGATTTCCGCTGTGACGTTGGCAACCCGGGTTTGGGAACAGACCCGGGTCATCGGAGGGCCAGCCGGGGGGGAAAAGGATCGAGCTTCCTTTGGACAGCTGTCCTTCTCCAGGAGGGAGAGTGGTATGCGCTTGGTGCACAGAGTGATGCCCGGTGGAGGCTAGGTGCATTGCAACAGCACCAGCGCCATAAGATTTCAGGGACAGGGCAGATGCTGGTTGTTATTACACATCCCTGCCCCTGCTTACAGGGGGGGAAACTCTGCTCCCAGCCATCTTTGTGAAGCCCAGCCCCAAGCTTCAATTAGCCTCCCAGCCAGACTCACCCAACAAGGACCAGTTTCGGGGCACTAAGCCAGGCAGTGCCATGACCCCACCCTCTGGGGGGCAAGCCAGGGGTGATGGGGGGAGTGTTGGTAGTATGGACAGGTGGACGTCCGTGGGACCCATGACTGGGGTGGATATCCTGATGGCTGGAGCAGCAAAAAGATAAATTAGAAAAAAAAAATTGTACTATTGTTGGTTTTCAGGGAAGGCCTTCTAAACATGAACAGTGCATCCCTTGACAAACTGACAAACCTAATAGTATATGTCCAGGAATGCACCATCCTAAATTGCTACATATAAAGGATTTGTTGGTACATTGCTTTAAAACAGACATAACAGATGAATGGACGTTTCCAGCATGATATGGGAAGCTATCCTTACTTAGGTGAAAAAGTAACCTTAGACATTAAAACTCACTGTCAGTCAATTTTCTATCAATGGTGAGGAAAATGTTTGACGTGGTCTTGAGCCTCAACTCCAGTCCACATTTATATAACATATACTATGTATACTTAGGCCATATTCACAAACAGATGTGCACCTGCCAAGTGTTGCCTGCATATGCTGGAACTGCACAGAGTTCCCACTATGCACATGCGGTGATCTTCATTAATCCATATCTTTGGCTACATGTTCTCACTGCACCTGACCCTATGCTATCAGTGCACTTATGCACATGACCCATATGGGGTGGGTACAGGGGCCGAGGCATGCAAGTGTCCAATTCTGGTCAAGCCCCCCCCCGGTGTGTAGTGTGGGCACATGGAACACAAGCTATGTGAGGCAATACCATTCTATAGCAGCTATGCACCACCACTGACTGGCCACAGGGCATCCCTGTGGCCTAAACAGCCTCACCTCCAACTGCTACCAACCCTCCGAGCTGACAAATAGGGCTGGGGGCATCTCAGCACAGGCTGGGTTTTTACCATTTCCACGGTATCCTCTATGGAGATATGGAAGTCCTTGGAGGACTGCCATACTCCATAGTCCCCAGCTCCATCTGGAATAGCAGATCTGCTACAGTGCCAGCCAAGGCATACACCTGAATGCCCAGTGTACAGCACATCTCCTCCCACCAGGATGCATCTGCCCACATGAAGCTCCTCACATGTGGGCAGTGGCAGGCAGGGACTGTGGATGCCATCCACTGCAGACTGGCACGGGCATGCAGAGCAGTATTGTTGGGATATGCGGTGGTGCAAGGTTTGGTAGTTGAAGTTCAATGCCAAAAAGTGCAAGGTGATGTACATTGAGAACAGGAACCCCAGGATGGAATACTGGATGGGAGGGGTTATGCTGGACACTACTACTGAGGAGAAGGACCTAGTAGTGAGCACAAGCAGCTACCTTAGACAATCTAGCCAGTGTAACAAGGCCTGGAGATTTGACAGCAGAAGAAAGGAAGTATTACTACCTGTACATAGTAGTTTTAGTGAGTTGTCCCCGCAAAACAGGATCGCAAACTACCCTGCTGACTTTTCCCATTTACTAAATGACCACAGAAATTGTACATGTACACTGTTTTTAAGGGGCTGAGCTAGTGCATTGAGATTGTTTTAAATACATCATTTTTAGCACTGAGAGGTGAGTCACATGACCGGATTGTTGCTTCAAGGTGGGGATACTATTAAAACTCACACAAAGTGAATGGAGTGAGCGTGTGTGGGGTGCATGCATGTGAAGCCACACACGGAGATGCATGCCAAGACAAGCCATTAGCACGTGTCTGGTGTGTCTGGGGAGGATAGTGAGGACTGAGGCCACAACACTAACAGATAAAGTGAGGAAAAGATCTCCAATTAAGGTATTGTCAATACTATAGAGATAGTTTGATAACATTAGCAGGATCACTGATTTGACACAGACTACTTGGCAGAATTGTATTGAAATAAATATAAGAAGTTTTAAAACGGGGTGCCATCTTGTAAAAAACTTTAAAAAGTGAGGTTTACCACTAAGAGGCAAAACAAATAATTGACATTACTAGGGAACTAGACAAACTGAACTCTTCATCTAATTTCATTATAATTTAAAGGGACAAGCTAAACCCCAATTTGTCAACCTGTTCAAAATGGATGCAACATTAAGTAATAAATGAATACTAGATGAATTTTGCAAATGTTCAGCATGCAATATGTTAACACAAATAAAAATGACACTTGACTTTATTTGTGAAAATTGAGTACTTCTGGAAGAACAACAAAAGGAAATAAATGAATTAAAGCATAGGTTAGATGCATATGGGACATTACAAAACTGTATAGAAATAATGGAATATACAAAGACACATAAGGAAATACAAGAATTAGAAAAGTTTATAGACCAAACAGTGAGTTCATTAGCACAGGGAGAAATGGACAAAATGTACAACATTATATAGAAGTGGTATGTGACAAAAGAAAAAGAGATGATAACATTAGAGCAGATGAAAATGAGGACTGTGTGTTGGATGAGTGGTGTTTAGTGTCAGGAAGTAGAAAAAGATGAAGACAACATTCATTGGGAGCAGTAGATATACAATTGAGGAATAGATTTTTATCATTACTGATTGAGCATACTGAGGAAAATTGTGAAAACATGGAAATTAATAAACTTTCAGAAGATCCCAAACAAAAGAATACCATAAAAATTAAAGATGGCAAGATAAAGAGACCTATTTCAAGAGACATCTTTAAAAACAATGCAAATATAGTAAGTACAGAGGATTCTGGAAGCAGGAATGATAAAGTAATACTAACCATAGCTGTTGCAATTGTGCACAATGAAGAAAAAGAAGACATGTAGGAGGCCCCAATAGCACCAATTCAAGGAGAACAGAATGTACACAATCCCGGCCAAGAGAGAAGAGATGTAGTAGTAATTGAAGACTCTATGTTCAAATATACAGACCGAATAATTTGTGAAGAAAGTAAAGAAAATACCCATGTAGCTTCTCTATCAGGATCCCAAATATTAGATATAAAGAGAACCATCAAGGGATACATACATAATTCCAATAAACCAATAGTTTAGTTAGTTTTTGTTGACTGGGTAAGTGCACTAGACAAATCCTGCCTATTTTCAGGCATGACCCAGGGGAAGGGGATACAGATGAATGCCAACTGACCTAGTATTAGTAATAGTAGTAGTGCATGCAGGCACAAATGATGTGGGAAGAAGTATAGAGAGCATAAAAATGGATTTTCATGAACTAGGGAGTATATTGACAAATAACCAGTGTACACTAATAATATCAGAGATACTACCAGTACCAAGAGCATGACTATATAAAAATAGATTGATTTCACAGCTAAACATATGGTTATGGTGTTGGTGTGATGCAGAGAGTTTTACTTTCTTGAGAAATGTTGTGCATTTTTGTAACAAAGTACGCTATACTGTAGATCTGATGGATTGCATTTAAATAACAGTGGAAAAAGACTACTGGCAAATCGCATCAAAAACTCAATGTTCATTTAAACTAGAAAAGCAGGGGAATAATGGTGGTGGCACACAAAAATCAGTAACAGTAAATCATTCTGTAACTGGAGAGGAAAGTACAAATCAAGTTGTAACTGGAGAGGAAAGTACAAAGCGGTTCTGGTCAGTAACATCACAGAACAAAATAAAGTGGACAAAAATAAAATGGCAAAAACAGTGTCATCATCAATATTGGCAGCACAAAATGAAGTGTGCCAGAACAATGCAGGCCACATGACATGCAAGTAGCAAACAACATCCACTGCATGGAGACGCTGCACTAGAACACACAGCAGCAGGCATCTATGCACAGGAACAGCAAACGGGTGCAAGGCAATGAAATAGGGCAGGGTGTAACCACCACTGGGGGAAGAAGGCCACTGGATGCCTACCATGGTAATCTAATGGCACAGGCACCCACATGGTGGAGTACCCTTACCCAGAATGCTGAGAGATGGAGGCAGTGCATCAGGGTAATCACTGGGGGACAGGTGGACCATGGCCACCATGTGGATGGCCGTGAATAATGCTAGGGGCCAAGAGCACAAACCAGCATGTCCACAGCAACACACACACACACACACACGACAGAGGAGATGGCATGCTGGCTTATGTTCCTGGCCCCTGGGTTCTAGTGCAGTATCTCCATGTGGTGGATATTGTTTGCTAACTGCATGTCATGTGGTCTGCATTGTTCTGGCAGACTTTATTTTGTACTGCCAATTTTAATGGTGACATTGTTTTTGCTGCTTTATTTTTGTCCACTTTATTTTGTTCCGCAATGTTACTGACTGAAACCATACAAAGCACTACAAGTGTAATATAAAAACCATCAACATTAAGGAATGGAAATGCTTATTAATAAATGCAAGAAGTTTAAAGAATAAAATATCAGAACTTTAAGAAATAATAACTACAAAAAAAATCTAACCTTATATGTCATTATGGAAACCTGGTGTCAACCAGGAGATGAATGGGAAAGAAATATACAGGGTTACAACCTGCTCAAGAAAGACAGGGAAGGTAGAGTCAGTGGAGGAATTGCAGTCTATAGAGATGAAAATTTTAACGTTACAGAAATCGACACATCAGAAGAATTTAAAGAACTCGAAACACTGTGGTTAAACATAATTCCTGAGAAGCATAAAAGAATCACCTTAGGATTGATTTGTAGACCTCTTTTATAAAGTACTGAACAGACAGCACTGTTATTAAAGTAAATAAAGTGTGTAGATATAATTAAGAGAACACTAATATTAGTTGATCTTAACTTCCCTTCTATAGACTGGGAAAGGGGATTAGGATCAACAAAATCTGATCGAGAATTCTTAAATGTCATAAATGAATTAGGACTTGAACAACATGTTAAAAACCCCATAAGAGGATGAAATATCCTAGAACTGATCATGAGTAATATGGGAGAAAATATAACCAACTATTATACCACATGTCCATTGATAAATAGTGACCATGAGATAGTTAATTTCACTATAAATGATTGTAACATATCTATACAGGATAACTCTCTGTATAAGGATTTTAGTCATGCAGGCTATAAATCAATGAAGGAAGAAAAAAGTAACTGGAATTGGATTAAAGATTTTGAAAAAAAAAAAACCTTATTGAAAAGTGGGAATTCTTTAATAATAAAATCGAGTCAGCTATAGCTAAGTATGTGCCAATTAAGGTAAAATATAATAATAAAGGAAGAATACATCCATGGTGCAGTAAAAAAATCAGAAGAATAATCAATAAAAAGAAAAAGTTATACAAAAAAGCTAATAAAAAGAATAACACTACAGCTATTGAGGAATACAATAAAATAACAAAAGAATACAAGAAGACAGCTGCCATGGCAAACATAAATCATGAATATAATTTGATTGCAAAGGTGAAAGACAAGTATAAGTCCTTTTATACCTAATAAACTCAAAAAGAGGAGGAGACTTGTCTATTGGCCCTCTAATTAATGATACAGAGAATCAAGTGCATGATGAAAAAGAAATTGCAGACATGTTTAACTTATATTTTGCTTCTATATTCAATGAGAAACATATTATAGAGACTGTAACATATGAGAAAGATACCAGTGTAGCCCTGGGGACAGATAGAGAAGAAGTGAGAAATAGATTTAAAAAAAATTAATAAAAATAAGTCTCCGAGGCCAGATATGCAAATATTGTCCCCATTTATAAAAAAAGTTAAAAAATGCGAACATGTAAATTATAGACCTGTCAGTCTAACATCATTGTCATGCAAGATATTAGAGGGACTCATAAAAGTTGAAATAGAAAAACACCTAGATTTAACAGAAGGGTGGGATTCCACTCAACACAGTTTTAGAGCAGGAAGGTCATGCCAGACAAACCTCCTACAATTTTATGAAAACATCAGCAAATAATTAGATATAGGAAATTCAGTTGATGTAATATATTTAGATCTGAGCAAAGAGTTTGATAAAATACCACACAAAGAACTTTTCGAGGAACTCTACAGGATAAACTTAGATACCAACATAATCAAATGGATTGAAGCATGGCTGGCAGATAGGAGACAGAGAGTTAATATCAGAGTAACACTTTTGGGATGGCACGGAGTGACCAGTGGGGCCCCCAGGGCTCTGTTTTGGGATCCATATTTTTAACATCTATATTGCCTCAATGAATACAGGAGATAATGTTTGGTTAACAAAATTTGCAGATGATAGTAAGTTGGGTGTAATGGTTAACAGCTCCTCTGATGTAAACAGACTTCAAGGGGAACTAGATAAGATAGACACCTGGGCTAGAGACCACAAGTTATCTTTTAATCTAGAAAAGTGTATAGTCATGCATTTTGGTAAGTCAAACATTATGGCCAAGTATATACTTGGGAGTGGAATTCTTAGAGAAACAAATGAAGATAAAGATTTGGGAGTCTTTATTACAAACGATTTAAAAAATAATACAAACTGTTTGACAAACATAAAAAGAGCAAAAAGTATTTTAAATTGTATATCCAGACATATTACCAGTATAAAACGGGAGGTCATTGTTCCATTGTATGGCTTAATGGTGTGACCAATCTTGGAGTACTGTCCACAATTCACTGTGCCTGTTACTCGAACAGATGTTAGAAGGCTGGAGGGAATACAGAGGAGAAAGACTAAAATAATAAAAACATTAAGGGATCTGAGCTATGAGGGCAGACTCAGAGAGCTGGATATGCACTCTCTGGAGTACAGGAGGTTTGGGGGATATATGTTTCATCTACAGTGCCTTCCTAAATGACGATCTTTGGGGAGTCTCAGTGTTAAGCTTAAAAGGAAACAACCTAGCAACCAGATCTCATGACATGCAATTAAGAGGTCAAATTTGTAGAACTAAGAAAAGGGCAACATTTTTTAGTCAGAGAGTGGTACATATGTGGAATCATCTTCCACTAGAGGTAGTTGGAAGCAATAGTATGACTACATTTAAAACCAATTTGGACAATTACTGTTCTATGAATTCAATAACAGGTTATACCCCTTGAGAAAAGGGCAACCTGTATAACAGGCTCGGCTCAGAACAACTCTATGATCCCTATGATCCTATGACCTCTCTATAGGTCACTGATAAGGCCACAGTTGGAGTACTGTGCTAGGTTCTGGAGTTCTCACTTAGGGAAGACAGGGACAGGCTGGAGACAGCGTGCTGCAGAGTAATAAAAATGATTTGTGGACTGCAGGACAAATCCTATGAGGATCAGCTGAGGGCACTAAACATGTATTCACTGGAGGCCACAAGGGAGAGAGGGTATGATATGTGAATATGATAGAGACCTTCAGGTTCCTGAAAGGAATGAACAAGTAAACTGTGAGAAGCTATTCAGCAGGAAGAGCAAATCTGGAGCACGTGGACGAATGTGGAAGCTGGCATGATGGAAATTCCAGAACGATGTGAGGAAGTTCTTTTTTATGGAGAGAGTGAGCTATAAAGCAGCCTGTGGGTTGAGGTAGGGTACGCTAAGAACTTCAACAGCTTCAAATGCAGTTCGAATAAAATTAAAAGCTTAAAAGCCATCCAAGGGGTAGCAGCAAGGCAGGGAACATGGGGGTTGATAGTGTGGCCATTAACCCTGTATAGACAATAGTTCTCAGAGATATGATAGGGTATTACAGGCAGATTAGATAGACCAAGGTTTTTTTTTTCTGCCATCAATGTCTATGTTTCTGTGTTTTTAAGCTGCACGTATTACTGGCCGCTTTGTGGATCAGGCCCTTATACACAAGATAAACACAAATTAAAGCTAGATAAATACCTACAGTAGAGGAAAAAGAGTAGTTATGCCCACTGATTAGGACTGGGCAAGAACCTGATGCACCAAAGGTCCTTTTTCTTCTCTATTTCCATATGTTTATTCTTCAAGTATAAGGAGTGGTGCATACCTCTATTAACATATGTAACTTTCCTGACTCCAGTAAGCTTTAGACACAATTTAGTTTTTTATTTCATAAAATTGTGTTACTATGTCTCTCAGTTTACTAGGTTTGACTAGGTTTTTCTGGACAAAAGAAGGCATTGTTGCCCATCGAGATTGCCCCCACACACACACATGGGACATTTTACACCAGTACCTGTTTCGAATAGTAGATGTCGTCTAATGCTTTCTTAAAGCTAGAAACATTGTTCTCCATTTTTCTTTTACTGAGAACTGGTGCATGAAATCACTGTCCCCTAGACTTTACCTGCTCTGGCTACTTGTCTATACCTAATATCATAATGTCCTATTTATGACATCCTAATTATCTCCACAGAAACAGACTGTGATGTTATAACAAGAACTCTCATGTCAGCTGTGGAAGTGGCATGAGCAGATAGCACAGAGATCCAGTTTTCATGCAACTTTCTGTTGTAATAAAGAAATAAGGGCAAGAATTAAGGGAACAAAGAAATATAAGCTAAACTGTGTCTAAATATGTTTGTTTTCAAAGTTCTCCTAATTGCATCAGGGGCTGTTCAAGCAGAAGAGTTTGAAGAGACTGGTAGTACTCTGCAAAGGAGGACCACACCCTCGTTCCAATTCTATCATAGAATTCCTTCCTACTGTAGCAACATTTAAAACTTGACTTCATGGACTGACAGGAAGATGTCAGACGACTAAGAAAAGAGTTACCCATGGGGGAAAGTCATGTGTATGTATGTACTGTGTATGCTATAAATATTTATTTTTACTTAGAACACATTATTACACTTAAAACGTGTTAATTCAATTACAACACGTTATTATCATTTAGAATCTGAAAAAATGCAGAGAACAATGTGTCTGATAGCTTGCAATGGGATGAAAGACACTTTTTAAGTGACAGTGGCTCAGCAGGTTACACACTCGCCTCTGAGATCAGAAGATTGAAGGTTGTGGGTTCTAGCCCCACAACAGAAACATGGCATAAAATCTCGAAACTGACACTGTAGTGCAGCATGAAGGAGTACTGTACTCCTGAGGTGCTATCTTTTGGATGAAACATTAAACCAAGTTACTGTCTGCCTCTGCTGGCAGTTGGTCAGGTGGATGTTAAGGATCCCATTGCATTTCTCAGAAAGAGTAGGGTAAGTTTTATTAAATGAATCAAAACATTGGGGGAGTGGCCTGGCATCTGACTTAATGGCAGCTTGATCCTTTGAGCTCCCTCTACTCATATAACCCTGCAAACTCCTGATACTAACTGGACGAAAACTCAGACCTAAGAGGATATATCTACTAATCAGTGCACGTGGACTTTGAAAATTGCCGTACATCAAGCTCCGGTGAATAATTTACCTCTAAATGAAGCCTCCTTTGGTCCTGTCCTGCAGTCACAGGAAAAAATGGGACCTCACCTAGATATGGCTGCTGCCAGAATTGCAGAACCGGGTAGGGCTCCAGACAACCTGCAAGAGATAAGGAGCTTGTTTTCACAGCTTAAATGAAATCAGAGATCTCAAAGTGCAGAATTTTAAAACTGGACAGGACATTGTTTCACTATCACAAAGGATATCACAAAATGAACAACAATGATCAAAACAAGGTACTGTGACAGACCGTCTCACTGCTCAGTTAAGGAAATAAGACCACATGCTACGTTAACTATGGGGACAAGGTGGAGAATTTGGAAAACTGTGGTCGGAGGAAGCATCTCCAACTGGTGGTTTTTCCAGAAGGGGCAGAAGGCCACGACGTGTCATCTTTTTACAAAATATCTTACCGAACCTACTCAAGCATCAGTGGCCAGTTCCACTGGAAATCAAAAGATCCGACCAATTGCTAGCCCTCCCTCCCAAGCTGGAACAACAACCTGGATCCAAATTCCTACGGTTCCCTATAAAAGATAGAATCATGTAACTGGCTCAGGAGACAGGCCCTCTTATGTGGCAGGGACACCAGATACAAATTTTCCCTGACTTTTCTTTGGCCCTCACTGAATGGCCCTTGGAATTTACCTCATCTGTCATTCATTGATGGACATTCAGGTCCCATATAGCTTGCAATATCCTGCCACATTAAGGATTACATGTAATGGGGTCCACCACTCATTCACCGACCCAGAAGCAGTTGAAGAATTTATTCTCTGCTCCTTGCTGGCCACCCAGTCCTCAGAACAAATCCAATATATAGGATCTAGAGACATGGATACTACCTCAACCTCACTGAGTTGAAAACAGGGACAGCCAGTCTCCCTCAAATGCCCCTACAACAGGCACAACTGGCAGATGACCCATGGATTTCCAGTTCCAGAAAACATAGTCGTGGAACTGCAGAACAAAAGGAGACAGCAGGCTACAACTCTGGCTCCCCAGTGCATCTTTCCAGAAGCTGCAGCCAAAATCAGGATCAGGAGGCCTCTACTGAAAGCTCTGATGCTGAGCCCTTCAGCAATTATTACACGCCTCTCCATCAGCCGGCCTCCCACAAAGTGGCTGGTCCTAAGCTGCAATATAAATGCACTACAAATTAAATGGAGAATGCTTTGTGGCCCCTTAAGGCACCAGTCTCCCCTCCAGAACTTACCTTGCTGCTGTCCAGCATTCCACAAGGCCCCGAGGAGCAATGATTTAACTCCTATGCAGCATCAGCAGCAGCCTTGGTGCCACCAACTACCAAGATGGCTCCACAGAGTAATGGCTATGTACACCCTCATTTTGGTCTGATCTCTGACCAAAATGTAGTCTGGTAGTCTTCCAACCAGAGCAGGTCCACTGACTTTTGTTAAATAACCTCGGCCACCCCAACAGTCTTCTTAAAGGGGCTAAGCTTAGGCCCTGGGTTTCAGGGGCTATGGAGCACTGTAATGTTGACATTGCCAATTTAATGGTCCAAACTGGAGCTATCTTGGGATGTTGAAGGTTTCTTTTTTCTTCTTATACTTAATAATGTTGCTTACATGATTTCTCCATTTAAATGACATGGACGGGTAGGATTCCCCACTCCTGCAGTATGGGCACCGAATGTCAAGTAACACTGGTGGATATGATGCAGTACACAAATAATCCTAGACACCCATTCCATGAAGCCGGGGGTATATTATTATTTAATTCTAAGGTCTCCGAACACAGAAAGCCATTTTTTTCTTTATTGTCTGATCGGGTACCTAGGTAAAGGGGGACACACAACCCCGATAATAAGGTGTAAACTATTTGATTGTTAAAATGGCCATGGCAATGCTCTAAACAAAAAACAGCCAAAAATGGCTGCATTGATAAGCCTAAATTATATATTGGCAGACGGTAGCACCTGCCTACATGAATCATCTTACTGCACGTTCACACACACATTTGCCTTGTCATGAACTCCCTCCCTATGCTATTTTCATAAATAGCACGATTGACCCATTGGATCCAGACTTTATTAGCAACAAATCATTGTACTCACTGTCAGATGGGCATCCTGTTTTCAGGAAGGTTTTACATAAGGGCCCCCAGGTTGGCAGGCATGGTAGTATTCCTGTTCACCAATCTGTTGTGAAGTATGCTGCAGGGTTTGGGGATTATGCCCCTAACATGTCCTTTGTGCTGATTTTCTGCATTTGCCTATTAGTTGATGACACGGTAGACATCAAGGCATAATAGCATGACCCTTAATGAACCATCATATCAAATCTTTCTATTTTTAAACTCAGGCAATATCATCTGTTGCAGTATGTAATAAGGGGGTATATGGCTCCATATTTCCTTCCATAGGACTCCTGATTTTTGGAAAGGGTCTTCAGGGGGTGGACACTGCTAGACAACACCTATTGGAACTTGAAAAGGTAATCTCAGACACCGACCAATACCCAGACATGCTCTTTTCTTAGGTTCAGGTTCAAGACAATCCATACCTCAGTTACTATAGGATAAGATAAGTTAGTGTGTTTTATATAAGGTTGGGGGAAGGAATCCCACGGACCTAACCTGTATCTCTGCTTGGTGCCTATACAAGACACTGCAGGGTAGGATACATGGTCTAATAGTGGATTTATGGATAATGGTTTGTTTTATGCATTGTTTCATGATTTTTGTATTATACCAGTTAACGTGTCTGCCCCTGTTGGACAGGTTTAATGTTAATGTTATGATGCATACTGATGGTTATCTTCGAGGTGAGATGCTACAGAATAAACTAACATGGAGCAAAGTCTCTTGGTAACAGTCATCCTATATTTGGTCAGCCCTGGGTATCAACATCAGACTTTCCCAAGTGAGATGGATGACATTATACTGTATTTACCTCCTGTAATGTCAGGGGACTAAATTCCCCCATGAAATGGAAACAAGTTTTAACCCACTTAACAAACTGCACACCAAGGTGGCCATTCTCTAGTAGATGACTTTATTGCATGCTGAGGCTTGCAAATTACAAAGAGAGTGGGTGAGTATGGAAGTACATAGCACTTATAACACCATGAAACAAGGGGTCTCAATACTTTTGCATGACTCTGTAAAGTGGAAATGTCACTCCTCATGGGCAGCTAAGGAATGCAGGTAGTTATGACACAAATGTTTAACCCTGAAGGGCCCCTTCTATTGTTCAACATATATGCCCCAAACATAGATGACCCCAAGTTTTTCTCTCGGTTGTCAGATGACCTGGCTTTCTTTAATACTCCCCAAATCCCAGTGGTAGCAGGTGGTGATATTAACCTTACCCTTGATCCTGATATACACAGATCATCTGATCATCCAGAGACACATCCTAGGGTAGCCACTGCTTTACCCAGTTAATCAAGGAACATTCTCTCACTGACATCTGAAGACTTGCCAATCCATCCACCAAAGATTACTCATGTCTCTTAGGAGTGTACCACTCCCTTAGTCGTATAGATCTTTGGCTTACCAACCCTCTAATGTCCCCTCTCACACTGGAGAGCAACATACACCCCATAGTCATTTCTGATCATACCCCCATTACAGATCTTATGGGGCCACCTAGTCCCAGATCCTCGGCATGGAGGTTAGATCCCCTGCTTCTGAAAGACCCACAATTTATTGTGTGGACATGTCAAGAAATTTGGGAATATCTGGCCAATAATGATACCATGGTGTAACTGACAGTACACTATGTGAGGCTCTCAAAGCATATCTAAGTGGCAGAATTATTGGCTACATCATTCATAGAAGATGCACAAGAGAGTTAGAGGTAAAAAACTTAGAATCCCAATTGGAAAACCTGGAGAGCAGACACAAAGTTGACCCTCAGGTGGATAATTATGAAATGCTCAATGCTCGAGCAAAACTAAATGCCCACTGTGCCAGAAAAGCTGAACTTCACAGATTAACAGATTCATAGAAATTTGACAGCAGAAAAGGACTACACCGTCCCATCTAGTTTGCCCTTATATCTACCTCTTCCCCCCTCCTCCTTTTACTGGCTCAGAACTTCCCCCCTCCTCCCAACCCCATATGTCTTTCCCATGCCCTCTTGAATTCCCCCACTGTTTTGGATCCTACCACCTCCTCTGGTAGGCTGTTCCAGGCCTCTACCACCTTCTCTGTGAAGAACTTCCCCCTCACATTGCCTCTGTATTTCCCTCCTTCCAATCTGAGGCTATGCCCCCTTGTTCTAGCTCCCTCCTTCCTTTTGGACAAGCTTCCCTCCTTCACCTTATTGATCCCTTCAAATACTTAAAAGTTTCAATCATGCCCCCCCCCCAGTCTCTAGTGGGTATAGATTCAGCTCCATTCACCTCTGTTCTTATGTTTTTCCCTGTATCAAATGCATCATCTTGGTTGCTCTTCTCTGAACCCTCTCCACACCCTCAATGTCCCTATGTAGGTGCGATCTCCAGAACTGTACCCCATACTCCAGGTGCGGCCTCAACATTGTATTGTACAGCGGCATTAGCACCTCCCTCCTTCCGCTAGTTATGTCCCTTTCAATGCAGGCCAACATACCATTTGCCTTTCCCACCTCCTTGCTGCTCTGCTGTAGTTTTTCATAGTAAACATTTTTATTGAATTTTCAAAACAGAAGAAAAAGAGAGCAATACTGCCATTATTACATGGATTCAGTTGTGCATACAGTACATAAATACAATGCTGACTGTTAATACTCTTGTAGTCCAGGTACACATATATACTGCATGGTCTGGTATATCCAGTATTATTGGTGAAGAAGTAGTATAAATGCATTCATGAAGCCATAAAGATGGATGATACTCTACGCTAGATGGGTTGAACTACGTATCTCATTTGGTATAGTCTTCATAATGGGTATTATCTAGGTTATCAAATATATGCTTGATAAGTACGGAAACAGGAGAAAAATAATACAGCTGATTCAAAACCTTAAAGAATTATATACAAATTAGTGCACCAAGTTATCTGGATCACATCATATCTGGTTCAGGTCCAACTTTGAACCCATCTGTGTGTTACATAGAAACATAGAATTTGACGGAAGATAAGGACCACTTGGCCCACCCAGTCTGCCCATTTCCCTACCTAATGGATAAGCTGCAGATCCTAGTTAACTAACAGCCTACTTCCTCCTACCCCCCCAAATTGCCTTATGACTGTCCCATGCATTCTTGAATTCCACCACTGTTTTTGACTCCACAAACTCCTCAGGAAGGTTGCTCCATGCATCCACAACCCTCTCCATGAAAAAATACTTCCTCACATTACCTCTGAGCCGTCCCCCTTCTATCTTCAAATTGTGCCCCCTTTATCTTGCACACCTTTTTTCTGAAAGATGCTACCCTCTTGGACTTTGTTGCTTCCCTTGAGGTACTTCAAAGTTTCTATCATGTCCCCCTCTACCTCCTTTCCTCAAGACTACACATATTAAGCTCCTTAAGTCTCTCTTCATATGTCTTCTGGTGCAGTCCCTGCACCATTTTAGTTGCCCTCCTCTGGACTACCTCCATCCTGTCTATGTCTTTGTGGCGATTGAGTCTCCAGAACTTCACACAGTACTCCAGATGGGGTCTCACCAGCTGTCTGTACAGAGGGATAACAACTTCCTGTTTTCTTCTGGTTATGCCTCTCCCTAAGCATCCCAGTATCCCTCCAGCCCTTCTTACTGCCCTCTCACATTGCTTGCCCACCTTTAGGTCATCTGATATGACTACCCCAGGTCCATTTCCATTTTTGTTGTTGTTAGTATCTCACCCCCCATTGTATACTCTTTCCCTGGGTTTTTGTTTCCCAGGTGCATTACTAAGCACTTCTATGCATTGAATCTAAGCTGCCATACGTTTGACCATTCCTCCAACCTTGCCAAGTCCCTTCTCATCCTTTCCACCCTACCTAGTGTATCAACTCTGTTGCAGATCTTTGTGTTGTCTGCAAAGACACATACTTTTCCTTCCAGTCCCTCTGCAATGTCACTTATAAAGACATCAAACAGGACCAGTCCTAGTACTGAACCCTGAGGTACCCCAGCAGTAACCCCCCTTTCTTCAGAGTGAACTCCGTTTACTGTTGCCTTCTATGTCCTGTTCTCCAGCCAATTCTTTACCCAGGCTACCATCTTGGGACCTACTCCAAGGCTGGCTAACTTGTGTATTAATCTTTTGTGTGGGACTATGTCAAATGCCTTGCTAAAGTCTAGGGAGGCCATGTGCACAGACCCTTCCTGATCTACTACTTTGGTCACCCAGTCAAAGAAATCTATTAGATTTGTCTGACATGACCTTCCCACTGTGAATCCGTGTGGACTTGGGTCCTGTGCCCCACTGGCCTCTAGGTACTCAACAATTCTTTCCTACAGAAGTGATTCCATCATTTTCCCTATCACTGACGTTAAACTAGCAAGTATATAGTTTCCTGCTTCTGCCCTGCTCCCCCTTTTCTTCCTCATGCTCCTCCTTTTTTTTTCCCTTTTCCCTCCCCCATTCCCTTCATTTTTTTTCCTTTTTCTTCCCCTTTACTGTATAGAAACAGGGACATAGTGGCAAATAGGACAAACTGTCCATTTTATATACAGTATAAAACAAGCATTTGTGAATGTCGAATAATCGTCGTGTGCACTGGTGACATGGGGGGTGATGCTTAAAAATTGCTTCAGTGAAGTTGTTCATGAGGTTGTGTCCCAAAAAACATGTTGAAAATTTGGGGCAAAAATATTTAAAATTGGCCAAGTTATGGCACTAAGTTGAAAACCCTATTGAAATACATTGAAGCGCTTACCTCAGTTCGCAGTTGGGCTTTGAAGAGAGAAGACGTGCCTGCAGTCCAAGGTAGATTATGACAATGGACCTCCGGTGGATAAGTATGGGGTACAGGGGGTGTGGGGTGGTGGGTCATGAGCGGGAGGGTAGGGGGTTGGGTAACAACAGAACGGACAATGATGGACGGTTTCCTTTTTTACAGGGAAAAAATGATGACGGACAGTTTTCTTTTTTTCAGAGAGTTTGCTGAACAGATGAGGACACTGGGGGATTGGGCACCCACATTGTTTGTATACTGTTTGGGGGGGGTTACACAGTGGACAACAATGGATGGACAGATGACACTGGGGGATTGGCCACCCCCAGTGTCTGAATACTGTTTGGGGGGGTTACACAATGGACAATAATGGATGAACAGATAAGGACACTGGGGGACTGGGCACCCCCATTGTCTGTATACTGTTTAGGGGAGGGGGTTACACAGTGGACAATGATGGACGTTTTCTTTTTTTTTTAGGATTAAAAACAAGCATTTGTCAATGCTGAACATTTGATGTATTGAAAGATGTCCACCTCTGCACCTTGTTTATGCCCTTGAGGTACTTGAATGTATCTATCATGTTCCCCCACTCCCTCCTTTCCTCCGATAAGTTCATATTGAGGTCCTTTTAATCTCTCCTGATATGTTCTGTGTTGCAAGTCATGTACCAGCTTGGTTGCCTTTCTGTGGACTGCCTCCACCCTGTCAATGTCCTTGCACATTTGCAGTCTCCAGAATTGCACACAGTACTGTAGGTAAGGCCTCACTAGTGCATTATACAATGGCATCACCACCTCATGCCTTCTGCTAGTGATACCTCTGCCTATTCATCCCAGCATGTCACTGGTCGTAATTGCAACATTTGTGCTCTGCTTTGACACCTTTAGGTCATCAAAACTGATAACTCCTACAGGTAGGTCCCTTTCTTCCTTGGTGCTCATCAGCACCTGCTCCTTATCATGTAACTCTCCCCAGGTTTCCCTCTTCTCAGGTGCATTATTTGGGCTTATTTGGCATTGGACCTCAGTTGCCACTCCTCAGACCATGCTTCAAGCCTCTCCATGTCCCTGCTTATTTTCTCCACCCCTTCTGTAGTATTCATTCTGTTACAGATGTTGGTGTCATCTGCAAGCATGCAAACAGACCTTTCCTTCTAGCCCTTCCGTAATGTCTGTAATGAAGACATCAAACAGGACTGGTCCCAGGACTTATCCCTAAGGTACATTGCTGGTCACCCCCTCTCCCCAGATTGGATCCCATTACCACCACCCTCTGCCTCCTGTCTGTCAGCCAGTTTCTAACCCAGTTTATCAACTTGTGCCCCATTGCCAGACTACTCATCTTGTTAATCAGCCTTCTGTGTTGGATGTTATTGAATGCTTTGCTGAAATCAAGGTAGGTGACATCAAACGTCCCTCCCTGATTTATTTCCTTAATGAGGCTTTAGGGTTTCCAACCCTAATGACCCACCCCCACACTGCAGAGACTGACAGGCATTGGGGGTGTCCCTTTGGGTCATTGGCTGTAATGCTCACACCATTCCACCCCCACCCTGCAGACACTGACAGACGTCATGGTGTGCCTTGAGGTCTTCAGGCGTAACACTCACCCCATTCCATAATGAAATAAGCTGAGATGGGTGCAGTATAGGAGAATGGGGTGAACGTTTGGGCCAAAGAGTCCAAGGCACACCCTGATGCCTGTCACTGGCTGCAGGGTGGGGTGGGTGCGGAATGGTGTGAGCATTATGGCCGATGACCTCAAGGCACACACCTAACACCTGTCAGTATCTACAAGGTGGGGGGTGGGGAGTTACAGTTGGAAACCCTAATGCCCCAGATGTTTGTTGGTATTTTTGCTCCAAATTTTCAACATGGGCTTTTTGGGACACCACCTCATGAACAGTAGCACTATCATTTCATTACTCAATCTGCAAAGGTGATTTTGTGCAGCGACTGCGCCATTCGGCACCACAGGTGCTAAAACACATTTTTGGCAAGATGTAAAAAATGTAAGTTGTACTGTTCATGAGGAGGTGTTAAAAAATGGCAATGTTGAAAATCTGGAGTAACAATATGAGAAATTGGCAAAGTTACGAGCGTGCATAGAAACTGTGCAATGCATGCCCATAACGCAGTCACTTTTTGGAATTTTTTCACCAAATTTTCAACATGAGCTTTTTGGGTCCTCCTCTCATGAACAGTGGCACTGTGATTTTGTTACTTCATCCCAAAAGTTGATTTCACACAGTGCCCGTGCCATTCTGCACAACTGGTGCGAAAACACATTTCAGGCAGGATGTGAAAAATAACAGCTACACTGTTCACAAGGAGGTGTGAACAAATGGCAATGTTGAAAATCTGAAGTGCAAATATTAAAAATTGATGAAGTTACCATGCAAACACAGTCATTTTTTGGAATTTTTTCACCAAATTTGCAGCATGGGCTTTTTGGGACCCCACCTCATGAACAGTGATACTGTAATTTTGTTACTCGGTCCCAAAAGGTGATTCTGTGCAGCGACCACAAAATTATCTTTTGAGACCGAGGAACAAAATGACAGCAACATGTTCATGAGGTGGGGTCCCAAAAACCCCATGTTGAAAATTTGGGGCCAAAATTCCTTAAAATGGCTGAGATATCAACATAAGTTCAACCTCCATTGATTCCCATTATACGGCTTACCTTTCATTCTTTCAGTTTGTTGGTCAGCTTTGAAGAGTGCAGACATTTCCTGCTCTGCAAAGATTGTGTCCGCCAACCTCGAAGGGTAAGTATGGGATAAGGGGGGGTTCAGGGAGGTGGGTGCGAAGAGGGAGGGTCAAGATGGGAGAGGAGGACGGGGGAGGCAACGAGGGATGGTTTTCATTTTTACTGGTGAAAAAAAAAAAAAGACCGTGAGGGAAGGTTTTTTCATTTACAAGTAAAAAAAATACATATATAAATTTAGGCACTCTGGAGTGATCTCCCAGTGTGGCACAATAGTGGTGGGGAGTAGAGATGCAGCAAAATTAAACTCCACTGGCGAAGTGAATGTGAAGTGGCCACTTCACTTTGTCACTCCGCTACGCGGAGTGGCCAATTGGAAAGGCTCACTTCGCCTTGTAATTATTACTTCGCATTGTCATTCTGCCTTAACGTGAAGTAAGGTGGAGTAGCAACAATATTGGCAGCCCCCAGTGCCCCCCCACACACACAGTCACCAGAATTAATGTGCAGCCACAAAATGCTACTGTCTTGTGTCCAGAAAACTCCCTAGTGCTGACAAAGTGAAATGAGAGCACAACAAGAAATGCAAAGTCTCCCAGAATTAATGGCACACTCAATCATGCGCACAGTGGTCACACACAGTCACCAGAATTAACTTGCATCCCCAAAATGCTACTGTCTTGTGTCCAGAAAATTCCCCAGTGCTGGCGAAGTGAAATAAGAAGGTAACAAGAAATGCAAAGTCTCCCAGAATTAATGGTGCCATGCAAATGCACAGACAGATTAAGATTGCACTGCGCACTCAAGTGATGCAGAGTCAGACGCAAAGGCACAACAACACCTAACCAGTGCTCACAAGTCACAAATCCAAATCTGGAAAAGAAAACCTTTTGTCGGTTGGGGGGGGGGGCGGTAGTGCATGGCAGTAACAGGCCACTACCAGTAAAGATACCAAAAAGCAATACAAAAAATTCATACAGGTGCGGTGGCTAGCAGGTTCACACTGCTGCATTTACTCTAGCACAATAAAAGTTGTCTCATTTAATGGTACGCATCGCACACACACACTCTCACACACACTACAACTATTGCGTAGCAAATTGAAAACCTTTAGCAATATAACCAAATGTTTTAAACAAACTTAAATTATGCACTGCTGCACCACTACAATCAGCAAAAAAAGGTCAAGAATTACTGAAAATATTACTGCGTGTACATTAACACAGTTATACAAGAAAAATATAACCAAAACAGAAAGACTGCCTTTTTCTCCCAGTTAATCTACCTACACCACAGATACGCCCCTCCCCAAAGCACACTTCACAGCGCACAGACTGACTGTTCTAAATTAACATTTAAAATCTGCACACAAACAATAAACACTCGATGATGTGAGCACAGGAGGGTTTCCTACAATTGATGCACTAAATTTTCAGCAAAAAAAAATGGCTCAAAAAGGATTTTTTAACATCTTTTAAAGGATTTGAATCTCAGAGCTCTGAGAGAAACCTGCCTCTATTTTCCACTACACCCACACACTACACAGAAATGAGGCCGTGCAGAACAATCTAGAGCCCATGTGACCTGCCATCCCACAAAGCACTGCAAATTCGCCTTGGAGCTCAATAACAGGCGAGGTGATGCAAAGTACATTGATTTCAATGTACTTCACCTTAAAACTGGTGGAGAAGTGGTTTGGGGAAGGCGGAATAATGTGAAGTCACTGGTTTCAACGGACTTTGCGTTCCACATTATGACGCAAAGTACTCTGCTTCGCGTTGCAGAGTGCTTCGTGGATTCTGCATTACTCCGCGAATCACTCTGCGGAGTGAATTTTGGCCACTTCGCCCACCTCTAGTAGGGAGGGGGGGATGTCGGCATGTGGACTGGGTGCCCCGATGTCAGCTAGGGATTTAGATGGGTTGGGGGGACACATGCGACATTGGGAGCTGGCATCCTGGTGTCAAAAAGGGAAAGGGGGGAAATAGTTTCACCAGGAAAGACACACTAAGTGGCAGCAGGGAAAGTGGACATTGTTTAACAAGGAAAGACACACTAAGCCACAGCTGAAGGGTTCACATTTCAAAGGACAGAGCCGCGTGCCGCGTCAGCGCTGTCATTTGAAATGTTTGCTGAGATGAGCCCCCTCAGCAAACCAGTGTCATCAGGACACTGCCTGCTGATTTGCTGCCCACAGACTGGACCCTACAGCACCACTGGTCATTGGGCTGGCACCCCTCACACCTCTCTCTAGCAACTCTCATATCAACATGTTCATCTGTGCTTGCGCACACGACGAACATAAAAATGATTGGGTATCCCTGAATGGCTCTCTAGAACATTTGCTTTCCAGGCTATAACAGTCCATACATGGAATATGTTTTGACAAATAATGTTGAATATGTAATGCAAAGTATGAATCAAGTATTGTGTAGAAAAGATACTAGATACAAAAAAGTACAAATAATGCATTACATCATTGAAAATGTTTTGAAATTTTGTGCTTTAGGTGTTTGTTGTGTGTAAATTATAGAATCCTTATGACATTAAGAATATTGTATTGCACTTTAGTAAGCACTGTTTGGGACAATAATAGCAATGAGGCTTTAAATGTTTTTTTAATTGGAACATGTGACCATTTTTAGCTATAAAAGGTCTCTACCCATAGAAAGCTCTACCTTTAAAAAAGCTGATTCCGGTAAAATGTCAGATGTTTGTGGTTGCTCCCCCGCTGTGGCTGTATGTATCTACATTTAGGCACTTGGGCACTTTCTGTAGGTTTTAACTATGAAATAAAAGTCAAATGAATTGTGATTACACTCTACATTGTGACTGCTGAACATTCTCCATCAAGGGTGATTGCCGTGACTGTATTCTTCTAAGAGGATCTGGGAACCATCCAAGAGTTTGAGCTACCTTATATGCCCTATAGTAACCCTTCAGCCAAGGTAGGCCCCAACCCCCTTTCTTCCACTGGGATCTAAGTTTGTTTCTACTGTAGCTGGGTTGTTTTTCTTCCCAGAGATAACTTCACAGTAGTTTAACAATGTGGGGGAAACCAGTCTTCAGAGATAGCCAGGGGTATATGAGCAATTAAATAAAGCAATTTAGGGGATATAATCATGTTAAGGGATTCAGTTTCACCAACGATGGATAATTGCAAGGCTTCCACCTATCTAGATCAGTTTTAATTTTGTTAAGAAGTGGCCCAAAGTTGAGTTCTACAATTTGTTTAACCCAAGGGGAGATTTTTATTCCAAGATAACTAATGGACTTTGAGGTCCATTGAAGATTTAGATGATTAAATATGGTTTGTGAACAGTGTGGTTGATGGGTAACCCTTCAGTTTTCATTTGGTTAATTTTCAGGCCCGAGAATCTAGTGAACTCCTCAAGAAGGTGAAGTAGAGGTTGTATGGAATTATGGGCATCATTAAAAAGGACCACAATGTCATCCATGTACATTAGTGTTTGATATTATATTCCACTCACTGATATCCCTGTAAGATTTGGGTTTTGGCAAATTGTCACCGCTAATGGCTGTATGACCAGTACAAATAGGAGGGAGGATAAAGGACACCCTTGTCTGGTTCTTCTTTTTAATACAAATGAGGCAGATAAAGTATTATTGGTGAGGACCTGTGCTTTAGAATCTGAATACATGGCTCGGACAGCTGTAATAAAAGAGGCTTCAAAACCAATTTGTTGGAGCACTGCATATAGATACACCCACTCCATCAAATCAAAAGCTTTTTCAAAATCTATGGCAATGGCTGTGGCTAGAGTGGGAGCTACTGTACCTTGGCAACATGCATTAAATCTAATAATATACAAATATGATCTGAGCTACAGCATCCCCGGACAAAGCCCACTTGAGAAGGGTGAATTAATTCTGGTAGAAGAGATTCTAACTGAGATGCAAGGACCTTGGCATAAATCTTACTATCAACTGTTATTAGGGAAATCAGTCTATAACTCACAGGGAGCATCGGGTATTTCCCAGGTTTGGAGAGAACTATTATTGTTGCTGTGCTCATAGTCGGTGGGAAGAAGCCCTGTTGCTGCAATTTGTCATACAGCCATTGAAGGTTTGGGGATACCAGTGAAGCCAGAGAGTGGTAAAATTCTATTGGTAGTCTGTCTCCTCCCGGCACTTTTTTAAGATTGAGGGAAAGGATAGCTTTCTGTATTTCATCTGATGTGAATGGTTGATTGAGGCTTGATGCTTGATGAGGGGTGAGTTTAGGAAGGTTGAGATGTGAGAGAAAGGTGGATGGGAGTAAAGTTGAGCATAAAAGTCCATCATAACAGCGTTTATGCCACTTTTGGTGAGACAAACTTTGCTCACTACATCCTGGAGAGCATTTACAGTATGTGTCTTTTGTCCTGTTGTTTTTTGAAGCAGTATGCCAAGAGTTTCCCACACTTCTCTTCTCCCTCCCAATATTTATGTTTTAACCATAGAATAGCTAATTCAGCCTTATGAGTCATAAGTTTATGTCAAGTCTAAGTTGTAGAATATCTATGTATAGTGACGATACAGTTGAAGCTTTGGGAGTGACTTTGAAGGTCCTTTCCATTTGTTGAAGTTGAGCCTCCAAGTCTGTAAGCTCCTGTTCTCATTTTTTGTGATGAAGAGATGAGTATGAGATGATATGACCTCTCATCAAGTCTTTAAAAGTCTCCCATAGTGTAGCCGTGGTATTGCCCATATAATTTATCTGAAAATATTCTGCCACAGTGTCTTGTAGCCATGATTTAAAGTGAGGGTCCAACATAAGTACTGGGTCCATCCACCATTTTAGAGATTTGTGTGTCCCTGAATCAAATAAAATATTTCACTGTAGTGGAGCATGGTCTGAAATAACTAATGAATTTATCGTGGGTGCTATTATCATGGGTGTTTGATGTGGAGAGGTGAGCCATAAATCAGTTCTGCTGTAAGTCCTGTATGTGGGAGAATGACATGTGTAGTCTCTAACTCTAGGGTTTTGGGTTCTCCATGCATCTGCCAGTGCTTGATTGGACATCCATAATTTAACTGCATTTAAAGCTCTGACATGGGGCTCTGGTTTGACCTGACTTTTGTCCATTGTGGAATCTAGCACAAGATTAAAGTTTCCCCCTAGTAATAATGGGATCCACAACGGGAGTCCAACAAAAATGTTGTTGAATGCCCCGTCAGTGACACCGGCAGGTCGACCACATTCTGCAGTTGGCTGCCGGTTCACACTTTGCACTCTTGCTTTCTTTGGGGGGCTTCACCCCCAGAACCCCCCATGTGGGGGGGCTGTGCCCCCCACACCTCCCCACTTAAGGATTCTCAACTTCAGTCGGAGCTGATTGGGGGGTATGCAGGACCCCCGACAGACAGCGTCGGGTTCCAGCAGGTCTTCCACTGTGGCTTGGCGCTGTAGTCACTGTGGGGGACCTCGCTGGCAAAATGTCACTGTTGGGGGGGGTAACTGGTAATAATGGAGTGTTATTATCATTAAAATTAGCCTCTTGGGCAGCAGGGGAATGGAACAACTGGGGTGATTCTGTGTTTGGGGGTGTATAGATTGCCCACTGCTAGTGGTCCCTGAGGAGTCTGAAACAAGGCCAGTATCCAGCGGCCTTCTTTATCTTGAGTGGTCTTTTAAATTGTCTGGGCCAGATTTTTTTTTTTCAAATCAAACTTTTTATTTATATCAATAACAAACATCTAAAACATACATCCTCATTCCATAAGTATATCTGCAAACGTCTCGCAGGAAAGTGGATTACAGACATCACATACTTTTTAATTGTGAGGCATGCAGCAGTTTATCCAATTAAAAATACAGTCCTTGAAACATACACAACAAGACAGAAAGAGGGAAAGAAAACAAGCATTTGTCAATGCCGAATGTTTACTTGCTGGCATTGGCACTGGTAGTGAAGAAGTTACAGAGCTGCATAATAGGAATGACAGCGAAGTATTGAACTGAAGCCAACCCCACCACCACCCTGCAGAGAGTGACAGGCATTGGGGTGTGCCTTTGGGTCGTCAGGCATAACGACCATGCCATTTCACCACACCCTACCCTGCAGACACTGACAAGTGTCACAGTGTGCCTTGGGGTCTTTGGCTCTTATGCGCACCCCATTCCATCAGGAAATACGGTGGGATGGGTGCGGTATAGGAGAATGGGATGAAGTTTGGGCCTGAAGAGTCCGAGGCACACCTTGAAGCCTCTCACTGGCTGCAGGGTGTGGGTGGGGGTGGAATGGTATGAGCATGACAGGCAAGAATCCCAAGTCACACCCTGATGCCTGTCATTTTCATAGGGTATGCTATGGTCGGAAACCCTAACGCCCACGACTATTGGTATTTTCACCCAAATTTTCAACATGTTTTATTTGTGACCCCACCTCATGAACAGTGGCAATATCAGTTTGTTAGCCGAAAACTGCTTTTGCACAGCGACTATGGCATTTGGCACCACAAGTGCAAAATCACATTCCGAACAGGATGTGAAAAATGACAGCGGTACTGTTCATGGGAGGTGTAAAAAATGGCAATGTTGAAAATCTGCTGTGAAAATCTTAAAAAAACTGGTGAAGTCACGAGCGTGCATAGAAACTGTGAAACGCACACCCATAATGTAACTAGTTTGGGGATTTTTTTACAGCAGATTGTTAACACAGGCATTTTGAGACCTCCGATCATGAACAGTGTCAGTGTGATTTTCTTTATCTGTCCCGAACAATGATTTCCCACAGCGACCACGCATTTCTGTGCTGAAAGTGTGAAAACACATTTTGACCATGTTGTGAAAAATGACAGCTGTACTGTTCAGAAGGAGGTGTGGAAAAATGCCACTGGTGAAAATCTGGACTGAAAATATTACAAATTCATGAACTTACAAGGGTGCGTGGAAACTGCACAATGCTCACTCATATCACAGTCATTTTATGGAGTTTTGTCACCAAATTTTCAACATAGCCATTTTAAGACCTCTGCTCATGACCAGTGTCACTGTGATTTTCTTAATCTGTCCCAAACATTGTTTTCGCACACCGATTGTACCATTGTGCGCTACATGTGCGGAAAAACACTTTTTGGGCGAGATGTGAAAAATGGTAGCTGTACTGCTCATAGGAAGTGCAGTAAAATAGCACTGTTGAAAATCTGGTGTGCAAATATTACAAATTTGCAAACTTGCAGCAGCGCATGGGAACTCGCGAATGCGCTGCTAAAACAGTCATTTTGGGAATTTTTTCACCAAATTTTCAACATAGCCATTTTAACACCTCTGCTCATGACCAGTGTCACTGAGACTTTCTTAACGTGTCCCATACGCTGATTTCAAGACAACCGACCGCGCCCATTGTGCGCCAAGCATGGGCAGAAACACGCTGTGGGTGAGATGTGAAAATTATGACAACTGTATTGCCTACAAGGAGGTGTGGTAAAATGGCAATGTTGAAAATCTGGAGTGAAAATATTGAAAATTTGCAAACTTATGAGCGCATGAACTCTGCAACGCACGCTCGAAAAACAGTCATTTTTAAGAATTTGTTCACCAAATTTTCAACATAGCCATTTTAAGATCTCTGCTCATGAACAGTGTCACTGTGATTTTCTTAATGTATCCCATACATTGATTTCGCACACCGACTGCACCATTGCACGCTACATGGGCAGAAACACATTTTGGGTGAGATGTGAAAAATGACAGCTGTACTGCTCATAAGAAGGTGTGGTAAAATGGCAATGTTGAAAATCTGGAGTGAAAATATTGAAAATTGCGCGAACTTACGAGCGCAGCGTAGAACGGCGCAGAATGCACGCCAGAAACAGTCATTTTTAGAAATTTTTCCACCACATTTTCAAAATAGGCTTTTGAGAGCCCGCCTTATGAACACTGGCAGTGTCATTTCGTTAATCATTCCGGAAAGGTGGTTTTGCACAGTGGCTGCAAAATCACCCTTCGGGCCCGAGTAACGCCATGACAGTGCAATAATTCATGAGGAGGGGTCCCAAAAACCCCCATGTTGAAAATTTGGTGCAAAAATTCCAAAAAATGCCTGAGCTATGCAACAAAGTTGGAAAAACCCTATCTATCCCATTATACAGCTTACCAGCATTTCCTCAGTTCAAGGTCGGCTTTGAAGAGTGCAAAGCGTGTTCCCGTCCACCAAGATCGTCCAGCAGGAGTCCAGAGGTAAGTATGGGGGGTGGGGGTGGGGAGGTAGGGGCAGTGAGTGGGTGCGGTTGTGGGGACAGGAGACTGCGAAGGACTGTTTTTTCTTTACAGGTTTTTTTGTTTTAAAAGACGACGTTGGGACATTTGCCACGCTGGGTGGGCTCCCAGCATGGCAAAAAGGATGGCTGGGTGGGGGGCATGGAGCCGACGGGGATTGGGCACTCGCCAGTCATGGCATCTGTTGCCACGCTGGGGTGGGCTCCGCGTGGCACCCTGTACTGGGAGACACAGTGGAGCCGAAGGGGGATTGGGCACCCCCGTCAGCTATATGATGTAGCCACGCTGGGGTGGGCACCCAGCATGGCATATGAAACTGTGTTTCGGGGGGTGCAGCACAGCTGACGGGGGATTGGGCACCCCTGTTGGCTATACAGTGTGTGCGTTGGGGGGGGAGCAACAGCAGCAGCATGTGTGTGTGTGTGTGTGTGTAGGGGGAGCGCGCATGAGCAGGCGATATCTGATTGCTGCTCACTGAAGTGTAGCTCCCCCTTTCAACTGTATGCCACTGCATTTTGGAGCTGTCATAGACAGCTCCAGCAGGCATTGGAGAACTGCGGCCGTGCCTGCAAACACACTGACTGAATTGGAAGAGGGCTGACACACCTCCGAAAACTCCGATGATGGCACTATGTTTCTTGCACATGCGTGCAAGCAAACATAATAAATAAGAAATCAGACATATATTAAAGGGACACTGTCAACCTGCTTTTCATCATATTATTTCTAGTTGAAACCCTACATTTTATGATTGCTTACCTTCTCTAAAATTAACTGATGTTGCTGTTTGTTTTGTCTGTCTCCTTCTTCAGTAGAACTGAAATGCACAACAATGTATAAACAACCTTGTTTTGTTTACAATCCTGGCTGTTCTTACTGCATGCTTCCTGAGCATTAGAAACACACCCAAACAGTCTAGTCACTCATAAGGCAGTAGCCTCCTAAACTCCCACTGCATCATGAGGGGCTAGACTGTGTTGTGGGTGTTCCCAAGTCCAGGAAATATGCATTTGGAGTTGATCAAGGAATGTAAACAAGCCTGGTTTGGTGTGGTAACACCAGGATGTTTGGCAGTCCGTGTTTCACTTTTTTAAAGAAAATAAGAGTTGGAATCAAACTACCAGCCACATCAGCAATCTTTACTGAATTTTGGCAATATAAAATGTGTTTTTTAAACTAGGGACACTTTGAGACCTAAGGGGGTTGACAGTGTCCCTTTAAATTTAATCAAATTATAATTTATAACACAGTGCATCCCAG
This sequence comes from Neoceratodus forsteri, assembly GCA_016271365.2. Lineage (NCBI taxonomy): Eukaryota > Metazoa > Chordata > Ceratodontiformes > Ceratodontidae > Neoceratodus > Neoceratodus forsteri. Next base: position 816,527,731 of record CM028133.1, read on the forward strand.
AATATGGGCGGAGGCCTACGGGGGAGTCAGAATAGTTTCTTCATATATAAATTCATGTATTTCATGAGTTAAGCTGGGGTCAGTCACAAGGAGATTGGTGGGGTTCTTATTATCCTTGGGCTGCTAATACAGGCCAGATTTTCATGTAACAAGATCAAGACACTCTGCTTCTTGGGCAGAGCAATGCTGTGTATTTCCTGATCAACCCAATCCTGTACCAGTTTTTGTGATTCGAGATCTGTAAGCTTAGTTTCTTGCAGAAGGGCTAAATGAGTGCAGCATTTTTTAAAGGGGAACTGTCATCAATAGGGTTTCTTCATGTCTGAAAGACCATAAACAGCTAATTTGAGTGAGCCATTGTGTTTATCTGTGAGTCTTTGCAGTCCAGAGTTATTCATATGTAAATCAGCTTGCAATTAAGGGCTGGGGGCAGCCATATGTTTTAGGCTCTTGACAGGAAATGATGCACTGAGGATCATGGCCCTCCATTGACTGTAAGTTGAATATGAAATTGTCTGTTTTGTTAAGTGTGTTTTAAGGTGTTATTACAACACTTTCTACATTTATTATACTTGTTTTGTATGTGCATTGGAACTAGTGAGTTATCACCTTTACATTTTAAACTGTTAGTAAAAATTACCCATCTTTAGGGTTGCTTTAACCTCTAGGCTATACTGGCAGTTGATCATTAAAAACTACAAATCTCAAGGCTGGCTCTGTGGGGCCAACAGGTATTGGGGCCCCATATCAGGATTTCTAAACCCTGGCTGTGTTCATGTCAGTACAGATTTCTGGGGACGCCACAGCACCAACTTCTGTCTTTTTCTATTCCCTCTCTTACAGCCTTTTCTCTTACAATTTTATGTGTGAATTCGGGTCTACAAGATGCAAATGTGGCTATGTATCTACTGGCCTGGCATCATGGGGCCAGCCTTTGAAATGTAAAGTTTTTGATTATCAACTGGCAGTACAGCCTACAGATTAAAACAAAGAGCTGTGAACAAGCTTCGTTCATCCTGCAGAATGGGTTTTGATTCCATCATGCTCTACTTGTATATTATATGACCAGAGCAAGTCACTTAACCTCCCTGTGCTCCCAAACAACACCCAGGAACAAGCTGTAGCTGTGTGTTTTTCCTGGACAATCACAGTAAAAGCAACCTGAGCATGTGAGCAAGGGAGGAGGACAGGGAGGTGTACCTTGAATGTGTGAGGGAAGCAGGGAAGGTTGTTAGGAGGGAAAAGGCACAGACAGAAGAAGGCTTTGTATGTCTATAAACAAAGGGGATAAGGCATTTTATAGGTATATAAGTGAAAGAAGAAAAAATTGGGGGTGGTGGTTGTGAGGCTCAAAGGGGAGAAGGGAGAGTGTAAGGAGGGGGATCAGGACAAGACAGAAATACTCAACAAATACTTCTGCTCAGTATTCACTAAGAAGGGGGAGGATCAAGGACTACAGTTGGGTTGCAGAAGCAAGGGGTGGGGAGAGGTGAACACCAGTCCATTCACAGTGGAGAGAGTTCTGGAAGAACTCACAAAGCTGAAGGTGGATTACATCCATGAGGCCAGATGACATCCACCCGAGAATATTAAAGGAGCTGTGAAGGGAACGAGCAGCACCTCTGGCAGCCCTGTTCACAGAGTCACTCAACATGGGTGCCGTTCCAGAGGACTGGAGGAGGACACATGTAGTCCCACTGCACAAAAGTGGCAGTAGGGAGGAAGAGGGGAACTACAGGCCAGCCAGCCTCACCTCAGTGGTGGGAAAGATCATGGAGACATTGCTGAAAGAAAGGATAGTAGCACATATGGAATCCAGTGATGCTCAGGATCTGAGGGAACACAGATTCACAGCAGGAAGGTCCTGTCAAATGAATGTAATAGTTTTTTTTTGATTGGGTGACTAGGGAACTAAATCAGAGAGGGCAGTAGACGTCACCTACCTAGATTTCGACACCATCCCACATAGAAGGCTGATTAACAAGATGGATAGTCTGGGCATGGGAGACATGGTGGTGAACTGGGTTAGGAACTGGTTAACAGACAGTAGACAGAGGGTGGTGGTAAGTGAGGTACAATCTGGGGAGGGGGGTGACCAGTGTGATACCACAGGGATCAATACTAGGACCAGTCCTGTTCAATGTCTTCATTAGTGACATTGCAGAGGGGCTGGAAGGAAATGTCTGCCTGTTTGCAGATGACACCAAGATCTGCAACAGGGTGGATACTCTGGAAGGGGTGCAGAATATGAAGCGGGACCCGGAGAAGCTTGAAAGATGGTCAGAGATGTGGTAACTGAGGTTGAATTCAAAGAAGTGCAAAATAATGCATATGGGTAGTAGGAACCCTGGAGAGAGCTATAGGTTGGGGGGGGCTGACTGACACCAAAGAGGAACAGGACCTAGGGGTTATCATCTCTGATGACCTTAAGGTATCAAAGCAGTGTACAAAGGCTTCAGGGAGGGCCAGTGGCATGCTGGGATGCATAGGCAGGGGTATCACTAGCAGTAAGTGGGAGGTGGTGATGCCATTGTATAAAACATTGTTAAGACCTCACCTGGAGTACTGTGTGCAGTTCTGGAGACCACACCTGCACAAGGACATAGATAAGATGGAGAATATCCAGAGAAGGGCAACAAAGATGGTGCAGGGCTTACAGCACAAAACACAGGAGGAGAGACTAAGGGACCTCAATAGGTACTCACTGGAGGAGAGGAGACAGCGGGGGACATGACTGAAACTTTCAAGTACCTCAAGGGCATAAACAAGGTGCAGGTGGGGGACCTTTTCCAATGTAGAAAAAGTACTAGAACAAGGGGGCACGATATGAAATTGGAAGGGGGTAGATTAAGAGGTAATGTGAGGAAGTTTTCTACACAGAAAGGGTAGTTGGCATTTAGAATATTCTGCCACAGGAGGTAGTGGGGGCAAGCACAGTGAAGGGGTTTAAGCATGCCTGGGACAGGCACAAGGGAAACTTGAGAGGGGAGGGAGTGATGAAAACCCATTGATCACATAGTTTCAGTGGCCATGTACAATGTATAGGGCCTACGGGCAGACTGGATGGGCCTAGTGTTCCTTATCTGCCGACAATTTCTATGTTTCTATGTATGTGTTATGATTCTAAAAATATTATGCTCTTTCTATCCAGATTTGACTTGAAAAGAAAAAATAGGACACCACTACTTGTTTATTAATTGCAAAAACACATAGATGGACAACACAGTTAAAACATGCATAACCCGAAATGCATTATTAAAAGAGTATTTTACTTCTTTTGATGAAGTTAAAAGTATAACAGTTTCTTACTGAAATACTTTGGATGGAATGGGATTTTTTTACCGTAAAGGAAAACAAAATCAATCTGGTTGATCCTGCCACCCATACCCTTCAAGCGTGTCTTACACTCTGCAGCTATGCCGATGGACCACAACTTTCCAGAATGCCATTCCCTCTGTAATGTAAAAAAGGAAGAAAAAAAAACAAAAAAAAAACAAAGGGAGAGACAGGCCGTGTGTGTGTGTGTGTGTGTGTGTGTGTGTGTGTGTGTGTGTGTGTATATATCTCTGACAGAAGTGCTGCACTAACTGAACTGTGCTGAAAGTGGACAAAAAATATTGGCATTAATTAAATAAAATAATATACAGGTGGGTGGGTGTAAAAACCAGAATTCTGCACACTCCCTCGGTGTGGGATGCTTTTATAAACCACTTGGACTTTGCCATTGGTGTTAAAGTAGCATCCCACACCTTGGGTGTTTGTAAAATATTGGCTACACACACATACACACACACATATTATTTTATATTTTAATAATGCAGTTCAGATTATGCTTCTTTTAAACAATGTTGCCCATCCTTGTGTTTTTGCAATTAATAAACAATAAATGGTGTCCTATTTTTTTCCCCCAGTCAAATCTGGATAGAAAGACCATAATATTTTCAGAATCATAACACATGCTCAGATTGTTTTTACTGCCTTTGTTCAGGAAAGGCACACTGAGCTACAGATTGTTCCTGGGTGTGTTTTGGGAGCACAGGGAGGTTAAGTGACTTACTCTGGTCACACAATATACAAGTAGAGCATGTTGGAATCAAAACCCATTTTGCTGGATGAATGAAGCTTGTTCACAGCTCTTTGATTTAACCTCTAGGTTATACTGCCAGCTGTTAATCAAAAACTACACATTTGAAGGCTGGCCCCATGATGCCAGGCCAGTAGATACATAGCCACATTTGCATCTTGTAGACCTGAGTTCACACACAAAATTGTAAGAGAAAAGGCTGCAAGAGAGGGAATGGAATAAGACAGAAGTTAGTGCTGTGGCAGCCCTAGAAATCTGTACTGACATGAACACAGCCAGGGTTTAGAAATCCTGATACAGTGTGGGGCCCCAATACCTGTTGGCACCACAGAGCCAGCCTTGAGATGTGTAGTTTTCAATGATTAGCTGCCAGTATAGCTTAGAGGTTAAAGCAATCCTAAAGATGGATTATTTTTACTAACAGCTTGAAATGTAAGGGTGATAAGTCATTAGTTTCAATGCACATACAAAACAATTATTATAAATGTAGAAAGTTGTAATAACACCATAGAAACACACCTAACAAAACAGACGATTTCCTATTTAATCTGCAGTCAATGGAGGGCCAAGATTCTCTGTGACATCATTTCCTGTCAGGATCCTAAAATACATTGCTGCCCCCAGTCCTTAATTACAGTCTGATTTATATATGAATAACTCTGGACTGCAAAGACTCATAGATAAACACAACGGTTAACCCAAATTAGCTTTTTATGGTATTTCAGACACTAAGAAACCCTGTTGATGACAGTTCCCCTTTAAGGTGAGTCAACACTTGTTTGCATTTAATGGGGGAATTTAATCCCCGCACATTCCAGCTATGGCACTTTAAGCTGTAGAGCTATATTTGAGATGATGGGTTATGAAGTAATATAACAAGTCAAGTATTGCCCTAAACCTTAAGGGAGGCCAATAAAGGGTTGGACCAAAATCAAGCCTTCCCCCTTCTCCCCTGAGCCCCTAGCATAAAGCATAGTTCCCTATATCTTGGAACTGCAATGTCGCAAAATGCGGAACTTTAGTATGTACACTAAGTATTGGAACAATAGTAACTATAACACTGCAACAATGTGAGGACAACAAAATAAGGTAGAAAGAGATGCTGTCCCTGCTACTGTAGACAGGAGGGAATGTGCACATACTGGTAACCAATGTAATACTGCTAGGGAAGTGGGCTGGGTGGATAAGTTCACCCTTGGCCCTCCCTAAGAGTATTGAGGGTGACTATATTAATGTGAAAAAGTAAAAATCTCTTGTCACGTAATATTCTTAAAGGGTGAGTAACATAATTTCTGTACTCTAAAGGTAATTTTGGTGGCATCATATCAGCTACCTCCATATCCCCCCCTCCAAACCCAAATCATGTAAAGGTGAAGATCATTCCTTTACTGAATAGCCTGAGGTGATTCTGGAGATGTCAGGGCTGTTTCCATGGTTTAAGTCTGTGCTTGCGCCCATGAAAGGTACCAGCATATGTCCTGTCATGTCTTGACTAGGGGGGCAGTAACCAAGAGAAAGCACTCCATATGTCTTATCTACACAACTCATTTTATGAGTAGCAATGCATGAAGAAGGGGGTATGAAGGTCCCTACTCTGAGCTGCTAGAAGATAATTATTAATTCATGGGCCAAAAATATAGGAATCCCATTTGGAGAATTATATAGGGATCTGCTTTGTGGAGCCATATCTGACTTGCAGAGGTGTAGTATTACTTAATAGATTGCTGGCTGCTGATGGCTTGCTTGCATACTTCATCAGTCTTGTGTGTCTCCATTGAATGGTCATACGGATGGCCACTGATGCAGGCGGCTGATGGTGTATGTCTGAATGAAATTGCCTGTATTATACCCTCTAGTAAATGCTCAGTATTTATCAGTTGTGGCTTTGCCCCGTAGTTAGGGTCCAGGAGGGTATTGTTGAACTGGCGGCTTGCATCCCCCTGCATGTGAGATTGTGGCTGCTGTTTGCCAATAGAAACTCCATTCTGTATATACCGGTCTGCAAGAAATCTGGTTTGTACTAAAAAAAACCCGAAATTGCTCCACTAGGGGCCCTTGTAGGATTAGCACATTTTTATGCTGTGGTTGTGCAGTCAAAATTAATAAAAGCTGTGCCCCATTCTAATGGGATCCTGGTAGGAAACAGAGAAAAAATAAGAAGAAAAGAAATCCCCAATACATATTGGAATTCTTAATAAGACCTTACACTAAGTCTGGGGCTATACCAGCAAATGTGTGAAGTTTTCACCAATTATTAGTGCTCCAGGTGAAAGCATAGTGGGATAAAATACCTCTTGCAATTCAGAGCTTGCCCCAAGGGGAAAATACAGGATCAGCATGAGCCAGTGAGCTGGGGTATCTGTAAGCACAAATGAGATGTTGCAGTGCCCTGCTGATGTAATGAGGGAATACTCTCTAAAGAAAGATTAGGGCCTGAAATTCTGAGTGCTCACTTTACTGCTGTGCAATGTTTTTAATCAGAGAGGTAAATGACTGCCATATCAGAATTTATCATGGCTGATCAATGTTTTTTCCCGTTCCCTCTCCAGCAAAGTATACACACATACAATTTGGAGCTGTTGCAATTAAAGGAACACAGCCACCATTTAATTTTCTGGTGTGAGTGTTGCATGTGTGATGGGGTTGGACCAGTTGGTGGCAACATATAATGATGCTGTGTCCAAGGCACTCGACACAACATACCGATCCATATACAACCCAGGTCTTCTCACTTCAGATCCCTGTGGTTTGATGGGGGCTCTCAAGGAGATGAAGACCAAGGGTCAGAAGTTGGAGCATTGCTTTGAGAACTCACTATGGTATCAAAGAGCAATCAACTCTAAGAAGGCAGAGTTCCTGTCCAGGGAGATTGCTGCAGGAAGGAACAGACCAGCTATGCTCTTTCGGACCGTGAACACGTTACTACTATACATCCAGTCTATCTACTGCCGGAAAGAGCAGTTTCAGTTGCTCAGTGCAAGGAGTTCACTCAGTTCTTTTCAAACAGGGTGTCCTCCATTAGGGCTGGGATCTCTCTAGTGGGATATAACTCCAGCAGTAAAGGGCCTGGTATGAATGGAGGCACTCCATTTGTCTAAGAGGAGTGTCAGCTGGTGGGGTATCTGAGGTCATTGAGGTAATCTTGAAGCTGTGACCCCATTTTTACGAACTGGACCCAGGCCCAACGCATCTACTAGTGGGATGTGTTGAGTCCGTTGGTCCAGTGTTCGCTGAGATTGTCCGGTATTCGCTCTCAGAAGGTCTATTCCCTGATGTCTTGAAGGATGCATTGGTAACCAAGCTGGTGACTGGCAGAGCCCACCCTCACTGAAGAAACCATCTCTCAACCCTGACATCTTAGCAAATTATCGACCTGTCTCCAACCTTCCATTTTTGGGAAAGGTTGTGGAGAAAGTGATGGCTTCGTAGCTTGAGGCCCACCTGATGGCCTTTGACATCTACGAGCCACTCCAGTCTGGGTTTAGGAGAAAGCATAGCACTGAAACAGCATTAATTAGAGTGCAAATTGATCTCCTCAGGGTGAGAGAGCAAGAGGAGAGCAGTCAATTCTCATCCTTCTAGATCTCTCTTCAGCTTTTGATACCATAGACCATGTGGTGCTACTCAATCACCTTACAGGTTTCTGTGGACTCACTGGCAAAGTCATGAGCTGCATTGAGTCTTTTCTGTAGGAAAGGAAACAACAGGTAGTGATGGGGAGTTTCTCCTCCTGCCCGAAGTCCCTGACCTGTGGAGCTCCTCGGGGATCGATCTTGTCACCCATGTTGTTTGCGGTATACATGCTGCCCCTGGGTGATATCATTAGATGGTACGGTCTGGGTTTTCACAGCTATGCAGATGATACCAACCTGTATATGTGTTTTGCACCTGCAACATCGGACGCTGTGGACGTGCTAAATAAATACCTATCCAAGACCCAGGACTGGATGTCCTCTAACTGACTGAGGCTCAAGCTCGATAAGACGGAGGTGCTAATGATTGAGCTGGGTTGTCGGCGGGATGTGGTCACCACCAGGTCAGGAACAGGGTTGCTCCTGGGTGCCACCTCGCTGGTGGTGGCCAATAAGATGCGAAATCTGGGTGTCATAATGGATGATGGATTGACACTTGATGCTCAGGTGTCTTCCATCATCCGAAGTGGTTTTCACCACTTGAGGAATGTCACCTGGACTAAACCCTTAATCCCACCTGAGGACCTGTCCTCACTGGTACATGCTTTGGTCACATTCAGACTTGATTACTGTAATGCTCTTTACTTTGTGGTCAGTGGAGGTAACCTTTGCCAGCTGCAGCTGGTGCAGGACACTGCAGCCAGATTGTTGATGGGCTTTCCGTGGCCCACTCATATAACCTCAGTTTTGCGCAAAGTGCACTGGCTGCCAGTCAGGTGGAGGATTGTCTTCAAGGTGGGCTTGCTCACATATAAGGCCCTATATGGGTCGGGTCCTGGTTATCTGTCAGACCTCCTAACACCTGTATGCCTGGAGTGCTCACTCAGCTCATCCACGGAGGGTTATCTCATGGTACCGAGAACATGACTGAAAACAGCTGGTGACCATGCCTTTGGAGTAGCCGGGACCATGTTGTGGAATTTGTTGCCTCAATCTGTAAGAGAGACCCCTTCCGTGGAGAGCTTTAAAAGTGCACTGAAAGCACACCTGTTTAGACAAGCTTTTAATGTTTTGTAACATTTTAATGGGGGTTTGAGTCTTGTTTTATTATTTATTAAGTCATTTTAGTTGCCATCCTCTGGACAGCCTCAACTTTCTCTATAGCCTTCTGGAGATGTGGTCTCCAGAACTGGACACAGTATTGTAGGTAAGGCCTTACCAGCGATCTATAAAGAGGCAACACCACCTCCCTCATTCTGCTGTGGATACCCCTCCCTATGCACCCCAGCATCCCACAAGCCCTCCCAACTGCCTTGATGCACTGCCTGGCCACTTGTACGTCATCCAGTATGATAAACTCCAGGTCTCTCTCTCTCCTGCTTGGTGGTCATTAATAACACTCCATTTATTCTGCACTTTGTCCCTAGGTTTCTGTGCCCTAATTGCATTATCTTGCACTTTTTCACATTGAATCCCAGCTGCCATATCATTGACCACTCCTTGAGTTTTCTCAGGTCTCTGTGCATCCTTTCCACCCCCTGGAGTGTCCACCCATTGCAGATTTTTATGTCATCCACAAAGAGGCAGATCTTACCCTATAGCTCCTTTGCAACATCGTTTGTAAAGACATTAAAGAGTACATTGATCTCTGAGGCACCCTGATGGTCACCCTCACCTCATCAGAGTGAACTTCATTTACCACCACCTTCTGTCACCTATCCATTTCCCAATTTCTTACCCAGTTAACTGCTTTTGGACCCACTCATAAGCTATCCAGCTTGCTTACTAGTCTCCTATGTGGAATGGTTTCAAAAGCTTTGCTGAAACTTAGGTAAACCACATCTACTGTTTTACTCTGATCTAATTCCTTGCTCACCCAGTCAAATAAATCTATCAGGTTCAATTGACATGACCTCCCCTCACAGTGAATCCATACTGCTCAGGTCTTGTGTTCTATTTATGTCATTCAGCTGTTTTGGTTTGTGCTATATCTGTCTTATCCATTTTGCTGTTCATACCAGGCCACTTGCAAACCTCCTATCAGTACCACTGCATTCTTCCTCAATTTCTTTCATCTGGCTTCCTAGCAGGGCAGCTGCTTCCAGTCCTGCTCAGTCATTTTACTTCATTTTGCTCACTTGGTCTGGTTTAGCATTTACCACCCTAGTCCTAGTGTGCATACAGCTTTCAGCCTATCTTGCTGAGGCTGGGTTTTACCCCTTTTGACCTTTGATGTACATTCAGATTTCAGTACTTTTTCAGTTGTTGTATTTTCCATTTATAATTTTTAATATTCATCAACTGGAACGCAGTGCTTCTAAACTCCTTACTGCTGCCAAAACTAAGTACATGATCTTTGACACTAACAGAAAGTGGTCAGTGGCCCCTCCCCTCCTTGAATCCTTACTCTATGTGATAATGTGGAGCTACAGTAGTAGAGAATTTCAAATAGTTAGCAGTATGGCTAGACAATAAGCTTTCTTTCATTAATCATATTGAAAATTATTGTAAGAAGCTGTGGCAAAGGCTGGGCTTCTATTGCAGAAACAAATTCAGTCTATCTATGGATGTCTGTAAAACCCTAGTCAGAGATACATATTTACCCCTGCTTGATTATGGAGGCGTAGTGTATCGAGGTGCTGCAGCTGGCCAACTTGCCAAATTGGATGTCATTTATCATAGACTACTAAGATTCATCACTGGACTGCCTGCAAGAACCCACCACTGCACCCTCTATGCATCTGTTGGTTAGCCTTCCCTCATCACTAGATGACTGAAAAGCTATATTTACGGTCCTACAAATCTCTTAGATATGAACTATCACAATATCTCTCTGACTTTTTCTGCAAAGTCTCTAGTTTAAAACACCTGAGGAGCATGTAACTATATTTTGCTTGAAATTCCCAGAATTGCAACCAAACTTGTCAAAATGGCTTTCAGCTGGCTTGCTCCAACATACTGGAACAAACTTCAGGCCTCTCTCAAATTGAAGTCAATTGTGAGCCTCCACACCTTCAAACTATTGATCACTACCTATTGCACTGATCGTTGTACCTGCTCCTGGGCACTCTGTTGCTACTCATTGCAGAGTGACTGCTGTGTTAAAAGCTGTCTTGACTGCAGCAACCTTGCTATCTTATTATATTATGTGACTGTCTTCTATTATATTCTGCTTTTGTTACTGTGTACCTTTATTTAATTAATCAGTTTGTATAATGCTTGCAAATTTTGTTCTGATCAATATTTTGCATCCTTATAATCACTGTGATATTTCTATACTGTACTATTCTAACCAGTCTCTCCTTGCAAATGAGCTTTGCTCAATGAAGCTTTTCCTGGTGAAACTAATAAAATGAAATGAATGAATGAATGTCAGTCATTCTATTCAGCAGTTATAATTCAGACAGACTATTTCCTTATTTATTATGGTCTTGGATAAACACCTTTGAGCTAAGAGCTCGTTACATAGGTTCCATGTCAGAGAAGTATGAAAACAAACATCAGTTAGACAGTCAACCATTTATCACAGAGCTTATACTCAGGGTAAGAAAAGTTAACAAAATGAGCTAAACAAGTGCAGTTGTAATAGGCATCGTATAACTTTTGCCAGTTTACTAAGTGCTGTAGGAGGACAGGGTCCAGAATGGACAGAAAAGGTGAGCAGCCAAGCGGCCTTGTCAGGAGGGTATACAACAGGGACAGTATTTAATAGGCAGGGAAGTCAACAATTGCAGGACAATAGATTAGGGGTAAAAACAGTAGGTCCGAGTGGAGAGAGGCGGGTGAAAGGAGAAAGTAGGTAGGAAGGGAAAATAGGAGGCACATTGGGAAGGATGGGCAGCAGCTGAAGGGTTATCAAGGGAGAGGGAAGAGAAACAGAATTGGAAGGGAGGTTAGAGGAAGCAGTCACAGGTGAAGCTAGACACTAATTGTTACTTAAGTTTCTGTTTAAATGCACTCAAGGTGGGAGAGATAGATATACCTTCATTTTTTTTTCTCAGAACTCCTTCCACCAGGTTTCAACCTTGGTCACAGCCCCCCATCTTCCACCTTCTGTCTTGAACTGCAATCCTCCGGTCACCCCCCGGCTTTCCCCCTGAAGGGCGGGGCCACAGAACTGGCTCCCCTTATCCAGCCCACGGAACCATTATCTGGTTGGGGGATCCAGTGACAGAGGCTGATCGAAGCACGGGGAGGGCTTCATAGAGGTGGAGGTTCCCCTAATTTTTTTCTTTGTGTTTTCGCCCACTGGAGAGACAGATGTGCAATGATGTCAGCACACCTATGTGCAGACGTCCGCCGGCTCTCCCCCCATTAGCTGCACCTGCTATTGTCAGACACCCAGCCTCTGCTGGGTGTTGCTGTAGTACGGTGCATGTCCCTCACCCACCCCGAAGGAAGGAGAGCTGTCGTGGGACGCTCAATCCTTCCTTCCCCCTGCCAGCCCCCATCAACCCTAGTCCGTTCCTGAACCCGGGTTGCCGGTGTGGCACGAGGTGTGGCATCCAATGCCTCAACCCTCAGCACCACTGGGCCTGCCAGATATACCTTCATGAAGGGAATTGAACCAGTGAGGGGCACGGAAAGCAAAGGACATTTGGCCTTGGGAGGTGCTGCAATGGAAAGTAATGAAGAACTGGTTGTCAGAGCTCCAAGTAAGGCGAGGCTTGACACAAGGGACGAGAAGCTGCAAGACCCAAGGAGGCAACATACTTATGCTTATGTTTTTAGCCAACAGGCATGTTTGGTGTTTTAGTCTTCCGCTGAGTTGGAGCCACTTTATCTGGGCATATAGGTCACAGGTGTGAGTCATGTGTCATGCTCCTGTGGCAAGCCGACAGGCTTTGTTTAGTGCCATTTTATTCTGCCATAGGGACATGTCACTGGCAGACCTGTAGATAACTAGCCAATAGTCAACTAAGGAAACCACTGAGTTGTGAATGGCTATACTTAGGGCTTCAGGGATCAGACCAAACTTGTGCCTGTGAAGCAGACCAATGCGCATATTGACAGCTTTGGCAGTGTTATCAATATGGAGGGCATAGAAAAAGTTGCTGTCAACCATTATTCCCAAGTATTTAAAATGTTGAACAAGTTCCAGTGGTGATCCCATGTCATTACAAATTGAGAGAGGGTGTTGTCTATGTTTGTTTTGCAAGCAGGAGAACAACATAGTCTTTGTCTTTTTGTAGTTCATGATCATTTTGTGGTCACTGAACCATCTTTCAATGCTAGAGAAATCCCATTGATGCTGACTCTCCAAAACAGTAGGGTCAGGGCCACTGAAAAAAACAACCACATCATCTGTGTAGAGAAGGATGTGTCCCTGGCAGGTGAGAGGGAGACTATTCAGGAATATACTGAATAAGAGGGAGGCCCAGGATCAACCCTTGCAGGGTGCCCGAGCAGACAGGTTTACTGTCGGAGTGGACAGTACCAATTTTCACCTGCTAGGAGAGGTTTTTTAGGTAGCTTCGAAACCAAGTGACAGTGGTGGTGGAGAGACCAGTGGCTGTAAGTTGGTCGGCAAGGAGGACATGATTCACCATATCAAATACTTTTGTTAAAGCGATGTGTGCTGCCACAACAAGATGACCTTGATCAAGGGATCTGTGGATAAAGCCTGTGTATTCGAGCAGTGCTGTAGTGGTAATATGTCCAGACTTAAACCCTTGCTGTTCTGGGCATTGTAGCTGGTATTTTTCCATATAATCTACTAACTGGTCAGCTACAATTCTCTCTAAGGCTTTCAAGAGTGGCGGAAGAATGGAAATAGGTCTGTAGTTCCCAGGCAAGGCACGATCATTGCTCTTACATACAGGTGTCACTACAGCAGATTTCCACCTTTGGGGGAAATTGGAGTGCCTAAGGGATAAGTTAATGATGTGGGTTAGGGGAAACAGGATTTCTTCCAGGGAGAGGGCGGCAAATTTGAGATCTAGGGTATGTCCACTGAATCTCGCTTTACCTAGCACCTTATGAAGATATTTCCTCTCTTCATTTACCGTGATGATCCTGAACTAAAAAGGAGGGTGCACTGGGGGCTGTAGGGGTTTGCCTGGGGTGATCTGGGAGAAAAAATCAAGGGAAAGAACATTGCTGAGATTGGTGAAAGAGTTATTGAATGTGTTTGCTATGGTTTTAGTATCAAGGGTAGGAGTACCATCAATATTAAGCATGGTAGGGGCAGATCTGGGCTCCTTGCCCATGACCTCTTTTAGGTTACTCCAGAAATTTCTGCCATCATTCCAGGTCCGGGTAATGGCTTCTTTATAGTAATTTTGTTTGCTACGCAGATAGTCCTGGTGTATGAATTTCTGGCCCATTTGTAGTTCTGGATATCTAACTGTTTGCCTGAGGCCCTAGCTACATGTCAGAGGTGGTCACTATTGTTCAGGAGTTCAATAATGTCAGGGGATAGCCAGGGGTTAAAATGACCTTTGATTTTGCGTCTTTTAAAAGGTGCGTGTTTGTCACATGCTGCGTTGAAGAGGCGGATGAAATGCTCAAATGCACAGTCGACATCACTGGACCCGAGGACTACTGACCAGTCAGTGTTAAGAAGATCTGATTTCAGTAGGCCTAGATGACCCCAGATAAGGACCCTGCTGGTTATTGTTCTGGCAGGAAGTTTGGAGAACTTATTTGTTCAGCTGAACCAGACAGGGGAGTGGTCACTGATAGCATCCGGGAGTACAGTAGTGTCTGATATGTGCTTGGGGTGGTTTGTTAGTACTCAATCAAGTAATGTACTTGTGCCAGTCCTTTAGTTCATTCTTGTGGGAGTCTCAACAAGCTGTGTGAAATGAGCTACAAGGACTGCGTCTTTAAAGTGGTTAGCCTCAGTGGAGAGCCAATCGACACTAAAGTCACCAAAGAGTAAGACTTCAGCATTAAGGCTCAGACTACCTAGGCTGTCCAGTAATATCGCCTTCAGGATTCAACCTGTGGGTAGACAGCTCTTGCTTCCCTAGAAGTTCATAGCTTTAGGGTGAATCCCTCATCTTGGATGGAGGTCACCTCTGTAGGCCGCTTGTGTCCTATAGCACCTCCTGGCAGTCCCTCCAGGTGGTATGATCCAAAGCTCCAAGGGAAGCTTTAGCCATGAAAGCCATCAGTCTGTGGCACCACAGGGTGTAGTATCTAAGACTTCAGTTGCCAAAGAGTGCAGCTCTAAGCCCCAGGGGTTCCTTTAGCTGTGCAGACCATGTTGCCAGCACCTGTGAAAGCTATTCTTCCTGCATCTGCTTAAGGTCCACCTAGTCTTATTCAATATCCCCTTCTTTATTTTCCATTGAAGGATAGGCTTCCTCACAGTCTCAAGGCTGGGAGATAGCCTCTCAGCAGTAGCTAGTTTTCTCTTTCCATGTTTTGATGGGTGAGCCTCTACAATGTTATTCCATTAGAGGGATAGAAAATTATCCCTCCACAAACTTCCCTTAAATTTCAAACTCCAAATTAGCATGCTATACTGTCACAATGATAAGTTCCCATGCCAGGCAAGATGGTGGCTGAGGCCGTGGATCTCTAGAGATTTCCTCCACAGGGTTTTTTTTTTCTCTCCTGAGTTCTGAAGGCCATTCTACAGTATGCAAGTTTAAGTATAACATTTACCCTAGTAGTTGGATTCTGCTGTAAGCTGGGGTTGGATGGTGGCTCTCTTTTCCTACAATCCCGATGTTCTATTTCTCTTTATGGAAGTCATGCTTCTGTAAGCTATCATTTACCAGTTGCTGTCGGTCTTTACTGCAGTCAGTCTCTGTCTGTTATCAGTATCACCAGCTGCTGTCAGTACTCCACTCAGTCTCTGTGTTCACCACATGCTTTGCAGTACTTCTGGGCTCCTTCCTAAGGTACCTTTAGCCTAACGGAATTATGTTCCTGTGGGACCTCTGGGGCAAAACCATCCACAAGAGGGATCCTTTGTCATTGCGGTACCTCAACAGGGTAGTAGTCCGAGTGTGAACAGCCAAAGTATCCGCACATAACAGTCAAACAACAAATTCATTTAACTACCTTCAGACTATCAACAACGTTGCACAAACATAACTCCTCCTTACATTGTGTATGCCCATTGAACATATTTACACCTAAGATAAATAAAAGTAAACTGTAAACAGGTAGTAGCTAAGAAAGAAAAATGTAAAATAAAAGTTCAAATAATAGAGAGCCTGCAAAGGATTGCTGTGGGTAGTGATTTGTCTGTGGCCACTGCCCCTCTTGACACCTGAGCTGACATGTCAGAGAGGTGGGCAGGTTGACTCCCACTAAGGGAGAAGCTAAGCAGGCAAATAGGGCTTCCCAGGGGGTGGAGGGTTTGTGGCCAAAGTGGAGGAGGAACAGAATACTTAAACAGGAGCACAGCAGTGTAGCGCCCTCTTGCTCATCTAGTACAGACAAAACCGCTGCAGGACTTAGCAGTGACTTGGTAGCTGGTTACAATAGGCCACTCTTTTCAGCATTGATAAGGTTTTCTCTTTGGGCCCTCCAGCTGGAAACTGGTTGGTAAGCCAGCATTTTTGTTAGGGAGTTGTTGCACATACTTTGTGAGTAGTTTTGTGGGGCTCCTTTTAGGGTCATGTTACCTTGGCAAAATAGCTGCCAGTTCTGGTCCTGCTGATTTTAATTAATTTGTTATATGGGTTTTGGCTTTCATTTAGCTGACAGTCCACAGGAAGCGTTAAACTTAACAGGTTCCCTTAGCCTGTTGGATAGAACTGCCAAATTCCTGTTTCCTGTCTTTCAGAGGGGAGTTCTACAGTGGGGGAGTCCATGATCAAGCGATGGAAATGCCTGCTCACACACCATCTGTGCAGCAGGGCTGGACCCCTACTCTGCAGAACACTGAAGGAGTCACATGGCAGTTGCCACTGAGTGGGTCCACCTGTGGTAGTCTCCCAGGCCCTGTTGTTGTGGACTGTGTTTGTCTGTTGCCAGATGGGTGTGACTGGGAGCTGGATTTTGAGTGCTCACTGTCATGTCATACTAAAGGAGCTCACTTTGGCGTAGCATACCTCAGGGCAGAATGCTGAGGAGCCATGTGGCATCCTCAACTGATTGAGTCTGTCCATGGGAGTCTAACAGGTCCCCTTATGACTTGTGACTGTGTTCCACCAGATGGGCAACACTGGGAGATTGTTTTTGAATGGGGAGCTATCATTATGGAACACTTTCAATTTATAGTTAAAAGGGCAACTGTTTTTTCAGAACACATTGTTACCGTAACAGTTCAAACCATTCCTTCTGATAGCATTTCCCTTATAAACCATCTCTCTACTGTCCATATGTGCTGCTATAGTAACAACAACAAAACACAAACTAGCCTAGCAACATTCTGCAGCTGCGGGTGGGCAGGCCCTTCTGACACAATCCAATGACGGAGAATGTGCAGCAGCAGTCAAAAGCAGAAAATAAAGTACTTTTAGCTTTATGCCAACAAAACATGCTGACAGGCCCTTTAAACTGGTGATTGTCAAATAAAAATACTTGCCTTTATCTGTTGCTGTCTGATGTTTTCCCATGCTCTATTTGCAGTGTCAGTGGCTCAGTAGGTAGCACACTCGCCTCTGAGGCCGGGAGATCAGAGGGCTGTGGGTTCAGTTCCCACATCTGGCACTTGGGTTAATATCCCAGTACTGATACTGTAATACAGCATGAGAGGAGTGCTGCATTTCTGAGGTGCCGTCCTTCGGATGAGATGTTAAACCGAGGTCCCATCTGCCTGGATTGGTGGTAGTTCAGGTGGATGTTAAAGATCCCATGGCTCTTATCGAAAAGAGTAGGAGAATTTCCCCGGTGTTCTGGCCAAATTTCCCTCATTCACTAAAAATACCACCAACAGCTTAATCTGGTTCAAGGTCAGTTGGCATTCATCTGTATCCCCCTCCCCCGGGTCGTGCCTGAAAATAGGCAGGATTTGTCTAGTGCACTTACCCGGTCAACAAAAGCTAAATAAATTTGTTTTCTGGCTTAATACAGCTCAAACATTTACACTGGTTTTGGTGTGAGATCACTTTAGCGTTTTATATGACCCCTTTACATGCATTGCAGTTGTAGAGTTTAATGGTCTCTTTAGGCTACGTCCTTGCTAGTTTATGTACATGTTGCAATTGGACAAGAAACTAGCATTAAGCGATCCTTTTTGTCACAGTGAAGATATATATTTTTCTGATCTGCAAGTGTATCTCAACATTATTGATATTTTTGTCTTACAACACAGTTATCAAGAATGATTTAAATGAATAGTATCCAGTTATTTATTTTATGTTATTTTCAAAAGTTTCACCAGGAAAGGCATACTGAGCTGAAAATCAGCTCATTTCCAGATGCATCCTTGGGGAAAAGGGAAGTAGGAAAGGACAAATAATCTAAAAATGCAAGGCAGAATAATCCAAATATACAACTACAACATAGATGTACATGTAAGGAATTTGTACCAACAATGCAATTACAGGTGATTATGGAGATTAAGTAGATCAAAGCAATATTGCAGTACCTTCCAAGAAGAAAAAGTACTTACAAAATGATCAGGAGGGTGCTAAAGGGAGGACAGCTGAGGGGAGGGGAAGAAAGTTTGGCAGATGGGGAGTGTGGGCAATGGAGTTATCTGGGCGCTGTAAGGGGCACGATTAGGTTAGATGAAACAATATAAGTGGCATGATAGGTTAGTTTAGACGGGGGGGGGAGAGGTAGGAAAGGAGTTTGCAGGGTGATGTAGGGTGTACAATAGGTTAGTACCCGAGGGGGGAAGAGTAAGAGATTAGCAAGGAGAAATTAAGGAGGAGCAGAAAATAGGGGGAGTGAGCAATAGGGATCAGTGAAGCTGCAGGATGGAAGAGGATGTAGTGAGAGGGGAGTAAGGAGGACAGGAGTAGGGGAAAAAGGCAGGGGGATTTTAACAGGTGGTGGTAAGGAGAAAGGAGTAGGGATGGTGAGGGGAAAAGGGGTATGGGAAAGGCAGGAGGATTCTGACAGGGAATTGGGACAAGGAGATTTCAGTAGAGCTGAAACAGGAGGAGGGTGAGAGCATCAGGGTGAGATGAGAGGAATTAGGAACATTTACAGTAGGGGGATATGAAGATATGAAGATGTGAAGAAGGGAGAACAAAGAGTGGGGTAAAGGGGCAATGTGGATGGATAAGGGAAGGGCATTTCAGAGTTTAGGGAAGTGGTAAGAGAAGGTGGCCTGGCCAGCAGTAGTTGACCTAGGAGAAAGAGCAAAGGACCAATGGCCAGAGTGGCAAAGGGTGTAGGTGGACAGAAGGGGGGGGAGGCTGGAGGTGAGGTAAGAAGGAAGGGATCCAAACCAGTATTCGGTGACAAAGGTAGCACAGTGGGCGAGGCATCTGTCTTCAAGTGGTGGGAAGGAGAGTGAGTTATAGAGGTCACAGTGGTGAGTCCAGGGTGGCAGTCAAAAGTGAAATGACAGAATGAGTGAAAAAGGGTATCCAGTCTTGTCTGGGTGGACTTAGGAGTGACACTGTAGACTATGTCTCATAGTTGAAAATAGGGAGCATCATTTTCAGGACAAGCAGACAGTGGGCCAGTAAGGGGATATATCCACGATTCTTATATAGTGCACCAAGCTTGGGATGCAGTTTTCTGTGGATGGCATCCACATACCCAGGAAACTCAAGGTGCTGGTTGAGCCAGACCCCAAGGTACTTGAAAGAGGTAACATCCTCGATCATAGTCTCTTCCAGGGTGTTGAAGGAAGGAAGGGTGGAAAGCCTAGAGAGTCTCTGCCTAGTGCCAAAGGTGATGGAGACAGTCTTCTTAGCATTTAGGAACAACTGACTGGAGTGGAACCATTGCTGAAATTTGTCATAGTCCAGTTGGAGACTGTTTGCAATGACAGAAGGGGAGGGGCCAGAGGCAAACAGGACAATGTAATCTGTGTATATATGCATGAATGCCGAGGAGCAGACAGCAGGGAGGTCATTTAGGAAAAGAGAAAAGAGTAGCAGGCCAAGAACAGAGCCTTGTGGGACTCCAATGCTGATGGGGGACTAGGAAGTCACCTATTCTAGCTGACTGCATCCTGCCCTCAAGGTAGGAATGGAATCAACGAGTGCTGGGGGGTGAAAGCCCTGCTGCTGTAAGTTTGTCGAGGAGGAGGGGGTGGGATATGGTGTTGAAGGCCTTGGCCAGATCGGCGAAGATGACGGAGGTGATAAGGCCCTAGTCCATACTGTGAAGAAGGAGTCAGTAAGTCAAAGGAGGGAGGTTGAGGTGGAGTAGAATTTTTGAAACCCAGACTGGAAAGGTGTGAAAAAGGAGGAAGAGTCGAGGAAAGAAGAGAGCTGGGATAGCACTATGTGCTCTTGAAGGTTTGCAAGGATGGGGAGCAAAAAAGATAGGATGGTAGTTGCCTGTATTGGAGGAGTCACCACCTTTGGGAAGGGGTATGACAATGGCGTGCCTCCAATAATCAGTTACAGAGGCAAGAGAGAATGAGAGATTTAAGAGAGAGGCAAGTGGGGATGTGATAGTGGGGGTGGAGAGATGAAGGAGACTGGGATCGAGTCCATCAAGGCTTTTACTCTTTTGAGGGTTTAGGGCTAGGAGGGCCTTTAGGGTGTACGATGTGGAAATGGGAGGGAAAGAGAAAATGGGGGATCGTGTGGGGTACAGGGGGTTGGTGCAGAGGGAGAGGAAAACGGAGGGGGGAGAGAAGAGAAGGGAAGAATCACAGGAGGTGAAGAAAGTATTGAATTTAGAAGCCACTGAGAGGAGGTCAGAAAAGGTGGTGTCACCCACCCTGAGGATCAGTATAGGGGGACTGGGCAGGGGTGGAGAAGAGGGCTTGGATGACCTTCCAGAACTCAGAAGGATGGCTGATGTTAGCTTGAAAGGAGGCAGAAAAGTACTCGGCTTTAGTGAGTCTGATAGACCTGGTGCAGTCGTTTCGAACGGCATGGTACTTGTGTATGTTGTACATGTAGATGCTTCAGTCATACATTACAATATGCAGCAAATCTATCTATTATGCATGCCTGTTCAACAGGGTTGTCAAGAACTAGCCATGTCATGCCTGTGCTGCACAAACTGCACTGGCTGCCAGTGCGATGGAGGATCACCTTCAAGGTTGTGCTGCTGACCTATAAGACCCTACACAGACAGGGACCGGGTTACTTGCAAGACCTCCTTCGGCCTTACTGCCCCCTCCACCCACTCCGCTCCACCGACAAGGGATTGCTAGAGGTTCCTAGGGTCCGTCTTCAGACATCAGGTGCTAGGGCCTTTGCTTTTGTAGCCCGACACTGTGGAACTCTCTACCTCATTGGATTAGGGAGTGCCTGTCCACTGAGACTTTTAAATCCTCTCTAAAAACATATTTGTTTGGCTTGGCATTTGGGGATAACATTTAGCTTTATTATTGCTGCCTTTTTATTTTCATATATCTTATTTGATCAATTGTCTGTTTTTATATTGTATATGCGCTTTGGTTTTTGAAAAGCACTTTAGAAATAAAATCTGATTGATTGATTGATTCAAAGTTCACGTCTCATACCCATGGTGTAATCTCAGCTTAATGAACACAAGAATTCTGCTACCATCTTCCACTGTGTAATGTCTAGAAACTACAAGTGAGACACTGTCAGCAGCAGTGCATGATAATAATGTTGCATTGCCTCCATCTAAAGTAAGACTACTGCCGTGGGTTGCCCTCATGGGTGCAGATATCATGCATGCGCAAATTGGAGTGCAGACACCATCTCAGTTGTGCAGTCATGCATGCACATTGTGGCCACTGTAGCAGGGTGGCTAGGGGTCCCTGGCAACTGCCAGTGGCTGATCTATTTCCTAGAATAGCAGCAATGGCGCAGGATAGTTATGATGACTGGCCTCCATCTTGATTAAGGCAGCATCTATGGGTTGCACTTATGGGTGCGAGTACCATGCATTTACAAATTGGACCACAGCTGCCATCTCAGTGGTGTGGCCATGCATGCATATTGTGGCCACTGTAGCAGGGTGGCTGGGGGCGCCACTGTGGCTGGCGGCAGTCGCACTTGATTTTCATTTAAGTCCAAAATGAGGTTAAACGTGTAGCACATAATATAGTATGAAAAGGATTTGTGCTTACATCTCAGTGTCTATGTCTATGCCAGCCCACTGGCACAGCAGCAGCACTACTGCTTGCAGTGCCAATGACCCGGGTTCAGATGTTAGACAAAGGTGGCGGAGGGCTAGCTGGGGCTGGAGGATTGAACATCCACAGGACTGCTCTCCCCTTCCAGGGTGGAGAGTGGGGAAGAGCTTGGTGCTTCACTAATCTCTGGCAAAAGCCAGGGGAGAGGCAGCCCAAACCAAATGAGGTGGGAGAGACATGGGAGACATCATTGCAAGTGCCTTAATGTCAGCGCATGCCACGTCTCCCAGGGAAGAAAATGGAAAAATCTCCCAGTTGTGTAGGATGACCACAGGCCCCACACCCAGTGACTGGGGGGAAAGCAATAGGGAACTACGGGAGAGGTAAGCCCTGGGGAAAACTATAATGATGGGGATGGAAGTACTGGTGGAAAGGAGGGACAACCGGGTTGGTGAGCAAAACAAAAGTCTAGCCCCAGTTTCTCCTCACAATCCTTTGTTGTTGTATCAAGCGGTTCACTCATGCTGGTGTGTAAACAAAGAGTGCTCGGTAAATGAGAGAGCAAGCAAAATGGCGACACGACAGGTGGGGGGCACAGAATTGGTTGCCCCGCCCTAGCCAGACTGCAAGATGTCTAAATGATTTTCTGTGGGGGGCTATGCCCACGGCACCTCCCATCTCCCCCATCATGGGGGGATGTGCTACCCCCTCCAAACTATATATAATGAACTCCAGGTCAGACATGCCAAGAAGGGCGGGTGACGCAAACACGGTGTGAGTGCAGGCTGTTCTGAAATCCAGAATGCCCCTGTCACTCACAACATTGAGGTGGCGCCCACATTATGGTGCCTTAATGATGATGTCCTTACAATGGTATACAGCAGCAAGCAGAGGTGAATACTGAAGACGGGGTTTTAATGTTTTCTGAATTTTGTGTTTTCATAGTTTGCAGTGATTCAGGATGCCCAGAAAGGGGGATGAGGACCGAATCAGAATTCTTTTTTTTTATCGTATAAGATTTTTATTGAGTTTTAGGTTTTACATAGTATACAGCAATATTATCCACCATAGCTTAACAATATCAGAACATAGGAGTTAGATTGCAGTATCACCCATGTATTGTTTCTAAGTTACAATTAACTTGCGCTATTGTGGAATTAACTTTAATCAATATACAGTGTATGATATTATAACTGATCTGAAGGGTGGAATGCTTACACCTTCTATTACAGGTACAGGAGAACAACAAACTCTTATCAGTCTGTCTAATGAGTAACCACTGGTGGGGAGGATTTGCAGGTGGAGAGGGGAGTTTACATAAATCAGACAGCAAGTATGGTTCCCATTTGGATTGATTGTATGCCAGGTTCTCTCCATGTATGTATGACAACCTTTCAAATATAGATAATCTTGCCAGTGCTGCATGCCAAGACTTCCGAGTGGGAAGGGCTATTTGGCACCAGTGAGAAAGTAGCAGACATTTAACTTCTAAAAGGGCTGATAGGAGCCAATCTTGGAGCAGTCTTGGGAAGTGGGGTAGAGAGGTGATGTCTCCTAGTAGAAGTCTGGGGTTATTAAGAGTTACAGGAGCCTTAAGTACCTTGGAGAGGTCCCCCGCCATCATGTTCCACCATGATGTGAGAAGTGGACATGTCCAAAGAATGTGTAAGAGGTGGGCATTGGACTGGGAGCATCTCCAGCAGTGCATGTGGTTAAGCAGGCCTCTCGTATGGAGAGCTACCGGGGTACGGTGTCAAAACATCAAGATTTTTAATTGCAGGAATTGGCTATTAGTGTCTCTATACACTCAGCCTGCATTTTTAAGATAAGTGTCCTACTGATTCTGTGAGATGGAGGAAGTCAAGTATGTTTCCCACCGCTGTTTACATGTCGATGTAACAGGTGGTTGGGAGTCTCTCCATGTAGCATAAAAGTGCCTCAGCAGACCCTTAGTAGTAGGATGTTTATGTAGGGTATCAACCACTGCCATGGTGTCGGTTGACATTGGTTAGTAAGAAGAGGTTGAAGAATGCTACGTAGTTGAAGATATTTCGAGAAATCGTTATTTGGGATACTAAATTTGGCTTGCAGTTGTGTAAAGGACAAAAGTTGCTGCGCCCTAGGGGAGCATATATCCTGTACCAATCTGATTCCAGCACTCTGCCATGAAGGCCAGTAGAATGGTGTTCCATCAATTTGGAATAGGGTATTGTGCCAGAGTGAAGCATAGCTGAGTGGAGGGGACCATGCCTGTTTTTGCATGTATGTTTTGAGTTTTAGCATTTTCCATGCCTTGACTGTATTTGTGATTGTAGGGGGCAGGGATAGCGGCAAAGAAAATTTGGACGTGGGAAGGCAGAATAGAGGAGCTCCACCAGCCATATCCATTTTGAGTTGTACCTAAAGTGGTGGGCCTGTTTGGTTGGGTATGAACCATTTTATCGCCTGTGCTGCCATACAAGCAAAGTTATACCCTAGGAACCAGGGAACATTAAAGCCCCCTTGTGACGAGTGTGCCCTCAGTTTTTTTTGGCTCCTTCTAGGGGGTCTATTATCGCAGAGATATATTGATACTCGTCATTCTATAGTAGTAAATAACTTAGGGGAAAGTGAGATGGGCAGATTGTTAAAAAGATACAGGAGTCGAGGAAACAAAAGCATGCATACAGCAGCCACCCGACCTGGGAGAGAGAGCTGTAATTTACACCACCTCTTTATCTCTGTTATAAGCTGTGAGAGTAGGGGGGAGAAATTGACAGATTCGAGCACAGACCAATTAGTGGGAATCCGAATACCAAGGTATGTAAAACCCTGGGCAGCCCATGTAAGATCAGTACCTTGTAAATAATTATTTGTGCAACCGACGTTTGAGGGGGACCATGGTAGTTTTCCTATGGTTAACTTTTAGACTGGCTAGGGCAGCAAAATTTTCAAGAAGTTTGAGGGTTGCAGGGATGGACTGCAGAGGGTTGGACAAGGTCAAAAGGAGGTTGTCCGCATAGGCTGCAACCAAATAGGTATGTGCTGCCACCCTAATACCATGGATCTGGGAAGAAGCTACCGGGGCCCGGATCAATGGGTCCAAGGACACCAGAAAAAGGAGGGCAGAAAGGGGGCATCCTTGCCTTGTACCTCTGTTAAGCAGGAAAGGAGAAGATATGTCACTGTTGGTGAGGATACACGCTGTGGGGGAACAGTATAGTGTACTAATCCATTGCCAGAATTGTGCCCCAAAACCATAGGTGTTAAATATTTTGTGAAGGTAGGGCCATTCAATGGAATTGAATGCTTTTGAGAAATCTACAGCCATGGCAGCCATTGAGGATGTGGATCTGGATGCAAACCACTAAAGATTCAGTAAAAGCCTAGTATTTTCGGTTCCGGACTTGCCATGCATATAACCTGCTTGTGCAGGATGAATGATGGATGGAAGAATAACCATCATTCTAGAGGCCAGTGCTTTAGCTAGAATTTTTGTATCAACCGACAATAAAGATATTGGCCTATAATTGGCACAATCCATGGGGTCAAGTGATTTTTTTGGGAACAAGGTAATCAGGGCATACTGCATCGAATTTGAGAGGGATCCGGCCATATGGGAGGCTTGCAAAGTCAACTCATGGGATTGTAGGATGTCGGGCCCCATGATTTGTTATAGCTCCACTGACATGCCATCTGGACCAGCAGCTTTCCCGCGGGCCATATTAGAAAGTGCCTTGCGAAGTTCTTCACAGGAAAGAGGGGCATCAAGGAGGGCTACTTGGTCTGGGGTAAGAGTCGGCATAGGGGTTCATGCTATAAGGTGGATATACCCTGGGAAAGCTGAGCTCCTGTCATAGAGGACTGGGATTGATAAAGGTTTTCATAAAACCTTTTCATGGTATTGTTCATGTCTTGTGGACTCGAGATGGGTGTTCCAGTGGGAGAGCGTAGTGCTAGAATTTTGTTTTCCACCCGTTGTCGGCGCAGATGAAAGGCAAGGAGCTTGCCAGCCTTCTCTCCACTGTCCCAGTAAGTTTGCTTGGACTTAAGTAGGAGCCATTCCGCTTTCTGGTGTAGAATTATATTAATTTGATACTTTAATCCTACAATTTGGCAATGTAAGGTGTGATCTACTGGGGTCAGAGGGGCTTTTTTGAAGCATTGTTCTAACACATAAATATCTGTTTGCAATTTAGATAGCTGCAATTTCTGAGCTTTCTCCTGAGCAGCAGAGAAGGCAATAATATGGCCCCAAATGACCGCTTTGAAGGCCTCTCATACTGTTCCAGGGGAGATGCCACAGTCAGAGTTAAGGGCGAAGTAATCCTTTGTTGCCTGCGTCAACATAGAGCAGAAACATGGGTCTTTAAACAAGAGCGGATTGCATCACCATCTGACCCAATGGGGGAGACTATCTGGAGGAGTATAGGAGATTTGGACAGTTGCATGGTCTGAGATAAGGATCGACCCAATGGACAAATGTGAGATACCTCTGACTGCCAGGTCATTGGTGAGCCATAGGTCAATCCAGCTATGAGAACCATGGGGTGCAGAGTAAAACGTAAAGTCCCGGCCTGTGGGATGATCTCTGCGCCAGATATCTACTAGGGCCCATTCTTCCATCTTATCCTGCAACGATTGTCTGCTTTTAGGTGTAACATGGGGTGTGGGGTGAGATTTATCCAGAAAAATATCATTAACCATATTGAAGTCACCACCTAGCACTACGGGGATAGGTGCCCCATCAGGGTTAAGCGCGGAGAGAGCCTGGCTTATTTCTGGGAAAAAGTCGATATGGTCAAGGTTTGGCATGTATAGATTCCTGAGCAACATGGAACTCCCCAGTGAGGATAGCTTCACTACTACCCAATGTCCCTGGGTGTCCTTTTTAACATTCTCCACTTTCCATATGGATGCACGTTTAAGGAGAATAGCCACCCCCTTAGTTTTATTTGCAACAGAGCTTACCACCACTTCCCGTACCCAAGATTTCTTGAGCCATGAAGTAGCTCAGGACAGTAGATGTGTTTCTTGCAATAGTGCAATATCCACACGAAGGGATCGCAGGTGCTGCGGTACCTTTGTGCATTTAACTGGGTGGGTCAGCCCTTTGACATTCCAGGACACCCAGTGAAAAGCAGTTGATACAGGAGCATCTGCAGCCGTAATGTAAGGTAATGAATTAGAGGTACTCACTGTGGTCCAATGAGAGGAGGGGGATGAACTCACCCTAGTTGTCGTTGGGTAACAGCACCCTAGCCAAAATAACACTGCAAATCCATAGAACCCACCACAAGGAGGTGTAAGTATTACTGAATCAAAGATCAGGTGTTGGCTGAAGTTCGAGACAAACTGTGTAAGCAGAAGAAAGAAACAAATAGTTAAATAACTATAAAGATTAATATCTCTCTCAAATAACTTCAACAGCAACTATGCTACGAGAGTGGCAGTCAAAGCAAATGAGGGTAGACTGCTACCCTACAGCTATGCTCAATCCAACACTCAAAAGGGGTTATAATGTGGAAGTCCAATCAGGAAGACCCTGTTGCACCAAAAGCCCTCTGAGGTCAGACCTCTCGATTCCGGGGTTGGGTGGGGGGTGTATAATAGGAGGAAAGAGATGGGGGGAGCTGGTGGGTTTGCCCACCTACCAGTAAGCTTAACTTGTAACTGTAAGGCAACAGGCCTGAAAGGTAACCTGTGACTCAGGCTACCAAGGGATAGGGAAGGAACATTCTCCATGTATAAGGAGAGAAAAAAAGAGGGGAGGTAACACTCTTGAGCTAGTGAGCGGGAGTAGGAGAGGATGTGCCCAGATCTGGTTCAGCCAAAATACTGGACCACTACAACTGACAAGAGTGGCCTTATGTGAGAGTACATAAATCTTCAGGTAATCTATCCTTCGGACTGCTCAGGAGTAGCCTGGGTAGGAGTTCCAGAGTTCAGGGTAGTGCTAGTGGCAGCTGCAGCATAAGAAATCGGACCAGGTTTAATTGGCGATATTTCGTCCAGCACTTCGACCAATGAGATATCTGGGAAGTCTGCCCAATCTGTTGAATGAGTGATGTCCATGTCTTGGGAATCTAAGTGCTTTGGTTCCCCAGCAGGAGGAGACTCTTCTCTGCTAATCTTTGCAGGAGGGGCTGCGAGGTATTTACTGGGCGAATATTGTGGCCTATGTCTAGCACATTGGTGAGATTTAGTGAAAGTGCTGGCATCTCGCTGGGGTAAAAAGGCTGGTAGGGATTGTTTTGATGTAGCTGAAGTGGCCAGGTTTGGAAAGGAGCCCATTAGCGGTGGGGGACCCATCTGAGGTAGGACTGGATGAGCTGGTCCGTCAAGTAAATTGTTCCCCCGGACCCTTACAGGAGAAGAGTTGTTCCTAGTAGAGACCTCAGCAGAAGATGACTACCATAGCCTTCTGGGAATTGTAGTTGGCAAAAGCAGTGAAGGCCAGTACCTTGCTAGCCAGAATTCTAGCTCTTTTGGCTGATCCACAATTACTTCCCTCCCGTCTTTATACACCTGCAGTCTGGTAAGGTTTTTAAATTGGAATCTGAAATTATGCTGGTACAAGAAACATTTCAAGGGGCCAAAAGCCCTTCTCTTGGCTACAGTTTCCTGAGCAAAGTCCTGATATATTGAAATATGGGTCCCTTGCCAGCGGAGCTCCCCAACATCTCTGTCAGCTCGTAGTATCCTTTCTTTTGTGCAGTAGCGGAGCGAGTTCATTGATTTATTGGGCCGCATAGTCACATGGTGCGCCCATTCTACATCTATAGGGCCCCTCCAACAGTCCCCCAGTATGAGGGGAAGATTGTCGTTTAAAAACTTTTCCATCAATTGCCCCACAGCCCATTCCGGCAGGCCAATAATTCTAAGATTGTTACACCTGCCTCTGTTTTCCTGATCCACAGTTCTGTCCCAGAGAGCTGCCACATGTTCCTCCTGCTGATGCAGGCGTTGCCACATTTGGTGCTGCTGTATCTCACAAGTTTCAATCCTTGGTCCAGAAACATTCATGTGGTCTTGGAGCTGATGAACTTCAGTAACTGTACCTGCCAAAGTTGAACGAATACCATCTATGCATAGCAAGACTGTTTCCAGCATTTTTGTTATGGTTTGTAGAGAGTCCCCTACCGAAGCTGGTTGTGGTGTCGTTGAATTAGTAGGGTAGTTAGGTTTAGCAGCCAGGGCACTTGTTGGTGGGTCCATGGTGGTGGGGGCCAAGGAGTAGAGAGGTAATCTGGTCCATGCCTGTAATCGCTCTTTAGGAGGAGAGCAGTTACGCTGGTGGTAGCCTCCGAGTAGCGATCGCGGCCTAGCTAGGCCAGAAGTAGTACAGGGAAATGGCGCCACAGGCTGTGAAAGAGCATCAAGAATCCCAACAAAGGAGCACGCTGCCTGGTAGGCAAGACTTCACCCGTGCATTAAGTCACATTTTGGGGGAAAAACTCCACAGGATCGCAGCGTCCAAGCTTGGATAAGGTACAGGCAGAAGAGAGTTCGCAGATTAAGCTGCCATCATGTTGGTGGCTAGACTACGTCCCTGACTGAATCAGAATTCTAGCAGAAGTTAATGGCCTTTGGCCAGCCAAAATGAAAAGCATGGTGGGACACCTGCTTCTAGAACCTGAGGGGGCTCAGCCCATCTGTGGTTCAAGCTCAACAACAAGGAAGAGAGCACTCAGAACCCAGAAAAAGATGGCTAATTCCATGTTCAGCTTCTAAACAAAAACTTTATTTTTCTTCACAATTAGCCATCAAATTTAATGCAGGTCAGCCCAACTAGGCTACCCACCCCTGCACTTCACTCCAACTGAGCTTTCTTAGGGGTTGTTCCAGCTCAACTGGCTCTGCAACTGCAACTTACAGTATTCACATAGCTGGCTACAGTGGACTAACCACCAGTGGCCATGTTGAAGAATGGTAGGGCACGAAAACCCCAGCAGGCACCTACTGCACCCTTAAATCCATTACAAGGTAGGACAAATTTCAAACACTGAATTGTTAAAGAATGGAGGTATATTCTGAAGTATGCTTTTGTGGGTCCCAGCCCAAGGGGTGACCCAGCACCCAAGCACCCATGCACAAGGAGAAGGGAGGGCTCCTCAACCTGCAAGGTCAGCTGATAATGATCTCCCATTACTTGCAGCTCCACCAGATCAGGAGGAGATTCCACTTTCTCCATCTCAGCAAAGTCAGCCCAGTCAGTAGCTATGCCCCTGGTTTTGGTGCAACCTATGCCCTTGGCTTCAGTGGCTCTGCTGCTGGTACAACACCTGCAGCTGGTAGACCTAACCCCAGCTACTCTGGCCTTACCCCAGCCAGTGGCACCCATGTACAGACTTTTGCTGCTCAAACAAAAGCTTGATAAGGTGCTGGCCTGCACTGATTCACAAGAGTGCAAGCATCTGGAATCTCAGCCAGTGGGGTTGGTGCCTGTGGTAGTGCAAGGCGCAGTGGTTTCACCTCCTACTCTGGCAGTGCAAGGTCTGATGCCACCAGTGGCCATGAGCTATGTAAGGTTGGGGGAGTCAGTGGGCTCCCATCTCTCTGACAAGGTTAGACAGCAGATAGACTATGTGAAATATGTGAATGTATTCACCTGCTTAATCAGCCAAAAGAGCTGGAGTATGAGAAAGAAAACTAGGATGAGAAGCCAGCCAAGTAGTGAGAAGGGCTGAGGCACTGAATGCCTCACCTCCTGCCACACCAATGTCCAGTGTTCGGAAATGAATGCAGGCTGCTGGAGGTTGTCAGGATAGGAGAGAATCGAGCATCCCAGGGACTGCTCTCCTCTCCCAGGGTGGGGTAGCCAGCTGACTTGGCCTTTGGCTACCACCGGGTGGAGACCCGGCAGTGGTGCAGGCAAATCAATCAATCAAGGCTTTATTTATACAGCGCAAGTCTCAGGGAATCAAAGTGCTTTACATATTAATATAAAATAACAAGCATACATAAATAACAACTACAGTATTTAAAATCTGAAACTTAAACCCCATCCGGGAATGCCTGGCTGAATAAAAACATCTTCAATTCAATTTTAAAATGGTCAATAGTCTGGCACTCTCTAACCTGAATGATCAACTTAAAGGGAGGGGCTGTGGTTCTGCAGAGCATGATGCCTCCATGCGCATGTTCTAACATGTCATTGTGGCAGGGGCACCTGTGAGGAAAAAGAAAATGTGACCTGACAACAGACCACTGTTCTGCGCACCTCCCTGGGTCTGCGCCACCAGCAGGATGCCTGGAGTGAAACTGGATGTGACTTTGGGGGGATAATACCCTCCTCCAACCCCACAAAAAAGGGGACTCTTTGGGAGACCAGCTCCAGGTTGGTCTAGGGGAGGTGTGTGCTGGCTGTGCGGAGGTGGAAACAGAAGCAGGGTTGCCAGAGGGATAACAAGCTCGATTTAAAAAAAAAAATGAAAGAAAACTAGGATGAGGATGAAGGTGTGGAAGTTGAGAAAAGGGTTACTACATTCCAGACCTGGGAAAATGGTCTGGTTTTGCAGTTTTTGCAGGCATTTTGTCTCAGTTTAACTCAATTAAGGCAGCCCGCTTATGAAATTATTACAGCTGGTTGATGGCCATGCATACCAGCAAACTGTATGTGTGTGTGGATGGTGGCTAGAGTATGATGATGAATTCTGGCACAGGAAACAAAATGATCCAGCCACGATATAGCTCACATTGGACCTTCCACTGTAGTGGACCAAAAATCTTTGGGGAGGGGGGGTTCAAAACACTGACAGAGGCTTTTCAGTCAGAAGACCACTGTCACCAAGAAAAGGGGGACAGGAACAAACAGGAAAGAGGCAGGGGCTTGGGAAGTGTTATTGTTTTTATCAAGGGATGTGTAAAGTAGATCTATGCAGGTATGAGCATGACTGCATGGCATGTGGCTGACTGCATCCATTCACCCTGTGCAAACTGGGAAACACCATTCCATGGCCCTTTCAGAAGTGGAGCAACAAGCCTATCAACACCAATAATGATGCCTTACATTGAGCATTTACCCAGATCAAGTGTCCATTCATGCCCTGCCCTCGCAGACGGTTTTAGGGAAGGTTTTAGAACACTGCATGATGGCCCCAGTAAGTTGTATGGAGCCAAGTACCTGAAGTCTGCCAGGTAATGACCAGAGGTGGTCCGGGCCAAGCTGGTAAAGGAGAATGCAGCCAGGAGGATAAGCAGGCCATTCACTGCACCACCACATCTGTACCTCGGAGTATCACCTATCAGCCTAGTCCTCAAGAAGGTGCTGGGTGAATTTAGAATGATTAATCATTTGTTTTACCCAAAGGGGGACTCAGTCAATGACCACATTGATCTACGGTACACAGCAGTGTCTTAAGCGCTGTTCGACATAGCAATAGAGATGGTCCAGACTGGGTGGGGTGGGGTTCTGCTAGCTAAGGCAGACATAGGGCCCCATATTCAGAGGTGGCTGGGTGTGCCACACAAGGGATTGTGCTGCACATATAAATGTGCCAACACAAAACAGCGGGATATTCAGAAAGTGCACCAGCAAATATTGGTGTGCAAACACAACTGAATATCCTGAGTATGCAGGATCGCGCATTGAGAGATGAGCACGCAGCAGACTACATTTGAATATAGTAGAGCTGTGCACAAAGGGGCAGAGTACAGATGAACAAACAGTGGCTGTGGCACATTGCACTATGCATGTGAAAACATGACAGGCACAAAAGTGCGTAAGCCCAGGGGACAGGGGAAGCCCAGTGGCACACCACAGGGGCACAAAGGGCCTGATGCAAGGACTACAAGGGGCCAACCCTGTGTACCATACAGACATGCCCAGGCATGCCCAGGCGATGTCAGTTTGACAACACTTTTGTCGACCAGCATCACATCAACAGGATTTATGTCAACTGCAAGTTGCAGGTGACATAAATCCTATTTGTCTCCCGGTCCTGTTGTTTCATCGAGGGCTTCGCCCCCCGAACACCCCATGTGGGGGGCTCTGCTCCCCCCACACCTCCCTTACTTTAGATTCTCAACTCCAGTAGCAGTTGATTCAGGGAGGAGGTGTAGGACTGAGAGACAGTGTGCCCCTGTCTCAGGCACACCAACAGAATGACCTGTCGGCAAAGAGTCCATTTTGCCGACAGTGTGGTATGTCACTATTTTGGTGTTGCCATTGTGTTAGCATACCCCTATGCACATCGCCCATGGTAGACACACACCACCATGGATAGGGAAGCACATCAGTGGCCATGACCTATGGCTAGAGATGATGTGGGAGGATGATCGACACTGCTGCAGACATGCCAGCATTATGGAAGGCCCACTGTGTCACCATGACACAACTACAATGACACGGAGCCTGGGTGATCACACATGGGGTACACCCCGATGGCAGTACATGTCCGATGACAGTCCAGAACACGTGCGCATGGGTATGCAGGGACGCATGTTGCAGGCAGTGTCACCCACACAGTGCACAGCCGGGCCAGCACAGTGAACCGGCAGGATGATATGGAAGGATGGATGTGTCACAGGCCCACCATGCAACCCGTGTATGTGAACACAGTGACAAACACTTTTCTTTTCAATTCATTTCAACTTTATTTGTATAGCACACTTCTCATTATGACTTGGTGCACTTTACATCATATGTAAAACAGTTAAAAACAATACATAACACACACTACATTTAAAATCATTATTAACATCAATTAAATTAGACGTACTCTGCAAAGGCTTGTCTAAACAAGAGTTTTTGATTCCCTCTTAAATTGCTCCACAGTCTCACTTTCTCTAATGTGATGGGGTAGAGCATTCCAGAGAGTTGGGGCAGAGTGTGCTAAGGTGCAGGCACCAGATGTTTGTAGCTGGACCCTCGGAATCTCCAGCAGTCCCTTATCAGAGAAGTGGAGGAGGTGAGTGGGGTGGTCGGGACACAAGAGGTCTTGCAGGTAGCCAAGTCACTGCCTGTGTAGGGTCTTATAGGTCAGCAGACCAACCTTGAAGGAGATCCACCACCTAACCAGCAGCCAGTGCAGATAGCAGAACATAGGTGTAATATGATAAGACCTAGGCAGGCCAGTCAACAATCTGGCTGCCGCATTCTGCACTAGCTGTAGGCAGTGAAGATCTACCCTCACCAGCCCTAGGTATAGGGCATTGTAGTAATCAAGGCGAGAGCTCACAAACGCATGGACTGGTGCTAGCATATCACCAGGGGGATCAGATGTTTAATCCTGGCAGTATTCCTCAGATGTTAAAATGAGGTTTTAACCACAGCTGACACCTGCTCTTTAAGCGTCAAACTGTTATCCAAAACAATGCCAAGATTTTTTACTCGATCCGAGGTGAGCAGCTGGGAGTCTTCAAGCCGTAGCCCGGAGAACTGACCAGATTAGCCCCCTCACCCCATGGCAATCAGGTTCCAGCACCAGTACCTCAGTCTTGTCTGGATTTAACTTCAACCAATTGGCCCTCATCCAGCCTTGGATCTCAGTAAGGCAGCTGTTAAACACCGAAACTGGTTCCTGTTGTTTGGGTGAAAAAGACAGGTATAGTGAGACACAGACACAGTGGAGCCCCCCACTGTTAGGGACAAGGAGCAGTGGGGATGTGAAGGCCATCAACCACCCCTGCACCTGCGGACGTGTGGATAGGTACACATGGGTCAACCACCTGTCAAAGATCCCTAGGAAAGAACACACTGCACACTGCAATGTAAAATATGAAACTATATATATTTAGCAAAATATGCATCAAAATATAACAATAAAAATCAACATGAACACCAACATAATAATAATCTTTATTTATGGAGTGCAATTCACTCATATCAAAGCACTTCGACAATATTTAAATGTCTAAAATATATTAAAACCTTAAATAATTAAAATTCAGTTAGTAACATGCAGAATCAAATCAATATCAGCTTGAGGAGAATGCAAGATTAAATAAATACGTCTTCGGTGTAGATATGAAGCTCTTCACAGTCAGGCACTCTTAAACCCGATGAGACAGAGAAATCCACAGGGTAGGCCCTGCAAAAGCAAATGCTCAGGCCCCAGATGTCTTCAAATAAACCATGGGAATCTCTAGCAATCCCTTGTAAGTGGAGCAGAGTGGTAGGGAGGGGAAGTAGGGGCGGAGAAGCTTTTGCAGGTAATACGGTCCCTGTCCATATATGTCTTTATAGGTCAGCAAGCTGACCTTGAAGGTGCTCCGCCATTGAACTGACAGCCAATGCAGCTCATGCAGCACAGGTGTAATATGGCTAGATTGAGAAAGCCCAGTTAGTAACCTGGTTGCCGCATTCTGGACCAGCTGCAAACTGCGGATATCAATCCTAGGTAGCCCTAAGTACAGGGTGTTACAGTAATCCAGGCGTGAGTTCACAAAAGCATAGACCAATGTTGGACGATTGTCGGGCCGAACCAGGTGTTTGATCCGGGTGATATTCTTAATGAGGTCTTAACGACAGATGACACCTGAGATTTCAGGGTCAGCCCCTCGTCAAAAATAATGCCCAGACTCCGCAACTGTTCAGAGGTCCTCAGCTGGCAGCCTTCAAGCACAAGTCCAGATGCCTGTCCAGTTGGAGACCCCTCTACTCGACAACCCGGGTCCACAACCAAAAGCTCAGTCTTGTCAGGATTCAGCTCCAGCCAGGTGGCATTCATCCAGTCCTGGATCTCGGATAGGTAGTTGTTAAATACTGAGACCGCTGTATCCTGTTCAGGTACAAAGGATATGTACAGCTGAGTATCATCTGCATAGCAGTGAAAACTCAGTCCGTACCACTGTACAGTGTCCTGCAACGGCAACATATACACCACGAACAGCATGGGTGACAGCACAGAGCCTTGTGGGACACCACATGGCAGGGAGAATGCATCAGAGGAATAAATCCCTGACATTACTCTCTGAAACCTACTAGTGAGGAAAGAATGAAACCATCTGAGGACTGTACCCAACAGTCCACAGATCAACCCCAGATGCTCTAACAGTACTCCATGGTCCACGGTGTCAAATGCTGTGGAGAGATCAAGGAGGACCAAGATGGAACGGCTCCTCCGATCTCTCGCTATAAGAAGGTCATTGAGCACCCGAACAAGGGCAGTCTCAGTACTATGCCTCTTCCTGAATCCTGACTGGAAGGGATCATAGGTGTCATGGATGGCAAGATGGTCATCCAGCTGCAGTGCAACCACCTTCTCAATAACCTTACCCACAAAAGGAAGGTTAGAGACAGGTCCGTAGTTGGCGAGACAATCCAGGGTGAGAGAAGGTTTCTTAAGGAGGGGAATCACCACCGCCTCCTTCAGGGAGTGCGGTCTCTAACAAGCATCGACAATCTCAGCCAGGAACGGGCTGATGACCTAAACACATCCCACAAGGAGGCGGGTTGGGCCTAGGTCCAAACTACAGCAGGTTGGCCAGATACTCAGGATGATCTTCATGGCATCCAGGATCGCCACTTGATCAAAAGCCAACCAACCAGACCGAGGCATTGTGACCTCCCACCAATCGCCGCCACACCCACTGGAGTGAGCTAAGCTGATCTCTGACCTGATGTCAGCAATCTTATCTGCAAAGAAGCGAGCAAACTCATCACATTTCTCTTGTGACAAGGCTCTCTGTAACTGCAGACAGACTGAATTGCACAGTCTGTCCACAGTTCAGAAGATCTGAGCAGGTCGGTTCCATGCAGCCATAATCTCCCTGGTCAGGAACTCTGCCTTCTTATGGGAGATCACCGATTGATAGTCTGCATAATGCGCCATCAATCTAAGCTTGTCTGTTTCAAGGCCAGATTTGCACCAGTGGTGCTCCAACCTTCTCCAGCCCTCCACATCTCCCTCAAAGACCCATCAAACCATGGGGACTGAGGAAGAAGGGAGAGGGGGAAAACACGGACGGGAGCTATTGAGTCCAGAACCGCCACCACGGCCTTATTATAGACCTGCAGTAGATTCTCTTGGTCCGAGCTTGCACTTGGAAGTCCCAATAGGTCCAGCACTGCCATCAGGCCATCTGGGGTCACACCCCTTAATGGGCAGTACCTGACCATCTCCAAAAGGGCAGGCCTATAGGGAGGTGCCTGGAAATTGAACCTGATAGTGCAATGGTCAAACCATCTGACAGATTTCACCACTAGGTCAGCACTCTCTATGCCAAATAGGAAGACCAGGTACAATGAGTAACCCGAATTATGGGTCACAGAGGAAACCACCTGTGTGAATCCCAATGAATTCATCAGTTGGAGGAAGTCCTGCCCAAAATACGAATGTTTGTCATCAGTCCAGGCACTGAAGTCACTCAGCACCATCACTCTGGGGGCCTCCAATACTGTGTCAACAATGAAGTCCGTGGCTTCCTGCAAAAATTGCTTCCCATCCCCAGGTGGATGGTAGATGAGAAGAATTTTGCACCCCACACCTGCGCCCAAGATACACTCAAAGGATTGGGTATCTCCCACTGGCACATCTAACAGGCCCGACTCCATTCCCAAATAAATGGCAACACCCCCAACCCTGTGATCCAGCCTTGGGTGGTGTATCACCAAGAACACGGACGGAACTGCCACCTCAAAAATTGGGCCAGCATTCGCATCCAACCCAGTCTAGATGATGCACGCAGGTCCGATGACCCAACAAGATTGGCAATCACTGCCATCTTGTCCTTAATGGACCTGGCGTTGCACAACACTGCTTGGGTAGAATGGGACTCCAAGGCTAACCGTAAAATCTGCCCACTCAAGGTGGAGTACTTGGGTATGGGGACCAGGCAGGGAGAACCCCTCTGCAGTCTCCATTTCACCCCAGGGCATCTTCTTGTCCCCACTACCCCAGTCCAGTCACTCCGGTCTGGTTTACCTATAGCGCTTTGAAAGCGCTAGCGCCGACATCCCCTACAGCGACAGCTACAATGCCGACCATCGGCATTGTAGCTACGGCATGTCGGTGCTCACAATCGGGGGGCCGTGCCTCCCCAAACCTCCCCCTTGAGGGTCTTTAGGATTCTAACTCTGATTCGGAGTTGGACCGGGGGGGGCAATCACCCAGCGAGGCAGTCCCAATCGGCACACTGTCCACCACAGCGATGGGTGGATTTTGCCCGATTCCTGCCGCTGTGGTGGTGTTCGCTGTCGGGGTTTTGCTGTGGTGATGGTATACCCACCAGTCCTCTCCTCCCCAAGGTCCAGGAACCCCCCATGCCTCCTATCCACTATACCCAATGCCTGGCAATGGCCATAGATGTCGGCAGACAGAGGGGGGCAGTTAAAGGGATGGAGGCCCCGGAGCTCCAAGGACGAGCAGCACCTGACTGGGAGAGCTGCCTGCCAACACATGTTCTCCTACCACCCAAATTGCCAGCTCCTATTAACTAAACAACAAAAAGCACAAATAAAGTAAACAATCCCCCCTCCCCAAAATCAACTATCAATATCCCAGACTAAAAACTCAGAGCACAAATAAATTACCCAGTCTCCTACCCATCCATCACACTACCAAAATCCCAGCCCCCAAAAAAAAATTATACCCAACCCAAACAAACTCAGCAAGTTAGGTGCTTAAGGAGTCCAAAGTAGTAGTCAGTGCAAAATCAATGTCCAAATATAAGAAACACACCAAAGCTTCAAAACGATTGTAATTAGGCAGGTGAGGCTCTCACCCTCACCCTCACCCAATCCATACAGACACAAGCCAAGACCGCTCTCCTCTCCCGCCAGCAATAACACCAAAATTAGTATGGTTACAAAACAGTCTTTGGAGATACTCTCACTACCTCCCAAATCTGAATACAGAGTTCTGCTGAATATAAAGAAACGCCAATCAGTTGCCCAAGAAAGATCTTCTCTGTCACTCACAGATCTTCACTCAGTTTCCAACTCCACAACCTCAGGACTGCAAAATAGCATGCCTCAGGGGCTGAAGACCAGCCAGCCCGCAACCAGTAAATCTGGGTTCCCCAAGGAAGTAGCCCACTGGCTCCCACCTCAGTGAGAACCCCTAGGACCCTCGGAGGAAAACACCACCCACCAGTCCACACCCCTCCAATGTCCCCTCTGGTCACAGGCCAGCCCAGGCAATGATCCCCAGTTCTGTGCTGCGACCCCAAGCACAAATTGCACTGCTTCCTTCCCTTTCCCCAGAACAGTGACCAGCAGCAGATTACAGGTCGATACAGGCCACCCAGGTGAGGGGGGCACTGGATATTCAGCTGCTCACCGATGGCTACAATCTTCCTCGCCCTACACAGCCACTGGGAATCAACCCTTTGGTCAAAACCCCTGCCACTGTCCCCCCCAAGAAGCCCAGCATGACACAAACCCGGCAGTCGTCCCTCCAGGGACCAGAAAAAAGGCAAGTACCTGAGCTAAGGAGAGATTATAGGTGAAATGCCAGTCATGCTCCCACCATGCTGGCAGCTAGTTCTCTAATCCACAGTAACCTCTGCAGCAAACACCACGCTCCACACAGCAACAATATAAACAAGAAAAACTACAAAAGATAAATAGGGTCAGTATTAGGGTTGAGAACACAGTGCACAAGGGTAGGAGGGGTGGAACTATTTACAATGCAGGGATGGGGGTAGCTGTGTTAAGACTGGGGTGGGAAAGGGGTAGAACTATAATAAAATGTTTGCCGGTTTGCCTCATGGCCCAGCAAGGGGTGGTGGTGGTGGTGGTGCCTGCAGGCAGCACGAGGATGCCAGCTCCCTTCTGAAGGCCCCCAATGTTCAGACACTAGCCCTAACAGTCCTCTGCAGAGTCCCCTACTGCAGAAGGATCAACCTTAGCAATCTCATCACTTGCCTTGCCAGTCTCCGACGTGGCCCACTCGTTGTCCGGACACCTCTCTGAGCTCCACCCACTGGCTGGACACGATCTACAAGACAAAAACAACAACTCAGTACAGCAGCAGTGCCAATGGGTCAATATGTATGCACAAATAGCTCCCCCAACAGAACAACAGTTGGGATGTGCATCCATGCATGTGTGGTGTGCCATCCACAGGTTGTGTCACAGTGCTGCATGCAAAAGTGACCACAGATATGCAGTGGACATGTGTGCCACAAAGCACAACTCATGTGTCGTGGGCATGACAACACAGTAGGCCACTGCAGGACATGCAGCCCACATGCCACAGGGTCATGTTGTAGAGATACACATGGCTGTGTGTAGGATGCGCAGTAGCTGCAGCCACAGTACACCGTCCAATGGCAGCAGTGTGTGTGGGACAGCCACAGGTGTCATACCTATGGGAGAATGGTGGCAGCAGCCCCCCCCCACAAGAGGTCTTGACTGCCTACAGTGGCCCACCAATGCAAGCAAGGATGGAGTGGACGTAGCATGGACCCATGTGGGCAAACAACACCACGTCCACAACCCAAGAATACACCCACAGTCTGGCGGCCCTGAGGACAGCTGTGCAGCGGAACATGCAGGTGTTGAAACTGGCACCAGCATGCTAGCCAAATACTGGTAAACATCGGACTGCCATGGGAGGAACATCCCTGAACGAGTCCTGTGGACCTGTAGTGGACAGGGACATGACTCAATAGGTACAGCAGCTGTGTGCCAGTGTATAATCCCAGTCACTAGCCATGTTTGGCAATGGAAACATGATTAAATGATAACCTCCACAATGGAAACATGTGGTGCATCACAGGGCCACACCTAATCAGAGACCACATGGTGCAGAGGTGTCCACATGCGACCAAGGCACATACCCATGTCCACACCACAGAGAGGGCACAGTGGGGCTGACACCTGTCACTGTGTACATATGGCACATCAGGCTGACATGACAGGCCTACACACAATGCGTATGGTGGTGGACAATGTACAGGCCAAAGGCAGTGGCAGCATGCATGACTGTACAGCACAAACATCACCTGAACAATGGTTGAGGTAACGTATACAGAGGATCGCCATATGCGGGTGTGTAGCAGAGGAAAATGAGGTGGACATTACCTGCGACGTGTGTTACAGTCAGGCAGCACAATGACCTGGTGTTGTAGACCATCTGGAGAGGCTCTCAAGCAACAGCCAATGGTGAAACATGGTCAACAGCAACATACAGTCATGCCCACAAGCACACAGAACACATGGCCAAAGGTGAGTGCTGTGGCAACACATCCCCCATTGGCAGATGTGAGAAGGTCATGCCCATCCAACACTGCCAAGGGTGTGGCAGATGCTGCACTGGGCACTGCTACACAGTGTTGCACTCACAGGAGGTGGATATGGACATACCAGTATCCGGGGTATTGCACCTGTGCGTGACAGAGTAACATATCATGAAATGCAAACAACATGCTGGCCGGGTATAAGGGCTCAGCACCACAACAATGTGATCTAAACCAATGTGATGGCGATATCCGGGTAAGTGGGGGACATGTCCACTGGATGACACCAGCATACCGTGTACGTATGGTGGACACCAAAGGGGGCTGGGATAGCTGTACAGAACCACACACATTAATGTGACAACACACCTGGGGGACACGCAGAACAGACCACAACAGGTGCATGGGTGTGTGGAGATAATAGTGCAGCTGGTCTGTCCAGGAGGTGTAGCACACTGGACTGTGCAGAGACCCCATAAGCTGTAAGTGGCTCAAACTCGAGCTACCGCATACCCAAACTGTACCAAGGGCCAAATGGGAGGGTCACCTGGACGTGCCCATGCCACAGGCAACTACAGACCACAGCCTGTGTGGGGGACACATGACCACCCCACCATGACACCTATGGGCAAGTGTGTAGACAGCCCACATGCAGATCACATGTGGCATGACAGGGACACATAGGGTGGCACATGTTCTACATAGGGTGCCTGCATGCACCGTGTGCATGGTTGACCTGCAGGTGATGTCAGTCCAATACAAAAATGGCTACACAGCCACATTGGGCATGCCAAGTGGCACAGGACAGGACTATGAAATGCATAGCACCCATAGCATGGGAGTAGACATGTGTCCCCTATGGTGGGTGACATGATGTGGAAGGACACAATGTACAGGGTGGATGAACCACATGTGTGACTGCATGATGCAACCCACATGTGGTGAATGCAAAGACTCAGTGGATGCATCACGGTGAAAGTGCAACACAGAATGAGCATGGCAA
This sequence comes from Neoceratodus forsteri, assembly GCA_016271365.2. Classification (NCBI taxonomy): domain Eukaryota; kingdom Metazoa; phylum Chordata; order Ceratodontiformes; family Ceratodontidae; genus Neoceratodus; species Neoceratodus forsteri. The sequence continues at coordinate 816,569,652 of CM028133.1, forward strand.
TATGAATTACACATGCATACTCATGTGACTGTCTGCGTGGTGACACCCATGCCACATGCTGCTGGCTAGCTCCCCCAGTGACATCAATGGCCCTCCTCCTGTCCTACCTGGCCCAAGCCCTGGCCTCTGAGTCTGCAATCAGAACACAATGACAAAGACACATTCAGAGTCATGTATTACCACATGTCCCCCACAGTCCACCCAAATATGATGCAGCAATGTGGATGTCTACTGTACACCTACAAGAGAACGTATGTACCCTCAGCAGTGGACAGAATGCAGTGTACCTATGCATAGTCATGCTATTGGGATGGACACTAGCCCCCAACCCCAAATGCCGCTACAATACACAGATAGTTCATTGACAGTACAATGTACATGTAGTCAGCGATTATGCCATGTAATGTATGTGACACCCTACCTCCATCCCCTGACTATAGGCCTTGCATGTACAATACTTAGGCAGTGACTTGTGGATCATGCCCCATGATGATGGGCGGCATTGCTGTCCACCAGGCTGGGGGTACACCGCTACTGTGCACCACGAGTGACCAATGCACAAGATGGACAACAGTCCCAGTGGTTGGTGCCGTGTGGGCTGCAATGGATATATGAGCAGCACATGGACAATCCCATGCCTGTATCACACTGGAATGTGTGGAATAGATGTAGACGGACATGTGACACCAATGGGAGGCCATGGCAGCAGGACAACACTGAATGGGGGTCACTGTCATAGCTATGTGCCTACCAAGGCGGTGTACTTCTCAACCATTGGCGTGTCATGGGCAGACACAGGACTGCATAGCTGTGGCATGAAGGTTGGCCATATGTGCCAATGCACCAGATGGTTGCCATGTCCATGACAGGCACCCACATGTGTATATCTATGCAGATCCACCATATCATGTCATGGCAGGACACACCACAGCAGTCGTGTGTCTGTTACCACTGTGACCCTGTCCCTGCAGCAGATACTACTGGATGGACACATGGTTGCATTGTCAATGGTGCTATGATGGTTATAGGATGGGATGCATGACATACAGTGGACACCTGTATGACACAAATGTCAGCATGGCACCTGCATACTCCATTGCTGTGATATGTCAGCTGCCACACTGTATCACACAGATGCACAGTGGGTACCCAGTACCACACATCATGCTGTGCACCAATGCATGCCTTCTTAACCCAACATACCAGGCCACAAGGAGGACTGTGATGCACAGGGACATGTGGGGTTGTGCAGGAGGAACGTTGTTCACTGTTATGCCATGACACAGTTAGATGGTGGAAATGGTCCAGGTGTGTGGACTGTGGCATATGGGTGAACATATGCCTGTACACATATGGACAACATAGGCATGGGAATGGGTTGTGATGTCACAATGTACAGCGGCTATGCTGTACATCACTGTGAGCACACACTGTGACATAGCTATGCTGACCAGCAGGGCCAATATGCGGCATACATGTTTCATCTATGTCTCTGACCAAGGGTGTATGTGCATTGGAATGGAACATCTGCAGTGACATACCCCGCATGCCTCCGTCAACTATGCAGTGGCAGGATACCATGTGTACATGTGAGGACCGCTGTGACAAACATGTGGCCGTACCTGCATAGTAGGTGTGAGTACATATTGGTCAGAATCACACATTCATTGCACATCTACTGTGCATGTCTGTGGGAGTGTAAAACACTCACAGTGACATGTGTGTACACTATGAGGCCAGGGTGGTCAGTCAGAACCTGAGGAAAAAGCTATGCCAAAGGGACATGTTCAATGGGCGATGCATCCCAGGTGTATGGTACAGAAAGCATGCATCACCCTCCCACAATGTCGAAAGGGTATGTCTGACCACCCTAGTATCACCTGGGATGTGATACACCCATATCAATGTGCATAGCACAATACTGAACATATATGTGCCAAAGTCCAACAGTTACATCGTTAGGGAATGGTATGGTCCATGTCCCATATGCACAAGTATCATGGGTGACAAGGGTGGGATGCAGGACAGATATGTGCATACAGGACACAGACTGCTGACAGCTGTGGAGTACATGGGGTGCCTACTGGCAGCACAGCTGGTGCTACATAGTGGAATATGTGCAACTGGTGCCTGCAGCACACTGTGCTGTACAGCAACATCTGAAGGTGTGTGTACCTACATACACATATCAGGACAGGTGGCCATAGTGTGTGTGTGTACCAGCACACTTGCATGGTGCACATGGGGCCTACATAGCATATCAGTCACCTACAATGTTGCCTGCTAGGATCAAGCACAGTGTCACCGTTTCCCTGCATGACAAAAGGGATTAACTCCCATTGAAACTGCATTGTTCTCTGCAGTAACTGTACTGCAGAATTCTGAAGACTTGGGCTTGATCCTAGTGAGCTTCACTGTAGTCAGTGCTGAGCCCATACTGTATGTGCTTGTTATCTCATTGTGCCATGTCCAGGGGAGACACAGGTGCAATGCACTGGTCCTGCAGCCAGTCCACTGTCTCCTATTATGTGCCTGGCATTTGGTGGCATCATTCCCTGGTCAGCATGATGTACAGTGCTACTGCTCGGCATGTTGTCAGCCTCTGTAGGCAAGTGTTGCCCTTAATTGAACAGACATGAACACGTACCACTTTACATCTGCACTGCAGAGAGGAAGGGGCATGTCTGTTACAAACACAAAGGACCGGTATGCAGCATAGTGTACTGCACCTGTGGATTGTTAGAAATACCATGCCACATTCAACACTGGTCACTTTTGGACTCAGACATACCCCCTGACAGATAACAACATCCTACATGTCATATATTATCATGGTGTATATACTTGAGTGTGGCACAGTGCCCTCCTCCACCATGGCATGGAATCTCTCCAGCCAAGGCCTGTCTCTGTGTGTCAGGTTGCCAAATCTGTGGCAACACTGCTCTCTCATGAGCAGCACCATGGTCCTCCTTGACAGCAGACTGCCAATATGGGCACACACCTCTGACCTGGGCCTGTCCAGGTCTTCATCTCCAAATAGCTGGCCCTCCCTGGGGACCACTAGGTCCACCAGGCTATCCAGCTCCACCTCCCACCATCTCTTGTCATGTTGGCTTGGTGCCATCCTTCTGGCAGCTCTGGGCATGTCACTGCTGTTGCTGTATATGCAGTCACACCCAGCCACATTTTAGCAGGTCTGAAACCCATGTACATAGCGCGATAGTGCATCATTGGTTAGCCACATGTTGCTAGTGTTAGTGCCATGCCTTTGTGCAATAGAGAATTACAGCCGTGATACTGCACACATGCACGATAGCATTGTGCCATATGGCAAACTAAGGTCACGCCCCATGCTACCAAGCATGCACAACAGCTGTGCAGTGCAATATTGTGAAGAGAGCTTGGTGCCACAACTTAAGTCAACCATACTGCGCCACTACAAGAGGCATACAGTATGCAGCAGGCTAGTATCATGCATGACTGACCCGTGGTTGCATATGCATGATTGACCAATGCTTTCATCACTGAATGGCACTGAGCAGAGCAGTGATGTGTGGCTTCTATCACACGAATGTCTGTGACTGCACCATAGCGTTCTGCAGAACAGATGGAAATGCACGATTGGAATCTGGCTGCATTGTGCACATCTTTGCAGTATTCAGCCAGGATCTTCAAATAGCCACAGTACACGGTCTGTGCCCAAATAGCTTCTCATTATTGGAATGTATTTGGTTTATTTGCATGCACAAGACCATAAAAGCAGGGCAGCACCACCACTCCTCAGAGTTAACCAAGAAGCACTGCAGCACTGAAGGTAGGTGTGTCATATTTGTGTGTGTGTGGATTTCATTGTTCTGTGAAAGGTACTTATTTCCATTTCCATGTCATTGTAACTGGGGCTGTCTCTGTTTGTTTGTTACACAAGCACCAGAAATGTCCATGAAAATATGCAGATGCCCTAATTTTACAAAGAATGAATTGAAGGTCCACAGCAAGGCCTATGTGCTCTGTGAAGACCTCCTGTGCAGGAGGCTGGGAACACCACAGGAGCAGGAACAAGGCTGGAGGGAAGTGGCAGAGGCTGTTAATGCCCAGGGCCAGTTCAACTGCACTCCCCAGGAGTGCAAAACATGAGCCAGTGGCCAACCGGTATGGGCCAAAGGCCTACTGGCCCAGACCCATGCAGAACTTCGGGCCACTGTTGGCAGACCCTCCAGGCCTACCCAGATGTCAGCACAGGAGGCACTCATGGCCACAACATTCTGCTAGGTGGCAGTGCAGGGTGTTCCTAGTGGGGGCCATGAAACCAAGGCTGACCCATCCCAGCACTGTAAGTACATATGTTACATACCATGTCTGGTCAGGCATGTATTGTCCTACGTATGTGTGTTTCCAGATAACCATGTTGTGCAGTACTGTTTAGGCAACCAACTACTTCCACTTTATGGTTGTGCATTCCACAGCATATGTGTGCACCCTAGCATGGCTGGCATGTGCACTGGTCACTATGTCATGCCTGTGTGGTTTCACGTGCAATCCTGGTACATGCATGTGCACCTACCTGTGTATGTTACAGTATTGTTTACATTGACATGCATCGCAAACTGTGATCTATCCTTTTTTTTCCACAGCACCATCAAATCCCGGGACAGGTGGTGGTCCACAGGTACCACACACTGCACAGTGTGGCCCCTTACCTATGGCACAGCCACTGCCAGTGTGGGGCCCTCTGACATGGCTCTGCACACATGGGGGGAAGGGGTCAGATGGCGACAATGATGAGACTGTGTTCCTTTCTGCTGATGCCTTCCTCACTGCTGTGGAGGTTCTTGCCAGTGACGCTGAGGATGACAGCACTATGACTGACAGTGTCATCTTTGACACTGCCTCCCATGTGCTCCAGATTGATGCCCCACACACTGCACATGCCACCAGTAGCCATACAGGGCTGGCCCTTGAGTAGCAGGTAGGCCAACAATTGCAGTCAACCACTGCGCAGCAAGAGGGCAACATGTTGCGGTCTGCACAGGTGCAGAGGATGGGCACTATTGCTAAGCAATAGGGAACTGGTGACCAGCCATAGCTCGACCAGGTGCAGGATGAGGCAGCCGCATCAAATGCAGTAACTGCACATGCATCATCCTCACAACTCCAGTGGCCAGCCGTGGGGCCACCATGCACTGTGGTGGTCGTAGCCAAGCCCCCGCCCCAGATCGGCAGCCTGACACCAGCCCCGAGCACATTGCCCCAGCCCACCAGCTTGACAACCATACACGGCTATTGAGGTCCACCATGGAGGGCCAGGAGGCACTCCATGATGTTGTGCAGGGGTTCCGGGCACAGGTACGCCTCCATGAGGAGTGGGCATCTGTACACCATGCAGAACTCATGGGGGCTCTTCGCACGTTCCTTGAGGACATTACTGCAGGGTTATCGGATATTGCAACAGCATATGGGACCACACAGTGGCCCAGGCTGCAAGTTGTGGCTGTACCACACACCTCACAGCAACTCCATCACTCCCAGAACACCACTCAACACCGGTTTTTCCCCTTGCACCCCATTCCCTAGCCTTGCACATCCACCCACCCTTGGCCATGGTGTTCTTTTCTCCACAACCACCCCAGCACTTAGCCATGCACGAACATGTGTTTCTACCCCCTCAGAGGTGGGTGCCTCACCCCCAGTGGCCTGGCTATCCTCAAAGGGTATGACTGCATAATCAGGCCAAGGCCATGTTCATGTCCATGGTGACTGCTGCACAACTCCTGATGGGTTTTCAGGGTGTATGCAGCAAGCACGTGACGCCTCCGGGCCGCAGGTAGGGCTACCTTTTTCCCCATAATGTCTATGGTTATGCACTGTCCACACTCTGTACACCACAATGACCCACCTTATGACACCTGTGGCATTGTCACATTGTATGGATGGCATCTGGGACATGGATGTGGCTCCTGGTGTCATGGGACTAGCATGGGCAAGATAAGTGCACCTGTGGCTTATCACTGTAGGCATTTGCCAGTGGTCCATCTCTGACCCATGCCAAGCTGCTACCAGTACCTCAATGAATCCTTGCCAATGTTGTTGCAGTTGTGGACATGTGTGCATGCTACTTCCTCACACCTGTGTGCGCATCGCACCGAATTCTCCTGTTGTGCCTGTGTGCATAATATCAATGTCACACCTAAGAATTATGTAGGAATTCATTAGTGCCCAGCATGCAGATGGCGTACTGAGTGGGTGTTGAGAACTTCCTGAGTGTGCGGCAATCTCAGGGGTAGTAGAATGCATAGCTCATCCCCTGGTAGACCAGCTATGCTTCTATTTAGTGGAGATGAAATGAGAAAGTTTGAAGCTGGGGTAGTGGGCCAGAATTTGGTAGATTGGTTCTCCAAGGTTGTCAGGCTGGAGGACAACACAAGTACATTTGCCTCCGAAAAATGTTGGAGGGATGATCCCATGCTACTCCAAAATGGCTACACAGATGTCAGCCATGTCGGGTGAACTGCTGTAGGTGTGCTCCTCATCAGTAGAGGCCATGTTATTTTACATGGCATTTTTGATGACATTCTGTGAAGCCTTTCAAGTGTCCAAGTTGGTCCAACTAAGTTAAGCACCAGGGTTTGCAGTGGCATTCGGGGACAAGGATGTGGTGGTGACCCAGGAATGGGTGTTTATCTGACTCTGCAAGAGCAAGATGGATAGGATGTCTCAGGGGTGCTGGTGCAAACTGAGGCCTCCCTCAGGAGTGCAGATGTATGTACCCTGGTCATGGAATAATTGGCTATAAGGGTGAGCGAGGGTCACGTTCTTTCACCAGGAAGATGTAACCCTGCTGACAGTGTGCCAGTTTCACCATATTTAATAAATAAAGGGCCATGAAGGGGTTGGGTTTGGACTTTATGAAGTTTAACACTCATTCCTTCCACATTTAGGCTGCCACAAATGCTAGGACAGAGGGTTGAAAGATGGTCAGATTCAGGTGCTTGGCAAATGGAGATCACAGACCCTTGAAGGATATCTGCATTTGCTTTAACCTTCTGTTTTTGTTTTTCAGCAGGTGGCATTTTGCAGATATGGCACATTGGATTGTGCTGGAACTCCTTCATCCATTGGGTGGCTGTTTGGATGAGCTGGATCTCTTGGAGTGAGATTTCTTATTCTTGGACCATCAGCAACTATGTGTAAATTGACTGGCAAGTTGAGGGATGAGATGGGGTGACTTGCACCCGTGAGTCACGACTGAAGCTCAGCAAAAGGGTCCTTTCAGTGTTTTGCTGGTACACCTAAGAGGAAATGACTTAGGACTGGTGAAGCCCTTGGAACTGTTGCACCAGATGAAGGAAGACCTGGTTTTGCTTCTAGAAGCCTGGCCTGGGATGCACAGTCTAGTCGTACATCATTCAGCACCGGCAGTAGTGACATGCGAGAGACCCTGCTGCAGTCAAGAAAGACCACAGGTTGACCATCATGGCCATGTGGAGATTTATGGACTCTATTGGTTGGACTGTCCACAGGTACAATGATATAGTTGCTTCTATAGTGATGTTCAACTCCCAGGATGGTGTACAGTTGTCAAACATAGGTTGTCATAGGTTTTGAGCTGACCTGTAAAGTGCTATGGAGAAATGATTAGCATGAGGTCTTTTGGGGGTGAACACTGGGAGAAGTGCTCATCCTGTGATAGCACAGTAATTTTGCAAGGAGTGTACAAAGTTTAATGAGGAACCTCACATCTCCTAAAGACGGTTCTGTGGGCAAAGGTGAAAGCCCGGACAGCTGGTGTTCCCCTGTGGAAAAGTCAGGGAGATATCATCTTCGGGTATGGCTTGCATGTGTAGTGCCATCTGATGGGGGAAGAGCACATGTCACATGGCTCTGGTGCCACCTCTTTTTCCTGAAGGCCGAAGCCCCTTCGGAGGATGCACCTTTTGTTGGATCCCTTTGGGGTAAGGGAATGGCCGAAGCCAAAAGTTTGACCATCCAAATCCTTGCTACAAATTCCTTGCTGCACACATCATGCTCTCTGTGTAACCTGGGCTACAATATGTTTCAATAAACACATGTCTGTGGCAATTTCTCTCCAAAACATTGTGTATGTCTCAGTCTGGGTGAAAATAAGGAAGGAAGGGTAATGTGGCCTGCTAACTCAAAAGGGTTGGAGCGCCGGGGAATGGGACTCTAAATGGCTTCTTGGGACCTGCCACAATAAAGCACATTTTAAACTTTGTTTTGCCTCTCAGTGTTTGGATTGCTTAGAGTGCTGGATTTTCTAACAATTTAATGAAATGGGCTGGCAGTCCTTCATAGCATCACTCCCGAAACTTTCTGTGTGCGACTGACCTGTTTTCTTTAAGACAATAGACAGTCAGCAAAGGATTGCTACAGGTGGGTAATTTTCTGAGGACACTGCCCCTCCAGACACCTGAGTGGCAGGCCAGGGAAGTAGACAGGATGACTCCCACTAGTGGAGGGGCAAGGCAGGCAGGTAAGGGCTTCCCAGGGAGCAGATACTTATGGCTAAGGGTAGGAGCAAGAAGTTACCTTACCAGGAGCAGAGCTTTGCAGAGACCTCTTTCTCCTCCTCTTCAACCAGAATTCCCAACCTTTCACCCTCATAAAAGCAGGACATGGGAACAGCAGAGCAAAGGGAACTAAGGAACTTGCTGTCCCACTATGGCGGACCACCTTAGGGGTCAAGAAGGAATTTTCTAATTTTTGTTTCCACAAGGTTTTCCTAGTTTTTCACCTTCTTTGGTGAGGTAAAAAGAGTCTGTTAGTGGGGGTTTAGTGGTAGGCTATAACAGTTGTGTACATATGATGGTGCAGTAGTTTCACAAGGAGTGTATCAAGGGAGAATGCAGAAACTCCCATCTCTTGCAGACAGGTAAGAGCCTGGATAACTAGTGTTCCCTCTGTGGAGCTCATTCAGGGAAATAGCCAATTCAGGCATTGCCTACATATATAGCTCCATGTGACAGAAGACAGGCACGCATCACATGGTCCTGGTACCACACCATATGCCCGAAATCGAAGTCCCTCCAGAAGCCATACCTTTTGCTGGCTCCTCTTAAGTCAAGGTCAAAAGTCTGACCATCTAAAATCTTGATACAACTTCCATGCTGCATGTCATGCGATCTGTGTAACTTGAGTTACAAGGTGTTTCAATAAACTCATGGTTTTGGCCATTTTTCTTCAAAGCATTGTGTATGTCTCAGTCTGTTTGGGTGAAAGAAGGTGGGGAAGGTGGCCTACTAAGACAACTGCTCAGATCTTAACTACACAGGCCTTCACAGAATCCTTCTTCTTTCTTTTGTTCTACTTTCTATTTCTACTCCTCCCTTGCCCCCTAGACTCCACCGCCTTGGGAGTTACCAATTGCATCTGCCCAGCCTCACCTTACCTGGACCCAAGGTAGTCCCTCCATGTAGACTCAGATTTACCCCCGGGCAGGAACAGAGATGGGGACCTACACCCCCGAACCATGTCCATTTGTCAGGGCACCAGACTGGGGCAGGCAGGTGGGCTCATGGGGTCTGTGCTAGGGTGCTCCATCTTCCAGGAGTCTAGCGGAAATTTTTTCTGATATTCCGTGCATGGTGTGCTTCCCCAATGTGAAGGCGTACCCACTGATGTCTTCCATGCATTTTCCCCTCAATGTAGGACAGGGAGCGTGCTGCACCTCAGGCCTCCACCAGAGGGCAGTCATGCTCCAAGTCATGGACCCCCCCTCCCTCTCAGAAGAGGAGAGCTGTCCTCCAGATGCTCAATCCTCTCTCTCCCCTGCCAACCCCCAGTGGCCCAGGCTCATTCCCGAAGCCGGGTCGCCGGCATGGTGCGAGGTGTGGCATCCAAGCACCCCAACCCTCAGGCCATCGGGCTGGCTAATCCTTCTAAAATACAGGTATGAAAATGATGAGCCAGAAATGCAAGTTCTTCATATAGTGCCCCTCCATTTCTGACTGACCGAAAATAGTATTTCCATCACCTTGTATAGGAAAGTATACTCAAGATGAAGTGTTAGTCCCAAGCTTCAAATAAGTATGCTCCCCAGGCTGCTAAGATACTGAGACACTTCACATAATAACTGCCTTGAATCCTTTTTATTTCTAAATTCTTTGCAAGAAAAAAAAATCATTAATGCAAAGGTTAGGTTTCACATTAAACTGACAACAGTAGGGAAATGTGGTGTTAGGATTTCCCAACCCAAACACCCCACCCCAACCTGCAGGCAGCAAAAAGAAAAACCATTACAGTTTCACCTCTGTGGGTCTACCCCTCCACAGTTGCATACATCTATGCTGATGTGGTTGTATGGCTTGTTAAACTTCCAATATTATCCTATGGGAATTTTGATGTTTTAATGTTGATGTTTTTTTAATATAGCCCCTAAATTGTTTTAGGGGTATGTGTTATTCTTGTAGTACTCATTAGGAACTTTGTTTTGCTATTTAGGTTGACCATTAAGTGCAAATATTGAGGGAGTTATGGCTTGTTGAGTTGAAATGTGGGGAACAAAATTAAGTCCAAAATCTTTTTTCGTATGAAGGCATCCTTTTTCATATGAATGAAAAAAACGTATGAAAAAGGATTCCTTCATGTGAAAAAGAACTGGGGAAAAAAAGTCAAAATTCTTTTTTCATATAAAGGCATCCTTTCTTGTATGGATGAAAAAAAAAACATATGAAAGAGGATTACTTCATAAAAAAAAAAAAGAATCTGGGGAAAAAAAAACTGAAGTCCAAAATGTTTTTTCATATGAACAAAAAAAAAAAACAAAAATGGATCCCTTCATGTGAAAAAGAATTTGGACTCTTTTTTCCAATTTTTTTTTACGTATAAAGGGATCCTTTTCCATTTGGCCCAATTCTTTTTTCATATGGCCATACAAAAAAAAAAAAGAAATGAAGTCACAATAAAAAGATTTTAAAATGTATTAAAAAACACATTTCTGGGTCATATTTCCAAAACATAACTGCAGAATCCACTTACCGGGGGCCCAGTTAGCAAGATACATGTATTGGTGTCTCTGCAGAATCTCATTTTTATGAGATTTAATTTTTTTTTTGGGGGGGGGAACAACCAAGAAACAAGATGGCAGCCATAAGGAAAATGAATTTTACCTCATGAAAAAGGATTACCCCTATATGAAAAAGGAGCTTTTTCATGTGGGTCAAATTCTTTTTTCATTCCAAGCAGCTATCCAAAAGACCACACTGAGCATGCTCAGAACTGAAATTTCAAACTCTTATAACTTTCAAGCAGGTTAATATTTTTTACACCAGACTCATGAAAGGCACCACTGTCTTTTCTGCCCTCAAAATTTCAGAGCAAAATTCTAAACTGTCTGGGTGCTAGGCGATGACAAAAAAAGAGCACAAAAAAAAACGATTTTTTGTTCTCTTTTTTCACTGTCTGTATCTGTGAATCCATACATCTGACTTGAGCAAAACTCGGCATATCAAGAGATCTTGCCCTGAGACTGCACATGCAAAATTTCATGCAAATCTGTTGAACAGATTTGAAGCTATTAAAGTGTACATTTTGGAGTTTAACTTAGAAACCCCTGCTCAACCCTAACTATACTAACTAACTGGACCTCTCCCTTCACATCCGAAACATCTGCAAGGCTACAAATGCAAAACTCGGTCTCGCCTATAGAGCCAAAACCTGCTTCACCTCAGCGGCCCAAGTGGCTCTAGCCAGGGGAGTTCTCCTCCCCTCCCTCTGCTACAGACTCGTGACCTTTGCCCCCATACCTAAATCCACCCTTTCGAAATGGGATACAGCCTATAACAGCATCTGCTGCTTTGCCCTTTCTGCCCCTCCCCTTACCCACCTCTGCGACCTCTACTCACGTCTCGAATGGCTCCCCCCTGAGAATTGCCGCATCTTTGTAGTAGGTAATTTCATCGACAACATCGTCAGGTCAGCCATCCCTGCTGCTCTTACCCTTCCTCTCAACCTCGACCCCTCTACCTACCACCTTAGGTCTACGGCTGCACTCAACCGTCCAGTCCCTAGAACTCGCACCCTTACGGGGGAACGGGCCTCAACCCACTACGCCCTGAAACTGTGGAACTCTTTCCCATCCCTAACACGGCCACCTCCTCTCATACTGGATTTAAAACTTCCCTCTGGCACTTCCTGAAGGGCCCCTCCACCTGCCCCTGCACCCCGTAGCCTTGCCCCTACTCTACACTGACACGGGGGGCCCTGTGACCTCCGGGCCCACCGCACTTACCCTTCTGAAACTACAACACACTGGATCACTCTTACTGGTGTCGTCTGCTCCCCCCCCTTGCAGGCAAACTTAACTCACCCCCTGCCTATGTTGGACATAGCTCTTATCTCTCCCGGGTCATCTGTAACTACCCCCGGGCTCATGTGTTTTTACTGAATGTCTCCACTCTATGTATTCTTATATTTCACTGCATGAAATAGTTGTATTAGTCTCCTCACTGTATGTAAAAGCTGTATTAGTTACTGTACCTGAAAAACTCAAGTTTGTAACTCTCCCGGGTCACACCTGAAAATAGGCACTTGGATGTCTAGTGTGACTTACCCGGTAAACAAAAGCAAATAAATAAATAAATATAGTGGCGCTACCGTGCCAGCATAATGAGGGAAGCTATACAGTATATTCAGGTAGGTATACAGTATACACAGGTATTCATGTACAGCTTTGACACAAACCCCTGCTGTCAGTCGGTAATGGTGTATTTAAGCAATTTACCATGACCAGGGTGTGGGTTATGCTAGGATTTACAATGCCCAGTGTGTTGTTTGGTCATGAGACCGATAGGCTGAGTGAGCAAAACACACCAGGCATTGTAAATCCTAGCATGACCCACACACTGGTCATGGCAATTGCTATTATACAGTTTTTATGTTTGCTTGCACGCATGTGCAAGAAACAGAGTGCCACCATACGAGTTTTCGTAGGTGTGCCTCCCCCACTTCCAATGCCCTGCTCCCTTTTTCAGGCACGACCGCACCGCACCAATGAATGTCTGAGCTGTCTATGACAGCCGTTCAGATGCAGTGGCATGCAGTTGAAAGGAAAACACCATGGCAATTTGCATACTGCGTCCATTGGCAGTATGCAAATTGCCTATACGTCAGCACTTACTGCATCCGAACTGTCATAGACAGTTCGCCCCCCCCACACACACCTACGTAGCAAGCTGGGAGCTCACCCCAACATGCTCATGCAGCCCTGAGTCCCCCCTACACACTGTATGGCCAATGGGGGTGATCAAACCCCTGTCGGCTCCGCTGCCCCCCAACAGATTTCCAGGTGCCATGCTGGGAGCCCACCCCAGCGTGGCAAAAGTCCATATGGCGACAGGGGTGCCAAATCCCCCATTGACTCCACTGTATCCCCATACGCACACACAAAACCCCAGCTTCCAGTTGCCATGCTGGGAGCCCACCCAGCATGGCAAGCGTCCGTATGGCCGACATGGGCGCCCAATCCTCGTCGGTTCCACTGCCCCAAAACAACCTTCCAGCTGCTACGCTGGGAGCCCACCCTAGTGTGGCAAAAGTCCTGCATTGTCTTAAAAGAAAATGACCTGTAAGAAAAACGGTCCTTCACTGACTGTCTTGACCCTCCTCCCCCCACTTGCGCCCACCCTCTGCGCACCCTGCCTCCCCACCCCCTCACCCCACACTTACCTCTGGAGTCTGGCGCGACAGCCTTCGGTGGACCAGGAACACGTCTGCACTCTTCAAAGCCGACCGCGAACTGAGGAAATGCTGGTAAGCTGCATAATAGAATAAATAGGGTTTTTTCAACTTTGATGCATATCTCAGGCATTTTTGAGAATTTTTTCAGCAAATTTTCAACATGGGGCTCTTGGGACCCCACCTCATGAATTCTGGCACTGTCATTTTGTTATTCGGTCCCAAAAGTTGATTTCGTGGTCACTGCATGGAACCACCTTTCAAGACCAAGTAATGAAATGACAGTGTCACAGTTCATGAGGTAGGCCCCCCAAAACCCTATGTTGAAAATGTGGTGAAAAATTCCCAAAAATGACTGTTTTTCGAGCGTGCGTTGCACAGTTCCTACGCACGCTCATAACATCGCACATTTTTAATATTTTCACTCCAGATTTTCAACATTGCCATTTTACCACAACCTCCTTATGAGCAGTATAGCTGTAATTTTTCACATCTCACCCAAAATGTGTTTTCATGGAAGTAGCGCACAATGGCGTGGTCGGTGTGCAAAATCAATGTTCGGGACAGATTAAGAAAATCACACTGACACTGTTCATGAGCAGAGGTCTTAAAATGGCTATGTTGAAAATTTGGTGATGAAAGTCCATAAACTAACTGTGTTATGAGCATGCATTGCGCAGTTTCCACGCACCGTCGAAAGTTCACGAATTTGTATTATTTTCAGTCCAGATTTTCTACACTGGCATTTTTTCACACCTCCTTATGAACAGTACAGCTGTCATTTTTCGCACCCTGGCCGAAATGTGTTTTCGCACTTCCGGCGCAGAAATGCGTGGTCGATGTGGGAAATCAGTGTTCAGGACACATTAAGAAAATCACAGTGACACTGTTCATGAGCAGAGGTCCCAAAATGTCTGTGTTGATAATCTGCTGTAAACGATCCTCAAACAAATTACATTACGGGTGTGCGTTGCAAAATTTCTACGCACGCTCGTGACTTGACCATTTTTTTTATATTTTCACTCCAGATTTTCAACATTGTAATTTTTTACACCTCCTCATGAACAGTACAGCTGTCATGTTTCACATCCTGTTCAAAATGTGTTTTCACACCCGTGCTGCCAAATGGTGTAGTCACTGTGCAAAATCAGCTTTTGGCTAAGGAACTAATATTGCCACTGTTCATGAGGTGGGGGTCACAAAAAACCCATATTGAAAAATTGGAGTGAAAATACCAATGAACGCCTGCGCCGTTAGGGTTTCCAGCCATAACGCCCCACCCTGTAGAGACTGACAGGCATCAGGGGTGTGTCTTGGGATTGCGCCTGTAATGCTCATACCATTCCAACCCCATTCACACCCTGTAGCCAGTGACAGGCATCGAGGTGTACCTTGGACTCTTCAGCCCCAAAGTTCACCCCAATCTCCTATACTGCACCCATCTCATTGTATTTCCTGATGGAATGGGGTGAGTGTAAGGCCCAAAGACCCCAAGGCACACCGTGACACTTTTCGGTGTCTGCAGGGTAGGGTGTGGTGAAATGGCATGGCCGTTATGCCTGATGACCAAAAGGCACACACCAGTGCCTGTCAGTCTCTGCAGGGTGGTGGTGGGGTTGGCTTCAGTTCAATACTTCACTGCCATTCCTATTATGCATCTGTCTAACTCCTACACTACCAATGCCAATGCCAGCAAGCAAGCATTCGGCATTGAAAAATGCTTGTTTTGTTTGTTTCTTAGAGAAAAAAAGTAAAGAAAATATATTTTCTTGTATTTTACTTTATTTTTGTTGAATTTGTTGCTCGCGATAAGAACAAAATAGTGCCAGGAGGGTGCTAGGGTTGCTGTCCTGGGTTTGTGTGGCACAAGACTGGTTTGGCTCCTTTTGTGGCGTGTGCTTGGCCGTGTACACTTTTGCCGTGATGGAGGATACTCGTTTCGCGGTTGTCTTTTACTTTTGGATACGGAAACAATAAAACATTTTTATATTGGTATTTTTTTTTTGCGGTCTCAGTTGGTATAGGGAGAGGGTCCACTGTAGTAGGTATTTAAATTATGGAGGCAGTGAGAGAAGAGGAGGCTGCCAGTAACGAGAAAGGGAAACAAAGTGTGCAGCTTGTAACCATTTCAGGTAAAGCTTTTTTTTTTAAACTGTGAGTGGAAAGAGTAAACTGTTGAATTTTTTTCCCCTCAAGTTATTTTAGATGAGTTTATTGGCGCTAAGTGGCAAGTGCATGGACTGGTACGGAGGCTGGCGGGGATAGTGTGTGTTTGCTGGTGTGATTTCCCGACTGCTAAGAAGCAGGGAGTTTCAGTGTGTTTGCCACTCCTGGGTTGGAGTGATTTCGGGGGACTTCTTAATGCGGTTCACTGGGCAGCTGGCACCTCTTCCCATTGGTACTATGGAGGATTTACAACGGGCACGCGGTACCAGTTGACCAGTCAGAGCCTATCATTTTTGGACCCCATTGTATAATGCACAACAGTAGGGCTAGTTCACACCCTGCCCTGTTTATATGAAGAGTCCCTTCTCTGTATTGCCCAACCCACACTGTTCACCAACTCCAAGGTAATAGCTCAGTTCTTCAGAGATCTGACTACTATATTGAAACATTGTTTAGCCCTGGGCTCCTTTTGTCTCAGTTGCTACCATTAAATATAATTTCTTAGCTACTATTTTAAGTTACCCCTGGAAGGTTAAGGAGAGCTTCTAAAACTGCTGTATTTGTATTCAGTGCAACCTCAGCAACAAACATGTATCTACAGTAGATTTTCCCACAGTGACAGACAAATACTCACACACACATACACACACGCTTTCCATGCACTTACATGCACCCATGAATATGTCAAGTTTCACTTTATTAACACTGAGGTTTGCGGTCTTTTGGTGATAAAGTTTACTTCACAACCGTAGGATTACAATTTAATCATACACTGTTCATGTCAGTACCTGCTGCTGTAGGTTTGTTTCCTTCATCAAATTGAATTGAAATACTTGTCATTAAAAAGTAAGAAATTCATTTTTGATATAATATATTTAACAATATTTTTGAGCCATTACAATGTAAACTGTCTTGACATAAATAAACCTCTCACTCTTTGGTTTTGTGATAATTTATAATGCCACAAGAACTCCTCGGGGCAGTATATTGCATCATATAATGTACATTTGGGTGATGTCTATTATGATTGTTTCTGAATTGTTGAGACAGGTATAACACAGAATGGGAGAAACCTTGCCAGCAGCTGTTTGTGAGGGATTTATTTTTAATTAACGTGAAGACCCTGACTTTACGGGTTATTTTAAAACTGTATTTGGGGCAAACCGGTGAGGGCAAGGGAACTAGAACATTTTAGGAAAATCTGCTTGTTCATGTTTTATCAGTGTTTTCTTTATATCAGTAAAACAGACATTTATTTACATTAGGTGCATATCTGACTTTCAACTCATTCATACTGAAATGTAGTTGAATGTTTTTTTTGGTTATACCTGCAATACCACATGAATGTATTTCCTTCTAAGTAATCACTTCGGTGATTTTCTCTGCTTCACTCTTTTTTTGTGTTCTTAATAGAAACATAGAAACATAGACTTTGACGGCAGATAAGGACCACTTGGCCCACCCAGTCTGCCCATTTCCCTACCTATTGGATAAGCTGCAGATTCTAGTTAACCAACAGCCTACTTCCTGCAACCCCCCACTATAATTGCCTTATGTCTGTCCCATGCATGTTTGAATTCCCCCACTGTTTTAGACCCCACAACCTCTCCAGGAAGGCGGTTCCATGTCCCACCACTCTCTCCGTGAAAAGAATTTCCTCCATTACCCTGAGCCGCCCCTCTAACTTTAAATTGTGCCCCTTGTTCTTACACATCTCTTTTTCTGAAAGATGCTACCCTCCTGGACTTTGTTGATTCCCTTGAGGTACTTAAAAGTTTCTATCATGTCCCTCCTGTCCCTCCTTTCATCAAGGGTATACATATTAAGCTCTCTCAGTCTCTGTTGATATGGTTTCTGACGTAGACCCTGCACCATTTTAGTTGCCCTCCTCTGGACTGCTTCCATCCTGTCTATGTCCTTGCGTAGATGAGGTCTCCAAAACTGCACACAGTACTCCAGATGGGGTCTCATCAACTGTCTGTATAGAGAGGGATAACCACTTCCCTTTTTCTACTTGTGATGCCCCTCCCTATGCATCCCAGTATCCCCCTGGCTCTCCTTACTGACTTCTCACATTGCTTACCCAATCGCTAGGTCATCTGATATGACTACACCCAGATCCCTTTCCATTATTGTTGTTTAGTACCTCCCTGCTATTGTGTACTCTTTCTCCTGGATTTTTATTTCCCAGGTGATTACTTTGCACTTCTTTGCATTGAATCTAAGTTGCCATATGTCTGACCATTCCTCCAACCTTGCCAAGTCCCTTCTTATCCTTTCTACCCCCTTGTGTATCAACTCTGTTACAGATCTTTGTGTCATCCACAAAGAGGCATACCTTTCCTTCCAGACCCTCTGCAATGTCACCTATAAAGATGTTAAAGAGGACTGGACCCAGTACTGAGCCCTGAGGTACTCCACTAGTAACCCCCCTTTCTTCAGAATGTGTTCCATTCACTATTACCTTCTGTGTCCTGTTGTGCAGCCAGTTTGCTACCCAGGCTACCACCCTGGGACCCACTTCCAGGTTGGCTAACTTGATTATTAATCTTTTGTGCAGGACTGTGTCAAATGCCTTGCTAAAGTCTAGGTAGGCCATATTCACAGCCCCTCCCTGGTCTATTACTTTGGTCACCCAGTCAAAGAAATCTATTAGATTCGTCTGACATGACCTTCCTGCTGTGAATCCATGCTGCTTTGGGTCCTGTGCCCCACTGGCCTCTAGGTACTCAACAATTCTTTCTTTCAGAAGTGATTCCATCATTTTCCCCACCACTGAGGTCAAACTAACAGGTCTGTAGCTTCCTGCTTCTGCCTTGTTCCCACTTTTGTGAAGGGGAATCACATCTGCCCTCCTCCAGTCCTCAGGTACCACCCCATCTTCCCATGATTTGTTAAAAAGTGTGGTTAGTTAATTTCTAGTGACCCAATACTCATTTGTTCAATGCACTGCCTTGAATGAAGAATGTCACCTCCCTTTTTAAAAAATTATTTTTAGACTGAATACATTTTATGACTGATGTCTAAAGAAGCTGCAACCGTTCATTTCTTTAAAAGTCAGATCCAATTTAATCTGAGTCAGTTATAATCTTTGGGGTCAAGATCAGGGTTCAGAAAAGAAATGAGTCACAGTCAAATCACACATCTCACTGTTATATTCACAAATTGTATGGTACAGTGTATGTTTTTACTTCAATGGCCAAGAGGTGTAACTCTATTACTATAGCAGGTATTTTGTCTTATTCCAAACAGACAGATATTTCATAGCATGGACAGTGAATCAGAGAAGAAAACAAAAGACACAGCACTAGTGTGAATATCTTTAGAAGTTCAATGGTTCAGTAAAATAAATGAGAAGCCAGGGTACTGTCCTCCTCACAGGAATGCCACTGAACACAATAAGCTGAAGTGTTTCAAAAAAACTTCATTTGTGCAGTTCATATAATCTGGAGAGGGAACTTTGACAGTTCGTTTATAAAACAGGAGGCAATTTATTGCTCTATTAACATATTGGTGACCGGGGAGAGGCACATTGTGCCAGAACTCATTTCCAGGTGTAACCTGGGAGATGGGATACAGAAGGGAGTGATACAGCAATAGCAAATATAGTGACAAGAGGTGCTCATGCATGAACAACAAAAGCACAGTACAAAACGTAAATTCCAGAAAGAGAATAAAAAAATCAGGCCCCCATATTTAAAAGTCCCCTGCAATATTGCGTAAGTGCCTGTGCCGCGCATCTAAGATGTACTGGCCCAAACAAATAAGATATTCAGAAGGTGTGCCATGAGATATGCTCACGCATGTCCAGCTGAATATCCCAAAGATGCACGATTGCATAGTTGGAGATGCACGGCGCAGCAGGTGACCTGAGCCCTATGCAGAGCATAGGAAAATGCACAATGCAAAGTCACTTGGGCGGTGCGCCAATGTTGCAGTATTCAGCTGGGATATGCAAATTACCTCATTGCACATTCCAAGCCCATCTCCCACATTTTCTGGGTGCTGGGCTGCCTTCAGTTTCAGCAGCAGTTTTAGCATTATAGCAGCAGTTTTAGTGTTTACCCAGCATTCTACCTGCATTTTATTTAGTTATTTAAGTTTATTTAAGTTTATTTAAGTTAACTACTTATGTTGTCGTAGTTTTGTTTTTTGTTTTGCTTTAGTGCAGCTTAATTAAAAACAGTGAGTTAGGGCTTCTGAGTGAGTTAACTAGTAAATTTAGTGTACTTGGGGCTATTTAGTGTATGTATGCTCATCCTTGGTTGCTGAATTAATTTTTAATCCATCCTGTATTTGGATTTGTTTGTGCAGCAGTGTGAGCTAGCAAGTTTACTTGCTCTAGTATTTTTCCGTACTGTGACTCAGAAGATTTAGAAGTCCCCTACCTGCCCGCACTTGTGTGATCCTTGCGAGGTGCAGAGACTTCTGGCTGGTGACGGAACTGTGCAGGACTGCATGGAGTCTTCCCAGCTGTGGACATTGTCAGGATATTACTGAGAAGTTTTGTCAGTGGGACTTTGCCCCGGAGCATCACCGGATAATCTGATAGATGGGACTGCGAGTTATTGCAGGGTCACTCATTGGTGTGTGCTGTGTGGGGGTCAGCTGGACTTGCGGTGTATTGGAGCTCCCTAATTGATTTTTGGGGGCCTGGGCTGCCTAGTCCTAACCTGAAGGCATCAGCCTGGGGCTTGTTGAAGAGCCGGTCTGCCTGTCTGCAACTTTTTGGCTTACGGGGTGCTCCCACTGGTAAGTGGTTGATGCCCTGGGGCCTGGGAGGGATTATTTGGGCAGTCAGTGTGTCTACTGATTAATGACTGTGGGGCCCCTGCTGGGGTTCTTACTGACTCCCTAGCCCTCTCTTAAATTGCGGCCTGAAGATTTGCTCCTTGACAGTCGTGGTGTCAGCTGCAAGGTGAGGCCAGCATTTGGGAGGGGAGCCAAGCCTCGCAGTCTATTAGAATATTGGAAGGATTATTAGAAAGAACTTTTCAGAAGCTTTTTGAGGAAGATCTGGGCAAGTACTCATCACCCGCTGAGTGGACCTTGAGGACAGTCATCAAGCCGGTTTGATTTTTTGGGGTCTTATATGGACTTGATACAATATATGGCAGTGAGAGTGCCTTATGCAATTAGCTGTACATTTGATAGTTTCTATAAAACTCATTTTAAGCCCAGGTGAGAGCTGGACTTCTACTGGGTTATCGGGATACTTGTCCTAAGAAGTGAGAGTTCCGTGGACATTGGTCTGATTCTTCTTCTGAGTTCATCAGTGACTCATTTTACTCGGACTTATTTTACACGAACTTTCTGGAGGTCTTTAATTGAGCTACACTTTTTTTGTTAGTGTTATTATCAAGGGGGTTGTTTACTTCAATGGAGTTTTGTGTGTTGGTCATTTAGTTATTATACGTTGGGGTTTTGGTGTGTAGGATTTTGGAGTGGAAGTGGTGCATTTGTGCTTGTTGAGTTGTGTGGAGTGTGGAGTGTCTGTGGTAATGTGTAGGGAGGGTATTAGGATGGTCAGGCACTGTTCCCCTTCCAGACTTAGGGACCTTCAGCCTTTCAACTGTCCTCAACTGCCCTTAGATGTATACAGGGTATGCTGTGCTCTGAGGATAGTTAGGAGGAGGAGGAGGAGGAGGAGGAGAAGAGGGGTTCCTGGGGGGGAATAGGGGAGCGGACAGATTGGGGTAGTGGATACAAGGAGACACCCTGGGGTGAAATGGGTCCAGGAGAGGGGTCCTCCCTGCCTGGTTCCCATACCCAAGGGCTCTGCTTTGGCCAGGCAGGTGACGTGGTCTCCCTCGATTGCTCATTCTACTTGGGCAGTGTTATGTAATGCCAGCTCTATTAAGAACAAGGCTGCTTTAATAGCAGATCTTGTGGGTTCATCTGACCTGGCTTGCATCACCCCAGACCTGGCTGGATGAAAATGCTGGCCCAATATTGGCTTCAGCAGTTCCAGATGGGTACTTGGTGATACATCGCCCAAGAGTGGATCATAGGGGCGGTGGTGTAGCCATCTGTTTTAGATTGGAACTAGGCCTTATGGAGGTCCCAGTGAGGGCCACCAACTCCTTTGAGTGTATTGTGGGAGCTGGTGTGGAATGCAGGATACTCCTCATCTACCGTCCAACCGGGGATGGGAACGTTTTCCTGCTGGAAGTCGTGGACTTCATTGTCAACGTGGTCCCTAGATGATTAATTCTGGGAGACTTCAACACTTCAGTTGATGATGAACTCTCATAGTTTGGAAAAGACTTCCTCCAATTAATGACTTAATTGGGTCTCACGTAGGTTATTACCTCCACTACCCATATTGGTGGTCACTTGTTGGACTTGGTGTTTCTCCTGGGGATGGAGCTATCTGATTTGGTGGTGGTGCCAGTCAGATGGTCTGACCATCATACCATAGGGTTCAGTTTCTTGGCTCCCTTTAATAGGCCTGCCCCTATGGAGATGGTTCGGTACCAGCCTTTTAGGGGGCGTGACCCCAGATAGCCTAAAGATGGTACTGGCCCTATCGAGCATACTGAGAGAATGCATGGATCCAGGGAATCTAGTCCTTGCCTATAATAAGGTGGTGATGAAGGCCCTGAATTCCATTGCTCCTGTTCACATTCATCCCCTCACTCTTCTCCCAAAGTCCCCATGGTTTGATGGGACCTTGAAGGAGATGAAGAGAGTGGGTCGAAGGTTAGAGAGGAGCTGGTGGAAATGGGCCTGGAGGATGACAGGCTTAGATTGATGGACCATTATGAGGTCTATCAATCAGCAGAGTTCCTGTCCAGCGAGATTGCTGCTGTGGGGAACCGACCTGCTCAGTTCTTCTGGACTGTCGACAGACTGTGCAATCCAGTCTGTCTTCAGCCTGGTGGAGCCTTTTCACAAGAAAGGTGTGAGGAATTTTCTCAGTTCTTCATAGATAAAGTTGTCACCATCTGGTCCGGAATCTGTTCGGCGCCCTCTACTGGTCATTGTGGAGGTCCGCAAGAGATGGCGGACCCTCAGTTGGTCTGATTTGACTTCAACTTGCCAGAATTCACTGATGTTGTGAAGATTGCCCAGATTCTGCGGCCAATCAGCTGTAGTTCGGACCGGGGCCCAATGCACCTCTTGGTGGGTTGCGGTGATGTAATCGGCCCGGTCCTGGCAGAGATAGTCTGGAGGTCATTGGAGAGGGAGTTATTTCCAGACCCCCTAAAGGTGGTGGTTGTTTGACCCCTCCTTAAAAAGCCCTCCCTTGAACCAGACTGTCTGGCGAACTACAGGCCTGTCTCTAACATGCCTTTTGTGGGTAAGGTTATTGAGAAGGTGGTGGCGAAGCAGCTGGACAATCATTTATCTAGCCATGACATCTATGATTCTCTCCAGTCCAGTTTCAAAAAGAGGCATAGTACTGAGACAACCCTTGTCCAGGTGCTAAATGATCTCCTAAAAGTGAGAGATTGGAGGACCCATTCCATCTTTGTCATCCTTGATATCTCTTGGGCATTTGACACCAAGGTCCATGGTGTGTTGCTGGAGTGCCTGTGGTTCATTTGTGGACTGTCTTGTATGGTCCTCAGATGGTTTCAATCATTCCTCAAGGGTTGGACTCAGAGAGTGGTGTCGGGGATTTATTCCTCGGCCCCTCTCCCCCTATACTGTGGGGTTCCTCAGGGCTCAATTATATCACTCATGCTGTTCGCGGATTACATGCTGCCATTAGGAGACATTATTAGGCAGCACGGTTTGAGTTTTCACTGCTGTGCAGATGATACTCAACTGTACATGTCCTTTGTGCCCGGAGAGGATGATGTCCTCTCAGTCTTTAATAACTGCCTTGCTGAGATTCAGGACTGGATGAGTGCCAGCTGGTTGCAGTTGAATCCGGATAAAATTGAGGTGCTGGTGGTGGACCCTGATCATTGGAAGGCAGGTCTGTTGGCTGGACAGCACTCTGGGCTTTGGCTCGGGGAGTTCACCTGACTACCTCAGATCAGGCAAGGAATCTGGGCTTTATTCTTGACAGTGGCTTGACCCTTAAATCTCAGGTGTTGGATGTTGTCAGGACCTCTTTTTACCATCTGAGGAATATCGTCTGGGTGAAGCACTTGATTCCTCCCAATGATCTTCCAATGTTGGTCCACGCATTCATCACTTCATGCCTTGACTACTACAATGCCCTTTACCTAGGGCTACTGAGGGTTGATATCCACCACTTACAGCTGGTGCAGAACACAACAACCAGGGTACTGACTGGCACTTCCAGGGCCAGTCATATTATGCTTGTGCTCTGGGAACTGCACTGCCTACCAGTACAGTGGCGGATCACCTTCAAGGTTGGACTTCTGACCTATAAAGCCCTACACAAACAGGGACCCCATTATCTGCAAGATCTCCTTCACCCTTACGGCTCCCTCCAACCACTCTGCTCCACTAACGAGGGATTGCTAGAGATTCCCAGGTTCGGTTAAAGATATCTGGGGCTCGATCATTTGCTTTTGCAGCCCCTACCCTGTGGAATTCTCTACCTTGTTGGGTGCATGAGTGCCTGACCGCTGAGAGTTTTAAGACCAATTGAAGACCTATCTATTCAGTCTAGCATATACTGCTTTTTAAGTTATTTATTATTGCTGCTGTGTTATGAAACATATTCATGGATGGAATAGTTTTAATTACCTGTTTTTTATGTGAATATGTCAATTTTTATGTACAGGATTCTAGATCTTGGGAAAGGCACCTTTTATAAATAAATATTGATTGATTGATTGATTTGCATCTCATTACTGGATGTATTCAGGCTATTTGCATACCCCAGGCATGCTTAGTTCCATCTTTGCAGGGCTGCCCCACCACTCCAGAAAGGTGAACAGGAGGAACTGCAGCCCAGCAGGCAGGTGTGAGGGAATGTTTGTGTATGGGAGGGTGGACTGCATTGGCCTGGGTACAGTGCTATACCTCATAGCAATGTACAGGGTCAGACAGGGGAACAGGGAGCCCACCTAGAGAGTGGCCACAGGGGCCACCTGGACATACAACAGGGGTGGGTAGAGGGTAACACAGGCTGCTTGGGCTACCACATGCATATGATACACCAGTTCCATATGCTGCATACAGTCACCTGCAGTGCCCCACACACCCAAGTATGGGAGGTACCTGGTGGGCACTGCATGGCATGGCAGTGTGCAGACAGTGACTGGGTACCCAGGTGGGTGGGTCCCACCTGTGTGCACCCATGGGGTACCAACGTGGATGCATACCACCAACGGGTGGCACCCTGCAGGCCACATGGGTGCTGGCCATGGTCCCTGGTATATGTGCTGCAGTGTGGCTGTCCACCCCACTGGTGTATCCGGGGTCACACAACAGCACTGACATGTGGCTGCTGGGTGTCTATGCCCAGGGTGTAGTGCGGGGTGTTGCTCCCAGGATGGTGCCGGTGATGACATGACACCTGTGTCTCAGGGTTCATCCTTCCTGACATGACTGCTGTGTGTGGGTGCCTGGAGCATGTCCTGGTACACCTCCAGGGGATGTCTTTGGATGACCTGCCTGCAGTTCTGTGGCCTGCTTGTGGGCGGCTGGCCATTTAGGCATGCTTTTTCCATGCCTTACTTTGGGCGGCTCATTTCTGATATGCACAGCACATTTTGGCTGAATATAGGGTTGTACGGCACATTCATGGGAACTCCCCCTCTACATGTGCTGCATACATTATAGATGCATGATGGCCTATCTGGAGATGTGCGACACATTTCTCCCTTTTGAATATTGTGGTTCAGCTCATTTTCTGAGATGCGCAGTGCATCTTCACTTTGCGCTGCGCATCTCTTTGAAAATGTGGGCCTGAGTGTACAAAGTGTGCAGTGTTCATAGGTTACAGAGGTAGCATGAATAAGAGCTAGGGGAGCGCTCATTCTACATATGGTAAGATGCAGTGTTTCTAACAGAACCATGGTAACCTAATATTCTAATTACAGAGTTCATGAAGTTTCAAACTATAGAGTTAAGTCACAAAATGGGTAACTGGGGAGGGATGAAAAAGGCAAAAGTTGTCTTAATGTGGAAACAACAGATAAAATCATTTGATCTTTTTACTTTGAGCTAGAGAATTGCCAGGTTTACATAACCACTTTCAGCTGATTCCGTTCCTGTAAGAATATCAAAATTCTAAAGATTAAATCTTTGTCACTTGCAATTGCTTATCACACTGTATAGTCTTTATTTTTTGTACAGGATTGAAACAAGCAGAGACTGGGATTGAACTTCTCTGATGAACTATGATGTCTGATTAAACTATATTAATTGCTTGAGCTTGGTTTTACTTGTTTTCAGTTCAGTTCAAGTTTATTATTACAGTACGTATAAAAAAACAATTGTTACATACATATTTTATACAAAGAATACAATACCAAATTTATGCATAATTTAACACTACACTTTCACTTTTTAGTTTGATAGTTGACTCTCCCTCCACTTTGTATTAAGTACATTGTGTACCTTGATAAGTGAACTGTGGCATTCAGGGCTCAGTACTGAAGTAAGTGATATCCCCAGAGGTGGTGCCTTTGAGAAAGCATGTCAATGCAAAATGCATCAGGCAAACTTTCTAGTTGGTCTCTGTGTGTTTGTTAATCCTCATGTGGCACAACTTGTATGAACTGTACCAACTGTGTTTTTGAATAACCTTATCAATGTTTCAGTGTAGTTCCTACAAGGGGGTGAGTGCCATGATTTCTTTATCTACTGTACATGTTGTAACTTCTTCCAGTGAGCACCCGTCTCCAGGTGTAGCCTTCATGCACTTTAAACTTAGCAGTCACAAGATGTGATGTGATGCAGTACACTACAGATTTCCTTATAATGGAGCCTTGCCAATGTGGACTATGAAACAACATAGAAGCACAGAATTTGTCAGTAGAAAAGGACCGCTAGGCTCACCAAGTCAGCCCAGATGTTCCCTGCTTAATCTGTTGGTGCAAACCCTAACTGGTCTCCTGAGACCCCCCCCCCCACCACCTATTTATTAATATTCCCCAATGTCGAACCTACACATGCTTGAAACACCCCATTGTTTTTGCCTCCATCACTTATGCTGGCAGTCTGGTCTAGGTGTTTACCACCCTTTCAATGAAGTAGTACTTCCTCACATCCCTCTTAAACTCCCCCCTCCCAGCTTCATTGCATGCCCCTGGTCCTGGTGCTCTTTCTCATTTGAAAGAGACTCCCCTCCTGTACCCTGTTCACCACTCAGAGCTACTTGAAAGTTTCTATCATGTCCCCTCTTGTTCTGCTCTCTTCCAGGTTGTACATGTTAACATCCCTCAGTCTCTTCTCATAGGGCTTCTTGTGCAACCCCTGCACCATTTTAGTTGCCTTCCTCTGGATTGCCTCCACCCTGTCTATGTCCTTTCTGAAGTGTGTCCTCCAAAACGGGACACAGTATTACAGGTGGGGTCTCACCAGTGAGTGATACAGTGGCAACACCACCTGCTTCCTCCTGCTGGAGATACCCTTCCCTATGCATCCCAGCATCCCAATAGCACTACCCACTGCATTGTCTCACTGCCTGCCACTTTAAGGTCATCAGTTATGAGAACCCCAAGGTTCCTTTCCTGTTTAGTGACTGTCAGTACCTCCCCCCCATTCTATATGCCACTCCTGGGTTCCTCTGCCCTATAGGTGCATGATTGTGCACTTTTTTTGCATTGAACCCAAATGCCATGCTCTTGATCTCTCCTCAAGTTCCCTAAGATCCTTGTGCATTCTCTTTTACTTATCCTGAGAGTTCTTCTTACAATAGATTTTGGTGTCATCTCATAAAATAGAGAAGCTGCAATGCATAGCAGCAGCTGGCCATTTGTCTGGGGCCCTCCCCCTCCCTGGATCAGGTCAGCTGAGAGGGCGTCCCCTTCTGGGGTGTACATTGAGCCTGGCAATGCCCCAGGAGGAGGCATCAACAGGCTCCCATCAGGGAGGGAGGCATGGGCCAGGGGAAGGAGACAGAGGGAGCTTATATTGGGCTGTGGCCAGCTGATCTCCCTCTTTCTCCTCTGTCCGGTGGATTGATCCCATCCTGCACAGACCAGGAACTAAGGTAAGCCCCTGGGCCTACTCAGAGAAAGAGCGGCCTACTGGTGCATTCTGTGCATGGCTTGTTCCACTGCGTAGTGCAGCATGGTAATTCATGGGCAATGTAGCCCAGAGGGTAGGAGCCTGCAGTGTTCCAATCTTGCACAATGCTGTTTAATAGGTACGCTTGATCACTCCTACAATTGCTATGTGCAGAGGGATGAAAGCTAGAGTGATAGTCCAGAGGCCTGGGTTCATTTCTCAGTAGGACACATTAATTCTCGAGAGTTAAAGTAATAGTTAGAAGAGTGGTAATACTTGCCTGGTGTTGGTCTGGTTGTTCAGTGAGTCGTAATTGATTCCCTCCATGGTAGCAGTGGAGATTATTCTCAGGCATATGCAGGTGGTTCAGCCAGTGGCATTGCTGCCTGATGGATGGGACGGGTCACTGGTACACTGCACCTCAAGCAGCGTTTGGGATGTTCTGGGAGCCCCTGGCAATGAGCACCACTAGCATGCATTGTGGGATGCAGGCTAATGCTTCATTCCATGGGCCAGGGTTTCAATCCTGTGGGACAGCTTGCCCCAAATTTTCCATGCTTAGCGGATCTTCTCGTCTCCACCTTAGCCTGGGGACCATTGCTCTCCGTGGGGTGCTCAGCATTGGGGCATTGATGGCTGGAGCCTTCAGGACTTCTTGGGGCTGGAAGCCCCTCTGGACCTTACTCCCCCCTCACTCCCTCCCTTGCATGTAACAGGCAGTGTGCAACACTGCAGGCCAGTGGTCATGGTGGGGTAGGACAGCGGGAAGCTCTGGTCTTGTGGTTGACTGCCCCTTGTTGATGCAGTCGCATGAGGGTTAAGGAGGCCCTGGATTGGGTGGCAGGCTTCTCGTGTGCCATGGGATTCCCAGTGGCTATCTTGGGCACGGCCGTCGGGAGCGGTAGAAGTACCACCAGAATACTAAGGCAGTCCCAGTCCCTGGGGGACCTGGGGTTCTGGGGGGTTGGATTTCTTCTCAGTTGGTCAACACAAGGAGGAAGGACCTCCAGGTTCAGGGTTGTTGGTCATGTGCAGCCCAGCATGCCCCCAGAAGCTTTGGCAACATGGCGTCACCAATAGAGGGCCACCATCTTGTTGTATGGCACAGAGTGCAAGCTAGGGGCTAGGAGGATGCCCATACCACTTCACCCATGGTCACTGTGACTGGTAAGGGCCATGGGGTAGTGGTACTCCCCAGTGATGGTACCCAAATATGTAGTGCAGTACTTTCCAAAGGAAAAACAAACAAAACAAGTTTTGCAGGTAGCCTTATCTCAGGGCGGAGAGTGTTTTGTGCTGCAGGGGCAGAGTGCTAGGCATTTGGTGTGCTGTCATTTGTGTACGGTGCACCCTGGGTACTCAGGGATGCCAATATGGTGGCCTCCTGTGGGATTGCAATTTTGGGTAGGAACAGGTAGCAGTGCAGTTTGGTGGTTGGTGCAGAAACGCGATTTGGGGGCTTTGGGGACTGGAAGGTTAGGCCATCCCATTTATGCCACATAGCAGTTACAGTACCTCACTGCAGAACATTAGATTGGGAGTGGTAGTTTGGCCACCAGGTGGAAAGCTGCTCTCTTGGTGTCAGAGGTTGAGGGATGCCCCTTGCATCCTAATTTTGTCCAGGGTGCTGTAGGTCAATGGGTATCGGCTGGCATGGATATTGCATAAGAATCAGGAGCCAGCACATTAAAGGGGGGTTGCCATGGAAGGCGACCTCTGCTAGCAGTGTGAGCACTGTAGCTAAAGGCTAGGGCACTGGAACCATATTATCGAGGGTCTAGGTTCAAGTCCCAGTGGGGCATGTTTTTAATGGTTCCTTGGCATATTTATTTTGGTGCTGTTCTCTATGTCCCCAATGAGTGGCACTATACTCCTAGCCATGTAGGAGTGGGTTCCAGGCATAGTAGGAAACCTTAAGAAACTTGAGGCAGTTAGATATTGGTATGGGTACCAAAAAAAAAAAAAAACTTTTGGTCGATCACCAGGGCTAGGGCTATGCAATTCTGGGGCAGGGTTGGGGCTTCATTGGGGGCTGGCAGTATAGTGGTAGCTGTGAAAGAGTTGAGTATGGCTTACAGGCTGGGATTTTTATCCCATCAGCCCTACATGTATGCAGTGGGGGCCACAAGCCAGTCCACTAATTTCTCAGTACTCGCAGGTGGCAACTGGAAGCAGATCCCTCCTGTGTGTGCCTTTCACCAGCCAGTGAATAATTTTGGGTTAATTCCTACCCTGGCAGTGCAAGAAGCAGGGGGGTCACGTTGCAAAAACACACACACACACACACACACACACCAGCTGTGTGGCAGTGGGTATGGGGTCTTTTGGAGAGTTTTTGTCACATTTTCTGGTGGGGAATACTGTCGGGGTACCCCTTCCCCTAGGACTTCTCCTGTGGTGACATCAGGATGGTGTGGAGTTTGCATGCCTAGGATTTGTGGTTCTAGGACAACCTCAGAAATGCTCCCCCCCCACACTTGGGGCTGTGAAAATCCAGCAGGCCCGGGTTTGATTCCCGCTACAGCCATTCGGTACCAATTGCCGGGTCTGAGGTAGCCTCAGGGCTAGCAGCATAACTGAAGTGTGGGGAGCTAGCAAGGAGCAAGCCCAGTGCATTCAGGAGGCTTCTTGGGTGATGGAGTGGTTGAGGCCTCAGTCTTCCAGAGAGCTGACCTGGGGCATGAGTGGTTCCTGTCGCCCAGTAGTGAGTTTATGTATTATTGGGGTATAGTTCCCTTTTGTGATGCCAGAGCCCAGCAGATACAAGAATCTGGCCAGGTCTAGGCCTCGGGTGATGATTATTTGGGATCTTCATTGCTCTCCCAGGTCACCATCTCATTACGCTGGTCACCTGTCCACCCCCCCCAAAAAAAAAATGATATAAAGGGAGAGGAGCAAATGGAAATGTAAACATAAACATAAACAAACAAACAAACAAAAATGTCATTAAGGCATCAGGCAGTAGAGCTTGGTGGTTACAGGCACTGATCAGCAGGCCAGGAGGCCTGCAGACCTGGGTTTGTATCTCATCAACCTCTGCTTGTATACAGTATGATACTGAGCAAGTCGATTAACTCTTCAATCAACATATGACAGTGGCAGTGCGCTAGGCTGTTAAACTGCCCATTCATCTTTCTCTGCCATGGGACTCACACACTATGTAATCGCACAGATTCATGCTTCGTAGTGTCAGCAGCACAACGTCTCAGTAAGGGTAACCCAATGATCTGTATGAAGAACTACTTTACGCAAATGTCAAGCATTTTACAGACACAACAGAAATGAATACTGGCCAAAGCACAGATTCACAAAACAGTCAGTGCTGCAAGACTGATGCAAAGGCGTTCATCAGCCACATAGTGTAACATTGGTTTGTAAATGACTTACTGCATTCTGGGCTTGCTATATATGATTGAATACGGTGGGCAGAGGTATGAGTATGTATGTTGGCCTTTCCCACAGGAGAATAAGTGTTATTGCTACTACCAACATAATTGCCAGGAGAGAGCCACAGAGAGGAGACTGGCTAGGGATCAGGTGTGGCCATCCACAGGGCTGTGGGTCGCAGGTAAGGGGAGGCCTGATGGACCCCAGGTAAGATACTAGACCATCAGGTCAAGGACGTACTTAGGGCTATGCATGGCAGAACATTTACCAGTGAGGCAGAGATCATAAGCTGGAGTGGTGGTGGTTAGGGCCTTCTGGGGCAAGGGTGGAAGAAGCTGCAACCCAGCCGGAACCAGCTCATGGTGCACTGCCACAGACATCAGCCCACTGGTGGGTAGTTTGGGCAGACAGGATGTCCTGCTAGGTGATGATGCAATGAGTGCGAATGGCATACTACTATTCAGGTGTCCACACTCAGCGCATGGAAGCTGAGCCAGTAGCTCAATGGGCCAAGCATCAGCCCTGGTGTGTGTGGCGCAGGGTTGGACTACAGTGAGGGGGACCCTTTCACCAGGCTGCCTTGGTGCAGGTCGTAGGGATTCATCAGGGGGTCTGGGTGAAGGGGAACTGCAGGTTTATCATGCATGTGGGGCGTGTCATAGTCAGCACCCACTCAGGCAGGATTCTTCATCCCAACCAGCAGAGGGGCACCGTAGAAGCTGCAAGTCAGAAAGCAGTCACACCCTGATGGGAGTGAGAAGGCATAGGATGGGTGGAAAAGCAGAAGCGGTGGTTAGCCAAGCTCTCAAGCAGACCAGCTGCCACCCTGTTAGAGAACAGTCTCACAGCAGGGTTTCCGGAGGCCATACTCGGGTACCTTATGGGGGCAGAGGGACGGGATGGTGGGACTGTCAGGTCCTCACCATTGCCTAATTTTGGGTGCCGCATGGAGTGTGCCATAGGGGCTTGGAGCCACATGCACCATTAGCTAGGGGCACAGGTCAATGGCCCATGGGTGTCATGATACCTGTGTAGCTTCAGTGCAGTTCAGGAAATAACAGGGAGGCAGGATGCTTGGCCTATTCTGGGAACCAATTGTGGGTGTATGCTGGCTCATGGCACCGGTGTTTTGGCCAGGGATTGGTGCAATCCTGCCCAGGTAAGGGGGGGACACCTGGGGACAAGATTGGGAAATAAGGCTGGTTTATGGGGCAGGCAAGGGGTCAGAGTTGATCCCGTCACTGTGGAGGAGTGAGTGACCAGGGTTCATGGAGGCAGATGTGGTGTCCTCAGCAGGAGGTGCTTATGGTTGTCTAAGGTAGTTTGAGGAAGAGGAGAGAGGTGCTGGTATTGCTGAGGCCTCCCCTGGTGTCAGCGTTATTGGTGATGGACAAAGTATGGGCCTAGGTACAGGCACATTTGGCCATGGGGAGGCCTTCGGTGGGCAAAGGGGCATGGGGCCCAGGATGGTTGGATCGTAGGATCCAGGCACTGGGGTCTAGAAGTCCCAGGCATTCTGCTGCCACATGTTACCTCACTTTCAATAATGTACCTTTGTTTCTTTTGCAGGTCCCTTGGATGGTCCCAGGTACAGATGGGCATGTGGCTATTCCTTCATCTCCTACAGCAAGGCAAGCAGCTGGCCAGCCTAAGGGGGGAACAACCTGATCATTCTACTACAGACGGTGCATAGCATCTGGGTGGGCAGGATAGGCATGCACTGGGGGGGGGTCCCATTGCTTCGGAGTAAGGTTAATCAGCATGGGCTTCCAGACAGCATGATGGTATGTTGGGCAGGAAGATGAGGACATCAGATGACTGTCAACCTCCTGCTGTCAATGACGGAAGAGTTATGTGCCATTCAAGACTGGTGGCCCCTTGTGGTTCTCATTTGGTAGCTTATTATTTGGGCTCAAAATGGGAAGCATACGAGCCATGCACGAGGGTTGAGTGGCAGATGAGAGCATCTATGGAATCCATGGGATGGGCAATAGTGAGACAGAGAGCAGTATGCCTCCCACTGGCCCAGTTTATGGGGGAGGATGAACAAGTGGGGAGGGAATCGGGTAAGAGGTGGCTAGCATTGAGATGGATCTTGGAGGAACATCTAGAACAAGCAGCTTGGGGGGGTCAGACAGGATTCAGCCTGTGGTGGCCTTGGAGGAGTGCAGACAAAAGGTGTCAGGGAAAGAAGAGGGAACGAGGTCAGTTGTCCCAAAGGTCTCATTGTCCCTGGCCAGTATGAAGGTGAGGGACTGCTAGTGATGACTCAGGTGGGGTCACGGTCCAACTTCATCAGGTAATACTGCAAGGATAGCTGCACCGGATGGAGTGGCCGCATGAGCCTTGGCCAGAGGACCTCCCCCAGAAAAAAGGGACACTTCCTCCCAGTAGCGCACTCTGCTCAAGATGGTATTGTCAAAATAATAAACACATGGCTGCTGCCATTTCCTCTAAGATATGTGCATGTGTCTTCATTAGGGAAGGGAGATGTGGGAGGGCTATCAGACAATAGAGAAGCGGCAATGCATAGCAGCAGCTGGCCATTTGTCTGGAGCCCTCCCCCTTCCTGGATCAGGTCAGCTGAGAGAGTGCCTCCTTCTGGGGTGGATATTGGGCCTGGCAATGCCCAAGGAGGAAGGACCAACAGGCTTCCATCAGGGATGGAGGCATGGGTCAGAGGGAAGAGACAGAGGGAACTTATATTGGGCTGTGGCCAGCAGATCTCCCTCTTTCTTCTCTGTCCAATGGATCTCCACCCACCCATCCTTGCAACAGCAGGGTAGAGGGCCAGGCAGGTAGGGCCCCCTTTGATCCACTATGGGTGACTGCACTACAGGTTGGGGAGAGGCTTTTCCTGGTTTCCTTCATAACTTCATGTTTTTTCTGGGTTTTTCACTTCCCCCAAAGGGAAGTTGAAAACTAGGCAGACTATAAGGGTAAGGTGAGTTAGGCATAGACAATGCTAGCTGATGTTTTGAATTAAATAATACATAAATGCAACAACTAAAAATAAATAAGGAATAAATAAATGTTAAAAAAAACTGTCACAGTCATGTGATGTGGCCTGGGAGGAGCACAGACAAAAGGTATCAGGGAAAGAAGGGGGACAAGGTAAATTCTCACAAAGGTCATGTTGTTCTCAGTAGGCATGAGGGTGAGGGACCCCTAGTGATGACAGTGATGGGGTTGCAGTCCAATCTCATCAGGTAACGCTGCAAGGATAGTGGTTCCAGATGGGGTGGCCACACGAGCCTTGGCAACAGGACCTCCGCCAGGAAAAAGGGACACTTCCTCCCAGTACTGCACACTACTCAAGATGGTGTTGTCAAAATAATAAACACATGGCTGTGGCCATTTCCTCCAAGATATGTGCTTGTGTCTTCACTGGGAAAGGGAGACATGGGAGGGCTACAGGGCAAAAGCATAGCTTCCCTTCTGTTATCTGAATGTCACTTATGAAGACACAAGAGTGCCAGTCCCAGTACTAAGCCTTGTGATGCCCCCACTAGTCATACTACCATTATTAGAGGGAATGCTGTTAATCACCACCATCTGTTGCCTATCCATTAACCAGCCTCTAACCCAGCTCACCACTTTGGATTACACCCCTAGGCTGCTCAGTTCCTTTATCAGTCTCCTGTGCAGCACAGTGTCAAAGGTTCTGCTACTATTCAGATAAACAAGGTCCACTACCCTCCCTTGATCTGTTTCCCTGGTCACCCAGTCAAAGAACTCAGTCATATTTGTCTGGCATGATCTTCCCCTCCTCATGAATCCATGCTGCTTGTGGTCTTGCAACTCATTGGATTCAAGATAATCTGCCAGTCTTTTCTTAAGCCGGGTTTCCATTAAAGGAACACTTTATTTCTTTATTTTATTTCTTTCTCACTGTGATCGTTATTTAAATTGCTTAGCAGTGGCTAATACTGCATCAAAAAACATCCAATGGTCATGTCAAACTTATGCATGATGACTTAGAATATGTCACAAAAATTAAATAATGCATGGGAATATATTCAACTTTATATTAAAATCAAGTGGCCTTGTGGACAAAGTGTTAAAATTAGGACATAAACTTCAACCCCTGGGAATTACTTTATAAAGCAATAGGAATGTCTGCAACATACATGCTGATTCTGCAGATACCAATATGGGGATAGGAGGTGAAGCAAATAGTGTAAATGACTGGCAGGTTATTAAACAGACCAACAAACAGAGGGAGAACTTGATTACTGTGCCACTGAGCAATAGATTTTTAGTATCTGAATCTGTGAGAAATAGACACCACAATGTTAGTACAAAAAATAACATTAGAATGACTGTTTGGGAAGAAATACAGAGATAGAGACTAACAGAGACAATGGGATTCATTTATGTCATGGAATGTCTCTGGGCATTTAAACAAATTGACTGACCAAGAATATAAAGATTTTTTTTTTATAAAAAATGACATTATAGCACTAATGGAAACCTGGCATTCAGATAAAACTTATATTGATGTAAACATATTTAAATCTTTCAATGTAACAGCTAAGAGTGGTGCATCAATGGGTAGATGGAGTGGTGGTCTCATTGTTTATGTAAGGGTAGATAAGAAGTTTAAAAATCCCATGTCCATGCATGCATGAACAAATTTCCTAATGGTACATTTACTGATTTACAAGACTTCTTTGATTTTGGTGAATGTATGTCTCCAGCCCAGTAAATTCAAATTTTGTGAACAAGATTTATGATAAATCTTTCTGAAACACTAATTTCAGTCTGGGAGGATGGCCAGTTTAGTGAATTATCAATTATTGGACATTGAAATTACAGAACTGGAAATAGCAAAGAGTGGATTCTCAAGGATAATATTGGTGAGGGGATAGGCTCCATACCTCAGCATTAGCAACCAACATTAATATTAGTGCAGCAAATATGTTCAAAGTTCTTGCACGTTATCAAATGATAATCATTAATGGAAGGTTAGATGGTGATTGCCCAGGAAATTTTCAGATTGTTCTACCATTGTCTACTCAGTAACTGATTTATGCCAGCCCTTGAATTTTTGCAAAAACTCCTGGATGAAAGTTATGCCTAAAGTTGTGATTACTTCCCACTGGTAATATCACATTTTCAAACAGGGAGGAAGAAGCACCCTATATTCTAATTATAAACAAGAAAATAGTCTTGGAAGTATGTAGCAAATGATTCAGGGATTTTTGGTAAGTTTAAAAAAGTAGTTGACCTAGCTGTGTGGAAGGATGTACACCCTGATGTGTTTTACAACCTTTTTACTGAAGTCATAAAAGCAGTCAAAAACAGTATTAGCAGAAATGCTAATGTTCATGTTACTCAGGTTACTAAATCTTGGCTTAATATAGGCTATAAAAACAAGAAAGCAGAATTGGGAAATTGACAAAGAATTATCAAACTAGAGATCATAAAAGCAACCTTAATTTTCATAGAAAATATGTAATTTATAAACAAAAAAAGGAAAGCTATGTTAAGGAATTATGGGAAAAATGCATAATGAGGTTACTTTAAAGATGATGAAACATTTTGACATCTTGGGCTCAATTTTCAGAGCCCCAAGAATGCTGCAGGTCCCTGGTATGCTGATCGTTTGGCACACGGGGCTTGCAGCATTCTCCCAGTTGGTGATCAGGATTTTTCAATCCCAAGTGCTAAATGCTACAAGTTAGACCAGCTTTTCTCTGGTCTAACTTGTGTCATTTGGAGAACCCTTTTAACAGGGCTTGCACCAAAATCTTTGGTGCAAGCTGCCGTAAAATGAGGAAAGTGTCGCAACTGTGTTCAATGTACTAAAATCGAGTGCAGTTGTGTCAAAGCAGTTTGGACCCCTGTATCACCCTTTGAAAATTGAGACCTTTGTCCCTAATGGTACCTTGAGTTATAAAACACAGAATGAATCTTATATTGAACCACATACTTGGATAAAATAGTTATCTTCTTTATTGTATAATGCAGAATAAGCTGTTGCATGTATAAATACAATGGAAATTGAAAAGTTTCATCTAACTTTGATTAGTTTATGCAAAATGAAATACTGGATGCAAACATGGGAACTGAAAGTAATAAAGCCCCAAGTCCAGAAAATATTCCAGCTAAATTTTATAAATTGGCTGCTGAAAGGTGGTGTGTTAGTTCTTGAGTTTTTCCTTAACAAATGCATGCAACATTTCTATATTCCTCCATTTTGGAAAGGCAATCATATTGTACATAAGGGAGCTAAAAGTGACCAGAGTATGCATCATCCAATAATTCTGTTGAATATCCTGACCAAGTTGTATGCCAGGGTATTCTTGATAAGGCAGTAAAAATGTATTATAACTACTGTGCCCCACTCTGAACTTCAAGCTGGTTTCACAGATGGGTGCAGTGTTTTGGATAATTGTTTTGTATTTGCTTATCTTGTTGAAAAATATGTAAAACTGAGAATGAAGAAATTGTCATATTCATTGACTTTCAGCTCTGTCCTTGACTTTCTGTCAGGGAGTAAACTATGGGAAAGAATGTATAATATAGAACGGAGTAAGACCTGGTTATACTAATGAGAAATGTATACACAGAGACATGGGCTTAAGTGAAATATAGTAGGACTGGAAAGCTAACACAAAGACTTGAGTCAAATGATGGAGTCAGACAAGGGTGTGTTTTGCCACCAACTTTATTTATATATTTAAATGACATTTTGATACATTTAGAGGATGGGCATTTTCACTCACCCAAGATCATAGATCAGTTAGTGCTGGTGTTGGCATATGCTGATGATCTTGTACTATTTTGACTTTCACAAGGAGGTCTACAAAAACACACACAAAAACATAGAAGAAGACGGCAGAAGGAGACTGCTAGGTCCATCTAGTCTGCCCATTTGTTTTAGTCATACAAAAAGCACTGCACCACTCACAGACAGTTCAAAACCTTTATTTAAATATTTAAAACAGGCACACTAAGCTCCTGCAAACTGCACTGATAGCTAGCAAAAAATACCCCCACTGGTTTCACAGTTACTGCGTCATCAGGGGGATGGTCTTACTGCTCAACAGTAGCTGTCTTAAATCACAAAATCACTTGAAGAGACAGTGTGGAAATTGATCAATTTACAGTGCAAAATATGCATAAAATTTCTATACTAAAATTATCAAAAAATGCAAAAAATTAAAAAATTACATGTCTTAAATATAAACATACAAGTAATAATCAGACCAAAAAATGTGCATTACTGCATAGTAGAGGATCGTTACACCATTTGAAAAAAAAAACACACAAAATAGTGTCGCCAGATTCATCTGGAACTCCGACCAAACCTGTGAGTCAGCTAAAAGCTGAGAGACAGGGGGACGGGTCTGGGCAAACATCGAGCATTAAGCCACTGTGTGGGAAATTATATACTTCTGTTCTCTCTGTCTCGAGGTATTCAGTGCAGGGTGGAAGAGACAGAGAGCACAGGAAGTATTCTGGGATCTGTAGTCCGCTGGTGAATTGGGTGAGACTACAGTGGCATTAGGAAGCTTCATCTCAATTTTTATTTTGCTCAGATAGAGCGAGGTTAGGATGAAAGGCTCTTGTAAGGGCCAGTGGGAGCTTGTTTTTTACTAAAACAACTTGCAGGAGCTGCAGTAGTAGTCCAGTGGAGTCCATGACACCCAACAATACTTCTGGGGCATGGCAGTTAAATTCAGTGCACAGAGTAAGCGCCGGTGATTATCTGGAACTCCATCCAAACCTGTAAGTCAGCCAAAAGCTGACAGACAGAGGGGCGGGACTGGGCAAACATTGAGTGTTAAGCCACTGCGTGGGAATTTATATACTTCTGTTCTCTCTGTCTTGAGGTATTCAGTGCAGGGTGGTAGAGACAGAGAGCACAGGAAGTATTCTGGGATCTGTAGTCCCCTGGTAAATGGGGTGAGACTACAGCAGCATTAGGAAGCCTCATCTCAATTTTTATTTTGTTCAGATAGAGTGAGATTGGGGTGAAAGGCTCTTGTAAGGGCCAGTGGGAGCTTGTTTTTTACTAAAACAACTGGCAGGAGCTGCAGTAGTAGTCCCGTGGAGTCTGTGACACCCAACAATACTTCCAGGGCATGGCAGTTAAATTCAGTGCACAGAATGAACTCCGTGAGCTTGATCACACGTTGTCATGTGCAGAGATGCACCATGTGTTTAGTGGGTTCCGTGGGGAACGGGGAACAGGAACCAGAATAGAAATAAAACAACCAAGGGATAGCACTCAGTGACAAAAGTGGGAGTAATTGCAGAGGAGTTTATAATAACTATAGAAACACGAAGATGGACAGACATTTTGTCATACTGAAGACAGGAGAGAGGGCAATAAAATGTAGAAAATGCTGTAAGTTCAGTGTAGAGGAGGCTGCTGGATTACAAGAATATGTGTGTAAACAGTGCACAGAAATAAAGGAACCCAAAGTGCAACTTGTGGGTTTGCAGCTAGAACTACAGTAAGATGTATTAAACAAACCTATACAGCCTGTGTAGATGAGAGACTAAACGAAACAGACACGGACATGACTCAGAAGAGGAGCAGAATAAGTGTTTAGCCAAGCGATGATTGGGAATACCCGAAAAAAGCAAACAAACCAAAAAGGGGGTGGAGAGACATGGCGTCTGAGATTCCAGTAAGTAACCCACATACACCACTAGCACACCCTATACAAAACTCAAAAACAAGGTTAGAAATCTTTCCTCAACATCACCATATTGAGATAAGTGCTGAATCAAGCACAGATAACCAGGAAAGACCCACTCTGGGTAACGAGGAGGCAGAAATTTTACTAAATGAGGTCCTGGGCTCAAAAAATACTAATCAAAATATAGGCACTCAGGTTGATGAGATGCATGAGAGAACTGGTAATGTCAGCAATGAGGATGAAACACAAGATGGTAGTTATTCTCTAGAGCACATGTTGCTAATTGATAAGCAATCTACCAAGACAGTGAACTGGGAACTGAAAAGGAAACTGATAACCAAATAAAGAGAGGTTACATTATTGCAGACTGTATTGTTACGTTTACAGATGCCTATACTACTAAAGATAAGAAGGAAACTGTAATTAGCAATTTCTTACCGGGGGCAAAATTAGCAGATATATCAGCACTATTGCCAAAAGTAGTGAAAAAACAAGAAGACAAACCCATACTAATTGTACGTGGGGGGACTAATGACATAAAACATACCAGGGAAGGTCAAATTTAACTAGAATTTATGAACTTAGAAAGAATAATCAGAAAGGTGAACAGAATAGCAATATTTTCAGAAATCTTACCTGTGCCAAGAGTCGGGGAAAGAGTGCAGGAAAAGATATGGAGAGTGAATAACTGGTTAAGGAGATGGTGCTGTATGACTATGATTCACTGTATAAGAAACTGGGAAGTGTTTGAGAGCAAGACTAGTCTGTTTGGAAGAGATGGATTACACCTTAGTAAATATGGTAATAAGAAACTGGGTATGTGTTTTAGGAAAACTATTTATAGTTATTTAAACTAAATACAGAGGGGAGAAAGCAACCAGAGTTTGTGGTAGGTGAGATGACTGAATCAGATGTAACCCCATGTACCACATCTACATTAAACAAAAGAGACTCTAAAGTTATAAGATAGCTACTGGTAAAAGCAAGAAGTATTAAAAAAAAAATTGACAAACTGAACCATATTATATATAATGAGAATGTAGACATTTGTGCGTTGATAGAGACATGGTTAAAGACTGATGAATGAGTAGATAAAATAGAGGGGTTTGATTTTTTTCACAAACCAAGAACGTATAAGAATGGGGAGGAGTAGGGGTGTACATTTCTGAAAATCAGAAAGCACAAGTCCTTGAATATACAAATGATGAAAACAAACAGGTAGAACAACTATGGCTAAAGTTTAAAACACGATCTAAGATAATAATTTGGGACTTTGCTATAGAGCACCTAACTTAAATGAAAAACAAAATGTTGAATTCCTGGATGTCCTTGATAGGGGGCTGATTACAAGACATGCTATGATGCTGGGGGATTTCAATTTCCCGAACATTAATTAGGAATTATATCAGGGAAAGACAGTACAAGAAAATAATTTCTTAGATATATGTATGAGTTTTGGGTTGAAGCAGATAGTAAAAGAAAATACTAGAGAGCAACATAGGTTGGATTTAATATTTACAAACATGGAGGAAGATGTGGAAAGTGTGGTAGTTCTGCAGCCACTAGGTGGCAGTGACCACAGGATGGTCAAATGCCTTATATTGGAGGACATGCAGAAAATCACTGGGAAAACAATCAGAGACTACGTGAAAGCAAATTATGTGCAAATCAAACAATTGTTAGGGGCTCAAAACTGGAAAGAAATGGAGGACCAAACACTACAGGACATGTGGACAATGCTGGACAGTATCCTACAATGAAGTATAGAAACCTTTGTTCTGTACACTAAGAAATACAATAGGAAGAGAAGGGTTCCCAAGTGGTTCACTAATAAAATAAAAAAAAAATGACCTCTGGAAAAGAGAGGGCTTATAAGAGACTCAGAAAAAAGTAGTCCCCTAGGAGGCAAGAGTCCTATAAAGGGTGTGTTAAACAATGTAAACATTAGACAGGCTAAGGCCAATGCTGAAATGAGACTAGCAACAACAAAAGGGGACAACAGGAAGTCATTTTATAATTATGTTGGAAGTTTAAAAAAGGGAAGGAGTCAAATATGTATAATAAAGGAAGGGGATGTTGAGGTTACAGGAGAGGAACAAATGGCAAATGTGTTTAATCGACACTTTGTAAATAGGTACAAGAAATATGTC
This sequence comes from Neoceratodus forsteri, assembly GCA_016271365.2. Lineage (NCBI taxonomy): Eukaryota > Metazoa > Chordata > Ceratodontiformes > Ceratodontidae > Neoceratodus > Neoceratodus forsteri. The sequence goes on from CM028133.1 coordinate 816,611,806, forward strand.
TGTGATTATCAAGTTAAAGAGGTCCCAGTGGAGGAGCAGATGGATATACCTGTAATAACAGCTAAACAGGTAGCTCAAACGTTAAAAAAATTAAATAAATACAAATCAGAAGGGCCGGATGGTTACCACTCAAGATTTCTGTCAGATTTGGCTGAGGATTTGGCAGTGCCTTTGGCAATGCTATTTAATAGATACTTAAGGGAAGTGAAGGCTTTGGATGTATGGAAAACAGCATATATAACACCAATACACAAAACAGGAGATACAAAAAAATATAGGAAACTATAGGCCAATTAGTATTACGTGTATAATTGGAAAAATAATGGCAGGATTTGTCAAGGAATACTTAGATGACAGCTTAACAACATTAAACCTCATAGATATTAGTCAACATGGGTTTAAAAAAGGGAAGTCCTGTGTGAGTAACCTTATGACCTTCTTTGAGCCTGTTAGTGAGGCGTTGGATGTAGCTCTGCCTGTGGATGTGGTGTATTTGGACTTTAGTGGAACCTTCAACTCTATGCCACATGAAACCTTGCTGAATTTGATGCAGAAATTGGGAATTAGATCATATTTGGTGAAATGGGTAGCATTATGGTTGGCTAATAGGTGTCAAAGAATTAGGATAAGAGGATTTCTGTCTGAGGAGGAGAGTGTCACCAGTAGAGTCCCACAGGGTTTGATCTTGGGACCAAAACTATTTAGCATTATGATATCCTCTATGCAGGTATCAGATGGGGTCTGGATCAGTAAGTATGTAGATGACTCCAAGGTTGGAGCAGTGGTGAACGATACTGATTCCATTATAAATCTCCAGAAACAAATGGATAGGCTGGAGGAATGGGCAAGAGAGAATAAACTGGAGTTTAACATTGAAAAGGGCAAAGTAATGCATCTTGGTTGTAATAACAGACAAGCACAATATGAGCTGAACAATAAGCCAATACCAATCACTGAATATGAAAGACTAGGGAGCGGTGATATCAAATAACTTAACTTTTGCCAAACATACTCATGAAGTGGTGACCAAGGCAAATAGAGTCTTATGGAACATCCTAAGAAATATCAGAAGTAGGAATAGGGATGTTCTGGTTCCCTTGTTCAGATCTTTGGTCAGGCCAAAATTGGAATACGGAGCACTATTCTGAACACCTCAGGAATTAGGTTTATGTAAAAAGGTAGAACATGTTCAACGTAGATTTAATAAAAAGATATATGGGATGAAAGATAGGGATTACAAAAACAGACTGTATCAGTAGATTTATATTCCATGTCATATCGAAAAGTGAGAGGGGACTAAGTGTACAAAGCTATAAAGAACGGTTTACTATGGGAATCTGTGGGGTTATGTTGGAAGGAAAAGAAGGCATGCCAACAAGAGGGCACTCGATGAAACTGAAAGGAGCAAAATACAACATCACTAAGAGAGGGAGGTGGTTCAGCCAAAGGGTGGTGAGTAACTGGAACATGCTCCCTCGGGAGGTGGTGGGTGTGGATAGCTTAGTGGCCTTCAAGACTGCACTGGATAGATACATGGGAGAACAGAAATGGGAATTTATCCACAAAATTTAAAAGTGTGTCCCACTGTACCCATCTGCTTTCAGTGCCTAGCCAATGCATTGGTTGTGTCACTTATCAAAATTGCCCTAAGATGTTTACCTATTCAGATCTTAAATTGTCTGATAGTTTTGCCCACATAAAAGGACCCACCAGTACATGTGGCCAAGTATACTATATACTCAGTATTGCAATTGAAGAAATCTCTGATCTTGAAGTCTCTCCTGTTTGCATGTACTGAATGTATTTGTTCTAATGATACTGGTACAGAACTTACATCGACCACGGACAAAGTTGCCACACAGTGTGGCAACTTTGTCTGTGGTCGATGAAAGTAGGAGAGACCTCAAGATCAGAAGTTTCTTCTATTGCAATACTGCGTATATAGTATACAAGCAATGCATTGGCTAGTCACTGCAAGCAGATGGGTACAGTCAGACACACTTTTAAATTTTGTGGTATAGACAGGGTGTATATGGAACCAAGAGGGGGTGATCTAGATGATCGATTGAAACAAAGAGAATCATATTGGATCTATACCCTGGGAGCCCTTACTGCACCTGGTCTTAATGACACAATAGAGTTATTGTCTTGCATAAGGAAATGACATACCTTTCATCTTCCCTTCCCTTCTGTCCATAACAAATCAAAGGTTTTTTCATGGTATGTTGTCTAGGTCTCAGATATGGCCTGATCAAATACACTTACTAGGAGTTTCACTGATTGCCTTCTGTATTCTCTTTTCCAGATGTTCAGGAGGAAGATTTGATCTCCTCCAACACTAGGAAGTATGGTTGGAAATGGAATGGAATCTGGTGACCCTATTTTGTGTTTTTTTTTCAAACGGTGTAAAAATCCCTCTGCTATGCAGTAATGCACATTTTTTCAGTCTAATTATTAGTAGTATGTTTATATTTAAGACATGTCATTTTTGTATTTTTTGATACCTTTAGTATAGACATTTTTTGCATATTTTACACTGTAAATTAATCGATTTCCACACTGTCTCTTTAAGTAATTTTGTGACTTAAGACAGCTACTGTTGAGCAGTAAGACCACCCCCCGATGACGTAGTAACTGTGAAACCGGTCGGGGGAATTTTTGCTAGCTATCAGTGTGTCTTGCAGGAGCTCGGTGTGCCTGTTTTAAATATTTAAATAAAGGTTTTGAACTGCCTGAGTGGTGCAGTGTTTTTTGTTTGATTGCTCTATTTTCATACACACGCTCCATGCAGTCGAGTGGTCTTGGTTGCATTTGTACCATTTGTTTTAGACCTATTTTGACACTCTAGTTGGCCTTTATAGTCAGGGCTGCCTTGTGTCTATCCCATGCATTCTTGAATCCCTCCACAGTGTTGACCCCACAACATCTTGGGGCAGGCTGTTCCAGGTGTACGCCACTCTTTCTGTGAAGAAAAACTTCCTGGTGTTGGTAGAGAACCTCCCTCCTTGCAGCCTGAGGTCATGTCCCCTGGTCCTAGATAGGGGTGTGCGCAAAAAAATTACACCAGTGGAATATCCGTGAAAGTGTGAATTTTGCTTCCACGAAAGTTCGGAAGCAATTTTTGCAACTTTCGCAGAAATTCAGCCTTAAAACTGCAGAATAAATATACAAACTGCAGGTTAATTTATTAAACTGTGGGGAAAAAAATCAGCAGAACAGATCACTGCCAGTGGTCAGTTCTGAGGCCTTTTTTAACCGTAGTTTAATTCATTAATCCACCTCCCACTGATCATGGGCCCCAGTAAATAAATACATTAAAAAAAAAACCTCCAATCCCTTCCTTGGACCCTCCTGGTGTCTAGTGGCCCCACCCACCAATCATGACCCACAAAAACATTTTATTTCCCTGGAATCTAGTGGACCCCCCTCCATATCCTCAATTTCCTTAATCCACAAAAAAATAGCCGGCAGTCCACTGACTCATCCCCCTCTATTCCCAATATTCCCTGGTGTCTAGTGGACCCCAATCCCTTATAAAGAAACATAATCCCAATTTCCTGGTGTCTAGTGAACCCCCCCAACCTGACGGTTCATCTGTCACCGCCCCGCTCTCTCCCACCCTTCCCCTGAGCGGGCCACTGGCACTGCCCTCCTCTCTCCTTCACTACCAGTGGCCCACTGAACTGTCAGTGAATGACCTTGTGGTTGTACAAGCATGCACTCATTCACTGACAGTACAATAAACTGTGGATAGAATACATTCTAGAGTTTATATGCATTTTTCTGCAGTTCACAAAAAAAATCTGGGGAACCTGGCGAAAATCTCAGTTTCGCCAATGTCGAAACTTCTGAAATTTCGCAGAAGTTCTGTGAAACCGGAATATGCAACTTTCACCCAGCCCTAGTCCTGGAGCCCTTCTTGAAGTGAAACAGTTCCTGTGCCTGTACTTTGTTAATGCATTTTATGTACCTGACTGTTTCAATCATATCCCCTCTCTCTCTTGTCTCTGCTCCAGGGAGTACATATTAAGTTCCCCAAGTCTTTCCTCGTAGGACCTGTACTACAGACCCTGAATCATTTTGATGCCTTTCTCTGTACTGTTTCCACCCAGTCAATGTCCTTCCTAAGGTGAGGCCTCAAGAATTGGACTCCATATTCCAGGTTAGGTGAGACCAGCAATCTGTACAGTGGTAGTACCACCTCTCTCCTCCTGCTCGTGATTCCCCTCCCAATGCAGCCCAGCATTCTGTTGGCCTTCAATGTTGCCTTCTCACACTACTTACTAATCTTCAAGTCATCTGAGATTATGATTCCCAGATCTCGTTCCTAAACATGAAAAACCTAGTAGCACTACGTAACCAGTCAGAACTGAAAATTAACTTATTAAAATCTAAGGTTTTAATAGCTGTCCCCCCCAAAAAATAAAAAAAAATTGAAATAGTTTATTAATAGAAAACTGGAACAATGGAGATTAAGTCATATTGATATCTGTGTCATGTTTATGAACAGTTTTTCTTGGAATCTGCATATTAGTACATTAGCTATGTGAGCCAAACAAATTGCTAATGGTTTACATAGATTTAATTTGAAATATAGTGGAATGATTATCTATCCTGTGCTAAAGGTACTGAAGGGCAAATTTAATAGCAAAGTATTATATGCTTGTGAAATCTGTGAAAATCTGAGAAATGTTTGATGATACACTGACGATTTATTGAAATATGTACCTATCAGGCTGCATAGTCTCAATTTCTTGGGGGTCCTTGGCTAGCACGTTTTTGTATCTGGCACTTACACTGACAATTGATATTATCATGTATAAAATCTTGTTACAACAAAGGCTTAAGGTTTCTGGAACATAATAGCTTGTTGAGAGTATGTTGGGAATTTATCTCCAGCCAGTTGTACTTTCATCAGTGCGATACACTCACTCTCTTTGGGTAAACATCACTTTCATCATTCTATATGTCATGTAAAGATAATTTCTGTGTTATAATTTTGGGGCTTATTTTATATTATTTTTTACTTGGTAATATGTTACATTTTGGCATGCAGTTGTTTCCTCCATCTTATTATCATAGGCTCTATTCACAAACAGAGTTCTGAGCAGAGTTGAAGCTGGATTTTACTGATGTACTGTTACCTCACTCATGAAATATGTGTCTTCGGGAGGTTTCTTCACTTGACATGCAATTAGGTGAGCAGAGAATCTTAGTGTTTTTTTTTATCCATTAAACTGATACATGGTATAATGTATGTGGGTTGAACTCTCTGCCAGCCGGTATCTCTGGACAGCCTTTGACCTGTAAGTTTGGTTCAGCTGAAATCACACTTCAGATATTCAAGCTCTCAAATGTCACTTTAATTATTTCTAAGGCCTGATTTAAACCAATGAGAATTATTTCTGTTTTTTCTTCATGTTCTAAGTGTTAATAATATGGGATTTTCTAAATAACTCTCATTAGGCTTCCAAAGAAGGACTTCTTGGTCTAAAAGCTAAAGCTCTTTGTTCGTTTTGCAACATCCTTGTTGGTCCAATAAAAGGTATCAAACCATTTGTTCTGGATGGGAAATCTGGAGAGATATACATTTTAATATTATAAAAAAGCAGCAAATTGTGCATAGTAAGAGACTCCTAGGGCTACCAAAAGTCAGCATCCACCTGCTTAGTAAGGTCATAATTGGGGGTGCTACCCCTAAAGGTTTTTGTTACATCAACTGTATGAGAATTGCTTATTGGGTAAAACTAATGACTCTCCCTAATAAAAGCTTCTGCAAAGATCTGACAGGAAAAGCAGACTGTTTTAATAAAAAAATGTGGGTCTCCTTGGCTGGAGTCAGTTAAGAAAGAACTTACAATAAATGGGTATTATTACCTATGTAACTATATAAATTTGGAGATTAGTATTAGTTACAAATATATGAAAGTCATTAAACAGACATTATCAGAGATAGTTCACATCAATCAGACTTGTAAAAAATGAAAAGACTAAGGCCCTGTACACATTACAACTGAAGATTTGTACCGTTTTAAATAATGGTTTCGAAACGTTTTCAACCTCACCACAGCAGCCCGTCCATATTATTGTTCACCAAGTTCGAACTTGATTGTAACACGATAAACTCCCATCTGCATCAGCAGCGAGTAACGTTTTTAAACCCAGTAATCCTCCGTGATTGTAGCACAGTTATGTTGGCACCGTAATAGATGGAAAAATCGCATGCCCGTCCACACTACAAGGTAACACGCTTTCCTCCTTCAAACCGTTTTTAAAGACAGACTTGAGACTAGCTCGCTGCAGGGTTTAAGCATGGTTTCTTAACACGCTCTGAAACCGTGCTTAAATGCGGACAGGCGCCGTGTTTGCGCTAGTTAAAACGTTTTAAGCACCTTAAAACGTTTTAACTAGCCTGATGTGTACAGGGCCTAAGATGTTCGACTTGGTTGGCAGAATATGTGGAGGAACATTGCATGAAACCTTATCTCCTAAACAATCAAAAAAGGAGTTATTTCATGCTACATATTTGAATAACATCCAAGTAAAGAGTTAGAAAACAGGTTCAACAACAGATTTCATACAAAAAATTCCAGTGTATGTGGTTGCACTTTGGGATATGTTGAGGATCTGCATCATGTAACTTTGATTTGCCCTTCATATAACAATATCCGGGAGAAGTACCTTAGTAGCTTCCTGTCAAAACCTATTTTTCTGCAAACTATATTTTGATTCAGTTGTACAAGTCAGAGGATACAGAGGTGTTAAACTGTCTATCAAAATACTAGAGAAAGAAAATAAGGATGTGCTGCTAACTGTACTTATGAAATGTTATGATATCTATAGTATGGTAACTGATAGTAATACATTTTTTATGTATAGATTTGATGTCTGGAAATATTTTAACACTGTAATAATGCTGTTTTGTATATGGTATTTTCTACTGTACTGATATTTTAACCAAAAAAATTAAAAATATTACTACTATTATTCCCTGAAGGGATGGGTTGTGCATCAGACCTGTCAGAGTGTTGGTGGAGAGGGCCAAATGTTTTTATTCCCTGATGGGCCAGATTGCGCATCAGACCCACCTGGTAGCTTCAGGGAGTGAGACAGAGTTAGTTAATCCCTGACAGGCCAGGTTGGGCTTGGGATTTGTCAGGTTATTGAGGGGAGGGAATTCTATTTTATGTATTCCCTGATGGTCCTGGTTTGGCCCTGGACTCACCAGGCAGTTGTGTGGTAGAGAAGGGATATATTTATTAATTGTGTAACAGATCATGTTGGGCACTTGACCCATTAGGTAGTTGGGACAGGGGGGCCACATTTTTTTTTTCCCTGATGTGCAAGGTTGGCACTGGACTTATCATGTAGTTTGCTAGAGGGGGACAGATTTCTTTAATTTCCTGACAGACCAGGTTGGCCACTAGATTGCTTTGCTGTGCAGCAGGCTGGGTTGGTGAGTGTATGGTAGCTTGATATGTATTTTGAGAGCAGTGTGGAGCTGAGAGTGAGCACCAAGACAAGTAAAGAGCGAGAGGGGGAAAGTTGGACAGTGGAACCGGAATAACTGGCACTTGGGGTTATAGCCTTGGAAGTGTGAATCATCGGTCCTCTGGGTCCATTCTCCTATGCTACTGCATTGCAAACTAGAGATGAAGAGATGGCTGAACAAGCTGGTAGCTGCAGCAGTGCTGCAGCAGCCCAAGCCTCCTGTGCTTTGTCTGAGCCCTTCACAGTGAGCTGACCTATATGGATGGGCATGTGAAAAGCAATATTTTACTACCCTGCCTGTTCCACCTTCCACTCAGCACTTTGCTACTGCTCATCCTTATTTCCATTTAGTTTAGTACATGGGACAGATTGGGCACAGGACCCATCAAGTAGTTGCAGGGAAGGCAACAGATTTTTTTTATTTATTCCTTGATGAGCTAAGTTGCACACCAGACTGGTAAGATAGTTGGGGGCGGGGGGGGACAGGCATATTTTTTTTTGTTCCCTGACAGGTGGTATTGGACACCAGACCTGTCAGGTTGTTGGGTTAAGGGTCAGATTTTTTATTCTGTATTCCCTCATGGATTGGAATGAACACAGGACCTGTCAGGTTCTCATGGGAAAGGGATCGCTTTAATTCCCTGAAAGGTCAGGTTGGATAATGGACCATTTAGACTGTGGGGGAGGGAGGCAGATTAGTTATGCCATGATGGGCCAGATTGGGCATGGGAACTGTCAGGCAGTTTGGGGGAAGAGGACAGATTTTTTATTCTTTAACAGGCTGGGTTATGTAACGGACCCATTAGGCAGTTTGGGAGAGAAGGACGTATATTTGTTCTTATTCTCTGATGGTCTGAGTTGGGTATTGGACCAGTCAAGTAGTTGCAGGGGAGAAAGGGACAGATTTTCTGTTTTTTGTTTCCTGTGTTAGGTTGGGCACTGACTCTGTTAGGTTTTTGGGGGAGGGGGGAGAGATTTATTTTACTCCTTGATGGGTTAGGTTGGGCAGAGGATCTATCAAGTAGTTAGGTGAGGGTGAGAGATCTTTTTTTTCCTGATAGGCCAGACTGGTCACTGAACCCATCGGGTAGTTGGGATGGGGGCCAGTTTTTTTAATTCCCCATCTGGCCAAGTTGGGCACTGTAAACTCTATTCTCTAGTGATCTTAACATCTTATGTAAAATAATCCTTCCTCATCTGCCAACTAGTTCACCTGTGTGTGTAAATATGTGGCTTAAGGTTGACCTTATATGTTAGTTCCTCCATGTTAGCAATGTCATGAACTATTTCTAGCCAAAGCTGAAATGTAAAGGGTTCAGGTCTTAACCAGTTGCGGGTGATAGCTTTGTGGGCAGCTGCTAGCAAAATGCCCCAAAGGTATAATTGATCCAGGCCCCAGACCTCCAGGGAAAGGAGCCCCAGGACCATGTTTGAGGCTCTCAGGGGAGTCGTGATTCCAAAAAGGTCCCTCACTGCACCTTCCACCCTCTGTCAGTAGGACTACAGTGCCTGGCATGACCAGAAGATGTGTGTATGTATGTTGTGCTTTCTCTTCTCCACACTCCAGCCAGCATGAACCGGGTCACGTAGGGTCCCGTCCATTCAACACCGCAGGTGTGTGGAAAAAAATGAGTCCTGACCCTCCAGAAAAACTCCTGCCATAAAGGCGAGAGGGTGGTTTTACTTAAGATCTGATATATTGTATTCCACTCTGATTCTGTCAGGTGGAAATTTCGCTCCCGCTCCCATTTTGCTTTGATGGGGGCAAGACAGTCTTTGTACATGTCTCTCAGGGCTTTGTATAACTGTGAAATCTGGCCCTTCTGAATCTGTCCTGAAAGTATATTTCTTATTGTTTCCAGTAGTGGGGCGGCCTTCTCCATGTTTCCATCCACCTCCCGCGCCCCTCAGTATATGAGTGCGGAGCTGTAGAAAGTGGAAATGATCCATGTTATGAAGATTAAAAGTGTTGCATATTGATTGAAAATCCCATACTCCCTCTGCCTACATTATCTGAGCAGGCCAGAGAAGGCATAGCCTGGCCCATCTGCGGTAGGTGTGGTCTAACCTTGCGGGGGAGTGTCCCCCCATGCAAACCATTGTAGAGGCCACATCGAGTGAATTAATTTATGCTTTTTCCAGGCCTTATGTACTACCCTGTGGGGATCTCTGGTTGTTGTTAGTGTCAGTTCCTAAAGGGCATTCTTAGCAGTAGGGTTCATTACTCTTGCTCCAAGGGGTTGCTCCCCCTCCTCCTCCCACACCTCCATAGATTTCCAGTTTGCCTGATAGTCGGGGACCGACCAAAGTAGGACATTTTTTAGGCAGCTGCAAAGTAGTAATCTTCCAGGTCTGGAAGGGCTCTACCACCATTGAGTTTGTGGGTTTGAAGTACTGTATATTTGATTCAGGGTTTTTTAGTGTCCCATATATATTTGGACAAAATCCTGCACCGGGCTTGGAATTGAGGTTTAGGGATGTAGATAGGAAGGCATTGGAAGAAATATAAAAATCTTGGGAGTACATTCATAATAAATGAATGGATTCTGGAATACATGGGGAAAGTTATTAAGGACCACCTATTTATGCCTTGTTGAATCTGTGAGGTCAGGGGCCCAAAATTTGCCGTAAGAAGTTGGTTTAGATTTTTTGGGATGTAGGTTCCCAGGTATTTCAGTTTAGGCACATTCCAATTTAGGGGCAGCAAACTACCAATAGTGGGCAATGGTTTATAGTAAAAACACAGTACTGCCTTTTTTGTTTTATTAAGCTTGTAGCCCACATGATGGCCAACTCCTTGAGAAGGGCCCAGGCCCTGGGTATCGACTTTTCAGGGCTGGTAAAGTAGAGGAGGACATCGTCCACATACAGAGATATTTTTTGGATGTTTCCTCCCACCTCCAACCCCGAGACACTGACTGTAAATTCTATTCTAGTCTACGTTCCCTGCATAACCAGTATGGAACTCCTGTGCACTGTAAAACACTTTGGGATACAGTGTGTATTAATCTCATTATATAAAACCAAATTCTGTTATATTGCACAGTCCCTGCACTACCAGAATCAAACTCTTATGCTTTGTAAGGCACTAGACCTGTCTTAGTTGGGGTAGAGGGACATATTTGTTTTACCCTTACAGGATAGGTTGGACACCAAATAAGTCAGGCTGCTGGGAAGGGGGTGCTGATTTTTTTTATGCTGTAGGAGGTAAAGATGGTAAACTGTGAATGTCTGCACCTGCCATGTTTTATAAAAGCCTTTGTTTCTGATGTGCATTGTCAGCCAATGGCGGTGGCCCAGATGCAGGTGCTCCACTGCTCAGCATGCTGGGTTGGAGTGCTCATGGCAATGCCAACCCTGTGTGTGTTAGGGAGAGTGCAGAGCTGAGATTGAGTACTGAGAGAAGGAACAACAGTGGGAGAGGGACAGTGGGGTGGCTGAGCCAGGATCATGTGCACTTTGGATTACAGCCTGGGAACTGCATGCTGTCAGTACCCCTTAGTCCAGTCTCCCACACTAGTGTGCCACAGGCCATAAGTGAGAGAGAGGCTTAAACTCACTAGTACTGTACATAGAAACATATGTTTCTATGCAGGCCATAAGTAAGAGAAAGGCTTAAACTCACTAGTACATAGATACATATGTTTCTATGCAGGCCATAAGTGAGAGAGAGGCTTGAACTCACTAGTACATAGATACATATGTTTCTATGTAGGCCATAAGTGAGAGAGAGGCTTGAGCTCACTAGTATTGTACATAGAAACATATGTTTCTATGCAGGCCATAAGTGAGAGAGAGACTTAAACTCACTATTATATAGATAGAGATGTTTCTATGCAGGCCATAAGTGAGAGAAAGAGGCTTAGGCTCACTTGCAGCAGCAGAAGAGCAGCAGCAGATGGGGACTTATTTTTTGTCCCTTGACAGGCTTGGTTGGGAACCAGACCTGCCAATTAGTTTGGGAGAGAGAGGGCCAGAATTATTTCCCCCTTAGGGATCAGGCACTGGGTTCATCAGGTTGCTGGGGGAGGGGACAGATTTTTTATTTCCTGATGGGCCAGGTTGGTCCCTGGACTTGTTAGTTAGCTGGGGAAAGCAGGGAGAGAGGTATTTTTTTATTCCTTGATGAGCCAGGTTGGAATCCAGATTCATCAGGTAGTGGTAGTTCCTTGTTGGGCTAAGTTGGATGCCAAAAATTCTATTCTATTCTATTCTATTCTATTCTATTCTATTCTACAGTCACTGCATTACTAGTATGAAACTCATATGCCCTGTAAATGCTTTAGAATACAGTCAGTATGAAAATCAAGATTTAAAAATAAACACTATTGCTTTCTACAGTCCACGCACTACCAGAATCTAACTTTTGGGCTTTGCAGAGCATTAGACCTGTCAGGGTTTGGTGAGAATGACAGATTTTATTTATTTCCTGATGGGTTTGGTTGGGCACTGGAGAATCAGGTTTTGGTGGAAAGGGACAGATTTTTTTCTTATTTCTATTCCCTGACAGATGGTTTCTGAATAAGATATATCAGGTTGTTGGGGGAAGGAGCAATTTCATTTTAAATCTCTGGTGGACTAGGTTTGGTATCAGACTCATGAAGTAGCTTGGGGAGAGGGCCAGATAGTTTGTTTTTATTCCCTGGGAGGGGAGGTTGGCAACTGATGATGCCCACATCCACCATTTTTTCCAAAAGACTTTGCCTCTGATGGATACTGTGAGCCAATGGTGGTGAGGCAGAGGCTGTTGCTCCACTGTTCAGCATGTTACATTGGAGATTGTAAGGCAGTATGAATCCTGTGTCCATGTTAGAGGGAGTGCAGAGCTGAGATTATATACTGAGAGGAGATAAGATAGCAAGACAGGGAGAGTCAGGTGGCAGAGTCAGGATCACAGGCACATGGGATTACAGCCTTGGATGGGTGTGCTCTTGGTCCCCCATTGGTCAAGTCTCCTACACTAGTGCACTGCTGGCAGAAAGTAGTAGAGTGGCCTAAACTCACAGGCAGCAGCAGCAGCATGGTCACAAAAATGTTCTTTTTATTTATTCTTTGACAGGCCGGGTTGGGTACTGGACCTATCAAGTAGTTATGGGGAAAGGGCCGAATATTTTTAAATTCCCTGATTGATCAAGCACTGGATTCACCAATGTTTGGGGAGAGGGGACAGATTTTCTTTTATTCTCTGCTGGACCAGGTTGATCGCCAAGCTCATCATGTAGTTGGGGGAAGATGGGGGAACACTGGACCTGTCAGACAGTTGGGAACAGGGCCAGCTTTCAGTTTTATTCCCTGGGAGAGAAGGATGATAAGTGGATGATGCCCACACCCACCATCTTCCCCCGAAGACTTTGCTTCGGAGGCCCAGGGACAGGTGCCCCACTACTCAGCATGCTACACTGCAGTCTGACTCCTATGTGTCTATGTTAGGGAGAGTACAGATCTGAGAATGAGGACTGAGAGAAGGAAAGACAGTGAGAGAGGAAGAGTTGGGTGGCAGAGATGGGATCATGGGCACTTAGGATTACAGCCTCAAAAGTGCATGCTTTAGGTCCCATCTCCCATGCTAGTGCACTGCGGGCCAGAGTGGCAGAAAGGCCCAAACTCACTGGTAGCAGCAGCACCACAGAGTATCCCGTGATATGGGTGAAGCAAATTGAGTGACTCAGATATGAGCAACTCAATTTCTGTGCCTGTAGGAGTGGTGACAGTGACGGTATAGTGAGGGGAAGGAATAGTGAGGGTGCAGTGATGGAATAGCGAGGGCAAATGATGGGGGTGTATGGCGCTGTGGGATAAGTAGGGGACAGCAGCCTGCTGCTGCTGATTTGGCTGCCTAGAGTGGTGGATATGAATGTTGCTTACAGTGCTATTGGTTCCAGGTTTGGGACTGCCTGCAGGAACAATTTCTGTGCAGCTGTGTTGGGTGTTGGAATTTTTTTCCATTCTCTGGTTACCCATGCCACCCCAGCCATAGTATCCCCCCTGCTTACAGTGGCCCCCCCTCCCGTGTATTCTCCTGTCCCCCAGTGTTCGCCCCCCAAGCCAATTATATTAGTAGGGTATGGAGGTGTAACCCCGCATAACTAATAAATGTGTATCTTACCCCCATGTTGGAGTTATGAAATGGTCACAGTGTCGGTGCTTGGTGTAGTGCTAATCGCAAAAAATGTTTTTGCCAATTTGCACTCGCTGTATAGTTAGTCACTGTAGTATATTTGCTGTTATGACACAGAATCCGCCACAGCGGGGGGGGGGGGGCATGCTCTGAATCTGTCAAGTAGTGGAAGCAGAGGGATACATATTTTATTAATTTCCTTATAGGCCAGGTTGGGCCCTGGACTTATCAGGTACATTTTTACAGCTCTTTTTCTTTCCAGTAAGAAAAAAGTCTCTAACTGAGGCCAGCTCATAACTTCTTGCACTGGCAGTTTTCATTGTAACAGTAATGTGATCATGCATGGCATCTGATTTGCTGGAAATAATATCTCCTTGTAAGTAAGTATGGTGCAAGAATTAAAATGGTTTTCATATTGGTGTAATGTTTTGCAAATTGCCTCTCTCTGGCCCCCTCTTACTCCAGCAACTGACCCTCCCTCCTTTGTTTTCCCAGTCCCTGGCCAGGCTGCTCAGATTGACTGTAAACTCAGCATTTTTTTTTTTCATTATACCAAGAGGCTGGGAGAGATTATCCTTTTTTCCTACAGGCAACACGTGGTTGTGTATTAGTACTTCCTCTGTGAGTTCATTCTTTTTCATTCTTATCGCAGCAGTGGGGTTGGGAGTCTAAGCTAAATAACCTCCGGATTACTTCAGTGTACCCCCTAGCTCAGCTGAACATTCGCATGAGATTCCCACTTGCTTATCAGGCTCTCATGCACTGTCCTTCTTGCAGTACAGACAGCTGCAAGATGCATTAGCAAGGCACACCACTCACTCACTGACAACCAAAAAAGATCATGTGTGTCCCAGGCCCCTAATGCATTTCAGTGTGACAGCTGCAAAACACTTCCTGACTTTGATTGTAATAGCAGTTGGTCTGCTCTGCAGATCAGCCTGAATAATGTAAGTTTGTCTGGAACCCCCTTTCCCCTCAGTTTATCTTCCTCAAAAAGGGCACCTATTCTAATGAACATCCTAATTTCTCTTTGTTAGGTGTCTTGCTCCTACTGTTGTCTGATTTCTCAATCTGACTGGAAAGATAGAAACATAGAATTTGATGGCAGATAAGGACCGCTTGGCCCACCCAGTCTGCCCATTTCCCTGCCTACTGAATAAGCTGCAGATCCTAGTTAACCAGCAGCCTACTTCTTTCTACCCCCAACCCCTAGAATTGCCTTATGACTGTCCCATGCATGCTTGAATTCCACCACTGTTTTTGACTCCACGACCTCCTCCGGAAGGCCGTTCCACGCATCCACAACCTTCTCTGTTAAAAATACTTCCTTAAATTACCCTCTGAGCCTCTCTATCTTCAAATTGTGCCCCATTGTTCTTGCAGACCTCTTTTTTGAAAGATGCTACCTCTTGGACTTTGTTGATTCCGTTGAGGTACTTGAAAGTTTCTATCATGTCCCCTCTCCTCCTTTCTCGAGACTTCACATATTAGCTCCTTAAGTCTCTTCCTTGTGTCTTCGGTGCAGACCCTGCACCATTTTAGTTGCCCTCCTCTGGACAGCTTCCATCCTGTCACGTCTTTAGAGACTGGGTCTCCAGAACTGCACACAGTACTCCAGATGGGGTCTGACCAGCTGTCTGTACAGAGGGATAATAACTTCCTGTTTTCTACTGGTGATGCCTCTCCTGTGCATCCCAGTGTCCCAACCCTCCTTGCTGCCCTCTCACATTGCTTGCCCACCTTTAGGTCATCTGATATGACTACCCCAGGTCCTTTCCATTTTGTTGTTGTTAGTATCTCACCCCCATTGTGTACTCTTCCACTGGGTTTTTGTTTCCCAGGTGCATTACCTTGACCTTCTTAGCATTGAATCTAAGCTGCCATACATTTGACCATTCCTCTAACCTTGCCAAGTCCCTTTTCATCCTTTCCACCCCACCTTGTGTATCAACTCTGTTGCAGATCTTTGTGTCATCTGCAAAGAGACATACTTTTCCTTCCAGTCCCTCTGCAATGTTGCTTATAAAGATATTGAAGAGGACCGGTCCTAATACTGAACCCTGTGGTACCCCACTAGTAACCCCCCTTTCTCCAGAGTGGACTCCATTTACTATTACTTCTGTGTCCTATTCTCCAGCCAATTTTTACCCAGGCTGTCATCTTGGGACCCACTCCCAGGCTAACTAACTTGTATATTAATCTTTGTGTGGGACTGTGTCAAATGCCTTGCTAAAGTCTAGGTAGGCCATGTCCACAGCCCTCCCTGATCTACTACTTTGGTCACCCAGTCAAAGAAATCTATCAGATTTGTCTGACATGACCTTCCTGCTGTGAATCCATGCTGCCTTGGGTCCCAGCCCCTCTGGCCTCTAGATACCTGATAGTTCTTTCCTTCAGAAGTGATTCCATCATTTTCCTACCACTGAGGTTAAACTAACAGGTCTGTAGTTTCCTGCTTCTGCCTTGCTCCCACTTTTGTGAAGGGGAATCACATCTGCCCTCCTCCAGTCCTCAGGTATCACCCCATCCTCCCATGATTTGTTAAACGGTAGTCAATGGTGTCACTAATTCCACCCTTAGTTCTTTTAGAATTCTGGGATGCATCCCATCAGGCCCCATTGCTTTGTCCACCTTCAGTTTTAAAAGTTCTTTCAGAACCCTTTCCTCTGTAAATGGGCTGGTATCAACTTCTGTATCCAGAGTGTTTCTACTGTTTGTTTTAGGTACCTCCCCCTCTTCCTTTGTAAATACAGAGCAAAAATATTTGTGAAAAGGCAGAGATACTAAACAGTCACCCTCTGCCCCCTCCCCCTTTATTAGCCTCACTATCCCTCCCTTGGTCTTCCTTCGCCCTGATGTACCTATAAAAGGTTTTAACCCCCTTCTTAATGGAGTTGGCTATCTTTTCCTCAGTTTGGGCCTTTGCTGTTCTGACTGCCTTCCCAGCTTCCTTTTGCTTTAACTGATACAGTTCTCTGCCCTGCTCCTTCCGTGATTCCTTGTACTTCCTGAAAGCTTTCTTTTTCTCTTGCACCTTCACTGCCACTTCCTTTGAGAACCATAGTGGTTTCTTACATCATTTAGTTTTGTTTATTTGCTTCACACAAAGGCTAGTTACCTCTGTGATGGAAGTTTTTATTATTCCCCATTGTTCTTCCACCCCTCCTTCCTGCCCATTTGCTAGTGCATTCCTTAGGCATGCACCCATTTTGGCAAAGTCAGCCCTCCTAAAGTCCAGTACTATTGCCTTTGTATGGCTTGACTCTATTGCTGTGTTTATTGTGAACCATACTGTTCGATGGTCGCTAGTTCCCAGATGGCTACCCACTTCTACATCTGTGATCCTCTCTTCATCTCTATTTGAGAGAACCAGGTCTAAGATTGCTCCCTCTCAAGTGGGCTCCAATACTAGTTGTCTCAAGGCATGCCCCTGTAGGGCATCTAGAATAACCCCACTCTTCGAAGTGGCTGCTGCAACTGCACTCCAGTTAACATCTGGCATATTCAGATCACCCATCAGCAATATCTCCCCTTTTTCTGCCTTACTAAGTATACTTTCTATCATTTCCTTGTCCATTTCCTCCCCCTGAGAAGGGGGTCTGTATACAACCCCTGTGTGGATTGTGGTGCCATTGCCGGTCTCCAAATTTACCCACAGTGCTTCTTCTCCTCCCTGTTTTCCCTTTTGTTTTGCTGCTTTGATTCCTTCCCTTATGTAAAGAGCTACTCCTCCTCCCCTATTACCCTCTCTGTCCCTCCTGTAGATAATGTATCCTGGTATGTTTACGTCCCAGTCATGGTTTTGTGAACCATGTTTCTGTGACTGCCACGATATCCAGATGTTCCTCCTCCATCAAGGCCACTAATTCAGGAAGCTTGTTACTCAGACTATGGGCATTGGTACTCATTGCTTTCCATTTTTTGATGGCTTTACCTTCAGTTGCAGCATCCCCCACTGACCTTTCTACCTTGGTCTTTTTCTCATTTAGTACCCTGTTTTGTAGGGAGAGGCTGGGATTTTCCTGCTGCTTATCAGTGCCTCCCCCCTTGACTAGTTTAAAAGCTTGCCAATGAAGCATTTAAACCGATTGCTCAAAAGACTTGTTCCCTTCCTGGACAGATGCAGACCATCCTGCCAGTATAGGCTGGTGTCCCTCCAGGTGGAACCCCAGTCGCCAATGAAGCCAAACCCCTGTGTTCCACACCATTTTTTCAACCATTCATTAAACTGCATGGTGCAAAGTACCCTCGCCTCACTCATGCCATTGACAGGCAGCACCTCTGAGAAGGATACTGTGTGTGCTACTTGTCTTAGGCCCCTCCCCAGTTCTACAAAGTCCTTCTGCACTGCTATAATCTCATGTTGAGCCAAGTCATTTGTTCCTAGGAGGACAATGACGTCCAGCTCAGACTCCCGTGCAGCTGTTCTTGTGATCCTGAGGATGCGCTTCCTGTCCCTCCAAGCCATGGCACCAGGCAGGCACCTTACTTCAGTTTTCCCTACTCCCCCCAGTTCTATCCCCCTAATAATTGAGTCCCCCACCAGGAGCTGCTTCCTTTCCTTGTGGTGTCCTCTGCCTCCTTCCTGTGGGCCTCCCTTGTGACAAGTGTCCTCAGCCTCCTTAATCTCCTCTGTGGGTGCATTCATAGGGGAGCTGTGCTCCCCCAGAATGATGTATGGATTGTGGAGTGGAACAACTGACTGGGTGTGCCTCTGTTCCACCATCCTCACCCTCCCTGAGCCCACTGTGGTCCAACTGCTGTGCTTTCTTTGCAACCTCTGAGGCAGTGGTGGTGGCTCTGGTGCTCCCTGGATGGGAGAGGTTCCCTTCTTACCATCCAGTCTGGCCTGGGGGAAGGTTCCCTTACTGCTGTCCAGTGTGGCCTGAAGACGGACAAATTCCTCCCTCAGGGCAGAGAGTTGTCTGCAAATAGGGCAGCATCTCAGCCTCCAGAAAGTCTCCCAGAAGACTGCTGCCCCACATCCATTACATTGCACTACTCCCCACATGATTATGTACTTTTTTTTTGTGTGTGTGTGATTGGTTTGTTATATAGCAATATATATATATTATACAATGTGTATGCTTATATTTTCAGTGCTGTGTGCTAGAGAGGATATGACATTGATATGCACCTTGCACTCTTGAGGAAATGATGTCAGAACCCCAGGTATAAAGGAACTATTTCAGGGGTGGGTGCTGTGAGGGTGGGAAGGGGTTGGGCTAAACTGTGACCTCACAAAACAATCAGCTAAGAGCTCTGACCCACCACTGCGATGAGTGCCTTCCTGTCAGCAATATACCATATACAACAATTTGACAGTGCAAATCGCCTACTAATCAAACAGAGAAAAATCAAGACATCCAAGTCAGACACAGGTAAACCTCCCCAGTCCCAAAACAGCCTGGTGGTTTGTGCTTCTGAAAGCAGTCAGCCCCAAAATAAGTCAGCTGTGCTTTAAACTCTTCCTGCACTGAAAATCTTAAGAATTGTAACAAGACTGCCTTTTCCTGATTAAGTTCCTTGTTTCACCTTTCAGTTAGAAGTAGCCTCCACCTGTAGAATATCTGCTACAAACCAAAGACAATTGCAAGGTTCACCTCCCTCTGTTGTGAGCACAACTCACTTTCTTGCAAATCCTATGTTCAGTATTGTAGCTCACAGCAAGAGGTAGCTTGCCTTAAAAAATATTAGCTGTTCTGATGAGTTTGCTATAAAACACTTGCTTATAATACTATTGTTCTCAGGTCTGTTATCAAAGCTATTGGCTGATTAAGTAGCTTATGGTGTAATCACTTCCTGAGAAAGTCTGGAATTTCCTTTTAAGGCACACAAAGATAAACCCAAAAACAGTTTACTGTCTGGGTCAAATAACCTGTACCTGCACTTTTTCAGGATTTGTGACAAATGTTTAGCCCAGGGTTTAAACTCTTCCTGTACTGAAAATCTTAAGAATTGTAACAAGACTGTCTTTTCCTGATTAAGTTCCTTATTTCACCTTTCAGTTAGAAGTAGCCTCCACCTGTAGAATATCTGCTACAAACCAAAGACAATTGCAAGGTTCACCTCCCTCTGTTGTGAGCACAACTCGCTTTCTTGCAAATCCTATGTTCAGTATTGTAGCTCCCAGCAAGAGGTAGCTTGCCTTAAAAAATATTAGCTGTTCTGATGAGTTTGCTATAAAACACTTGCTTATGAGATGATTGATGATGGTTGATGAGAATCCATCAACCATATTTTTAGTAAGCTCATAGGAACCCTGAGTTACACCAGCAGTAGTTATGTACATTAATATATGTGGCACTCCATATCTGACCAAAGTCAGCTCTAGACGCACAAAACCCACAAGAATGGAGGCTCCGCCTCCATTGCCCTTATGTAGCATCCTGATAGGTTTTCCACATTCTTTGGTCTCAGGATGTTGGCAACGGCTGCTGTCAGCAGATGATTCAAGTTTCAGAGTTGTATAAGACACCATGGTCATTATTATAGCAGTATAGAGGACATACATGTGAGAGTTGTGCAGATAGTTTTAATGTAATACCTTTTTAAATTATTTTGCTGAAGGGGACTGTTATATTGTGTGGGAATACCAAGGGACATCTTATAAATAAGTAAATTTTAACTTATGTAATGAATATATAATTACTAGGGAGAACTTTTAATATCCGGATAACACGTTCTTCAAACTGCATTAAAACTGTTGGTTATAATTGGAATGCATTCATTAAATGTTGCTGCCATCAACAGGTCACCTCTGGAAGTAGGGTACAGTATGTACAAGCAAAACACACACCCTTCCTATATACAGTGGCGTTCCCCAGGATGAAACCCAATTCTGCAGCATTTTGCAGCACTTTGCAGAATGCTGCAGCAGACCTACTGAATAAAGCAATGTAATTTCAATGGCAATTAGTCCCTCTTGTCATTCAAGAAAATGTGACACTGCCAGGACGAAGTGAATGCTACAGTTTCCTGCATGACAAAGGGGACTAATTGCCATTGAAATTACATTGCTGTATTCAGTAGGTCTGCTGAAACATACTGCAGAGTGCTTGAAAAGTGGGTTTCATCCTGGGAGACGCCACTGTACAGATTTTAAAATATGGTATAGTACCATTACAAATAGTGGATGTAAAACAGAACCAAAACCATGGGAAGAAAAATAACTACTGCCTGACAACTGTTATACTGCCTAAAGCCGCGAAGGCTGAGAAATTATGAAAATATCAAAGTAGAAAGGTAAGGCAAAGACAGGAAAGGAAGAGAGAAAATAATAAGACAATAAAAGATAGTAAATTGAAAATAAGGATTTTTTTGTTAGTAAGATGGAATAGTGGCAGCTAGCATTATATACCACCCACTGTACTATCAGCCTTCAGGAGCAAACTTAGTATTCTAGACTGAGATGTGGTGAGTGCTGTACTACAGTAGTCACTGTGAGGTTTTTGTGTGGGAGTGGTCTTATTCTCTTATCATTAGATGGGTTTGTGCATTCCTTTTTTTTTGCTTGTCTGATTGCACACAGACCCAGCACTCACCAGTGTTTCCAGTGTGTTTTTTCTAGTGTAGTAGCTGTCATGAGGCCCCACTGAGTAATTCCATCTAAGAAATTACACTGGGTGCACCTTTCATCTAGTAGTTGAGCACCAACACTGGATTGTCTCTGTTTGTCTCATGAAAGATGGATGAATCCTCTCAGCTTCTTTGATGTGAAAATAAGGTGCATTTGGCAGAAGACACCAGGAGGAAGGACTGCTGTGTGACTGGACTTCTCTACTGGGACTAAAGAAGTAGAACTCTTACACTTGGACCTTTAATTTAGGGTAAAAAAAACAAACCAACAAACAAAACAACAAAAAGTGTGTGTTTGTCTGAGTTAACTGAACTGAATGGTTATCTGAACAGTTATCTAGGTGTAAATCTCAGGTGATTGAAAGGACTTGATAGCTGTGCAGTTTGAATTACTTGTAGAAGGATCTAGTAAGTAGGTGGAGTGGCTTAGCTAGAAGGAAGCTAAATTTAAAGACGGCCTTAGAGAGATTCTGCTAGTAGCTTGGCAGAAGACACCAGGAGGAAGGATTGCTGTGTGACTGGTCTTCTCTACTGGGACTAAAGAAGTAGAACTCTTGTACTTGGACCTTTAATTTAGGGTGAAAAAAACAAACTAACAAACAAAACAAAAAAGTGTGTGTTTGTCTGAGTTAACTGAACTGAATGGTTATCTGAACAGTTATCTAGGTGTAAATCTCAGGTGATTGAAAGGACTAGATAGCTGTGCAGTTTAAATTACTCATAGAAAGATCTAGTAAGTAGGGGGAGTGGCTTAGCTAGAAGGAAGCTAAATTTAAAGACTGCCTTAGAAAGATTCTGCTAGTAGCTTGGCAGAAGACACCAGGAGGAAGGACTGCTGTGTGACTGGACTTCTCTACTGGGACTAAAGAAGTAGAACTCTTGTACTTGGACCTTTAATTTAGAGTAAAAAAAAAACTATAAACAAAACAAAAAAAGTGTGAGTTTGTCTGAGTTAACTGAACTGAATGGTTATCTGAACAGTTATCTAGGTGTAAATCTCAGGTGAGTGAAATGACTTGATAGCTGTGCAGTTTAAATTACTTGTAGAAAGATCTAGTAAATAGGGGGAGTGACTTAGCTAAAAGGAAGCTAAATTTAAAGACTGTCTTAGAAAGATTCTGCTAGTAGCTTGGCAGAAGACACCAGGAGGAAGGACTGCTGTGTGACTGAACTTCTCTACTGGGACTATATTGCCCTCCTTCCCTTCCCTCCCCTCCCCCCTCCCACCCAAAGCTATTTCTACTTTATAGGCACAGGATTTGACTGACAACAGGAACTTCCTGTTTGGGAGCAGGAATTGAGTGATCACAGAGCCACCAAAGACCTACCATCCTAGAAGGGCAAGAGTAGCTCTCTGGCCCCATCTAGCTGCTGGAGGTCTGCCTCTGAACAAGTAAGGGGTCTATTGAGAAATATAGGATATTCTTGTCTCAGAACAGGACAATCAGGAGCTTAAAGGGTACACAGGCAGAAAGTAAGTAGAGAGAGAAGAGAAAAAAAAACAAAATGGAGGAAAGAGTAAGGATTCCAAACAGTTAAGGGGTCAGAAATAAGACATGATGGGAGTGGTGCAGTGCAGTGGCTGTGGAGCAGCAGTCTTTCAGGAGATGTTCTGGAGGATGTGGTGTTGTCCCATCTGTAGGCATCCCTCTGAGCTAAGGGAGGAGGTTGCTCATCTCCAGGCTGAGTTGGCCAGGATTTGTGGGACCTCTTCTTCCATCCAGGGACCACCAGTGCCACTGCCATTGCCTCAGAGTTTGCCAAGAAAGAGGAGTGGTGGACCACAGTGGTCTCAGGGAGGGTGAGGGTGGTGGAACAGAGACACATCCCTCCAGTTTTACCTCTCCACAATTCCATTGCCATTCTGGCAAAGTGTGGTTCCTCTATTGAGGCACCCATAGTGGAGACCAAGGAGGATGCTAGGAACTTCCACAAAGGAGACCCACAGGAGGGTGGCAGGGGACCCCACATGGGAAGGAAACAACTCATGGTGGGGGACTCCATTGTTAGGAAGGTAGAACTGGAGAGGAAGGGGAGAGAGAGGTAAGGTGTCTGCCTGGTTCCATGGCTTGGAGGGACAGGGAGCGAATCCTCAGGATTGCCGGAGCAGCTGCACAGGGGAGGGAGCTGGATGTCATTGTCCACCTAGGGACAAATGACCTTGGTAAGAAAGAGATTAGAGAAGGGCAGAAAGAGTTTGTGGAATTGGGGAGGAGCATTAGACAAGTAGCACACACTGTAACCTTCTCAGAGGTGCTGCCCATCTATGGCATAGGAGAGGCTAGGGTGTTCTGCACCATGGGATTCAATCAGTGGTTGAAAAACTGGTGCAGAGCTCAGGATTTGGCTTCATTGTGGACTGGGGGTCCACCTGGAGTGATGCAAGCTTATACTGGCATGATGGGCTGCATCTGTCCAGGAGGGGAACCAGGATCCTAGGTGATAGGTTTAAATGCTTCATTGGCAAGCATTTAAATTAGCCAAGGAGGAGAAACTGAAAGGAGCAGGAAATCCCAGCCCCCAAAAATCACGGTAGTAAGTGTGGTAAACACCAACATAGAGGTGTCGATAGGGAGAAGGGCAGGGGTAAATTGGGAAAGTGACAAAGGCAATAAGGACAGGGATGGAGCAAAAAGGAGTAAGGCCATCAGGAAATGGAGGGTAATGAGTACCAATGCCCATAGTCTGGGCAACAAGCTCCCTGAGCTGGTGGCCTTGATGGAAGAGGGATGCCTGGATATCGTAGCAGTCACAGAAACATGGTGGACAGAGAACCATGACTGGGATGTTGACATACCAGGGTACATAACCTACAGGAGAGACAGGCAGGGGAGAAGAGGGGAAGGAGTAGCTGTCTATGTAAGGAAGGGATAAAAGCAACTGAACAAAAGAGTAAACAGGGAGAAGAGGAGGCACTGTGAGTCACCTTGGAGATTGAAAAGGGCACCGCAATCTGCACAGGGGTTGTGTACAGACCCCCATGTCAGGGGGAGGGAATGGACAAGGATATAATAGAAGGCATTCTTAGGATGGCAGAGAAAGGGGAGATACTGTTGATGGGAGACCTGAATATGCCAGATGTTAACTGGAGCACATTTGCTGCAGCCACATCCAAGGGCAGGGCCATTCTCAATGCCCCACAGGTGGCAGGCCTCAGACAGATAGTTTCAGAACCCACTTGTGAGGGAGCAATCTTAGACCTCATAATCTCAAACTGGGGCAGTGAGAGGATCTCAGATCTAGAAGTGGGTTGCCATCTGGGAACAAGTGACCATCAAACAGTGTGGTTCACATTAAACTCAGCTACAGAGTCAAGCCATACAAAAGTGAGAGTACTGTACTTCAGGAGGGCTGACTTTGGCAGGATGGGAGAGTGCCTCAGAAAAGCACTAGCAAACAGGCTAGAAGGAGGGGTGGAACAACAATGGGGAATCATCAAAACTGCCATCACATAGGCAACAAGCCTTTTGTGTGAAGCAAATAAATGAAATGAAAGAAAAAGCCACTATGGTTCTCAAAAGAGGTGGCTGGGAAAGTCAGAGAAAAAGATAGCATTCCGAAGTATAAGGAAACACAGAAGGAGCAGGACAGAGAGCTGTACCAGTTAAGGCAGAAGGAAGCAAGGAGGAAGTCAGAATAGCAAAGGCCCAAACTGAGGAAAAGATAGCAAACTCAGTTAAGAAAGGGGATAAAACCTTTTATAGGTACATCAGTGAGCATAGAAAGACAAAGGGAGGGATAGTGAGGCTGAATAGAATGAACGGTGGGTGGGCAGAGGTGGACAGTGAAAAAGCAGAGATACTGAATGAATATTTCTGCTCAGTATTCACAAAAGAGGAGGGGAAAGTGGCTAATCCAATTAACAGAATCACTCTTGATAGGGGGGTCATTCCCAGTCCTTTCACAGAAGAAAGGGTTCTGCAAGAACTCCTAAAACTGAAGGTGGACAAAGCAATGGGACCTGATGGAATTCACCCCAGAATTCTAAAAGAATTAAAGGGGGAACTGGTGAAACCACTGACTACTCTTTTTAATAAAACATGGGAGGATGGTGTGGAACCTGAGGACTGGAGGAAGGTGGATGTGATTCCTCTTCACAAAGTGGGACCAAGACAGAGGCAGGAAACTACAGACCTGTCAGTTTGACCTCTGTGGTAGGAAAGTGATGGAGTCACTTCTGAAGGAAAGAATTATTGAGTACCTAGAGGCCAGTGGGGCACAGGACCCAAGGCAGCATGGGTTCACAGTGGGAAGGTCATGTCAGATGAATCTAATAGATTTCTTTGACTGGGTGACCAAAGTAGTATACCAGGGAGGGGCTGTGGATATGGCCTACCTAGACTTTAGCAAGGCATTTGACACAGTCCCACACAAAAGAATAATAGTCAAATTAACCAGCCTGGAAGTGGCTCCCAGGGTGGTAGCCTGGGTAAAACTTTGGCTGGACAACAGGACAGAGAAGATAATTGTAAATGGAGTCCACTCTGAAGAAAGAGGGGTTACTAGTGGGGTACTGCAGGGTTGAGTGCTGGGTCCAGTCCTTTTTAATGTCTTTATAAGTGACAATGCAGAGGGACTGGAAGAAAAAGTATGCCTCTTTGCAGATGACACAAAGATCTGCAACAGGGTTGATACACAAGGAGGCGTGGAAAGGATGAGAAGGGACTTGGCAAGATTGGAGGAATGGTCAGAAGTATGGCAGCTAGGATTCAATGCGTAAAAGTGCAATAATGCACCTGGGAAGCAAGAACCCAGGGAAGAATACACAATGGGGGGGTGTAGTAACAACAAAAAAAAAGGAAAGGGACCTAGGGTAATCATATCAGATAACCTTAAGGTTAGCAAGCAATGTGAGAAGGCAGTAGGGAGGGCTGGGGATATACTGTGATGCATAGGGAGAGACATCACCAGCAGAAAACAGGAAGTTGTTATCCCGCTGTACAGACAGATGGTGAGACCCCATCTGGAGTACTGCGTCCAGTTCTGGAGACCCCAACTCCGCAAGGACATAGACAGGATAGAGGCAGTCCAGAGGAGGAAACTAAATGGTGCAGGGTCTGCAAGAGAAGCCATGAGGAGAGACTTAAGAGCTTATGTATACCCTGAGGAAAAAAGAAGGAGAGGGGGTATGATAGAAACTTTTAAGTACCTCAGTGGAATCAACAAAGTCCAAGAGAGTAGCATCTTTCAGAAAAAGAGACGTGCAAGAACAAGGGGACACAATTTAAAGATGAGGGGGCAGTTCAGGGGCAATGTGAAGAAGTATTTTTTCACAGAGTGGGTAGTGGATGCATGGAATAGCCTTCCTGAGGAGGTTGTGGGGTCTAAAACTGTGGGAGAATTCAAGAATGCATGGGACAGACATAAGGCAATTCTTGTGGGGGGTAGGAAGAAATAGGTTGTTAGTTAACTAGGATCTGCGGCCTATCCTGTAGGTAGGGAAATGGGCAGACTAGATGGGCCAAGTGGTCCTTTCTGTCGTCAAAGTCTATGTTTCTATGTTTCACTCAGATCTTTCTTACAAAAAAGCTCTATTTATACAACGGGAAAGAGAATATAAAGTAGGAAATAAACTCATTTGTTTGCAGTGATGACATGCCTGGAGTGTAAATAAATCATTTATTTACACTCCAGGCACATCATCAACATTTATTTCCTCTGCATCCATGTAATCAACAATACCAAGACCGGCACGTGCTTTCCATTCACAGCTGATTCCCAAGTCGTCCTTCAAATGGCATTATTTTCCCTTATGGTCAACCTGGACATGGAATGATGCCAAATGCCCATCCAGAAGTTTGCCCATTGCATAAAGGAAATATGCCACAGGCAGTGTGAAAATAAACAATTTATTTTTTGCATC
This sequence comes from Neoceratodus forsteri, assembly GCA_016271365.2. Classification (NCBI taxonomy): domain Eukaryota; kingdom Metazoa; phylum Chordata; order Ceratodontiformes; family Ceratodontidae; genus Neoceratodus; species Neoceratodus forsteri. Next base: position 816,638,856 of record CM028133.1, read on the forward strand.
TGGGTGTGAACCCTATAGATCTCACTCATGGTTTCGCCAGTTGAGAAGCCAATATAGGTCAAAACCTATTCAAAAAATAAATCATTTATTGTCACACTGCCCGTGGTATATCCCGTATTTAATCACACACAAAATCTTCACAGATCACCTTGTATTTGCACAATGGGTTAAACAGCTTTAGTTACAGATGAAGAATGAATTGTTGGTTCTCAGAAGGATAGCTTTCACAGGTTTCTGAACTCAGCACAATGATAAAACTTCTGTAAAAGCTGGACTAGCTATTAACCCATTTCATCCTGTTCAGTCATTTTGTCTCAGGTTAAGGAATGGATGGTGCGGATTTCATTCAAAGTAACTACCCTCCTGTATATTTCATGCCATAGTATTCAATCTCCCCAGTAGTTTATGATAGGAAACCCTTTGATCATCCCCTATTGTGGAGAAATGAAGACTACATGTCACGGGTATATGATCTCTTTGACTCCCTGGCTATGGAAACTTTTCATTTCTGTCATCCAGCTCTGTAACAAAAGTGACGTCAAAGGCTGACAGTACATTTCCTCCTATGACCTGGTTGAAAACACAAAAGTATGGCATTTTGTGTAACTTTCAAAAACACAACATATATACTGTACATGTGATATCAGGCAATTAGTACACTTGGAAATAGCATAACAAAATGGCAGTTTACAAAAAAAGCAGTGCATAAGATTCTGAAAAGACTGCAAAAAGGGGGCCAGCCCAGTGTTGCAGAGGGTTAAGGCACTGCACACAACACCTTTAACCACGCGCGCCGCCTGGGTTTGGGAACATAATCAGGCTGCTGGGGGTTGGCCAGGGGGAGAGTTTTGAGCATCCAATAGACTGCTCTCTTCTCCTGGGGAGGAGGAAGTGTACTGTTGCAATTTCTGCCACCACATGGAGGCATGGTAGCTGGGTAGTTAGTGTGCTTGATACAGGGGATGGCTGGTAGCATGACACATGGTGCATGCATGCCTCTACACACATGCGAATGTGTCATTGTATGCTGCCAATGGGGGTACTGAAACATGGGAAAATGGAAGTGGCAGATGATGCCTGGATCTCTGCTAGACCATGTCACCACCCAGTGCTCCCAGCTCATGTGGATTGTGCTCCTGGTGGGGGGGGGTGACCCTCCATCCCCTGGCCTAGTCATGGGGACAAGCTTGAGGGATCATTAGCTGGTGATTACCTGGGGGCTGGCTGGGGGTGGTTGGGGGTGAGTGGGGGCAGAGAGGGCCCACAAGGTTCTAGGGAGAAAAAGCTTTATAAAAAGAGACTGCAAAGAGGGTGGAAGTATCCAAATTGTTTGGTTTCTGTGTGTGTCTCCAAACCATACACTTGAATACTAAAGACTGAAACCCAGTGCAACGCCATCATGGGTATGTAGATCTTTGTGCAGGTCAGTCCGACAAGTCATCACCAGAAGAGATAGTGACTTTTAAAAAGGATTGCACATTAGATTCAGTGTATACTGAGAGTAACAAACTACTGTACACATGTTTTATCCTGTTGTGACTCCTCCATCTAGTGCAGTCAGTGTCTCAGTGAAGTACCAGGTCAGCCCACAAGAAAATCATACAATTAGTACACAAGGAAACAGCATACAAAAGAGTGCATTTGCTAGAAGAACAGTGCATAAATTTGTAAAAGGATGTGAAGAAAGAAAAATTGTCTAAATTATTTGTATTTGGTACAGTATTTGTGTGTGTGTGTGTGTATGTGTATATATATATATATATATATATATATATATATATATATATATATATACACACTGTATATATATATATATATATACACAGTATCTTTAATATTAAATATATTTAATTGCAGTTACTGTACTTAGAGCACAACTGCTCTTGCAAACTAGCTCAGATTTGCCCCTGCACACACACAAATCCAGTCTCATACTCTGGATAAGAAAGCCAATCAGAAGTGAGGGAAACAGGGTTGGGTTCAGTATGGTTTCCCCAAGGGCTACTGTAAATCTCATTGAACACCCAGCCATGTAATAGTTCTACCTTTTGCTGCCAGTGCTTAAAATCCAAATGTTGTATTCAATTTGCTTTGCTATGCAAGAAAACACTGCCAACCAAAAGTAGGGTGACAGGGTTGCGATCAATATAGTTTCAGAAAAGGATTATAGTAAATTTCACTGATGACCATCCCTCATCAGCATGTAATGATTCTCTCTCACTGGGGTCTATGCATGAATGCGTGTGAACTGCGCTCATATGCGACTTATCAATGGCACCTGCCTGTGCACCACACTGCAGGTGAAAGTGCATGCTATGCACAAACATTCACACAAGACAGTAGGAAGCATGGACAGGGTGTACAGAGGCATGCATGACTATGTGCACCAGACATCAGGCTGGCCTAGAGTGTGATGCCATATACCTTGACCCTGCCATATATGGCCATCCAAAACACCCTGCCAGCATACAGTGAGCATCTGCAGACATGCATACCGACATACAGTATATGCCAAGGGGCTGGTTGTGCCAGAGGATGGCAGAGGAGGAACACCATCTATGGTACTTGGGCCAGCACTGGACACCAAAGGGCACAGACTGTGACCAGATTGATACATGGGGATGTGGACAAACACACAGGGCTGGCCGATCATGGTCCTCAAATTTCTCCATTGAATAGGTGGCAGCCGTGGTTGCTGACATAAGGAAGTGCAAAAGCATACTTTATAGGGCACAGTCCCCGAAGGTGCTGTCAGAGACCAAAGCCAGGCTGTGGCTTGATATCCAGGCTACCATGAACACTGCCAGGCTGGAGGCATGCACACTGACAGATATCAAACACAAGTGGCATGACCTCCGAACCACCATTAAGAGCAAAGTGGCAACTGCCAAGCATTCACAGACTGCCACAGGTGGTGGCCCATACACACAGGAGCACAGCCTGTCCCTTATCGAGAGGATGGTGGCAGAGACCCTCACAACAGTGTCCCTGAACAGTGAGGAGAGGGCATGGATACAGTACCAAGTATGTAGTACACCACAGGGACTGGTCAGGGGTGGGGCATGGGACAACATAGTCATGCTAAGATCTTGTGTTGTACCCTGCAGACCCTGTGACATAGCACCCCCCCTACTGTGGTAGTGGTGATACCAGGGGACATGAGTCAGCACCCAGGGATGGGTACCGGCAGTCTGGGTCTGGAGGAGGGCACAAGTAGGTTGTACCTGTGGGGGACCACAACACACCCTTGTTATGCCCACAACTATATCGTTGCTTGCAACACATGGCTTGACTCCCCCCCCCCGGTACATGGTAGTATCCAAGCTCATGGCAGAGAAGGAAGGTGTGCCGAAAGACTCAGACATGGACCTGAAGCATGAAATGGACAGCAGAAGGGTGAGGAGGGGTTGGTAGCCCCACCACAGACAATCTCCCACCCCCATCACAGTAATGATCCCCATCCACAGTCACACCCCAGACTACTGACCTGGCCTAGCCTACAAGGCACTGTGGAACCCAGGATGCAATCACATGTTCAGGGCATGCAGCCACAGCCTGTAAGAACCATTGAGCAGACACCTGAGACAGTCTGATTGCCCAATAGTGGTGAATGGCTAACACGGGGGCAGCATTGAAGCACACACAATCCCAGGGATGTGGGCACCTTCAGCTGTGCCATGAGTCATACACATAGGGCAGCCATCAGGGGTTATACTCCACGCCTATTATCTTGAGGTACATCAGCAGGAATGGGATGGGCTATGTGCCCAGCAGAAGGACTCCGAGTAGCTCAGGGAGCTAGCCACAGAGGTGAGGGTCATGCAGCAGAGCATCAACTGCATAGGGGACATCATTGCAAAGCTAGCAGATAACATGATAGCCAGAGCTGACACAGACCATACCAGTAGCTGAGGCAGCACCAGAGACCTCATGCTACATATACTTGCCCTCCAAAGCAATACCAAAGGGGAGGAGGACAGCTACATGCCACAGATATCGGGATGTGCACAGGCACATGAGGCAGTGGGAAGGGGAAGGCCACAGCCAAGACACAGCATCTGGGCATGTGTGCCTTCGCACACTGAGGGTAGCAATTGGGTCAGAAAAAGTGATGCCTGCAGTACCAAGCGCAAACACTGAGTTTTCCCCAAGCACATAGTGTATATCCCCCAGCACATATATCCCCCCAAGCACATACACCAATAGCCCCCCTACCGTGGGCAGTGTGACAGTCAGGGTGGGTCACCATCTCAGTGCAACACCTTCCTACCTGCCTAGTGGCTGAATGTCCCATGTACCAGTCCATGCTGTGCCACCCAACTAGACAGTAACTCGTCCCTATGCCCATGGAATGACCCTTGGTCACCTGTTGGAACATCCCCTTGTCCATCCTATGGCATGGGTAGATGCTGCCACACAGCTATGTTGTGCAGCATGGCACATGCTGTGAACGCTCTCCGTGCCTTTCCTCAGGACAAGCATCATCATTCCGCCATCCAAGCCAGGCACCAGAAAAGCGTCTTCAGTAGCCCTATCATACTCTTAATCACAGACTGTGTCTTCCTGTGTGCCTCATTGCAGGCCTCTTTTACTGTGCCATGTGCCTCCAATTACGGGGTCATTAGCTATGGCCATAGTGGACATCTGTTGTTACCTATGCAATGGGTAAATGACAGGATTAGTACCGTGCATCTGCATGGCATCCACCAGTGTACCACCTGTGTAGAGTATGGATATTCATCTATCAGCCATCCATCCTTGCCCCCATGTGCACCAAGGAGGGTGCTCAGCTTGCATTCCTGGAAGATACAGGCATCATGACATGCCCCGGGTACTTGGCACACACATTACTGATGATACCCATGAAATTACAGACTATTTGGCAGTCAATGTTGTGATACCCTTCTCAGTTACAGTATGCTTCCTAATCCACAGATAGTGCCAGGATCGCTTCATGCATGCAGTCTGTGGCCTTCAGTACATTGGGCATGCCATGAATGGAACAGAGTGCCCCTTTCGTGGACCATATATTGGCTTGTGTTGTGGGGAATGTAAATGTGTTCATGTACAACCAGAAGCAGGGCATTGGTGATCTGGTGCAGTGCCTTGGACATAAAGAACTGGCTGACACCGTGATATGCCCACCACCCTCTGGAAGGACCAAGTGGCATAGTATCCCAATGCACATAGCACTTTTGTCTCTACTAACATCACCTATGACCAATGGGTATGTGGAGCTACATGGGCACAGACCACGTCACACAGCTATATGATCATGGCATGATCCAAATGGACTCTCACGAGACAGTGTGTGTCCTGCAGGGTACTGGTATCTGGCCTTGGTTAGAATACATGTGGCCATGGCCTTGCCCTCAGTGCCTGCTCATGTTCTCTCTCCCAATCCAGCAAGAGGGCATTCAAAGTAGCCCTGGGCACATCCTCTGTAACTCTGTGTTGTGGCCCTGGAATGGCTGTCATGGGGTATATGTCCCATGCCCATCCATGCTTCTGCTGACTATGGCTCTGACAGGGATGCTGCACAGATGTCTCAACCGAAAGTGAGGCCCTTGAAAGGAGTGTGTGCCTAGAAAGCTTGCAGGGTGATGGGACATACACGAACATTGCTGGTTCATTCCTGACAGTGACATGCTGACAGCAGCAGCAACCAGGAGCTGTTGAGAGTGTGGACTACCCTAAGAATCTGAGGCACATGTTAAAAATTACTGACCAAGACTCTGAGACAAGGGGCCTTGTATAAGAGGTGAAAGAGCTGTGGGAGTACGCAAGTTTGCATACCATGTGTTATGTTTATGTGTACTGTGTCAGTGATGGCACTGCATTATTTATGTTTCTGCAGGACTACTGTGCATGGTCCTGGAATGGCAGGAGCAGCCCAACAGCACAGTGGCTGTGGTGGTTGCCTGTCAGGCCAAGTGAACTCTACACGTCCCAGACTGGCTGTTGTGGAGGGAAGGTACACAGGATGCCTATTATAAAGATTATGTTGGGGCCTACTGGGTCCTGGTGGACCCCTCTAAGGTATGTGATGCTGGTGGGGGTGCCCTGTGTGTTGGCTGTGTTCTGCTGTGGCCCTGCATGTGTTTATTTATTTTTAAAAGTTGATAACTAGGAAAGGCACACTGAGCCAAGACTTGTTTCCAAGTGGGGAAGACACACAAAAGGAACAAATACAAAATAACAGCCAGTGGGTTAAATAAATACAGATAGCAGAGTAAAATACCAGAAGTTACAAAAAAATCATGATTTAACATTATTACAGCACTATATAAATTAGTGCTATAATACATAATTTACAAGACTAGAAACATGACTGTTCGGGCTTGTGCACAGAGCAGAGAGAGAAAGCAGGAGATTACATCAAGGAAGGCAAAAATTGGGGTGGAATATGATGGTCGAAAGAGGAAAATATCAGAACTGGGGTATGGTGCAACGCTTAGCAGACTAGGAAGCAGGGTGTAAGTGACTGGGGATGGGGGTTGGGGAAGGGGGGAGGAGGGAGAGGGGAAGCAAGTACATGGGTCAATGGGAAGGGCACAGAGAAGGGATTTAAGGGCAGAGAGGGTAGAGATGTAGCGGATGTCCCAAGGGAGTTGGTTCCAGAAGAAAGGGAGCCAGTAAGAGAAAGCTGCCTGATCTGAGCTAGAGTGAGGGTGTGGAAGGGAGAACATTCAGGTTTCCCTAGAGTGAAGGGAATACAAGAAGGGGCTAATCGGGGAGAGACAGGAGTTAAGGTAAGAGGGGAGAGACCTGAACCAGAATTTGCCGATTAATGTGAGGTAGAATTTTCCAATGAATGTGAGGCAGGGCAGTGTATCTGACACCTGGTCTTTAGAGGAGTGAGGGAGAGAGAGCAGTAGCATGTGTATGTGTATCCCACCCATCCCCCGTGTTCCTCTTGTTCCAAAGTTATCAGGGGTCACTAATAAGGACAGTGCTGGTAGAGAGCGGCTGCACTGCCACCACCCCCTGGGCTCGAGTGCAGAGTCCAAGGAGGAGTAGGAAGTCAACTAAGGGTCTTCTGGGAGGAGTCCAGTGCCTGTTTGTGTTCTTTTACTTGGCTGGGACACTTTTAGTCCCCGTAGTTCACAATGGCCTACTAGTTTTAATATGTATGTTTTATGTACTTCTGTATTTTTGTGTTCCTGTTCATTGACAGACATGTACCTCTGTATAGCTGGCACACACTGGGGTAATGTATTGCATGTTGTAAATGTGCGCATGTGTGGCGCGCACATGCTGTACCTGGCCATGCCCCTCCTCCCATGCATAGTGCTGCCATGGTGGTAGCACATGTTGGCCACATTAGCGTGCCTCTGTGCAGTGTATGTACATGCTGCACAGCCTCGGAATATACATTTGGGTGACATCTCCCCTCCCTTTATCCACACTCAGATGATGTTTGGCGAGCTGCATTTAAGGTCCACCACATGCATTCATTTTACACAATTCCTTTGGTTAGGTATGTCACTCAACTTGCATTAGAACAAAGCTGTTGCATTAATGGCATGAACACTTTTAGCCAACAGCTGTCTACTATGAAAAATAGTACTGAATTCTGGTCACTGGTAGTAAAATGTTACCAGGAATGGACATTTGCTAGGGCTTACCTTACAAAAGGCTGAAGGTTGATTCCAGGGTCTGAATCAAATGTTCTCTAGAGGGGGCTGCAAGCAGCCAGTCATCCAGGTAGGGGAAGACATAGAAGCCCTGCCTCCTCAATGTGGCGGCCACTACTGCCAGGCATTTGGTAAATACCAGGGGGGAGTGAGGAAAGGCCGAAAGAGAGGGCCTGAAACTGATAATGGGCTCCCTGAAAGTGAAAGTGGAGGTAACAATGATGGGCAGGAAAGACCTGGATATGCAGGTAAGCATCCTACATGTCCAGAGGACAGAACCAGTCCTCCTGGTGCAACAGAGGTAATAGTCCCTGAAGGGTGACCATCCTGAAGTGCTTGTTCTCAATATACAGATTCAGGTGGCTCAGGTCCGGGATGGGCCAGAGATCACCGGTCTTTTTTGGGGATGAGGAAGAAGTGGGAGTAAAACCCCTTTGCCCATTGAGCCTGAGGGATGGGCTCTGTGGCTCTTTTTTGAAGAAAAGCCTGCATTTCCTCCCAAACCAGAGACAGGTGTGCTGGAGGGTAAAAAGACTGGACAGGAGGATTTTTGGGAGGTCACTCTAGGAATTCCAGAGCGTGATCATAAGTTGTGATCTGGAGCACCCAATTGTCTGTGGTCACTTCTCTCCGTCCATCCAGGTGGAGGGAAAAGCAACCCCCGACTGCCTCCCTTGAATCCTCAGTTGGAGGGGGGATCAGGTAAGGAGTCAGGAGGTGGGGGCTGATGTGGGCAGAGGGGCCTTGAGAGCTCTAGCGGCTCTGACAGTGGCAGCTACAGGGGCTGCTGTGGCCTTGTGCTTCTACTGGCTCTTGGCCTGCTGGCCCAGGGTTTGCTTGCAGGATGGCTGACAAAAGGATTGACATTGTTGCACTCTAGCCTCAGTGTGGCAGAGCAAATAGACCAACTTAAGAGCCCACCCAGACTCCTGTAAAGTAGAAATAATGTCCTGGACATCACCCCCAAAAAGCACTGTCCTGCAGAAGGGGACATCAAAAAACTTGCCTGAACATCCGAGGCAAAAACAGTCACCTAGAGGAAGGAATGGCACCAAATGCAGACCGCAACAGACACCCCAAACCTGGGGGATCAAGAGCATCATAAGTCACCCGGAGAGTATGATTGCTGACATCGGAGCTCAACTTTAGACACTGGGTGAGCTGCATCTTGATGGCATCTTTGGGCAACATCCAGACCAAATCCCTGGCTTGGTCCCAGAGGACATTCTGAGGTTGGACCACATGGGCCAGATAATTGGTGGTCCTATAAGCCAATGTAGTAGAGGCAAAAACACACTTGCTAATGTGATCCAGCTGCCTGGATTCCCGCTTTGTGGTGAGAGTACTGAGGTGCTTGTGCTTCTTAGTACAATCGTGCACCACACTCATTGCCACAGAGTCCACCTATGGGTGGCTGCCTAAAAAGGGCTTATCCACTGTAACATGGTAAAGGTGATCCACCTGTTTAGGTAGAGGTAGAGTAGTAGAGGAGTGGGCCCAGGCTGCCTTGGTGACACCCTCGTAGGAGTCAGTCATAGGGGGCACCACCAAAGGGAGGGCATCCTGTTGTGTGAGGTAGGTAGCCAAGCGGCGTCTCTCTGGGTCCTGTTCCTCTGTCTCCCAGCCCATCATAGACTGGATGTAATGCATAAAATCCATAAAGGATGGATCATGGAAGGGGGGGGACTTGGGAATCGCCTTAGCCTGGTCCTCCCTCTCTGAAGAATCGCCCAGAAAGGAGAAAGACCCTGAAGATTTGGAGTCATCCCCTGTAGTCTCACTGTCCAGGATTGGCATCAGAGGCTGGTGATCATCCCTTCTGGAGCCTGAACCAATGTCAGGCCATGCGCCTGAAGACCTTGACATCCAGGGTTTGCTGGGACCAGCCCAGTCAGAATTCCTAGCTGCGATTCCTGCAGAGGGAGGGTGGTGAGACCTGATGAGCAGGGGTCTGCTTCTGCATGAAAGACCATCATTCTGAAAAAAGGGCATTATAATCCACCTGGGTTGCTATGTTATACACTGGCAGGAATGGAAGAGACTGCAGATTGGGGAACGTTGGATGAGGAGCCGGCCAAGGGTACCCAGGTGTTGGCCCACCTGGCGCCAGGTAGTGATCTGGTAACAGGCCAATGGGCACTGGCTACAATATAGGTTGTGGCAGTGGTGACGACGGTGTAACCCAGTGGCTGGGGTTGTGGCAGGACTGGTGGTGGCCCAGCAGGCACTGGCATATCATGGCCTAAAAATGGGTCCACCAGAACCAGCCCTTCAGGAGAAGCCGGTGCCTGGGGGGAAGGAGACCCCCTGGTAGGAGGCAGAGGAGTTGCCAGTGAGGAGGAGATGGCATTGGCCAGCTGTGGGCACTGACTGGGTGGACTGGCAGCAGCCCCCAAGCTGGCAGCTGACAAAGGCAACACTGGGGCCAGAGGTGTGATGATGGAAGAGCTGCTGCTCAAAGTACTAAGACCATCCGAGCCACCTGGTTGACAGCCCATGGAGGATAAGAGCCTGAGCATCAGGGGCTGAGAGGTGGGAAACAAAGTCCCCTGCCCCAAAGAGCCACCACCTGAGATAGAGATGATGGTAGGCAGCTGAGCCACTGGGAGCCTGGAGGGAGATAGGGCTGGTGGGACTGGAGGGGCCGACCCCCTACAGGAGGACGACCCTGTTGCGGTCATAGGTTTGTGGGGTGACCATGACTGAGAAGCTGACTGGGTCCATTACCGGTGTTTATCTTGGTGCTTGTGCTTCCCAGATTTCTCTTTATTCGAGGACGAGGACTTGGAGGACTGGGCTGAAGAGCTCCTGGCCTGCTGTTCCTTTTCCATAGTGACCAACTTCTGATTTAAAAGATGGTTCTCCTGAGCTTTTAATAACATCTCTGAGTGGTCTGGTTGAATTTCTAGCAGAACTGGCAGGCTTTGGTGTTGTGGCTGGGGCCTAGGCAGATCAGACACACAGAGTGGACGTCCTTTTCAGAAATCTATTTGCACAAGCACATTTAGTGGAGCAGTCAGAAGATGAGGCTAGTGGAGAAGATATAAAGTCATTGAAAAAACACCAAAACATGTTGATGTTTTACACTTAGAAGAAACAAAAATTAAAAAGTGTGATAAGTGCAGGAAATGGTGGTCGTCTGAAGCAGTGGTGTCCGCTGAGGTCTGACGTGCATGGGTCAATGGTGGGAAAAGAAATGAGGTGGTGTGGGGGACCACCCTCCAATATAGGCTATGCTGACCTCAGTTGTCTAATTTGGCAGGGGGCAGTTCCCCGTGGTAGACTCCTAGCTAGAAATTTTCCATGTGGTCCTAACACCTAGCAGCTTAGTCCTACCAGTGTGGCCTGCTGCAAGAGCCTTCAATGAAGTAAGATCTGTAATTTGTCTAACACATTTATTCATTTGGTCATTTAGGTGCCATAGTATGTATCATTGGGTACCATATTTCTACACATTCACTGCTTTATTTTCTCTACAATGGATTTTAAAGTGACTCAATGCTTTTGGGAAAGAGGGAAAGCAATTTATAAAGTGAATACTATATACAGTAAGTAGTGAATCATTAACTGGAAGCATTGTCATCTTGGAGCAGAAAGTTGATTAAATTGACCCATTTGATCTGGAAGTACAAAATGATTTTTACAAAATGAAGGTGAGCCCCTAAATAGGCAGGGTGAAAGGGAAGGAGTCTTATTTATCCTTCTCTGCCAGTATGTTTTACATGAAAAGCATATTCTCTGAAACCTAAGAATCTTCAGAATAAGCACTGGCCCATTTAATGATTGTTATTGCACTGGTAACATTGGTATTTGCCCAGTCTTTACAGCATATGGGAATACAAATTGTTGTTTAAATTAAGTTTATTTACAAAAAGGAGATATTATTAAAAAGGGAGATATATGACCATTGAGCCAAAGGTAGTTTCCAATGGGATCCCTATCATGTAATTAAATAAAGCGCAGTTCTTGTTACCTACACGTATATATACACAATGAATAACCACACATTATAATACAAGGAAAAACAGACAATTAGACCATGACAAAAATACAGTATAATTTCTGGTAAAGGTGGCAGTACAGTGCAGTGGGTTAAGGCTCTGAGCTGCAAATCTGCAGACCTGGGTTTGAATCCCCCCAGCTGCTGAGGTGCATACTGTGTGATCCTGAACAAGTCACTTAACTTCTTTGTGCTCCCAGGTCGCATCTGGAAACAAGCTTCAGCTTAGTGTGCTACTCCTGGTTAAGCAATGTTCCCTTTCCCAATATATATCTACCACTGATCAAGTAACTAATATTATATAAAGGTTTGTTTTATTGGTTAATTATTTTTTTGTTCTAGTTTTTTTTTTTTTTTTTGCATAAAAAAGTTTTTATTACAGTTGTAATACATATCTACAATTTACTTACATTCTCTGGGCCATCCCTCAATGAGACCAAAACAATCCTTATAATTGTTACACGCATTATATTCAGTGAAACATAGAAACATAGACTTTGATGGCAGATAAGGACTGCTTGGCCCATCTAGTCTGCCCATTTCCCTACCTACCTACAGGATAGGCCACAGATTCTAGTTAACCAACAGCCTATTTCTTCCTACCCTCCACAAGAATTGCCTTATGTCTGTCCCATGCATTCTTGAATTCTCCCACAGTTTTAGACCCCACAACCTCCTCAGAAAGGCTGTTCCATGCATCCACTACCCTCTCTGTGAAATAATACTTCCTCACATTGCCCCTGAACCGCCCTCCTTCTATCTTTAAATTGTGTCCCCTTGTTCTTGCAAGTCTCTTTTTCTGAAATATGCTACCCTCTTGGACTTTGTTGATTCCACTGAGGTACTTAAAAGTTTCTATCATGTCCCCCCTCTCCCTTCTTTCCTCAAGGGTATACATATTAAGCTCCTTTAGTCTCTCCTCATACTGACTTCTCTTGCAGACCCTACACCATTTTAGTTACCCTCCTCTGGACTACCTCTATCCTGTCTATGTTCTTGCAGAGATGGGGTCTCCAGAACTGGACACAGTACTCCAGATGGGGTCTCACCAACCGTCTGTACAGAGGGATAACAACTTCCTGTTTTCTGCTGCTGATGCCTCTCCATATACATCCCAGTATACCCCCAGCCCTCCCTACTGCCTTCTCTCATTGCTTGCTAACCTTAAGGACATCTGATATGATTACCCTCAGGTCCCTTTCCTTTTTTGTTGTTGTTACTACCTCCCCACCCACTGTGTATTCTTCTCCTGGGTTCTTGTTTCCAAGGTGCATTATTTTGCACTTCTTTGCATTGCATCCTAGCTGCCATACTTCTGACCATTCCTCCTACCTTGCCAAGTCCCTTTTCATCCTTTCCACGCCTCATTGTGTATCAGCCCTGTTGCAGATCTTTGTGTCATCTGCAAAAAGCATACTTTACATTCCAGTCCCTCTGCAATGTCACTGATGAAGACATGAAGTGCCAGTGTATTATTCATTCCATATGCCCTAGGTCCTAGACCTCTAAATCATCCCACAACAAGAGACTCTCAGATTGCGAGAGGTCCCCCAGGAAAGGCGCCCACTCCCTTGTAAACTGTTTCAACCTGTCTTTAACCACGAGGGTGATTCTTTCTGAAGCTAATGTATGTAGGGCAAGCATCTGCCATACTTGCACTGTGGGGGTGACACAGGAAACCCAAGGATTTTAGATGCAGTGTCTAGCTAGGATTAGTAGCATACAAACCCATCTAGGAAGAGATCCCAATCCCCAATTTCTGCCACTTCCATCCCAAGTAGACAAATCAGTGGGTCCAACAAAATTACTCTACCCCACATCCTCTCTACCTCCCCTATCACCGATATCCAGAAATACTGCAGGGTAGTGCAAGCCCAGAAACAATGCACATAGGTACCTCATTCCTTGTTGCACCTTCCACAATAAGGTGAAGTTGCCAGAAGATATTTGTGAACAATCACCGGTGGATTATACATCCGGTGTACAAATTTACAAGCAGCTTCTTTGAATTTGTTACAGATAAGCAGCCCCATGTGCATATTCAGGAGCTCCCTTCAATTTCTGTCACTTATCGGAAGAGCAAGGTCTCTTTCCCAGAGTAGCCGGACATTTCCCGATAAGTCTGGTAGGCACTGCCTTGTGTCCTTTACTACTTTCCCCATAAATCCTCTGGTACCCCTCTAGTACACCTGGATCTGGGCTTCTATTTTCTGCAGCTCCCCCACCCCCGGACCATCCCTTTCCAATCCCAGTATATATGTTCTAGCCTGGAAATATCGGAACAATTGCCCTCCCCCTAGATTATATCTCAGACATATTTCTAAAAAAGATCCCAACCTTCCCCCACCCTCAATTATCCTACATTCCTCACCCCCTGCCTCTCCCAGACTATAAATCCAGGATCCTCCCACCCCAGCAAGAAATAAGGATTCTTTACCAATGGTACCAAGTATGTATCTAGCTCTTCCACCCCCCTGCATCTTAGCATCCTGTCCCAGCTATCCAGTGTCGCCTCCACTAACGGATTCCTGTGCTCCTGTTGTTTATATGCTCCTCTAACCTGCTTTTCTAGATATGTGGAGAGTTGAGCAGGACAACCCCTCTGTCCTAAATCAATCCACCTGGCAACTGGGGCTTATGAACCCAATCACTCACATAGCTTTGTTGTGCTGCCAGACACTATGTACTCATATCTGGGAAATTCACTCCCCCCTTCCCTATATCTGTTTTGAGACACCGAAGACTAATCCTCGGGCGCTTTCCCTGCCAGATGAACCCAGAGAACACTCCCTCCAACCATTTTATGTCTCTCCTAGAAATTCTCATAGGCAACATCTGTACCACATACAGTACAACAATCGTGGGAGTATATTCATTTTGATCAAATTTATTCTCCCCAGCCACGATATTGGTAGTGAGGTCCACTGTTTCAGGTCAGCTGCTATTTTCTTTAAGATGGGATCATAATTAAGTTTATACAGGGTCTCCACTGACTCCCCCAGTTTTTATCCCCAAATATCTAAAATGACCTCCCACTTTTTTGAAGTCCCATCCCTGTTCCCCCCATTCCTGGTTAGGGAGCCTCATGATCTCTGATTTGTCTAGATTGAATTTATATCCTGAGAAAACTGCAAACTTCTGAATTGTCTGTAAGAGCCTGGGCATAAAGTTTGCTGGCTCTGCCGCGTACATAGCAACTTTATGTTGCTCCCCCGATACCCCCTCACCCTTTTAGTGCTCTCCTCCTGCCTAATGGCTGCTGCCAGGGGTTCTACCGCTGAGGTGAAGAGTAGTGAAGAGAGTGGGCACCCCTGCCTCGTGCCCCTTCCAAGACCAAAGCCCTCTGAGAGAGAACCGTTCACCAGAACTCTTGCTCTTGGTGACCTATAGAGGGCATGCACCCAATCTCCGTATGTTCCCCCCAGACCAAACTGGGCCATCACTTTAAACAAATATTCCCATTCCACTTTGTCAAATGCCTTTTCCATGTCCATGGAAAGGATAAAGATATCTGTTTTTCTCCTTTCTGACCCCCAAATCACATTTAAAAGTCTCCTGACATTGTGGTACGATAACTGTCCTTTAATGAACCCAGTCTGGTCTAGGTGGATCAAATCAGGTAACACCTCCTCCAGATGGCCCGCCAAGACTTTAGCAAATATCTTAGCATCACAATTAAGCAAAGAGACTGGGCAGAAGGATACACACTCCAAGATATTTTTCCCCTCCTTCGGCATTAGGCATATCACAACATCTGAAAAAGTGCCCGGTAATCCCCAGGCCTCCCCTTCTTCCTGGTGAAATGACTCACATAATGGTCCTGCCAATTGCCCTGCTAAGCATCGAAAATATTCCATTGGAAAGCTGTCCGACCCACTCGCCTTTCCCACCTGCAACCTCTGAATCACCCTCAACACCTCCTCCTTCTTTATCGGACTATTAATACATTCCTGTCTCTGAATAAGGCCCTATCTTGATCAATCCACCAGTGACAATGCCCACCGGGCAGCTCCCTGCCTAGTCCAGCCCTATCCCTTACCCAGCACCCCATTCCTAAGTATAACCTGGCCAGAGCATGCTGTCTCATGCCAGTTGATTGCACAGCAAATTAAACCAGTCGTGTCAGACCTATTTCTAGTACAAGTGTCCTGTAACTTAAAATGTATGTTGTTTAACCACAGTGTGACGTGGCGCCTCTAACTGGCGCCTACTTGAAGAAAACCTGTACTATGTAATCTAAATGCTATGTATGTCTCAATGTGACGAGGTACCTTTGGAAACGAGCCTCTGGCTCAAAGGTTGTAAACTGATTCTCAAAATAAATAAATAAAAAATAAACATTTCCTCTGCTCCTCATTTAATTTGGGGAGTCTCAAGTTGTCCAAAAAGGCTTTTCCCCTCTTCTTTGGCCCCCTTCTCCCCCCCTCCGCCCAGTATAACTGTTCATAAAAACTATGAAAACATTCTCTGATTTGTTTTTTGTCTTATATAGGACATCCCCGTTATCTTTAATTGCTGATATATAGGTTTGACCCTTTTCTCCCCATATCAAGTGTACCAGCAGGGCCCAGGTTCATTCCTCCATTCGTACAGCTTTTTCCACCTAAAGGTCCATGCTTTCCTGGCCTCCTCATTGAGCATATTATTTAAGGCTTCCCCTGCTATTTTTAGGCTGTTCTGGTCCCCATCATGCCCCCACCGCCACCTTCTTCTCTAATTCTCTCACTTTGCCTTCCAGCTCCACTCACTTGGCTTGCTTCTGTTTCTCATACCTTGATACATACTTTATGATCATCCCCTGCATATATGCTTTTCCTGCATCCCATATCATCCCTTTGCTAGTAGGCGAGGCCACATTACTCATTATATAGCGTTCCAAGCATTCCTTTAAGTACTCTTTAAAATTCTTGTCCCCAAAAAGTAAGTCAGGAACTTCCAAGGTGGAGGGCCCTCCCTCGGTCTATTCATCCCCATTGAGATTATGACCATAGCCAGACCAGCCAGATATAATGTATGGGGCTGTGCCGCATCACTTGAAGTCTTTGATACCACTTCTGAGGAATAAAGAGATAATCTATCCTCGACCATGTACCATGCAGATTTGAGTAAAAAGTATACTCTTTGGTTCCCGGGTTTGTCTCTCACCATCCATCTACTAATTCTAATTCCCCCATACCCCGACCCCACTGCCGGATCATCTCATTACAACGGCCTCTGCTCTGTGAATGGTCTAGATACGGATCTAAGGTACAATTTAAATCCCCACCAAATCAGGCCCAGGAACTGCTCCTTTATCAGTAGTGAGAGAATTGTGCTGTAAAACAATGCTTCAGACACCGAAGGGGCATATATATACTCCCAAAGGCGATTTGTTCTCCTCACAGCTCCCTCTCCACAAATACATATCTCCCACCACTCTGATCTCTAACCACCCATTTTACTTGAAACGGGAGACTTCTATGAAAAAGGACAGTCACCCCTCTCTTGTGTGCTTTAAACAAAGCTGCGAAGCACTTCCCCAGCCATCCTCTTGTCAGCTTCATATGCTCTGTTGCAGTGAGGTGCATTTCTTGTAGCAGAGCCACCTGAATGTCCTGCCTCTTCATTGCTGTAAGGAGCTTAGTTCGCTTTACAGGTGTTGCAATCCCACGAATGTTCCAGGAGCACACCACTGATCTCTGTTTGTTAGTCATTAGTATAATACTTATCAGTCCTTTCCCCTTTCCCCTAGTCCCCGCCCCAATCCTCAGGGTGGCATACAGCCCCCTCCAACCAATGGGTATTCCCAGAGAAACACATCTGGCATCCTTTTACTTAGTACTTATATGTATGTATGCAATACAAACATTTTAACAATAAAATAACAAAAGAAACAACATGTATGTAACCTTCAAATATACCCCTCAACTGTCCAAACACTCGGACTCATCACATCCCCCTTCCATCAGTCTCTTTAACTCGACTGACCCCTCTAGTATGTCAACAGGACAACTTTGCTGCCATCCTCCCTCACTGACATTATCTGCAGATCCTGCATAAATGTCAAACAAAACCCCGCCAAAGTAGGCATGTCCCACCACCCCTCCCCGGAGCATTCACTATCAATATCTCTCTTGATTTATCCCTTAGGTTTTCCTTTGCTGTTACTTTCCTGCTTTTCCTTTCATCCTTCCCTCCTTCTGCATATATTTTTAGTCCCTCTCCCCCTCTACTATTTGTCAGTTAAACAAATTCCACCCCCCCTCCATTTTAAGCAACTTCATCTGAGTCTCTGGAGGATCATCCTTACCTTATTTCTCACTTGGCAATTGTACCGACCCCCAACCTTGTATATCTGTCCAGCTATCACATGTTACCCCCCTCCTTCCCTCCCTTGGCCCTCAATATCAGCCGTTGTCCATTGTCCCTTCATCTTTTCACCCCATAGAGCTGTGGTCCTGGGAAATCTTGCTGCCTACAGTTGTTCACTTCCATCTTGGCCCTGCACCTCCTGCGACTGGAGAGCAGGTGGTGGGGGGGCGCACCAGGTCACACTTAAATCCTTCAACACATCTCATCACCCAGTCCAGACCCCTTCCTTTATCCCCCTTTCCCCACAAAACAGGGAGAAAACACAACAATAAAAAGGGGCTCCCATTAAAGAACTATCAAAGAAGAGTCAAGATAATCCAAAGTCATACGAGCCTGGTAGCCTCTCAGTCCTTTGAGAGTAAAACTGCCAGCCCTTCCTCTGTCACCGGAGTTGCCCACTTCATCCAATTTTCTGGCGCAGACTCTCCACGCATTTTACTGCCTTGTCCACCTTCCGGAACAAGTAGGTAGCCCCTTCATGTTTCACTTTGAGAGTCGCTGGGTACATTAAGTAGTTCTCCACCTTCAGGGATCGAAGCAAAGCCATGGTTTCGTTAAATTTTTTCCGTTTATTCAGTAACCTCGTAGAGTAATCATGTGACAGGAAAATGCGGTGCCCTTCAAAAAGTACCTGCCCTTTCTCCAGAAAGACCTGTAGCACTTTCTCCCAAACCTGATAATTGTGGAAGCGCATGATGATTTGACGGGGTGGCTGCCCTGCTACAGGCCTAGGCATAACGGCCCTATGCGCTCGCTCAAATTTTATCTTGCCATGTTTCATCTCTATTCCCAGGAGCCTAGGCAGAGTCTCTGTGCATAACTCCAGGGCATTTCAACCCTTCAGCCCTTCTGGCAGAACCCTCAGACGTAAGCTGAACCAGAGGTGGTAATTTTCTTGGTAGTCCGCCGCCTCCTTCATTTTTTCCAGCTCT
This sequence comes from Neoceratodus forsteri, assembly GCA_016271365.2. Lineage (NCBI taxonomy): Eukaryota > Metazoa > Chordata > Ceratodontiformes > Ceratodontidae > Neoceratodus > Neoceratodus forsteri. Next base: position 816,657,776 of record CM028133.1, read on the forward strand.
TTTTGGAGGGTCAGAATATTTTCAGGCACTCTTTGCATCTCATCTTCCATCCGCAACACTTACTCCGCTACCTCTGCGATCCTCGCTCCTTGAGCTGCCTGTTGAGTGAGGACCTCTTGCAGCCTGTCATCTATGCGGGTCTCCAACGTGCATAAACGGGGCTCAAAGCTGCTAACACTTGGACTGTGCTTTCGCCCCCAGGCTCACTTGCTGCAGCAGACAGAGAGAAGCAATCTATTGGCTTTCCAATCCCATACAGGCCGCTCCCTTTTTCACCATTTTACTGATCGCACGCTGACTTCGACCGGACCTCGACGATAAATACTCATCCATGGTAAGTTACTGCACACCCTCTGAGGGAAATCACTCAAAAATGTATTCAGAAAATTCACTTTTTAAACCTAATTTTGCTCCGGGAATCAGGAGCAAGGCAGAAACATGTCTTTCTCGCTAAGTGCTCATTAGCGCCCCCCAGCTCTAGATTTGAATCCAGTATGCTATGTGTACTCTAGTTAAATCAATTTATGTTTATCTTTAGTGTTCTAACATCATTTCATCTATTCCTTTTTCTTTCAAGATATGTACTGTCTCACTAGTGGGTTTTAGGAGTTGAAAGCAAGGTTATGTCATATTTGTAAGACTTTCTTTTCTCCCTCATTATAATTCTGCTTAAATATATATAATGCATATTTAACCTTCAGACATTCATCATGACCTCAGAAAAATGCAGCATGAGCAGATTTAATGTTTTTAAAGATCATGTTGAACAGCCACTGTTAAATAACCACATATGTGGTCATTTTGTATGCACTCAGACACAATGGGGTGTTGGTTGTGCTGCCACAACCACACACCCAAATGCGTAGTAAGCCATGAGGATGTTGGTATGTAAGAGATGTAACACTGGGGAGGGACGATACACCCTTGTGGGGACACTGGGAAATATCAAAAGGCAGTACATAACAGTGACACCAGCTGGCTATACTGCCTTGTATTGGAACATGGTAAATAACTTCCACATGGAGGAGACAGGCTTCAGGTATTGCTTCAAAGGGAGGTAGAATGGATCATCAGATTAGGCTGTCTGAGGCCAAAAGGCCTTAATGAAGAATGGGATTTTAAATGTTTTCTTTAACCATTAAGTGGTCAATGATAGAATGGTATCAGTAAAACCAATAGCAATATCTTATAAATGCAACTGTATAGCTGGTTCTGTATGTGCCGCTCAATTGTATATGTGTCTAACATCTGTTCTTTTCTCTGTTCAGTCCTTTTGAGAATATTGCATAGGCTCCAATAGTGCTATATGAGCCGGATTTTCAAAGAGTGATGCCGGGCTTGCTTCAAACCCTGAGTCAAACTCATTTTTTGATGCAGCTGCACAAAACACCTTTGCTGCAACTGCACCTGATTTTATATTCTTAAGTGCAAATGCAACACTTTCCACACATTACAGCAGCTTGTGCCAAATATTTGGCACAAGCCAGATAAAAATGATCCACTGAATACCACATGCTAGACCAGGAGGGAGCTGGCCTAACTTGTGGCATTTGACGCACGAGTGTGAAAATCCTGATTGCTGGCTGGGAGACTGCTGCAAGCCCAGTGCGCCACATGATAAATACACCAGAGACTTGCAATAGTCCTGGGGGCTTTGAAAACTGAGTCAGTAATACTGGAATCCAGACTGAGGCTCACCCCCTACTGGCTGTGACTATGAAGGTGGCTAGAAGCACAGAGGGGTCTGCTGAAAAGAAAACAACTTCCTCCAGTCGGTGTTGGATGTGTTGTGAAGACTACTTATATGGACATCCATTTAAATGTTGATGCTTTCTGACAATTAATGTTAATCATATCTCTGGCTTAATATGAATATAAATTTAGAAGAGAAGTTAAATTAGTGCAGCCAATTTTCTCACTGTTGAGGTAGTAATTTAGTCCATTCAGCTGAACTGCCACTCTGCTTTTGCATTACCGATCTTAATTCATGTTCTGTTGTTTTCTGCGCTTTGAGCACAGTTTACTTTCTCATTAAATGTATTGTCTCCTTTTAAAAAAACAGGTAACAAATGGTTACCAGACTAATATGCACACATCCAGTTAATGCCTCATAGTCATGACCCCTGATAAAGCTCAGGATGAGTGCAGCACCAGGGTAGGGAGAGAGACAACTTTTTGGCACTGGCTACACGTGGGAGACTGTTAGATTTCTGCTTTGCACTTTATATTGGGCACTTGCTTTAATGTGCAGTACTGATAGTACTTTACTGCTCTATTTTTGAACATCACTCACAGCACATTATTGCTTCAGAGTTAGGAGATAACAGCACTAATGTATTTTGTAGTGGCATGGTCATAGCTACTATAAATGTGACTGTTTGCACAGCTGGAAATGTGCTCCCATACTGTAATCGCTATTTGTTGCTTTTGATTAAGCATGTAGTGCTTAATTGTGCAAATAAATTACTGAGAGCAATATCAACTTGTAACCTGTGTTATTTTTTCTAGAAAGTGCAGACTAGTCATATACTCCCACTCCCACACCCTCCACACACTCCTCCTCCCTTCTGTCCACTTCTACCTCGGTGAATTTCATAGTAGTACTAGAAAGTAGAGTGTCATATAAAAGTGCAATATACCCTTCCCCCAACTACACACCAAGCACAGTTCCCCATTCCCACCCTCCCGTGTCCCACCACCAGGTCAAGTCATCATAAGTCCCCCCATCCAACTCCCCTTTTGCCCCCCCCACCATCCTCCCCCACCAGCCCAGCACCCAGAAAAAAATGTGGCATCTAATAAAGAACCTTGAGAGGGTTCAGAGGAGAGCAACCACAAAAATATGTGATATAGTCTCATTATTCTATGAGGACAGGTTGGGAGAGCTGAACATGTATACTCTAGAATATCAGAGGCTTAGCGGGGACCTTTGCTTAGTATATTCAGCACACAGAAATAGGGACTTGTGGGAGTGTATGGGTCTAGATAGTAGAAGTCCTCCTAAAAGTACACGAACACATGGGTACCAGCTGAAAGGGGAAATGTATAAAACTAATAAGAGAGGGGCTTGGGTAAACCAGAGACTGGTGCCCCCCTGGAATAGACTCCTGTCTCAGGTAGTAGAAAGCGATACCATGCTTAGCTTTAAGACCAAATTAGACAATTATTATAGAAGTATAGGGAAAATTTAAGGGTACATAAAATATAACATATTAGTTATGGGCAGGGTCCCTGGTGTTCTGCCGCAGAATTTTCTGATTTCTGCGGCAGGGCTCCTTGACTTCTGCGGCAGCATTTTCTGATTTCTGCTGCATGATTTATTCATTTCTCTAGCAGAATGCAGTCCTGTCATTGGCTAAATGTGATGTGATGTCATCGATGATGTCATATGCTAAGCATAGAGGAGGGGCTTCAGGATAAACTAGGTGGGAAAGAAAGCCTGACACTATGGAAAAACAGTATATTTATATGAAAATTCACCAAAAACAATGAATTCTGTGGCACTATATATATTCTGTGGCATGAAGCAAATTCTGCGGCAAATTCTGCAACCGCAGAAACACAGAATTCCAAGGGCCTTGGTTATGGGACTCTTTGGTGAAAGCTATTGTCCCTTTAAGAAGTTATAAAACTTATGAAGAAAATGGTCCCCTTGGGCAGAGTGCCTGCTCTGCTCAGAGTCCATCTCGATAATTGCACTGGTACATGAATGAATGATGACAGGCACTGAACAGAGCAGATGCTGTGCACTGGGGGACCATTTTTTTATTATGGGTGGAGCAGGGGGCATGAGGGTGTCAGAGAGTGATGGGAGGGGGGGTATAAAAAGCTTTGTTTGACATCACTGTAGTTTGTTAATGCTTATTGTTGGAGATGTTTTTGTTTTTGGTATTTTGACCCAGTGTCATATGACTAGGAAGTTTTTGAGAGGTGAGAGGGTGGCATTACAGCACAGTGGGTGGGAGGAGCTTTTTATTACAGTTTAAGGTTTTCTTTTTTAAAAGAAATTTGCACAACGAAGTTGGTACAACCAGAAACAGAAACAGAAACAGATTTTGTTGGCAGAAAAGGACCTTTAGGCCTATCCAGTCTGCCCCTTGTCCCTGCCTATTCCATCACCACTGACCATAGTTGGTCATAGGTGTCAGTTCCACCCCCGTTCCTCTACTTAATATGCCCTCTGCCTGTCTCATGCTTGATTGAAGCTCCCCATAGTCTTTTCTCCCACTATTTCTTCTGGCAGGCTGTTCCAGGCATCCACCACCCTTTCTGTGACACATTATTTCTGCACATCTTTCTTAAACTTCCCCCTCTTAGTTTCATTGCATGCCCCCTTGTTCTAGTGCCTTCCATTCTCTGCAATAAACCCCCCACTTGCACCTTGTTCACTCCTGTGAAGTACTTTTAATTTTTAACCATGTCCCCTTTTGCTCTCCTCTCCTCTCTTCCAAGGAGTACATGTTGCATTCCTGCAGCCTTTCCATGTATAGCTTCTCATGCAACCTCCTCACCATTTTGGTTGCCCTCCTCTGTACTGCTTCCACCCTTTCAATGTCCTTGCAGTGATGTGGCTTCCAGAACTGGGCATAGTACTCCAGGTGGGGCCACACCAGGGAACAATACAATGGCAGCACCACCTCCCTCTTCCTGCTAGAAATCTCTCTCCTGATGCACCCCAGCATTCTGCTAGCCTTTCCAACTGTTTGTCACACTTCCCAGCTACCCTGAGGTCATCACATATGACGATCCCTAGATATCTTTCTTACTTGGTGACTGTAATCTCCACTCCTCCATATTATACACAGTCCCTGGGTTCTGCAGCCCTATGTGCATAACCTTGGACATCCTAGGACTGAAACCCAGTTGCCACCCCCTACACCATTCCTCTAGTTTCCTCAGATCCCTTTGCATTCCCTCCACCTCTTCTAGAGTGTCAACCCTGATGCAGATTTTTGTATCATCTGTAAGGAGACACACCTTACCCTCAAGCTCCTCCAAAATGTCAGTTATAAAAACACTGAAGAGGACAGGTCCCAGCACTGAACCCTGTGCCACCCCATTAGTCACTCTCCTATCGTCTGAGTGGCTACCATTTCCTACCCACCTTCTGCCTTCCATACCTTAACAAATTCCATTTCCAGCTTATCAGTTTCTCCCCACCCCCAGGCTGCTTAGTTTTATGACTAGCCTCCTGTGCAGTACAGTGTCAAAAGCCTTACTTAAGTCCAGACAGTTCACGTCCACTGCTCTCCCTTGACCCACCTCCCCGGTAACCCAAAGTAATCTATCACACTAGTTTGACATGACCTCCTTTCTGTGAAACCATGCAACCAGTGGTCCTGCAGCCCTTTTACCTCCAGGTGCTCCATCACCCTCTCCTTCAGTAGTGTCTCCATTAACTTCCCCCACCACTGATGTGAGACTGACTGGCCTGTAGCTGCTAGCATCATACCTACTGCTGCTTTTGTGCAGAGGGACCACATCAACCCTCTTCCAGTCCTCTGGAACTTCCCCCATCTCCAGTGAGGTACTAAAAGGTGCTGCCAAAAGGGTGGCCAGCACTGTGCTCAGTTCCTTTAGGACTCTTGGATGAATCCCTTCCAGCCCCATAACCTCATTCTCTTTTAAGGCTTCCAATCCCTTCAGGACCCTTTCCACTGAGAATAGACTTGTGCACACTCCCCCTTCTCCCTATTGCTTACTGCAGCATGCTGGTCCATCTCCCTCACCCTCTACCATGAAGACCAAGCAGAAGCAATCATTCAGTATTTCTGCTTTCTCTTGATCTGCCTATGCACAGTCACCCCCTTCCCTCCTGATTCTCACTATCCCTCCACTTAGAAGGTTTTGTCTCCTTTTTTGACCTCCTTAGCTATCCTCTTAGCTGTTAGTGTTTTGCTGCCCTTATCCTCCTTCCTGCCTCCCATTGCTTTGCCAGATACACCTCCCTGTCTTCATCCTTCAGTGTCCCTTTATGATTTCTAAATGCCACTTTCTTCTTCTTCTTCACCTTTGCCACCTCCTTAGAGAACCATAGCAGCCTCTTGCTCCTCTTTCACTTGCTCAGTTCCTTCAAACAACATGCTATTGACAGGGCTATACCCTCTGAAATTTTTCTTCATTGAGTCTCCACCCCCCCCCTCTTCCTTCTCCTCCTTTGAGGCAGTCTCTGAGGCAGTTGCCCATTTCTTTAAAATCTCTGCTGCTCATGAATGTTATTTTCCGAATCTCTAAATAAAATAAACAAAATGAATTCCAGACTCTCAACATAGTGTGTTGTTTTTCTGTCCTATCTGTATGCCAAACTACACTCTATGGTGATCAGTTGTATCCAATGGACTATACCCACTGTGACATCAGCAATGCTGTCTCTGTTTGTAAGTACCAGGTCCAACACTGCCCCAACCCTAGTGGGTTCCAAAACCACCTGCCTGAGAAATACCCCTTGTATGTATTCAAACATGGCCCTGCATCTTGATGTAGCTGCAGAGAAAGTGCCCAAATCTCCATTTGGCGGATTAAAGTCCCCACTGTCAAAACCTCCCCTTTGCTGGCCATTTTGCTAATGGCTTCTCCCAGGGCTCTGTCTAAATCCTCCCCCTGTGTCAGACGCCTATACACCATCCCATGTGAATAATGGCCCCAACCCCATCTCTAGGCTGAACTATAATACACAGCCAAAAAGAAGGGTTGCCCCAGTAGCTACAGTGCATTTAGCCAAAAATAAATAAACCAATTGTACAAAAAGGCTCACACTTACGTGTGTGACCCTTTTTGTACAATTGACCCCTAGTACCTCCAGCCCTTCTTTGTCCCTATGTTGTTGCTTAATCTCAGTAGCTCTTGTACTTTTCTTCACATGTAAAACAACCCCTCTACCATTCCTCCATGACCTTTCCTTCCAGAACAAGGTGTAGCCTGGGATGGCCACTTCCCAGCTGTGGTTGTTCATGCATAATGATTCTGTTATGGCCACCAGATCCAGGTCTACCTCTATAGTGATTGGATCAAGATCAGGAATTTTGTTTCCCATACTCCCTGTGTTGGCACACATGGCTCTCCATTCTCTTTGTCCCTCTCTGCCTCTGACCTGTCTCCCCTTCCTGCTTCCTTCCTTGCCCCCTCAGCTGCCTAGGTCCTGCCCTCCTCCTTTACACTGTCTTCCTGCCTTGCCTCCTTCCCCTCGCTTCCAACTGAAGTTCTTGCCCCCAACTCACGCCACTGAGGAAGGCTTGTAGCTGAAGCGCTCGGGGCAGTGTGAGCAGGGAGATATTAACTGTGTTCCAACTTGGAATAAAATACTTTGCTTTGCTTTATGAAGTGGTTGAGAATTATTTATGCACCTTGGACAGAGTGATGCCAGCATTTGGATTTCTGTTTAACAAGAACTAGCAAAACTTCTGCAGCTCACTGCTCTGTCTCCTGAGCACAGGTAAATCTTGTTTGGGACTGCCTCAACTTAGTCCCCATGACTATGGTGTCCCCCACCAGCAAATGCTTCCTCTATGGCTGGAGGATTCTCCCACCCTCCTTAGAGCTTGTTCCCTTGAGGACTCCTACCTCCTGTCTTACTCTTTGGGGGCCTCCTCTTGGCTTCTCCATCCTGCCATAATGGTAAAGGAATTCACAGTAGTAAGGTCTGAGGGGTGCTGTCCCTCCTTCCTCCCCCCCCACCTCCGGAGCTCACCAAGGTCCAGCCACTCTGCCACCTTGCTGGCATCCTTTGTGGGAGTAACAGTAAACTAGGTGGCCCTAGGTGAGGCAGATGGTGCCCTGTACTCATGCCAGTTTGGCCCAGAGTCCAGCAACCTCTGCTGAGAGCCAAGAGAGATGTCTGCATATAGGGCAACATCTTAGTCTCCAGAATGTGTCTCTGAATATTGCAGCCCCACACCCATTACACTGCACTACTCCTATGCCTGATGATTTGATTATCCTCCTGACATTTTGCTTCCCTGCCTTTCCTTTGCCTGTAGGCTTCCCTTATCACTAACTCCCCTCCTTGATTCCTTTTAGCTTTCCCCTTCCAAGTTTAGGTTTGACCCCTTACCTTAAATAGGGGTTTCCTTCAATTCCCTTTTTTGGTCCCTTGGAATTAAGGATAGTTGACTTCCTATATTTGCTTTCTCCCCCTTCTCTAGATAGGGTGTTGCCTCTATTCACACACTACTGTGTGTTTCAGTTGTCCTTAGCTTGAACTTTGTAGGTCTTACCCTCCCTACCCTACACCATTGTTTACCCCTGTCTCACTGACAGTACACACTTTTAAACAGGTTGCAACCAGTACACAGGTAATCTACCTTACCATACTTTACCAGCATTCCTGCTGTCACCTGCTGATGCCTACCAATGCCTATGACTCCAGTCTTACTCCTGTTCCACTCCTTCACTATCCACTCACTCGCCGAACACAAACTTGGTGGACACATTAGGAAGCAGCCCTTTTATAGTGCTCTTCTAAGAAGGTTAGAGAAGTCTAAATGCAGACATCTGCGTCACTTCTGCATGAGTCACATTCCCCAACTCACAGCTCTCCTCCTGACCTAATAAAGTATCTGTTTACTCACCTCCTAGACAGAAATGTTCTGGCAGAAAAGTTCTAGCTGCCTTAGTCAGCTGCCTCCTTGCTCTGATAGCAAGATTGCTCAAGCCACCAGGAAATTCCTAAAAATTTGTGAAGTGCAAATTTCTGCAGATTTTCCCCAACTTTTACCTGTGAATTAAAACTTTGCTGCATCTCTACAGTAGAGACTGCATCCACTGGAAAGTGGGGGTAGAATCACTGTGGGTGCAACTCACAGTGTAATCAGGTAGAATACTTCACTTGAGGGTGGTTTATAGGCAACCAGGGCAGGAAGTGGGGAGAAAAATAAGGAACTGGGAGCTGAAGCAGAAAAGGAAATGGCAAAAAGAGGAGGTTGTAGTAGTAGGATATCTCAACCTGGTAGACATTGACTGGGCCATCCCATCAGCTAAGGAGCATCAGAGGTCAGGCCCTGCTTGATACTTTGCAGAACTGCATGTTGGTTCAGAATGTCAGGAAATTCACTAGACAATCAGCCATTCTTGATGTGATACTCACCAACTGAGAAAGAGTAGATGGAGGGCAAGTTGAGGAACCAATGGGGTCCAGCGGCCATAGTACTACATGGTTCGAGTTGGCCCTAGGCACCAATAAACCCTCATCTAAGGCTGAGGTGCTAGACTTCAGAAGGGTTTCAGCCAAATGAGGGGAGTAGTCCTTGGTAGGTTAGCTGTAGTAAACTGCTTTGACGGAGTAGAAGAAAGATGAGGGATCATAAAAAATGCCATTCTTGAAGCAACAGAAACATGCATGAGAACATTTATCAAGAGAACCAAGCATAAGAGACCAATTTTGTTATCTGAAAAGGTCAGGAAAGCAGTAAGGGCCAAAAAAAGCTTTTTTACGGTGCCAAGAAAAACTCGGTGATGAGGAATTGGGACAAGTATAAAAAAAACTAGAGAGGCCAAGAGGGCAGTCAAGGTCGTAAAAGCAGACGCAGAGCTGCATATTGTGGAGGGTGTCAAGGGAAGGGAAAAACTGTTTTCAGCTACATAAGCAAAACAAGAAAGATGGGAGAGGGATTGTCAGGCTAAAGGGGGGGGCAGGGTAATAGAAGAAGCTGGGAAGAACTCAGCCATGCTAAATGACTACTTCTGTTTGATGTTGACTATAGAGAACATCAAGCTCTTGCTAGAGAGTGGCATAACGGCAGCTTATAGGTGGATCCCAGAAATGAGGCTGCAGAACTATACTATCAAAAGAGTCAGAAAAGGGTTAGCAGCCCAGAAGGCAAACAAGGCCCCAGGGCTGGACGTGATGCATCTGAGGGTACCAAGAGAAATGGCTTCAATTGCAGTCAAACACCTGGCATGGCCATTCAATAGGTATTTGCAGCAAGGGGTGAATCCCAATGACTGGATGACTGGAGAATGGCGTATGTAATTCCACTGCACAAGGGAGGGGACAAGGAGCAACTGGGAAACTACAGACCCATCAGCCCTACCTCTATGGTAAGGAAACTGATGGAGACATTACTCAAAGAAGACCTAGTAGAACACCTGGAAAAATATGGACTTCAGGATAGTAAGCACCATGGGTTGTGGCAGGGAAGTCTTGTCAGACCAACCTGATAGAATTCTTTGACTGGGTAACCAGCAACTTGACAGGGGGCAAGCAATAGATTTACTGCACTTCGACTTCAGCAAGGCATTTGACTCAGTGCCACACAAAAGTCTTCTGAAGAAGACGAGGGATCTAGGTACAGCTAGGGAAATACTAAAATTGGTAGGAAGTTAGTTGGAAATGAGGCAGCAGAGAGTTGTGTTGAATACAGTTAGATGAGTGGAAAGAGAGGAAAAAGAGGTCACTAGTCACATACTACAAGGATTTATCCTTGGCCCTGTCCTATTCAATGCGTTCATCAGTGACAGGAGTGGTAGTCCAGGGCAGGTTGGGTCCATTCATGGATGATACTAAACTCTGTTGTAGAGATGACAATGTAGAGGGTGTAATGGGACTGCTGAGAGATCTACAAATGCTGAAAAATGGTTTAGAGTCTGGCAACTGAAATTCAGTGTCAAGAACTGCAAATTGATGTATTTAGTGAATGAGAAGAACAGATTATTGGATGAGAAGGATTCAGCAAGACACAGCATCAGAGAAAAGGGACCTAGGATTCATCATCAGTGACTCGGTTAACAAATCAGCCATTGTAACAAGGCTTTCAGCAAGGCTAACAGGATGCCAGGGTGCATAAGGAGAGGGTTCAACAGTTGGATGCAGGAAGTACTGTTATGTCTGTATTGGTCACTAGTAAGGCCACAGCTGGAGTACTGTGCCCAGTTCTGGAGTCTCCACCTAAAAAAAGCCAGGACAGACTAGAGACAGTTCCGCGCAGAGTGGCCAAAATGATTCAGGGCTTAGAAGGCAGATTCTATGAGGATCGGCTAAAGGTGCTGAACTTGTATCCACTCGAAACCAGATGAGATAGGAGGGACATGACTGAGACCATCATGTTACTGACAGGAATAAACAAGGTGAACAGTGAAGGGCTATTTTCTAGGAACAGAGAAGCTAGGTCACGGGGTCGCAAGTGAAGGTTAATGGTGGAGAAGGTTTAAAAAGGATACAAGGAAGTATTATTTTACAGAAAGAATGGTTGGGCCTTGGAATGTTCTGCCAGCAGAGGTGGTGGGTTTCCTAACCATAAGCATGACTAGGATAGAGCTTAGGGTATAGTAGTAACTCAGAGGCATGACAGAGATGGAAACACAGAGAACAAGAGAGGGTCTAGGGTAAGAGTAGACCCCACAGAGACAAGAGGTACTGGGGTAAGATAGGGTAATATAAGAAGACTAGATGGACCATTGGTCTTTTTCTGCCATCATCTATGTGTCTATGTAACTGAGCAACACCGGTACTGAGACTTTTTAATACCCACTGATTGTGCTGTCTCATTTCAATGGTTATGAACAAGTTTCAGGCAGTCAGGACACAGGCTTCTTAGTACCCCTTTTATAATATCTAATACATGTTGTATGTTAAGGAATTAACATTCTTTGAAAGGTATGAATGTCCTGTATGACTGTACAGGACCTGATTATTTCCTTAAAACCATTCTGTAAAAGTCAAACTCATGCTGGCCACTCTGGTAAAATGCTTTCATAAATAAATACCATAAATATCTCTTTCACAAATATGTTATAACTTTATCTCATGAAAGTATATTATTAAACAGAAAGTAATGTTTCTCCAAGGTTGATATATCATATATCCACAGCAGATTTTTACTGATTGCCCCAAAATGTAATGACAGTACTGTCAATTTGTTTTCACTGAACAACATTTAAGAATTAGTCTTTCCAGTTTAGGTTATTTTTGATTCTTATTCTTTAAATAAGGTACCATACTGTGTCTGAAGATAGCAGCATCAGAAACAGAAATGTTTTGTCTGCCTAGCAATTATCAAATTACCTAGGTTCGAGTCCCTGTAGGAGTCACACTTTTCCTTTCATTTCTACAATTTGATTTAGTAATTATCAAGAGAGTTTCTAGCTTCCAGTAAAAAACTTACAGTTGGCATAAGTAGAACTGGGTTACACAAAATGTTCCCAATATTTAAATTTCAAAGCCTTCCATATTTTATTTAGGAAGTAGTTTCCCCAGTTCTAATCATCTGTTCCCATGCCTTATTCCTGATGCAAAGTCATACAACATCACAACCTGTTGCCATGGAAATGATTCTGATGTCACAAGGCAGATGACTAAGGCTTCAGACCAGAACAAACAGCAAGGAAAGATTATGTCTATGGGGGAAAGAGCCTGTTTATATACGAATATATTTTGAAATCAAAAATGGAACACCCTGAAAATCTAAGGTTTCGGGAATATTATCATACATTAGTGCTGCCAATGCCAACTACCTCTGGTTTACAAAAAACTGGAAAATCACTTTAAATAATCAGCAGTAAGATTTCAATATAACAAATCCATTTAAATGTACGACAATGACTGCAACATAAGCAAACCTTAAGTTAATAAGGCTTCCACTGGGTGTCTTTTAAGGTTTTAGAGACTACGTGTGTGAGATTTGGGAGACAGGACTGCAGTGTGGAGCTGAGTGACCATATATGGCTACTGAAACCTCACTACAGATCTCTTTTACACCATAAAGGACACCCAGTGGCAACCATATTTTAGTTAGCTAGAGTGATTTATACAAAGTTTGAAGTCTTATTTCAAGAATTAAATTAAGCAAATTGTCCCCTAGGTCTGAAATGGAAAGGGACACTCCTAACATTCCTGCATGAGAGATCACTGTATGCTGTGCAGTGGCTATGTGTGCCAATTGACTGAAATCATGGAAGTGGTTCATAATATAAAACAGAAACAAAGCAAGGTGATGGCAAAAGGTCCATCTAGTTTGTCCATTTGCTACCTGTCTATTAACCAGTTGCCAGAGCTCCTGTACAATGGGGTTTCACAAGTCCTTTAGGTGCATCCCATGAGTTCCGGTTAGTAACATCGCGGAACAAAATAAAGTGAACACAAACAAAGCAGCAAAAACAGTGGCAACATCAATACTGGCAGCACAAAATGTAGCATGCCAGAACTATGCAAGCCACATGACACACAGGTAGCAAACAATGTCCACCGCATGGAGGCACTGCACTAGAACACACAGCAGCAGGCGCCCATGCACAGGAAGAGAACAGGGGTGCAGGGAGATGGAACAGGGCAGGGTGCAACCACCACTGGGGGAAGCAGGCCACTGGACACCTACCATGGCAATCTAATGGTACAGGCACCCACATGGTAGGGTATCCCCACCCAAAATGCTGAGTGATGGAAAACATGCACCGGGGTAACCAATGGAGGACAGATGAACTGTGGTCACCATGTAGATGGTCATGTATAATATAAGGGGCCAGGAGCACAAGCCAGCATGTCCTCAGCAACACACACAATACACAGGATAGGGGAGATGGCATGCTGGCATGTGCTCCTGGCCCCTGTGGTTCTAGTGCAGTGCCTCCATGCAGTAGACGTTGTTTGTTACCTGTGTGTCGTGTGGCCTGCATTGTTCTGGCATGCTACATTTTGTGTGCCAATATTGATGTTGGCACTGTTTTTGCCACTTTAATTTTGTCCACTTTGTTTTGTTCCATGATGTTACTGACTGGAACCGTCCTATGCTCTGTTGAAGCCTGTCACCGTTCTGACCTTCAACATCTCTCCTTGGAGGCTCTTCTATCTGTCCACCACTCTTTCAGAGAAGAAGTACTTCCTCATGCCCCTTCTAAAACTACCAACTGTGATGCTTGGCCAGCTGGTTATGATTGCTGTATGATATTTGTAATATAAAAATATAGTATGCAAGTCTGTGCTCCATGGATGCCCCCAGGCTTCAGTGAAAATTACAGAAACTGACCAGGAGATCTCTGTAATGTAATTACCTTCCTTGAGAAATTGAATTTTATGGCCTTTTTATGACCTTCTGCCTCTAAAGCTGGGAAACTGAAACATACATTTTATGACTTCAGAAATGGGCCATCATTTAGCTGATTCCTGTTGGCTATATTGCATCAAGGTGGCAAACTGCAGAGTTGTAAAAACCTCAAAAGGAACTGGGGGACCAAAGACTCATAATCTGGGAAATTAGTTTTTGCTGATGTCACCTTATTTAATATACCTCCCGAAAGGACATCATGTTTGTATTTTTTTTATATTCTAAAATGACGAGCTAGATGACTCACAGAAGGGGTGTGGAGAGATACAGTTTAAACTGAATACTGTATCTGAACTTAATTGACATATCATTTTTGGACTCAAGAAAGACAGATCTAACTTAGGCACTTAGAGGTAATACATTAGATAGAAAAGATCTAAATGTACTTTGGTAGGCGTTTGTCTGTAGTATTCTTTGCTTTTCTTTTAAGTGATAGTATGCTCTTTGATAAAGTGTTCTTTGTTGACATTGTTCATATTTTTATCCATTTTTAGTAAAACCTATTATTCAAAAGACTGCCTGGGTGTCTCTCAGTTCTCTTTTTTGCATGTGATATATAGAGGGTTAAGGCTGACAAAAACTGTTCAAAAGCTTGATGGTGTTACTAAACTGGGAAAAGGTAAGAATATACCTAAGTTTTTTTATAGAGTTTTAAGGGTTCATTTTGGAAGCCTGGCACCCTAGTGAAAGATTGTACCACAATCCCTGAAGAGGGTACGTATCTGAGCCTGTACATTGGGTACGTTAGCATAAGGTTCACAGTTTGAATCCCCCAGAACTTGAGACTAAAGGTGATTTGGACCCAGAAGCAGACAGGAGGGTTACCCTGTCTGTTACCTGTTCACATTACTGTGCTCGGAGGTTAGCACTGTGGGAGCAGAGGGCCTGACCTGCTGAGTGCGTTTGTGATACCACCTGCTTGTTTATATTCATGCCTCTTGTAGTGCTATGACTGCAGCTCTTGAATAGGCTTCCATGACCTACCTTGTTAACCCCTTTCACATACTTTAAGGTTTCATATTCCATTTTACCTTTCTCTTCTCCAGCAAGTACATATTCAAGCTGGCTAAACTCTACTTATATGACTGTCCCTGCTACCAGTGATTATTTCTGTGGTCCTTCTCTTGACAAATTCAGGGTGACACATGTCCTTTTTGAGGTATGGGCTACAGAGCCAGAGCAATACTCCAAGTGAGGTCTCACTGATGACCTGTATAGAGACAGTACCACCTCCATTCTTCTGCTGGCAAAGCCCCCTCCTATCCAACCCAGCAACCTACTGACCTTTCCTATTGCTATAGAAAACTGTGGTGATGATTTGAGGTTATCACTAATGATTGCTCTCAAATCCTTACTCATAGGTCAGGCAGACTTCTACACCCACTAGCTGACAGTTTGCTATTGGATTTCTATATCCATAACACTGCATTTTTGACATTAAACATTAGCTGTCGTAACTTCAGCCATCTTTCCATTCCTTCATTCATATCCCTTATCCCTTCCTGAGTCCACCCTATCACAAAGTTTAGTGTAATTTGCAGAGTGAGAATGTTTGTCCTTTATTCCTACACTTATGTCACAGATGAATACATTAAACAGGACTGGTTTCAGTACTGACCCCCCAGCAGCCTGCCGGTTACTCAATGATTCACTGCTCGGGATTGGATCACGTGGGGGGGCACGGTCTGTTTCAAGACCAAATTGGGCCTCATGAGTGTACCAGTTGAGGAGACTGAATTATTTGAGTGTACTGTGGTAGCAGGTGTAGGTTGTAGGATCATTCTCATCTACCGTCCACCCAGGGATGGGAAACGGTTCCTTCAGGAAGTGGCGGAATTCGTCGACAACATGGCATTTGACTCTCCCAGGCTGATGGTCCTGGACAACTTTAATGCCTGGGTTGATGATGAACTCTTGCAATCTGGACAACAATTCCTCCAGTTGATGACATCTCTGGGCCTTACACAGATAGTTACTACTGCTACCCATAAAAATGGTCACTCTCTTGACTTAGTTTTCCTCCTGGGGATCGAAGCCTTGAATCTGGAGGTAGAACTAGTCAGATGGTCTGATCACTGCACCACAGGGTTCAATTTTAGTGCCTCCACCTTGAAGGCCTACCCCTGTGGAGATGGTCAAGTGCCGCCCTTTACGAGATGTTAGCACTGAAGGCCTAACAGCAGTACTTGACCTATCGATTATTCCAGTAGCAAACAGCAACCCAGAGGACCTCATGGTGGCCTATAATATGGCCATTTTGGTGGCCCTGGATGTCATTGCTCCTGTCCGCATTCATCCTCTCTCCCTTTGCCCTCGGCCCCCATGGTTTGATGGGACTTTAGGGAGATACAGTGACTAGAATGAAGGTTAGAGCATTGCTGGTGGAGATCTGCCCTTGATGTCGACCACCTTAGGTTGATGGACCATTATCAAGCCTATCAATCTGCAATCACCCTTAAGAAGGCAGAGTTCCTGTGCAGGGAGATTGCAGCTGCTCAGAACCAACCAGCTCAGCTTTTCCAAACTGTGGACAGACTGTGCAACACAGCCTGTCTATAAGTTCAGAAAGCATTTTTGCAAATAGAGTGCGATGAACTTGCTTGGTTCTTTGCGACTAAGGTGGCTGACATCAGGACAGCCCTCCAACCAGCACACTCTATAGGCATTGCTGGTGACCAACACTTGGCCAATAGCCTACAGCTTTACTGGAGTACCTTCGACTGCTCGGAGTTCATGGATGTCATGAGGATTGTCCAGGGTGCTCGCCCTATGCACTGTAGTTTGGACCCAGGACCAACTTCCCTGATTTTGTGTTGTATTGATTCCATTGGTCCGGTCCTTGCATGGGTAGTTTGGTGCTCCTTGGAAACAAGTGAGTTTCCTAGCTCTCTGAAGGAGGCGGTGGTAACACCCCTCCTGAAGAAAGCTTCTTTGGACCCAAACTGCCATGCAAACTACAGACCAATCTCTAACCTTCCATTTTTAGGGAAGATGGTTGAGAAGATGGTGGCCATACAGCTGGAGAACCATTTGACCATCCATGACATCTATGAACCCCTCTAGTCCGGTTTCCGAAAGAGGCATAGTATTGAGACAGTGCTGGTTCAGGTGCTCAATGATCTCCTGATGGCTAGAGATTGGAAGACCCGTTCCATCTTGGTCCTTCTTGATCTCTCTTCAGTGTTTGACACTGTGGACCATGGGGTTCTGCTTGGTCATCTGAGGTTCATTTGTGGCCTGTCGGGTACAGTCCTCAGGTGGTTTATATCTTTCCTCACCAGAAGAACTCAGAGGGTGGTGTCCAGGATTTTTTCCTCGGACCCAATCCCTCTGCCATGTGGGGCTCCTCAGGGATCAGTGTTGTCTCCCATGTTGTTCGCAGTGTATATGCTGCCCCTCGGAGACATTGTAAGGAGGCATGGGCTGAGGTTTCACTGCAATGCTGATGATACCCAGCTCTACCTTTCTTTTGCACCTGACAAGAAGGGACCTGTCTCAGTTTTTAATAACTGCCTAGCGGAAGTCCAGGAGTGGATGGATTCGAATTGATTGAAGTTGAACTCAGGAAGACTGAAGTGTTGGTTGTGGACCCAGGGCGTAGGATGGGGGGTCAGGGGTAGGTCCACTCTCTGGGCTTTTTCTTGGGGGTTTATCACTCCCAGCCTCTGAACAGATGCAGAACCTGTGAGTAATCTTTGATGAAGGGCTGACCCTGCATTCGCAGGTGTCAGCCATCGTCAAGACCTCTTTTTACCACCTGAAGAATATCGCCAGGATTAAGCACCTTGTTCTGTCCGGTGATCTTCCCATATTGGTTCATGCCTTTGTGTCCTTGCATTTGGATTATTGCAACTCCCTGTACCTAGGACTACCTGGGGTGGAAATCTGCCATTTGCTGCTAGTGCAGAATGCAGCAGCCAGGCTTTTGACAGGAATCTCTTGGTCCTGCCAAATTTCTCTGGTGCTGCGTAGTCTGCAGTGGCTGCCAGTACAATGGCAGATTGCCTTTAAAGTTGGTCTCCTGACTTATAAAGCCCTACACGGACAGGGCCCGGACTACTTGAAAGAGCTTTTGGCACATTACTGCCTCAGGTGATCACTCCGCTTAGCTGGTGAGGGGTTGCTAGAGAGTCCAATAGTTTGTTTAAAATCTTCTAGGGCCCGGGCATTTATGCATGCAGCCCCTTCTCTTTGAAATTCTCTACCTCATCAATTACATGAGTGTGTGACCATGGAGGGATTTAAATGAGCTTTGAAAACCCATCTTTAGCACCAAGCATTTGGCAACTGATTGGTGGTATTTATTTCAATTTTACAGGCTTGTTGTATTAACTATGCTGCTGCAATACGTGGTATGATTTTTAAACCTTGTTCAGTGCCCTGGTTTTTTAAAGGCGCCATAAAAATAAAGTTTTATTATTACTATTATTATTATTATTATTATTGTTAGTGACATCCCTGATACCAGAGTTTTCTCATAGTTTCATAGTGTGTTAATGAGTTCAGGAGGATTGAGGGCCTTTTGTGAACTCACCACCTTGTTACTGGTGGAAATAAAAAAATGTATCTCCCATTTGTAGGTTTAGTCTTTTCTTAAAAATAGTCATAGTTTCACTTTCTATAACACTTTTAGGTAACTTATTCCAGTGAGTTATGACTTTTTGGGTGTACCATTGACTGCGTTTTGTAGTCTTATAATTATCCCCTTTTATTTTTAGGTGATGGGATCTAGTAGTATTATTTGTACTGTTTTTGACTAGTCCAATGGTTTCAAAAGTGGCACCATTATGTATTGTAGCATAGCTCAGGCATAGGTCACCTCATAATCTTCTATATTGCATAGACTATAGACCCAAAGTCCTAAGCCTATCAGCAT
The DNA here is from genome assembly GCA_016271365.2 of Neoceratodus forsteri. Lineage (NCBI taxonomy): Eukaryota > Metazoa > Chordata > Ceratodontiformes > Ceratodontidae > Neoceratodus > Neoceratodus forsteri. The sequence goes on from CM028133.1 coordinate 816,676,685, forward strand.
AGGGCAGGATTCACAGACAGGATGCATCCAGCACATCCGGGATGTGCCGGGGCATCCCCAAAATATGCACAAGAGCGATTCAGGCAAGGTGCTGATGCGCTGACACAACCCCGATGTGTCGGCACATCCCTGATGTGCCTCAGACCACCAGTAATGCCATGCGGCACATCTGAAGGGGCTGTGATGGGGGGCATGCCCATGCATTCCAGGGTGCAACCCCATTCACAGCCCTATTCTGTGGCTCTACCCTGGGGCAACTCTAGAAAATATAGACTTATGTCAGTGGCCATCTACAGGCAGGCGGCCACACTGTAGGCAGCAGCACGGCAGCCCGCTCACCCTGGTAGTCCAGTGTGCCCCCTCAGCCCTGTTTCAATGCCACACCTGGTGGCAGTAAACAAAATGACTCCCCCTCATGCCCCGTACAAAGCCACACCCAGCGTCAGTTGACAACATGACACCCCTCCATGCCCCCACTTACGAAGCCGATCCCGGTGGCGAATGAAATGATGAACCCCCCTCTCAGCCCCAGGCCCTCAGTAAAGCCGCCTTCTGTGGCAGTCTGCCATTTCAGGCACCCCAGCACCCCAACCCACCCCTCTCCCGCACCCCAGCAGGGTCCACTGTCGTCAGGCAGCTCAACCCACCGCATACCGCCATGGCTGCCTACTTGATAGAGCTGTCTGAGAATGACAGCTATCATGACAGCCTGCACAGGCTGTGTGGATAGCTGTCATTCTCAGACAGCTCTGTCAGTGGGCAGCCGTGGTGGTGCAGGTGGGCTGAGCCACACGCCACAGTGGGACCCTGCTGGGGTGGGGGAGAGGGGTTGGTTGGGTGGGGCTGGGGGAGCTACCTGGCCCGGTGGACTGCCATGAATGGTGGCTTTACTGAGGGCTTGGGGCTGAGAGGGGGTTCATCATTTCATTCACCACCAGGAGCTGCTTCATATGGGGCCTGAGGGGGTGCCATGTTGTTCACTGCCACTGGGTGCAGCTTCATACGGGGACATGGGGGGTGTCATGTTGTTTACTGCCACCGGGTGTGGCATTGTATGGGGGCTGGGGGATCACCTTTCCATTTACTGCCACCGGATGAGGCACTGGATGGGAGCTTGGGGGGTGTCAACATGTTTGTTACCACTGCCAGGAGTGGCATGTCTCGAGCTGGGGTCGGGCCGCGGAGGTGGCGTCAGATCAGCACATTCTGCTGGGGCATCCCTGCAGGTGCAATGCAAATGGGGCCATAATGGCATGCTAATGGCCCCATTGCATCATGCTTGCCTAATGGCCTCGATTGCATGCCTCTCGCTGTGAATCATGATTTTGGGTGCTGGGCATCCTGAGATGCCCTGCCCCAATGGGTTCACAGCCTGACATGGGGGATGTGCCAGCACAGCCTGGGATGCTCCATGGCATCCTGGACTGGGCACACCTCCGTTATTCACAGAGGAGATGCGCTGGGGGCTTCTCCTTGCATCTCCTCTGTGACTTGCCCAATTTGCACTCAGTGCATCTCCCCTGCGCCAGGGCAGCTGAGATGCTCTGGGCACATTTTCTTTGTGAATCCTGCCCATAATGTATATTCTTCAATTTTTCTTTTGTTGCCTTCCTCTTATACCCTTTCTATTATTTTCTTGTATCTAGTGAAAATAGGGGTACATAATGGAGAAGAGTACTCTAAATGTGGCCTCACTAGGCTAGTGTAGAGTGGGACTAGTACTTCTGGCTGTCTACTGTTGATATTTTTGAGAATACAGGCTAATATTTGCTAACTATTTTTTTCTATATTATTGGAGTGTGTTTCAAATGTTAATTTCTGTGATATGAATACCCCTAGATCTTTTTCATTTTCCGTTGTCTGTAATACAGTGTTATTAAGTATGTAGTCATGCCCAGAGTTATTCTTTCCAAAATACATAATCTTGCATTTAGCTATATTAAAGCTCATTTTATTTTTCTTTGCCCAATTATCAAGATGGGTAAGAGTGTTTTGAAACTGTAGTTCTCTATTTACTACTACTCTGTCGTCCATCCCACTCAGCTAACTATCAACCCATGTTGTGAGCTTCTCACCCACCCCCAGGTCAACTAGTTACTTTACTAGTCCCTAAGTCAAAAGTTTTGCTGAAACCCAACTGAGTACAACACATCAGTTTGTTTGACCATTGTCTACTGCTTGGTATACAAAGCTGAATAAATCAACCAGGATTGTCTGACGTGACCTTCCTTTCACAAATTCATGTTGACGATTGTCCAGGAGCACACTGGGCTGTAAGTATTCTACAAGACTTCCTTAAGGATGGACTCCCAGCCTATAATTTCTGGGATTCTCTCTATTCCCAGATTTGTGCAAGGGGTTATGTCAACCCTTCTCCAGTCACTTGGGACTACGCCTGTCTCCACTGAGTGCCAAACAAGATCACCAGTGGTTCTGCCAGCTTGTTGCTCAGTTCTCTTAATACTTTAGGGTGTAGCTCATCCACTCTGAGTGTTTGAGTTTTCCCAACACCCTTGATACTGATATTTGACCCATTTCCAGTTTATGCTACATTCCATCCTCAGATTTAACCTTGCACTCTGGAAGGGTGCCCACTTCTTCAATCATGAAAACTAAGCAAACCAGGTTGCTAAGGACATTAGCTTTTACTTTACACTTCTCCACACATTGTTTTCTTTTTTTAGCCAAACAATGCCTTCTTTTGATTTTTGTTTCTCTCTATGGCATCTAAATATGGTCTTTTCCTTCTCCTTTACTTCCACTGCTATCCTAAACTCTGTGTCTGATTTTTCACTCCTAATGACATTCTTGGCCTCCTTTAGCTTTTCTTGCTACCTCTTTGAGTTTGTACTGTCTGACTTATACTGTATCTCTTGAATGCCATCCTCTTGTACCTGACTGTCTTCTTTGCTTCTTTAGTGTACCAGATTGATGTCTCATGCCTCCTTGCTTTACACACCTGTTTTATGCAAGTTTTAGTTGCCTCCAGCACATTGCTCTGAATGTATTCCACAATTTTTCTACTGTTTCCATCTCCTTCACCCCTTTTAGCTTGACTCAGAAGTGATCCCCCATGGATTCAAAGTTCACTCTTCTGAAATGCAAAACTGCAGTTTTAGACTTTGATCTTTGTTTTTCTAAAGCAAGGGTGAACCAGACCATGTTATGGCCATTCAATCCTGGAGACTTCTTCACCCTCACCTGCCTGATCATATCCTGATTTGATAGAACCAAGTTGAGTATGGTCCTGTCCATTGTGGGTTCCTTAACCCATTGCATGTAGAAGCCTTCTGGAATCTCTTCCATTAGAGCCAGACACCTAGAGCTGCAGTCTGTTAGCTGGTTGAGGTCCCCTAGCAGGACCACATTACCCATTGCTGCTGCAGTGATGAACTTCCACCCAAATTCTGCATCTTCTTTGTGTTTTAGGTTTGTCAGTCTGTAGGCCACCCACAGTTTGAGATCTTTGCCACTCCTAACTTCAGATTGTATCCACATTTTTTCTACCTTGCCTTAATCTCCTAAGTCCCTGATTTCTGTTGCTTTTATGCTGTCTGAGATATAACATGCAACTCCTCACTGTTTACCCACACTTCTGTCTCTTTGAAACAGATTGTAGCATGGAATACTGATGCCCCAGTCATGATTTTGCATTGTCCATATCTTAGTCACGGATAATATGTGTGGTCCCACCTCTGAAACCACATCCTTGACCTATTTCAATTTTTTTTACCCAGTCATGGAGCACTGATAAGGACTACTTCAATGGAGCTGCAGTTTCCTCCATTATTTTAGCTCAATGCATGTTCACCAGTCACAGTTTTCCTCCTGTCAACCTGTTTCTTTTTGCCCCTTTTATCTCACTTTACTCATTTTATGCAACGTAAAACACTGCAAATGTTGTGTAGGGGAACAGTCTAGAAGGCTCTGCCAGAGTATGAGCTGTGACAGGGTTCCACATCATAATAGTGATGATTTATGGGCAACAAGAATAACAGTGAGTGTTAATCACGGAACACAAAATCAGCAATTAGCACTACACCGAACACCAAAAGCATGACAACAGCACCAAAACAAACCAGGCTATCTGATTTATGCAGGGGACTGCACCTCCGCACGCCCCAAAATAATTATAATCAACTCCAAGGGGGGTACAGACACTGGGTAATGAGGGAAATGCCGGATGGAGCTACTTGGGGAGGGACAGCCCACGGGTAGAGTAAGAATATCAAGGGAATGGAAGACCATAAAGTAATAAAATATAACAAAGTGCCAGCACCATATAAAAAAATATCACCCGTAGCAGTCCTGAACCCTGTACCATATGCTTCATGGGCAGTCACCATAACCAGCACACCAAGCGGCCAGCTCAGTGGTTGCCTTTTCACTTCCTTCCTTTATCATGCACAGTATTCTGTGATCACTCTCTGTTCCTCGCTGTTGTGTCCCTCAGAATTGTTATTCCTTCCCCCTCGCTATGCTCTGATGGTCACTCTTTTGTCAGGCGCACAAATTGAGTCACTCTTTTTGAGTCACTCAAATTGCATCTCCCATATCACTAGATACCTGTGACAGTACCCCCACCCTATTGCTACATCTTCCTTAGTTTAAACTTGTTCTTATGCCCACATCTATCTTCTGCCCTATGGCACTAGTGTCATCTTGCCTCAGATGCAGGCAACCTCTGTTGAACAGCCAGCCATTTTTCCACAATAAACCCCAGCCACCCAGATAATTAAACCCTTTCTCCTCTCACCAGCTCTTTAGCCATGTCTTGAACTCACTAATCTTTTTCTGCCTATCATCACCCTCAGTTGGCATCAGAAGCACCTCTGGGAAGATTACCATTTCTGTAACTTTCCTAATCTTCCTGCCTAGTAATGTTCACACACAGAGTTTGTGGGAGAGATGGGACAACCTCTCTGCACCTGAATAAACTCACACAGACATGCTATTAAAATGAAGATGATGGAGAAACCAATGGGACAACAGTTCTCTTAGTCTGATCACTCCATCTCAGACATGTTGGTACTGGTTTTCAAAAGGACATTTCAAAAAATACACAACAGAGGTGGGCTTTTGAGGTCAAACTAATTTTACTTCTCAATATGGTGGGAGACAGTCTGAACATTGATTTGGGGTTTGTGTCACACTACACTGACTACACATTCACCTGCTTCAGCAACAATGTATGGACATACAGTGAGGTGGAGGGAGTTGTGTGGGGGGAGGGAGTGGAGGGGGAGTGTGGGGGTTATTGAGTAAGGCATTTATATGGACACATGCTGATACATGGACATTTTAGAACAACAGTATCTCAGTTACTAGGGAGTCTTATTATACTTGCTTCACATATATATGCACTAGCTCTTGACATTTTAGTAGATGGACATATAATATGGTACTCTGTGGTATTATTATATGTTCTCCTACATAATGGATATATGATTCTTTTTGATCAGATATCAGTATATTGGTTTTAAACAAAAAAAAAGGAGGTGGAGAGGTTGTAAGACATGGTGGTGGGTGGTAGAGTCTCTCAGTTTTTGTCTCAGATTTCTAGAGCTGTTACTGTATAAACAGAATGCTTAATATACACTGACACATTCTGATACATGGACATATTATGATACAGTATCTCACTTAATAGGGAGTCCTTGTTAGGTTTGATTTTTAATTGTACAGAAACACTTGACATTGGGTACAAAGTTGCAGAGGGATCATGGCTGGGCAGTACAGGTTTTTATATTCATGAGAAATATTGACTAGTTGAGCAGAGGGCTAGGACATGCTTCTCATAATAGGGCTAACACTTTGAAAGTGTGAAGAGCTAGTGGATATTTGTTGTTCACACTAGGGCAGCCTGTTTTTAAACCCACTAACTGATATACATAAAGGTAGTTTCTTATTTTGAAGACTTTTTAGAATTATATGCTATGATTTCTTATCCTAGTTTAACTTGGTTTTAAAACCACAGCTATTTTCAAATGTATACACTAACACACAGGCAAGGTCTTAATAGAATGTAATGGGTCCTGTGTTTTCTCTCTTATGAAGAGTTATTCATTCTGCAACTTTGACCTTATAATGTGTTCCATTGAATGTGACTCTACCTGTTCTTAATGACCCCTTAGTATGTTTTATGAGCTTTTCTTAGTTAGAAGGGAGTTCTCTGCTGGGTGACATTTGTCCTTGGAATGTTTTTTTTAGATACTCACAGCCTATGTTTTTAAGTTGACTTTCAAATGTATTTTTTTTTTTGACAATGGGATTCTTTATAACCATTTTGTCTGTTTTTTATGTGAGATCTTTTTTTTAATAGGATGTGTTTTTCCAAAACAACTGTCATTAGCTTTTGATGAAGGAGTGTGTGTAATGCAAAAGCTTAAGCACCATTTTTTTTTTTGTAATATCTATGTTGGTCCAATAAAAGGTATTTAATCATTATTTTATTGATGCCTAGTAATCTAAAATTGTTCTTCATCCTAACTGCTGCCTGCCAGATGCATGTGTTGCACACATGCACAACCACATAGTTAAACTTGCCTAATAAAATGCTCCCCTGTGCCCAGTATTTTCAGGCATAGCTAATGTAGGGATGATTATAATTCAGCCTCTCATATTAAACAGAACTGTTTCAGAAAGATAGAAAATCCCTTTAAGCAAACAGCAATAATATTTCTTTAAAAAAATCTAGTGGAGCACATGGCAGCGACTGTAGTATAAGCAAACCCATATTACAAAATAATTAAATTTGCTTTACAAAATGATTCTCTATGTCAGTTATTTTTGGTCACGAACTATAGCAGAGATGCTTATAATTCAGTTCCTCCTATTTCATTTCTGTTATTCTTACTATTTAGAGGAAACAGTGTCCTTCAGCCATAATTCAGTAGTCCTCCAGAAATGTTCCTGTTATAGTCTATCAGCATGCTTGAGTTCCTGCTAGTCATTATCCAATCTTTAGATCACACGTTACTTGTTAGCCTTCTGCTGGGGTGGCATCTCCAATTAGGATGAAAGCAGGCATGATTTGATGGCCTCAGCATTCCTCTGCCTACAAGTAGGATTGGACCTTTCTCTTTTGCTCCATGTGTCTCAGCTGCATTTTTCCCCTTGAACTTTGTCTTTCTTTAGATAGGGGCTGCTGAACTACATCTATATTTGTCAATAACAATGCCAAGAAGGCAATGACAGAAGTCAGCAGGAAAGTATTACTTTTATGCACATGTTATGTGAATATTGAAATATTTGGACTTTTGTTGAAGTATAGTTGTAATTTTTCATAAAATTGAAAATTCTGAGTTACAGTATACTGGCTAAAACCAGTGTTTTTAATAGTTACCATAAATCCCTTTTATGTTCAGTTTCAAAGCACACCACATTGTCAGTTTAATAGCAAATTATTTGTATAATAACTGTTCTTCCTAAACTCTGAAGCCAAAAGCTTGAATTTGATTGTAACCAGATCATCACATTTTCCCAAATGCAGAAAAGGCAGCAGTAGTATGAGAAATGCTGCTAAAAGTAAACTGAATTAATTATTGTTTTGCATATCACCTAATTTAAAACACAACGTCCTAAGACGCTTGCATGCAAATTAAACACCTTCCTTTAAAATACTGATTGTAAATGCTCCTGTACCAGAAGGTTAGTAATTGCCTAGTAGCACTAAAATAAATGTGTAAACAATCAGTTCTAGATGTTTTTATGAATAAAGCCGGCAGCTTTGCAAAAGGGTATGCATACCACAAAGTTCAAAGGCAAACACAAGGTTGCAACACAGTTACTGAGTAAACACATCTAGGATCTGTGTGAGATGCCATTCTTCAACTCAGGTTCAGCAACTTGAAATAATATTTTACTTGCAAGGACACATGCACAGCCCTAAGTAGACAGTGACCTTGATGTAAATGACAGTGAAATACAGTGACCTTTTTTCTGCATGTACTACATGTTATGTTTTACAACTTATATGGCTGTGCAATTATCTGCTTGTTTCCAGCACTTCACAGAAAATGAAACTTTATCTTTGTAAGGAATGCCACAGTATATATCTTCTAATAAACAAATATAACAAACAACAAAGAGAAAGAGACATGCAAACAGTGGACATAAAACTAGTCCATAATTTTATTATTATATTTTAACAAGGAGAACTCCACTTCCTCTTCCCCCAGTCCTGTCAAATTGATCGCTTCTGAGAGAGGATTTCTAATGAGCCATGTTTGTCTTATTTAGTTATTTGTAAGCTGAAAATGCATTAACAATAAATAGCAATTAGTTATAGCAAGAATTTAGTAAACAAAATACTGATGGCAACTCAAGGGTTATAAGTACAAGGCAGCAGACAAACCACAATCACCTAACTCTCCACCTTGCTCAGCAAACCATTCCAACTTTATTTAATTTAGATCATAAATCAAATCAACTGCCTGAAAGATCAAAGGACTTGGATATTTTGCCATGATATGCTGAAGAGTTCATTCAAGCTAAAGAAGTACTGCTAGTCCATAAAGCTACTTTCAAGTATAAAAAGCTCACTGCACAATTAATCAAAATCCTCCCTAACTGTAATAGCACTTTTGTAGAGATTAGTCATTGTCAAAATGCCAGAGGGAGTATCAGGCTACTCAGTGAGTAAATATTACAGTCCAACAAATAAGAAAAATAATTTCTATGGTACAAAAGGTTTAAATAACAGATGAGAACATGTGAATTATAGACATAGACATAAAAGACCACAGATTCCATTGCAAGTCAATAAAATATAATGGTCTGTCTGATCTCGAAAGTAGGAGGTGTATTATTCATGCTTGGCATAGGAACATATTTCACACGTTGAAATGCACACTGAACGGAATGAACATCACTCATGATGAGGTACTCTGAGAACAACTTCTTGTTTTTTTATTCATTATACTATATTCCACATGCCATGATGAAAAACAAGAAAACCAAAAATGTTATAAATGTCAGGCAAGGTAAAAACATGCATAGATGTTGAAACCATATTCATTTTATCTTCTGATGGTTCTGCAGGCACAGCTTGTGAAATCATATGGAGATTATGAGGTTCCTTAAGGGGAATCTGGATTCTTGCAAAGTTAACACTGCTATTCTGGAAAATAGACTTCCCTGAGAAACTATGTCAGTTATACATTTTTGTAAACCAAAAATTAGAAACAAGTTATGATTTCACTCACACACACACACACACACACACACAGACATATATTTTATAGGCACTGTAGTGCCTGTATATTAGGACTGAGTAAACACTTCTATGTTATATTCCAATTTTTGCACCTTAATAACTCTACTCCCATTTAACTGATTTGGCTGAAATGTGGTAAATGTGGAGTTGGTCCATGGTCTGTGGATCATGACAATGTTGTGTAAATCTATTCTTGGGGGAAGAGTTTCAGAGGTACATAAATGCAAAAATTAACCCAAATGAAGAAATGTTTTGCTCTCCTGTAGCTAAACAATGTGTTTTTTAACCTGAAAATTACAGGTTCGATAGACTGTGACCCAAGGTATACACTTTCTCAAGGTTGAAGTTTCAAAATTACATAGTTTTTAAAATATCAGTTAAAAACTGCTTTATTAAATAATGAACATTCTAAGGATAGCTAGATTTTTGCATTAGTGCAGACCAAGGAACAAAAATTGCTTTCATCACTCTAAAATCACTTTCAAACATTTTCACTAATGAACGTTTTCACTAACATGAGAATCACTTTTGTGATGCAGTAATGAAAAATACAAAAGAAAAAAAAATTGTTTGTGAAAAATATGAACATGAAAATAATGTTAATGAAAAACTTTATAATTTTGAAACTTAAAATTTATGAAAGTGTGTAGCTTCCCTGTCTATAGTACCTGTACTTTTGTGCAACTACAGATACAAATGAGCAAGATCCTCTGGGTCATCTGCCAAAAGAAGAGTCCAACTGGCTGCAGTGCTGCTATGGATGCAGATGCACAAGGATCCAAGATATGAATTTATAGAGATGTCTGAGGGGCTGTTAATGGGACTATGGAAGCATAGGTTCTTGTGTCTACAGATTGACAAGGAGGGCCATCTAGGCATTACAACAAGGGACTAGCCCATTCAGGCCTTGCTGTTCCATGCAGCTATGGGTGCAGATGTGCATGGCCATCTGGGCTTTGTGCCAAGAGGAGAATCCTCTACATTATATGGCTACTTTTTTTCCACTAACATGCTATTCAGTAACATTATTTGCTCATTTGTATTTTTCACTACTAAATTTTTCACTTTCAAATGTTTTCACTAATGAACATTTTCACTTTCTTGAGAATCACTTTTTTATGAGAATCACTTTTGTGGTGCAGTGATGAACACTTTTGTATGTTCACTACTTCATCACAAAAGCGACTCTCACAAAAGTGATTCTCATGAATGTGAAAATGTTTATTAGCGAAAACATTTGAAAGTGAAAAATTTGGGAGTGAACAATACAAAAGTGAAAATACTGTTACTGAAAAGTACATTAGTGGAAAAAACAAGTAACCATATAGTGAAGAAGATTCTTCTCTTGACACAGGGTCCAGAGGACCCTTTACATCTGCATCCAAAGCTGCATGGGGTGCAGGGACAAGAGGGCCCTTCACTTCCACACTCAGGTGGACTATTCCCTTGACACAGGGCCCAGATTGCCCTGCTTGTCTGCATCTGTAGTCACATGGAAGCATGGATAGCCCATTAATAGCCCCACAAATTCTTTTCATTGAGCCCTGCACATCTGCATCCATAGATGCACTGCAGTCAGACAGACTCTTCCCCTGATGCATGCCCATGTAGCACCACTCCCAGCCTGGAGAAGGACAGTGCAGTGTTGGCCACATGGGCAACAAATAATCATATAGTGAAGAGAACTCTTCTCTTGGCATGCTGCCCAGAAGACCTTGTGCCTCTGCATCTATAGCAGCATGGAAGCACAAGCTCCAGAGGGCCCTGCATTTCTATAGCCAGATGGCCCTGCACATGTGCATCTGTAGCCACATGGAAGTGAAGGGCCCAGAGGGCCTTGCACTTTTCCAACCCCAGACTACCTCATGGATTCTTTGCATTTGTGGACACACAGAAGTGAAGGGCTGAGAAAGCCCTGCACTCCTGCAGGTAAACAGACTCTTTCCTTGGTGCAGGTCCCAGAGTGCTCTGTGCAGCTGGATCTATTCATGCGAGAATGAGAATATGATTCTACTGTCACAAAAAGGAAGGACATTCATTGCAAAAACTATGTTAATGCAGAGACTGGGGTTGAAGACCACATAGCTGACAAAGTAAGGAAATAAAAAAAATAGGGATTGGAGTCTTGGAGACTCAGTGGTGAGATGCTCCTTGGGATTGTCAACCCTAATGCTCACCCCCTCTCCCATGCAGAAAACATGAACTTTTGCTTCATGCAGGCCCATGTGGGCCCTGCATGAAGATAGTTATGAATGATGCTGTTGTTCACTTGTGGCGGGACATACTTCTCTACCTCCAAAGAGTATATACGTATGAGCCACTGGCTCGGAGCTGCAACTTGTTCTTCAGACAGGAGGCTATGGACTCAGAGAGGGGGTGGGCATTAAGGTTGTCAACTCCAAGGAACACAGCACCACTGGTACATCAAGACTCTTAAGACTCCAGTCCCTGATGTTTTTCATTTCCTTACTTTGTCCACTTTGTGTTCTTCAACTTTAATATCTGCATTAACATAGTTTTTCACTATATATATGGGATACACAACAGTGACCTGTATAATAAATTATTTATTTTCACAAGAGCTGGTTGACCTTGGGTGACTCATGAGTGGTGCAAGCCATGACTGAGGTGCCCAAGGTCAAACAGCTTGTGTGTAAATAAATAATTTATTCTACAATGTCCCTGTTACTTTTTCTGTTTATGCAATAGGCAGGGACCATGTGAGATGTTTAACTCTTACTAGTTTTTTACTTTTTTTTTAAATAAACAATTTATTATGGAATTTTATTGAAGTAGCATTTGTCCCTTTTTCCTATGTGCTGTTGCCATGGGTGTTACCATGTACACACTGGCATGACATGCATGCTGATGTTGCTGCAGCAGCACTCATTGACTTGGGTTGTATATTTTCAAAAAGTTTAAAGTACAGTAATATGGTGATGGTGTTCAATGAGTATGTCAGACTAAGCATTAACTCAATGAGGCGGAGTTAGATGGAGTCAGCAAGCTGAAGCTCTTATGATGTAAAGGTTTTTTTGTTTTTGTTTTGTCGCATTGTTTCTTATGCTGGGTATGGAGGGGAGCTTACACCAAGAGCTGTGACAGCATAAGTGATGCCGGCAGCTGAAGAGGATAGGAAACCATTTTGGGGGGCACAGGTTAATTAAAGTATAGGAGAACTGGAAAAAAGGTCCTTTTTTATGTTTAGCAGGTGCACTGCAGAAGGATCAGGAACAGTAAAGTGAATTAGGATTGTAAACAAGGAAGTGAGCTAGTGAATGAGCCAGTGAGCCAGCAAAAAGGGGGGGACATGGGTTGGTGGGTGTGACTCAGACTACAGTTTGAGAGAAAAGATGAGAAAGAAAGAAAATTGGACTTTGTTAAGGTCTCCACTTGAGAAAAAATACATAAAATCAGACTTTGTTGTGTTCTTCACTAATTATGTTTGTATTGTTGTGACTGGTGGTGATTGTAGGGGAAAGAGTTGCGTATGTTGCTGCAGTGTGTGATAGAAAAGTGAAAGTATGCAGGGAAGGTATCCAAATAGCACTGTCCAGTTGGGCAGGGGGGAGGGGGAGACACATCATGATGATGTGTCTACTATGAACATCAATGCATCATGATGTGTCTTCTGTGTACATAAAATTTATGTACACAGTAGCTGAAATATCAGTATTTATGTAATGACTCTTATGTCCATGCCTACTGCATATATATATATATATATATATATATATATATATGTGTGTGTGTGTGTGTGTGTGTGTGTGTGTGTATGTATGTATATATTATAGTGATACAGTAGTGCCACTACAGGTAGGGTTCAACAGTCACTTCTATGCTGAACCCAAACATTTTCACTTTAATAACTTTGGCACTGGTCAAGTGATTTGCATGAAATTTTGTGTACTCTATCAGAGAAGAAAGATCTCTTGATGTGGTAAGTTGTGTTCCAATTGGATGTGTAGGCGTGGAGATGCAGAGTGTCAAAAAATTTGAAAGTTACCATTTTTGTGTAAATCCTTTGTCACACCATTTTTTAGAAACTGTATGGAGTTGTGCTCTGAAATTTGAAGACTATATAGGTCTTGAGTCACAGATGTGCATTTTGAAGGTTTGATGAAAAAATATTAATCAGTTCAAAAGCTATTCAATTTACAATTGTCCCATTATTTCCCATTGGAAAATTAGATGTGCCATGGGAAACAATTGTTTTTTGCCACAAAAGTGGTATTTATTGTCGCAAATGTGCGATATACTGTCAAGATTCTGCCATCTTGTTTTCAGTTAGTAAGGCAAACAAATTAAAATACTTCAAAAACTATCAAATGGTAAACACCAACAGTTGTGTTTACCTAATCAGGGCCCAAGGAATCTGAGTTTTTGGTTAGTTTTCTCCTACAGTGTACAGAAATGCAGTATGTTTATTTTATCCACAGAGGTTTTACTGCCACAAATTGTGGCACTACTTTTGAGAAACAAGGGAGGGTTTCTGCAGCAAATTCGGCAAAAGTACTCAGTGTTGTGGCATAACCTCCCTTTTTTCACAAAAATAGCACTGCTATTTGAGGCAGTAAAACCTCTGTGAATAACAAAAAGATTTCTGTCCATTTTGGGGGGAAAATTAGTATAAAATCAGACTCCTTGTGTCTCAATTAGACAAGGGTTTGTGTTTACCATTTTAAAGTAAAACCACCACCTATAACATTTACAATATCCCCAATATTACTGTTATTTTTTTTCCTGGTGTCCTAGTGGCCCTCCCTCCCTGATCCCCGATATTACTATTCTTTTTCCAGTTGAAGGGGCTTAAATCTCAGTGGACAGCTCAGAAGTTCAGCAGCTGCCTGTAAGGAGAGCTCGGTAGCTGCTCAGTGTGACTGACTGAGGGATATTGGGGATAGAACTCCAAGGAAGAAGAGAAGTATACCACAGGATCATTTAACTAAGGTATGTAAGGTGCTTGGAGGTTATGCACCCATTATTGCACCTATTGAACTAATTATAATCATTAATATTCAGCCCTTCAAGAATATGAACATCAAGATGATGTTTAAAATCAGATTTTGATTTACTAGCAATAACATCTAAAGGAAGTCTGTTCCAAGGATTAGTAATTCTTAGAGTAAAAACATACTTTTGATTATTATGCTGAAAACTTTTCCTCTTGAGCTAAAGGGGGTGCCCCCTAGTATAATATGGTCACTTTTAAACTCTAAGCCCAACTCGGTAATTAAATATAGATCTTGGATGAGACTTAAAATAAATAATAAAACCCTTCTGATGACAGGTTGCCAAAGACATAAGGGCAAATTATTCTACCCAGTCTTCATATGGTACATTATACTGGCTGAATATAAGTTTTGTGAATTTTCTCAGTACCCAAACTAGAAATTGAAAGACAATAGAAAGTTTTTTATAGCGGCTCCACAATCTAGTGTCATTTTTGAGATGTGGCCTTGCATAAGCCCTAAATAGGGGCATCATGACTACAGGGTCCCTGGATACAATATTTCTTTTTAAGGCCAATATAGCACTATTAGTTTTATTAATGGCAGTGTTGATTTGTTTATTATAGCCAAGATCATTAGAAATCAATATGTCTAGGTCTCTTTCTTCTGTTTTAGTATCTAAAATGGTACCATCTAAGACGTAATCTGTTAATGGATTATTAACCCCTAGATGCATGACTTTGCATTTTGAGGTATTCAGTCTCATGCCCCAGTAATGAACCCATTTTGTAATGTTATTGAGATCTCTTTGGATGATTAGAGTATTTTCAGAGTGGTTACAAGGGCTGCCTATTTTAATATTGTTTGCATACTTCATCATAGACAATGAAAGACAATTTTCTGTAAAGTCTGATATAAGTGGTTGGAATAAACAAGGGCCTAATACAGACCATTGCAGAACCCACTCATAACCCTACTGACAAATGACCATTAATTAAAACTTGTTGGGATCTACAATTGAGCCAATTCTCTATCCATTTAATAACGTTTTAATTAATACCAGTTATGTGCAATTTTGTAATTAATGACACATGTGGTATTACATCAAACACTTTGTGAAATCGATGTACATAATATAATACAGAGTTCTATTATCAAGATGAAAACTGACTTGTTCATAAAAGCATAATAGACTGTTAAAACAACTCCTGCCTTTTTTAAAACCATGTTGTTCTGGATCTACTGTATTGAGAATTGGGGTAATTAAATTTTTAATAACACTTTCTAACAATTTGCAAAAGGTTGAAGTAAGATTTATTGGTCTGTAATGTTCCCAATTTGTCTTAGGACCTTTCTTATGTAGTGGAATAACATATGCTGATTTCCACACAACAGGAACAAAATTAAATGCCAGGCAACCTTCAAAGAGAAGCCTTAGTGGATGGGCTATACTATCCACCAGAAGGTATAAAATATTACCAGAAATGTAATCCGGTCCAGGGCTAATTTTCCCTTTTAGATGTACTAATTTATTATGGATAGCATCTTCAGAGGTACTTATTAAGTCACCATTACTGTCCATTCTTTCATGTACGTCAATATTCAGACGATGAAAGACGTTACAGAATTTGGAGTTAAGAATTTCTGCCATTTTGTTAGGTTCATAGACATGGGTATTATTATCTAATAAAAGAACAACTTGATAAGCAGATTTTTAGACCAGGTTTATGTATGAGTAAAAAGACTTACTGTTATTTTTGTTTGCAGTTCTGGATAAATTATACTCCCATGAAGCTTTTAATTTGTGTATTTTAGATTTGCATCTTTTTTTAATTTTTAAATAGGCTGCCCAATTTTCCTGTGTATGTGATTTTAAATACATAGAATATTTTTTGTTTTTCTGTTTTAGCAATTTATGAATGATCTTATTCAGTCATTTTGAGCATTGATTCCTATTATAATTTTTATGTTTGGAGGGAATATATGTGTCTCTTAAACTGATGAGCATACTTTTAAACAACTCCCAGCTTTCCAGTATAGACTGAGTGGAAAGAATACAAACCCAGTTTAATGCCTCTAGCTCCCTTTTTATTTTCTGCATATTTGCTTTATCATATAAAAATATTTTAGTGGTATTAACACTACAGATAGAATTTATGTCTAGAGTGAAAAAATATAGAATTGTGATCACTGTTTCCGAATGGAGAATTAACTGACACATTACCAATTTCCAAATCTTCATTATGAATGACTAGATCTAAAGTGCATTCACTCCTAGTTGGTAGTCTGACACATTGCTTCAAATTAAGTTGATGGCAAGTTGATACTAGTTTTTTTACCTGGGCCTGATGTAACAGTAGAGGAGTTTCACAAAATATCTCCTAAATTAAAAATCTCCCATACAAATAATATTACCCAATTCACAAGCTGTTTCTAGTTCAAGCTGTATGTCATCAGAGATTCTATGGTAGAGCTGGGGGGTCTGTAGCATACATTGAGTATGATGTGTTCATTCTCCCTAAGTACAGTTGTCCCCTGTTATAACGAATCTCATTATAACGAATCCAGGTTGTAACGAGCCTGAGTCTTGGCTCCCACTGAAATCAGTGCTTGTGAAGCTGGTGTGATCATTTAGCAATGAGCATGTTTTTTTTTTTACCTTGTTGCTTACCTTGTTGCTTTAACTTCAATATACTAATGTCATTATGTACAAACTAATTCTGTCAATAAGTTCACCAATAATGAGTTTATTTAGATCACCTACTGAATATACTCAGTGCTTGTTGTGAACATTACCAGTCTGCCTGAAATCAATAAATCAATCACTTATTCAATCATATACCCTGAAATCTCCCTGTGTGCGGTAATCACTGATTTTAAATTACAGGCTTTTGCTCACCTTTGAATGCTTCAGTCTCCTCAGTTCTCTCATTTCGGCATCGGTGTCAGTTGTGATGGCTGAAGTCCTAGATGTCACTACCAAATTATGCATTATCAACCAGTTAAAGAATGGCAAAGGTATCGCAAAGCTGGCATCAGAATTCTTCCTTGCAAAATCTACAATTTGCACTATCTGCAAACAAGAGGACTCTCTCTGAGCATTTGCAGATCAGTGCTGCAAGAAGGAGGGGCTGCAGAGAAAAAAGCTGCATCTTGCAGGTAATGCTGATGTAGATCAAGCCGGTCTGAAGGTCTGAAAGCCAATGCGCATCAGGTGTTCCTATCTCTGGGGCTATTGTCAAAGAAAAGGCCAAAGCTTTTCCTAGGCAGATTCTTGGGGAGGACTGTAATTTTAAATCTTCTACAGACTAGCTTTGGCGTTTTCAGAAAAGAAGCAGAATTCATCAGTTAAACATTGCCGGTGAACAAAGATCTGCTGATGATTCAACAGCAGCTGTTTTTTAACCAAAGCTCATTGACATCCTAGAGGCAGGTGACTATGAACCTGCATAACTGTATAATGCTGATGAGACTGGTCTATTCTAAAAGTGCTTGCCAGACCGAACTCTTGCTGCTGGGACTGAGAACGATGCCTCTAAAAGGTATAAAATTACGGAGGAACTACAGAGTCGAGGTAGAAAGATTACAGTACTGTACCTCCCTCCCAATTCAACATCTATGATCCAGTCTATGGACAAGGGCATTACTTTTCAACCTAAAGAAACTGTATCGAAAGCAATTGCTGTGCAAAATCATTGTTAGAGGCACAGGCACAGAGTTGGTCAAATTCCTTAAAGCATTTAACATAATGGACATGATGTATGTCACTGGGACTGCTTGAGATACAATAGCTGTTGAGAAAATAAAAAACTGCTGGCGTGATGCACTTGGGCCAATTTTTGAGGATAGCACATCTCAGCCTGTTGTGTCAGCCACTGATGTGGCAAGTGATACTGAACACATAGGCATAGCGTGCAGGTTGGGACTTATTGAAGGGACTGGTGCTGAAGGGCAGGAGCAGCTGAATGCTTGGTTGAATGAAGATGATGCTATCCCAACTGCTCAACCCATGAGTGACTGTGCAATTATATCAGAAGTACAGGGGCAAGGCAGGGAAATCATACCTGAAGCAAACTTTGATGAAGAGGATGAGGGGAGAGAGCAAGCTAAAAACTGTCTTCAAGTAACTGAGGGAATCAAAGCTTTGGAAACTGGGATCTGCTACCAAGAGAGGCAGCCGTAAGTCTCATCGTTGCAGCTACCCCAGCTGAGACAGCTCATTATGCAGGCAAAGAAAGAAATGCTGCCACACGAGATGGTTCAAACAATTTTGGACTCTTTCTTTAAACAATAGTACTGTACTGTATTTATTTATTTATTTACAGATTATTTTAAAACCTCTTAAACATTTAACATTTAAAGTACTACAGTATATTGTTGCAATAAATTATGTAAACATTTTTACACACAGCAGAAGTCTTGACATCATTTATTTCAGAAGTACATACTCTAAAAGCACTGTTTCCCATTTTTTACACACAGCAGAAGTCTTGATAACATTTATTTCAGAAGTACTGTACATGCTCTAAAAGTGCTATTTCCCGTCATAATGAATCCTCGCTATAATGAACTTATACATTGGCTCCTGAAGTGTTCATTATAGTGAGGGACAACTGTAAAAGTTTAATCCATATGGATTCTATGTCATCATTATGATACTTGATTTTGTCAGATATATTAAGTGATCTTAGGTTACTATTAATAAAAAAGGCAACACCACCTTCCTTTCTGATATCTCTATTTAATTTGTACAGTGTAAAACCAGGTAAGATCTAGTCCCATGATGATTTACCATCACCCCAGGTCTCACTAATAGCTATGACATCTATATTATCCTGATTTATTATTTTTAACTCATCACTTTTCCTGTTGAGGCCTCTGGCATTGAAATATAAGAATTTTAGTTGTTTTTTACTTAAGGAAGTGTTAGAGATATCACCCCTGTTAAGAAAGGCTAGCAAGCCTGGCCTCTCCCCCAGATTAGCTAGTTTAAACTACAGGTGCTGGAGGCAATGATATATATCATTTGTGCTTAATTGTGTGAAGCAGTTAAGAGTCAAGAGGGCAAGCTGGGCAAGTGTTCAAGGAGGCTGAGTAGGCTATGAGAATGGGGCTTTTTTCACTGGCTCTAGTAACGTTGTGTCGGTGGTAGGGGGTGGATTGGGACTGGCTTACAAAGTGGTGCTGTCATGAATATTTATTTTCCTTGCAGGGTAGCAGCTCATTTTTTCTTTTGCAGGACAGCAGCTTGAGAGGACATTTTATTGCTGAGTTAGCCACTAGGGTCATTTGATTGTTTTAGGTGACTGGAGGCTAACTCTTGCCCCCCTCCCCCATCTGGGACAAAGAAGCAACAAAAGTGCGCCAGCCACAGCATAAAATAAAATTATCCCCCAACTTGTGTGGTGATCATGAGGTACTGTGTGATGGCTGCATTATGTCTGGTAGCCACGAGTGGCTCTGCATGTTATTATCCCTGAGTAGTAGTATAGAGACTAGAGAGAGCCCCAATGTAACTACTCATTTTATTACAGTTTCGGGGATTCTGTAGTGTCATCCTCAGCAAGTAGAGAGATCCCAGACTTTTAAACTTGGACTCTTGTCTCTGAAGGACGGAAACCATGGTGAGTCGCTAAGATTTTCTATTTTGGTTGGTCTGGCATTCTTGACAATTAAACGAAATACAAAATCACACATGCCCCCACAATACAAAGCATCATGGACTGCATATGCAAATCACCACAGAATATTATGCTGGTTCAACTCTAAGACTGTGTGAGAGGCCTTTCGGCACCATGCATTTTTTCTTAGAGTTGAACCAGCATAATATTCTGTGGTGATTTGCATATGCAGTCCATGATGCTTTGCATTGTGGGGGCATGTGTGATTTTGTTTCTTTGAATCTTGGCTTTCTGGCCAATGCCCTTTGGGGTAACCATTGCATCAGTGCTTGCGCACAGAGGTTTTTTGTCTTTTAACTTGTTTTTTTGTTTTAATTGGGTTCACCACAACATTACCCAGATAGACCATCTTAAGGTAGCTGGTTCATTCCACTGGGGTATCAAGCAGATGAGGCATACTGATGAATCCTGGTGGGAAGAAACATGTGTCTGTGGCTTCTGTTGCCATCCTTTTGTAGTCTATGTGAGTGGCCTTTTGGCACCATGCATTTTTGCTTAGAGTTGAAACAGCATAATATTCTGTGGTGATTTGCATATGCAGTCCATGATGCTTTGCATTGCGGGGGCATGCGTGATTTTTGCATTTCTTTGAATCTTGGCTTCCCGGCCAATGCCCTTTGGGGTAACCATTGTCACAGTGCATGCGCACAGAGATTTGTTTGTCTTTATTCTTGACAATTGTGGTATGAGTTTGGTTTTGCCTGCCTATTATATTTTTTTTAAATGCACAAATTATAGGCATGAGCCCCCAAGAGCCCTCAAGTGTCGGCAGATCTTACCTGGTAAGGCCTGTTATAATCTAGTAGTCCACACATGGGGGGGGGGAGTACAGTAAATGACATTTCTCACAAAAAGAATAGTACTCATTTTCACTGTTATATGGGATCACTGAAATGCTTCTTGTCATTTCATTGGCCCCCATTCATCATGTAGCTTAGCTTGCTACAAGTGGAATGTGCATTTCTATGGCAAGACTAGATGGTAAAACAATGTTAATTATTGGTGCACACCAATTATTGATGGTGAGATAGCTTATTTATTGATGTACATACTGGGCAAATACAACAGGTGATCTTGAACAAAAAATGCTCAAGTAACTGTGTGCAAAGATTACCAAAAGGTTAAGTTGTGAGCATGAAGTGTATACCTTGCACTTGTTACAGCTTGCTATATCTGTTATCAGTTCTATACCAGTTTACCTAAGCAGCCTTTTTATGCATAAAATTTATTGACATGACCTCAGACCAAGCTGGCCATCAGATATTTTGTTATCTAGTTCCTGAGAATTGAAATCATATACCTATGGGTTTGCATCATAATATTGGTCCCATTCCCTCTTGTCCTATATTTCATGCTTGGTTTGTATAAAATAAAAATAGCTCATACTTGCTGTACAAAATGTAACTAGTTGCTGTTTATCATGAGTAACTAATGATATTTTATGCAATGGTTTGTGTTCATCCACATTAATGACATATTTATTGTAAGGTTATGCTCATTATGAAATATCATAATTTACAGATTGTTTGCAGGGGATGGCCATGTTTACTTGGGTGTTTGGGACTGGCACTGTTGGCATAGGGTCTGGCTGTGTTTGCTTAGGAGGGGTGGGGTGACCAGTAGTGTTGATGCAGAAGCAGTCTGTGTTGGTGGGATAGGTTGACTGGCCATGCTAAATTAGCTTGGGGAGCAAAGTGTATGTGGGGCACAATGCTGTGGGACTTGCCTTGTTGGTGGGTGGGGGGGTGCTTGCTTTCTATACATAGGTGGGGGCTGGCATTGTTTCTGTGGGGTTGGCCTGTGTTGGGGCTGTGGGTAAGGGATCTGGCAGGATTTGCTTGGAGGGGTGAGAGCTGGGTATGTGGAAGAAAAGCTAGCTGTGGGGAGATCTATGTTTGTGGGGAGCTGGCAGTAATGGTGGTGGTGCTGGCTGTGTTTGCTTGGGTGTGGGGGCTGGCTGTTCTGTGTCAGGGGCATCTATGTCAGGGAAATCTGTGTTTATCTGAGTAGGGTGATTGGGTTGGAAGTGTTTATGTTGCAGCAGTGGTTGGAGGGGAGGCTCGCTGTATTCATTTATGTGTGTAGGGTGGAGCAGATTGTGTGTGGGTTTGGATGTGTGTGTGTGTGTGTGTGTGTGTGTGCGTGCGCATGTGGCTGGGCATATGAGTGGGCAGCTAATAGAAGGGGCATATGTGTGGAGGAGCTGGCTGTGATGGTGGAGCAAGCATGTGGCAGAAGCTCACCATGGAGTTCGGGGGTGCCAGATGTGGAAACCTGATCATGTTGGTTCCTCAAACTGGGGGTGAAAGGTTATTTTTGGCTTATAAAATGTTACCAAAGCATACCACGCTTGACTCCACATAAGCAAGCATGTTTATTATTTTATTTCATGTGGGCAACAGGTTGAAAGGCTGTATGATGGCTGGTGTGTCCAAGGGGGGTTAGCATACTGTGCTGTATTGCCAAGGTTATGGGGGGAGTGTGTGTGCGTGTGTAGCGTGGAAGATGAATGTTTTGGTGAGTTAGCTATATGGAATGGTGGAGCTGACTGTGTTTACTGGGGCCACACTAGTGTGGTGCTGACTGTGTTGTGCTGACAATTTGATTGCTGATTTGGCTGAAATGATCCCACAACCAAATGTGGATATGATTATACTATCTCAAAAAGTAAGGAAATTCATTGCAAAAGACTTTGTTAATGTATCAGTTAGGGTTTATATTAAAATGACAAAAGTATGTAAATGTGGTGTTAGAGTTTCCAATCCTGACACCCCAACCCACCCTATCACCCTACCCCCACCATCCACACACCAACAGGCGTCAGGATGTGCCTTGGGGTCATCGACCCTAACGCTCACCCCATTCTCCTATACTGTGCCATCTCAACTTCCTTACACATTGAATGGGGTGAGTATTAGGGTCGATGTCCCCAAAGCACACCTCACTGTCTGTTGGTGTGTAGAGGGTGAGGGTGGGGTGGTAGGGTTTGTTGGAGGACTGGAGTGGGGCGTTAGGGTTGAAAACTCTAACACCATATATATATATATATACTGTATATATATATATATATATATATATATATTCTTTGCAAAAAAATTCCATTTATGCAACATTAATGGTTCAGACTACAGTGCCAAATGTAGGAAAATGTGGCTTTAAGGGTTTCCAACCCTAACCCCCCACCTCTAAAACAAATCAGGGGTGCAGTTTTCCTTGGGGTTGTCAACCCTAAAGCTTACCCCATTAGGTGTGCATGTTTCTGGAGTGTTTAAAATGGAGTGAGCTTTAGGATTGGCAACCCCAAAGTAGACTGTACCCCTGATTTGTTTTAGAGGTGGGGGTAGGGTTTTAGGGTTGGAAACTCTAAAGTCACATTTCCCTACTTTAGTTGCTGTAGCCTGAACCATAAATAATACAATAATGGAGTTTTTTTTGAAAAGAATATTTTAGCTTTTTGAGATAGTATAATCATTTCATATTTGCCTGTGGGACAGCAAGGCTCCCCTGGCCCTGCATTTCCATCCCTCCATACTTTTTCAGATAGTGCAATCATATCTTTATTTGCCTGTGGGAGCTGCACTCCTGACTCTCAATAGATGTGAATAGGTATGTTAATGTGCTCTTCCATGTGTAAGGCAATAGCAACCAAATTGTCAGCATAAACTTGTTATTACCCCACCTCATGAACCAGGTATTAAAAAATGTTAAATACCCACTAAAACATCATTCCACATTACCGCAACATCATTCTATGCCAGAGGCATGAAAAGACACTTTGGTGAAGATTTAGAAAATGACAGCTGTCATATTCATGAGGAGGTGTAAAGGAATGGCTATCCTGAAAGCGTGGGGGTAAAAATATTTAAAATTATGAAAGTTACAAGGGAGCATATGTAAATGTCAATGAATGCACATAACTTTGCCATTTTAACATATTTTGACCCAACATTTTCAACATACCCTTCTTATGATCCCACCTCATGAACAAGAGTGGTGAAAGTTTTCAAATCTTTCTGGAAAGGTGATTTCACTAAGCATCAATGAAATTGCATTTCAGGCCAAATTTGCATAATTCCATTGACATTCTTCATGAGGTGGGGTTTCCAAAAGGCCATGTTGAAAATCTGATCTCAAAATATGCAAAAATGGCAACGTTAAAATGGCAACGTTATCCACCAAAGTTGAAAACCCCATTGAAATACATTGAACAGCACTTACCTTAGTTTCTCATATTGCAGTCGGTGGTTGCAGCAGCAAGATGTGTCTTTGATTGGAGAGTGGTTCTTCATCTTGTGAACTGTTCAGGTGAGTGAGGGTGCGTGGGAGGTAAGGTGGTGGGGTGGTGAGTGCACAATGGGAGGTCACGTTGCTGAGGATGTGAGATGGGCAAAGGATCTTTTTTCCAGGGAAAAGAACATATTGAGGGAAGGCTTTCTTTATTACAGGCAGTACAATACAGAGACAGCATTGGAGGGTGGGGGTGCCACTAGATACGAAGTAAAATGTGGAAAAAATATGAGGATGGCAATCAGAATGTGAAGGGTGCCACTGGATACCAGGGAACAAAATATTAGATGGACAGCATCAGAGGAAGGTAAGTGCCACTAGACACTGGGGAAAACATCAAGAAATACCAGGAAGGCAATTGGAAGGTGAAGGGTGCCACTGGACACCAGGGAAAAAAATGTTATGGGCAGCGATCGGATGGTGGGAGGCACCACTAGACACCAAGGTAAAATGATAAAGACAGACATCACGGGGATGGCGATTGGAGGGGGGGGCCACTAGACATGGGGTAAAATATAAAACCTACGGGGATGGCAATCAGAGGGTGGTGGCACCACTAGACCTCAGGGGGGGAAAAAATAACAGGGTTGAGAATCAGACGGTGGTGGGCACCACTAAAACACCAGAGAAATTACAGCATAAAGCGGAGGTGATGCAAGTGTAATGCCCCAAAGTTGGGGCATCCCAGAAAACCTAAAATCAATAAATAAATTAGGGGTTCACAGGTGCTCAGGGTACCTGCTGTAGGTGTAGGCAGCAGGGTACTCTGATAAGGGGCTCCTAAAAGTAAAGATTCACCTCCTTATAAAGGGAAACTGTAAAATAATATAGAAAAGTGCCCTGTGCACTTTACAGTATGGTCAAAAAGCAGATTTAATAGCAATATATGTCACAATGGCTTGGATGGAATGCTGTGCTGAGCTGAGCTGCTCATGCACAGCATTCCAGTCCAAACACTCCAGAACCTGAGGGTTTGTGTTTGAAAAGCTAACAGTTTTTTATCTGGTATTTCCTGCTGGCTGTGGAGCAGAGAGGATGCAGATGGTTAAGGGGAACCTGTAGAGCTTACCTGGTGGTTGAACCTGTTCCCCAAGGGCCAGTCTGTGTGCCTGCTCTGGCTCCAGCCAGTGAAGAGTCAGCAGTATCCCCGTTGTGGTCCGCGGTGCCATCGGGGCACCAGAAGAAAGTGACCGGCTGTTTGCTGCGGTTTGGGCTGTGTAGCCCCATCGTTTTATTGTTTTGACCCCTCCCCCCCCTTTATTTGTTCCAGTTTAATTTTCGGTCCCCCGTCGGCAGCCCTGCCAGCCGCATCACGCCACTCGTCCTGTCGGCTATCTCAGGCCCCCCGGTTGTCCCCCCAGCTGCCTGCACTTTCCCTCCCACTGCCAGCATCCCTTCTGCCTCCCGACAGCACAGCAACCCTTCGGAGGACGGCGGAGCGGTGAGTCGGCAGCAGCACTAGAAGAGTGCTGACCACCTGTTTAAAAGAGACTGTGTTTTCTTCTGTTGAAGCGCACATAAGGCACTTAGAAGAGTGGCCGAGCGCTGCAAGGGGAAGCTGGTCGTCAGGACCCAAAATTAATTATGGAGGGGAGGTGGACTTAGCAACACCCAAAGGAGAGGCCTACCATCGAAGCCTTTCTAGCGGCCTACTGAATATTCATTCCGGGGCGGACTTGGGGGGTCTCAAGGACTGAGTGGCAGCAGCGCTTTTAGAGAGCTGCAGATTTAAGGGGGCCCTGCCACTCTGAGGAATTAAAGGGGCAATACAGGCCCAATAGAAAGTGGGGCACCAGGCCCAATCTAAAGTGGGGCATTGGGCCCAATAGAAAGTGGGGCATCAGGCCCAATCTAAAGTGGGTTACCAGGCCCAATCTAAAGTGGGGCACCAGACCCAATAGAAAGTGGGGCACCAAGCCCAATCTAAAGTGGGGCACCAGGCCCAATCTAAAGTGGGGCACCAGGCCCAATAGAAAGTGGGGCACCAGGCCCAATCTAAAGTGGGGCACCAGGCCCAATATAAAGTGGGGCACTGGGCCCAAGTCTTAGTAGGGCGTTCGGCCCGAGGTAAATGTAGGGCATTAGGCCCAAGGTAAAGCTTGGTACTAAAGGGAGGCCCTGGCCTAGCGTAATAGGGCAAGCCAGCCTAGTGGTACTATAGGGAGGCCCCGGCCTAGCGTAATAGGGCATGCCAGCCTAGTGGTACTAAAGGGAGGTCCTGGCCTAGCGTAATAGGGCAAGCCAGCCTAGGAGTACTAAAGAGAGGATTCCGTAGCCATGACGTCCAGGAAGAGATCCTATTCAGGAAGACCCTACATTTAGGAACAGGGGTTCGTCTAAGAGTGCTTGATTTGCCTATACTGGGAACCTACTGTAACTACTGTACTGCTTATGCCTGAACTATTACCCTAAGTACCTGAACTATTGCTCCAAGTGCCCAAACTATTGCTCTAAGTACCTGAACTATTGCTCTAAGCATCTGGATATTGGCCCTCAACAGTAATAATTCCTCCTAGTTATAATTTGCCCTCCTCTGTCAAATTATTATATCATTCCACAGTTCTCTGGGCATTTTTCAGTTATATGGTTACTACTGTATGAAGACAGTCTCAATCTTCTACCACACTGCAGTCTCGTAGTGTGGTCTGTAACACCACGTACTCAGAACCAGTCTCTACTCAGAAGAAGACGTCCTCTCAGCATTCTTCACTCCTGTGGGATCATCCATCGGCTCATCACGTCCGTCTGTGTCGTCCGCCGCAGTCGAGTCCGTCGCCAGTCATACAAGTCATACCCGCCGTTTCTTGTTTTCACAGATTGATGGTACATCCGCCGAAATGCATCACGACAGCCATGCCAGTGTCGTTCTGTATGGTTCCTGTTCCAGATGTCCTGAGGTTGGTCACTCTCTACAGAAGAGTGAGCTCATCCTGGAGAACCTAGTCTGTGCCCGTCCTGGTCGTTTGCTGAAAGTCGAGCCCGTCGAAGCCCAGTACAGGACGCATCCACCATTTCTTTGTTTTTGTGTTAGTTCCTGATCCTAGGATTGCAGAGTCAACCATCATCTCTTTAGATTCTTATGGTTCCTGGTCCTGTCAGAGTTCCTTCTGAGTTTAGCTGGCCCTTGGAGTGCCGCAGCATCAGTCAGGTCGTGGTAGTCCTCCTTCGGATTCATCGCCACGCAGATCTTGATCTATCTTCATCCTTGGCAACCCTTGAAGTGGGTTTTGGCCGAGGAACCCATTGTTTTCAGTGTATTCTCTCAGGAACCAGTTGCTCTGGTTCTGCATTCCGGCAGCCTTGGAGAGAATGGGTTTTTGCCGAAGAAACATATGGTCTGTTTACCAAACCTCTCAACACCCCAGTGGCCTTAACTAGGTCTTTGCTGGGAATTGTGACTAGGGTTCTACAGTTCTGTTTTATTTCCCTTGTAGCTACCAACGAAGAATGACGGTGTACACGAAGACGCCGGATCCCTGGACTCTTGTAACATATAGACTCTGATGGAAATGTTTGGTGATAATTACCCTAGTACAGTTCTGAGTGGCTTATGTCACCTGATCCTTATCTAAGAGTATCGAAATGTAGAATAATTTCAGAATAAGAGTGGCAGTAGGCCTATAGTCTATTCTTGTGGTAATAATCTTAGTAGTTGTAGATAAAGTATTTCTCTGCTTATTGCCCTATTGTTCTCAGGCAACCCTTCCTCCCTCTTGTGACTGTGTCTCTCTACCCTTCGTACAAAATAAACGCCCTGTGGGCATTGAAGCATTAGGTTGACTCCTGCCACTCCTTGTCTGGGTAACGGTTATCCTATCCACATAATTCGGACCTTGGTGCCTCGCTCATCTCTTTTCACCACCTTCAGAGTATAGCATTTCTCAGAGCACCTCTAGACCACCATACAAGTCCTTTTTTCATTTGAAGGAATCCTGTTCCATATCAAACAAAAAAAGGAGCAAAAAGGATTTCTTCAAACAACAAAGGATTTAGCAAAACACTAAGTCTGAAATCCGTTTCCATGCCTAGGGATCCTTTTTCATTTGAGCAAAAAATCAAATGAAAAACGAAACATGAAAAAAGCTAGAAATAAACTAAGGGCCAGATATTCAAAGCTTTGCGCAGTCCACAAACAGTTTGCGTGGGTTTAGCGCGGAATTAGCGTGGGACTGCCATATTCAAAAGGCCACATAGCATGGGCAAAGTGCATTAGCACCGGGCAAACTATAATTATATGCAATGGGCAAAGTGAACATGAACACAGGTGCTATGAGATATTCAGGGACTAGCGCCACGCTAAGGTGTTTAGCGTGACATAGCGGAACCCTAGCGTGGAACAAATTACCACCCAGGAAAAGCTGGTTTTAACCCTTGCCAAACAGCTTTACACATCATTGGTGCATAGTGTGGTGTTTGCACAGGATTAGCGTGGCTTGCGCGACCCTAACATAAGAGCATGACACTTAGAAAATGCCTGACAGGGAGGACACATGCTGCTCACTGCTGGCACCACCATGATGTCAACAGCTGCCACCAGTCCCAGCCAAGCCAGGCAGTAAAGGGGGATCCGACTCACAGGGGACAACTAGGTAGTGTGGCCATACAGCACACACCTGCAGACCATGCATCTGTGTTGACCAACAGATGCCAGCACACACATGCAGCACTGTGGGCATGGCAGCCATTGAGGGGAGGGTGTACAGGTGGCCAGACCTCACCACAGCCCAGGAGTGGCCACATGGCTGGGACACATCATGCAGTGCACATGGGCCAGTAGTGGGAATACCCCACCACCTGAGTGCCTGTCGGAGCATACATGCCCCCCCAGCCACATACCACACAACTGTACAGAAGCCACAGCACACACAGCTGGCCATGCAAATGTCACTGTGAGCATCCCATGCCACAGGTGCAGCATCTCTGGAGCACACAACAGCAAAACAGTACTGTCCACCGTCAGTAATCACCTGCATGCTGGGCCTGTCACTCTGTACTGTGCAGTAGTCATCATTGCCCAACATACCATAGGCAATTGCTGTGTCCCTCATACTACCAGCCCCCTTGCTACTGTAGTGTCTGCTGTGCACTGTAGCATGGCCTACAGTGTGACGGTTACATGCAACGCCACCAACACCTGTGCCTGTGCTGTGTTCTCCCCTTGGGCACACAATGCTATGCTGTACTGTACACATGTAGCCTGCAGCAACCATCATGCACTGTCAGACTGACCTACAGGTGGAGCTACAGCCAGACTTGGCCAGCCCCTGTACTTCCAGACTGACCCACAGGTGGAGCTGTGGGACCTTGCAGTAAAGCTGGGCAAACTGCAAGCAAATCAGGGAATGATGAGATGCTAATCTGGTTGTCTGCCCAGAGACTACCTAAGTAGGCTCATTTGGATGTCACTTTTGAATATGGCAAATCACAGCGCCGGGTAAACACGTTAGCACTGGGCTAACAGCTTAGCTCTGCGCTAAAGCCGCGCTAACATGTTAGCATGGTGCTAATAGTTTGGGGCTATTTATACAGTTTTGATCACTGTTCTTTCACATCTGCTTCTGCACTGGGTCCATGCAACTGCTGGCATGCACATTGGCCACATAGTTCATCTCTACCTGCCCTCACGTCACTGTGCACTGTGTTGTTGTTGTGGTTTGCATTTCCTGGTTGCTATATTCAGTGCTGCCTTATTCTAGGGCTATGTTTGCCCTGCACTCCCAGCCCTGCTTGCACAGCCTCATTACCATGCTATATTCAGAAGCTGTTTGCCTGGGGCTTCTTCTTTTGAATACAGCTTGTTTTGTGCTTCGGGCTACATTTGCCTGCCAGGCAGTGTTAACTTAACCCAGGGGCAAAGCTTTGAATATCTGGCCCTAAGTCTGAAATCCTGTTTCGTGACGATGGATCCTTTTTCATTTAAATGAAAAAAGACTCACGAAAAACGCAGAAGCAAGTGATGAAGAAGGATTTAATTAGGAAAAAAAAAATTTATGAAGTAATTTTTTCCAACAGGTAAGTGTAGAAACTACCTAACGGAGTCCCGATGAGCAACATACATGTCTTGCTGTCTGTGCAAGATACTATTTTGTTTTTGTTTTTTTTTTAATTTCTAAAAATACAGAAAACAAGATAGTGGCAAATGAAAAGGGAATTATCCGTCACAAAAAAGGTTTGGCCCCAAATGAAAAAGAATCCTTTTTCATTTGACCAAATGTTGTTTTTGTTCCAGTAAGCTATCCAAAAGACTGCACTGCCCATTGGCAGAAACTGAAATTTTAAAAGTTAATAACTTTGGAATGGCACAAAAGTTTTTCACCAAACAAGCGAAAGACATAGCTGTAGACCAAGCCCTTTCTAACCAGAACATTTCAGAGCAAAATTCCAAACTGTCTGGGTACAAGGGGATGACAAAAAAACAGCAAATTGTTATATATTTTGCTATCCACACCTCAGAATCTGCCCATCTGACTGGAACAAAACTTATCATGTCAAGAGACCTATATCACAAGGCTGCACATGCAAAATTTTGTGCAAATCTGTTGAACAGTTGCAACGATATTAAGGTTCAAAATGTGAGGTATAACATCAAAAGCCCTGCTTAATCCCAAATCTAGAGGCACTACTATATATATATATATATATATATATATATATATAATAGTGGCACGATAGTGCCACTATAGTTAGGCTTGAGTACCCCATTTAAGGTTAAACTCTGAAATTTGGCAGCTTAATAACTTTGCCACTGTTTGATGGATTTGCCTTAAATTTGCCATGCACAAAGCAGTACCATAGATCTCTGGATCTGCCAAGTTTTGTAATGTTCATATATATGGTTGCGGAGCTACATAGCGCCATAGACTGTGGTAATTACGCATTTTTGTGAATTCTTTGCTTGCACCTACAGGTTGCGTGGTCTGTGCAACTAGTCCAAAACCTTCAGGGTACATGCAGCGGAGGTCCCTGATGTGCCTTGCAAAGATTTCATGAAAAAATATTAAACGGTTAAAATGTTATTCAAAAAACAAGTTTCCCATTATAGTCAATGGGAAAAGTTAACAAAAAGTTTGACAGTTTCATAAATGCAGTTTTTAGTGTCGCAAATGACCCCTGTAGTATCACAAATCTGCTATCTTGTTTTCAGTTGATGGTCACAGAAATGCTTGGCATTTAAATTTGGGAACCTGTAGGGACACAATTCTTTTTGTGTTCACCTAGTTGAGCCCTGAGGATGCTAGCCATGTCTTTTTTGGGGGGTTAAACACCCCAGAAATATGTTTTTAAAATTTTTGGAAACAGTAGTGTCACAAAGTAGTGTCGCACTTGCAACACTTTCGTGATTTCTTTTGCAAAAGTGTCACAAATCACGATGCTACTTTGCGACACTATGCCAAAAACAACAGGAAATCTTTGCCACCCTGCTGCAAAAGAACGGTTTAGTCTTTTGGGCTGAAATTTGGAAAGAAGAAATCCAAGATGCCACAGATGTGACTTATGGTGGATTGGTGAGAAAATATTAGAGGGCTGCAAAGTTACAGCACTCCGAAGTTGATGATTTTTCCCATAGGCTAACATTACAGCGTCCGCCGCACCTTTCAGGGCCCGTATCTCGAACACGCATCGAGATACAGACTTTTCATCAGAAAAATGCTTAGCCTACCACTAGGGGGCTAAGTGCAAAACTAGCCAGGAAAGTCATAAATAGTATGAGATTTAACATTTTTTTTCTGGGTCATACGGTTCCTGAAATATAAGTAATTTAGCATTCCAAGTGTTAATTTTCTGCTCCGAGGGTCATTATTATGTATACATTCTTTGCATTTACTGTGCTTCTGAATGCACTTTTTGGGGACAAAAAGTGGGCGTGTTTGTGTTACTGTTACAGTTAGTGTTTCCGCTTGTGTTTCCGTGACCATTTGCATTAGCGTTTCCATTTATGTCGCCGTGTGCATTACCCTTTGCATTTGTGTTTGTGCTTGCGTTTGCATTACTGTTACTATTTACATTGCCATTACTGCTTTTGTTTGCCTTTGTGTTTCATTTTGTGTCTGTTTAATGCATCAGTTAGGGTCGTTCCACAGTGACAAAAGCAAGGAAATTCAATGTTAGGGTTGTCACCCCTTGCACCCCACGCCCACCCCACACCCACCCCACCCCCACCAACAGGCATCAGAGTGTGCATTGGGGTCGTCAGTCCTAATTTGCACCCCATTCTCCTATACTGCACTGCCTCAGCTTGTTTACACATTAAATGGTGGGTCATATCCCCTGATCTGCTACACCTGAGGCTTCTCAGCAGCTGCACCTGCTGTGTTCCACCGCCAATCATGGTAGCACACCTGTCAACCTCATACACCAATCACAGCGGTGCCTGTCACTGTGCGGATGTCACTCTGATTGCAGTGCTGTATACACCTCACACTGCTGCTCCTCTATGTCAGTGTTTTTGTGGGAACACCAGGGATGTTCCTTGGTATTGCATACCCCCATGTCTTGCTCCAGTGGAGCATTCTGGACATAGGGTATGTGTGGTCGGGGGTACCCCCTACCCCAGTTACAGCACTGCCAGGCCCAGTGGTGGAGCAGGTTGGCTCGGGGGAAGCTGGGGCCGTGGTCATTGGGGGTTTCCCCTGCCATTGGGGCATTACGGCCAGCAGGACACACACATCCAACACAACCCTTATGGGCAACTGCTGTGAGGGCACCCACGCAGGGCAGTCCATTGTTTGCATCATCCTGGAGGAACCATGGACTGAACCAGACTGCAGGGGCATGCTGTGCTGTGCTGTGCTGTGTCGGTACAGTCAAGGGGCTTCTGTGTGCATGGCAGGGGGGTGTCACCTCCCAGTCACAGTGGTGGACATCGGGGCACAGGTAAGTTGATGTGTACATGCAGGCATCATTTTCCATTGTGTGTAGCTGCCTGGGGCTGTGCTCTTGGTCTGGAGGGACATTTATATGCTAGCCCCAAGTCATGTGTGGCATGTATGTTGGGGTGTATGGGTTGGGGGGTTGGGGTGTGTGCCTTACCTGTTGCTGGTCATCTCCCATTGTGCATTGCCATCCTCTGCCATGATATTGTGGGGTTTTGTATGGTGTCATGTGGGTCCCCCCCACCAGGCTCACTGTTTGTCCATGCAATTGTGCCCACCCAGGTTGCCCAGTGGTCAGCGCCACCCCAGTAGCCCCTGGACCTCTGTTACATTGCGGGGCCTGTCCAACCAGTTCCTAGGTCCATGTCCCATGCCTGCCTATGGTGTGGCTGGGTGGCCAGTCAGCCATGTTGGTGTGGTGGTGTTCCATCACAGTTGGGGTCGGTAGGATGCGTTGGCGGTGCGGGTGCCAGTCACTGGGCATGGGTGGGTATTGCCATACCACCACACATACAATTGCCAGCTTGTTCTCGGTGTGGGACCAGCTGCTGGGGCTCCATCATTATTGCCACAGGTGTCATCCTGTGGAGGGGTGTTTGTGCTGTCCCACCAGCCATTTAGGGGGCTGTGCTGTGTTGCCAGTGGTCACCTGCCACCTTCTGTGCCTGTGTCCATGCCCATGTTCAGGGCATGCATGGGGCCCTACCCTGGCTGTGTTTTGCATAGCCAGGCATTGGTTGATGGGCCTTGGGGAACCTGGTAGCTACAGATGGGGGCTTGGTGGTTGGCGGTGGAGGACACCCCATCCCATGTGTTGCTGCCCACAGGAGTTGCTCCTGTTCATTGTAGGAAGTGTTTGCAAGTTGAGGCTGGTGTCCTGCAGTGTGTCACTGTTGCAGTGTGCCAGAGTGCCATCATGCTGTTCTTTCAGAAAAAGAGACGTGCAAGAACAAGGGGACACAATTTAAAGATAGAAGGGGGTGGTTCAGGAGCAATGTGAGGAAGTATTATTTCACAGAGAGGGTAGTGGATGCATGGAACAGCCTTCCTGAGGAGGTTGTGGGGTCTAAAACTGTGGGAGAATTCAAGAATGCATGGGACAGACATAAGGCAATTCTTGTGGGGGGTAGGAAGAAATAGGCTGTTGGTTAACTAGGATCTGCGGCCTATCCTGTAGGTAGGGAAATGGGCAGACTAGGTGGGCCAAGCAATTCTTATCTGCCATCAAAGTCTATGTTTCTATGTTTCACCTGCTGGCCTCCCACGCTGTCAGTGTTCTGCTGTTCAATGTGTTTCCCGTCACTGTGGCATGGTGGAACCAGTCTGCCCCATGATGCCATTTTTGTCTGATGTCATTTTTTTTTAATAGAAACAAAAAACAAGATGTCAGACCACATTTCTAGACCATCTGGGTGCAACAACATGGGAAACATATGGCAAAAATGGCAATTTGTTTCTTCAGTAACTGAATCTCAGAATCCACATATCTGACTGGAATGAAACTTAACACATTAAGAGATCTATCCCACAAGACCATGCATGCAGAATTTCATGCAAATCTGTTGAATAGTTGTGAAGTTATTAAAGTGCAAAAATGAGGGTTTTACATTAAAGGGCTTACTCAACCCTAACTAGTAGCTACCGAGCCACTATAAAATATATGTATTGCAAAAAGCTATTTTAATGCACCAGTTAGGGTTAACCTGACAAAAGTAGGGAAATGGGGTGTTCAGGTTCCCAACTTTAACACCCCACCCCCACCCTGCAGGCAGCAACAGGAAAAACCATTACAGTTTCACCTCTCTTAAGTCTTCACAAATCAGGCATGGGCTGTACCTTGGGGTTTGTTGGCCCAAACCCTCTGCATCGCATACTCCAGATGTGGTCTCACCAGTGACTTGTACAAGAGTAATGCCACCTCCTGTTGCCTACTGCTGCTGATCCCCCCCCAGCTATGCACTCCAACATCCTGTTCACCCTTGCCACTGCCTTCTTGCACTGCATATAATGCTTCAGGTCACTAGTTATCGCACTCCCAGATCCTTCTCCTCCTCCTCCTCCTCTGTGGGAGACACAGAAACCCCTCCCAGGTAGTACTCTGTCCTAGGGTTTTGGGCTCCAAAGTGCTTAACCTTGCACTTCTTGGCATTTCAGTTGGCAGATCCTGGACCACTTTTTCAAGTCTCCTTAGGACCTCAATAAGGTCCTGTATCCTCTCGGCTGAGTCCACCATCCCACAGAACTTGGTGTTGTCCATGAACAGACACATTTTGCCCTTCATGCCATCCCCAATATCATTAATGAAAACATTGAATAGCACTGGCACTAGAACTGAGCCCAGCAGGATGCCACTTGTGACCACCCTGGTGCTAGACAACTCTCCCCCACCACAATAAATTTAATGTGAATTGTACTGTGTATGTATGCATATATATATATATATATATATATATCTACTGTACATATATATTTTTTGCAAACAACTTTGTTAATGCACTAGTTAGGGCTAAAAAAGGAATGCCACAGAAATAGGGAAATGTGGTGTTAGGGTTTCCAACCTTAACTCTCCACTGCACCCTCCAAGTAGCAAAAGAGAAAAACATTAGGGTTTTGGGTTTCCAGAGTCTTGGT
The DNA here is from genome assembly GCA_016271365.2 of Neoceratodus forsteri. Classification (NCBI taxonomy): domain Eukaryota; kingdom Metazoa; phylum Chordata; order Ceratodontiformes; family Ceratodontidae; genus Neoceratodus; species Neoceratodus forsteri. The sequence goes on from CM028133.1 coordinate 816,712,326, forward strand.
AAATCAGTTGTGAGGTCTTCCTTAGGGTTGTCAACCCTGATGCTTACCCCTCCCCTCCAGGCCCATAGCCTCCTGTCCAAGGTACAGCTCCAAGGCAGTTCCTCATACTGATACACTCTTCAAAGGTAGAGAACTACAATATGTGTTAACAGGTGTTGCCAACACACTATTTTGTAGCTGTCTTGACACAGGGACCTGCAGGCCCTGCATGAAGAAAGGAGATCACATCTGACATTGTTTGCTCAGGGAACAGGGTGGGCAATAAGGCTGACAAACCCAAGGAAGAGCCCACCACTGATTTGCCAAGATTTTGGAGACCCTAAATCCTAATTTTATTTTTCCTTTTGCTGCTTGGGGGGGGGGAGAGTTAGGGTTGGAAACCCTAATACCACATTTCCTCACTTTGTGGCATTAAGTTGAACCCTAACTGGTGCATTGATGATGATTTTTGCAATGAATTTCCTTTCACTTTAAGATAGTAGAATCATATCCCACTTGGGATTTGATTCTCTGCTGCTGCTCACCTCCACCTCCACCTGCTCCTCCACTCGGGTCAGCCATTTTGCCGACCACCAGCAGTGGGTCCCCCTACTGGAGAGTAAGGGAATTTACCCTGTGTCCTGGCCAAATTTCTCCCATTCACTAAAAATACTATCAACAGCTTAATCTGGGTCAATGTCAGTTGGCATCCATCTGTATCCCTCTCCCCCAGACAGTGCTGAAAGTAGGCAGAATTGTCTAGTCCTCCTTTCCCGATCAACAAAAACTAAATAAATAAAACATAAATATAAGTTTGGCAAGCCTCTGATGGGTGCTGAAAGTCATGGAAACTTTTTGATGGGGGGGGGCATCGAGGGACAGTTGGTTACACTGGAACCAGTGCTGAATGTTGTCAAAATCCAGGTGTAGCTGTGAGGTAAGGTCATGGGAAAAGGAGCCAGACGGGAAAGAACTGTGTCATCAGCATACTTATAAATAATGAGGCAGTGCAAGCCTGATCATCTCACTAAAATACTTACTGCAAGAAAAAAGTCCATTCTCCAGAAGCAACCTACATTTAAAAATATTTTCATCAAAAAATAATACATATTTTTAACTAAAAAGGAAAAAGACAAAAAGAAAAAGATAATAAATATACACTCAATATGTAGTAGATTAAAGATAATTATCAATAGATTATTTGAACACATTCATATTGGTAAAGGTAGATAAATCTAGTTAGGAGACTAAGCAGAGAAACATTTCTTGTTAATTCATGTCCTTAGCCAGCAGCTAGTATCAAGGTCAATATATATTTCACACATCTTACATTAACAGTAAATAGTGCTCAGAATCCTGTTAAGGAATATGTATTTTTAACTTTTGGACAAGTCACTTACCTGACCTCCTATAGATTCAGCGCCAGGTACATATATGACAGCTTCTGAAGCAAATTGATAAATAATTGCAGGGGGAGGCTGTGCCCCAATTTTAGATAGTGCACCATTCGAAGGTTTCACAGGGTCAGTTATTGCAGTTCCATTTCCAGAAATTGCAGTTTTAACAGAAAAAGGGTCCAGTACATTTTCTTGATGCTCAGAATTACAGCTAATGGTCTCCATTTCATGCTCACCCACGGCTTCATCATCAGATGAAACTTCTGCACTTCTAGGAGCTTTAGACAGATAGTAACTTTTTAGGAATTCTGTCAGTTGGTCAGAAGATTCAGCTTTGACTTTCTGTAACCTTCGCTTTGCAAGGATAAAAAAACTGAAAGCTGGCCACCAATTTCAATTACTTCCCTATGGAACTGCAAGAATCTTCTGCAACACTGCTGTATTTGGTGGGCTACATCAAGATAAACCTAAACCCTGCTGCCTTTATAGTTGTACACGCATTTAATATGGGCTGTTTTGAAAATCAGTTTCTAGTCTAATACAGATGCAGAAGTCACCAGAATTGTAGGCAGTTTGTTAATTTTGTTTGGGGACTGCACCTCATATGTTCTTTGAGGGATCTGATAAACTTCTACAGGAGTTGGGTGGTAACCTTCAGTAAATTTAAGCTCCCATTGCACAAAGTCACTAATAAGGTTGCATGTGGTAATTGTTGCAGTTTCAAGTATAGGCATTCCACATACCAAAGATTTGTAAGTCTTTAAGGTTTTTCCATATTTTCTAGTTTTCTTGTGGTAGCAATTTCTCAAAAGAGAGTCTGAGATTACAGTTACTGTTTGTACCTTTTGTTTTAAATCTTTGTTTCCTTGTTGAAGTTGTTAAACCCTTTTTTGTGTTCACAACCATTCCTACCTCATTTCCATCTGCTTGCTTTTCAATCATAGATAATTTAGAGTCAGGTTTAATGTCCATTTTAAGCAGCATTTTAATATATGGATTGTGAAAATAATACTATAGTAAAGCATACAAACTTTTCCCCCGTAATACAGAGCTCTGAAAAGTGATAATAGCACTGTTCTGAAGTGATAATAGTATCATTCACAGTTCGTAATAGCATTGTTCGCTGCTCTGAATGATACTATTATCACAAAACCTATACAGCACAACCGCACGACTATCCAAATCACTGATGCTCCCAAACATCAATCAAGTATTGACACTCAAACCACAGCTCATCATTGGCTGCTTTCTGTCTGTGGGCATCCTAAACAGTTTCGAAAACATGGTGGTGGACTTTTAGCGAAAGTATACAGAGTCCACGATACTTCCTCGTTTTATTTTAATTCAAAAAAAGGATTTATCTGGCTGATCCTGCACTTCCACCCCTGAAAAAAAAAAAGGTAAGAGTTAACAAAAACAAACTGTTTTGTCACACTGTGTGTGTGTGTGTGTAGGGCAATGGGGGTGGGGGAGCGAGACAGAGTGAGACAGTGTCACTGCCAGAAAGTGCGGCGGTCAGCTATGACCCAGACAGAGTCCTTAACAAAATAACGCAGATAAAAACCCCAACTCAGATCCATATATTAAAAAAAATTAAAGATAGGTCACTGGACATTACCAGTGTAGTACCATCTTCATATTTTGGACACAGGAACCTCTCAATGGAATTACTCACTGGTAATGCCCAGTGACCTATCCATTATTCTATTGTAATGGGGCAATTGAAACCATAATTTGATGCCCTCAAATGCATAATGTTTTTTAAATAACTGGTACTGGAGTCAGTTCATCCTTTGATTCAGAGCCGAGTACACCAGCTGCTCCAGACACCACCCTAAGCTTCCTCTTCAGCTCAGCATTTTCCACCACAGAGGACAGAACAGGTAAACTAGTAGTAGATAATGTGGCTTTTCAAAATGTTTCCTCCATAGAATCATCCTTGTCAGCAACTTTGTCAGCAGTTGAAGTTTGAAATGAACTTTTGGCTAGACTATTTCTAACTCTGGCAAGGTCTCGAGCCAGTGTCCCACAGGGTTTGGTTCTCGGCCCCTGTCTTTTTTTCAAGCTTTTATTGATGATTTGACCAACCTTTGTCTTTTCTTTACAATAAAATATGCAGACGATGTAAAGATAGGGGAACCAGGCTCTAACTTAGATCAGATATCTTGCATTCAGCATGATCTCGACATCGTATCTAATTGGATTGACAAATGGGGTATGAAACTGAACACTACTAAGTGTAAAGTTATGCATTTGGGTTCCAAGAATTCAAATTCCCAATACATAATGGATGGTTCAACACTGTGTGTCACTACTGATGAGAGAGACTTGGGAATCACCATTTCAAATGACTTAACATATTCCAAACATTTGTATTCAGTAATTAGTTCATCTAATAAAGTTGTTTGGTCCATCTTATGTAATATTAGATCTCGAGACCTGAGGTGTTATTGCCCCTGTGTAGGTCCTATGTCCGATCTCACCTTGAGTATGCATCACCGTTATGGTGTCCATTTAAAAAAATGGATAGTAACTCTCTTGAAAAAGTACAGAGAAAATATGCTAAAAAAATATCTGGTCTTGAATCAACTTCCTATGAACATAGGTTAGACACTCTAAAACTTATGCCTTTTACTACTAGACGCCTGAGAGGTGACCTTCTTTTTTTATATGACACTGTCCATGATCCGTACGTTATGACTGAGTTAGGTCTTTCTTTCAGGTCATCTACACTGGATACTAGAGGACACCCTCTTAAGTTGATTGGCAAATCTTTTATACACAATAATCGGATGTTTTTCTTTACCTTGAGAGCCATTGGACCATGGAACAAACTTTCATCTGCTCTAGTTACTAGTAACGCTAAAGATATTTTTAAACAATGTTTCAACAAGTTCATTTTGTCTGGGTATAACTTATCATATTATTCTTTGGCCTAGCATAAGAGCATTATGGGCCTCGGCCTACTAGCTCTTTTTCACCATCTTAGTATGAACTTGTAGGAATAGGTGGATTACTGGACTGGGGGCAGCATTGCTCACCTCAATGAGCTGCACACACCTGGAGACTTCTGGGAACTCAGCAAGGAATTTGTCCATGGGGCAAGACTTTCCCCACTTGTCCAGATTCTGGAGGACTGATAGGGAAAAATGAGGTATTTTCTTCTTCTCTGCCTCTTGTAAGCATTTTCACTCCTTTTTACTTAGTTTCAGTTTAATATCTTGTTCCTCTATTCTCTAGGTTGTAAATGAAAGCAATTCAGCAATTCTTTATAGAAACATAGAAACATAGACTTTGATGGCAGATAAGGACCACTTGGCCCACCCAGTCTGCCCATGTGCCTACCTATTGGATAAGCTGCAGATTCTAGTTAACCAACAGCCTACTTCCTGCAACCCTGCACTATAATTGCCTTAAGTCTGTCCCATGCATGTTTGAATTCCCCCACTGTTTTAGACCCCGCAACCTCTCCAGGAAGGTGGTTCCATGCGTCCACCACTCTCTCAGTGAAAAACAAATTCCTCATATTACCCCTGAGCCATCCCCTCTCTATCTTTAAATTGTGCCCCTTTGTTCTTACACATCTCTTTTTCTGAAAGATGCTACCCTCCTGGACTTTGTTGATTCCATTGAGGTACTTAAAAGTTTCTATCATGTCCTCTCTGTCCCTCCTTTCATTAAGGGTATACATATTAAGCTCTCTCAGTCTCTCTCTCTCTTCTTATGTTTTCTGATGTAGACCCTGCACCATTCTAGTTTGCCCTCCTCTGGACTGCTTCCATCCTGTCTATGTCCTTGCGTAGATGAGGTCTCCAAAACTGCACGCAGTACTCCTTATGGGGTCTCACCAACTGTCTGTACAGAGGGATAACCACTTCCCTTTTTCTACTTGTGATGCCTCTCCCTATGCATCCCAGTATCCCCCTGGTGCTCCTTACCAACTTCTCACATTGCTTACCCACCTTTAGGTCTTCTGATATGACTATCCCCCAGGCCCCTTTCCATTATTGTTGTTGTTAGTACCTCCCCTGCTATTGTGTACTCTTCTCCTGGATTTTTATTTCCCAGGTGCATTACTTTGCACTTCTTTGCATTGAATATAAATTGCCATATGTCTGACCATTCCTTCAACCTTTCCAAGTCCCTTCTCATCCTTTCTACCCCCCTTGTGTATCAAGTCTGTTACAGATCTTTGTGTCATCTGCAAATAGGCATACTTTTCCTTCCAGACCCACTGCAATGTCACCTATAAAGATGTTAAAGAGGACTGGACCCAGTACTGAGCCCTGAGGTACTCCACTAGTAACCCCCCTTTCTTCAGAATGTGTTCCATTCACTATTACCTTCTGTGTCCTGTTGTACAGCCAGTTTGCTACCCAGGCTACCACCCACTAGTGGCTTTAAGTTTGGCATTCTGAGAGCAAAGAGAATGCAGCTGCCCTCATGAGACAATCATGGATTATTTTTGCTGTATTGATATGTTCTGTAGTTACATGAAGCAAGGTATGAAAACTGTATGGACATTCTACTGTCATGTTAAGCATTCATTTAAAAAAGGCATTTCCAACAATAATGGTTTCATGTTAGCCCTATTCATAGATATTAGCTTTAGAGAGAGCTTACACTGGAACCATTAAGGAGAAAAGCTTTTTTTTTTAAATGAAATCTTGGTGTCATGTCAACATGTTCATTTCATTTCGATACAGCTTTTATGTACTGATGTGTCCAAATGTATCAACACACTCTCATCACACATTTTTACTACAGTGATATGTGTTGACTCATATCAATACTTGTAAGCTATTTCAGTATGGCTCTTTTATGTAGCAATGAATCCAAACCTTCTTTTTAATTGCAATCCACAGCCCTAACATTAATTTAAAGTAACTTTTAAAGTTTGGTAAACCTAACAATAACACTTTCTAAACATGCTTTCCATAAAAGGGGCAAATGTAGGAACCATTAGGGCTTTGAATGCTTAACTTTTTTTTCAAATGAAAACTTGAATTTAGGTTGACAGAACTATATCATATCAATATAGCTTCCACATATCAGTTCATGCACCATGAATGGAGTGTACATATTCTAGTGGACACTGTTAACCCCCTTAGGCCTTAAAGTATCCCTAATTAAAAAGAAATGTGTTAAAACATAAGTTGATAGGGCCACCAAGGGATGTCTCTTTTGGTATTAGAGACACTGAGCGTGTCGTTTAGGTGAGTGGACCGTGAAGCAAAGTTGAGGGTTTCAGTCAACCAGACCTCACGAGAGGTGTCTCTTATACCGTAAGCAACACCAGGTGGAAGCCCTATTAACTTATTCCAAATTACTCTAGTTTGGCTTCAATGATGCATAATATGTTTAGAAACTTTAAAGCCTTTCATTATTAATTATACAATGGCATTTAAAAATCCTGAAACCTGACTGGCTGTCTGCCCTTGGCAACAGTGAGACTATCCTGGCACAACCTCACTGTATCAAGTGCAGACAGTCAGGTGACCTCCTCACATCAGCATCTGTCAAAAAAATTAATCCTCACCTCACACAGCTTTCTGTCAAGAGCTCCCTGACAGCAGTGACATTTCAACTCCTCAGTGAAAGCCTTCTTGACAACATGTTCGGCCCTGCAGAAGAGCCCTCTTCTTCCTCACAAACAGCAGTGAGTAACAAATCTGAGGAGAAAAAAAGACATTTAAACCTGTCAAGAAAAGAACTTGATAAGCTGAAAATGGAAACGACGCTACAGTGGTAGCCATAGACATTGCCAGCTATTTCCAGATATTTCGCAAAATTTCTGAAGCGTCTTTTTCTGCTGCCCTTACTGTTTAAATGCAGAAAGCATCAGATTTTTTGGAAATATCACATAAATTTCGGAAAATAGCCGGCAGTGTCTGTGGCTGCTACTGTAGCACCAGAAAACAAACTAACTGGTCAGTGAAAGTTCTGAGAGACAGGCTGATTGAAAAAAGTGTAGAAATCAATTTTAAAACTATAACAGCAACTGAATTAAACAAAGTGCTAAGGGAATTTTATGCCACAGTGAGAAACAGTGATGGGAAGCCATACAATATATTTAGTTTTGTGGGTCTCAGAGCTGGCATAAAGTATTTCTTGAATGAGCTACCACTCAGCAGAGCTCTAAACATGATGCAGGATACTGAATTCCAGAGTTCAAACAACGTATCTGCAGGGTCCTGAAGAACTTAAGGAGACAGGGACAAGATAAAACCAAACACCACCCAGCGACCAGTAGCAGTCACCTTCAAGAACTTAGAGAAAGTGATGTTTTAAATCCTGAAACTGCAGCAGGACTTATGCGCTGTGTATGGTTAGAATTGTAGCTACACTTCACCCGCAGAAGCTGTGAAGAGCAAAGATTACTCACACCAGAGTCTTTTGAAGTGGTCACAGATTAACAAGGATTAAAGCTTGTGGCAATAACCTTTAATGAAAAACTAAAAACCACCCCAGCCACACAGATCGTGAATGCTGCAACCTACAAGGGGCTATGTTTGAGCTGGCGGGCATCCTCTGTGCCCAGTTTGGTGCTTCAAAAAGTACATCAGTAAACTCCCACCCCAGGCACCAGCACTGTTCCTGCACCCCTGTTGCAAATCCCAAGAGCAGCTAAATCTAGAGCAAGTGTGGTACTCTATGGAGCCGATGGGAGTCAACTATCTCGCCACCATGCTCCCTTGAATCTGCAAAATGGCTAGACTAGACACAATGGCCTAGATATTCAGACTGCACCTGGCAGTGGTGCAAGCATGGGCACAGTACAACTGGGATGCACTGGGGCCAGGACCAGGTGATATTCAACGGTGATGCACCATAGCGCAGCACCACTGAATATGGCACAGACAGCACATAGCACAGTGGCACTGTGCAAGTGCAAGTCACAGATAGGGAGCACAGGGATGCACCAATGCGAATGTATAATAGCAATAATGCATGACAGGGCGTGGCTTGTGCTGGGATAACCTCACTTCTGGAGTTGGTGGACGCACTCGGCCTTTGGCCTCATGCCCAACCACCCCAGGCATGAGGTTATCCCAGCACGACCCACACTCTGTCATGCATTATTGCTTAAATTTACTTGCTGTCCCCTCCCCTGGCACTGAAGTGGAACGTTCTCCCCCTAACACTCTTGCATAACAGCACACTGTAGACAAGATAAGATGTATAGTGACTCTGTGTGCTCATTGGCTAAAATCATGTTAGTGATTTATAATTGTTCACATTCTGTAGATACTGTTGATGTGGCTGGGAGTTTGATTAGGATCCCTTTCTTCTTTTAAAAAGTGAGAAACAGACTGCTCACCATACTGGTGTTACCACACAAAAATATGTTTGATTACATTCCTTAATCAACTCCCACTGCATCTTTCCTGGACCTGGGAACACCCCATGTCACAGTCTAGTCTCTCACTATGCAGTGGAAGGAGAGGACGCAATGCATAATGAGTGGCTGCACTGTTTGGAGTTTCCCTCATGTTCAGGAAGTGTGCAACAAGAGTACAGCAAGTGTCTGAAACACGACAAAGTTGGGCACAACTATACCATTCCAATGCATTTCAGTTCTACTAAGGAAGAAGGCAACCAATAACATCAATGGATTTTAGAGAAGGTAAGCAATCACAAAATGTGGCTTTTTAACTAGAAATAATATGGGGCAAAAAAGGTTGACAGTGTTTCTTTAAATATGAAGGGAAATCTTCACAAAGTCTAAGAAATCATAGATAATGTAACAAAAAAAATGATAAATTGTATAAATACTAGGTTCAGGAATTTCTCAATCCATTGTACATAATGCATCATAAAGATATCTATTTTAAAATGCAGCAACAAACTTTAACATGTATTTAGTCCATTTAAAATAGATCAGAACAGTTTCACCTGAAGATGGCCTGGAGTAGGCCTAAAACTGTGTACTGAAAAGGTCTTGTAGAACCAATAAAAGGTATCAAATTACTGATATTGGAGTCTATTCAAAAAGCCTATGCACCACGTATGCGGTAATAGGCATGTCCATGACTGAATGTCATGCAGTGGGGTCTAGTGAACCCCTGGCAGCATTCACGACAGGAGAGATTGCGCCTTGCACACCAAATCCCCCAGCTTCCCACACAGCTATGTGCTGCAGATGGTCTGGGGGCATGCCCACTCTCTGCACCACTTATCAAGGAAGAGAGTTAGCACAGAGCGCTGGGTGAGGGGGGTGCAAGTTTTGCGGGGGGAACCCTGCCGTAACTGTTACATGCCCCTGCCTATGACATCTGCCAGTGCTGGTGAGGTATTGGCTTCCCCCCACTGTGCTGCCCCAGCCCACTTAGCTGCATGGTAGGGCTGGGGGAAACCATTTGGGCACTTGCCCATACCTGTGGAACTCCTGGCACCCACACCTGCCCAGAATCCCCCACTCACATGGAGCAGGAGAATCGACTACAACATTCAGACAGGGCATCCCATGGGATGCCTGCTGGTGCTCTGTGATCCTCCCCCCCATGCAGCTGCTCATCTGGTGTCTGGGCCGCAGACACCAGCCTGTGGGTGCTCACAGTTATGAATATCATGCAGCCTGCACCTGTCTGGAGCCATCTACATACAGGCATTATATGTGCATTTCATGCATATAACCTATCCCTTTGCAAATAGGGCCCATTGTCTATATGTCAGCATATTTTTTAAAAATGTATATATAAAAACGTACCATACTGCTCCATGCGGAGGATAATGCTTGGTACAATTGTGATAATTGCAAATTGAAAGGCTCATGGTTTTCAGGTAGTAGTTTTATTACTACCTTTTTTTAATCAATACCTGAAAGCTGATGTTTTTCATTATGAAAAGGGAAGCTAGCCTGTAGAAGAATCACTGAAGAGCAACAAAGATTTACTCAACCAGGATTGAGGAAAAAACACAAATCTCCAAAGGGTCACTTTATCAAGCCTTTATTTGCTCAGACTCAATAAAGTGCAAAAACAGGGCTGCAATGGTCAGAAGAGCACAACAGTGAAGATGCCGACAGTGCTTCAAGCTACATTAGCTTTTCATCAGAGGTGGGCTTGGATTGTTGACTCAGTGCTCTTATACTTACAATTTAAAGAAGTGAAAAGTGCTAAGTGCTATTAAAATGAGTTACAGTATGATTCCCAACCGGTCTATCAAAATTCATAAAATTATTACTTGCATAAATCAAAAAAATAATTTTACTGTATTTGTGCCAGAAAGGCTTGGCAAAGTGATAGTTTGTAGACAGATTTTTTTCCTTCAGTCCCACTCACAGTCGAAAGCATCTGTGCTGTTTTGTTATCGTTTTTTTTTTTTTATTATTATTATTTATTTGTTATATCAGAAGGCATTTGAGCATGAGCTCTGTTACAAAGGTTCCACGTCAGGGTGGACAAATAATACAAGACACAAATACAGTAGTTACAGGGTTCAGCACATACATAATAGTTACAGGGTTCAGCAGATTAGGCAATTAAAGAGCAGTACATGAGAATTATGGACAAACAGTGGAAAACAAAGTGATTGTAGGAGGATTCAGACTATGTCTAGGATGATGCTCTGGGTAGCTCAGCCCTGGAAACCACCAAAATCCATTGATAGACTATGGTTGAGAAAGTGGGTGGGGGGTTTGGGGAGAGGAACTCAGCAACCAGAGCTGCTTGGCAGCATTATCCTCCTATGACAGTGTTTGCATCCAGTCAGAATGTTTTAAACAGAAAGAGGACAACTGCACTAAGAAGCCATGGAAATACTTTGGCACAGTAGAGTGTGGGTTGTAGCAGCATGTGATAACCACGTGCACAAGTGCGTTATGAAGCACAAACCATTTATGTCTGGTACTTTCAACAACCTGGAAGCACATGTATTACTTAACCCACAAGCTGATGTGTCATATTGAGCTTACAGAATGGGTGCAGAAAGAATATAAAATTAAATAATAAAACACTATTTAAGATTTAAAATGCCTAAATATAAGTATACCCTCACTGATTTAAAAAGTCCCTTTGTTCAGCACTACACGATGCAATTTGTTTGTGATACTTACGTTTTTCACATGCCATGTAAATGATAAAAGTCTCTCCAAGTCCTCTGTATTTAAAATGTATTTAAAGTATTGCCCCATACTTGATTTTTTTCTACCGTTCCAGTGTATATCTGTCTCCCCAGAATTGAAGTTTGAGGATTGTTCACACAGAGTTTTCCCATCACACATATCTGCTGAAACACGCTTCCCAAATCCTCCCCTGTACCTTGTTTCGTTGAAATTGCATTGCATTTAATTTTACTAAGCAGTTTTCCAAGTCTCCAACTTCTCTGTCTGACGAAGGTTGCTAGATGTGACCGCTGTTAGTGACTACAACTCCCAGAGGCCCCCACACGCTGTTGACTTTCAGTACCACTGGGACCATACAAGTGCCTCTGGGAGCTGCTGTCTCAGAAGTCTGTACAGTTCTCAGTTCAAACAAACCACAGGAGAGGATTTGGATGAAGGGTTTTTGTAGCTGGATGAGATGAAAACATTTTTTGTTAACAATTTTCTTAAATTCCAAATAGGCAGTCAACAGGCAAATAATTAAGCAATAATACACTCCAGGGTGTGGTATATCATGAGATATCATCATGCATTGGGTGTGTTGTGAGGCACAAGGCAACACCATTTGAACTCAGCCACCACAGAAGTAGCAATATGGCACAATATAACACACCCTGGAGTGTACTGTTGCACTTATAAAATGACTCCAGTGTTTTAGGAAATGGCTGGTCTTGGTAATCAGTTTTGGACCATGATGATAAACTGAGATATCATCACAGGTCAAGGACTATTTTGGTCAAACTGCTTACAGGATTTCTCCTCTCTGGTTTATAATATTAAATAAAATGTGGAACAAAACAATTGAGAAACAGCTGATAAATGGTAGGGGGGCTTGTGCAGAGATTTGGGGGGGTTTAGATGGAGTGGGAAAATATCTATAAATAATATTTTGTGGGAATAAATTTGACTGCTGTTTTATATTTGAAAATTCTGAAGGTGGTCCAGTGATCTGTGCCAGGTGATTATTCTGGCTGCTGAACAGAGTCTGAAACCATGGGTTGTTGTATCCTACATGACTTCATTTCTGTGTGTCTCACCAAGCCACATCCATATACTTAGCCTCAAACCCTGCCCAATGCATCATGGGTATGCAAATTCTTGTATAGGAACAAGCTGACAAGGCTTTACACACCACCACAGTTGCCTTTTAGACAGGCTTTTACATGATACTTTGTTTTTGGCTTGAGGTTTTCGAGTACATTCATGTACAGTAGTTTGGAAAGCATTTGTATATATTTTTTCTCCTTGCATCCTTTTTGGATACTACATACTATCCTTCTTCCAAACTGCCTTTCCAGAATGCTACTTCTGAGTGTTGCAGATGCCTCATTTTCTCTGGGGCTGACCTGGTTGTAGCTTGAGATAGGGACTGCACTGAACTGAGGGGTCCCATAGGATGCAACACATCTGTTTAGTTTGTCACTCTCACTCAGAGCTGGAACAACAGTAAAAACATGATTAAATGAGCACTTTTGTTTCTGTTAAGCCTTGTCAGCCTGCCCTAACACAGAGGTATCGCATACCAATGATACTTTGCACTGGGTGGGAGTGTCTAGTGTGTATTCATGAAGTTTGAAGGCACCACCAGAAACCAAATAATTCAGATGATTGTTGTCTTGCATCTATTTTAGATCCAACACACTGTTCCTATTCCAAACTGCTTCTTCATCTTCCTCCACCAATCTGCCACCACAGGACACCATCTCTAACTTTACTAGATGCCTGATAAGCACATGAGTTTGACATCTTTTTGGTCAGGACACAGGAGAGACCCCTAAAATTTTTAGAAAGACCTTTGGAACTGTACACTTGTGCCTTGGATAGTGGAAAACATGACAGAGGGATCAATAGGGTTCTATGTCATAATAGCGATTGCTGAACAGCGATTGTTATTATGGCAAGTGTACATCACTGAAAAGCAAATTGGCGGTATACATTGACCATCGAACTGAAACCAGGCAACCAGAAGTGTTTTTTGCAGGGGGAGTGACTGAGACCCCCACTCACAGGGGGCTTTACCCCCCACAGCCCCAGAATTAGGATTCCTAACTCTGGGGGTGTGCATGTCAGGGAGGGGGCACAAATTTGGCAGGAAAAAAATTTTAAGACCGGGAGCTGCTGCCTGCAGCAAAATTTAGTCCCTCCTGTCCTCAGCCCCGAATCCAGTACCTGCTGTACCAGAGCCAGCCTCACTCACCACCACAACACACAGCTGGCTCAGCGGCAGCAGGGACAGTTACTGTACATAACCCTTTTCCCCATCCCACCCCTTCCCCTCACCATTCCCTTTTTCCTGTCGCTTTCCCTTACCCTCACAGTAGAACCAATCGCTACCCTTGTGGGTAGCCCATTCCAATGGCGCTGAATATGGAGTTGCCGTCTTGATGGTCGCCCATATTCTGGCCCTATTATCACTGGATACCAATCAACATAGATTTGTTGAAGCACTTAACATGATTGTCCATAGTTTGCTGACAAATGGATTGGAAGGGATGGGGCTGTCTTTAAAGAGACACTGTCAACCACCTTAGGCCTCAAAGTGTCCCTAGTTTAAAAAATACATTTAATAACTGATCACTTTCCATCGATATTGCTGATGTAAATGGTAGTTTGAATCTGATTTATTTTTTCTTTTTAAAAGTGAAAAACTGACAGTCCACCATTCTGGTGTCACCACAAAAAATGTGTTTGTTTACAACCCTTGACCAGTTCCCACTGTATCTTTCCTGGACTTGAGACCACAGTCAACAGAGCTAGTCATTCATGATGCAGTGGAAGGAGAGGGGATTACTGCATCATGAGTGGCTGCACTGTTTGGGGGTGTTCCTAATGTTTAGGAAGTATGCAAAAAGAGTAGATCAAGGCTTTGAAACAAAACAAGATATGGTTTAATTACACCCTTAGCATCTATTTCAGTTCTACTCAGAAAGGAAGCAGATAAAATAATCAGCAACATCAATACATTTTAGAGAGGGCAAGCAATCAGAAAATATGGGTTGTCAGCTAGAAATAATATGATGCAAAAAGGGTTGACAGTGCCCATTTAATTATGCAAAACTGGTTTCCTCACTTTTTGACTAACAGAGCAATGGGTAAAGATCTGTAACGTGTACAGTATATATAATGCTACATTTTTGATGTAGGGGTCCCATGGGAGGCCATTTTGGGTCCTTTATTATTCAGCTTTTGCATGATCTAACTTCTCCAACAATCTCCTGACTGTAGGCTGATTCTTTAAGCTGATGATGCCGTCATCTTTACTGGAGATGGTAACTTGCCTGCTCTGTCAGATCTCTTCCAAAGAGATTTTAGTAGGGTGTAGCAGTGGATTATTATCAAGCAATTACATTTTTTTTTACAATTTTTGGCCAAGAAAAACACACTAAGCCAAAACTTGTTTCCAGATGCATCCTGGGAGCACAGGAAAGTTAAATTACTTGCTCATGTTCACACAGAATGCCAATGGTGGCTGTGGGATTCAAACACAGCTCTCCGGGTTTGCAGCTCAGTGCTCTTAGCCACTACACTATACTGCCTCCCCAAGAATGAACCAATGAAAAGAAAAGTTATGATTTTTGATAAGAATTAAAAGGTAATAGTTAATTACTTCTAGTCATTCTTGGAGGGGAACTCATAGAACAGGTCAAGGTTTTCAAATACTTTAGTTTGTACCTTAACCGTGCACTGTCATACGTTCCCCATGTGGACCTTCTGGTTAAAACTGTAAATATAAGTTTTGGTTTGTTTAAATAAAAAAGCCGTAATATTAATGCTATGAACAGGAACTCTGCAGTAAAGCACTATATTCTATTAATAGTTGACTTTAAATTGGTAGTCTATAGTGGTGGCTGCCAGAAAACTCACTGTGAGGGTTCACAGGGCCTTAGGTAAGGCCTGTTGATTTGTTGACTGAAACACAAAAAAAGCTGCTACTGGAGCCCTGGTGCCATGGTTATGCATGACGACAAGAAAAAATGAAAACCTTGGCACACAGAGAACGGATAAATAGATTATTTAAAATGAGGGCTGTGCACAGACATGACTCAGCGTTTCACCTAACGGCTTTATCAAGAGTGGTAGGTGCCACCTAGAGTGCTGTATAAATAACAATTAAAGGCTCAATTCCAAAATAGTGACTGCAGTGTAATGAGTGTGTAAGTGTCAATAATAGACTAACATTAAAGAATAAAAATAGACAATAAATATTAAAAAAACAAATTTAGGTAGATATTCCTGATGAATCCACAATTCATAAGTGCTGGTAAAAGATCAAAACGCATGTTGCAAATAAATCCAGAAAGCATCTTGGTAGATACAAAAAGATAAAACATTTTTAGATTAAGACAGACATTACAATCAACCATCTTAGTTATAAAATGGGGTTAATTCCACTCGATCATTAGAGCTCAACAAATATGTCTACAGTAACATGATCCATGTTCCCATTGGTAATGGCCCTCATATGATCACCCGCCCTTTCCTTCAATTTGTGTTTTAATATTCCCCATGTAATACCTGCCACAACAACATGTGGCTAGATAAATATTGTGGGAACTGTCACAATTAATACATTTTCTGATCTCTATGATTGCACCATACGAGGGATTAACTAAAGATGATCCATCCCTCATCACTGGGCTGGATTTACAATGCCCACATCATCGATTTCCACTGGGGGGGGGGTGGTGGAAGCCAAGTTTGTATCTTTCTCACTGCTTGCACACTGTGTATAATGCTGTCTCCTAGACTAGTTGCCCTCCTATATACTATTCTGGGTAGTCTATTAACAAAAGCCTCAATTTCTGTTCTATCTGTAGGATATCCCAATGTTTCAGCAAGATCTGGTGTTGAGCTCTAATGACCCAGGGGCACATCAGCTTGCATTTATGGGCATTCAGACAGTATACACACTGGGCCCAGAGGTGGGGATCTAGATTTAGTGTTGGCACAATGGGAACATTTTGGGGGGGGGATTTTTAATCTCCAGGCAATTAGTTTCCTGGGATTAAATGATCAAGTGGAATTAACCCCATTTTTATAAGTAAGATGGCTGAGTATGGTATCTGTATTATTCTATTTTTTTTTACTTTTTGCAGATACCAAGATGCCGTCTGGATTTATTTGTAATATGCATTTATTCTATTGCCAGCAGTTACGAATTGCGAAATTGTCAGGAATATCTATCTAAATTTGTTTTTCAATATTTATTGTTAATTTTTGTTCCTTAATGTTAGTTTATTATTCAGCACAGATACAACCATTACACTGCTGTTACTGTTTTGGGATTGTGCCTTTAATTGCTCACTATTTATACAGCTTTCTTCACGGCACCAACCACTCTTGATAAAGCTGTTAGGTGAAACATTCTGAGTCTTGTGTGTGTACCTTCCTCACTTTAGCTAAATCTATTTGTCTGTCCTCTGCGTGCCAGTTTTTTTGGTTTTTCCCCTATTGATTTGTCCTTGATGAAGCATTAATTCTGTGCTAACCTCCAGACAAACCTTAGTACCCCAGCTAAATTCTGGAAAGTAATCTGCTCCCTTTTCGACCCCCCACCCCATCCAGTCCATTCCCCCTATCCTCATGGTCTACAGTTCACCTGTTTATGACCCTCCCTATTGTTTCTCATTCCAATGAGTTTTTCACTACCTGTGCAGTCATTCTCACCCCCCCAGGCTCTCTCCCCCCTGCTCCTGGTGGATTCTCCAGCAAGAGATGAAGCCATACTGGACCTGGTTCTAACAAATGGGGAGAGAGTTACAGAAACAGAAGTAGGGTGCCACCTGGAGAATAGTGACCATCGTGTGATCAGATTCAACATTATAACTACAGAGGACACTAGCCACTTCAGCATCAGGGTCATAGATTTTAGAAGAGGTGATTTCCAGAGAATGAGGCAAAGCATAGCTGGGATCTTAAAAGAAGTTCAGGGGGAAGGGGTCAAAGAAATCTGGGAAAATATAAAGGGCACTTTCAGGAAGGTGACAGACCAAAACACCAGAAAAATAAGCAAAGCAAAAAAGAAAAGAAATCCACTATGGTACTCTAAGGAGGTGGCAACCATAGTTATGGAAAAAAAGGCAGCCTACAAGAAATTCAAGGTAACAAAGAAAGAGGAAGACAGGGAATTATACAGGAAGAAATTAAAAGGAGGTAGGTAAAGTAATAAGGATGGCATATGCACAAACTGAGATGAGGATAGCAGAAGGTGTAAAAACAGGGACAAGACCTTTTTTAGGTACATAAGGGAAAAAAGGAAGGAAAAGGGGGAATAGTAAAGCTAAAGGTAGAAGAGGGGAACCTAGAAGAGGGGGATCGGGAAAAAGCTGAAATCCAAAACAAGTACTTCTGCACTGTGTTTACAGAGGAGAAGAAGGAAATGGCCCAGCCCTAAAAAAGACTAGCACACCAGAAATAGGGGTTGATGCAGACCCCTTTACAGCAGACCAAGTCTTGAAGGTGCTAAATAATCTGAAAATAGACAAGGCCTTGGGGCCTGATGACATGCACTCCAGAATCCTAAAAGAACTAGGGAAATAACTTGCAGCACCATTAGCAAAGCTGTTCACCAAATCACTGGAGACTGGAGAGGTGACATTAGATTGAAAGAGGGCAGCAGTGGTCCCACTCCATAAATATGGTACCAGTGAAGAGGTAGGGAATTACCGACCAATGAGCCTCACTTCTGTGGTGGGGTAGAACACAGAGAGTGCAGGTAAATGGCACACTATAAGTAGAACAGAGGGTAACCAGCAGGGTTCCCCAGGGCTCCATACCAGGGCCTCCGCTTTTCAATATATTTACAGCAGACATAGCATAGGAGCTCGAGGGGAAGGTGTGTCTGTTTGCAGATGACACCAAGATAAGCAACTGGGTAGACTCCCCAGCGGGGCAACTAAAATGAAGGCAGACCTAGAGAAGCTGGAGGAGTGGTCTGCAGCATGGCAGCTGAACTTTAACACCAAAAAAGCAAAGTCATGCACATAGGAAGGGGAAACGCAAAAAAGGAGTACTTCTTGGGGGGGTGGGGAGTGAAACTAGCAACAACCAGTCAAGAGCAAGACCTAGGGGTCATTATATCAGATGACCTAAAAGTGAGTTGACAATGCGAGAAGGCAGCACTCAAGGCCAGTGGCAATTTGGGATGCATCAGAAGCAGAATCACAAGCTGGAGGAGGGAGGTCGTACTGCCATTGTATAGGGCATTGGTCTGCCCCCACCTGGAGTACTGTGCCCAGTTCTGGAGACCACACCTTAGAAGGGACATTGACAGAATGGAGATGATATGAAGAACAGCAGCAAAAATGATACATGAAATACACACAATTCCATATGAGGACAGGCTGAAGGAATTAAACATGTACTTTCTGGAGCAAAGGAGGGAGGGGGGACATGGTCTAGACTTTCAAGTACATCAAGGGGACAAATAAGGTCCAGGTTCAGGAACTATTCAAGGCCAATGAGGGCAGCAGAACACGGTGTCATCATCTTAAACTAAAAGGAGGCAAGTTCAGAACCAATATTGGAAAATTCTTCTTCACAGAGATGGTGGTCGATGCCTGGAACAACCTACCATCAGAGGTCATAGGGGCAAAAACACTGGTGGAGTTCAAGAACACATTAAATAAGCAGAAAGGTATAATACAAATGAGGGGGTAGCGAGGAAGGGGTAGTAAGAACACCATAGGCAGACTAGATGGACCTCAAGGTCCCCTTCTGCCGTCACTTTCTATGTTTCTGTTTGCCCTTTCCTCACTGTCCATCCCTCCCTGGTTTTCCATTTTCCCCTGTCACTATCCAGAAAACCCTGTGTGCCCTTTCTTCCTTCAACCTACTAAACACTATCACTGACAGGCTTGATCCAAACTCTTCCACCTACTAGGAGAATTAAACGGTTCACTCATAGAGTGGTTGCTATGTGAAATTCTTTACCAGAAAAGGTAGTTGCATGTAAAACCATGTAAGCCTTTAAACATGCATTGGATATGCACATGGGCGATCCAACATGTAGGTACCACCACTGAACAGTAGTGAGTTACAATAGGTCTATGACCTCCCAACTCATAGCACACCTATGAACCTATAAATTTCTCACCTTCTGCCAAAGAATCTCCTCTTACTCACCTGCTCAACCTATCATTTTCCTTCTGCACTGTTCCCCTGTCCTGGAAGATGTCAGAGTAATTCCACTTCACAAAGGAGGTGAACCCTTGTCACCTGGCAACTTTTGCCCAATTTCCCTCCTCCACTCCCTCTCAAAGCTGCAATAGCAACTTGTCAATTACAGACTTTCTGACTACATCTGATCCTCCAACTTCCTCTCTCCCTTTCAGTCTGGCTTCTGGAAGCACCATTCCACCATCTCCTCACGCTGTGTGTCACTGATTCTATCCTCTCCAGGATAGATCGGGGCAAATCACAGCTGCCATTTTCATTGCTCTGGCCAAAGCCTTCAAATTCCTGTCCCATCCCTGCCTCCTAAACAAGCTGAGCTCTGCTGGTCTTTGAGTTTCCACTGTTGACTGGTCCATTCATATCTCATATTGGTACAGGTTGGAGGTGTCCTGGCACCACATCTTTCCATCCAGGCTGGGGTTCCCCTGGGCTCTATCCTTCTCCATTTTCATCAGTGACCTACCCTCTGCATGCACAAACTTGCATATTCACATGTATGTTGATGACACAGTCATCTTCACCTCTGGTCCACTTCTTCCCATTGAGGTTGAGGTACCTTGAGGCTCCATCCTAGGTCAAATCATCTTCTCCATTTTCCTCAATGACCTACCCTCTTCCTGAGCCAACTCACTTATTTACATGTATGCTGATGTCAGAGTCATCTTCACCTCTGGTCCCATTACCATTATCTTGGAAGATCTGCTCCAGCAAGACTTACATAATTTTCTACACTGGTGCCAATGTACCCAACTTAGGGTCAATACTTAAAAAACAGTGTCCATGACCTTTGGCACCAACCAGAAACTTGCCAGACTCCTGACTCTCCCAGCTTTCTCCACACTGGATTGCTCCCCCTTGAAGCGGTGCAGTTCTTCAAGTAAACTGGTGTGTGGCTGGACAGCAAACTTGACTTCTCAGACCATATTAACACCATCAATGCAAAACTTCACCCCATGCTAAGTGACTTGCACTGCAACAATGGCTGCTTATCTTTTCATTGTCTGCAGTGAGTGTATATTACCAAAATGGTGCTTCCTGTCTTTGACTACATGGATGTGGTCTGTGACATTGCCCCCACCACTTCTCTTGCCAGACTGGACACCCTCTGTAATGCCTTTTGCAGCTTTGCCACTAATCCCCCCTTTGCTGTCACCACTGCTCCCTTTACTCCTCCTTATCCATTCTCCCACTATCCTCACATTGCCAGACTCATTGTACCTCCCTCATTGCCAGATAAAGGTTTGGTTCCCTACCCTCAAACCACTCTCACTCTTCTCTAATTCCCTGAGCCTCATGTTCCCTCAACTCCAGGGACAACTACATTTTCTCCATTCCTCACCCCTCTCCCCTGCTGGGAAAGTTACCTTCCCCTACTGATTTGCCACACTCTGAAACCAGCTACCCTCTTCCCTCTGCCCCTCTTTTAGATCCCTCAGGCACTAGCTGAAACTCCCACTCCCCCCCATCTGCTCCTGCTCTTCTTCCTCCTGACCCCTTCCTGGCTTGGAGCTGCTACTGCTCTCAGGTCAGGGCCTTTGAATGGATTTCCCCATCACACCCCCTGTTTTCACTTCCTCACTGCTGCTGCACTTCTTTCCACCACTGGGGTTGGTTGATACTCCCTATCAGGTCTCTTGTCAGGTTCAGTAATTGTGCTGTTATTATCATGCTGTACATTGCTGCTGTATTTATTTGCACCTCTGAAAATGTACCTTTTGTACCGTGACCATACTTTACTTATGTATTAATGGTTGTGCCAATTTTGTACCTGTGATTTGCCATATGTATTGCACTTGAGTCTTCTCCTGTTCACCTGCCCCAGGTCACACCTGGAAACATGCCTTGGCTCAGAGTGCATTTCTTGGTTACCGGTTTTCAAATAAATAAAATAAATAGGATCTTCAAACCCACTATTGCAATCTTTATGTCGGTTACTACAGGATATGTGATGGAAATATTGTATGAGCTTGGTGGGAAAGAAAATGTTATTAAAATTTGCTCCAGTCAATGTGATTTATTTATTTGAAATTTCTGTAACTGGGATAACCCCTTGAGATGCAGTATCTCAGTGCCATGAGGTCCCAGGGAGGACAACATCAGGCAGCAGTATAACTTAGCACAGTTGAAAAGCATTTACAAATACTATACAAATATAGAGTACAAATGTAATGCAAATGCAGTAAAACACAAACAATACAATACATATAAAGATGTGTTAAATAGATACGTTAAATGTAAATAAATATACAATAATGCATTGGGAAGAGCGCATAATGAGACTTTTATGTACATCCAAGTTGTGGGATGCTAAATAAACCCTGAGGGCGAAGCCCGAGGGGTTTATAAAAGCATCCCACACTGAGGGTGTGCATAAAATTTGAGTTTTTCTCTCCTGCCCACGCATTGTTTTATGTAATTGCTGGGAACTGTTTTTTGCCTAGCTACTGTATTGGAAACAGAGAGTGAAAAAAAACCTCATGCCTGTCTGTGTTTCATTTTTTACTGTAACTGTACAGGCAGACATTGTAATATAATTGTGTTTCACTTGAAGAATGGTATTTGATTTGTAATATGCAATATGGACTGATTTCCACATTCGACAACAGAATTAACAGCAAGAAAATAGTAACCAGCAGAACAGCAATTGTGTGCAAAACACTAAATAAGCTAGTCAGAGTTGCAACTGTCTTTTAAAACAGTTTTAGTGCAGATTAAAATGTCCAACACTTAGAAAATCTTGTGATTAGTTGGTCAGTGCCGCTCCAAAATATATGGTTGTCGTAGTTATATTTAAATGAGGTGTGCAGTTCAAAGGTCGCCATGGTTTCTATTTAACCTAAAATGACACTGCTGTTTCCATTTTGAATTTTCTGTGGGATAGCAGGTTCTTCTGAGGTGAATTTACACAGAAATAAAAAAATAAGATAAAAGTGCAGAATAGTTCAGAATGGTTTCCCCTTGTGCTTAAGAAAGATTCATAGCACATGCGGTGTTTGCGGCACAGCTGTGGGAGTTTGAGAGGCAAAGTGGAGAAACTGGCATGTGCTCGCCATTATAACCTGTGGGTTATAACAGCAAATTATAACCTGCTTCTTCAAGGCAAAAAAACAGTACCCAGTTACTACGAATATATAATAACTGGTGACCTCCTATAATGACTGGATTTCCACTCTCGATAAAACGCTATAATAACCCATTAAATTCCATAATAACTCAATAGCTGGTTATTATGTCATTTTCCTCCTTGTGTCCTCACTTCATTATAGTTAGTTAGTTAGTTAGTTAGTTATATAGTTAGTTAGTTAGTTAGTTTTTGTTGACCGGGTAAGTGCACTAGACAAATCCTGCCTATTTTCAGGCACGGCCCGGGGAAGGCTGATACAGATGAATGCCAACTGACCTTGAACCAGATTAAGCTGTTGGTGGTATTTTTAGTGAATAAGGGAAATTTGGCCAGGACACCGGGGAAATTCCCCTACTCTTTTCGATAAGTGCCATGGGATCTTTAACATCCACCTGAACTACCACCAATCCAGGCAGATGGGACTTCGGTTTAACATCTCATCCGAAAGTAGGGCAGCTGCTCAGGGACACACTCACTCACACAAATACAGCTTACAGTTCTCTCTGTTGAAACTTTGCACCAGTTATCATAAAAAATAATGCCTGTGCAAAGTTTGTTTTATGAGAACTTTTCATACTCTCAGTGTGTGATAATCTCATAAACGCCTCGAGCTACACTCTTGGGATTTATGGATTATCGCACACCTCGGGTGGGTTTAGTGTCATAATAGCGATCACAAACAGTGATTACTATTATCGCGTGTGTATATCGCTGAAAAGCATTTTGGCCATATACAATTCTCAACGACCCTACTTCCGGTAACACTTCATGTTTTTGCAGGGGAGCTGCACCCACCCATGCCCCCACACCCCCCTGCTTTTATATTGTCCACTCCAGGGGGGCACATGTTGAGGAGGGGGAAAAACTCTGCAGGGGAAAAAAAAGGCAGCCACAAGCAGCAGCAAAATACTCACCCCCGGTCCATCCCAAACCTAGGGCTGGATTCACAAAGCTTTCTGAAGGTGCAAAACCTTCCCTAAGTCCCCAAAACTGCCATAGCTATGGAAACAAAGGGGAATTTGCACTGAGTGCTATTCACAAAACCCTCCACAGCTATGGAAAACAACACTAAGGACTGTGGAAAAAAAGTGCAGCTGCAGAAGTTCCTGAGGAAAAAAAGATATGAGACAAGAACGGCACAGCCCCTGAAAGGCTATTCACAGCCAGTTTTTTCCATAGTTGCGGAAAAAATGTTACACACCATGGAATGAGGTGTAACTCTCCCTCAGCCAACTGCAGTAGTGTCCCAGCAATTGGAATCAATTAAGGTGGAGGAGAGGCACAGGTAATAGCATCCCAGATAATATAACAGTGGCTGCTGTAACAGCAACAAAAGCACACATTGCCATGTAATGGCAACAGGCAACAACTACCAGACACAGTACAGTCCATGACGGAGCCCCACAAGCAGTAGAGCCTGGCCAGCCTGCAGTGAGTGCTACCTCTACAAGCAACAGGAACATCCCAGGGAGGCAGGACCAGCAGTGACAGTTGGACACTGTGGTGCCATGGTATTACTGATACCTGTGGCGCTGCAGTGGTCACAGTTGAGGGACTGGTTGCTGGTCTCTTTGTGGGTGCTTTCAGCTTCATTCGATGGCAGCCCTGTTAAAGTCTGCTGTTCCAGCTAATTAAGTTCACTGTTGCTGTGCCTCCTAGGCTATTTCTGCAGCTGCGGATCTGCAATTGTAGATTTTCAGCACGTGCGCAATTTCCGCAGCTGTTGAATTTCCGCAGCTGTGGGGATTTTACAAAATTTCGCACATGCTCAAAATTTCTTTAGGAATATCATGCAACTGCATTTCTGCAGTGCTGCAGGCCTTTTTCCCACAGCTGTGGGATTTTTGGCTTTCTTTGTGAATCCTGCCCCTAGTGCCTACTGCACCGTTGCCAGCCACCCTCACCATCACACCACAGGGCTGGCTCGGATACAGCAGGCTCTCCTTCTTATCTCAACCCTCCTTCCTATCCCACCCCTCCACCTCTGTATCCCTCCCTTGCAGTCACTTTCCTCACTATTCCATCGCTACCTTTGCAGGGCAGCTGATGATGATAGTGCTATAAATGAGTCGCAGTTTTTACAGTCGCTCATTTATTATCGCTATCATCACTGGATACCCCTCGGGTGTGTGAAAAATCCTTATAACACACTCCTGCACAGGCATTATTCCCTATGTATAACACAAGGGTGACTTGGGCTAAACTAATTTTCTCACAGAGTAGCCAGGAACTAAAATGGCCTTCCACCTATAGTTTGGGATAAATGGTCCATCTCCTTCAGAGTTTCATCAAGGTATTTTTAAGTGGGTAATCTGGAGTGCAGTTGTTTTAAATAATTGGTGTTTAATAACTACATATTGTTAACAGTATTTTACAGTAACAACATACTATGGTACAATACTTTGCACAATATTGTATTATGTTTTTATTCTCTGACTGTTGTCATCTATGACAAATAAATAAACTAGCACAAAAGAACATTCGGGTCTTGCTTTGTTATGTTGCTATCTTTATTTTTGTAGCAGACCTTACGGTCTCACCACTCACAGTTACAATTGTAGTTATATGAGACCACATCCAACATCAGTTTTATAGATATTCTGTATACAGTACCCACTGGGGGGAGGCTTTGACACAGCAGCACTGCTTTTCAGTAATGTTCCCTACACTGTACACAGTGGTTCAAGTTCTCCCAACACTGGGCAATTAGTTATGTCCCCCAGCACCAAACTCACTCCTAGCCCTCCTCCCCCCATTTCACCACTTGTTTTATTCTCTGATAGTCTAGGTTGGACACAGGACCTGGCAGGTAGCTGGGGAGAAAGGTCATATTGTTTTTATTCCCTGGTGGACCAGTTTGGGCAATGGACTTGTCAGGTAGTTGGGGGAAGGGACGGATTGTTTTTTATTCCCTGATGGGCCCGATGGGGCTTGGGATTTGTCAGATTGTTAAGGGGAGGTTATACAATGGTTTATTTGGTATTCCCCGATGGTCCTGGTTGGTCCCCAGAAACATCAGGGAGCTGGGTGGAGGAAGAGGCGAGACAGATTTTTTTTTCTCTAACAGATCGTGTTGGGCACTGGACCCATTAGGTAGTGGGACAAGAGGGGACACATTTTTTCATCCCCTGCTGGGTTCGGCACTGGACTCATCAGATAGTTGGGTGAAGGAGGAGGAGGAGAGACCGATTTGCTTTATTCTGTAGGAGATTGTGTTGTGCACGGGACCCATTAGGTAGTTGGGGAGAGGTACAGATTTTGTTTTATTCCCTGATAGGCCAAGCTGGGCAGCAGGCTGGGATGGAGTATGCATGGCAATTTAATCCCTGTGTGCATATGGGAAAGAGTGCAGAGTTGAGATTAAAGTCCAAGAGAAGGAAAGAGCCAGAAAGGGAGAGTTGGACGGTTGAGCCAGAATCACTGGCACTTGGGGTTACACCCTCCAGAGTGTGCGCCATCGGTCCCAGTAGGCCCTAGTCTCCCATGCTAGTGTGCTGTGAGCTAGAGGAGGTGGAGATATTTGAATAGGCTGGTAGCAGCAGTGGAGTAGCAACAGCCCCAAGCTTCCCATGCAGTGTTTGAGCCCCTCACTGAGACCTGAGTGGATGGGCATGGAGAAAGCAGTATTTTACTAAGGCAAAGGCAAAGGCAAATTTATTTAAAAGACGCCCAATCCCGGAGGCTCTGGGCGCCGTACAAATTTTGTAACATTCCATACCCTGGAACCCTACTACCCTGCCTATTTCACCTTCCACGGTCCACTTTGCTGTTGCCCTTTCTTATCTCTGCTTGACTTACTGCACATTCTGTGTTGAGCACAGGACCCATCTAGTGGGTGAAGGGAGAGAAAAGATTTTTTTAATTTCCTTATGGGCCAGGTTGGGCACTGGATTGGTAAGATGTTAAAGGGAAGACAGTCATGTTTTGTTCTATTCCCTGCCAGGTGGGGTTGGGTTCCAGATCTGCTCAGTTGTTGTTGTGGGGGGCTGGTTTTATTTTAATTCTCTGATGGCTCTTGTTAAACACTGGACCTGTCAGGTTGTTGGGAATGGTTATCATTTTATATCCCCTAACCATCCAGGCTGGGCATCAGACCTATCTGGTTGTTAAGGGAGGGGTAAAGGTTTTTCTTTTATTCCCTGATGGGCCGGGGGGGGCACTGGACCTGTCATGCAGTTTTGGGGGAGGAAGATATATTTTTGTTTCCATGAGGGGACATACTGGGCACTGGTTCCATCAGGTTGTTGGTGGAAGGGGTACATATTTTTTTTTATTCCCAGACAGGCTAGGTTGCATACTGAAGGAATCAGGTAGTTTAGGAAAGACAAACACATTTTTTTGTATTCTCTAGTGGATTGGGTATTGGACCAGTAAGGTAGCTGCAAGGGGAAGAAGGTCAATTTTATTTTATTTTTTTATTGCCTTATGGTTTGGGTTGGGCACCGGACCCACCAGGTTGTTAGCAGAGGGGTACAGATGTCTTTATTCCCGGATGGGCTGGGCTGCTCACCAGACCCATCATGCAGTTGGGAAAGGGGGCATGATTTTTTTACCCTGTCGAGTCATGTTGGATGCCTGAAATGTTATTCTAATCTACATTCCCTGTGCTACCAGTATGGAACTCCTGTGCCTTGTAAAACACTTTGGGATACTTTGTGAAGGAAAGTCATGCTGGTTAAGCATTGTTTTGTAAATTGCTACACCCTGGCCACCGTCTTGCTCCATCAACTTACTAACATACTAAAATGCCAGCAGAATAGGCCTAACGGTCTTTCGCGTCTGCTCCTTTGGTCAGCCCCCACCCTGGTGCTGTTCTTGCTGCGCCCGCCTTCTGGCTTCTCCTTCCCAGTTCCAGATATTCTTGCTGCATTGATTTTGCATCCAGAACCCTTCCCTGTACCTGGTCCATCCCTCTTGAACCCTCCACCATCTCTGCCTCCACCAGCCCCTTAGGCAGTGCATTCCAAGGCTCCACCACCCTCTCAGTGAAGTAGCACCTCCTCCTTTCTCCTCTGAATCTTCCCTCCAGCTTCCACCCATGCTCTAGTGGCCCCTTCTCCTTCCTTCAAGCACCCTGACTGTTCCTCCCTATTTACCCTCTTCATGTACCTGAAGACCTCTATCATGTCCCTCCCAACCTTCTCTTCCAATGTGTACATATTTAGCTCTCGAGCCTCTCCTCATAGGTCCTGTCCTCCAAGCCCCAAATCATTTTGGTTGCCCTCCTCTGACCCTCCAGGAGTTTAATGTCCTCTTTAAGTGTGGCCTCACCAAGCAGTTATACAGAGGATTATCACTTCCTCCTTCTGAGGTGATCCCTAGTGATGCATCCCAGCATCCTGTTGGCCTTGGCTGCTGCCTCCCACAAGTCTCAGAGTTGTTCATCTTGACATCCACCACCACCCCAGGTCCCTCTCAGCCATCGAGACTTGTAGCATCCCCCGGTGTACACTTGGCCCGGTTTCTGCCCCCAGGTGGAGTACCTTGCATTTCCTGCATTGAACCTCAGCTTCCACTTTCTAGACCATCTTTCCAGAGCCTCCAGGTCCCCAGGGCCACCCTCCTCCCCATCCACCACCTACTTCAGTTTTGAGTCATCTACAAAGAGACTTTCTCACTCCTGATTCCTGTCCTTATGTCAGAGACATAGGCGTTGAACAGGAGAGGCCCAAGGACTGATCCCTGTGGGACCCACTAATGACCCTCCTTGGGGCTATCCGCCAACCTCTGACCCTCTGGTCCGGTCCTGGAGCCAGTTGCCATCCATCTGATCATCTGGTTCCCCACCCCCATTTCTCCCAGCTTATCCAACAGGCCCACGTGAGGAACAGAGTCAAATGCCTTGCTGAAGTCTAGAAAGAGGACGTCCACTAGTCTATCCAGGTCCAAGGCACTTGTCACCCAGTCATAGAACTCCACAAGGTTTGTCTGACATGATTTCCCTGGGACAAATCCATGCTATCGTCCAGGCACCCTGACTTTTCCAGGTCCCCCCAGCCTCTCCTTGACAATGCCCTCCATCACCTTGCCCACCACCGATGTCAGGCTGACAGGCCTGTAGTTCCCTGCCACCTCCCTTGATCCCCCCTTGTGGATAGGCACTATATGCGCCACCTTCCAGTCCTGGGGCACCTACCCTGTCCTCAGAGAGATGGTGAAAAGCTCCACCAGGGGTTTTGCCAGGACATCCGCAAGTTCCTTCAGCATTCTGGGATGTAATTTATCCGGCCCCGGTGCTTTCTCCATCTTAAGAGAGCTGAGGGCTTCCCTCACTCTCTCTGCTGTGATTTCCACTTCCAGTACCTCTTCTCCCTGCTTAGCCCTCCCCCCTCTTGCCAGTGATGCCTCCCCCTCTCCCCAGACCCACCAATCGGAAAGGGTCCTTCCCTCCTCAGTATCTCTGTCTCCTCCCATGTATGATGCAGCACCCCCATTTTCCTTGGTGAAAACTGAGGTGAAGTACTCATTTAGTACCTCAGCCTGCTCCCCCGGGTCTTGTGCCCATCTCTCCCCTGATTTAATCCTGCTAATCTGCCCCTTCACCCTTCATTTTTCCCCAATGTATCTAAAGAACCCCTTGTTCCCTCTCCTAATTTCCCTGGCCAGGTTCTGCTCCTTCCTTGCCTTAGCCACCCTCACCACTCTAGTGGTCCTTCTAGCCATCAGCTTATACTCCCCTCAATCCCTTTCACTCCTTGAGCACTTGAATTGCCTATAGGTTGCCTTCTTTCCCCACACTACCTCCTGGACCTCTCTGGTCCACCAGCAAGGTTTTCGGGCCCTACCTAACTTATCCCACCCCTTAGTTTTTCCAGACCATGGGCGGGATATTTAGACTGACTGAAAACAGTTTTCTCATTATACTCAGAAGTTGAGAGAGATACTTTCCTTTTTTAAGTTTTATTTTGTTTTTATGTGTGTGAATTTAGTGCTCAAGAAAGATGCTGGATTGACAGCACTGGATCCTGAAGTCCTCCATTTATCCACATGACAGGTACAGCGCAGGTGATCACAGTACAAGCCTCCCCACACTGTCCAGCCAATGTGCCTCAACCCTGCCATAGAGACCTCATCATATAGGCAAGAGGGTAGTTCAGACTCTGTGCCCATTCAGTCTTTGGCTTCTCATGTGAGACTGCCATCAAGGGTGCCAATTAGTGCCTATTGTGGTGGTGCTTTTGTGATGTGAACACCTGCCCACTGGGAACTGGACTGAGACCACCACAACTCCTTTCACATAGTCCACTGAACAGCCCTCAAGTGGTAATGGCTTTCGACCACTATCAATCTATGCTGGATTTGAACCTGTGGCTTACAGGTAAAAAGCTCCTTAATCCGCTACCAATTCACTGAGCTATCCTGTTCCCCTGAGAGACAGACTTTCTAAAATAGTGCCACAACTATGCTATTCTTTGTATTGCAATCATTTAGTAACATGAAAACCCTCAACTTTATATAGCCAATTTCAATTTTTTTCAAAAAAAAGGTTATCTTTCCATTCCCAAAATTGTGCAGACAGAGTTTATTAGTACTTCCTCTCTGAGCACAGTCATTGTTATTCTTGCCATCACAGTGGTGGTGGTGTGGGGGAGGGGGGTTACAGGACTAGGCTAAACAAATAAGGACTTCTTCAGTGTATCACCTAAGTCAGCTGCATGCTTACAAGAGCAGCACCACTTGCTTAACAAGTTCTCATGCACTCCCCTCCTTTCAGCCAACAGAAAGTTAGCAAAACATTACAGACAGCCACAAGGAGCAATAGAAAACACAGCACTCACTCCTTGATGGCCACAAAAAGGTGCATTCCAGTTCCCCAATGCATTTCAATGGGACAGCTACAAACTGGTCTGTTATGCAGACCAGCACTTATAAATAGAATGGAATTTGTTGTATATAGTATATTTCATAAGCACTGTATTCCAAAGTTGATCAGAAAGTAATGAGTCATTTACCGGTAGTTTAGGGAATGTAAGTAGTATATGTGCAGTAGCCACCAAGCATGCTAATGCCACACACAGCCATATTGCATTAAAATCATTGTCATCTTCCGAATTCAGCTGCATTATTTCATGTGTACTGTGTTATTTTCTCCAATGGTTTCATTGCCAGTGTGGGTACTGTGGGAGGGTCTGCTAGGGCCAGTGTAGTATTCTCCTAAGTCAGAGCTTAAAGTGGGCAGGTCTCGCTGGGTCTTAGACCCAGCAAAACATTTTTGATGGATTTGAGGGGGGTCTTAAATGGTCTCAAAGCAGTGCCATTATGCCATGTTTGTTTCCTCTTACCATGACTTCAAGTAAGCAATAAGACATGACAGGGTGTGAGCTGTGCTGAGATAACTGCATGCTCAGGGGCGTAGTAAGGTGTGAGGCCACTGGCTGAGTGCCTTCAGCATCTGGAAGTGGAGTAATCTCAGCACAACCCACACCCCGGAGTGTCTTATCGTGTTTATAAAATTGGCTTTTACTAGTAAAATATATGTCATTATTTAAATAATTTTTACCTTATAAAACTTGAAATGAATGTGTATTTACTTTTGATAAAATAGTCATTCCACCTCCTGGGACTAGATTTGGTTTACTATTTTGATTTAGGTCTTTTGATCTAATGTGGCATTCATACATGTAGTTCTGTAGTAGTTTCCCTGCCCCCGCCCAATCATGCATATTGTAATGCAGTTAAGATATTAATTTTTCAGCACATTATTTGAAATTAAAGCCAATTGTTGTGAGAAAGATAGGGACTTAGAGGTAGACAATGTAGCTATTAAAGTACTGTAGTGAAGCCCAGAACAAATGGCTGCTACAGAGAACAGTACAGCAGAAAACAAAATAGAATGGGAGCAGAAATGAAAAACAGATTTACTAGTCGAGGCAATTGGAGTGGACAGCAACTGAGAGGAGCCATTGGAGGAGGGAGCGGGGGCAAGGCAGTTGGGAGAAACTGGGAAAGAGCTCTCAGGTGCAAGGATGATGGTTGAAAAGGGGACAGATAGTCTAGGAACACACCAGAGTGTGGCACGAGTGTAGCTGAGGCACAGGACAAGAAGCAGAAAGGAGACAATGGCAGAGAAAACAGAAGAGCTAATGATGGGGTCTTCAGAGGACACCAATGAAAATGGGAGCATACAGCAGATAGTAAGTGGAAGTAAGGTGATGGGTGATGCTCCAGGTAAAGTGCATACTATGGGAGAAATGCAAACAGAGCAAGTGGTAAGGAGGAGAATTCCCTCAAGGGGGACACTGAGCTCAGAACATTCAAAAATAGTGGTTACATCAGGAGCAAGTGGGGTAAGAGCCAATGTGGAGTTGATGGGGGTTAGAGAATGCTCCAAAAGTGATACAGGCAGGGGATGTGGGCCAACTGTGAATGAGGAAGAGGCAGTGCAAGGGTAGAGGGTGGATAGGAAGAGGGGGTCTGAGGGAAGGTCCAAGGGGGGGAGGAGGTGGGAAAACCATGCTGGGTGAGGGCAGAAATCAGGACAAGTTGGACACTGGAAATAAGGAGGCCATGGGAAGTCGAGTCCTAAGATGTAAACTTGAATACCAACAGGACACTCAGGAAGAAGAGGACATAAAGGTGGCACTCTTAGTGGACTCAATAATCAAGGGAATCAGATGGGGGAGAAATGGAGCAAAAGACAGTGCAGTATGGGTGCAGTGTATGCCAGGAATAATAATGCTCCAGGTGAGGCACCATATTCCTTCTTGGGGCAAGCATCAAGATGAGAGGACACATCTGGTGTTTCACCTCCGTACCAATGACTTGGAAGGAAACAGTCTGATGGAGGTACAAGCAAGGTTCAAGGAGGTTGCTAGGTTCCTTCCATTTCCTTCTCAGAGATGTTGCCTGTACCAAGAGCAAGCACACCCAGGAAGGAAAGAATAGTGGAATTCAATAGATGGCTGTAAGGATGGTGTAGGCAGAAGGGGTTAGGTTGGATAGGTGACCGGGGATCTACGTGGGAAGAGATGGGGTTGTATTCTCCCGACAGGCTGCACCTGAGTACTGCAGGGACAACTTTACTAAAGAATAAACTAGAAGACTTCATAGTACGGAAGATCAATTTAAACTAAACGGTGGGGGGACAGACAGAGATGCTATCAGCTTCCTCCCCAGAACAAGGCAGACATAAAGGGAACAGGTAGCAACAGGGAGGGGTTGGAAAAGGAGGATAGGGAAGATAGGGCTCCATGGTGGAGGGGTTTGGTGGCAAATGCCAGGAGCCTAGGGAATAAACTAGGGGAACTAGAGGCCACCATGGTGGAAGAGAGTCTCGGCAAAGTAGCAGTGTGTGAGATTTGGTGGAATGAGCAACACGCTTGGAGACAGTGATTCTTGGGTATCGATTATTTAGGAAAGACTGGGTGGGGAAAAGGGGAGGAGGGTAGCATTGTACATCAAGGAAGAAATTGGGGCCAAGGAGGGGCAGGAAAAGGAAGAGAAAACAGAGACAATGTGGGTCACCTTAGATAGGAAAAATAGAGAGCGTTTGAGAGTTAGGGTAGTTTACAGATCTCCTGTGCGGGGGGAAGAGGGGGATAAACACTTTGTAAAATCAGTAACGAGAATGGCACAGAAAGAGGAAATTCTGCTAGTAGGGGACCTGAACCTCCCTGACATCGATTGATAGGTCCCAACAGCAGTATCAACTAGGAGCAGGGGCATTTTAGAGGCACTACTGGGCATATTTCTACAACAACGGGTCAAGGAGCCCACTAGGGATGAAAACCTATTGGATGTAGTCCTCACAAATGGAGACAGTGTGGAGGAGGTGGAGGTGGAGGAAGAATTAGGAACAAGTGACCACAGAGCGGTCAGGTTCAGGGTGACAACAGGCAGAGAAAGGAATAAGATGAGAACCAGGGTGATGGACTTCAGGAAAGCAGACTTTGATAGGATGAGGAGGATATTTGGTGAAGAAATGTCAAGGTTGAGGGGCATAAAGGATGTGGAGGAATTATGAACAGCCATTAAGGGAAGGGTGCTGAAAGCCTCAAACACATGCATCAGGAGAGTCAGGAAGAACAGAAGAAAGAGAGCTTTCAGGAGGTGCAGGATGACAGAAAGGACTGAGGATAGGGAGGCCTATAGGGAAAAGAGGAGGGAGGCAGGGCAAAAGATAAGAAGGGCTAAAGAGATTACTGAGGAGAGGATAGCAAAACAGGCAAGGAGGGGAGATAAAACCTTTTTAGGTATGTTGGAGAAAGAAGGAAGGCACAGAAAGGAATTGGGAGGTTAAGGGGGAAGCCAGAACAATGCTGGAGGGAGATTTTGAAAAAGCGGAGGCATTAAACAGCTACTTCTGTTCAATCTTCACACAAGAGAGCAAGGGCAGAGGGCCAGTGCAGAAAGGGAAAGGAGAAAACCACAGGCAAATGGATTCTATAGAGTTCATGGCTGATAGGGTAAGTGAAGAACTGGGTAGACAGGGTAAATAAGGCAATGGAGCCTAACAGCCTACACCCAAGAGTATTCATGGAGCTGAGGGAGTTGCTGGCACCACATCTGGTGAGACTGTTTAACTTGTCCTTGGACACAGTCGTGGTGTCAGGAGACTGGAAGAGGGCGGAGATGGTTGCACTACACAAGGGCGGAAGAAAGGACTAGGTCAAAATCTACCACCCTGTTAGTCTCACCTCGGTGGTGGGGAAGGTAATGGAAACATTACTAAAGATAAGACTGGTGGAATTCCAGGCAGCCAATGGTCTGCAGGACAAAAAACAGCATGGCTTCACTAAGGGTAGGTCCTGCCAGACTAACCTGATAGAGGTTTTTGATTGGGTGACACAGATAGTGGACCAGGGAGGAGCGGTGGACGTGGCCTATCTGGATTTCAGTAAGGCCTTCGACACCTTTCTGCATAAAAGGCTGGTGAATAAGCTGAACAGCCTGGGTGTGGGCCACAAAATCACTAGGTGGGTGGAGAACAGGCTGACAGGAAGGCATCAAACAGTGGTGGTAAATGGGACACATTCCAGGAAACAGGCAGTGATCAGTGGGGTGCCACAGGGGTCAGTGCTGGGACCACTACTCTTTAACGTCTATATTAGTGGCCTAGCGGAGGGTTTGGAGGGTCAGGTGTGCCTGTTTGTGGATGATACAAAGGTCTGCAATAGGGTGGATTCACAAGGGGAAGTAGAGGCCATGAGGCAGGACCTGGAGAAGCTGAAGAAGTGGTCAGAAACCTGGCAACTAAAATTTAATGCAAAGAAGTGTGCGGTGATGCACCTGGGGCAGAAGAACATGAAGGCAACTTACTTCTGGGGGGGAGGAAATCAAGGAAAAGGAACAGGAAAGGGACCTGGGGATCATGGTATCAAGGAATCTTAAGGTGGGGAACCAGTGTAGCAAGGCAGTGGGTAAGGCGAATGGTATGTTGGCCTGCAGTGTAAGGGGGGTTTTACTAGTAGAAGGAGGGAAGTGCTAATGTCATTGTACAGAACTATGGTAAGGCCGCACCTGAAGCATGGGGTGCAGTTCTAGAGACCGCAGTTACGCAGGGATATTGAGATGATGAAGAGGGTGCAGAGAAGAGCAACCAAGATGGTACGAGGGATGCAGGATATACCATATGAGCAAAGTAGGATGGAGCTGAATCTGTACCAACTAGAGACTAGGAGGGAGAGGGGGGACATGATTGAGACTTTTAAGTACTTGAAGGGAATAAATAGGGTGAAAGAAGGAAGTTGGATCAAAACGAAGAAAAGAGCGAACACGAGAGGTCATAGCCTCAAATTAGAAGGTGGGAGATACAGAGGTAATGTCAGAAGGCAGTTCTTCATGGAGAGAGTGGTGGAAGCCTGGAACAGCCTGCCGGAAGAGGTAGTGGGAGCCAAAATGGTGGTGGGCCTCAAGAGAGCATATGACAGAAATAAGGGGTAGAGAAAGGGGGTGAAAGTACAAAAAGTGGGGGGAGGGGGGGAGATGTAAGGGCAGACTAGATGGGCAGTATGGGCCTTCTCTGCTGTCTAATTTCTGTGTAATCTGTGTAATGATGGTAAGCAGCTTGAAAGCTGCACTCAGTGTGTTTGAGACTGGTAAAACTTTAGCGTTTTCCCCTAGTTTAATGTGTCGTACAGGAGATGAGAATGAATGGACATTATGGCACGGTGTGAAACAGCACATGTCCTTTAGTATGCAGCAGCTCTTCTCTGTTGGGGAGAACAGCAATGGAAAGATCAAAACAAAACAGACTGGGGATACAGTGTTCTGGGGAGCAGTTAGAAAGGTACAAAAAATTATTTTACAAGTGAAGAAATGTTGCCTGTTTAACTTGACATTGATATACTGAAGGGAGGAAGTGTGTATTGGGGAGTGAGTGGCACAACGCCAGGCGGACTGGTGGGTCAGGGAGAAACCTCAATCTTGTGCCATTCTTTTTTTACCAGTTTTCTCAGCATATTTACATAAAATTGAGGAAAGAAGCAGATCATGGGAGGAAGCGGAGGGAGTGGCTGGTTGGCAGGCAGGTTGGTGTTTGCCTTATGTTAGTTATTGTCACTATCATGATGCTGGGATTTCATGAGTTTTTTTAAACTTGTCTTCATGAGGACAAAAGCATGGCTGCCAAATGTTCTTTTTTAAGAATGTTGCCTGGCATACTGATATGTGATGAGACTAAATACTAGGATGACCGTGGGTTGTACTGTGATAACCCACGGTCATGTGACTGATTTTAGTGAATGACAGTTGTTACATATTTTTGCCTATTTTATAAGAGAGAAGTATGACACTTGGTTTCTTTGTCCCTCAGTTTCGTACAATATCTGTATGTTTTGTGCCTGCTTTTTGACTTGTTACTGAAAACTTGTATAGTAATGAAAAGGCAAATTCCACACTATGAAGGAAAAAAAGGGTTTCTACAGTACCAGTCCATGCATTTTTTTATAATTATGACCCTTTGAGACCCAACAGTTGTTTCTGCACACTTTATGCACTGTCCCAAGTAGTGTCTTTCTGACTGCTGCCCTGGTAAGTCAGGGGCTCCCTAGGTGTGATGGGGACCACAATTTTGAATCTTTTTTGTAAAGTTCCAAGCAACGAATAACAATCCAGGGTTCTTTGCCCAGATGCACAAAGACCCCAGCTAAATGAATTTCAGTGGACTGAGTCATGTGTCTGGTGGGTAAGATGTGACATTATAGAAAAAAGTACATTTTGTATCAGCTCAGCAACTTCTTGCCTGCCATGTTGATTCTGAACCGGTTCCAGAACTCCCAGCAGCTAATACTCGTTGCAGGATCAGAAGCTGGAGAGTTTAGTGCCTGGTGAGAGTGTACATAGTACTGTGACTACTTTTTATTTATTTATTTATTTCAAAACTTTAACCAGGAAAGATATAGTGAGCTGACAGCAGTTCAATTTCAGATATGTCCGGGGGGGGGGTGAGAGGTGAGGAAGGAAAATACAATAAGGTAAAGAATAACAAGTATTTTAATAGTAGTGCATCAATGTTATTGCCAAACAATATAGCGAACTCAAAATAGTTGCAAAACACAACACATACAGGATAGTATATGGCCAACCACACACAATAAGGCTGTGTTTCCATTGAGGGG
The DNA here is from genome assembly GCA_016271365.2 of Neoceratodus forsteri. Classification (NCBI taxonomy): domain Eukaryota; kingdom Metazoa; phylum Chordata; order Ceratodontiformes; family Ceratodontidae; genus Neoceratodus; species Neoceratodus forsteri. The sequence continues at coordinate 816,749,664 of CM028133.1, forward strand.
ATTGAGACGACATCATAGGAACCTCGAGAGTGAAGCTTGAGAGGTAGTGATGTCATAGCAACCCTGAGATGGAAATACAGTCCTTGATGCGTATTGCTCAGCATACACTATTTTACATTTTATATGGTTTAAATTAAATTAGATTTTTGTTGTTGGAGCAATTGGTTTTGTTAGAGCAGTGTGCACACGGTCAGAGGCTCACCTCCTACCCTGCTTCTGCCTGCCCATTCACTTGATAAAAATGTAGTTTAAACTTGAAATAGGTTTCTTTTTATTGTTTTTAACTTGGCTTATCTAAGGTGCTGCTTATTGTGAGACAGCCATTGTATGCTATTCTAAGCATCTACATTCATATCTCAGTTAATGTAGTATAGTGTTTCATCTTACAGCTACGCTAAGGAGGCATGTCATGTGAGCAGTTCAAAGATAAAAAGTTATCGTGCTATCGTTGTGGTGTCAGAATGATACCACAACAACTTTTCATGACCTTTGAACTGTACCACAACAAGAAAATTGACTTTATGGAAATCCATACACAATAAGGGCTAACCATATACCATATTACAGATGTGCATACTAATATTCAATGCAGTCCAAACAAGGTGCATAAGGTAGATAAAAAAGTCATGTCAACAGGAGCAGTGGAACTATCAAATTGGGGCTTTTTGAACTTTTGAACCTACAATTTTGCCAGTACTGGCCACTAAATGTTTTTCTTTGTGAAAAGATTTTAAATATTGAGTTTCAAGAGGACCAAATCAGTGTACACAGACAACTAGTGAACCTCATTTAAAACTCCAAACCTTCCACTCTAAAAAGAATTGTTTAAATGGGATGCGAAGTGTTGTTGAGTGACTTGCCCAGGTGTTATACTCTCTCATTCAACCACTTTCAAGCCTTTTGGGAAAGTAATCTCCATATCTTTACCTTTCGAGTTCAGTCATATTTGAAAGTTACACAGCCTACCGCTGCACACAAAAACTCTTGAATGTGTATAATTAGATTAAAAATAAAAAGGAGACTTAGTTGCCAATTACTATACGTTTTGCTGGTTCAACTTGCATAGACTCAGAGGTAGTACTACTGTGTACAATACTGCATGTCATTGAACTCTTCTGAGGCTGATTCTGTAGCTGAAGGCAAGGAGTTCTGGGAATGGTTAAGAATCAGCTTGCCATTCAGGGAGACACAGGAGCTGATGCAAAATTGACATTTTCCTACAAAAGTAAGTTTTTTGGAAAATGCATTTTGCAAAGAATTTACCATATTAAGGGATATCTGATAATCCACTTAGAATTGTCTACAAACATATGTTCCTCTTTAAGAATGTGAAGAATTCCTCTTTATCAATGCACTGCATAATATTGGAAACTAACACATATTGTATGCCAGTATCACAGGTCATATTACAGTGCACAATATTCCTGTCCCTCTGAACCTACCACTTTCCTCTGCGATATCATCTACAGCCCCATGTTTTCACTTTTTTCTTTTTTTCCTTTTCCTTCTGCCCCCAGTGAAGACTTGTCTCACTCTATGTGTATCATCTACGTGCACATTAGTGCAGTTAGTTTTATGTATGTAATGTATCAGTTACTTGCAACAATCCAAGCTGTACCTTATCATTGCCATTGCTGTTTACACGTGCTGTCCAAATCTGTTTTGTATAAGATCTTGTAACATGGCACTAAACATCATAATAAAATGCAGACACCAGATTGGTTGAAAGACATCAGCTGACGAAAAGTGAGCGGGTATTAATCCAGCAGTAGAGCCTGCTCGCTAGTGCATGTAGGAGCAATAGAGCCCACTTGTAATTGTGAACGCACAACATACAGGGAAAGATTGTATGTGTGCACGTTTGTTGCTGTAGCTGTATTTCATTGCCTGTAGATGGCAGTGGTCCTGTAGCAGTGCAACAAATCTTGGCGGTATCCAACAGAATCATCCAGCGGAGCAGGCACGCTTACAGACAGAAAGTGAGCCATGTAAGTGCAGCAGGAAATGAAAATGTACTTACACACTGTAGCGATCAATATTTACATCAAAACAGAAACACACAGAAAAAGTTTAAAAAAGCAGTCTCTTTATATATGTGTTCATGTCACTCGGTAGTTGTAAAAGTGCCCCACTATGCAGCGCTGTAATGCAGCATTGGGATGGAATCTGGAGGCACAAACGGCAAAAACTGTTGGTCGGAATGATACAAGCTAAATGTGGGTGTGTGTTTCACACGGAAACATTCTTGTGCTCAGTTAATGTAAAAATTGCCATCACTATATAAATAATAGTATAGCGTTCAATGGGAACGTGCACGTCTGTCCAGCACTGCACTCTCTACCAACCAAGTAAATGGAAGACAGTTTTGAACAATAATTATCCATCTGCAGAAGTGTACTATAGTAGAAAGAGCAACAACTTTTGCACATTATGTGCCTTGCACTTGCCATGTTACAAGAGCATTAATCCCCTTCAGATTAGGGCTCTACTAGTGGATTAATGACACTGGGTGGTTGGAAGCACTCGGCCTCCTCCCCCCAGCTGGGTATTAATCCACTAGTAGAGCCCTCCTCTGTCGGGGATCAATGCTTACATGTACATCATTGTATTGTTTGAAATCTCCAGGACCTCCCTGTGAATGAGCTTGCTCAATGGAGTAATTCCTGTAATAATAAACTTGAACTTGAACTTGATATTAATTATGCTCACTCTAAAGAGCACAAGATAAAGGAATATTTCTCCCCACGCAAGGCATATTGCTTCCTGTTTTTACTAGTCACCTTTTAACCATAGTTCAGTATTTGTATGGTATTAAACATGGCTCTGGGAAGTAAAGGAAGTTAGTGTCTGTGGCTTCGCTCCACCATCTTTAACTTTTGCCCACTCATAGGCATCCTCTTGCTGGTCACTATCTCATGTCTTTAGCAAATGGAACATTAATATTACACCTCATCATGTTAAACTGCTATAAGTGGCAAAGTACCTACTTTTCTTGCAATCCGAGTAATCAGTATTTTATATCTAGTTCCTCCATGAGGATATTTTAACAGACTTGATGCCTCTCCTGCAACACTTGCGTAGTTGTACATGGAATCATTTTAATATACTGATGACTTTAAAAAAGCAAAACACTAAAACCAAGGAAGAACTGAAGATAAAGCAGAAATGTACTAGTGATTTGAGGACAAATATATTTTCTCCATAATTCCCCCCCAAATGGATAACATGCTGAAGCATTTCTCTCACAACTGAAGTCAAAGCGGTCACTGTCTTCTGTGCTGAGCCTGATAGCCACTCTGCAGTTGACAGCACCAGAAATTAGCAGTAATCCTGTGGAAATGCTGAATTTGTCTCGGATAAAGACTGAACAGGTAAAGCATCTTTATTCAGTTCAGTTTTCTGGGAGGACCCCTCTAACCAGTGGGAAGAAGACAAAGAGTGGAGCTAGAAGCTCCAAACAAAGGACAGAGGCAGGAGTCAATTTGGTGGCAGACCACACCTTTGTCCCTCTCAGAGACCAATCAGAGGACAGGATCAGTGGGGCAAGGAAGACCATGACTTTAAATCCCCATGGCAGTCTCCAGGTCCCTCTAGCAGCACAAAAGAGCAAAATCTGCCAGAGGGGGTCTATGATCACAGCAGCGGAACTCCTCTGATCATCAGGAAGAAGATAAACAACAGAGCTAGACACTCCAAACAAAGGAGTTTTGGTGAAGCAAAGTGCATCAGGAGCAGAGCAGGGCATCAGCCAATCAGACCACTAGTTTTGCCCCTTGCCGCTGAATCTTCCAATCAGGAATTCTGCTCTACTTACTGTAGCTTTAAAAGGAAGAGGCCACCAAGCAGCCCTCCACTTGTGGCCTCATGATAATGACTTGTGCCAAGGAGAGCAGTGAGTGGAGTCTGCACTGAGTCAGCCCAGAAGACAGCCGACAGACAGGGACCCTGTCTGTGGCAGAGTTAGGCTGCACCCTTGGCTGTGACTGATAGACCACTTTTCTATCTCCTTATTTCCTAGCAATAGTTAATGCTTTTCTGTTTGCTTTTCTTCTTTTTCCTCCCTACCCTAGGTTGACCACCTAGCGTAGCTCTTTACTATCCCTGCTAAACTTCATACTAGTTCTCTCTCTTAATTCTTTTTTCCATTTCCATCCATCCAGTCTGTGGGATGATGCCAAACACCTGGAGAGGTGTTGTTTAAAGTGCATAAGTGCATTTTGTGTACAAAAAACATGACGGCTATTTTAAATAGGAATGAATACAGGTAGTAAAGCCTTTTTAAAGAAAAAGGATTCAGAAGTCATATAAAACAATAATAATGTAATGTTTAGTACAGTTATAAGAAATCCCTAAGGTATTTTCATAAATTCACACTGTAGACCTGTTACTGTATAAGGTTCTATATATGAGAATGTGGTATACTTTATAACAGTGCTTAGTCACTGTGGATCAGAGATATAGAGGGCGTCAATATCTGTGGAGATATACACTGTACCTTTAACTGAACCAGGCAATCCCCTGAAACAACCCCTCCCCTTTGAAACAGCATGTCCAGACATGAAAATAGAAAAGATCTTGGTCAGGTGACCCCACCAAAAAGATCTATAAACCTCTTCACTAAGTTCACTTCAGTTCAGTCCAGTGGGGTGCAGCCCTGACAGGAGGAGAGAGGTGCTACTGCAGACAAGCTGTTGAATGCAGATGAGAAGGGTCTTAGGAGCTCTAGAATCCAGGACTGTATTGTGTGAGAAACTACTGATGTTAAGTACTCATTTTCTTTGCAATTTTTTTGTTTTCATTTATTATTTTTCTATTTTTTGGAAAATAAATATCACACCATGGTGTGTTTTAAACCTGTCAATTTACCTTGTTTGAAGTTTATTGCCACACACTGTGACACTGTCCATCAGACCTCAGGTAAGGACTATATTGCTGCTGGGAGAAAAAGAGGTTGGGGGGAAAGAACCTGCAAGATACCCAAGTCTGGATAATGCTATGCTTGTGGGACTGGGGCCTGCTGGATAGTTTTGTTGTGAAATTGGGAGTGCAAAGGCTTGCCAGTAAATAACCCTAGAAAGCAGAGAAACAGGGGAAAGGGACTTGCTGGAATTTTCATTGTGAAACTGAACTGTACAGTAAGTGTGGGGACAGGATACTAACAGCATGTGGGAGGTAAGTTGCTGAAAAGTGTTGTATAAGTGTGAGAGTGCAGACTGGCTGGTAAGTAATTCTAGGAATCAATGGAAGTGGGTAAGTGCTGGAAATTTGTTGTGTAACTGTGGGTGAGGAGTCAAGCTAGAAATTCTCTTTGGGTGACAGAGAGTGGGGCAATGGGGCTTGCTTGAAAGAGTTGTAGAGGAAGGGGGTTGTGTGGGGGTTTGCTAGATATTCTTTTTAGGTAACAGCAGGGTGGCCTGCTGGCAACTGTTCAGTGTGGATTGGAGTGAGGGGACATAGAAACTTAGGAATAGGTGAAACTCCCAACAAGGGTAAGGGAATAAAAGGAATTCGAAGGGCTACAATTACAGAGACAGTAGGAAGTATAGGATGATGGGAGAGGTGCAGTGCAGTAGCTGTGGGGTGGCATGCTGCAGGGAGACCTTCTGGAGGCTACATTGCTGCCCCATCTGTGAGCACCTCTCTGGGCTTAAGGAGGAGGTTGCCAGACTCAAGGTTGAGTTGGCTTGGGTTTGGAGGACATAATCCACCACCAAGGGACAACCTAGTCTGGTATTGCTACCTCAAAAGATGCCAAGTAGGAGGACAGTTGGACAATGGTGGGCTCAGGGAGGGTAAGGGCAATGGAGTGCAGGCACATCCCTCATCTGGTACCACTAAAAACTCCTACATCATATTGGCTGGGCAGGAATATCTCACAGAGGCACCCAAAGTAGTGACAGGGGTGGGTGTGGGGGTCCTCCATAGTGGAGACACCAAGGTGGGGTGGCAGAGGACCCCAGAGGAGGAGGAGGAGGAAGTGAATCCTGGCGGGAGCTCCATTGAGGGGGACAGTTGGGGGCAGGTAGATTTTTGAGAGGAAGGTTAGGTGCCTTCCTGTGCCATGGCTCGAAGGAATGGAAAGGGGATCCAAGAGATCACTGGAGCAGCAGGAAGGGAGGGAGAGTTGGATGTCATTGTTCCTCTGGGGACTAATGACCTGGCTAAGGATGAGCCAGCAATACTTCAGAAGGAGTTCAGGAAATTGGAAAGGGGTCTTATGCAATTAGCATGATCCGTGACCATCTCAGAGGTGGGGGTTTGCTAGAGGTGCTACCTGTCTATGACAGGATGGAAGACCAGATTCTCTGCAGCAGAAACATCAATGCATGGTTAATGGAATGGTGCATAGAGGCAGGATTTGGATTCTTCAGGGACTGGGGCCCCACCTGGAGGGAAAAAAGCCTGTACTGGGGCAATGTCCTGCATCCATCCGGATAGGGGGGAACCGTGATCCTCAGTGAATGGTTTAAATGCTACATTGGAGAGCATTTAAACTAGCCCAGGAATGAGGCAGAATGAGGCAGGGAGACATACACTGCCCCCCGGCTTGTAAGGACAAGAATGGGAATCCAGAGGGAGAGAAATCCCAAAAGGAACCAATTAATATAAGAATCCATGGGGTAGAAGGAAAGGGAGATAATATGAAAAACAGTGGAAGAAATACGGGAGGACAAACGGATAAAACGAGGGAGGTTGGCAGTACAATCCTGACAGCCATGTACGCAAATGCTCAAAGTCTGGGCAATAATATTACAGACCTAGAGGTCACCATGGCAGAAATGGACCTGGACACAATCACAATTCACGGATCTTGGTGAAATGAAAACCAGGACCTGGATGCAGCCATACCAGGTTATGCTCTATTCAGAAGGGACAGGGTAGGAAAAAAAAAGGGGGGAGTGGCTCTTTATGTGAGAGATAAAATAAAAGCTATGGAAATACAGGGGAACCAGGGAGGTGCAGAGGTACTGTGGGTCACCCTGGAAACATGGAAGGGGACTGCTATTTGCACATGAGTGATCTACAGACCTGCAGTATGGGGGGGAGGTGGATAAGGATATGTTGGAAGCAAGTCAAAGAATAGCAAGCAAGGGTGAGGTATTGCTGGTAGGTGACTTCAATCTACCGGCCATGGATTGGAGCCTCCCAGCTGCAGCAATAGTTAGAAGTAGGGATATCCTGGATTCCCTGCAGGGGGCATTCCTCAGGTGACTAGCTAAGGAACCAACTCGAGGGGGGCAATACTGGACCTGGTACTGACAAACAAGGACAGGGTTGCTTATGTCACAGTGGGTAACCCCTTGGGGGCCAGTGATCACTGTATGGTGTGGTTTGATATAAGAACTGGAAATCAAACTGTAACTCATAGGTGGCGCTATCCCAAGGGCTACTACCCCTGCCTGCATGGCTAGTTGTAGGTTAAGGGGCCTGGGTACTTAAAAGGGTGCCTCCACCCAGAGGTCAGGGTTGTTAGTGATCAAGCTAACCTGGGCACAGCCCTCTGGGACACTGTAACCCCCCTCTTTCCCTTCTAGCGGCCTGAACAATATACACGCTTTTACAAAGACCCTTATTCACCATACAAGTACCCACACTGTTTGCACTTACCACCAGGGTTGGTTCCTCTGGCTCGACCCTGGGGACCCCCTGTAAAACAAGGTTATGCACAGGAAATAGCAACAGTACAGTACTTTTGACACAAACTGGAACCACAGTCAGGTTAAATGCAAAAAGAGTTAGATCTGATTTATTCAGGGGACTTGAACAAGGGAGGGGTGTTATCAGGTTGATTTGCTTAAAGGCTATATCAATCAAACAGTCATGTATGCACTTCAGAGTCCCTACACAGTCACACGCTCTGGGTACCCAGACGGAGAAGAGGTGGGCTAGCCAGGAACGTTGCCCAGGGTAGGCCAGTGTCGCAGCTGGTTGGGGCCCTGTGATGGAAAAAGGCAACATGCACAACACACACTATTTGTAATCTGGAGCTGGAGGGCTCAGTTCATGAAGGAAAATATAACAAGGCAATCAGATGACAACACTTTAGATTTAGCTGTTGTTGCAGGGAGCTACCCTGATGTTTACTCATGATACCTAATACAGGACACAGGCAGGACAAAATCGAGACTGCAGGTTGTTGAGCTGGAGTGCCAGGAGAAGCAGGGGATACACAAATCACCGAGGCATTGTTCTTGTTCAAGGCGTTGAGCAGGGGGCTGATCCCCAGGCAGGTCCTTCATCGATGACTTTCTCTGTGTTGCAGGTAGTCTGGATGGGGCCAGTGTGGCAAGGCCCAGGCCAAATGGAGATGCAAATGGATTTAATCCGTGGAGCTGGATGCAGCCTCCAGCAAGCAAAACACAGTTCAGACACACAGTGGGGAACCAAATCATGACTGCTATCAGCACACAGCATATTTACATGTAAGAAAATTCTATTGTGCCAGGCAGATTGCTATCTGGTCGCAATTTCAGAGTCTCTGCACAAACTGGGAGTTCAGAAGTGGCTGGAGATCCTGACAGGACAATCGCATTCAGCAAATCTTTAATCTTCTTCAGGTTAAAGCCTGGTCACAGTTCAGTGGCTTATCTCACTCTCACAACTCAGATTCAGTCTGAATCAACTCTGTTTTCCCTCTCAGGGACAGCAGGAAGACAGGCAGGCCAAAACTCAGCCCTTTCACAGTTCTCCTGTGCAAAACTACACAGAACAACTACTCGACTGTCTCAAGCTGTTACTCCTTCAATTCCCAACTCAGATCTGACTTTCTGCTCGCTGTGCCCTTAAATCGGGGCACAACAAAATGGTTCAGAGGCGTGGCCCAAAGTAAAGCTCCTCTTATCTTTCCATGCAGGAGAGCTGAAGGCAGACAGGCCAGACTCAGCCTTCCCGTCAAGTCCTCACGCTACCCCGTGGGGCAGCAGCTCCTCGAGCTGGAGCAGCTCACTCTTCCAGCTCCAACTCACTTCTGCCTCACTGCTGCAGGCAGCTTGGGGATTTTCCTTCAACCCACAAGGTTCAACTGGTTGATCCATCTGTCTGTCAAAGCAAGGGCTCCCCCTCCAGGTCTGTTTGGGTGCCAAAATGTAAAAACTACAATTCCTACAGAAATTTGCTCCCACAAAGACCTCTGGGGACAGGCTTCATTTTAGAGTCCCCAAAGATACCAATTGGTGGTGACTGGCAGTCCAAAACCAAAATGGTGGTGCAACACACAAAGTCCATGCTGCAAAGAAGGCAGGTTAGACAAACTACAATATCTTTACCACTCTAATAGATAGTCAGCAAATGAATACATCTTCTAACTGAGCTCCCTCTGTGCAAATAGTGATGGCAGAAACGGAGTGATTATCTGGCAGCCCGGGTGGGACTCAAGCATGGAAACACTCAGCCCCCTCCCAGATTAATTATAACTGCAATCCAGGCAGCTGTTAAAGAGACAGTACACAAAGGCTATACAGGCACTCTCTGGCAATAAGGTTTAAAACTGTTAAAATGCAGGATACCATCCTAGCAGTGAGCATTTAGGCAAGCTCAAGGAAGACTTTTTGGGAACCCCATTTGTAGGGGGGTTTAGAAAACCACACTAAAACAAGGGTCCTGGACTTCAGGAAGGCTGATTTTAAGAAAATGGGAGGATACCTCAGTGATGCCCTAGCAAGGTTAGGGAATCTGTCTGGAGTTGAGGATCAGTGGGCAAAAATAAGGGAGGGCATTTAGAAGGCAACAAACCTCTGTGTCCGGCAGGTTATCAAGAGCAAGAGAAAAAAAGAGAGCACTATGGTTCTCTAAAGAAGTAGCAGAGAAAGTAAGGGAAAAAAAGGTAGCATATAGAAGGTACAAAATAACACAGAAGGAGGAAGATAGGGAGAGATATCTGGAGAAACAAAGGGAGTCAGGGAAAGCAGTTAGGAGTGCAAATGTGAAAACAGGAGAATATGAAAAACGGCCTTGGTGCATATGTTTACCTGGTGAAGAAAAGATAAATATTGCCAAGTCAGTAAAAAAAGGGGATAAAACATTCTTTATGTATATCAGCAAAAAGAGGAAGACCAAAGGAGTGATAGTAAGGCTAAAAGAAAAAGGAAGGGTTAGTGTGGAAGAGGACCAAAGGAAAAAAATTAGACATATTGAACAAATACTTTTGTTCAGTATTTACACAGGAAGAGGTAGGTGACGGGCCACAGATAAGGGACAAGGGTATTAAAGGAAGGGAGGTGGATACTATTTCTTTTACAGAAGAGAGAGTCCTCAATGAACTAGCACAACTAAAAGTGGACAAGGCAATTTGGCCAGATGAGGTATACCCTAGGATTAGGGCTGGGAGAATTCAGTGAAGTTCTGACCCTTATTAAATAAGAACCAGAACACAGTGAAGTTCTGATTTATCCTGGTTAGTTCTGATTTATTGACCAATATTTGAAAAAATGGAAAAAAAAAAAGCATAAAAGTGGCCAAAGTCCATCACCTTTGACACAGGGGCCCAAAGGAAATAATTTAATGCCTTATTTGTATAAAAATTAAAGTACAGCTGCTAAATAAAAAAGCAGTCTGTCACTACTAGCCCCTTCATGGCTGGCCTATAATGGTGGCATATCCTGCTAGGGCCTGTGACATTATTGTGCTGGTAGAGAGCGACAGACAGACTGATGCAAATACCTATATCATAGCACCATCAAGCACTGCAGGCACTGCCAGGCAGCTAAGATTTCTTTTTTATTAATGGTGCTGGGTTGGTATTATTTCGAAGAATCTTCTGGTCAGAGCTGAACAAACCAAAGAAATGGATATGAAAGGCCAAATGAGCAGCACTACGAGAGCCCACCCATCCTACCCATGTGAATGATACAACAGCTTTGCATGCCCCAGTTTACTGTGGTATGTGGTACACTACCTGGTCCAAGAGGTGGTAAGGTTTACTAGTACTATAACTACTGCTACTGAATCTGATCAACATGCTGAGGATGCTGAATCCTTAAAGAAGAAAAACAAAAGACATAGTGATCGCTACCCAGGCATGCAGCCAGTCACACATCGCATTGGTCAAATGCAGTGCAGTCATATAAAAGTTTGCCACTGCCACCTGAAGGCCTGATGACACACAACACAGCACAACACAACACAACACAATGCAACACAGTGACATCCTTCCCTGTTCCATAATTGCTTGCTGCCAGCCACTGCCAAGTAATTTAAGTATCACAAATAAAATATAGTAATAAAATAATCTCAGCCCAGTTACTGTAAGTAACATGTAACCAGGCTAGCATACCACGCACACACACAGACAATAAAGAAGTTATATAAATTTTCAATTTATTATCATTTTTTTCTGTGAAGTATTTTCAGGCATATATTGGGGACATGAGAAATATACAAAGAGCATTCAGTTTCTGAACTTTCAGGCATCTGCTAAGCTATGACTGTATGAAAATTAAAGCAGTACAGTCAGGACTCAGGATCAGTTGCTGAGGGCAAAAAAAATGACTAGTAGTAGTAGTAGCAAGGAGTAGGACTGGAGTAAGGACTAAAAGTGATAAATAAGTAGTAGTCGTGACTTATGAGGGCAAAAACTGATAGTAGTAGTAGTAATAGTAATAGTAGTAGACAGCAGTACCCTAACTTCCAGATCAGATAGTGGTACCAGGTACCACCATTGTAATTTGTAAAATGAAATGCAGTTGCTTGCTGTATTTGGACTCAGAATCCACTGATGTTATTTTGTTTTCTATTCTGTGCTGCTCATGAGATCATAGTGTCCTGGCCTAGTCCATCCTGACCTGACTTGTTGCAATTAATTGCTACCTCATTTAGTAGACCCTATTCACAAAAGAGTTTCACCACAGGCACAAATTCTTGAAAGTGTTTTGTGCATAGAGCCTGCTTGGAGCAGTCAGAGTATTTTATTTTCTGGTATCATATTTGAAATTAAAGTGAGAAATGTTGACTTTGAGAAATGTGAGGCACTCAGCATTTTCTGGTGTCAAACAGGACCGTGTGTCAGTACTGATGTTACCAGCTGAACTGAACAATCGTTCTGAACAGACGCTAGTCGGAGGGCAATTCATTTACTTCATTGCAATGTTTACTAAAGCAGGTCACATATTTTGTTTGGATTTCCAGTATTTCAAAGGATCAGCATTCCAGCTGGTATTGAGTACTGCCAGGTACATTTCAACAATTGTCTGTGCTGAGGCTGTGTTACAAGAGGCAGATGAAGAAGATGTTACAATAAGATCTTCTAAGTGACTCCAGAGACATGAAGCTGAACCAAGTGACTAGGGGACAGTGCTGTGCTTGCCTGGTGGTGAAGAAGAATATTCGGCTGCCGTGGCTGAGGAGGAAGAGGGAGAAAATGCCACAGCAGTTGAGGATGGGCCATCTGAAGCTGTGCTGCTATGTCATGAAGAAGATTCTGAATGTGGTGCTGCTGTTGTATTCTGTTCCATGACAGCATGCACCTTGTCAATTATTTCTTGTTTGTTTTTCTCAAAACAAGTGCCATCATCATCATCACTGACAAGTTGCTTCAATTTGTATCATGAGCCCACGATTGTTGTTTTAATGTAGTACTCAGAATAAAGCATTTAACATAGTTTGTCATCTTCTGCAACTTTTTTGATAACACGTCTCGTTAGATCTTGCTGTATTCTGGAGGTCAACCTGCTTGTGTCAGCACCACTTGCAGTCTGTGTGATCATGGAACTGTCTTGCATCTCTAATGTTTCCCTAATCAGATTCAATCTGAATTTTAAAATTTTTATTAGGGGTATCACCTGGCTCAAAATTGCTGTGTTTGCACTTACCTCCCTGGTGATATCCTCAAATGGCTGGAGCAGGAAAATTAGAAACTCCAGCATGGCTCGCCGTGGTGGAGTAATATAGATGTCTGCATCACCAATTTTATTTTCTAAGTTATACTGCTTGACAGCTTTCTTTTGTCCAGCAGCCTTTGAAACATATAAAGGGTCGAATTCCAATGAGTAGAAATGTCTTGGATCAGTCTGTGCAAAGGTAAACTGTCTCCTGCTGTAATTTTTCACACAAGTGATGGGCTTTTCTTGAGTGACTGAAATGAGTGCATATTCTTTTACCAGTGCTAACAAGAGCCCTGTCATCATTAAGAAAACTGTGAACTGTTAAATTTAAGAAATGCACAAAGCAACGGATGTAAACAAAGCCCCACTCCTCCAAGGTCTTCCTTATATTGCACTCATTATCTGCAACTATAAAGCCAATTGACAGTCCCCGTGAAGTGAGTCATTGCTGTATTGGTTTTTGGAGCGCTTCATTCATGTTGTATGAGGTATGTTCTGATGGAAAATAAAACATTCTTAGAACAGCAAACTGCGATGCTTCACTGTCCCCAGTCCGATGTGAATTATCAAAACATGCCCAATGTGCCATGACAGACATGAAGGGTTCAGGCTGACAGCTTGTCCAGATATCTGTTGTGAGATGTACCACCCTCCCAACAGCACAGCGCAATACACGCGTCAATTTTTTACATACAACATCGCAAAGATCTGGAATTCCTGTTGTCGAGAAGTATTTCCACGATGGTATACTATATTGAGGTTCGAGATACGTAAGCAGCTACCTGAATCCTGTATGTTCAACCACGTTATATGGTAGCAAATCAACAGCTATAATGTCTGAAATGTTTTGTTTATTGTAACAGCAACAGGGTGAGTTGAGGCATATTTGCCTTTACAGTCATATGTTTCTGAGATGGTAAGCTATCTCCTTGAAGGAGGAGGGCTTTTGAGCACATGGTCACTTTCAGTAACAGTTGGAGGAGTCCTTTGAATGGCAGGAAGTGAAGGTGGAGGTGTAATGCTGAGGGAGCTGCCACTGCTTTCATCTATGGGTGTTACCCCTGAGTGTAGTGAGCTGTCACTGTCACTTTCTCTTTGAGACTCACAGTAGAACTGCTCAGTAATGTTATGACATCTGTCTAGGTGCCTTTTCAGGGCTGAAGTTCCCAATGCACCTTTCTTTTTACCCCTGCTGACTGGCCATTTACAAATAGCGCATGTTGCTATCAACTCATTGGAAGCACTAATGCAGAAGTATGACCAAACAAAAGATGATATTTTTTAGTTTTTTTCCCAGGAAGGCACAACACCTCGGTCTCATTTTCACCCCCGGATTTGGGCTTGTTCCTATTGTGGTTTATTCCCACTGCCCTCTTCACAACCAAAACTTTTCTGCCTGTTTCTTCCTCATCTGCAATTTCCATCCCCTCCAGTAAACCTTGTGCTACCTGATCATTCTCTTCATCTTTATTATTAGTATTACCCTCATTGGGTTCAACCTCAAAAGAATCAGATGAGGGACTTGCAGTAGCATACAGTAGTATACAATTGTTCCATACTGTTGGATACCTCTGTGGGTGGTACCCACCACACCTTTAGTTTTTTTAACCACATACATTTTTTTTACTTGGGACTGATCATGATCCGAAATATTCACCTTTTTTTGGATTCAAGCATTTGCTTGGAAGATGAAACCTTAGACGTGAAAAAATCACTTTTTGAGGTTTGATTTTGTTTTCCCTTTCAGGCTGATTGCTGTCTTTGCTGTGCCACTGCCTATCTGAGAAACAGAATGTGCCTCATCAACACTTTGATCCATTTTGTAACAAAAGATCCCTCTAATAATGTGATGTCCTTCTGATGACTCCCAACCACAGGCCAGGGACAAATTTACCGTCATGACTTGTGACTGTACAGTGTACACACTGACAGCACACCAGCAGCACATCAGTCCACCACCACTTCCTTTCATGATTAACGGACTGACTCATACAATACAGTTACTGTTAAGTGACAAAATTCAGCAACTGTTAAGTGTGCCTCACAATTTGAATTGGAGATGCAGACACATCTGGTGCATTAGTCGCACATATCACAGTCCCATGTTGGAGGGTTGATCAATGCTTATATATAATGTAAGTTTGTAATGCAATATACTATAAAACTAATGATAATAAGGAACAATGGGGAATGAGTGATAATGATGACACTTGTCTGTAGTGCTTGTGCTTTACTTGTGTTGTATTGTAAACACTCAGCCTACTACAAGTCACAGTCAGATTTTTCCCTGGGCCACCCACAGCCAGCAGCACAGGGCAGGTGCATTAACTTGTATGGTATTTTGAACAGTATTTTTGGTTTTATACATGTAATTGTGATTTGTGAATGAATGTAGATGATGATGATCATTATTCATAATTGGATGGCAAAAGTCAAAGATTTATTTTGCCACCCTGCAGTGTACACACAGCCATACTGAAGCCAGGGGAAAAAATGTGGATTTTATTTAACTGTAAAACTACTCTGGTACCTGCAGTAGTCTCTCCCTTTCTCCTCTGGATCTGGAATGGCACAAGTCAGATTTTGCCAGCCTGCCCTTTCTATACAGACAGCTACTGTCTGGGGCTAAGAAAAAAAGTTCAATTTGGGATTTTCTGTAACTGTAATCTCTGCCCCTCCCAAGTACTCTGGATCTGGAATGGTACAATTCATGTTTTGCCAGCCTGCCATTTTTGTAGTACACACAGCTACCATCTGAGGCCAAGAAAAATTCAATTTGGGATTTTCTGTAACTGTAATCTCTACCACCCCCCCTGTACTCTGGATCTGGAATGGCACAAGTCAGATTTTGCCAGCCTGCCCATTTGTACACACAGGTACTGTCTGAGGCCAAGAAATAAAAACTTTAATTTGGGATTTTCTGTAACTGTAATGGGCCCCCAGTACTTGAGTCTCTCTCCCTTTCTCCACACTAGTCTCTCTCTCCCCTCTGGAATGGCACAAGTCAGGTTCTGCCAGTCTGCCCTTGCTCACACACAGTCATCAGCCCAGCATTTCCAGCATCCCCCACCCCACACCACTATTCCCCAGTCCCAAGACTCCCTCCCCAGTCCAACTCCCGGCACTCCCTCCTGAGTCCCGACCCTGATCACCTTCACCCACTCCCATGATTAGTTCTCTCCCTCTCCCTAACTTCTTCTTTGTCCCACTCCCATCCCTTCTCTGCGGCTGGAGATACTGTTGATTTTTTTAGGGTGCTTTGTTGTTTTATTTTGGCTCTGCTGCTCAGCGCAGCTCCTCTAATCCTCTCTCTTCACAGTCCTCCTTGTTCTGGGCCTTGTAGCACACTCAGCATGGTTATATACCATGAGTGTGTCACATGACCTTCTGTTGCCTGATTGGATGCTGCCGAACAGCTGTACATGCCGACGGCATCCCCATGGCAACAGAAAACAAAGTCAGGGAAATGGCATGTCCATGGACCCGAAACTGGACTTCTACCACTAAGCCCATATTTATCCGGTTCAGTGGATTGCAGGTCCAGGGGTTCAGATCTCCTGTGGAACAGTCCACCCAGCCCTACCTAGGATGCTGAGGGAGCTCAAGGAGTTGCTGGCTGCACCTCTGACAACCCTGCTCAACCTAGAACTAGATACAGGGGAAGTTCCAGGGGACTGAAGGAGGGCAGATGTGGTGCCACTTCACAAAAGTGGTAATAGGGAGGAGGCAGGAAATTATAGGCCTGTTAGCCTAACTTCAGTGATGGGTAAAGTAATTGAATCACTATTGAAGGAAATGGGGAATACCTTATGGCCAGTGGATTACAGGATCCAAATCAACATGGTTTCACAGGGGGGAGATCTTGCCAGGCAAATCTGATCAAGTTCTTTGACTGGATAACCAGGAAAGTGGATCAGGGCAGAGTGGTGGATGTGGCCTATCTGGGTTTCAGAAGGACCTTCAACACCATTCCACACAGAAGGTGGGTAAGCAAGCTGGGCAGCCTAGGAGTGGGTCCAAAAGCAGCAAAATGGGTAAGAATTCAGCTAAGCAACAGGAGTCGGAGAGTGGTGGTAAATGGTGTTCACTCTGAAGAAGGTAGGGTGATCAGTGGGGTGCCACAGGGGTCAGTACTAGGCCTTGCCCTCTTCAGTGTCTTTAGTCACAACTTTGCCAGAGGACTGGAAGGGAAAGTATGCCTGTTCATGGATGACACAAAAATCTGCAACAGAGTTGACACAGGAACACAGGGAAAAAATGGTGCACTTCATATCATTCCTGGGTGATAAAAAGTAGTTTACTCAACAAGACATGTTCAGCTGAATAATAGATGAAAGCACTCCAAGCAACCATAACAGCAGACTGCAGACCCAGGCTATGAATTCTACAATAACATTTTATTACAGCAGAAAGCAAACTTCCATGATGTGGCAGCATACCCCCAGTGCCTAGGACCTACAATCAGGTCTTCAACAGAAGAATTCAAAGCCTGGGTCTGCAGTCTGCGTTTTGGTTGCTTGGAGTGCTTTCATCTTTGATTCAACAGACTGGAAACACCAGAGGGGAGGGTAGATAAAATGAGGGATGATATGAAAACACTGTAAGACTGGTCAAGGGTTTGGCAGCTGGGTTTCAATGCAAAAAAGTGCAAAATCATGCACTAGGGGAACAGAAACCTGGGGGCAACATACTAGTTGGGAGTGGAGGTATCGGCAACCACAAAACAGGAAAAGGATCTGGGGGTAATCATTTCTGATGACCTGAAGGTAGCAAAGCAGTGAGACAAGGCAGTGGGGAAAGCTAGCAGGACTCTCAGATATATAGGGAGGGGTTTCACCAGCAGAAAGAGGGAGGTAGTGTTGTCCCTGTATAGATCGATGATGAGTCCCCACCTCGAATACTATGTCTAGTTTAGGAGCCCCATCTCCAGAAGGACATAGATAAGGTCGAGGTGGTACAGAAGAGGGCAGCCAAGATGGTGCAGGGCCTGCATTAAAAGCCCTACAAGAAAAGACTCAAGGAATTAAATATGTACTCTCCAGAGGAATGGAGGGAAAGGGGGGACGTCTAAGAAGAGGTCAAATATCTCACAGGTATTAATAAGGTATACAAGGGTATGATTTTACATAGACAAAGATGCTCATGAACAAGGGGTCATGCTATAAAGCTGGAGGGGATGGAGACTCCGAGGAGATGTAAAGAAATAGTTCTTCATGGACATGGTGGAGAACACCTGGAACAGCCTCCCAGTAGAGGTGGTGGGTGCTAAAATGGAAACAGGATTCATGTATGCATGGGATAGACACAAGGGGACCTTAGAAACAAGGCAAGGGTTGAGAAATCCGGACATCGAGTAGGGCCTACGCTGGCACAGTAGGTAGGGAAAATAGGGCTGACTAGGTGGGCCAAGAGGTCCTTATCTGCCTACAACTTCTATGTCTCTATGCAAAGCAACATGAAGAATTGAGTAATAAAATATTACTAACATACTGGAATCAATTGAACTGCCTTGCAAATAAATGGCTTGTGAACAATTGCCACTTTAGAACCACAAACAGAAAAGCAACATCACAAAATTGTGGTCTGCACATGCACACCAAGGAGAATGTCAGGCTGATTCAACAGCTCTGATAACCTATAGTGATCATGACAAATAAATTAAAAATAAATTCGGGAATGTGATCTTAACTTCATCATTTTTTATTAGAGTTCATTATTGTCAAACTAATTTATGAAAAACCGCCGACTGCCAAATCATTGTTATTATTTTTTCCTCAGTCTAAACTGAGTAGCGGCTCTCACATTGTGATGCCCAGCATCAGCAAACAGAATGCAGCGTGAAGCAATGGCCATAATGGTTCCTTCCCAGACTCCCCAGAAAAAGGATCAGGTTAAACTGACATGGGGTTTATAAAAGATATGCTAACCTCAACAAAGTCTGACATACTGGAACTTAAAGTGAATACCGCTAGCAACAACCCCTGAGAACACTCCTGTCCTCCAACTACACTGTCCTAGAGGTGCCTAGGGTTTTGTCCAGCTCAGGCAAGAGGTCCTTTGCTACCTCATTCCCCTTCCTTTGGAACACTCTCCCAGCAACCCTACAAAACTGCTCCTCACTTGGAGGCTTCAAGAAAGGGCTTCAGGTTTTACTGCTAAAATGCAACCAATGCACCTGCTGTTGTTGATCTGTACCCACTAGCCTGAATTAGTTGCTGCCCACCCTTTGACTTGTCTTAATTTGGTCTGTTAGTTCACTGTTGTAGAAGCACTGCTGTACTCTTAATCTGAAGCTATGAAAATGCTGTGCACAATTGTAACATTTGTATTATTCTTGTTGCCTCAACTTCCTGTGTTATTTGCAATGCTTCTATATAATTAATTCTAAGTAGCCTTTGAAAAGGGGTCTTTCAGTCTCAGCGAGTCCACATGGTTAACAAAATTCAATAAATAAATAAATAGAGTGAGGCTATTTCTAATTCCATATACCAAACCTCACTTAGACTTATCATATCTGCAAACCTTGGCAATGAGGGGAACATTGTCAAGCAAAGGATCTTGGATGACTCCCAAGTACTTGAATATGGAAACCTCTTCAAGAGGGGAACCATCAAAACCGGTGGTGGGTGCAAAAACCATCAGTGGTTTTAAGCATGGCTGGGGCAGAATGAAGAGTATAGTGATTGCTCAGGGCATCAGAATTAGGGAGGAGAATGGGGGGGTGGAGAGGCCTAGGGATCCTACAGGAACAGTAGGCCTCAAGGCTAAATAGGGAACTCAGACAGACTGGATGGACCTTAGGTCTTCTTCTGCCATCGCTGTCTGTGTTTCTATGTTATATAATATCTAGGTTGAAGGGGGCAGATCACAGTTTGTTTTCCTTATTTGTATGTGATTAACAACAGTTTTTATTGCTATGATTCACAAAGGTTAGTATTGATCTCTGCTTGCCAAACCTGACTTCAGTAAGTACAACCTAATGCCTGTTTACCTACTGTATCAAAACCTGAATCAGAGCCAGCCTGGCTATGCTGAGGGTTGAGGTGCTAGATGTGTTTCACAATAAACACAGTCATAGAGACAAGTCATACAAATGTGAGGGTACTGGACTTTAGGAGGGCTGACTTTGGCAAAATGGGTGAGTGCCTAAGGAATACACTAGCAAATGGTCAAGAAGGAGGGGTGGAAGGACAAAAGGGAAAAATCAAAATTGCCATCACGGAGGCAACAAGCCTTTGTGTGAAGCAAATAAACAAAACAAAATGAAGTGAAAAAACACTATAGTTCTCAAAAGAGGTGGCTGGGAAGGTTAGGGAGAAAAATATAGCATTCAGGAAGTGTAAGGAATCACAGAAGGAGCAGGACAGAGAACTGTATCAATTAAAGCAGAAGGAAGTGGGGAAAGCAGTCAGAATAGCGAAGGCCCAAATCAGGGAAAAGATAGCCAACTCAGTTAAGAAGGAGGATAAAACCTTTTATAGGTACATTAGGAGCTAAGAAAGACCAAGGAAGGGATACTGAGGCTTAATAAAGGGGAAGGGAGGTGGGCAGATGGTGACAGTGAAAAGGCAGAGATACTGAACAAATACTTTTGCTCAGTATTCACAAAAGAAGAAGAGAGGGAGGTACCTAAACCGAACAATAGAAACACTCTGGATAGGGGGGTCAATACCAGTCCATTCACAGAAGAAAGGGTCCAGAAATAAGTCCTAAAACTGAAGGGAGACAAAGCAATGGGGCCTGAAGGGATTCACCCCAGAATTCTAAAAGAACTAAGGGGAAACCTAGTGACACCACTGACTACACTTTTAAACAAATCATGGCAGGATGGTGTAGTACCTGAGGACTGGAGGAAGGTGGATGGGATTCCTCTTCACAAAAGTGGGAGCAAAGCAGAGGCAGCAAACTACAGACCTGTTAGTTTTACCTCAGTGGTAGGGAAAATGATGGAATCACTTCTTCTGAAAGAAAGAATTGTTGAATACCTAGAGGCAAGCGGGGCACAGGACCCAAGGCAGCATGGATTCACAGAGGGAAGGTCATGTCAGATGAATCTAATAGATTTCTTTGGCTGGGTGACTAAAGTAGTAGGTCAGGGAGTGGCTGTGGTTTTGGCCTACCTAGACTTTAGCAAGGCATTTGACACAGTCCCACACAAAAGATTAATAAACAAGTTAGCCAGCCTGGGAGTGGGTCCCAGGGTGGTAGCCTGGGTAACAGACTGGCTGGACAACAGGATGCAGAGGGTAATAGTAAATAGAATATACTCTGAAGAAAGGGGGTTACTAGTGGGGTACCACAGGGTTCAGCACTAGGCCTAGTCCTCTTTAATGTCTTCATAGGTGACATTGCGGAGGGGCTGGAAGAAAAAGTATGCGTCTTTGCAGGCGACACAAAGATCTGCAACAGGGTTGATACACGGGGGGAGGTGGAAAAGATAAGAAGGGACTTGGCAAGGTTGGAGGAATCGTCAAACATATGGCAGCTTAGATTCAATGCAAAGAAGTGTAAAGTAATGCACGTGGGAAACAAAAACCCAGGGGAAAAGTACACAATGGGGGGGGGGAGTACAAACATCAACAAAAATGGAAAGGGACCTGTGAGTAGTCATATCAGATAACATAAAGGTAGGCAAGCAATGTGAAAAGGCAGTAAGGAGGGCTAGAGGGATAATGAGATGCATAGGGAGAGGCATCACCAGTAGAAAACAGGAAGTGTTATCCCTCTGTACAGACAATTGGTGAGACCCCATCTGGAGTACTGCATGCAGTTCTGGAGACTCCATCTCTGCAAGAACATAGACAGGATGGAGGCAATCCAGAGGAGGGCAACTAAAATGGTGCAGGGTTTGCACCAGAAGCCATACAAAGAGAGACTAAAAGAGCTTAAAGGAGAACTACTGGCTAAAGTGAGGACCCGACCACTTCATAGATTTGGGCTTCACTATACAAATTCCCCCTTCAGTCACCCTGTAATATGTAAATTTTAATTACCTCACTGCTCGTACAATTCAGGGAAGCCCCCAGTGTAGCTAGTATTTTCAATCATGGCCCCGTCCACTCCTGTTCTCGCTAGTAATAAGGCAAGATGATGCACCATTGTCCATGCTTTATGGGTAGCCTTATGTATGGAAAGATTATCAATATTATATATTACATGCCGATCATTATTTTTATACAGTTTGCTTAAATGCCATGTGTATGAAAGCCATACCTGCGGCATTTAGACAAACTGTGTAAAAATAACAAACAGCATGTAATATATACTATTGATAATATTTCCATACATAGGGCTACCTATAAGGTAGGGGCAATGGCACTTAACCATCTTGCGTTATTACTAGTGAGAATGGGAGTGGATGGGGGCACCATGATTGAAAATGCCGGCTGCACTAGGGGCTTCCACGAATTTTACGAGTGGTCAGGTAATTAAAATATATGTTTTACAGGGTGACTGCAGGGGGAATTTGTACAGTGAAGCTCCAATCTGTGAAGTGGTTGGGGCTTCTCTTTAGCATGTAGAACTCCTTTAATATGTATATTCTTGAGGAAAGGAGGGAGAGGGGAGACATGATAGAAACTTTCAAGTACCTCAAGGGAATCAACAGAGTCCAAGAGGGTAGCATCTTTCAGAAAAAGAGATGTGCAAAAACAAGGGGGCACAATTTGAAGACAGAGGGGGAACCGCTCAGGGGCAATGTGAGGAAGCATTTTCTCAAGCAGAGGGTGGAGGACACATGGAATGGCCTTCATGAGGAGGTCTTGGGGTCAAAAACAGTGGGGAAATTCAAGAACGCATGGGACAGACATAAGGCAATTATACTTGGGGGGGGAGGAAGCAGACTGTTGGTTAACTAGGATCTGCAGCTTATCCAATAGGTAGGGAAATGGGCAGACTAGGTGGGCCAAGCGGTTCTTATCTGCTGTCAAAGTCTATGTTTCTGTGTTCTATGTTTTTATGCCACATCTCATGCCACACCAGCAGCCCGTGTTTGGAAATGAACATGGGTTGCTAGGGGTTGGCCGGGGGATGGGGGAGGATTGAGCATCCAATAGACTGCTCTCCTCTCCAGGTGGGCAGGATTGAGTGCTCTGCTGATAGACTGTCAGGAGGTGGAGACCTGGGGGCAGTGTGGGTCAGGAGAAGACGAATGAAGGATGGTGCTGCGAGACTCCACAGTGTACATTTGCCTCCACACACGCACATTGATGAGCATGCCTCAGGGTGGGGATAGGGACACAAAACAGAAGAAAATGGTGGCAGGGCAGTCATGTATGATGTCTGCTTGCCGATCCCCCACATACTGTACCACCAAGGACTCAGGTGACTGGTAGCTGGATTTGTACTTTGCGGGGAGGACGACACTCCCCCTCCTGCCCCCACCACGGGGTTGCATCCATGTGGATAAATCTGGTCCTCAGAGATATGTCTTGGGGAGGTTCAGGATGGTGGATGTCAGAAGGACAGTGCAGATGGGAAACTAGCCTGCCCTGGACACACAGAGGGATAAAAACTCAGGTGAAAACTGACTTAGTATGGAGATACCTAAACTTGGCCATATTACAGAAGGAAATGTACAATGCTATAGTCTTATTCTTTACATAAAAACTGTTTTGCAAAAAGCTTAACAAATCATACAGTGCTGCACTAGAACTGCCATTCATATCGATGCTGGTACTATTCAATATCCTTTTGTCTAACCCCATACTTCTTAAGTAGCAAACAGCTCCCTCCCAAACCTCAACCTCATTCCCTCCTGCTCAGCCAATCTACTGAAGGAGAACAACATAAAAGAGATGAACATAGCACACATAAATATTGGAAGCTACTACTGTACCTAAAACTGACAAGCTTTGATCATAGGTTTCAAATCATAGCTTATCATCACTGTGATATCAGTAATCTGGCTCTGTTTCAAAAGGGACTAGAAATGTATCATTCTGGTAACCTGTAGCCTCTTCCAAACCACAGAAATAAAAGTGTTTGAAGTAGCACTTTCTGTAAAAAAAAAAAAAACAGCAGACTCCAAGCCGCTCCATTCTGCAGTAATTGAATCTCAAGAATTCCAGCTTCATCATCCTAAACAAGGTTCAATCTCCACTTGTCAGAACTATAAACCAAGTAATAAATAACTAGAGCAATGGTACTCAGGCTCTTTATGGTATAAGCACTGGGCTATATACATAAAACCCCAAGGTACCTGAACTACCTTGTGGCCAGGACTGAGGGATGCAGTATGGAGACACCACTGCACATCTACTTAGAGGTTCATAACATTGCTTGTCTATGCATATTAGGGCATTTGCACTAATGTCAGGTGGTCCTCACATGGCGCATAAGTGTCTTGCATATGGGTATACATTATCCAAATGTATGCCATGCAGATGCACACAAATGAGTCCTGCGCATAGTACCACCACAGTAGAACTATGCAGGGGTGGAAGGGCATGGCCCTATAATAGCATGCATGCATCGCACATACATGTTGGTCAATACATTACCCCAGCACATGGGAATGCATATGCAGCACTACACCATGTGGAGGGTTGCCATGAACTGTATGCTCACGGGCCGGTATACAAGGCATACAGTGTGCAAGACAAACCGCCAGGACTGTAAGACCCATGGACATAGAACTGGATGGACCACCACTGTGGAAGACCTTTAGTGTTAGATAGGTTTGAATCCAGCAGTGTAATATTAAGTAAATAGTGCACTATAAACCCACAAAGCAGGCACAATACAAAAATATAAAGGAACTGTGCTCCCCCATATACAAGTGCCCCTGCCCACCCCTAAGTCAGTACATGAGCACAGTGCTCATAGCACACTTCACAGTACCCACCCCGCTCTGCACAGACACTAGGCCAGAAATAAGACCCATGGTCAGCCACTTCCCCCAACAGCAGGACTCACCAAATCCACCATGGGACAGATAACTGCAGTCGGCTGCATGCCATTGCTGACTGGGAGAATAACTTGGACACATGGCATATGTTTCAAAATAAAGTTTACTCTACAGAGCACAGTTGGCTCTGTGCATGGCAAGGGTACATACCAAAATGGCATGCTCCTGTCAATAGACAGGACTGCAGATACAAGGCCATACATATAACACACAGCAACTACCACTGCTGCAACCCTGGGACAGCGATGAGGGCAGAGCCTGCCACCTAATCCTCATTCTCCTGTGAGACAATGCTCAAGCCCCTCAATGTTGAGGGGTTGTACAGGGGACCTTGATGAACACCAGATGCTGTAGTAGTCCATGATACCCCTGGAGCAAGAGGAACACAGAGGACAGACATGAGCAGAATGCACATGCAGGGCCACAGCAGAACACAGTCGACACACAGGGCCCCCTCCAACACATCACTTAGCTAAGATGCTCAGCCAGGGCCCAGTATTCTTTCATGTCATCTTTACAGTAGACATCCTGGGTGCATAAATACCAGGACAGGCAGTCTGGCAACTATAGTGCCCACCTGGGCTTACTGGACCACCACCACTGCCACCACCCCATCGAGAAGCTCCTGACGCTCAAGGACAAATCTTCCTGGCCTGCCACAGAAGTCCTGTGAAAATATAAATAATGAAACAACATCACTGAAACAGTACACAACACACGGCATGTATGCACCCTTTCCCCTTGACAGTTGCATACATATCTCCCCCCCCCGGCTCCTTAACCTCCCAAACAGCCAAACAGTGCCATCTTCCTCCAAGTCTTGGTACGTTAATTTTGACATTCTCCAAAGTTTTCGGAGGTAGTCCCCCACTCTTCCCATGGAGCTTGCAGAGACACTTGCAGCAGCCATCACACTCACACGAATATTCAGGAATGACCCAGCGACACCACACGGCTGTGTCATCCTGCAGGCGTGCCAGGTACTTGCCCCTTTAAAGGGGCTCATTTCTGAATGAGGCATCTGTGCAGCATCTCTGTCATAGCCATGGTCAGGGAAGCACAGACAGGCGTGCGACACACAACACCTGCCAGCTGTCCCAGGCCACTCTACAGGGTTACACAGGATGTTCCCAGGGCTACTACAGAATGTCCTGCTGCTTGACAGGGAGAAGGAAAATGAGCAGGCACTGAGGGCACATGTGTATTCCGGGCATGTCTGGACACCATTGCCCTGAGGGATACACACTGTCTCGAGGGATTCTGTTTTGACTATGCCATGATCACATGGCTGTGTGACATGGTTTCTGCTCATGTGGCCCCATGTACCCATCAGTTGTGGGTGACGCTGGTGGAGACAAATGTGCTATATGCATTAGCATACTATGCCACTGGCTCCTTCCAGAGGGTGGAGGGCATACCATGGATGTCAACCAGTCCTCTGTATCCAGTGCACTGCACCAAGTCACCGGCGCCCTGCTTCTGCATGTGCATGAGCATATAACAGTCCCCATAACACTGGATGACATATGAAAATAAATACATATGAAAGAGGCATTCTATCCATGCATGGCATGCCCTATGTACTGGGGGCCATTGACTGTGCACATGTGGTGATCCTGGCACTATCTGTGGATGAGGAGGCATACCATATCTGCAAAAGGTATCACAGAATCATCTGTCAGATAGTCAGTGATTCAGCAGGTATCATCACTAATGTATGTGCCAAGTAGCCAGGGTCATGCCTTGATGCCTATATTTTTGATGGGTCCAGGCTGAGCACCCCCCTTGGTGCAGACAGGGGCAGGGATGGATGCTTTATAGGTGAGTATCTGTACTCTACATAGGTGGTACTCTGTGCATGGTACTAACCCTGTCATTTTCCCACAGCATACGTGACAGCAGATATCCGCTATGGCCATATCCACTATGGCTATTCTTCAATCATCAGTCAATCAATTCTTTATTTATGAAACGCTATTCCAAAATATCATAGCGCTTTACAATAATTAACAAACATTCAACAGAAAATATATTTCATAAAAACATATTAAAACACAATACTAAAAAGCAGGACTTTAAATATCAAACTTTTTTAACTATCAGAATACCCTGACTCAAATAAATAGTTTTTTAAGGCCAATTTAAAGACCTTGACGGATGGGCACTCTCTAACCAGACAAGGTAGAGAATTCCACAGGGTCAGGACTACAAAAGCAATGATCAGCTCCTACCAGGTCTCATAATGCTAAATGCAGCAGCCATTATAGCTAACCTGAAACAGCACTGCCCATGACAGCGAATAGTGCAATACAGCGTATACTGCTGTACATGGTATTGCACCATTCACACACTTCCAGGCAGAGGATAAGACCTCTGCTGGGAGTGGGTTCTGACAAGCAGCTGCCATCGCTCACTGAACTGAGCCATAGCAGCAGGAACCCAGGTGCTGCGTCTGGGACCGGGTTTGATTCCTGATCCCAGACATTTTATTTTCCGGATTGTGTTGTCCCCGTTTGGACCCCGGTTGAGAATCTTTAGTGGGGATCTGGGAAGCGTGGCCTTCCATAATGGGGGTGCAGAGAACTGGGGCTCCCACAGAAAACAGACTTATGCAGTATCGGCAATATCGCTGTGTTGGCAGCACGATTTTGCCATGTAGCATAACGTCTTGCGACATTATGACCCCGTGCCATCTAGCTCCCACAGTTGTCAAATGAACTCTGGGAATCTCTAGCAATCCCTTGCCAGTGGAGCGGAGAGGATGAAGAGGATAGTCGGGACAAAGGAGATCTTGCAGATACTGCGGACCCAGTCCGTGTAGGGCCTTATCGGTCAGTAATCAGAACTTGAAGGTGATCCTCCACTGCACCCGCAGTCAGTGCAGGCTGTGGAGCACAGGTATGATGTGGCAAGATTTTGATAAGCCAGTCAACAACCTGGCAGCCGCATTCGGCACCAGCTGCAGGCAGTGAAGGTGTACCCCCAGTAGCCCTAAGTATAGGGCATTGCAGTAACCAAGGCACAAGGTCACAAAGGCATGGACCAATTTTGGAAGGTCATCAGGAGGGACCAGGTGTTTTATCTGGGTGATGTTCCTCATTTGGCAAAATGAGGACTTGACAACGGTGAACACCTGATACTTAAGTATCAGCTCACTATTAAGCATAACGCCCAGATTCCGCACCCGATCAGAGGTCACTAGCTGGTTGCCTCCAAGCCAAAGCCCGGATAACTGTCCAGCCAATAACCTCTCTGCTCCTTGACCTGGGTCCACGACCAACACCTAAGTCTTATCTGAATTCAGCTTAAGCCAGATGGCACTCATCCAGTCCTTTCAGAGAGGCAGTTGTTAAAGACTGAAACAGCATCATTTTGTTCAGGCACAAAGAACATGTACAGTTGAGTATCATCTGCATAGCAGTGAAAACTCAACCTGTACCACCTAGTAATGTCTCCCAATGGCAGAATGTACACTGTGAACAACTTGGGATAAAGCACAGAGCCCTGTGGCACCCCACATGGCAGGGAGAGAGAGGCCGAGGTAAACACCCCCGATTCCACTGTCTGCATCCTGCCTGTGAGGAAAGAATGGAACCATCTGAGGACTGTACTAGACAGCCCGCAGAGTAGCCTCAGATGCTCCAGCAACACCCCATGGTCCGCGGTTTCAAACGCTGCCGAAAGATCAAGGAGGACCAAGATGGAATGACTCCTCCAACCTCTCACTGTCAGGAGATCATTAAGTACCCGAACCAACGTGGTCTCAGTACTATGCCTCTTCCTGAAACTGGACTGGAGAGGATCATAGATATTGTGGGTGGTCAGATGCTTCTTGAGCTGCAACATGGCTGCCTTCTCAATAACCTTGCCCACAAAGTGTAGGCTAGAGGCAGGCCTGTAGTTTGCAAGACAGTCAGGGTTGAGAGATATTTTTTTCAGAAGGGAGTTGACCACAACCTCCTTTAGGGTGTCTGGAAATGCCCCGGTCTCTAATGAACGCCTGACTATCTCAGCGAGGACCGGTCCGATTACCTCCACACACTTTACCAGGAGGTGTGTTGGACCAGGGTCCAAACTACAGTAAGTCAGTCACAAGCCCTGAATTATCTTCACAACATCCTCAATCACCAGCTGGCCAAAGTCTGACCAGACAAACTGGGTACTTGTAATCTCACACCAATCTCTGCTCTGCCCATTCAAGCAGGCTGTACAGATCTCGGACCTGATGGTGGCCACCTTATCCATGAAAAATTGAGCAAACTCCTCACACTTCATCTGTGAAAAGGCTCCCTGATTCTGGAGACAAGTTGGATTGCACAGCATGTCCACAGTCCGGAACAGCTGGGCTGGTCAATTTTGTGCAGCTGCAGTCTCCCTGGACAGGGACTCTGCCTTCTTACGGGAGACCACAGATCGATAGTCCCTATAATGGGACATTAATCTAAATTTGTCATCACTCCGGCCCAACGTCTGCCAGTGATGCTCTAACCTTCTGCCCACTCTCCTCAACTTCCTCAAGGTTCCGTCAAACCAAAGGGACCGAGGGTGAGGGGAGAGGGGGTGAATCCAGATCGGACCTATGGAGTCCAGAGCAGCTCCCTCTGCTTTATTATAGGCCATTAGAAGAGTCTCTGGATCCATGCTAACACTCGAACTCCCCGATAGATCCAGAACCACCAGAAGACCATCAGGGCTCAAACCCCCCGCAAAGGGCGGTACCGGACCATCTCCGCAGAGGCAGGTCTGTTGGGGAGGGCTGCGAAATGAAACCCTATAGTGTGTTTATCAGACCACCTAACGGGTTTCACCACCACATCGGATATCTCCATCCCCAGTAGGAGCACTTGGTCCAACGAATGACCTTGTGTGTGAGTCGCAGAGGTAATCACCTGTGTGAAGCCCAATGAAACCATCAGTTGGAGGAAGTTTTGACCAAAATACAAGGGTTCATCATCAATCCAGGCATTGAAGTCCCCCAGCACCAACCACCTGGGGGACTCCAATACTATCTCGATAATGAAGTCCACGACTTCCTGCAGAAAATCTCTCTCTCTCTCTCTCTCTCCCACAGGTGGATGGTAGACAAGACATATTCTGCAGCCCACACCTGTGCCCACATTACATTCAAAGGATCTAGTGACCCCAACTGGCACAACTACAAGGTCCACTTCCATCTTAAAACAGATGGCTACCTCCCTATGCCCTTATGATCCAATCTTGGGTGGTGTATCGCCGAGTACCCAGCTGGAACCTTTAACTCCAAAATAGGACCAGAATTCTTATCCATCCAGGTCTCGGTAATGCATGCCAGGTCAGATGACCCAACAAGATCAGAAACTACTGCTGTCTTGTTTTTAATTGACCTGGCATTGCACTACACCACCCGGGTTGGATGAGCAGTCAAGGCTGACTTGGGTATGGGCAACAGGCAGGGTGAACTCCTTTCCTGGGCCCATTTCACCCCAAGGCTTCTCCTTGACCCTACGACTCCAATTCATCCACCACGCTAAACTCCCCCATCAGGACCCATCCCTCTGGCACTGCCTTACTATACCCAAGGAAATGACTCCATGCCTGAAGGCACACAGAACAGCAGAGGAGGCATACAGTGAGGCACACAGGAAGACACAGTCTGTGGTCTTAAGGATGATTGGACAACTGAAGATACGGTTCCGGTGCCTGGATCTGGCAGGTGGCATGATGATGCTTGCTCCAGTAAAGGCACATAGAGAGTTTACAGCATGTGCCATGCTTTGCAATATAGCTGTACGGCATTGGCTACTCATACTTCAGGACAGACAGAAGGATATATGACCAGGTGACTTGGGAGGGGCCCCTTTCAGGATTGAGGAACAGAGTCCTTGAATGGAGGGGCGACTTGGCATGGGCTCATGCAGGGGACGTTCAGCCACTGTGGAGTAGGTGTGGTGCTGTGATGATGTCCAACCCTGAGTGCCACACTGCCCATGGTATGGGGGGTACTATCCATGTCTGTGCTTGGGGAATATATGTGATGGAGGGTTATATGTGTTGGGTTATATGTGTTGGGATATATGTGGTGGGGTGTTATATATGGTGAGGGATATGTGAGAAGGGGCTGTGGGGGATATGTGTGTTGTGGGGGGATGTACAGTATGTGTTTGGGTGGAACTCAGTGCTTGTGATGGGTGGTGGCAGGCATCACTTCTTCTTGCCTGGCTGCTGCCCTTTGTGTGTGAAGGCTTGCATGACTGGATGCTGTGTCTTGGCTGCTGCCTTTCCCCTTGCACTGTCCCTAGTATCTGGGCACATACCGGAAGTTGGTGGCATGTGGCTGTCCTCCAGCCCTTTGGGGTTGCTAGAGTGGTTAGGTGTGTGTTGCATGGTCACCTCTGGTGTTGCCTCAGGTACAGGTGGGGTGTACATGCTGGATGTGGCTACATGTCCTCCTTTCCAGTAGTCCCCCTATATGGTTGATGCAGCATTGCATTTCCTTCACCTCCCCAGTCAGCTCTTTTAGCTGCTCTGTGTTGTCCTGCTGGGCATGAAACTGACCCCATTCCAGCTGACTTATCTGGGGTAGTATGTGTGCAGTATACTCCTGCTGCCCATCCTCCTTTTTTTGGCACGTGAGACAGCTGGAGGGGCCCTTATCCACAATCACTGGGAAACTGTGTGTTCCCTTGCAGCCAGCCTGTGTAAGGTTGTCTGCTGCTGGCAGGTGGGCAGACTGTCTTGGGCATCTGCCTGATGGTGCTGGCAGGCCCTCCACATGAGACTACATGCAGGCTTCCACGGTGCCCTGTAGGTAGGCCAGGCTGGCCTATCCAAGGTGTGGCTGTGACTAGGGATCAGGACTGCATGGGGGGTGGGTGGCTGTCTCTGGTGGGTGTGTCCTGCTCCTCCTAGCCCTCCTGTGTGCCCTGGAACAGATCCATGTCAGGGTCCTCTGGCATACCTTCTTCCTCTGCTGTGGCCATGTGGTCCTGCATTGTACTTGGGGGGAGACAAACCGGGTGTTATGGGCTGTGGCATAGCTGTGGGCATACAGAGGATGTGTTTCAGGCCCCTGTGAGTAAAACCTACCTGCAACATCCTCTTGACTTTGGCTTCCAGCTCAGGTCTCTGCACAATGACCCACCTCTGCAGGTGTCTCTGCTCTACATCAGGATTGTTCCATGTCACAGGGTCTGTATGGTGCAACACAGGGCGGATAGCATGGCCATGCTAACACAGCAGCCCCAGGCCAGTCCTTGCAGTGTACTATATACCTGGCCATGTATCCAGGCTCTCCTCCTAAGTCTACAGGGACACCTCTGTGAAGGTCTGTGCCACAATCCACTAAATAGTGGACTGGCTATGCTCCTGTGTGGGTGAGCCATGCCTGTGGCAGTCTCTAAGAACTTGACAGCTGTCAGTTTATGCTTGACGGTGGACCAGAGGTCTCACCACTTTTGCTTGATCAGGGCCAGTGTGTGTGCTTCTGGCCTGGCAATATTCATGATGGCCTGAATATAAAGCCACACAGCCTGGCTTTTGTCCAAGATGGTGCCTTTAGGGACTCTGCCCCATACAGGATGCCAGAGTGCTCCCTTATGTCAGCAACCATGCCTGCCAACTGTTCACTCAAAAAGTTGGAGGACCTTAAATAGTCAGCCCCACATGTCCATCAATGTCCTCCTCTCTCCGAATGGCCACAGTCCATGCCTTCGATTACAGGTGGTGACCCAAGTACCATGGGCAGTGCCCCTCCCCTGCCATCCTCTGATACAAAATGCCCCTCAGCTTCCACGGTGGTATCCACTTCCAGGAATGTGTATAGGGTGGTGTGGATGTCAGTATATGGCAGGGTCAAGGGGTGTGGTAACGTACTGTAGGCCACCCAGTGTCTGCTCCATGTGGTCCCATGCACATCTGTGCACCCTGTCCGTGCCTGTGCCTGTTCTGTGCATGTGCTGGTGCATAGCTGGTAACTCCACCTGCCTACACATGGCATAGGTTCTCGCAGCTGTTACATTGCATATGGGTGCAAGTCATGCATGTTCATGCATAGGCCCAAATGTCTTAGAAAAGTAAAAATAATCAGCTAATAATTGGAACCTCTACCAGAAAATAAAAATAACAGCAACACTAAATGTCCTCCTCATCTCCCAACACTATTAGACTGAGGCACAGATATTCAGACTGTGCAAGGCAGTGGTACAAGCCTGGGAGTAGTGTAACTGTGATGCTCATCGGCCAGGTCCAGGTGATATTCAACAGGGATGCACCATGTTGCAGCACCATTAAATATGGCACAGACAGCACACATACTGCGCATGGTGCAGTGGCACTGCACTGGCGCAAGCCAAAGTTAGGGAGCATGGAGATGCGCCAGTGCAAATGCAGTTGTGTTAGGCGCATCACCCTTAATATTCAGCAAGGGGCATGCAAATGAGGCCATAATATATGCTAGGTGCAAATGGGACCATTTGCATGTCATTATGACTCCATTTGCATGCCTTGCGAAGGGCAGCCTGGCAACTTGTGCCCGGCACCCTGCACAGCATAACATGTGCACAGTGGGGGTCTCGGGGAATCCTCCACCCCATAGCCCTAATCGTGGTAAAGCTTCATAATGTAATTTCCTGGCAGTCTAGTGGTTCCCCCCTTCCTCCCAATGCACCGATAAATGCATCACAACCAAGTCCCTGGTAATCCAGTGGACCCCCCTCCTGCCCGATTCCCCCATCATGGCATATGTATAATAAGACATTCCCTGGTAGTCTAGCGGAACCCCCCTTCCTCCCATGTCCCTAATCACCGGTAGATGACATATATTCAACTCCCTGGTAGTCTAGTGGAACCCCCCTCCGTTCTGTGTCCCCGATCACCAGTAAATGACATTTATTCAACTCCTTGGTAGACTAGTGGAACCCCCTCCCCCACTGCCCATTGCCGTGATCATGGTACAGCACCCTAACAGAATTCCCTGGTGATCCAGTGGCACCCTTCACCCCTCCCACCCACACAGACCCCCTTGCCCACCCCACTCCCCTCCATCATCTTCGGGCAGCTGCAAGCCACCACATACCACCCAGCCACCCACAGAATGACATTTACAGTATGGGCTGTAAGCCCATTGGTCCACAGTGTGGACCACTGGGCTTGCAGGACATATAGTACTAGACAGTCCTGAATATGTGAATGAAGTCATTCACATATTTGGGACTTCTGTGCAAGTATGTCCTGCAGGTCCATACTGTCGTGTCATTCAGCGGGCGACTCGGCATGCGGTGGAGTTGCAGCCACCCGCCAATGATGGGGGGCAGGGTGGGCAAGAGGGTCTGTGTGGGTGAGAGGGTGGGAAGCCACTGATCACCAGGAATCCCATTAGGGCGTTGTACCACCATCGCAGCAATGGGGAGTTCCACCAGATTACCAGGAGTTGAATAAATGTCATCTACCGTGATTGGGGACATGGGTGGAGGGAGGGGGTCCACTAGACTACCAAGGGAATGTGTGATTTACATTTACCATGATCACGGCTATGGGGCAGGTGGTGCCTCTAGACTACCAGGGTTATGTGAGTGATTCATGATGGTGTTCTGGGTGGGCGGGTGGCCACCCACAGCTGGTGGCTGCTCTGTTGTACCATGCAATACAGCAGCCCACCTGTGGGTGGTCAGGGTTTATTCCCACTCTTCACGGGCTCAACTTTGAGCCCCTCTATGCAGTGCAATGCAGCATTGTGCCAGCATATGCACCGCACACCCTGGGCTGAATATCGGGATGTGCTGCACATGCATGGGCACACCGCCTGCATCTGGTTGCATATGATTACATTGAGCCCCGGCACACTGAGATTTGAGCTGAGCCATGCAGCCTTTTCAATATCGCACCTGGGCGCATTGTGGGGTTGCGCTGGTGCAACTCTGTTGCACCATGCACAACCCCTTTGAATATCTGGGCCTGAGTGTAGTGACTTACACTGATAGAACAATATCATGTACTCCTACTGGATCTCAAGCCTTTGCCTTATCAAGTGGGTATCAAACCACGCAAATAATACATGTAACTTCCTTGCTATAGAATACTTAGGCACTAATAAGCCCTTCACCAGTTGAACTTGCTTGCTCCCTCAGTTAACCCTTGGTTGACTGCAAGGCTCAACTGGTCAATACCCTTGGTATGCAGAAAGGCACAGTGATGCACACAGGTACTGTAGCTCAGTTGCTGATGCTCACCTTTCTGCACATGCACAGGACAGAGTGTAGCAACAAAATCACATCAGAATTATACAGAATACAGCACATTGTACTGTAGCAGAACCCTGATGTGCTGAGGCTCATCCACTTCAATTGGCTATGGGCTGAGAAGACTTGAAACTGGTTGCACATGCATTCTGTAAACACGTATACAACATATACTTGTAGGAGCTACCCAGTCTGCTATCAGATGGTTAGGCAGGATACAAGACTGTGGCTGAGCAGTTGTAATCAGAGTAAAATAGTATTTACAACTTCCCTTGTAATTAATGTTTGTATTCCACACAGCATTGTAATATACTAAGCCATGAGTTAGTACAAGTTCTCTTTGAAGGCTCTGTAATGACAGTACCTACTGTACATAATTCAGGTGGCAAACAGTGTTAATGATCCACTGTAACTACAGTAGTCTGCAAGATCACAACCATCTGGCATCATCAACATGAGCATGCTATATGGTAATGGATGTATGTTTAGACTGAAAGTCCTTATGTCTAGGCCACAGTTCTTATTCATAAAAATCTTAATATTTATTAATTAAATAACAATTACTTTTTTCCAGCCAATCAGCAATAAGAACTGCAGGGTCTGCATACAGCGATCATATTGTGCAGGAACTTTAGATTAGAACGTTCAATTGCAGAGGCAGGAAATGAAGTGATACATGCCCTAATTTAAATGTAAACAAGCATTTGTCAATGCCGAACGTTCACTTGCAGGTATTTGCAGTGGTGTTTGGCATGTATGGTGCTTTACCCTAATGCCCTGTGCAATTGCTGGTATTTGCACAATAAATTGTCAGCATGACCAGTTTGTTACCCCCATTGTGCGCTACATAGGCAGAAACACGTTTTGGGCAGGATGTGAAAAATGACAGCTGTACTGCTCATAAGGAAGTGTGGTAAATGCCAATGTTGAAAATCTGGAGTGGAAATATTGAAAATTGCAAACCTACGAGATGCGTGTATGCAACTGTGCAACGACAGAAACAGTCATTTTAGGAATTTTTCACCAAATTTTCAACATTGCCATTTTAAAACCTGTGCTAATGAACAGTGTCACTGTGATTTTCTTACCGTGTCCCATACATTGATTTCTCACACGGACTGCACCATTGTGCACTACATGGGAGGAAAAGCGTTTTGGGCAGGATGTGAAAAATGACAGCTGTTACTGCTCATAAGGAGGTGTGGTAAAATGGCAATGTTGAAAATCTGGAGTGAAAATATTGGAAATTGTGAACCATTTAGCCGCATGTAGAGGGAATCGCAATGCACGCTCAGAAACGGTTATTTGTAGGAATTTTTGCCAAATTTTCAACATAGCCATTTTAAGATCTCTGCTCATGAACAGTGACACTGTGATTTTCTTAATGTGTCCCATACAGTGAGTTAGCACACCGACTGTGCCATTGTGCTTACATGGTAGGAAACAAGTTTTAGGCAAGATGTGAAAAATGACAGCTGCAGTGCTCATAAGGAGGTGTGGTAAAATGGCAATGTTGAAAATCTGGAGCGAAAATATTGAAAATTCGCAAACTTACGAGCGTGCATAGGAACTGCGCAACGCAGACTCATAAAACAGTCATTTTTAGGAATTTTTTCACCAAATTTTCAGCACAGCCATTTTAAGACCTCTGCTCATAATCAGTGTCACTGTGATTTACTTAATGTGTCCCATACATTCGGTTCGCACACCGACTGCGCCATTGCACGCTACATGGGCAGAAACACATTTTGGGCAGGATGTGAAAAATGACAGCTGTACTGCTCATGAGGAGATGTGGTAAAATGGCAATGTTAAAAATCTGGAGTGAAAATATTGAAAATTCGCAAACGTACCAGCATACGTAGGAACTGTGCAACGCACGCTCGTAAAACAGTCATTTTTAGGATTTTTTTTCACCAAATTTTCAACATTGCCATTTTAAGACCTGTGCTCATGAACAGTGTCACTGTGATTTTCTTAATGTGTTCCATACATTGATTTCGCACACCGACTGCGCCATTGTGCGCTACATGGGAGGAAACACGTTTTGGGTGAGATGTGAAAAATGACAGCTGTACAGCTCATAAGAAGGTGTGATAAAATGGCAATGTTGAAAATCTGGAGTGAAAATATTGAAAATTAGCGAACTTACGAGCCTGCGTAGGAACTGCGCAACGCACAGCTCATAAAGCAGTCATTTTTGGAATTTTGCACCAAATTCTCAACATGGGTTTTGGGACCCTTCTCATGAGCGATGTCACTGTCATGGCATTATCAAGGCTGAAGGGTGATTTCACGCCAGTGACTGTGCAGTGCCTGCGAAATCACCTCGGCCCGAATAACGCCACAACAGTGACATCATTCATGAGAGGGATCCCAAAACCCCATGTTGACCATTGGAAAACCTCCAAAACATGACTGAGATATGCACAAAGTTGAAACCCCTATCTAGCCCATTATAGAGCTTACCGGCATTTTCTCAGTTTGTGGTCGGCTTTGAAGAGTGCAGACGTGTTCCCGATCCACCGAAGATCATCACGCAGTCCGGAGGTAAGTATGGGTGTGGGGTGTGGGAGGCTGGGTGCACAGTGGGTGGAGTGCGGGTTGTGGGGGGCTGGGAGATGCGCCACGGGACCGTTTTGTTTACAGGTTAAAAAGAAAAAAAAGACTAGGGGCGTTTGCCATGCTGGGTGGGCTCCCAGCGTGGCGAGAGATAATGTGGGGGGCGAGGGCCGGCGGGGATTAGGGCACCCCGTCGGCAATCAAACTAAATGGTTTGCCACACTGGGGTGGGCTCCCAGCGTGGCAGCAGTATGGCTTTGAGTGGTTCGTGGAGCTGACAGAGTTAGGCACCCCGTCGGCAAACAATGTTGCCATGCTGAGGTGGGCTTAGCGTGTACAAGAAAGCTTTAGGGGAAGCGCGTGATGGATGTCTTGTGGCAGGGAGGAGTGGCAGCGTGATACGAGGGGTGGCGCTCAGTATGGCAGTTGTGTTTTTCTTTGAGGCGAAGACCACCGCTGTCATACTGAGCTGCTGCACCCATTGGTGCAGGACCACCATGCCTGCTCAACTGAGCAGTGCATTGGGTGGGAGAGGCACACCTCCAAGTGTGCTACTCTCCCAATACGTTCCTTGTGCATGCGCGCACGCGAACGTAAAAATGAGGAGTAAACTTTACTATAAATCACTCCATCCAAAAAGGGTATAGCAAGAATGTTATGCACAACCAAGGTGTGGGTTGGTACATAAGACCTGAGGGTGAAGCCTGGGGGGTTTATCAAAGCATCCCACACTGAAGGTATGCATAGCATTCAAGTTTACACTTCTTTCCCATGTGTTGTTTTATGTAATTGCTGGGGCTGTTTTTCTGCCTGCCATTTCTGTTCAAAGAAATCATTTGAAAACTAGACTTGTGTGAAGCCTGGTTTATTCAACATCTTTTTTTAATCACAGATAGATGCTAACTATTTATTGAACATTGCAATTGATTGAAACTAATTTTTCTATTTTATTGAAGATCCACTGACCCTTTATCTCTGTGTCTGTCAGTAGTAACAAGTGTAACAAGAAAATGGGATTGAAAACTTCATGAAAATGCAAATGTCTTTATAACTTTAGAACTGTGCATAACTTCATTAAGGCAAACTGTAAAGTAAGTTTCAAAGTCCAAAAAGTGTGGAAAAGTCATTATTAGACTGAGCTCTGAAAAAAACATGTCCATGGCAATATTCTAATGAGGGAGGTTTTTATGTCACTTGTTTCTATGGGGGAGAGAGAGAGAGAGAGAGAGAGAGATACTGTTAGTGACAGAATAGAAGGGACCAGGATAAAAGTATCAGGAAAAGTATGTTTGCAGTTCATCTTAAGAGGGAGTTTTTGAGATATATAGAGAAAGAGAGAGAGAGTTAGCAGAGGAGAAGATTGCAATAGTAATATTTTTAGGTAGGTGAGAGACTTACAATTGCCATTGGAGTCGGAGAATGTCAGGAGCCTTGCTCTAGCAGGCTTCTTTGGGGGGGACCATGGTATATGTTTATGGTCATTGCTTTGTGGAA
The DNA here is from genome assembly GCA_016271365.2 of Neoceratodus forsteri. Lineage (NCBI taxonomy): Eukaryota > Metazoa > Chordata > Ceratodontiformes > Ceratodontidae > Neoceratodus > Neoceratodus forsteri. The sequence goes on from CM028133.1 coordinate 816,788,660, forward strand.
AACAATTGAAGCCAAAGACTGACTGCACAGTCTGACTTGAAGCAGTCTCAGAGATGGCAAGCTGTGAAACACTCTTGATTGCATGCTAGTTTGCAACGTTAGAGGTGGAGAATTGTTCATCTTTTCCAATGTGGGTGAGGATTGTGCTGATCTGCCTTTGCCATCTTTTCAGAGATGACTGAATAGTTATTAATGTACTGGACATGTCAATGTCCTGAAATTTGCTGCACTTCTTTTGGGAGGATGTTGGCACTGATCATCATCTGTATACTTATTTTATGTGTGGAGTGATTTGGGGTGCGTTTATTTTCTGGCAGTTCTGATGAAAGTTTCATTTCTTTAATCATGTTTCTTAGTTTAGTCATCCCAGTTGTCATATTCTGGTACCAAAATGAGCTCTCTTTATGATTTAAATTAGTGACAATGTAAAATGGATCACCTTTAGGTAACATCTATGGTGGCCTCTGAAATTTATAGATGGCATAAGCTTTAATAATGTCTTTGTCTGGGTGATCTTTGTTTTGGTAGATTCACATGGTTTCACTGGTCTCACATTAAGGGGGTTGTCTCTTGGCTTGGTCTTAATCTGGCAGTTATACTTTACAAACTAGTTGCCCTGACTGTCTGTGCCTTCTTGGATGTCTCACCAGGTTAGATAATAGTATTTCTTAGTTCTCAGGGTGAACTGTATGCCGATGTTAAAAAAACAGGAACTTGAACAATGCTGTTGGATTTTCCATTGACAGGGTACCTGAAGTGTACATCTAGTTTATCTCCAATTCTGTCAGTGGTTCTGCCTTTTGGAGATGGTTTCCTTTCCCCGCTTTTTAGAATTGTTTTCGTTTGGCTGCTAATGGTTTTGGTTATAAAATCTGTCTGTGGCCCTTTAAAAACTGAAGGGAGATATTTCAAGTTAACTAAGTGCTGGTCGATGCTTACTACTATGCCCCTGATGATTTCTGGGTCATATTCAGTGCTGTCTTGTTGTTTTACACAATAGATAGTATTTTCTAGCTTAGTGTCTAGTTCAGTTAGCATGAATTCCTGGAAGTTTTCTGTACTGCCAGTCTCTGTTAAAAATGTTCAGGAGAGACGTAAATCACTTTCTGTTTTTATGAAAGTATTGTGAATTTCTTGCTTGCTAATAAATGTTTCTTTTTTCATGTAGGTCACTGACCTGGAATTGTCCTGCCATTGCAGTTCTGATTTTGTGGGGGTACTGCTGATGCTTTACTATCCTCAGTTGAGTTTTTTCATGAGAAATCTGTTTGATGGAAAAATAGGGAACCTAATCAGTATGAGTATTCTGGGGACAGTCGCGTGGTAGAGTAAGTGTGAGCTGTCACTTTCCCTTTCCATAGGGAAAGCTGGCATGTGTATGCCGTGATAACTCACAGGTTATAATGGCAAATTATAACCAGCTTTTCCTATGGCAAAAACAGTACCCAGTAATTACAAGTTTATATGTGTTGTGCAATATGTCTGTTATGGTATATGAGCATCATCTGGCACAGCTTAGGTGGACAGAACTGCTCAGCTATAATTCTTGGTCCTGTCATCCAAACTGTAAAAGATGACACTCATATCATAAGAAGCATTTTGCACAGCACATATAAACTTTATAGTAATGATACCTTATTAAATGGTAATGTAGCAAAATTTGTTGAAAACAGTTACTGTCACATTAACGTTGTTCAGCAATGGGTATTTGTGAACAGGCACTATGGAAAAAATAATTCCTCAATATCTTCTATTTAAAGATGCTTATTAATAAATGTGTCATATTTGTCCACTAAATTGCTAAAACCACTTAACAATCCAAATATTTCTACGGTAATACTGGTGGTAGCACTAGTTTTAATTTATGGACTTGCCACAGGCAACTACTTTTGCTACAGTATCAAGAGTACTATGGGTGACATGCAGTCACATTATGTACCTTCCAATGGAAATTTCCATAGAAAAACTGAACACGTTGTTATATATTCTAATCAAATCAACAAGGTGTTGTTTTGTGCAATATAATTAGTAGTGATCCCTCTTCCAGTATGGGAAGATTGTTCTTTTCCATTTTGCCTCTGTCTCCTGATCCATGACCCATCTCTGTGGACTGTGGAAGGGAGGGAGGCAAGGGCTGCATAACTTTGATGTTTCTTCCATTCCCTAATGTCTCCTGTGTGTCTCACTCCCTAGGGAATGATAATCCAATCCACCCACTTATTTTAGAGGGAAGGGAAGGTCACAACTCACTGAGAAATCAAGAATGTTATGTGGACTTTGTCATGGATGATCTATGTTGGACCTCTCATGTTGTACCACTCTGACATAAAATATGATAAAAAAGAAATCTATTTTACTGAGGTGACAGAGAGTGACTTCAGAATCTGAAGATAGCTTACCCATATCTTAGATGCCTAGGCATATCAACAGGTTTAAAATGCAGATAGGTAGCCACTCTTTGGCCCAGGGTTGGAATGGCAATGAATAAGGGGAATGGCTAAATCAGCCCCAAGGCAGGGTGGGAGGGACAAAGGATTAGCACCCAGGTTTGGTTCACCTATTTGAGGAGGTACAAAGCTAGTATTCAGCCCAGCCCAAAAGGGGGCAGGGCTCTGGATATTCACCTATGAGGGGATCTGGGTTCTGGATACTACTGCGATGTGGGCAGTGATGTGCACTACTGCTAAAATAAGGTTCTCCCCTTCTCAACGGTCTTGGGTTTAAGATGATGACTGTTTATATTTGATCCTGGTAGCACCAGTAGCAGTAGTAGCACTAGTATAAAAATATCAGTATTTATCTAGTACGTGCAGACTGATGTAATAAGCTTTGTTGCCATATTATAACATGCATTCACTAATAACAAATGTTCGCTTGCTTGTATTTACTGTGTAGTTGTTGGGCATAGATAGCACAGCAGTCAGAATCCACAAATTAATAACATGAGCTATAACAGTCAAATTGTCATGACTGGGAAATGAAGAGGTTCACACATAAATACTGTTGTTTTCTTAGACTGTGACCTTGAATGATCAATATAGTATTTTAGTCACTGGTCCTTAGTTTTTATGTCTGGATAACCAGACTTTTAAATCACGTTACATCCGCCCGGTTGATATTTTATGTTACAACTGGGCAGATGTAATCAGTGCCTATCAATCAAGCTGGTACTTCAAAACCTAATTGGCCATTACACTTTCTGTGGGTAGGCTGAACATCTCAACCAACATGATGGCTCCATTGCTCCAATACCAAACATGGCACATATCGTTTCCCTCACACAAAGCATGAATTATAACTTTCATTTTTCTTTATATATCTGGTTGATCCTGCCTTTGAAAGCACCTCTTCCCCTGCCAGTAAACAGCTGGGAGGGTTAGAAGAGAGAGAGAGAGAGAGAGACTGGAGGAAGAGTAGCATTAAGCGCTGCAGGGCAAGCCACATCACGGTTCTTCCACATATCGAACTTGGACGTGTAACAAAACAAAAAAAAAGTAAATGAATGTGCCTACAGAAAAGAAAGGCTGTGTGTGTGTGTGTGTCTCAAATAAAAACTAAGGACCAATAATTAAATAAAATAACATATTGGTGGGTGGGTGTTAAACCAGAATTTTACACACACTGTCAGTGTGGGATGCTTTTATAAACCTAAAATTCTGGTTACACACACCCACCCATATATTATTCTATATTTCATTACCCCAGCATATCAGCCTGACAGGTGTCATTTATTAAGTGCCACTGGAACTGGGATTTTGTGAAACAACCACGACAACAGGTTTTGGAGAGGGATTTGAAAATGACACCAACCATGTTCAGGAGACAGGGTAAAAAATGACTACAGTATATGGTTAGGAGTTATTATTAATAGAAAATGGTGGCTTTCAAAGTCCTGTTGTAGGACGGTTCAAAGGTCAAAAAAGCTGTTGCACTATCGTTCCAACATCATATCAATAGTACAGCAACTATTTTTCCTTGAGCTGCCACCCGACTGGTGGAAACTCCACTCCTCACAAAAAAATTCAAACAACAATGGTGGTGCCGCATAGCGAGCTGTCTGGCAAGTGGTTCAAAGCAAGTTTGTACATGGACTGCCATAGTCCGCTCCTTGTATTCATGCTTTCAATTTGTCAGATTTTCTTTAAAATTTAAATCTGGTGTTTACCTTCATGGTTGGAATTGCGAACAGAGGGGAACGTCAGCGAGGACCGGTGTCTTAGGGGTCAGGTCAGGAGAGGAGTGCATCTGTAGCGAGGACTGGGACGAAGCGGAGCTGCGATTACACAAGGTATGAAACCTTGTGAAATTAATATTTTAAACATTAGGGGAACCATATACTACATAAAATAGTGAATGGTTGACCATTCACAACTAAGGCAGCATTTCCCATCTCGAGAGTTGATGGCGTCACGGAGACCTCTCGAGCTTCACTCTCGAGGTCTCTCTGATGTCATCAACACCCTCAATGGAAATGCAGCCTTGTTGTGGATGGTTGCCCATCCACTATTCTCTATAAATTGAAAATGTGGGTTCAGAAAGTAAAACAAGGAGTGATGTTCATGGTGACAGTGTGAGTGAGATCAGTTGTTCTTAACAGACTACTCACACTAACTAATCATTTTCCCAGCAAAATTGAATGTTCTGATCACAGTGATGCTTTGTAGAAGAGTTCATTTACAATAGGCATATAATATAAACCTGACCTGGTGCTGTATTTATTTAGTAGGTCTAAATTAAAACACTTTTAATTACTGGTCCTTAGTTTTTATGTCTGGATAATTAGACTTTTAAATCACTTTACAACTGCCCGATTGATATTTTGCGTTGCAACCGGGCGGTTGTAATCAATGCCTGTTAATCAAATCAGCACTTCAAAACCTCATCAGCCATTACAGTTTCTGTGGGTGGGCTAAACATCTCAGCCAGCATGGTGGCTCTGTTGCTCTGATACAGTGCATGGCAAATATCGTTTCCCTCACATGAGGTACAAATTATAACTTTTTTTTTAATGTATCTGGTTGATCCTACCTTTGAAAGCACCTCCCCCCACCTTGTTGAACTAGCGCTGTAGTGAGAAGCAGTGGGAGCCACCAGTAAAAAGCTGGGGGGGGGGGTGGTTACAGAAAGAGTGCACAAGAGAAGAACTAGAAGAAGGCAGCATTGCAGCATTAAGTGCTGCCAGGTTATTGGCAGAGTAAAAAAAAAAGGGGAATGAATGCGCCTACTGAAAAGAAAGGCAGTGTGTGTATGTGTGTGTCTCTTTCTCTTTCTCTTTCTCTGTCTCGCTCTCTCTCTCTCAAATAAAAATTAAGGACCAGTAATCACATAAAATAATATATGAGTGGGTATGTGTAAAACCAGAATTTTACACACACTCTTGGTGTGGGATGCTTTATATACCTCTTATTCTATATTTTGTCAGTTTCTTTATGCCAGTATCTGGTCTTCATGAGGCACTGAGCTCTAGAGAACAGGGTTCTTAACCATTGCAGTCGTAATGCAAACAAGAAGAAGCACTAACAGTCTAAGACAACAGTGTATTTTTTAAAATTTATCATAATATTGCATATGAACTCCACCACAAAGCATCACAGAGATCAGAACAATAAATTTTGCTGGGAAAGAGACCGTTCACCGAGAGCAATCTGTTAAGAAAAATTGATCTTAGTCGCACTGCCACACTATACGTCACTCATTGTTTGATGTCAATGGCAGACTCAATCAGAGCAGGCTAAGTGAAAAATGAAAAAGTGGAGATTGGTGCATATGGAGTCAAAGGATGCTTATATACCTATGTAAAGAGGAAAAAAAATGACAGCAGCCTTATAAATTTGAAAACATTTGAAAATTTGTATTAATATGAACATATAATCAAAGAAAACTATGCGCAATCAATTAAAAGTATTGCAATTGATCTCGTGTTATATTTTGTTTTGTGGAATAACAGTGTATAGTTTATATATATATATATATATATATATATTCTATATATCTATATATATATATATAATGGTAGCACGGTAGTGCTACCATAGTTAGAGTTGTAAAGCCATTTACATGTTAAACCCAAAATTTTGCACCTTAATAACTTTGCAACTGTTTGATGGATTCACCTGAAATTTGGAATACACAATCAAGACCCATGTGCCTTGGGATCTGCCAAGTTTCGTACTGGTCAGATATATGGCTGTGGAGTTAATAAGCGTGATCTGTGCGCACATTTACACTTTTTTGGAATTCTATGGTTGCGCCTACAGGTCGCACAGTTTGTAACTGGTCCAAAATCTTCAGGGAACGTGCAGCCAGGCTCCCCGATGTGCCTTTTGAAGATTTCATGAAAAAAATATTAAACGGTTCAAAAGTTATTCAAAAAACACGTTCCCATTATAAGTCAATGGGAAAAGTTAATAAAAAGTATGACAGTGTCGCAAATGCAGTGTTTACTTTCACAAATGGCCCTGTTACTGTCGCAAATCCACCATTTTGTTTTCAGTTAGCCATCAGAAAAATGCTTACCATTTAAAATTGGGACCCTCTAGCAACCTAATTCTTTTTGTATTCACCTAGTTGGACCCTGAGGATGCCAGGCATGTTTTTATTTTGGGGTAAAACACCCCAGAAATATGTTTTTCACATTTCTGGAAAAAGTACTTTCTCAGAGTAGTGTTGAACATGTGACACTGTCAAATAAATTTGCGAAAGCTTTCACAAAGTTCGACAGTACTTTTCCAGGATGTGTGAAAATAACAGCAAATCTTTGGGACTGTGCTGCAAAAGAACGGTTTGGTCTTTTGGGCTGAAATTTGGAGGGAATGCAGCCAAGATGTCACAGATGTGCATTTCACTGGTTTGATAAAACAATATTACTTGATGGTCAAGTGACAGCACTTCAAATTTGACGCTTTTTCCCATAGGATAACATTACGGCATCCGACGCATTACAGGAATCCTTTGGTGTCCTGCTGCAAAATAACGGTTTGGTCTTTTGGGCTGAAATTTGGAGGGAACACAGCCAACATCCAACAGATGTGACTTATTGTGGTTTGGTGAAAAAATATTATAGGGAGCCAAAGTTATGGCACTCTAAACTTCTCTTTTTTTCCCATAGGATAACATTATGGCATTCGCCGCGCCTTTCAGGGCTTGTATCTCGGAAACGGTGCGAGACACGGACTTTTTGTTGGAAAAATGCTTAGCCCCCTAATTAGGGGCTAAGCATAAAACTAGCCAGGAAAGTCATAAATCATATGACTTTTACATTTTTTTTCTACGTCCTACGGTTCCTGAGATATAAGCAATTTAGTATTCCAACTCCTCATTTTCTGCTCCAAGAACCATTATTATGCATACATTCTTTGTACTCACTGTCTTTCTTTATGCAGCTTTTGGGGAAAACCAGCCTGTGCGCTTACATTACTGTTACCGTTACTGTTTTCACTTACCGTTCACGTCTGCGCCACCATGTGCATTACCATTTGCGTTTTCATTTGCTTTTGCGTTGTTTTTAACATTTCTGTCTACACTACTGTTTCTCTTTCTGTTTCGCTTTGCGGCACCATGCGCATTACTATTTGCATTTGTGGGCACAATGTTACTATGTGACAAGACATCATGTGGCGGAGTGCAGGGCCGGACCCGCTCTCCTCTCTAGCCGCCGCATTACATTCACTATTTCGTTATCATTCTCAAAGAAGGAAATTAGAGCAAAAAACTCTGTTTAATGCATTAGTTAGGGTTGTTCCACACCGACAAAACAAGGAAATTGATTAGGGTTGAAAGACCCCCTTGGCCCCAACCCACTAACGGCATCCAGATGCGCGTAGGGTTGTCAGTCCTAACTCTCACCCCATTCTCCTACACCTCTGCTTCTTTACACATGTGATGGGGTGAGAGTTATGGCTGAAAACCCTAATGCGCACTCCCGATGCCGGGTTGGGGGTGGGCAGGGGGCCAAGGGGTCTTTCAACCCTAACACTGAATTTCCTTGCTTTTGTCAGTGTGGAACAACCCTAACTAATGCATTAAACTGAGTTTTTTGCCTCTAATATATATATATATCAATTAATCAATATATATATATATATATATATATATATATATATATATATATATTAGTTAATTTATTGAAATGTTTCACCATGAAGGGCACACTGAGCAACAAGTTGCTCATCTCACAGTGCATCCTGGGGGGGAGGGTAACACAGGAAAAAAATCATACATACAATCAATACAATCACAATCAATACAATAGTACATAGCTACAGTAACAGCATAGCAGCATAACAATGAAGAGAGTTACAGAAAGTATTCAAAAATAAGTGCAGCATGAGCAAATTTAAAAGTGGAACACTGAGTAACTAGCAACTGCAAATTCTAGAGGGCCAGTTTAGGCCCAGTAAGCCAAGGTCCAGCTCGAAGGGAGATAAGATTAGATTAGGGTGATAAAGTGCTGAACTTTATTGAAGTCATGCTGAAGTCTGGTTGCAAGATCATCAGGGGATTGGCCTGAGATGAAGAGGACCATGTCATCTGCATACATGTGGATAGAGGAGGAAGCGCAGACTGAGGGAAGGTCATTAAGAAAAATAGAAAATAATATAGGTCCCAACACAGATCCCTGAGGGATGCCAGTGGTTACAGGGAGGGGAGAGGATATGGAGTCAGCTATTCTGACAGATTGGGTCCTGTCTATCAGGTAGGCTCTGAACCAGTTAATGGCAGAGTCAGTTAGCCCAGCTGAGGAGAGGGTGTTCAGTAGCAGGGTGTGGGAGACAGTGTCAAAAGCCTTAGCTTGGTCGACAAAGATAGTAGAGGTGATTTGGCCATCATCCATCCCAGTGATGATAGAGTCAGTGTGAGCTGAATCAGGGAGGTAGCAGTGGAATGATTCTTCCGGAAACCAGACTGGAACAGAATGAAAAAATTAGAGTCAGAGAGATAAGAAGAGAGTTGAGAGAGAACCAAATGTTCTTGAAGCTTGGCAAGAGTAGGCAGGAGAGAGATAGGGCAATACTTCGCAGGAGAAGTAGTGTTATCACCCTTAGGTAGGGGGAGAAAAATGATGCTTCCACACAGATGGGACAGAAGCAGTTGTGAAAGACAAGTTGAGAAGGACACATAATGGAGCAGCAATAGCAGAAGCAGAACGGTAAAGCATCTTGGACTCCAGTCCATCAGGCGAGCTGCCTTTGGAGCGGTTTATATAGAGATTTTGTGTATATATATATATATAGATATATATATATATATATATACTGATAGTTAGGGTTGAGTACCCTATTTAAGGTTAAATCTGAAATTTGGTAGCTTAATAACTTTGCCACCGTATGACTGATTTGCCTGAAATTGGGAATGCATGATCATAGATCTCTGGATCTGCCAAGTTTCGTAATGGTCAGATATACACTTGCGGAGCTACAGAGCGCCAAAAAACACACAAATTGTGCATTTTAGTGCATTCTTTGCTCACGCCTACAGGTCGCATGGTTTGCATGACCAGTCTGAAACCCTCAGGGAACATGCAGCCGGGGTCCCCGATGTGTCTTTCAAAGATTTCGTGAAAAAATATTAAACAGTTCAAAAGTTATTCAAAAAACAAATTTCCCATTATAGTCAAAGGGAAAAGTTAACAAAATACGCGAAAGTGTCGCAAATGCAGTTTTTAGTGTTGCAAATGACCCTTGTAGTGTCGCAAATCCACCATCTTGTTTTCAGCTGGTGGTCAAAGAAATGCTTGGCGTTTAAATTTAGGACCCTCTCAGGACACAATTCTTGCTGTGTTCACCTAATTGAGTCCTGAGGATGCTAACCATGTCTTTTTTGGGGGAGTAAACACCCTAGAAATATGTTTTAAAAATGTTTGTGAAAAGTAGTGTCGCAAAGTAGTGTCACACATTCAACACTTTTGTGATATTTTTTTTGTGAAAGTATAGTGATTTGTGACACTACTTTGAGACACTATGCCCAAACAATAGGGAATCTTTGCCACCCTGCTACAAAAGAATGGTTTGGTCTTTTGGGCTGCAATTTGGAGGGAAGAAAGCCAACATCCGACAGATGTACCTTTTGGTGGTTTGGTGACAAAATATTGGAGGGCTGCAAAGTTACAGCACTCAGAATTTGCTGCATTTTCCCATAGGCTAACTATCACAGTCTGCCATTACATTTAGGGCCTGTGTCTAGAAAATGCTTCCAGATACAGACTTTTCGTCAGAAGACTTCTAGCCCCTGCTAGCCAGGAAAGTCATAAATAATATGAGATTTTAAATTTTTTTCCACATCGTACAATTCCTGAGATATAAACAATTTAGTATTCCAAGTGTTCATTTTCTGCTCCAAGGGCCATTATTATGCATACACTCTTTGTATTCACTGTGCTTCTGAATGTACCTTTTTGGGGAAAAAAGTGTATGCATTTGCATTACTGTTACAGTTAACATTTCTGCTTGCATTTCTGTAACCATTTGCGTTAGTGTTTCCATTTACATCACCATGTGCGTTACCCTTTGCGTTTGCGCTTGCGTTTGCATTACTGTTACCATTTGTGTTTCCATTGCTGTTTTTGTTTGCATTTCCTTTTGCATCACTGTGTGCATTACCATATGCGTTTAAGCATGTGCTTCTGTTTGCATTTGTGTTTCCTTTGGCATCATCGTTGGTGTTACCATCAGCATTTGTGTTTCCAATTGCGTTACCATGATCGTGCGTGATACCATTTGCATTTGCATACATGCTTGCATTTGTGTTTCCATTTGTGTTACTGTTCCCCTTGGCATCATTGTTGTTGTTACCATTACTGTTTGCGTGTCCACCACCGGAGCGTTTCTGTTGGCCTTAGCGTTTGCATTCTCGGTAGTGTTTCCGTTGTCAATTGCATTACTGTTTCCTTCTGCGTCGCTGTTGCCATTACCATTTGCATTTCTGTTTGCGTTTGTGTTACCGTTTGCATTTTCCATTACCCTTTGCATTTGTGTTTCCGTTGACATTAGCGTTTGTTTTACTGTTTTTAGCTATTGTGTTTCTGTTGCCGTTAACGTTTGCATTACCATTTGCATTACCATTTCTGTTTTTAACATTTGTGCTTGCATTTCTTTTACTGTTTGCATTACCATTTATGTTTGTATCATCATGTGCATTACCGATTGCACTTACGTTTGAGTTACCATTAGCGTTACTATTTTATTTTACCTCACTATTTCCATCACCATTTGCATTAACATTACCGTTTGTGCTTTTGCATTTGCGTAGTGCAGTGCAAAACATTATGTTTTAGCTATTTTTCTGTGCTGTCTTCCATGATGCATAGCATAGCCATTGTGTGGTTGATTGGTCTGACATGCGGTAGGTAGAAAGATCTTTATTCAAGGAACATGCCAGTTTTTGTTTGGTGAAAACATGTTGTTCCGTTCCAGAGTTATGGCCATTTGAAGGTGTCCCGCTTCACAGTTACTGATTTTTTGGCTGCCAGGTCTGCCATTTTAGTGTATTTTCGGCCGCCATTTCCACCATTTTGTGGTGGAAGACTTCTTAAAGGTACAGAGACATAAAAATGTAATATCTCTGGAACAGTTTGGTCTTTTCACATGAAATTTAGAGGGTGATGAGTGGATGTCCTGGAGATGTGAATTATGTTGTTTACATGTTTGAAAAATAATTTGCTGTGGAGATACTGCATGATACAGTCAACATTTTGCGCATAGCATTCTGCATGGTGCTACTGCCCTTAAATTTATAGCGTAGGTAGCCCTAGTGGCACGGAGGTGCCTTACTGTGGTTTCGTATGTAACACATTAACAGGTGCGGAATTATGCCACTCTGACGAATGCAAATTTGGTTCATTACACTTCAATAACTTCTGAACCATGTGTCCCATTTGCCTGGCATTTGGAATGTACAAAGATTTATACTTCATCTTTCACTGTGCCAATTTTTGGGTCACTGGCACTTACGGTAGCTGAATTGTGCATGTTACATTGTTTTTTCATGGCGCTGTGTGACTGTTGAACAGATGTACACACAATTCTGGACACACAGCATGCCATGGTACATGTCTTCATTTAACAATTTTCATTTCAGTTGGTCATACAGTTTTTGCGCCGCGAAGTGACAAAAAAATCACATTGTGGGAGCGCGGGCCCTATTACATTCAATATTTATAGTGCACATTCTCAAAAAGAAGGGAAATTCATGGCAAAAAACTCTGTTTAATGCATCAATTAGGGTTGTTCCAAAGTGGCAAAAGTGAGGAAATTCGGTGTTAGGGTTGCCACCCCTTGCACCCCATGCCTAACCCATCCCCACCAACAGGCATCGGGGTGTGCGTTGGGGTCATCGATCCTAACTCTCACCCCATTCTCCTATACTGCACTGCCTCAGCTTATTTACACATGGAATAGGGTGAGAGTTAGGGCTGACAATCCCAATGCACACCCCCAATGCCTGTTGGTGGGATGGGGTGGGCGAGGGTGCAGGGTGGCAACCCTAACAATGCATTCTCACTTTTGTCACTGTGGAACAACCATAACTGATGCATTAAATGGAGTTTTCCACAGATATATATATATATATATATATATATGTGTGTGTATATATATATATATATATATATAGAGAGAGAGAGAGAGAGAGAGAGAGAGCGAGCGAGAGAGAGAGAGAGAGAGAGATTATTGTGTTTAGGTGTACTGGAAAGTTGAAAGACTCCTTGGTCCATAGCCATTACCAGGACAATAGAGAAAATGAGACCTTGTTAAAAAGACAGAAAGGATGTTTTAGATGCAGTAACTGTATGTACTGTGATTGTATTCAAACTGTGAAAACTTTCAGCACTGTAAATAGTAAAAAATAACTTGAGATTAGACAAATGACTACCTGCAGTACTAGTGGGATTATATATTTTGCAACATGCAGCTGTATAGCTTTTTATGTGGGAAAAACTATGAGGGCTTTTAAAATAAGGGTGGGGGAACATGAAAGAGCCATCTCTCAGAGAGATGTAACGTATGCTACTGCATTGCATGTAAAAGAAAAAAAAAGAATGATGGCCAGTTACATAAGTTTAAATACATGGCTATTGACAAAGAGAACCCTAATCCACATGGAGGGAATTATAATAATTTGGTCCTCAAAAGGGAAACCTTTTGGATACTGCAGTTAAAAGCAAACACATATCCAAGATTAAATTATGGTCTTGAAATTAAACCTTACCTGGAAGATAAAAAGCATTAATATGCATTATGGAGTTTGCAGTACTAGTTCCCCCCCCCAACCTTTGATATTGTATAAATAAACCAATTTTGTCCTCCATATGATTGTGTTCCCCCACACTTTTGTGATTATTCTAAAGACTTGCTTTGGGTTACCTCTTCGCTTATTTATTACCAGTTTCCTAATTGTTCATGTGTTTGTGATGTTTTAATGAGTTTCCATGGAATTTAATTATTTAATGGAGTTGCTGCAATGAAGTAAAATGATGTGATGTTTCTGATAGGTGTTTTTCAATTATGTTATTATGAAGTCACACCTGCTCTTTGCGGCATAAAAGATGTTGTGTTTTATTATTGCTTTAGCCTTTGACAAAGGGCCAAGTTTGACCAGAAACTCATCAGGCAAGCATTTTATTCTTTTGCTATGTAACTAGCTTGTAATAAAGCTTTTTAAAAACATATTTGGGGTGTCAGCATTAATATGTGGTGGTGTGTGCACAAGTTTGTTTTTGTGTACGGGAGTGCATTCCCTTTGTTTTGGAAAGTAAATTTAGGGACAATGCCAGCATGTTGGGGAAGAAGAGATTTGGAAGGGAAGGGAAGGGAAGGGAAGGAAGGAAGGGAAGGGAAGGAAGGAAAGAAAGCAAATAAGCGAGAGCCAGTGGTATGACTGATGATGAATGGCAGGGTTTTGGAAGAACAGAGATCAGTGAGGGAGAGAGAAAGCAAGTGTTGCAGAGCTGCAAAGATATATTGAGAATGGGAAGATGTTTGGACGGTCAGAGAAGGGATAGAAGGGAGGTGGAAAGCAAGTGCTGAGAGCAGTTAATGTTTAGTGATAATAGTAGGATAATAGTAGTATTTTAGGGCTTAAAGTAGAGATGGAGGGGAAAGACAGAAAGTGGAATACAGTGGGTAAATGAAGTAGTGTTGAAAGTGGTAGGATGGGGCAGATATGGTATAGGAAGAGAAAAAGTGGTGTAGATTAGATAATGTGCAGTATGAGAAATGGCAGGAGGTGGGGGAAGGTATTGGACAGGGGTGGAGAGAGCAACTGCTGGAGAGTGTGTGACATATATGTAGAATGACAGTATTTTGGGGGGCTGAGAGGTGGGGTGGGGAAATATTGGGATGGGGGAGAGAGAGGCAGTTCCACAGAGTGGTAAAAGTGTACGGAGCATGCCAGTGATCTGGTGGGAGCACAGATCTGTAAGGGGTAGGATAGATACCAAGTGGCGAACAGTGAATAATGTGAATCCTACTCATGAATATGCACTGTATACATTTTTGGAGCACATGTCCTATGTGGTGAAGAAATAAATACAAAGTAAATATGCAATTTGTGAGAATGCCAGTAGTGTTCGTACAATCAAGAGCTCAGAGAGACTGTATATGATGGTACGCAAGATAGTTATAAAAGCAGAATGATGAACGTAAATAGCCAGGTAACTGATGTAGCAATTATTATTTCAGTGTGTTTGTGAGTGGTGATTATGCATGTATACACTGTTTAAGCTTCTGGCATTTCTCTTTTCTAACCCTTGTTAGGGAAGTCAGGCAGCATGTAGGGAATAGAAGGCACAGCACCAAGGGTGAGTATAGTGCTGGAAGAGGAGGGAATAGGGAGGATGGAGGGTGTGATGAAACATGATAAGTGTGGACTGTGAGGAGTAGGCTGCTTTTATGCTGCATGATTCCCCCACATTGAACCTTGGGCTTAGTCCTCCGATTTCAATGTGTTTGTGAATAGCGATTGTGCTTGTGTACACTGTTTAAGCTTTTGGTCTTTCTCTATTCCCACCCTGTTAGGGAAGCCTGATAGCAAGGAGGGAGTAGAAAGTCCAAAAAAATTACCTCCTCCAACTCATGGAGAGTGTGGCCAGTAGCAGACAGGAGAGGAAATAAACCCTGTGGAGGAAACCTCTGAGGACCCATGGCTACCAACCTGTCTGTCCTCTTGGCAAACTAAGAGGAGATGATCCTAAATGCTTGCCTACTTTTTGACTCTGGATTTAACTGATGAAGTCCACCTTCCAAGTCTCTTGATGATGTATGCAGTTGTGTTATTCTGTGATTTCATTTCATAGATTTCATAGATGTTTCAAGCGAAAAGACAAATAGTCCATCATGCTTGCCTTTTAAACTATCTAATTTCAATTTAGTTTGAATTTATCTGAGTCAGCCATCGTTAAGTCCAAGTTAGCTTTAAATGAGTCCATGTTTAAACTCTGTACCACGAATGCTGGGAGGTTATTCCATATTGGAACAGTTGTTAGATTAAACCAGTTTTTTCTCCTTTGGGCATTCCAATTACTGGTTACTAGATGCCTGGTATGTTTTCGATCACTGAATCTAAGTTTAGATTCTATTAGGCCTTATCCCTTAGTAAGGTTTGAGTCTTTTAGTGAGCTATATACTAGACAGAGATCTCCCCTCTGTCTCCTGTATCTCAAGGTATATAGGTTCAACATTTTTAATCTTTGTTCGTAAGATTTACCTTTCATCCCCTCTATACCTCTGGTAAATCTTCTCTGGACTCTTTCTATTCTGTATTTGTCTTCCTTAGTATAGGGTGGCAAGCTTCATTGGCAAGCTTTTAAACTAGTCAAGGGAGGCACTGATAAGCAACAGGAAAATCCCAGCCTCTCCCTACAAAACAGGGTACTAAATGAGAAAAAGACCGAGGTAGAAAGGTCAGTGGGGGATGCTGCAACAGAAGGTAAAGCCATCAAAAAATGGAAAGCAATGAGTACCAATGCCCGTAGTCTGAGTAACAAGCTTCCTGAATTAGTGGCCTTGATGGAGGAGGAACATCTGGATATCGTGGCAGTCACAGAAACATGGTTCACACAAAACCATGACTGGGACGTAAACATACCAGGATACACTATCTACAGGAGGGACAGAGAGGGTAAAAGAGGAGGAGGAGTAGCTCTTTACATAAGGGAAGGAATCAAAGCAACAGAACAAAAGGGAAAACAGGGAGGAGAAGAAGCACTGTGGGTAAATTTGGAGACCGGCAATGGCACCACAATCCATACAGGGGTTGTATACAGACCCCCTTCTCAGGAGGAGGAAATGAACAAGGAAATGATAGAGAGTATACTTAGTATGGCAGAAAAAGGGGAGATATTGCTGATGGGCGATTTGAATATGCCAAATGTTAACTGGAGTGCAGTTGCAGCAGCCACTTCGAAGAGTGGGGTTATTCTAGATGCCCTACAGGGGGCATACCTTAGACAACTAGTATTGAAGCCCACTCAAGAGGGAGCAATCTTAGACCTGGTTCTCTCAAATGGAGATGAAGAGAGGATCACAGATGTAGAAGTGGGTAGCCATCTGGGAACTATTGACCATCGAACAGTATGGTTCACAATAAACACAGCAATAGAGTCAAGCCATACAAAAGGCAGAGGTACTGGACTTTAGGAGGGCTGACTTTGCCAAAATGGGTGAGTGCCTAAGGAATGCACTAGCAAATGGGCAGGAAGGAGGGGTGGAAGAACAATGGGGAATAATAAAAACTGCCATCACAGAGGTAACAAGCCTTTGTGTGAAGCAAATAAACAAAACTAAACCACTATGGTTCTCAAAGGACGTGGCAGTGAAGGTTCAAGAGAAAAAGAAAGCTTTCAGGAAGTACAAGGAATCACAGAAGGAGCAGGACAGAGAACTGTATCAGTTAAAGCAAAAGGAAGCTGGGAAGGCAGTCAGAACAGCAAAGGCCCAAACCGAGGAAAAGATAGCAAACTCAATTAAGAAGGGGATAAAACCTTTATAGGTACATCAGGAGCGAAGGAAGACCAGGGAGGATAGTGAGGCTTAATAAAGGGGAGGGTGGGCAGAGGGTGACTGTGAAAAGGCAGAGATACTAAACAAATATTTTGCTCAGTATTTACAAAGGAAGAGGGGAGGTACCTAAAACAAACAGTAGAAACACTCTGGATACAGAAGTTGATACCAGCCCATTTACAGAAGAAAGGGCTCTGAAAGAACTCTTAAAACTGAAGGTGGACAAAGCAATGGGGCCTGATGGATTCATCCCAGAATTCTAAAGAACTAAGGGTAGAATTAGTGACACCACTGACTACCCTGTTTAACAAATCATGGGAGGATTGGGTGGTACCCGAGGACTGGAGGAGGGCAGATGTGAGTCCCTCACAAAAGTGAGAGCAAGGCAGAAGCAGAAAACTACAGACCTGTTAGTTTAACCTCAGTGGTAGGGAAAATGATGGAATCACTTTGAAGGAAAGAATTGTCGAGTATCTAGAGGCCAGAGGCACAGGACCCAAGGCAGCATGGATTCACAACAGGAAGGTCATGCCAGACAAATCTGATAGATTTCTTCGACTGGTGACCAAAGTAGTAGATCAGGGAGGGCTGTGGACATGGTCTACCTAGACTTTAGCAAGGCATTTGACACAGTCCCACACAAAAGATCAATATACAAGTTAGCTAGCCTGGGGTGGGTCCCAAGATGACAGCCTGGGTAAAGATTGGCTGGAGAATAGGACACAGAGAGTAATAGTAAATAGAGTCCACTCTGAAGAAAGGGGGTTACTAGTGGGTACCGCAGAGGTTCAGTATTAGACCGGTCCTCTTCAATGTCTTTATAAGCTTTACATTGCAGAGGGACTGGAAGAAAAGTATGTCTCTTTGCAGATGACACAAAGATCTGCAACACAGTTGATGCACAAGGTGGGGTGGAAAGGATGAAAAGGGACTTGGCAAGGTTAGAGGAATGGTCAGATGTATGGCAGCTAAATTTAATGCTAGAAGTGCAAGGTAATGCACCTGGGAAACAAAACCAGGAAAGAGTACACAATGGGGGTGAGATACTCACAACAACAAAATGGAAAGGGACCTGGGGTAGTCTATCAGATGACCTAAAGGTGGGCAAGCAATGTGAGAGGGCAGCAAGGAGGGCTGGGGGATACTGGGATGCATAGGGAGAGGCATCACCAGTAGAAAACAGGAAGTTATTATCCTCTGTACAGACAGCTGGTCAGACCCCATGTGGAGTACTACGTCCAGTTCTGGAGACCCAGTCTTTGCAAAGACATAGACAGGATGGAAGCTGTCTAGAGGAGGGCAACTAAAATGGTGCAGGGTCTGTACTGGAAAACATATGAAGAGAGACTTACAGGGGCTTAATATGTATAGCCTCGAGGAAAGAAAGGAGGGAGAAGGGGACATGGTAGAAACTTTCAAGTACCTCAAGGGAATCAACAAAGTCCAAGAGGGTAGCGTCTTTCAAAAAAAGAGGTGTACAAGAACAAGGGGGCACAATTTGAAGATGGGGGGCGGCTCAGAGGTAATTTAAGGAAGTATTTTTTCACAGAGAGGGTTGTGGATGCATGGAACAGCCTTCCGGAGGAGGTCATGGAGTCAAAAACAGTGATGGAATTCAAGCATGCATGGGACAGTCATAAAGCAATTCTAGGGGGTTGGGGTAGGAAGAAGTAGGCTGCTGGTTAACTAGGATCTGCAGCTTATCCAGTAGGCAGGGAGATGGGCAGACTGGGTGGGCCAAGCGGTCCTTATCTGCCGTCAAATTCTATGTGACCGTACTTGCACACAGTATTCTAGGTGGGTCTGACCAAAACAGTGTATAATGATAACAAAACATCAGATGAGTGGCTAGCTACATGTCTAAATATAGAGTTTAAGTTTTGATTAGCCCTTTTAACTTGTCTTGCACAATGCAGTCTGAATTTTAAATCAGGGAATATGTTCACACCTAAATCATTTTCTTCAGATGTTAGTTGTAAAATTTCTATCCCTATCTTATAATGAAAGCATTGATTTTGCTGGCCCAAATGCATTACTTTACATTTGCCATTGTTTAATTTTAATTTTTTCTCATGGGCCCAGTTTGTAATTTTGTCTAAGAAGCCTTGTAATATTGAACTTTCGCACTCATTTTTAATGATAGAGCCTATACGTCAATCATCAGCAAATTTCAGTAGCTAAATATTGTCATCATCGGATTTTAGGGATGAAACATAAATGTTGAACAAACAAGGATCCAAGACTGATCCCTGAGGGACCCCACTAGTCACAGGAGCCCAGTTAGATAATATACCATTAATTAGAACTCTTTGCTTTCTGTCCTTTAGCCATGTGGCTATCCAGTTTGTAATGTTAATATCAAATTTGTATTTGTTTAATGTATCAACATGCTCAAAATGAGGGATCTTATCGAATGCCTTAGCAAAGTCAATAAATATTATATCTACTGGTTGTCCATTATCGATTGCTGTTGTTACCTTATTATAGAAGGTGAGTAAGTTAGTTAAGCATGATCTTGATTTTGTAAATCCATGTTGTTGGCTATCAGCAAGTTCACTTAAGCAATAAGGCATGACAAGGTGTGTGTTATCATGTAATAACGTCACTCCTGGGGTGGGTTGAAGCACAAGGCGAAGCCGAGTGCTTCCACCACCCCAGGAGTGACATTATTACATAATAACACACACCTTGGAGTGCCTTATTGCAATTATACAATGGCTTGATGTTATACAAAATAAAAAAAAATATTTAAAAAATGTTTTAGTAGATTTTTAGTGTAGCAATATATCTTTGTTTCTGAAGGAGGCATCCAAACAACAATCTAAAAAATCAATACAGTGATGTTATTTGTGTAATAACATCATTGACTCAGGCACACACTGACCAATCAGAGCCCTGGAAGTTTTCTTGCCATTGTATAATGATAGTTATATGTTCCAAAATAAACTCCTTAATGATTTGTTCTAGGATGACAAAGAAGCTGCTCTGATTCCAATAAAATATCCTGGAAAGGGATAAGGCTTGAGCCAAGTTGATGCAGCAGTGTTCCTGATGACGATGCAAGGATGATGAAAGCCAGGAATGCGGGAATCTGTTCAAAAATGAGCAGAAGTACTGAGGGAGAATTGCAGAGCACAGAACAAAGTTATTGTCATACTGAAAATAAGTAGCTCAGAAATATGTGATGATTGGAGGCCAGGGAGTGACAATCCAGACTTTTGGAAGATAGTGACATTGCTGTTGGAGATGCAGAGTAGCATATAGTGCAGTGCAACACATCATGTAGAAAACACATTGAAGTTTTGAGCTGCATTTGCAACTGATGGTCAGACAAAAGTATAAATGATCCTCCCAAAAATATACCATAAAGATGCTAGAGATGGGTGAATGGGTAACAACAGAAATGTTCCAAAGGCAGCATTTGTGAATCAGGATCCAGGGCCAAAGCATTTGATGAGTGCTAATACATTGGTGATATGAGTAGAAAATAGCAGCTCTTTGAAGGAACCAATGAGTGGATGCCCAGATTGGATGAGGACAGAGGCACAGATAAGAAGCATCATGCCAGAAAGTATCCAGTAGTGACACCTATGGGATTGAATGACAAGCAGAGGATAATGAGTGCTAAAAGTCCCAGAAGAAACACCAGATAAGGTCCCATTGTAAGAGCTGATGGAGAGCTGGACAATCCTTCGCTGCGGACTGCAGAGCATAACAGTGGAAGACATCTGAGGGGAGCACCAAGATGCCTGTGTGGAGTCCATGAGAAGCCAGAACTGATATGCTGTAAAACTGGGCATGAAGGATGGGAGCCAAAATCCAGGGTAAAGCTAGTATGTTGATTGAAGTTGATGGAGGAACGATAAATGATTGAGGTGATTGATGAGCTGTCAGGCAATATAGAGAGCATGACGGAGTCATGGAAGCTCTGGGTAGGAAAATATGTGCAGCAAATCCAGGGTAGCCAGAGTAGGTACAATTGATGCCAGTTAGCTGGACTCCTGTGATTTGAATGGCTGGGCTAGAACGTTCACTCGTGCTCGATGAATCGAAGAGTAGAGAAGATCCAAGTGGGTCTTAGCGAGGAGAGAAATTCGAACTTGATGGACAATCTAGGCTTGCTGGTGTGGCAGAGAAAGAGGTTGAGAAGCTGGTAGAAGGCAAGAAAGTCCAATGGGATGAGCTGCACAGGGAGCAGGAGTACAGGCCACCAAGAAGTGATGGGAAAGATCTCATGAGGAAATGCCGGATGTCCTTTGGTACTGAAAGGAGCCAATGCAGATGTGGCATTTGTGGAGGAGGAGCAATGGGGAATAGTAGAAACTGGGTCCCCCAAAAAGGACACATAAAAGCACTGATAATATGTAGGCAGGAGTCTGAGTCCCCACAGCTGATGGCAATACATCAGAAATCACACTGAATAAAGGCTGAGTGTCAGGATGATTTCGGCACAGTAAATTTTTTCAGGAATCTGGGATCCATAGATAGAATAACACAGACATGTCACCACAGGATATGAGTCGGTCATCACTAGACTGCAATCAGGAGCAGTGAAGGCTCTAAGGTGGGCAGAGAACTGACGTGGGGTATGTATGCAGAGGAGCAGGGTGACAAGAGCACAGCTGATGGAGGGAATGGCAGCAACAGAATACAGGATCGGAACTGGAAGACAGAGGCAGGAAGTAAACTATAATAGTCACAAAATGAGTAAGCAGATAAAAACCGAAGGCAAATGGAGTTTATGAAGTCTCAATATCTAACGAAGGAGCTGGTCCCCATCAGGAACAGCTGGCTGAGATCAGGATCCTGAATGAGGTGAAATTTTTGAAGTGAGGTAGCAATACTACAATTCCTGTTGCAGGCAGATGTTGCAATTGGAGGCCAGATGTCCTCAGTCAGTCAGAAGGCTGGGAATGGTCCAACCATAAATGGAGTGGCAAGATTCAGACGCCCAGGTATGAGTAGAGAACTTGGGAAAAATCTGCAGGCTTGCAGGAGATTCTTCTTGTGGTTGCAGGAGCCAGATGGTAGAGAGATGCCAAAACACTAACACGTGGATGCGTATCATGGTAGATACAGAGTATTGGTAGAGTAGCAGATAAACTCCAATACGCAGCAGCATATTGTGATAGATGCAGGAGTTAGTAGAGTGGTTGATGCCACAATGCCAGTACCAACTGTGTATTACAGTAGATGCAGAGAGTTGGTAGCTTGGCCAATGCAAAAGCACCAATATGCGAGTGTGTATTGCGGTAGATGCAGAGAGGTGGTAGACTGGCTGATGCCACAATACTAATATCAGTTGACCAAGTGTCACAGAGTGGCTAATGTGAATGACAATGAATGGCAGCAGGTTTGGAGAAAGAGGAGAGATTGGAGAGGAGGAGAGAGTGCAAGGGCTGCAGAGCAGCTAATTATAGGGACAATGCTGGCATTTTGGTGGGGCAGATATAGGGGAGGGGAAGAATAGAAAACAACTGCAACTGAGTGGTTAATGTGAATGATGATGAATGGTGACAAGTTTGGTGGCAGAAATCAGGGAGCAGCAGAGAGAGAAAGAGTGGCCAATTTGTAGAGACAATGCTGGCATTTTTGGGGACAGATATCAGGGAGAGGAAGACTAGAGAGCAAGTACTAAAGAGTGTCTAATGTGAATGACAAAGAATTGCAGCATTGTGGGGGGCAGAGGTTGAGAAACAGGGGAGAGCAAGTGCCGTAGAGTGGCTAATGTATAGGAAAAAATTTGGCATGCTATGGGAGGCAGAAATCAGGGAGGGGATGATATAGGGCAAGTTGTACAGAACAGTTAATGTGAATTATGGTGAATGGTGGCAAGTTGGGGGGCAGATATCAAGGAGAGGGGCAAGAACAAGTGCTACAGAGTGGTAATGTGAATGACTGTTAAAAGCACATTGGGGGCAAAGATCGGGGAAGGTAGAGGAGAGGGCAAGAGCCACAGACCAGCAAATGTAGATGGTGAATGGTGGCATATTAGGGTGGTCAGAGATGGGGTACAACAGGGATAGAGAGCTGGAGGGCATCAAGTCAACTCCATGCAGACAAAAGGAGCAAGGTCAATAGTATGTGTTCAAACTTGTGAAAGATGGAAGAACGCGGTATACTACATAGCTCTTGCCTGACCCACGTGAGTTCACTGTTATGGTGTGTGCCTGTTGCAGCAGAATGATGATCCATGGTGGCATGGTGTGAGAATAATAAATCTGCACAAGTCCATTGTTGCACTGAAGTGGTGGTCCATGGTGGCGTGGTGTGGGAATAATAAATCTGCATGGGCCCACTGTTGCACTGGAGTGGAGGTCCATGGTGGCATGGTGTGGGCATAATAAATCTGCACGAGTCCATTGTTGCACTGAAGTGGTGGTCCATGGTGGCATGGTGTGGGAATAATAAATCTGCACGAGTCCACTGTTGCACTGAAGTGGTGTTTCATGGTGGTGTGGTGTGGGAATAATAAATCTGCACTAGTCCACTTTTGCACTGAAGTGGTGTTCCATGGTGGTGTGGTGTAGTGTGGGAATAATAAATCTGCATGGGCCCACTGTTGCACTGAAGTGGTGTTCCATGGTGGTGTGGTGTGGGAATAATAAATCTGCATGAGTCCACTGTTGCACTGAAGTGGTGTTCCATGGTGGTGTGGTATAGTGTGGGAATAATAAATCTGCATGGGCCCACTGTTGCACTGAAGTGGTGGTCCATGGTGGCGTGGTGTGGGAATAATAAATCTGCACGAGTCCACTGTTGCACTGAAGTGGTGGTCCATAGTGGTGTGGTGTGGGAATAATAAATCTGCACGAGTCCACTGTTGCACTGAAGTGGTGGTCCATGGTGGCGTGGTGTAGGAATAATAAATCTGCATGAGTCCACTGTTGCATTGAAGTGGTGTTCCATGGTGGTGTGGTGTAGTGTGAGAATAATAAATCTGCATGGGCCCACTGTTGCACTGAAGTGGTAGTCCATGGTGGCGTGGTGTGGGAATAATAAATCTGCACAAGTCCATTGTTGCACTTAAGTGGTGGTCCATGGTGGCGTGGTGTGGGAATAATAAATCTGCATGGGCCCACTGTTACACTGGAGTGGAGGTCCATGGTGGCATGGTGTGGGCATAATAAATCTGCACGAGTCCATTGTTGCACTGAAGTGGTGGTCCATGGTGGCATGGTGTGGGAATAATAAATCTGCACGAGTCCACTGTTGCACTGAAGTGGTGTTTCATGGTGGTGTGGTGTGGGAATAATAAATCTGCACTAGTCCACTTTTGCACTGAAGTGGTGTTCCATGGTGGTGTGGTGTAGTGTGGGAATAATAAATCTGCATGGGCCCACTGTTGCACTGAAGTGGTGTTCCATGGTGGTGTGGTGTGGGAATAATAAATCTGCATGAGTCCACTGTTGCACTGAAGTGGTGTTCCATGGTGGTGTGTATAGTGTGGAATAATAAATCTGCATGGGCCCACTGTTGCACTGAAGTGGTGGTCCATGGTGGCGTGGTGTGGGAATAATAAATCTGCAGAGTCCACTGTTGCACTGAAGTGGTGGTCCATAGTGGTGTGTGGGAATAATAAATCTGCACGAGTCCACTGTTGCACTGAAGTGGTGGTCCATGGTGGCGTGGTGTGGGAATAATAAATCTGCATGAGTCCACTGTTGCATTGAAGTGGTGTTCCATGGTGGTGTGGTGTAGTGTGAGAATAATAAATCTGCATGGGCCCACTGTTGCACTGAAGTGGTGGTCCATGGTGGCGTGGTGTGGGAATAATAAATCTGCACAAGTACCCTGTTTGCACTGGAGTGGTGATGGGAGCAGAAGTGACTATGGGTGTTTGTGTAGGGTGGCACACAATTTTCAGCTTCAGACTTGCATTTTCTTTGTGTTTTGAATAACGTTTTGCTGTTCATTTTGTTGGTGCCTCTGTGTTGTGTTGATTTTATTTCTTAGTAGCATCTGTGTGTGTGCTAATATGTGAGTTGGCAATGTGTGAGCTTTTGTGTTTTATGTGTTTTTTCATTTAGCTGTGTTTTGAAGGTGAGGTATTGTTCTGCAGTGTTTTTACTGCTCTGTCTGTTACTTCACTGTCTTGTATTTAGCTCAGTTGATATGGAACCAGTAGGCTTACCAGCATTTTCCCTGATGTATCAGTGTGCAAATATTTAGCACATTTTATTTTTTATTTTTTTTTGTAGTTCAACATGTCCCCTGATGGTAGCACACATGTAGAGTGCATATTATTGAGTGCTACAATGTGAGCGACTCAGTAATATTGCTGTCAGTAATAGCGAGTGGTGAATAACATCACTATATCCTGTAGAGTGAGGATAGCAAGGAACTGTCTTTGCTAGTACAGGATATAGGATCCTGTGTGCTGGAGTCCTGCAGAGCTGGCCACATAGTGTAGTGGAATACACTATCACTTGCGATGCCAGTGGACCTGGGTTTGGGTCTCGTTACGGAATGAATTATTTTTTGTAAAAAAAATAAAATAAAATAACCTGCCCCATGGTCCACACCCCCCTTGGAGTTGATTATTTTAGTTTGGGGAGGGCAGGGACCTGCCCTGCACAAGGGGAATGGGCACAGCCCCCACATAAAATTTCTATATATTGGACTGCAAGTATTGTAGTGACTGTCACTATTTGCAACGGTCACTACAACATGGGGCGCTATTTTGATCACGGGGTCTTTTGTGGTCGCTTTATGCGATAGTTGATCTTTAAGACTCACCTTTATCACATAAAACCCTCCTGATTGATCACATCCTGTTTTTTTGATTTTGCACTCTGTTCATTCATTAACATATTTATTGTAATCCTGTAATAGCAATGTATCTAGTTGTTTTTGTTTCAGGTCTATTGCCTCTCCCTCTTGAGCTTGAATTTTATTAATGCCTACTTGGAGAGATATGATCCCATCCCTCATAGGTGGCCTTTAGAGGATCCCAGAATTGTTATATTGATTGTTCACCGCTGTAATTATAAAACCAATATTCATTAATAACCTCTTTCATTAAGGATATAAATTCAGACTTTTTTGAACAATTCATTTTTTAAGGACAATTGAAAATTATACTTCCTTTCTTGACTTTTAATTTGTAAGTCTAGCTGCAATAATGCATGGTTGGAGATTACAATAGAAATTAGTTTAACACCGAAAATGTAACTAATCCTTTTGAAACTAAAATATGATTAATATATGAACAAAATCTTTTTTTTAATCAAAACAAATATATTCCTCCCTCTATTTGAATGAAATGAATTAGTTTGAATGCTATTTTTATATTTCCTTTTGAAGGCTTGGCAGATTTATTCAAATATAGATTAATGAGGTCATTAAAATCCTCTTCCAGAATTACATTTCTTGATCCTGATTTAGACAGACTGTCCATTATGTTTTTGTGGCCAAAAATTGTGCATAACTTGAGGAGGGTGCATATAGTGAACCTAGAACAACTTCCATGTTGTTAATTAATGCTTTTATAGGAATAATGCTATCACTATGATCCAAGAATTCATCTATAAATTTAAATTCCAACCTCTTTGACAATTTCTCTTCTTTTTTTCAGGTGAGTCTCCTTGAGACATATATTGACGTCAGTGTTTTTTTAATATATGTTTTAATTGTAGCCATTTTAATTGTTGTATTCATCCCACTTACATTGAGAGAGAATTATCTTACTCCATCATTTTTACCCTTATTGAAATGAATACAACATACATATCTTCTCAGGATAATTACTTTTTGAGAGTTCCCACCACTTGGTTGTTATATTTTAAATATAAATTAGCTCCAATAATGTCTACAGCTAAAGTTTTTTTCTAGACCCATGTTTTGTACCACACTAGTCCCCAATTAAAGTATTAAAAAGAAGGTAGCAAACAACCCCCTTTACATGACCCCACATTATTAAGTAAATTAAATTACTCATTCCCTACAGTTCAATAGAACTGTTGGCTTTTCACTCTGTAGAGCTCCCCCACTTCAGCATCCCTTCACATACAACAAATGAAACAACGAAAAGGCCCTTGAGATTCCCTAACCCTGATGGTTCTGGTCTATATTACATTCAAACCTGTTACAAGCTTTAGAAAAAAATGATTTTATGAAAAGCTTAGTCACGTCCTTTAAAGCAAAGATTTAAGGCAGTCTTTCTTGCAACTCTTTTAGTGCATTCTGTGGGCTATCATAAATAAATCTTTCTCCTTCCAGTATTACTCTCAATTTATAACTGTAGCCCTTATATTACTGAACCATAACCTATTTTTGAGAAAGTGAAGTGTCCTTCTCTCCTGCACCAAAATCAGGAGGTAAATCATTATAGATCAAGACATTTGCTTCTATCAGTTTTAGTCATTTTTTCTTGTTCACTTCTGACATTAAAGCTTCGTTATCTGCTGATTTTGTGAACTTAATTATACTCTGTCTTGGAGGAGCACTATCATCTGGTTTATTCCCCAATCCCCTGTAGATCTCATCTATTTCAAAATTATTGTTGCTAGGTCTGCTTCCATATGCACTGCAACCACCTGTTTGAAAGTGAATCTTAGTGTTCTGCAGTTTTCAAAACTCTCTGGTACACCCAGTAGTCTTATATTTTTCCATTCCAGCTCTTGTTTTGAAGTTCAACAGTTTAGTTTTAAGGTCTTTACTAGCTCTTTCAGGATGACTGATTTGCCTTTGAATAGGAATATTTTCCTTAGTAAGGGTGTTAACCTTTTGTTGCAGTGAAGAGATTTCAGTTTTAATTTCAGCATTCTTTTTCATTAATCTCTCCATCAAAGAATGGTATGCATCTATTTGTTCCTCCAAGCCCATTAACTTTTCTATTTTCCTAGACATTCCAGATATTTGATGAAACAAAAAATTAAGACCATGAAAAGGCCTCTTCAAAAAAACAATCCTTTTGTTCTCTCTTTCTGGGTCTTTTTTTTATCCACTCTATTTCCCTCTGGTTGCCAGTCCTGAGGTATCCTTCAGGCATCCCCAGCTTGTCCCACCTGTCCTGAGACCCCCCTCTACTCAGGTCCCCCCCGGTAGCTGGAACCAGCACCCTGAACCACCGTGTCCCCCTGGCTTGTGCCCCCCAGGGTGGGGCCACCCTCCACTTACCTGGGCACTCCATTCATCCAGCCTGGTGATCTGGTGCAGGACGGGGTATATCAGAACTGAAGGAGGTGTGGTCCAACAGTGGACATGTGGTGCTGGTGTATGCATATAATTTTGCGCAGCTTTTTTTTATTTGACCTTCGTCCATACCTACTTCAAGTTTGATTGTTTGACTACTGTCACTGTGTCTATGCTTCAGGTCATTACTTTTTTTTTCACACAAATTGATAGAAGGCATATTGCTAACATTGATCATTGTCTGTGCAGAATGTTGATTTTCATGTTGTTTGTTCATTTCAAGAAGTTGCTCAGTTGGCTTGCCATGGTGCTCTGTGGCCTTGGGTACCCAGTTTGGTTTTGTTCCCTTCTTTCCTCTGATTGTAACTCCAAATTAGACAGTGGCATTGGAACATTTCAATCACCTCTTGGGTTTGTTCCTCCAATGCTGGTGCAGGCAGAATACCTGTCAGTCAATGAAAAAGTTTGGCATTCATTTATTAATTCCACCTATTGTATGCTGCCCCTGAATCAGAACACATCATATCTTGCTTCAGTGAGTCAGCTTCTGCAAGGGAATTTTCCAATAAGGCTTGCCCTTTGGTTACCCCAGCTTTTCCTAGACTTTTTAGTTTCTGTTGGTGGAGGGCCTGAAGTATGCTGGCACTCATACTCAGACTAGTTGTCAGTTTGTCAAAAGCTATAGCGGCAGTCTTTTGTTTAAAAGAATGAGGGTTTGATTTCCTCATTGTCATAGTTGCCTAACAGGCTTGGAATTAGTTCTAGATGCCAACTTCATTGTTGTTAACTTGTTTTCTTTTTTAGGTGTCATCATATCCTGTCACAGCAAGGCTTTGGCATCTTTTTTTTTTCCCAGCTCTTCTTCAATAGTTAATTGAAGCAGTTTAATTTTAGTGTCCATCTCACTTGGGACAGTTTGTGGTGCAGAGATATGAGTCTCTTCATATCAGGGGATCAGCCAGAGCTGAAGCTCATGCACTCACTCAGCTGTTACCTCTGCCATCTTGACCAGTAAGATGTTGATTAATTTCAAGCCTCATGCTGATATATATACCCTCTTTTTTCCCCTGTATCAGGCCATCCTGGCAGGCCAACAAAGCTGACACTGCAGATGGAGGAGCAGTATGGGGCAGCAGTGTTCACTGTGGTGGCCAGAAGGGCACAGTCTAAATATGGCTATTGGAGGGCCTGTGGAAAGAGGGATATACCTACAAGGATGACTTTATGACTAGTGTTGTGCGAAATTGAAATATTTCACCTGGCAACATTTTTCACATAATTCCACAATGATGGAAAATTTTTTGCCTATGCGAAACGAAATTTCGCCTGTTTTCTTGATTTCATGTAATGGTGAAATTTCGCTTACCATGACAATTTCACCCATTGATGATCCAAATTTTGCCTTGTGGAGGAATTTCGCCTGTGAAACTTTTGATTTCGCTGGCGAAATTTTGGTACAAAGGTGAAATTTGCAATGCATTGTGGGTAAATGGGTCAAAAGTCACGTGTAGCTTGTTTCTAGTTCATTCTGCTGTGTGTTGAGTCAGATAGCAGTGTGTTGTGATGCATCAGAGCCAATAAAGCCTTTGAAAACATAGCTAAAACTTGTTTTTGAGAGCTAATTGCTGCAAAACATAAAGTTGTTTCCTAGTGCTGCTGCACTGGTAGTGCCTGGTACTAGGGAACATTTTCTAATTTTGTGAAGTTTTGTATAATACGTAGTTTGAATTAGGTTTACTTTTCTCAGCTGTCTTTGAAAGAGTTGTGTAGGGTAGCGTAGGAGTGTAAAGCAGTGCAGGCAATTTCTAGCCAAGCAGATTGGTATATTTACTCACAATTGTGAGTTATCTATTTACTGTTATTTCTTATTAATTTTGTTGTATCTTGCAATTTGTTTTCTCTGAAAAATTTCTCTGTCCTGTTTGAGAGAGTTCCTTCCGCTGTTAGCTGTGTTATATACCATTCTTCCACTTTTAATTGTGAATTGATTTTGAATTCTTAAGTTTTAAACACACAGAGCTGATCCTTTGTTTTATTTTTTGTGGTTAGTTCTGTTAGCTAGAGTGTTAACTTGTGTGTTACTAAAATTGTGAAAATCAACAGTTGTAAAGTACTTCTACTCAATCACTTGAACTTGTCTATTACAGTCACACTGCTTTGTTGAATTGTTCCTATGTATGTTATTGCTGTAGCTTGACTCTGCACACTGCAGACTTACACACATTACCCTTTCTCTGTTATAGCATTGTCTGTGTCTTACTTGACACGTGCATTATAAAACAGTATATATTAAAATAGTTATTTTCAAGACATTTCTTGTTGATCCCTCCCATCCAGACCACTAACATATTATGTGGTACTAATTTCCTTTGTTGCTGTTTTATGGTTGTCTCTGCCCACACATAAAAAATAAATTGTGGTACTGAGTAACATAACACATTACAGTACTTTATTTGTCTAGAGACTGAGAGACACAGTTGATCTGTATTTAAAGTGTGCCACTTGTGACCTTTTTCCCTGTGTGTGTTTCTTTAATTCATTCTGTTTGGGGGAAAAAAGTTACCTTTTTGTGTTTTACTACACTAGGCTGCCTACCACATATGGTATTAGTTGTATTGTAAGTGCTAGTACCGGTCCTGATTGTTTTTGGACTTTTATGGAAGCCAGTACTGTAGGTGTGTGACAGTGTGACACCTCATTCACATGTGAGGTGTTATTCACACAGTTAGTAGTAATACATCATTTCTTCAAATACTCCCAGAGAAAGGCAAAGCTTTTAATCAGCAGTCAGCAAAAATGCCGGGTAAGAAGCGGCCAAGTACAGGGGGAAACGTGGCAGGGGGGATGAGGGAGCTAAGAAGTCTACTGAAAAAAGTGCAATTTCAGTTCCAGTTCCCTATAGCAGTGAAAGCACAGGCATGTCTGCATCACTGTCTTCAGGTTCTGATGTGGGCCCTGGTGGTGGTGCAGCAGGAAACAGCAAAGGAGTTGGTGACCGAACTGGGTCCAGAATACCTGTGTCTTACTTTTTCAAAGCTCAAATTGTTGCAGCCATGCTAGTGGGGGATGCTGACAGTGAGAAGAAGGGAGGCACTGACACCAGCACAGGAACAGTGGTCCAGGACTCGGAGGAGGGTGATAATAAGTCTGTCAGTGTGACTGTCCATGTTCCTGCAGGAGTTGGTGACGATAGTGTTCAACAAGAGTCTGATAGTCCAGGAGATGAGGATAGTCAGCCCCCTGAGATAGTTGTAGAGGAAGAAAAAGGTGCCATCCTCCAAGAAGACAGTGATGGGGGGAGGAGGAGGAGGAAGACAGGGACATCATCGCTATTGGTGTTGGTAATGATGACTGGGATGATCCCACTTGGAAGCATGAGTTAAAAAAGGTCATGGATGATGTAGGCCATTTACATGTACAGCCCGTGGTGGGCCAGTCTGTCACCAAGCTTATAAACACACCTACGACCAGTCAAGTAACCACTCCTCCCAAAAGTAGACTTATGGAAGTCATGTTAGCAGCTCAAAAAAAAAACACTTCCACACCTGTTTCTGAATCATCCCAGTCCCAGAATCATTTGTAGTCCAGAGGTCAAAAGTCCCTAGTTTGGGACTTTTATGTGCTAGATCCTACTGATAAGACCACAGCAATATGCCAACTTTGTCAAGCCGTGTTAGTAGTGGGGAAAAAGGGAAGCCACACAAGCACTGGTGGCCAACTCGCCCACCAGAAAAACAAGCACCCGTTGAGATGGCATCAACACCAGAAGGATGCCAGAGCTGTTGGTAGCAAGATGCATGTAGTAGAGCAAGAACATGAGAAGGGAGGGTAGAGTGGGTCAGTGGTGGAGGAGGAGAGTGAGCAATCCTTTGCTCTCTCTAGTAGTGGGCATAGCAGTGGCAGTGCGAGTCCCAGTCCCACAAGCCTTAAAGGTACACCAGCCCCACACCCACAAGCAACCAAAATAACTAGTTTCATGTGGTCTCCACCACCTGGCCAAGAGTCAATTGTTACTCCTAAAAGAAAATCATTGCTGACACAAGTACAGCGTTCTGGTCGGCCCCAAAGATGCAGCCCACTCTGAAGACCATCCTTGAGTGACAGACAACGTACCCACCCAATCATGCTGCTGCATGAGAGATAAATGCTGCCACTGCTGAAATGCTGGCCATCGATCTGTTGCCATTCTCATTCGTAGAGAATTTTGGTTTCCACAGGTTGATGGCCCGTGCCTGTCCCAAAAGGACAAGTTCCATCGCAAACCTATTTTAGTAAGCATGCCATGCTAGAGCTGAACAGTAGAGGTGCTGATTACATTAGACATGCATTGAAGCATAGTGCATCACACTATATCCATCTTAGCATGGATATGTGGACCAGTGAACAAACAGCAGCAAGCTCGTATCTGTGCATAACAGCACACTGGGCACAGTTGCCTGGTGCGGTACTTGATTTTGGGCCTGGCAAAACATGTGTTATGCAAAATTGTGGTGGTAGCAATGCACCTGGTATTCGGCAGCATGCAACTCTGACTATGACAAGTGTCACAGGTTTGCACATGGCTGTGAAAATGCTTAATGTTCTGCTGGACGAGATTGATGGGTTGCTACACACACAGTCACTCACAGCAGGATTCATCGCAAGTAATAATGGCTCCAATGTAGTGAAGTGCATTAGTGATGGTGTTTTTTTCAGAGTGCCCTGCCTGGCACTCTGCCTTAATATTGTTCAGCAGTTTCTCAACTATGTGGACATTAAGGAAACAGTT
The DNA here is from genome assembly GCA_016271365.2 of Neoceratodus forsteri. Classification (NCBI taxonomy): domain Eukaryota; kingdom Metazoa; phylum Chordata; order Ceratodontiformes; family Ceratodontidae; genus Neoceratodus; species Neoceratodus forsteri. Next base: position 816,821,558 of record CM028133.1, read on the forward strand.
ACTGTTGCCCGTTGCATCCGTGTCAACTTTACCCATTCTGCAAATGCCCATGATCATCTATGAGAGCTACAGCACAGTAACAATGTGCCTCAGCACCGCCTGAAGCTTGATGTTGTCAGCAGGTGGAACTCCACACTGTACATGCTTGACCGGCTGTATGAACAGTGTAAGGCTATGTCAGAATACCTGCTGCTGCACACCACCTGTGACAGTGCTGGAGTGTCCATCGCTCTAACAACAGAGCAGTGGTGCCAAATTGATTGGCTAACATGCATTCTTCATCGATTTGAGCATGCTACACAGGCAGTGAGTGGGGACACTGCTTGCATAAGTCAGTCCATACCTCTCATACATGTGCTGAGGCAGACATTAGTGAATGTGCGACACCAGACAGAGGCAAGTGGGGATTATGGCACTTGTGATCTAATGGATCACATGCTCCATGTGCTGGACACAAATACCCATGTATCTGGCATTTTACAGTCAGCTGAGTTTGCAATCGCCACCATGCTGGATCCATGGTACAAACGTGGCCTGCCCTCTATAATTGAAGGAGGTCATTAGCGAGTACAGCAGTTGACAGAGAACCTCATTAGATTGGTACATGTTGCACAAATGAAAAATGCTCACACTGCATCAAAAACCGGGTGTTGCTACCACCACCAGCGGCTCACAGGGAACACAATCTGAGAAAATGGGTAAGGCAGAGCAGAAACAGCAGGTAATCCCATTTGGGATGTTCACTTTCAGGTGGGAATGGAAGATATGGAGGAAAAGGAGGAGGAGACAGATGAGGCAGCTGGACTCAGGGTAGCAGAACGAATGGTGGAGGACTACATGGGGGTCCCAAAGCACTTAGCCATTAATGATGAGCCACTGCTGTACTGGAGCAGTAAAATGACTAAATGGCCAGCACTAACATCAGTTGCTGTGAAATACCTGAGCTGCCCACCATCCAGTGTCACTGTGGAATGAGTGTTTAGTGAGGCTGGGGCAATTGTGAGTGACCTTAGGGCCAATTTGTCACCCAAGAATGTGTCCATGCTAACATTCATCAAGATGAATGAAAGGCACATTCCACACAACACAGTGATGTCAGTGGTGTTGCTCAGTAATGAGGATGATGACAATCCCTTGAGTAAGGCAGCCACTGGCAGTGAAGTGGATGAGGCAGCAATGTTGAGAGAATTCCCACCTGATTAGTACTCCAGTCTTGAAGACTGTGAGGGGTGCTTCTTTGATGACGTGGAATTGGAAGTTGAAAAAGGCTGAGTTTACTCCAAGGCCCCTGCCCCCAAACAACTACTTTTAACTCAGTATGGTTGCTGGGGTGTGTATGTTACACCTTATTTCTAGTTATATATCACTGGATTGGTTATGGAAATATGTTGTTACGTGCTGCAGCCTGCAGCAGGAATGTAATTACCATAACCGTAAATATTTTGCAATTGCATGATTAATGTTTTTCTTCAAAAAATATATAACTTTTCATGTTGACTATAACAACACATCATCATCTTACAGCAAGATATGTTGTCTCGATGTCCTTAAAAGTGCCCAGGATGGCAAATTTCACACTGCCCCACCACCCCCTCTCATCACCTGATCTGACCTGATACACCCATGCACTCCATGAGACTGAAAAATTTTTTTTCTGCCACTTAGTATTGGTGGCTCCGAGACAAGTGTACAAGTAGCATATGAATGTAACATGCTAATTCAACAGTTAACACCAAGCTGAACACATTTTGAAAAATGGTGAATGGTGGCCATCTTTAATATGCGAGGCATTAATTGCAAAAGTAATCATGAAGACGCTTAACAACTTACAATGTCAAATCCCCCCAAAAATGTTACTTCTACAGTACCAGGTTAAGGTACACCAAAATTGCAATGGTACCTCGGGGGGAGGGGGGGGTCAATTCAGGGCAGGGTGAGTGTCCTTCTGTCCCCACTTTTGAATGGATTCAAAATGTTCATGATTACTGCAGCTATGCAATCTCCATTGAGTAGACAAGAACTTACCCCCTCCACCCAATTATTTACTAAACACCATATCAACCATCTGTGTTTGCATATAGTTCCTCCCTGTACGTGGGTGGCAGTTGTGATTTCTCATTAATGGTAATGGTATGGACACCAGTCCAGTGGCCGACATCACAGTTCAAGCAACACCTCTGTCTTCCAACGACACAACACAGCTCCTGCTCTTGCATGGCCTGAATTGATCATGTGTCATCAAGAAATATGACATACTGAAGCCTCAACAGAGGAAAATGACCTAAGCAAGAGCAAAAACAAGAACAAATGTTGGATACTAAACAATCTGCATACCTGCTTTTACTTAACAAGTTGGAAGAAGAAGCAAAGAAAAAAAAGTATACTTACCATACCCCGTGATGATGTGATGTTATTCACTGAGGACATTCCCCACAGGAACATGCTGTGTGGTGCACATGATTTCAATCCAGACAACGTCCGACGAACTACAGTAGCACTAGCAGGCATTCCCCTTCCCCTATCAGCACTGTGTACCTTGACATAAGAAAAAAATTAAGAACAAATTTTGGTGATTGTTGAAAATTCCCTTCCACCACCTGTGAGTCTGACCATTCACCCCCCTCCCTCACCCCAGAGAACTATAACAAATGAAGACATACTTACCTCAAGGACTGTGAAAGTGGAACCATCGCGCAAGGGTGCAATTAAATAAATCCCCAGACCTGGTTCAGCAGCCAGCAGCAGGATGGAAAAATACTTAACTTCACCTGAATTCCTGATGTTGAAAAAGGCAAAAAATAACACAATTACTATCAAGCTCAGACAACCATACTGCAGTAACAGACATGCCACACTTGTATTAAAATTCCAATACTTACCATCCGCGTTAGGAGGAAATTGGGAAGATTTATACATCTGACATCTCCCTTCCTCATGGCCCGGCATGATGATGTCATCCACAGCACACTGAAAAATAATATAAGAGCAGTACAAGCCTATTAGAACTCAAGATGACATAATACCAACCCACCAACACCCTAACCTTGCACAAGAAAAAGAATGAAGTCAGATACTTACGTGTTCATCAGCAGTAGTATGGACTGTGTGAGGATAATCCACCAGGCATCAACCATCCAGAACAGTAGTTCTTGTGGCAACTTGGAAAGTAGTAGTCATAGACAGCAGCAGGCAGCAAGCTACAGTGCCCCAAAATTTTATTCAGTACCCCACCGCCAGGCAAGGTACTACCACAGAGACAGTTAGTCAGCACAACTAGACAATCAACACAGCAGCACAGGGATAGGGAAATGATACGTCTGCATTTCTATGTCAATCAATTGAAACACAGCAGCAGCAACAGGACAGAATTGAAAGTAGCAGCAGCAATTTGCAGGAGGAATTCATTTTCTTTGCATGTTGGCAACCCTTTTCAGGTCCCTGAGGTGGTGGGGCACCATAAAACATCAGGACTGACAGTACATTTCAGTCTCAATTTGATGTCATATTTTTGGGTAAACATTTCTGGACTTGTAGGCCCTGTTTGGCACCGGCAGCAGTGAGTTTCAGGCAGAAATGTTGTGTAAACTGGCCCTAAAACAGCTACTTAATGTCTGGGTGGTGGGAAGGGGGGCACCCTAAAACATAATGTCTGAGACCAGATTCCACTTCCAATTTAATGTACCATTTTTTCTGCAACATTTCTGGACACTTACTGCCTGTGCTGTAGTGGCAGAAACAAGATAGGGCCTAAAGACAATTGTAAACGGTGGCCAAAACAGCATTTTAATGTCTGGTTGCGGGTTGGGCACCATAAAACATTGAAACTGACAGAACATTTCAGTCTCAATTTTAATGTCACATTTTTTGGGAGGCATTTCATTACCTGAGGGCACTGTTTTACATGAGCAGAGCCAAGATTCACTTTCTCATAGCTTTGGAAAAGTGCTTATACTTGACATTTGTGGATAGGATAGAAGGAGCAAGGAGGAAACATATAAAAGAAAATGGAGTAAGATAAAAGTAGGAAGATGCATGATTCATGGGCATGGTACTACAAGTACAACAGGGGGACTGGGAGGTGGGAACTGGCGGGGATTGGGGACCTGCATGGTCAGGAGGAGGACAAACTTACTCATATTCATATATGAAAGGGGATGGAAAACAGAGGGAGCATAAACCAACTGGAAAAGATAAAATAAACAAGACGCTATAGATCAAAAAAAAGAGGACAGAAACAAATGAAAGGATATCGAAGAAGACAGAATATATATATATATATATATATATTTATATATATATATATATATATATATATATATATATATTTGTTTTTGATTTTTGTTATGTTTAGAGGGTGCAGATGAGGGAAGAGTGACAGTAACAAAGCATGGACAAGAGAAAGAAAAGAAAAAAAAAAGGTTGTTGCCAGTACAGCTCTGACTGGTCTGGAGGCTGACCATCACACTGCACAGGTGCCAGGTACACTTTCTGACGTGCCACCATCATGCAGCTCCTTCAGAAGCTCAAACATTTTATCTTGCTCCTAAAGGAATTTCCTGAGGTCCCCTCTGACCTCCTCTCGGAAATCATTGAACTCACTGCGCACAGCTCCCACCTCTCTGCACAGTGCTCTCAGGTCATCACTCACTGCTGCTGGTGCTGGCACTGGGGCGGCTGCAGGCTGTGCTGGGACCACACAATGAACCGGTGAACCTCTGCCTCTGGGGTAAGGGTGATGGGGGCTCTGCACCTGCCTCCTGCTGTTGCTGCTGCTGCCTTCTGCTGTGGCACCTATACCCAGCACTGTCCCATGCCTGCTGCTGGCCCCCTTCACCTTCTACTACCAGCTCAGCAGCACTCCAGGCCCCCCCTACCTGCTGCAACTTCTTTTTCTTTTTCAAGCCAATCTGCAGCGTGGTGGTGCTGCAGATGGCTCCCAGTCTTGCCCCTTCTCACTGATCTGCCACACAAGGTGCAGATCATGATGGAGCTTATAATTTGGGTTTTCCAAAGGAAAAAAAAACCACACACACAGCAGATGACCCTGTTGGGGCAATAGCTGATGTCCCATGGCCGGTGGGCACTTCATGCTCCTGCTCAGAGGAGGTGGGGGTGCACGCTCCAGCTGGGGGTGGCATCTGGTAGTGCCTGCTGCTACTGCCTGGGGTGGGGACCAAAGGATGATCCTGCTGCTGCTGTGGGATGGGGCAAGGGCTCATGCTACTCCTGGAGAGTGGGGCTACATTCTCCTGTTGGGGTGGGGGAAATGTCCTGCTGCTGTTCGGTGGGGAACAGACATAAAAGCCCACCTGTTAATATGGATACTGGGTCGGAGTGGTCCAGCTGCCTTCTTCCCATTCCCATTAGTCTCCATAATTTTTATGTCTATCTCCTTCTCCTCTCTTCCCCCCAAAAAAAAGAAAAAAAGAAAGGGGAGTTTTACACACACACACACACACACACACACGCACGCATGCATACACACACACACACCACAAAAGATAGATAACTATAAAAAATTAAGAAAAACCACTAACTGAAAATATTAACTTTCTAAAGTGAAGGGGAACAGAGATCAGAAATCAAAAAAGCTGCAAATGCAAACACACGCATACACATACACACACACACATACAAACAATCCATTAATTTTTCACTGGTTTGCTCTCCTAGTCTCTCTCCTCTCTTACTTCCTAGCTGAAACAGCTCTAAAGGAAGTATATTTAGTCTGGCTTCCTGCCTAACTGCAGTCACCCATGTGACCAACAGTCTGCTAGAGAGAAAGTCATGTGATAAGCTTTTTTTCCACAGTTTCACCTGACACTTACATGCGGTGAAATGTGCAGTCGAAAGGCGAAATTGACAGTGAAAGTTTGCCAAAATTTACAGGAGAAATTTCACCATAAGGGCACAATTACACAAAATGTTTCACGTGGCGATTTCGCTGCATCTCTGTTCATGACCCTGTGGCAGATTACTGATCCATCACTGGTAAGTGTATCAGTGCATGCTTCATGGAGGTATGGCCACAGACAGGGCTGTCATGCCACAAAGGGGGGGCCTACCAGTTGGCAGAAACAATCCACCACAGGTAGACCATATCACCATTCAAGGTACAGTGCATGGGCAGTTACATAGGAGGCCTCTTCACAGTTCCCTGTGCAGTAGCAGAGCTAGAGAGGGGCAGGGTTGCAGCCACCCAACTTGGGCCCCTGGCTGTGATACTGATGCCCATCACCAAGATGTATGCTGATTCCAGACATCATGTTTATCTATGTTTATCTTGCTCTCTTGTAACTCTGTACATTGCCCCTCTTGTTGTTATGTACCTTGTTTGAACCTGTATTTTCATTGTACTCTCCTGGGTCCTACCTGCAAATAGGCATACAGATTGTCTAGTGTACCTACCTGGTCAACAAATGCTAAATAAATAAATAAATCATCTGTCTAAGATAGGATGACCAGATGTTTCGGTTTTGCCTGGTGAGTCCCGTTTTTGTTGCACTGTCTGACATTATTTTTAAAATCAGTGCTTTGTCCCAGTTTTAATTTCAAACCTGATTTCTGTCCTGAAAAAATCGGCCCTTTAGAGTAGCAATGTTACTGATGTCCTCCTGGCCCTTTATGCTGTAAAGATTTGATGTTCTCTCCTGCTTTGTGACCAATCTTCTCTTTTTTCTATAATTTGTCTAGACTAGTGCCTTATTAATATAATTAAAAAGTAAATCCTGAGGTTGGGTTGAAGGAGAGATGTGACAAGAAATGGGAGCAAGAGATTGAGGGACTTTGGGGTGGAAGAAGATTGATGCCAATCAGTCTGAGTGAGAGAGAGGAGGAAGGGAGGTCATGTGAGCCCAATCAGTGAGTAAAATTTCTGGGAAAAAATATCACAAATTGTAGTGAGAAAGAAACAATGTGACCTACTGGGAATTGAGCCCAGGCCCTTGGAATACCATCTCGGTGCTCTAACCACTGATTCTCACTACAATGTGTGATCTAAATTGCTCACCAGTGACTAATACTGCACAAAAAACATCTAATTGTCATCTTGATTCTTCCTAGTTGCAAGATTTTCAATACCAGAGAGGGACAGTGTGTCAAGGAAGAGTTGGGTCTAACCATGAGAGCCTATAGGTCAGTGGTTAGAGCACCGGGACAGTATTCGGGGACCAGGGATCAAGTCCCATTAGGTAACATTGTTTCTTTCTCACTACATTTTGTAATCTAAATTGATTTGTAGTGGCTAATAATGTACCAAAAACACCTAATTGTCATCTGGAAAAAAAAGAAAAGTCAGTAAATTTAAAAATAAATCAGTCTTTAAAATATGAAATCCTGAGAAGACCGAAGAGCCAGGCTAGGAGGTCAGAGGAGTGTGAGGTGGGGCCTCTGGCATGAAGATCAGGGTTACCAGCTTTGTGACTCTCTCTGAGAGAGAGAGAGTCAGTGAGAAAAAGAGAGTGAGAGAGAGAGAGAGTGAGATAGAGGGAGAGAGAGACCGAGAGAGAGAGAGAGGGAGGGAGAGAGCAAGAGAGAGAGAGAGTGAGAGAGAGAGAGAGAGAGAGAAAGAGAGAGAGAGCGAGAGAGTAGAGGAAGGTGGTAATTGGCAAGAGTAAAAAAAAAATAAGTCTTTACCTGTCTGGACCCCTTTAATTAAAGAATACAAAATGCTGAAGAGGGTTAGAATTCTCCTCCTGGAATCACACATTGGCTAAGACCTAAAACAAGTGTTTCTTTCTTCTTAATAAGATTCAAAATGTATCAGAGACCTTCTAAACCCCCAGTGCTTATGAGGGCCTGATGGTCCCTGACCTCCAGCTTTATGGCATATGTTTTGGCATTCTATAACCAGAATATTTTTCATACACATGTATGTTACAGTTTCTAACTTAGGAAATCTGGGGCCAAATATTCAAATACCGTATATGCAAAAGCACAGCACAAAAGATTGCACATTGCTTGCCCTGTGCTTGCACTGGCACCTGACCCACAGGTTGCTATATTCAGTTGGATAGCGCTTTATCCTACTGAATATAGGGTCACATTGGAGCAGCACTAAGTTGACTAGCACTGCCCTGATATGGCTCTAGGCTGATTGAAGCCCATAGGGAACTGCAACCCCAGACCTGATAATGGCAGGAGCCACAGCATGATTTTCTGCATGCTACATGCAAATGAGCCCATTGGGCATGCAAGGCACTAAGGGGCCATTTGCATGTCCAATATGGGCTCATTTGCATGGGAAGTGGCAGCAGATTTGCACCGTCCTGTGGATACCTATTACATCAGGCATGGTGGTGAGTGGTCCCCCCATACCCCAAATGCCCATCCCTGTAAGATTCAGGTATTCCCTGTGTTTAGTAGCACCCCCCCACCCTCTGATCACCCATCCCCATAAGATTCTGGTATTCTCTGGTGTCTAGCAGCATCCTCACAGTCTGATCAACCATCCCCATAAGATTCAGGTATTTCATGGTGTCTAATAGCACCCCTGCCTTCCAGTTCTCTGGCCTGATATGCTGAGTTAGTTTCTGGGGTCTAGTGGTACCCCCCCACTTGCTGAATACCAGTCTCAGTGCAATCCTGACTCCCCGGTGGCTAGCAATCCCCCGGCACCACCTGCACTGATTGCACCATCCAGCCAACCCCCCCAAAACCTACTTCAACAGGGCCACACAAAGGGTCAGGTACAATGACTGGCACAGCCCTCCTCTCACCTTCTCAGTTGGCTGCCATGTGGAATGACAGCTAGTATGCAAACAGCATACTGTATACTGTACACGGACTTCCTGTCACTCCACACCATGATCGGCCGAGGTGGTGAGAGAAGGCCTGTTCAGGTCACCATATCAGACCCTCCAAGTAGCACCATCGAAATAAGTATGAGGGGGTTGACTGGACAGTGCAATCAGGCAGGTGGTGCAGGGGGATGGGGGATCGCTAGCCATCAGGAAGTTAGGGTGGTACTGGGATGGTTGCTCAGTGGATGGAGAGGTGCCACTAGACCCCAGGGACTAACTCAGCATGTTGGGCTAGGGGTTTTGAGGGTGGGAGGTGCCACTAGACACCAGAGAATACCCGACTCTTATGGGGATGGGTGATTGAAGGGAAGGCGGGGTTCCACTGGACACCAGGGCATCCATCGATTCAATACAGCTGGGGTCAGAGGGTGAGGGGGTGAGGGGGCAGTCAGCTACAGTACTGCCACCTGCCACCTGGACCTTGAGCTCCGTTGTGTCAGGGTTTGCAACGATGGTAACTTGTGTACATTTGAATGGCAGTTACTGCCTGTGCAATCCTTTGAATTTGCCACTGTGCCCATATGCAAGGGTGGTCCCCTCATTTGCATGGGTACAGCAATAAGTTAGAGCTTGGGCACTAACAGGTTTTGCATGTGCTGTGGGGTCTCTGATTACAGACCCCACCCATAAATTGGGCACAAAACCTGGTTAGTGCAGGCAAACACCCCCTGGTGCCTGCACTAACTTTTCAATATCTGTCCCCTGGTCACCTTACTCCAAGATTGTTTCAGCTGTAAATCCACACACTGCTGCATTTGGCTACTAGATACATGTGTTGGAGCAAACTGCCCACACTTGTGTGTGAAAACAGAACAACAGGCAGGTAAGGTGGAGGTGAATGCATGCCCTCATGTAGAATGATGCGCTTGCTTGCATGCAGGCATGCCAGGCTTCCTTTAGTTTGAAATGAAGAGGCTCTAGTTGGATGTCCAGCAGTGTGTGGGTAAGCACCACTCTCAGCCTCTGTCTATGGCCTCACTACTCAAAAATGTTAAAGTATCACTAAACTCTCCTAGTTTGTTGCAACTCCTTCCCTCTCCCTCAGACTCAGGACACAATTTTTACACTGAGAGAGGGGGGCCCCAATTACTGCTCCAGTAAGCCCAAATATGCAAAAATATTTTAACACCCTACCAACACCCTCTTAATCCACATCTTATGTGCTGCCACCAGGAAGATCATTAGTTAAATTGTGTATGTAAAATACAGTTCTTACAAGCTTCTAGAAGGTTGTTTACTTTATTACCCATTACTGATGAAAACCACTGATTATGCAGCAGACCAAATCACATTTTCAATGTGGTACTCACTTGCTGGCATCTTGGTGCTCCTGGTTGACTGCTGTGCCCCCTGACCCCCAAACCTAGTTCCACCACTGCCCTTGTGACTATGGACATAACATCCCTGGCTCTGGTGCTGGCACTGTGCCCCTTGTTCTCATTAGGTGGTGCTGCATGGTGGGCATGGCATGCCAGGGTGTGGTTCTGATTTGTTGTCCCCTGTCTGTGTCATTTAAGGCTTTTCAAGGACCCCTACAGTGGCTGTACCTGATGACTGTGGGCCCTTTTGGACCAGACACAGTACTACTACCATCCTTAGGCCCATCCAGGGCAATAATGAGGAATGTGATGACATTGAGCAACAGGAGGTGGAGGTGGCATAGGACACCATTCAGGGACTGGACTGTACCATTGTGACATTTGTGTTATGCCACAGGGTGCAGCTGTCTATTGTGTGGACATTGTGGACTACCGTAACATGTCCCACCAAAGGTCTATGAGGCATCCAGTGGCAGCAGACTGCATGCTGCCAGTTACAGGGCTGGATGGGGGTCCTCATCCAGACATAGGGTTTTACATAATGGGTCTGTTTATGGGCACATTGGGGACCTGTCACCATAACAGGTACTGTGGTTCAGTGGACTACTTCCCATGTGTGATCACACCTGTGTGTATATTCACTTGCGGCTGAGGCATTAATAAATGGCTTACATTGTACAGTACTGTACTATGCTGTGTCTGTGTGGTCTGTGGGGGGTCATTACCTGGGGTGCATGTGTGCTTCATGGCAGGTGGACATGGGCAGCATGGCCACCAGGGGGCTGTGCCTTTGCTGCGCTTGGGGAGCAGGTTCAGTGCTTGATGCTAGTGCATACCTCATACACCTTGCCCCTGATATTGGGCAGTTTGTTGCTGTGTGTATTGCATTTGTTTAGTGAGCAGGAAGGGCCCACTAGGCACCAAGCCTATTTTTGCAGGCCAACTGGAAGCATGGGGGATTATGTGGCATATTCAGGGGAACACAGCATATCAGTGGTGGTTGTGGGACTTGAACACAGGTCTGAGGGATGCACCAAGGTTAGCAAAGGCATGCCACTATGAGCTCATGGATGCACTGCCAACTGATGGGGATGCATGGCCTACATCAGGAACACCTCTTACTATGGGGAGGTATCTGTTTCAGTCACTGTTACATCATGCAGCTTACTGATTCAGGCATTCACACAGTGGACATCATCTGTGGCACCATCTCTTGGACTATTTTCAGGTATGACTGTATGTTTGACATCTCCACCCCCCCCCCCCGTGGCATTGGTGCCATATACAGGGGTGACAGAGAACTGATGCACTGCATGATCAGGGATGCCCCTGTGGGGTGGTGGCTGTTGCAGGCATGTTATGTTGTATACAGCATGGGTCTGCCTGAAGTAAATATACCACAGCCTGTGCACATTCTTTTTCAGCAGAACTTGCATTGTACCTGTGTTATGCAGCACATTCAGCATGTCCATCTAATATACTCCCTTGCATCTGCGCAACCCTTCCCTGTGGTGTGTGCACTCCATGCCTATGCAAGCTGCGTAATGTGGTAGTGCATGCTGCTTAGATGGCTGTGCATATGCTCCATGCATAGGGGTTATCTAGGGCAGGTTCACTGTGACTAGCAAGCAATGCAGGTTGTTGAATAGGGCCCAGTGTTAGGAAGAACACCAACCTCCCCAAGGAACTGTTATGGAAAACTACTTTAGTATAATTTCTAGAAAACCTAACAAAATCTTTCTAATTGCAATCTCTCCAATCCAGAACAAGAGATATGTGTAAGGATAGAAACTGGAAAGTTAAAAAAAAATATTGTCAAACTTAGTTAACTGGAAAATATTTTTGCAACATTCTGGGGGCTAGTATCATAATTATGATCATGGATCTAAATCTTCCACGGGGAAAACATGAAAGACTAAAAACTGATGAGTAGTAATTCAGACTCAACACTTTGCACTAGGCCTTTAAAATTATTTTGAGGAAAAATTAGTACAGTTTTGAAAAATAAAGTTGACTCAAATGTTTAGCACTTGAAATTAAAATAAAAATGTTCCTAATAATTTTGCTAAATACAGATATACTACAGTCTGGTGGGAATAGCAGAAAAAAACACTGTCAGAACTTGGCAGCAGCTTGTTTAACAAAACACCGTTTACAAATATAGACACAGACAGCTACTGACAAGTCATTACATTTAAAATGTACACCATGACATCCAATTAAATGTTTTAAGAGATTTTATTATATTTTCCTGAGATACAGTTACCAGGAAAATGTCCCTTTACGTCACCTCATATTATCAACTGAAAACAGTACTGGTACAAATGAACACAGCAGACAATATTTAATATACTACAGTATAACTTTTAATCCTCATCTTACTAGTGGGACTTTGTAGTCTAAATGAGTACAACAATGTAAGCCTTGTAAATGCCTTCTAAATGGGTCTTTTGAATGCCCAAGGGGCTCCTACTCTGACAGGTTGCTTTATAAGTATGATAGAGATGTCACAAGAGCACCCTGCAGTTCATAAACGCAACCAGCTAACATTTCAAAGCAATATTAAGTTGCACCTGTAAGATACATTTATTAAATGCCCTGAGAACTTATTTTTCTTGTTATAAAAAAGTAAGAAAGTTTCCTAAGGTATTAAAACCTTTAGGCAGTAGTTGTAAGTTTCATCCCTTTGTTGAAACACTTGAAAAATTGCCTATAGTTTGCAAAAAAGGTGTAATTCAATATAGGAAAACACCATATGAAACCTGAACTATTTGGGCTTTGGTTTGTTGTAGTTCAGTTTGTTTTTGTCAGAAAAAAAAATGTTTGTTGGTACAATAAAGCACCAATGCATGTTATGACAAAAAGTTTGACCTATAATTTTTATTCCATTTTAGAGTGACACCTACTTCTTGCCTTGCACAATATCCTTTTTTTACTCATTCCAAGTTTGCTTTAGCATGTTTTTTACATTGGAAATAAAAGAGGGGTGCTTTTTTTGATATGGTTTGGATCAGATTTTCATCAATACTGTCAGCTATTTTAGCACTGTACACCTATTGTCCCATAAGGTCAGGGAGCACTGTCTGCTGCATGCTAGTTCATTTTAGTCCCAAGGAAAGTGATGTTTACAAGTGGGCATTCGGAAACAACAGAGAAGACTGATGAAAACCTGAACTGAGCCATATTAAAAGCAATGCTCTTTTTATTATTTTGAAGGTAAGGAAAGTGTTAAAGCAGTCCCAAAATGCAGAAAAAGGGGTATGATATAAGACAACATAAAGGTGGCAATCTAAAACCAAATAAAAAGGTGTAGGTCAAAAGTTTCACTGCTGAGATGCAATGCTGCTTAACTATAGAGTTCTAACATTCTTAGATAGAAAGCATCAATATTGACCTATCCAGGCAGCACTGACAGTTGCCTTGCACAAAAGGATCTATTGCACAAGATTTGATATAGTGGAATGTTTCACTTATAGACTGAATGTCATAGGGGATTTTATTAAAAAAAAACCTTTTTTTTTAAAGATCATTGGTTTTAACAAATGCAGTACGAATCAGATGGTTTATAATCTATTGTAACAAACCTGGGTTGGGGGGTGGTCTGGTTTTCTCTAAGAGAAAGTGCAACCCGCCTCTCTAATGGCTGTCAACTGGGCAGCAGCTGTACCATATCTAACTTGCTGATGTGGCATCCACTGTACTATCAGATGAAGTCAATTGTACAGGAAGTCCCAGGAGCAGTGACATAGATTACTTATTTCAGGGCCTCTGTCACATCGTGGGTTTTAATGAAGCCATCAATGGGTCACCTATAGAGCTGTGCTGAATGTAGAAGGTTCTATGTGATAATCATGAAAATTACATCATGAAGAGCACTTTGGTGAATGCAAAATGCCAAAGCCCAAAATAGCCCAGGTGCAGAATAGCAAGCATCACATTAGCGACTCTGCACACTTGCAGGGTGGCTTCATCCCCCCGCACCACCCATAAACTAATATAACAAACTCTGAGATCACACTGTTCTCAAACACTGTGCACTATCTAATTGCAATTGTGATGCTGGCTATTAAAGCATGCTCACTATTCCCACAGGCACTCAATCTGAGTCATTCAATTTGAGTCATCCATATTACAGGACACCATGCAGAATGCCATCAGCAGAATTCATGTGGAATGGCAATTCTGCTTATGAAATGTTTTCCAGAACTTCTTTTTTGTTTCCATGGAATTTCGAAAAGCATTGCTATGTAAACTACAGAATATTACTCTGTGGATAACTTGATTTATAAATTATTATTCTGTGGTTTTCAGAAAATTAGTCCGTGTTTTACATAAATGGTGGAATATAATTTCACCATTAAAGGGAGTGTCGCTAGTTTAAGCAAGCATTTGTCAATGCTGAATGTTGTCTTGCTGGTATTGACATTGGAAGTGCAGGAGTTAGAGAGATACATAATAGGAATGGCAGTGAAGCACTGAACTGATGCTAACCCCACCACCACTCTGCAGAGACTGACAGGCATTGGGGTGTGCCTTTGGGTAGTTGGCCATAACGCTCACGCCATTTCACCTCACCCTACCCTGCAGACACCGACAAGTGTCGCTTTGAACCTTGGGGTTATTGGCCTTACGCCCACCTCATTCCATAAGGAAATATGTTGAGATGGATGCAGTATAGGAGAATGGGCTGAAGAGTCCAAGACACACCTTGATGCCTGTCACTAGCTACAGGGTGGGGGTGGGGGTGGAATGATGTGAGCATTACAGCCAACTATCCCAAGTCACACCCCTGATGCCTATCAGTCTCTACAGGGTGGGGCATTATGGTTGGAAACCCTAACACCCCAGGCATTTGTTGGTATTTTCACTCCAAATTTTCAACATGGGCTTTTTGTGACCCCACCACATGAACAGTCGCACTATCAGTTCGTTAGCAGAAAGGTGATTTTGCACAGCGACTGTGCCATTTGGCATCACAGGTGTGAAAACACATTTTGGACAGGATGTGAAAAATGACAGCTGTACTGTTTATGAGGAGGTCTAAAAATGGCAATGTTGAAAAACTGAAGTGAAAATATGAAAAATTTTGGGAATTTTTTTAACCAAATTTTCAACATAGGCATTTTGAGACCTCCGCTCATGAACAGTGTCACTGTGATTTTGTTAATCTGTTCCAAATGTTGATTTCCCACAGCGACTGCACCATTGTGCTCCACATGTGCAAAAACACATTTCAGGCAGGATGTGAAAAATGACAGCTGCACTGTTCATAAGGAGGTGTAAAAAATGGCAATGTTGAAAATCTGGAGTGAAAATATGAAAAATTGGTGAAGTCACGAGCATGTGTAGAAACTGTGCAACGCACGCCCATAATGCAATTGTTTTGGTGATTTTTTTAACCAGATTTTCAATGTAAATTTGGAGTGAAAATATGAAAAATTGTCAAAGTTACAAGTGTGCATGGAAACTGCACAATGCATGCTTGTAGCAGTCATTTTTTTGGAATTTTATCACCAAATTTGCAACATAGGCTTATTGGGACCCCACCTCATGAACAGCAGCACTGTAATTGTGTTAATCAGTTCCAAAAGGTGATTCCGCACAGTGACCTTGAAATGACCTTTCGGGACTGAATAACGAGATGACAGTGCATGTGTTCATGAGGTGGGGTCCCAAGAAACCCATGTTGAAAATTTTGAGCTAAAATAAAAATAAATGGCTCAGATATCCACCTAAGTTGAAACTCCCCATGTATGCCATTATACAGCTTATTGGCATTTCTTCATTTTCCAGTTCAGCTTTGGAGAGTCCAGATGTGTTCCCGCACCACTGAAGATCACAGAGACGGATCTCTGGAGGTAAGTATGGGGTTGGGGGTGTGTGTGTAGAGGTGGGGTTGAACAGAAGGTGGGTGTGGGTCAGGGGAGGGGGTGCCATAGACAACAAGGGACCGTTTCCTTTTTTTCAGGTACCAAAAAAAACCAACAGAAATCACAGGACCATTTTCTTTCTTTACAGGTGAAATAAAACAAATGTTGGGCACAGGGGTGGGGTGGGGGCAGGAACATGCCGATGCGGTCGGATTTCTGTGAGTGGTGGCACACTGGCATGGGCTCCCAGTGTGCCACACAATGTGGGGGGGGTGACAGACATGCTGACATGGAGATTGCAGCCCCGATGTCGGCTTTCTTTGGGGATTGTGTGCTGCCACCATGTTTATTGAAATGTTTCACCAGGAAAGGCACATACAGGAGGCATGTCATCTGTGCCAATGCATGATGAGCTTGTCTCTGATTGCAGCGGCACATTTCTTTCAAGTTGCTGGCACTTTACATAATTCTTGTGTCAGCGCTAGCATGATGGCTAACTGAGGAATGAAGGATACATCTACTAAAGCATGCTCTGCATTCACCAATGCTGATACACCTCTGCATTTCTGCTACTACCATAAGATGTTGCTTGCACACACGCAAGACAACATAAAAATGCATCTTATGATTGATCACATTCTGCACATTCTGTACTTCTGATGTAGCTGGTTGTTTGATTCTGATTCTTTTTTTCCTTTAAACAATGAAAAACAGACTGCCCACCATACTGGTGTTACCACACAAAAACATGTTTGTTTACATTCCTTGGTCAATTCCCACTGCATTGTTGCTGGACCTAGGAACACCCCCAACACAGTCTAGCTACTCATTATGCAGTGAGAGTAGAGGATGTTATTGTATCATGAGTAGCTGAACTGTTTGGGGGTATTTCTATTGTTCAGGAAGTATGTGATAAAAACAGATCCAGAATTCAAAACTAAACTTTTTTTTTTATAACTTTACATTACCATGCATTTCAGTCCTACTAATAAAAAAGCAGGTACAAAAACAGCAACATCAATGAATTTTAGAGTAGGTAAGCACTCATAAAATGTGCGGTTTTAACTAGAAATAATATGATGCAAAAACGGTTGACAGTGTCCCATTGACATTTCGCTTTCAGGATTTCAGAATTCTGCTTCAATTATGCAGAATTTCCAAAATTTCACAGAAATTGCATCAGAAGTGGAAGTTGACAGTTCAGCTCAGCTCTAGTCACCTCGCAACTTGTGGCTGATAGAGTGCAGGTAATCTAATGTTAGTTATGGTTTGAGAGGAAGTTATCTAGGGATTTGATGCTGAGAAGTTGAACCATTAACTTCTCCAGTCTTAGTTCAATGGGGCATAGTTAATCCAGTGCACATCTCCAGTCTACCCAAGCTGCGGGATGTGGATGAAGAGCCCAGCTGCTTAAGTAGCAGACAGGTTTGAATGGGGAATTTAGCATTTTTTTTTTATTTTGGTTTATTGAAATCTAGGAATACAAATACCTTTGAGCAGGAACTGCTCATTTACAAAGGTTCCATGTCAAAGGAATAGGGATATACATACATACAAAGGTCGACATTATAATACATAGTTACACAATAAAAAAAAGCAAGAGACTGAGGCTTAGGAAATTCCAGAAATTCAAAATGTGCTAGATGTTAGGTAGCATGATATACCAACCAATGGCAATCTTAGAAATAAGCGCTGCAGGTGAGAGGGGGTATGCAGGCAGGAAGGCCATTGTCGGAGGGTAGAGGGTGAGGGTAAGAGCACTAAAGGGGAAAGAGGGGAGGGATAAAAGTCAGGAAATGCCAGGGGGGGGGAAAGGGATAGGGGGCAAGGGGGTGGGTAGGTGAGGCAGGTAGAAGGGGGTCAAGGTGGAGAGAGGTAGCTGTCAAGACTGAAGTAGAGGGCAGTGAGCGGTGAGCCCCTGAATTAGGCAAGGCAGTCACAACGACTAGTTGAAATGAGATGAAGTTGGAGCTGTCTCTTAAAAGGGCCAAGAGCAGCAGCAGTAAGAGTTTCTTTGTTGACAGTACTGTACCACTGTGGTGCTCTGTGGGCAAAGGCCCTCTGGCCCATGGTAGTCTGGCATCTGGGGACAAGGAAGGTTAGTTGTTGTGAACTTCTAGTTCACTGGGTGCTGTGGCAGTCAATGAGGAGCTTTTCAATGCCTGGGGGCATGACCCCAAGGAGGACATTTTTGGCTAAGAGGCAGGTTTGATACTGTATTTGGCTGATGAGAGGAAGCCATCCTATCCAATTGTACAGGTCACAAGTGTGTGTAAGTCGGTCAGCCCCAGTTAGCAGCCTGCATGCTTTGGTGAGTGCAACTGTAATTCTGCAGAGGGTAGAGGCAGAGGCAGAGTCATAGATAGCTTGCCCATAATCGATGATGGAGGTGACAGAGCTGTTCATAGCCAACCGGAGAGTGTCAGGAGTCATGCAGTGTTTGTGCCTGTAGAGCAGGCCTATACAGATGTTGGTGGCTTTGTCAACAGAATCTATGTGCCGATGGTAGGAGAGTGAGCTGTCCAATGTGACACCTAGGTATTTAAAATCAGGAACGTGTTCAAGTAAGGTCCCTGTTTGGTTTAGGATGGTGAGGTCAAGGGATTTGTACTTACTCCTGGTGTTGTAGAAGGTCATAACCTTTGTTTTGCTGTAGTTCATGGCCAGTTTGTGTGACTTGAACCATTCTTCGATGCGCATGAATTCAAGCTGTAATTGTTTCTAGAGGAGCTCTGCATTTTGGTGGTTGGTGAACAAGACTGCATCATCGGCATAAAGCATGGCTATAAGAACAGCCAGGGAGACAGGTATAGACTTAGGCCCAGAAGTGCCACTAGGCAAACTTGCTGTTGGCACCACCATCATGCAGTTCTACTCCTTGTGGTGGGTTCTGAAAGCCCAAACACAAGGATATTTTAATTTGGTGCCCCCTCCTAACTGACACCTTAATTGGCTGCCTAGTTAGCCTATTCTTAAGTCTGGCCATGCTATGAAATGACAGATACTATTTTCACCACCCTCAACAGTTTACAACTCCAGTCTGTCAATTCTTTCAAATTCCTTGGGGTATGGCTAGACAGCAGCCTTGCCATCTCCATCCACATAGACTATATTTGCTCCAGGCTCTTCCCAAAACTCGGTGCCCTTTGCTGACACAAAAAATGTCTCCCAATGTCTACTCGACGAGACTTAGCCAACAAGACTATTATTCCCATATCCAACTATGCTGATATTGTCTATGCTTCTGCTCCTGCAACCTCATTAGGTAAACTTGACACCCTATTTAATTCATTCTACCGTTCTGCCACTTCCTCCCCTTCACTCACCACTGTATCCTCTGCTCCCTCACTCCTCTAATTACCAGGTGCCAGATAGACTGCCTCACATTCATTGGCAAATTCTGGTTCGGGTCTCTCCCCCCACCTCAATTCCTGTTTATCCCCAGTCCTCCTTGTATTCCCTTCACTCTAGGGATGCCTGAACATTCTCCCTTGCACACATTCACTCTTGCTCAAGACAGGTGGCTTTCTCTTTCTGTCTCTCCCTCCTCTGGAACCAACTCCCTTGGGACACCTGTCACGCCACCACCTTCTCTGTCCTTAATCCCTTCTATGTGCCATTCCCATGCTCCATGTACTTGCTGTCCCTCTTCTTCCCCCTCTTCCCCCACCCCATCCCCAGCCCCACATGCCCAGCCTCCTAGTCTTCCAACTAAGTGTTGCCCCTTCCACCCAGTTCTGACCTCTTCCTCCTGTCCTACTACTTTTCGTATTCCACCACTCCTTTTGTCTGCTTTAGAGCCAACCTTCCTTTTCCCTCTTTGCTCTGTACATACTCTACACAGTCGTGCTTCTATTATTTAAATGATGTTGGACTCATGTAAATAATGTTGTCATTACTATAAAATCTTGTTGCTATACACTAACTTGTTTTTTTTCTCTTTTAGATATTTCCTGAAGAAGACCTAAGGTCTAAACATAGATTTTTAACTCTATTTTCTATTTTCAGAGTGCATTTAATATAACCATTTTGTTTTGCTATGTATATATATATATATATATATAGACACACATGTACTGTATATACTTGTATTTATTCTGCCTTCTGATTCTTATGTAACTCAACTGTTTTATAACTGTAATACTCCATTGGTGTTTCTCACCGCTGTATTTGTCTCTCCCCTGAGTCACACCTGGAATTGAGTCTCGGCTCAGTGTGCCTTTCCCAGTTATCAACTTTTAAATAAAAAAATAAATATTGACAGATCCTAAATGAACCTGCACTCCTGCCACACTCCAACTACCTGAGAGCATGCATGCACGATGATCGGTCAGTTCCAAAGTAAACAACCACCCAAACAAGCTAGCACCTCAGCATGCCAGTGCCATGGCCCAGCACAGCTCCAGTTCCAACTTAAGTGAACTGAGCTAAACCAGTAGTAGTGACCAAACAAGACTTTCCACCTGTTCTTCTGCTGCTCCAGTAAAGGTCTATTTTTAAATGTCATGTGTGTGTGTGTGTGTGTGTGTGTGTGTGCTGTCTCTCACTTCAGTTTCCAATGTAGAAGCATCAGATTCTGTATAAAGTGTAGCAGTGAATTCACTACACTAGTATTAGAAGTGGGATTGGTATTCCACTCCTAAGATATTGGAGTGAATGAGTTGTTGTATGGAAGATGCAGGAACCATTGCATTGGAGGACCTTTGGACTGAGTGAGAATGAATGGCAGCTATACTGGACAGGATAGAGGCTGAACTAGTAAGGATGATCAATACGGCATCTTGTTCCAATGCTGACAGTATAGCCAGTATGGAGAGTAAAATGAAGGATGGCAAAGTTAAAATGAAGGAGATTCTGCAGGCAATGAGGTAAGAGTGGACAGGACCCTTTCAAGATGAGAGAGAGAACCGTGCTGAAAATATAGAGAGGAGGCTAGATGTAACAGAGTCTAAAGTTTGTGCAGAGGCAAGGAAACTTCTGAGAAAAAGGATTTGGTTCCAGATGACACTCTGGAATGAGTGAGTAGTTTATCTAAGAAGCAATGGGAGAAAATTAGTGACAGAGAGAATGCACTGGACACATGCAGATGCCACCCCAGGGATGCTGAACCAACAAAGTTTGCCCTCATGAAAATTATAGAGCCTACAGGTGTTTTTTGAAAGGAGCACCCAACAATCATTGGTGCATTATCAGTAGGAGCAATTCCTACAGATTAACGTGGATATGCATATTAGTCCACTGTCTGCAATAAAATTGTTGAGCTAGGCTGAACTATAAGTTACTAAGGGGGCCCAAGGAACATGTAGGCCAAAAAAGGACTGAGGATGAGAAATGAAATTAATTCAGTAAGGAAATGACACTGCACCAGGGCTGGAAAGAGGAAACCTTTTTGCAACTGCTGGTGAGATAAAAATGGGGGAAGAAAAAGTTACTGCTTTATGTCCTAGGCTTCAAATACAAGGCATAAGCTGGTTACCCAAGTTTTGTGAAAAAGAAGAATTTGGACACAGATGCTTGCCTCCACTGGCCCTGAGCCATCAGGAAAGAAATAGGTGAGCATGTCCAAAATGTTTTAAAAAAGGGTGGTTAAACTTTACATGTTTTATTTTTGGGTACAGTATTTCCAACGTTTTGAGAGTTATGACGAATATTCATCTGGATTGTTTGGGAACAAATTACATGGGAATGAATTCCAGACCAGATCCAGGCTAGGAGGAAAGCATGAAGGTACTTTGTTTCTAATGTCTGGTAAGGCAAAAGGAGCTATAGTTATTGCATTGTGCAGGGAAAGGGGAAAACAGCTGGCTGAAAGAATAGAATGGTTCTCCCTCACACGAACCTGAGAATTTGCAGGGTTGCAAATGTTTCCATGTTGACTGCCAGAATAGGGAAGACAGTATCACAGGGTGGACTACGGAGGGGGATATCCTTTTAGGAAAAAATAATACAATCTTAGAGGATTTGTGTGGCTGAAATTCATTGAGATAGTGCCATCCAGGGGAAATATTGCCTGAAAGTAATCACACTGCATTTGTTTGCATCTTAGTGGGAGATGCTGGAAATTTAAGTGGTGGGAGAATACAGTGTTTGTTACAAGGAGGGAATAAGAAATGAAAATGCGAACTTAAGCTATTAAGATCTGCATTTGTATCAGATGTTTGGAGAGTAGTCAACATGGTATCACATTCAAAAAGGGCTCCAAGGCTGAGCCAGTAAATTATGGGCCAGTAAGTCTGATATCAGTACCAAGGAAGTTACTGGAAATAATCATAAAACATACAGTAGAATTATTGAATATTTGCAGAACACAACTTGAATTCAAAAATGGAGTCTTGATTTCATAAAGGAAAATCATACCAGACAAATTGTATTGCATTCTTTGAGAATGCTACCAAGGAACTTGGCATGGAAAGATTTGTGAATGTTCTGTACCTGGACTTCAGCAAAGCATTTGGTGTTGTCTCATATAAGAGGCTTGTTCACAAAATGGGAAACATAGGTATAGTTGGTTGAGTAATACAATTGGTTAGTAACTGACTGCAGGATTGGAAACAGGGAGTAATAATGAATACCAATCTGTTAACATGGAATCAAGTGGCCAGTAGTGTCCCACAGAGTTTTATACATAGACCAACACTGTTCCACATATATAAAAGTAGCTTGGAGGTGGACATTGCCAGCAGGATTGCTCATGTGCTGATGGCTCCAAGATTACTAGAATTGTTACAACACAGGAGGAAATTAAGGAGCTACAGAAAAAAAATGGAAAAGTTGTGGAAGTGAGCAAAAAGATGGCAGTTGAATTTCAATGTGAAGGAATGCTAAGTCACCCACTTTGGAAACAGGAATTTAAAATCATAATACTACTTCAATACATTAGAGATTATGAAAAGACAACAGGGAATAGATCTGGGGGTAGCAACTGGTAGTACATTCAAACAGGAGTAATAGTGTAGAGTGGCAACTACAGTAGTAAGGCAAACAAAATCATAGCATGCATTAAAGAGCAGGTTTTTAGTATTCACTCCTCCTCTCAACATATAGGGTAGCTTACCCTCTGGTTAAGCGATGCCTCAACAAAGTTTAATATTTGTCATAGTGTATTTTTATTAATAACCCTCATAAAATAACTCCATCACCCTGGTATTGAAAACTCTTGCATTTGCAGACCAGGAACCGCGCACCCATGCTCGAACATTTTGAGACATCAGAGCAAGAACAGCATGGGGGGGTGCTCCATAGACTTCAATGGGGGTACTTTTTGCAAGATTTTTTATTTATACTCTTAAGTGCCAGTCTTGACAAAGGAAGGCCACCACTCAACTGACAAGGCCCTTATTAGTTAAGCGGTGGCCTTCCTTTCTCAAAATTGGCACTTAAAGGTATAAAAAAACTTGCAAAAAGTGACTCCATTGAAGTCTGTGGTGCTTGCCCCCATGCCAGCCATTCTTGTACTGACATCACAAAACATGTGAGTGTGGGGGCACTGTTCATGGTTAGCAAATATGAGCATTTTCAATACCAGGCCGACGGAGCCATTTTATGAGAGTTATTGATAAAAATACACAGTGACAAATATTAAACTTCATGGAGGCATTGCTTAACCAGAGGGTAAGCTATCCTATATGTTGAAGAGGGGAGAACAGTAAATACTAAAAACATAGAAGAACTTCATAAGCAGATTAAAAGATATTAAAATTACTGGTGACCCCCTTATCGCACTGTTTACAAGGGTCTCCAAAACTTCTATAATAACCTGAAAATGAGTAATTACAGCATTCACAAAACTTTCTTTCACTTCCAGTGTCACTCATGCTCTTTGTGTGGGCGGGCTGAACAATATTACCAAAATGGCAACTTGGTTTTCTGCTTACCGATGAGCCACTGTTCTTTACTACTCTCACAATATGTAAATGATTTTTTATGCTTTATCTGGTTGGTCCTGCCTTTTTAATACAAAAGAAATATCTGGTTGATCCTGCATGTCTCCGGATCAGGAGAGGCCAACTCCAAGTGAGATCCTACCAAGGGCTAAAGCTGACAATTAGAAAAGGTAAAAAACACAAGTCCATCTGAGAGAGTGATGGAGAAAGGGAGTGTGTGTGTGTGTGTGTGTGTGTGTAAGTGTGACAGACACAGAAAGAGAGAGAAAGAGAGTGTGTGTGTGTGTGTGTGTTTGTGTGTGTGTGTGTGAATAAATAAAACAGCATACTTGCAAACAAGCCTTTTGTTTCTAGCTAACCTAAACAACTACAAGGAGTCCTTGCACCAGTAATTATAAAAAAAAAAATGTATCTATGGCAAGTGTGTTCAGACACACCGTGTGTGATGACCTCATAAGCCACCCAGCTTCACTTTAAAGGTTTATGGGTCATCACACACCTCGGGTGTGAAAAAAAAATCCATAACACACACTTGCCTATCCATTATTCTGTATATAATACTGTCATGGTGCCTTTGACTGAAAATTAGTTTAACACACTTCACCCATGCTCCCACCTGCCTGTTGCAAATTTACCACTGGGCTGCTCTCTTCATATTTTAAATTTGTTTTAAAATTGTTTTGTGTCATCTTTAAGTAAAATCTTATTTTTATTTTGTGGAGTCTGGCAGGAGATTGTGGCTAGTAGTCGTGGAGCAAGAAACTGAACTGTGTATTTGTGCAGAAAACTGAATATCAGCAGCTTGCTACTATCATGGTTTGGTCCATGTTTAATTTGTGAAAGACACTCTGGAAGCAGAGCCACTTTGGCTTACTTGAGTGTTTTTTTTTTTGTTTGTTTTTTAACTACTGGTCTGTTTGCCAGTTCTGTCGTTGGCTGCCTGAATTACCCTTTTTGTTCTAAAAACTGCAAACTCTCATTGTCGAAGGAAAGGTGGTGGATTACATGAAGAAACTGACCTATTGGGACTGGTGCAGTTCAAAGGAGGTTTTGTATGATTTCTGTTTGGCCTTGGTCTGGGTCTGTCGGTGGGACATTCTGGTAATGGTGCCTTCAGTGGGTGCAGGAGTTGAACTATTTGAAGCTGGTGGTCCTTAAACCCACAGGGTGACTGGTGGCTGGAGCTTGTGGATGTTCGGGGGACTGGGCTGTGGTTTTATCGAGGAGTTGGCAGGACCAGGTAGATGGTATGGCTAGGTTTTCTGGGGGGGCCAACTAGTGGGTTGGTGCTGGCGGAGAGCCGAGGTAGTAACTGCGGACATTTTCTGGCTGTGGTCCCTTGTATGGGATTCTTTGGGCCTGTCCTCCCTTTTTATGGATCATGACTAAAAACATCTGCATTGAAGAAACTTTGCCTGCATACGGTCAGACTTTAAATCTTCCTTGTTTTGTTTTGATTTACTGTTGCTTGGCAGGCAGTGAGAGTGCCTGTGTTTTGGTCAGAGCCCCCAGGTAGTGAGAGGGCCTGGGAGTTGAAGACATCTATAACTTTGGTACTATCCTTTGGTTCAGGACAGACAGTGAGAGTGCCTGTGTCCTGTTAATCTCCTGAGCAGTGAGAGGGCCTGGGGAGCTGAAGATATTTGCCACTTCTGTTGATTTGCATTTTTATGACTGAACTTACTTCAAGTACTGTAGATCTACACCTGCCCAAGACTCTAAGTTATTTATCTTAATTTATTTTAGAATTTTTATTACAGGGGAGGGTGTTTGAAGGTTACTCATTTACTTTTATGTTTTATTTTTGGGGCGGGGGTTGTATTTGTTATATTTTGTATGGTTATATTATTTGGTTTGGGTTATTTGTTTTTAGAAAATGTGTTGGCCAGGGTCGATGGTTAGGCACTATTCCCCCTCCAGGCTGAGGGATCTTCGCCCTTTTTGTTGCTCCCCTTTATCCCTGGAGGTATATAGATGGTGTAGAGGACTGGGAATAGGAAGGAGGGTTAAGGCAGGGACTCGGCCTGTTGGGGGAATGGATAGGACTGGACAGATTGTGATTGTAGGGACAAGGAGACACCCTGGGCAAAATGGGTCCAGTAAAGGGGTTTTCCCTGTCTGGTTCCCATGCCCAAGGGTTCTGCTCATTGCAGACAGGAA
This sequence comes from Neoceratodus forsteri, assembly GCA_016271365.2. Lineage (NCBI taxonomy): Eukaryota > Metazoa > Chordata > Ceratodontiformes > Ceratodontidae > Neoceratodus > Neoceratodus forsteri. The sequence continues at coordinate 816,847,591 of CM028133.1, forward strand.
ACTCAGTCTTCATTGGCTGCTCATCGAACTCGGGCGGTATTATGCAATGCCAGGTTGATTAAAAACAATACTGCCATAATTGGGGATCTTGTTAATTCAACCAACCTGGCTTGCATCACCAAGACCTGGTTGAATGGAAATGCTTGCCCTGTTTTGGCTTCAGCAGTTCCACCCGGGTACTCAGTGATACACCGACCGAGGATCGATCGTAGGGGCAGGGGTATGACCATTTGTTTTAAATCAGAACTGAACGTGAGAGAAATTCCAGTGGGAGCCACCAACTCCTTTGACTGTATCGTGGGCAAGGGTGTGGGGTGCAGGATTCTTCTTGTCTACCATTCACCAGGAGATGGGAATGTTTTCCTGCAGGAAGTCACGGACTTCATCACTGACCTAACATTGGGACCCTATAGATGGATGATCCTTGGGGATTTCAATGCTTGGGTCGACAATGAACTTTCGCAGTTTGGACAAGACTTCCTCCAGTTAATGAGTTTACTGGGTCTCACACAGGTTGTTTCCTCCTCGACTCACATTGGTGGTCATTCATTGGACTTGGTGTTTCTCCTGGGGATGGAGATATCAGACTTGGTGGTGGAACCAGTTGGGTGGTTGGACCATCATACCATCAGCTTCAGTTTTAAGGCCCCCCCAAGAGGTCTGCCCCTATGGAGATGGTCCAGTACCGCACTTTGAAGGGTGTATCCCCAGATGGCCTGATGGTGGTGCTGGACCTATCGGGCATGCCGAGGGAATGCGTAGATCCAGGGGATCTTGTACTCTCCTATAATAAGGTGGTGACAGAGGCCCTGGATTCTATTGCTCCTTCTATTGTTCGTGTTCTTCCACTCTCTCTCTTTGCCCTAGGTCTCCATGGTTTGATGAGGACTTGAGGGAGTTGAAGAGAGTTGGACGAAGGCTAGAGAGGCGATGGCGGAGATCAGGCCTGGTGTGTGACAGGCTTGGTTTTATGGACCATTATTTGGTCTATCAATCAACAATTTCTCATAAGAAGGCAGAATTCCTGTCCAGGGAAATTGCTGCCACGCAGAATCGACCAGCTCAGCTTTTCAGGACTGTGGGCAGACTGTGCAATCCACTCTGTCTTCAGCCCAGAAATGCCTTTTCACAAGAGCAGTGTGAGGAGATTGCTTGATTCTTCATGGATAAGGTTGCCACCATCAGGTCTGATATCTGCCTGACCCTTTCTCTAGGGAGTAGCAGTGTTTGACAGGAGATGTCGGACTCCTGGTTTGAGTGGTGCGACTTTGGCCAGCCTACAATCAGTGATATTGTGATGGTTATCCAGACTTTACGTCCTACCAACTGTAGTTTGGATCCTGGCCCTACGTGCTTGCTTGTTGGCTGTGTTGATGTCACTGGCTTGGTCCTTACTGAGATAGTCTGGTTATCCTTGGAGAGGAGAATTTTTCCAGTTTCCCTTAAGGAGGCCGTGGTTCAGCCTCTTCTTAAGAAGCCCTCCTTGGATCCTGACTGTCTTACAAACTACAGGCCAGTCTCTAACCTTCCCTTTTTGGGTAAGATTATTGAGAAGATGGTGGCTTTACAGCTGGAGGACCATTTGACCAGCCACAATATCTATGATTCTCTCCAGTCTGGTTTCAGGAAGAGACATAATACCGAGACAGCTCTAGTTTGGGTACTAAATGACCTCCTGATAGCGAGAGATCGAAAGACTCGTTCCATCTTGATCCTTCTTGATCTGTCTGCAGCATTTGATACGGTGAACCATGGAGTGCTGTTGGATCACCTGCGGCTTATCTGTGGACTGTCGGGGACTGTCCTCAGATGGTTTCGGTCTTACCTCACAGCTAGGACTCAGAGAGTGGTCTCTGGGATTTGTACCTCAGCTCCATTCTCCCTACCCTGTGGGGTTCCGCAGGGATCCATTCTAGCACCCATGTTGTTTGCAGTGTATATGCTGCTGTTGGGAGCAATTATTAGATGGTATGGCTTGAGTTTGCACTGCTATGCAGATTATACTCAGCTATACGTCTTTTGTCCTTGTACAAAATGATGCTGTCTCGGTGCTTAACAGCTGTTGGACTGAAATTCAGGCCTGGATGAATGTGAGCTGGCTAAGGTTGAACCCTGACAAAACGGAGGTGTTGATTGTGAACCCGGGTCATCATGAGGCGGGTATGTTGGTTGGTTCACCTTCCGGTTTGTGGCTTGGAGGTGTCCAGCTAGCTACCTCAGACCGGGTGCGGAACCTGGGCGTTATGTTTGATGACTGTCTGACCCTAAAATCACAGGTGTCAGCAGTTGTTAAAACTTCTTTTTATCATCTGAGAAATATCACCCGGGTGAAACATCTGGTTCCTCCCGATGATCTTCCCATGTTGGTTCACGTCTTCGTTACCTCCCGCCTTGACTACTGCAATGCCCTTTACCTAGGGCTGCCAGGGGTTGATATCCACCACTTGCAGCTGGTGCAGAATGTGGCAGCCAGGCTTTTGACTGGTGCTTTAATAGCCAGTCATATGATGCCTGTGCTCCGCGGTCTGCACTGGCTGCCGATACAGTGGCGGATCACCTTTAAGGTTGCTTTGTTAACCTTTATGGCCTACACGACCAGGGACCGAGTTACCTGAAAGATCTCCTTTGTCCCTACTGTCCCCTCCGTCCTCTAAGATACACTGATTAGGGATTGCTAGAGGTTCCCAGAGTACGTTTGCAGACATCAGGAGCACGGGCATTTAGCTTTGTTACTCCATCCCTGTGGAACTCTCTACTTCATTGGGTACGAGATTGCCTAACCGTCCAGAGTTTTAAAATTGCTTTAAAAACTTATCTTTTTAACCTGGCTTTTGTTGATTGATGTAGTTAATTTAATTTGTTATGCTGCTATTATACTGTTTTTTGTTGGAATTTATATGTCTGTTTATAATAATTTATTTTATTTTATGTGTTTGATTGTACAGGCGCCTTGGTTTTAGAATGGCATCTTTTATAAATAAAACTGATATGATTGATATGATATGATATGATATGATATGATGTGATATATATTTCAGTTTAAGTCCTTGCCCACACAGAATCAGGCATCTGGATCCTGGAACCCCAGTTTGATTCAGGCACTCTGTAACTGGAGAAGTTGCAAACTTCTGCTTTGCTGGTGAAGTTCCAGCAAAGCTGGGAAATTCACCTTCACTAAAAACACTGCGAATTGCACGCTTCATTGCTTCACTATGAGTTTTCCTGGGGAAGTGGCATTATTTCAGGCAAAGTCATGGTGGACTCGCAACTTCATTGGTGAATTTGCATGACATTTCTTAGAAAAGTGCCACTTCATCTGCCAAAAACTTGTCAAAGTCAGTACTTTGCATGTTAGAAAATTTTGCGAAATAATTAATGAAGCAAAGTTTGCCAGCTTCATTCATCTCTATCCTTAATTTATTTATTCGAAATGTTTAATCAGGATGGCACACTGAACAACAAGTTGCTCGTCTCCCAGTGTGACCTGAGGTGTAGGGGAACATGGGGATTTAATACAGAGATTGGTACAATAACACAAAATTTACAATTGAATACACACAATTAATAAGCGAGTAGTTTGTACAGTGAGCAGTGAGGGAGTGGAATGCTAATAGTTCTGAGCTAGGGCACTAGATGATAATCAACTGAGATAGATACAATAACACAAAAATTAGCATTGTAATGCAAGTACAAGAGGCTCAAAACTGTGTTGGTAGAAAATGACTGAATGAAATTCTAGTAGTTTTAATCTAGGTCAAGCTACTGAGGAGTATCACAGACAGTGCATGTTAGCTAAGATATGCCAGAAGTGCAAGTAGACTACAAGTGCAACAGAGATTTAGGGCCAACCAAAATAGGGCTGAGTAATGGAAACTGGGGAAGAGGGAGGGAGGGAGGAAAGGAAAAAAGAACGGAGGGGAGGGGAAGGGAAGTGGAAGGCATCGCACGTTCCGACCCCTTCAGGATGCTGAGAACCCTGCCAGGGGTCGACTCGAGACCAAGATAGAGATTGGGATGAGAGCAAAGCAGGGAGATGGGGAGGAGGGACGAGAAAAAGGGTAGATGATGGGATGATTGGGGAGACAAGAGGCTTGACCAGTTCATGCCCCTTCAGGATGCTGAGCTTCCTGCCAGGGAATGGAACAAGGCAAGGATAGAGATGGCTAGGTAGTTGTGTAGGGGCCAGAACAGACAGTGAAAGAGGGGGACAAGGAAGATAGGGGAGGAGAGAGGTCAGCCAGAGTCTGTCCCCTACAGGATGCTGAGAACCCTTCCTGCACAAGGCAGAGGTGTAGCACATCAGGAGGGAAGCAGATAGAAGGTAGAGGGCAGTGGGGGAGGAAGAGGGAGGGGGCTGGTAAGGAGGAGTAGGATTAAGGTAAGGAGAAAAGAGAATTTGTAGGGGAGAGGAGTGGAAAAAAAGGTAACATTCCCACGTATTAGAAGCATTATCACCAAGGCCCCCTGCTCTCTGCGGCACTGTAGATGTAACTTCTACAGCAGGGACTCTGAACTTCTGTGGCACTGTCAGGTCAAGTTAATCTGGATTAAAGTTATGTGGCACTTTTATATATAAATAATACAGAGCAAGTATTCCTGTTTAGGGGAATCCAGCAAGAATGATCTATTAGGAGTACCCCTATATGCCACCACATAAATGTAAGTTACGTAATTTCCTTTAAATCTCCAGTTTTATGCTTTTCAGCAGCTGTTCTGACTCTCTGTATTTGTCTAAATCTATTTAGGGTTTAGTACTATGTCATGCAACATTAACGGCTACTGACAAGAGCCCCAACCTGCTGGCAGCAAAGCAAACTGCTAAATAGCTGTTCTCCAAAGTGAAGCCTGAAGTAGCATAGCTATGGAGCACCCAAGAGTCCCCTCCTCTGTGAACACTTATCAGGAGCCTCAGGGGCCCCATACACAGTTGAAGTTCAGGGTGTTGGGATTTAGAGTTACACAGAGGCTCCCCGTACTGCCACACTTGAAAACCGCTGTACATTAGAAAGGTTTCATATCATAAGAGCGACCCAAAAGAGCGACTAGAAATATAGCAACTCATTTTGGACACTTTTATGGTGGGCTACACTGCAGAATACTGAGGGTATGGTATAGTAACCCAGGGGTTAGGGCAAATGGAAGGGAGGAATAGTGAAAGGAAGGAGAGGGACAGGTAAGGGGTTTTCAGGTACTGGTGTACCTGCTGCTGAGCTAGCCATGTGGTGGTGTGGGAGGTTAGCTCTGGCAGAGCAGGTACTGGGTTCAAGACCAGGAACTGGTTACATTTTGTAAATTTTGCCGAGATCCAGATTTTTTCCCCATCCTCGATATGCACTGCAATGAAGTTGACAATCCTAGTAAAGGGTGCAGCCCCCACAAAAACACTTTTTAAATTCGGATGTAGTGTCGCCTGAAGTACATATCACCGATTTGCTTTTGGTGATAAACACTCACCATAATAGCGATCACTGTTTTGCATTCTCTATTATGACATGGAACCCATTAAAAATACAAAACATTAAACATCTGCAGTTTAAGTCTAATTATTTTTCCTTTTTTCTCTGTTACACTCTTTCCTTGTTTAATTTTTACATTTTGAATAAATAATCTTTTGCTAAAATAAAAAACAAAAGTATACTACTTTAAACAAGGTGACTCTGAGAGATTCTCAGAGTGGAATTGGGGGGATGGTGGAGTTGAGCTGGGTGGGGGTGTTTTGTGCCCATTTGTTGCCACTGGCTCCCCTTCAGCCCCCAGCCCATCCAGACCCACTGCTACCATTTATGAGACTTACCTGGTTCAAGCCAGTACATGGTAGGTGGTGTGGAGCCTGCAGCAGGCTGGTAGGCAACAGTCACATTCCTGAGGTCAGAATGCATGCCATGGTATGGATGTGTGGTGTAAAGATGTCACATGCACTCAGAATCTGCACCTGGCTGTCTAAGGGGTGGCTGCTGCTACAGCACCTAGCCTCCATTAGGTGGCAGCCAAGCAGCGGCATGCACCATCCCCCTTCCATGAAGGAGGAGGAGATCTATCTGTGGATGTTCAATCCTCCTTCCTTCAGCTAGCCCAAGTGACCCTTGTCTATTCCTGAACCTGGGTTGCCAGTGTGGCAACCAGTATGTTAGCCAACCACACCACTGGGCCAGTTTATTTTGGATTTTAAGGTAAAGTACTACCAGGCAAACTAATGGATAGAAGCTGTTTCAAAATATTTTCAGAACATTTTTAAAATTCTGCGGAATTCCAAAAACATTCTGCAGAATATATATACAATGGAATACTTTTGTTTGGTTTGCACTGAAGAATCAGTTGTAAACTGCAGAATGATATTCCTTAATTTATGTAAACTGCGGAGTGGTATTCCTCAGTTTATGTAAGATGTGGAATAATATTCCTCAGTGTATGTAAATTGGGAAGCAATATTCCTCAGTTTATGTAAACTGCAAAGCAGTATTCCTCAGTTTATGTAAACTGCGGAGCAGTATTCCTCAGCTTATGTAAACTGCGGAGCAGTATTGCTCAGTTTATGTAAACTGCGGAGCAATATTCCTCAGTTTATGTAAACTGAGGAGCAGTATTGCTCAGTTTATGTAAACTGCAGAATAGTATTTTCAGAAAATTGTGGAAAATGATAGTCTAGATTAACACTTTTTTTAGCATTTTCATGCTCTGGGGTGCTGGCTAACACTTCAGCCCCTACTCACTCTTCAGACAGTCATCTTCTCCCTCAGGACTTACCTACTTTGTTTCCCCATGGCCTGCATCCCATGGTGGGGCCAGAGGAGAGAGGGCTATCCTCTGCACCCCAGAGTCCAGATCTGGTTGATGGCATGGGGCAATGACACAGGCTGAGGCATGTGAGCGGGACTTCCATAGTGCATAGCCCCACTTTTCCAATTTTCTGGTCCCCACCCCCAAGGCCAGCACACATGCTGTGCCATGGGTATGTAACAAGAAAATGCCACACATATTTGAATGACTGCACCCATCCCATATAGAGACATCTACCTGCCATGTCACCCATCCTCTGATGGGTGGCACTCAAGCAGTGGCATGCACTGTCCCCTCTCCCCAAGGGAAGACAGCCATCTATGAATGCACAGTCCTTGTTCCCGCTTCACCTCAAACAAATGCGGTACTGATTCTCGCAGGTTAACACTGCATCCCCACTTTATTGAGACAGGTGCAAGTGCAGATAAAAACATATAGTTTCTTCATAACAGTGCATAACAGTGCAAGTAACACTAAATGCAGGTGATAATTCAGCAAGGAAACACAATCATTCAAATTCTTCCCCCAGCCAGCCCCCGAGTGACCCTGGTCCATTCCTGAACCCATGTTACTGGCATGGCAAAATGTAAGGCTGCCAGCGCATCAGCCCTCCATGCTACCAGACTGACCAAAGCATTATCATTTTAACTTGGTACATGACACATAGGTCTCCACCATCTTTCTACACCCTGAACCACATCACTACAGCAACAGGGGTTGTACCATCAGCCAGCTGGACTGCAGAGCCTACAAGGGGAGCACAAGGAGCTCCTGGGAACTGGAGAACTGTGGTAAGAATTTCTGCCCAATCACCTACCATGTGACAGACCTCCATCATTAACTAGATGTTCTAGTTGTTGTTCAGGTAGTAGTAGTTGTAGTAGCAGTAGTAGTATTATTAGTAGTAGTAGCATTAGTAGTAGTAGTGGTATTAAGTAGTAGCAGTATTAGTAGTAGTATTAGTAGTAGTATTGGTAGTGCAGTAGTAATAGTAATATTAAGTAGTAGTATTGGTAGTAGTAGTATTATTAGTAGAAGTATTAGTAGTAGTATTGGTAGTAGTAGTATTAGTAGTAGTATTGGTAGTAGTAGTATTATTATTATTAGTAGTAGTATTAGTAGTATTAAGTAGTAGTAGTATTAGTAGTAGTATTAGTGGTAGTAGTAGTAATAGCATTATTATTATTAGTAGTATTAGTAGTAGTATTGGTGGTAGTAGCTTTATTTATTTAGCACCCAGTCCCAGAGGTTCTGTGTACGTTTCACCATAACAATAAAATGTCAAACTAAATGAAGCATAACACATAATCATAATTAAAAAAAACAGCTAAAACATAAAGTGCAAATTTGCAGTAAAGGTAACTTAAATACTAAGACCAGTGGCATTAAATCAAATTGAAAGCTTGACTGAAGAGGTGGGTCTTTTGGCCCCTCTTAAAGGCATCCCCTGAAGGAGCTTCCCTCAAAGACTTGGGAAGTGAGTTCCATAGGGCCGGACCAGTTACCTCAAACATGTGGTTGCCCAGTTTCTTAAGTCTGGCCCTTGGAACTGCCAGGAGGCTCCCCTTGGAGGACTGGAGAGGGGAACTTGGGCAGTAAGGAGACAGGTGCTCACTCAGATAACTCAGACCCAGTCCTTGTACAGTAGGGCTTTATAGGTCAGCAAACCAACCTTGAAGGGGGATACATCACTCACCACTAGCAGCCAGTGCCGATCACGCAGGACTGGAGTCATGACGTCTGAAAACCCATCATTAACCTGGCTACTGCATTCTATACTACCTGCAGGTGTCTTAAGACCCCCTCCACTCAACCCCAGATAAAAAGCATTGCAGTAGTTGAGCCTGGAGGTCACAAAGGTGTGCACCAGTGAGGGCAGGTCTTCTGCTAAAATCAAGGCTTTAATCCAGGAGCTGTTATGAAGATGGTAAAAGCCATTCCAGACTATGGACAACAACTGAACCTCAAATGCAAACATACTAACATGTGAAGAAGCCAGCAGAAGAAGGCCATTTGGTCTATCAAGTCTGCTTGTATTGCAGGGTCCACAGCTTGAGCTAATGTCCCTGTCCTCCCTCCCCACTCCTCCATTCCTCCCTATCCATGATCTTTACCTTCCCCCTACGCCTATTCCAGCCTCTTTTAAAGCTGTCCACTGTCTTCAATGAGATGACCTCTTCCAGCAGCACATTCCAAATTTCCATGACCCTCTCTGTGAAGAAGTGCTTCCTGACCTCCCTCCTAAACCTCCCACCTTCCAGCTCAGGACTGTGCCCCCTCATGTTATGGTTGCCACTCAGCTTAAAGAGACTCTCCCAATCAACCTTATTTATCCCTTTCAAGTTCCTGAAGGTCCCAATCATGTCCGCTCTCTCTCTCTAGCCTGTCTTCCAGGGAGTACATGTTCAGTGCCCTCAACCTCTTCTCATATGCCTTACCATGCTGACCAGCTATCATCTTTGTAGCCCTCCTCTGGACCTTCCCTAGCAGGTTAATGTTCTTTTTGAGGTGTGGGCACCAGTACTGAACTCCATACTCTAGATGTGGCCTTACCAGTGACCTGTACAAGGGCAGTATAACCTCCTCTCTCCTACTACTGATCCCCCTAGATATACATCCCAGCATCTTGTTTGCCTTTGCTGCTGCTTTCTTGCACTGTGTGGAGTGCTCCAGGTCACTAGTGATCATAACTCCCAGGTTCTTCTCCTCCTCCTCTGATGCAAATACTCAGACTCCACCCAAGAACTACTCTGTCCTGGGATTTTTGGCTCCATTATGCATAACTTTGCATTTCTTGGCATTGAAGCCAAGCTGCCAGATCCTGGACCATCTCCCAGCTTTTCCAGATCTTCCTGTAGGTCCTGTATCCCTTCAGCTGTGTCTACTCTTCCACAGAGCTTGGTGTCATCCATGAATAGGCACATTTTGCCCTTAATACCATCCCCAATGTCATTGATGAAGACATTGAACAACACGGGCCCCTGCACCGAGCCCTGCAGGACCCCACTGGTTACCTCTCTGGTGCCAGATAACTCTCTCCTCACAACCACCCTCTGGGTTCTGTCCCTCAGCCAGTTTTCAACCCATCTGGCCATCTTTTCCCCAACCTCAAGATCCACCAACTTCCTGATCAAACTTTTGTGGGGCACAGAGTCAAAGGCTTTGCTGAAATCAAAATAGAGGATGACTACCACTTGGCCCCTGTCTACTGTCTTAGTGACACAGTCAGAGAAGTCAATCAGATTTGTTTGACACAATCTCCTCCCCATGAACCCATGTTGCCTCACATGCTGGAGACCATACTCTTCTAGAAATTCCACCAACCTTTCCTATACTATGGTCTCCATGAGCTTGCCCACAATGGAGGTCGGACTGACTGGTCTGTAATTCCCTGGGTCATCCTTGGGACCTACTTTTGTGGAGGGGCACTACATGTGCTGTTCTTCAAGTCCTGCTGTACCATGCCTGACTCTAGTGAACTATAAAATAGGTCTTCCAGTGGCCCTGCCAGCTCCTCTGCCAGTTCCTTTAGTACCATTGGATGTACTCTGTCTAAACCTGGTGCTTTGTCCGCTATCAATGCCAGCAGCCCCTCCCTCACTCTATCCTCTATAACTACATCTGTGTTCCCCTTCCTCCCTGCTCCTCTTTTTCCTCATGAAAGTACTGGTCCATCCTTCTCCCTGGTGAAGTCAGAACAGAAGTATTCATTTAGTATCTCTGCTTTTCCCCCATTATCCTGCACCCACTCCACCCCTTTCTTAAGCCTAACAATCCTTTCCTTCTTGTCCCTTTTCTTACTTATATAGTGAAATAAAGCTTTCTCCCCTTCTTAATTCCTTCTGCTATCTGCAGCTGCTTCTGTGCCTTTGCTGGCCGGACTTGCTTAATTACCTCACTAGCCAACCTTAGGTAATTTTCCTTATCCACCTCTCTCTTGGTCTGCCTGAATTTTCTATAGGCCATCCTCTATTCCCTTACTGCCTGGGCAACCCCAGAACTGAACCAACTGGGCGCTTTGGCCCTTATGTTCTTCCCCCTGAGCCTAATGCACTCATCTGTGGCAACCAGTATTCCTTCCTTAATGATGGACCACTTTTGGTCCACCCCCATATCTGCTCTGATGCCTACCAAATGGCTCTAGCACTTCACCCATTTTCTGGAAGTCCATCCTCCTGAAATCCAAGATTTTAGTCTTAGTCAGGATGCTTTCCCTGCCCATATCCAACTGGAGCCACACTGTGCAATGGTCACTTCCACCCAGTGGCTCCCTGACCATTATTTCCTGTACGTGTTCCCCATTTGTGAGCACCAGGTCAAGAATTGCCTCAGCTCTTGTTGGTTCAGTGACGCCCTGAGTCAAGTACCCACTCTGCAATCCTTCCAGGATCACCTGACTCCTAGCATATGTTGTGGATGGTATGCTCCAGTCCACCTTGGGCAGGTTGACATCCCCCACAATTACCACGTCTCCTTTTCCCACAGCTTCCAATATTTATGAGCTCAGCTCTCTGCCCCTCTCCTTATCTTGACTGGGTGGTCTGTAAACCAGCCCCAAACTCACCTTTCTCCCTCAGTTGGACCTTAACTGAGCCCATAATGCCTCCACCTCCCCTTCCTCTGACTCCTCCCTCATGCAAGTTATTCCCTCCCAGATATAAACTGCTACCCCTTCCCCCTTCCCGACTACCCTGTTCCTCCTGTATAGTTTATATCTAGGAATTGCAAGGTCCCAGTCATGGTGTGATGTAAATGACAAATTTTAGTCTTTCATCCAGAATGGCACCCAGATTCTTCACCTTGGTAGAAGCCTCCAGACTAGAGGAACCAAGCACCAGACTGATCCTTTCTGCTGTTGCCTCACACCCTGTTGTCCACCAGGCTCAGTCACTAGTACTTCCATCTTGTCTGGATCACACAACAATCAGTTCTGGATCACTACCAGACATATATTCAGAACATCGACAGCTCCAGGCATTCCTAGTGCAAATGATAGGTACAGCTGGGTATCATCTGCATGCCACCAAGGTGGATGGTAAAGATTTCTTATCACATCTCAAAAAAAGTAAAGGAATTTTCTGGATGTTATGGCCAGATTCTCCCCCATTCATTAATCCAGCAACAGATTAACCTGGTTCAACATCAGTCAGATGACTTCTGTGTCCCCCTCCCCGAGATGAGGAACATAAGAAGTATTTCCTAAGTCTTCTTTTACAGTCAACAAAGTGCAAACTTCAGATCTGTCTCTAACCTACCCTTTTTAGAGAAGGTTATTGAGAAGGTGGTGGCTTTACAGCTGGAGGCCCGTTTTTTAGGTATGACATCTACGACCCTTTCCAGTGTGGCCTCAGGGAAAGGCACAGTATTGAGACTGCCCTGATTCAGGTGCTTAATGATCTCCAGGTAGCGAGGGATAAAGGAGAGTGGTCTACTCTTGTTCTCCTTGATCTTTCACTGCTTTTAACACCGTGGACCATGGGGTTCTTTTGGATTGCCTGTGGGTTCATTGTGAACTCTATAGTGTGCTCCACAACTGGTTCCATTCTTTCTTCACCAGCAGGATGCAGAGGGTGGTCTTGGAGGCCTTTTCGTTTCACCTAATGCCCCTGCCATGTGCGATCCTGTAGGGTTCCATTTTGTCCCGCATTTTTTTAGCACTGTATATGTTACCACTATAAGATGGTACAGACTGGGTTTTCATTGATATGCTGATGATGCCCAGCTGTACCTGTCTTTTGCACCTGAACATCAGGATGCAATTTTAGTTTTCAGTTGGTGCCTTACCGAGATCCATGACTGGATGAGTGCCAACTGTTTGAGGTTAAATCCAGATAAGACAGAAGTTCTGGTGATTGAACCTGGTCACCCAAGGGTTGGTGTGTAGACCGGTCAAGTTTCTGGACTTAGGCTTGGAGGCTTCAGTTTCTCACCTCATCCAGTGTGAAAAATATTGGTGTTGTTCTAGATAGCAGCCTGACACTTGAATCTCAGGTGTTGGCTGTGGTCCAGAGTGGTTTTTGCCACCAAGAAACATTGCAAAGATGAAAACCTTGATTCCCTCAAGTGATCTGCCATCACTAATTCATGCCTTTGTGACATCATGGCTTGATTACTGCAATGCCCTTTACCTAGGGTTATTGGAGGTTGATCTTTGCCACCTGCAGCTGGTGCAGAATGCAGCAGCCAGGCTGTTGACTGACCTTGTGAGGTATTGTCGCATTATGCCTGTGCCGTGCTCTCAGCACTGGCTCCCTATTAGGTAGTGGATCACCTTCAAGGTCCATTTGCTGACTTATAAAGCCCTACATGATCTGGTGCCCGGTTACCTGCAAGACCGCCTACATCCCTACCACCCTTCTAGCCCCCTCTGGTGTGTTTTCACACAGACACCCTCAAATAACTGAATTTTATGAGTTCATACAGTACATGTTACTGAAATAGCAGAGTGTGGCAGACACCTGTTTGTCAATCTAACATAAAAACAAAATTGTTCTCACATGCACCTATTTATGGAGTTATATCAAACACTCACTGCTTCTATGAATTAATAAACTTTAGATTTATTTTATATTCATTAAATATCCCTGTGTTATACAGCCAGAAAACAGTGCAGAGTTTTGATGACAAAGAACTCACAGCTTTAATAAAGACAAGGTAATTTCTTACAGACATTCATTCATACCACTTCAGTTCAGCATGAAACTTAAATGATCAACTTTTTATGAGAACAGAATGATAGATTTTAAGCTAATCTATCTAAACACAAACCAGATAAGTTAGTAGCAAACTTTCAGTAAAAACAATTAGCTCTACAGACTGCTTTAACTAGGAACTGCAACAGCTTCTTCAGTCAATCAAGGATTAAATGCTGAAGCAGCAGGCTAGACAAGAATGACATCATCACTCACTGATAAGGATAGAACAATCTTCACTGTTCTCAGTTACTGCAGAGCACATTAACAGATGCTGATTTAGAGAAAATCACAAAACCAAACAGCATGATATTTTCAGGAAACACTAATCATGACACAAGGTGGGATTTGAATTCAAGCTTTTATTAAAAAATATGGAAAAAACGGTGCATTTTGATCATTAAATAACTTGCTGTACTTCAGGAACTACTTCTGTTACTTCCAGTATGTATATTATTTATTTTAGTTTTTGTTGACCGGGTAAGTGCACTAGACAAATCCTGCCTATTTTCAGGCACGACCCAGGGGAAGGGGATACAGATGAATGCCAACAGACCTTGAACCAGATTAAGCTGTTGGTGGTATTTTTAGTGAATGAGGAAAATTTGGCCAGGACAATGGGGAAATTTCCCTACTCTTTTCGATAAGTGCCATGGGATCTTTAACATCCACCTGAACTACCACCAATCCAGGCAGATGGGACCTCAGTTTAAAGCCTCATCCAAAAGACGGCACCTCAGAAGTGCAGCACCTCTCTCATGCTGCACTACAGTATCAGTACTGGGATATTAACCCAAGTGCCAGATGTGGGAACTGAACCCACAGCCCTCTGATCTCCCAGCCTCAGAGGCAAGTGTCCTACCTACTGAGCTACTGACTCTGCAATGTCTGGGTGGGGGGAATTTTAATGTTTGTAATGAGAGGTGCAATGTTTTAGATATGTGTTTTTACTTCCTATTGAGTTTACTTATCCATCATCTACTGGCACATGGTGGGGGGAGTTTAAGTTTTGGAATGTTTTCACGTTATTAAATTTTATAGCGAGGACATGGTGGGGGGTTACTGTTTGTAATGTCCTACAGAGCTATATAAATATTATAGTTAGATCCCACACATAGTTGGAAAAGGTCAGTTTCTGTCCACTTGTTGATATGGAAAGTATTTTCAGACTTATAGATGCTTTCCTATCCTTGACCATCATCTTGCCAAACTAGCTGGCTCAACCTATATAATAGTATGGACCAGCAAAGTTTCCTTACATTGTTGTTATTTCCTGGGTACCTGTATATGAGCAACATATGGATCATGAAATGTGAATCCTTTTGTACTGTTTCTACAGGGTGGCATCAGTACTCGTCCTGTAATTGTTTCTTTTAGTCATGGACAGTCTATTTGCAAATGGAATAATTATATATATATATATATATATATATATATATATATATATTAAGAGAGATAATAGTAGACACATTGGACCACTCAATATTGATGTCATAGTTTTCACCAAATCAGAAGACATGACCAGGGAATTTATAATTCTTTGGTAAGGTTTTCATCAAGGATGATCCAAGCAAGGTATCTAGTATACCTGTGGCAGAGACCTGTCTACATACTGACTTTATTACAGCTGATAAAGTCCTTGCTAAAATTAGGACACTTAAACCTGATAAATCAGCCAGTCCTGATGGCCTCCATCCTAGATTTATTAAGGAGCTAGGTGGGGAACATGCACCAATTATTGTGAATGAGGGTTATGTGCCTAGAGACTGGAGAATAGCTACTGTGGTGCCAATTTTTAAGAAAGGTGATAGGGCTGAGGCAGCTAATTATAGACGGGTGAGTTGACCTCAGTGTTTGGCAAACTGTTTGAGGGGATTATCTTTGATGAAATTAAAAACTTTCTGATAGCTAAGGGCCTCCAGGATGAGTCACAATATGGATTTACTAAAAATAGATCTTGTGTTACGAACTTGGTTCATTTTTATAGTTACGTGGGAAGTCTTGTGGATCAAGGAAAATCAGTGGATGTGGTAATGCTGGATTTCAACAGAGCTTTTGATAGGGTGTCACATGGGATCCTGATCTCTAAATTAGTTAAATTAGGCATTGATTCCACCATTACAAATTGGATAAAACATTGGTTAATAGAAAGGTTACAAACAGCAAGAATATTGTGATATGTTTCTGAGGAGGTGGAGGTTACCAGTGGTGTGCCGCAGGGGTCCGTATTGGGACCACTGTTGTTTAACATCTTCATAAGTGACCTAAATATTAGTAGTGGAAATAAATTAAGTAAATCTGTGGATGATGCAAATCTTGGGGGAATGGTGGACACCTTTGAGGAGAGAGTTAAGCTGGGGCAGGATATAATACTGATAAGTGAATGGTCGGAGAAGAATAAAATGGACTTTAGTTTAAATTAGTGATGCACGGATTTCTGACCAGGAGATCCGATCCAGTCGGATATCAGGCTTTTTACCCCTATCCGACCCAATCGGTTTTTACATTTTAATCAGGTCAGGTCGGGTCGATTATTTTAAAGATGCACCATTTCGTATCTCTGCAGTTGTCACCAGTATATATAACACAGTCAGTGCTGTGATTTGTCTCATGTCTCGCTGACAATATCGATTGACTTCCAGGATTGATGACAATGACTCTACAACAGCGCTAAGCGTAAAAACAAATGTAGCTCCACCTCCTAAGATATTCTCACAGCCTGTGTTTAGTGCATCATCCTCTGCTGATGTTAAATGTGTAAGCCAGTGTGTTGCATTCTCAGTTTGACAGCTCGACCCCTGATGACTGTGACTCCACAACAGCACCTTGAGTAAAAAACATAACAAATACAGTACAGTACCAGTACCAGGTAGTGTGTAGCTGCAGGTTGGAAGGGGTAATGTCTTGGCAAAAGTAAAGCTGCAGTCGGTGGAGGCAGGCAGGTGAACAGGAAAGGCACTGAGAACAATCTCAGAAGAGTACAAGAAAAGCAGTAATGCAGTGGCTAAAACAGCTGATTGCTAGTCGGGAGCCATGGTCGCCTTTCGTTATAGCCGGGGTTAGGTAGGAAGTGAAAGCAGTGTGGCATATCTGTTAGATGCGATTAGCACCATGTTTACAGGGACTGCGCTTCTGCACTTCAGCATTCTACTATTCACCTCTCCTCTCCAATGAAGCACTAATGTCACATTAATTACTATCCAACCCGATGTTGAACCGATTCGGTTGGATACTTGATGCAGATATCTGGATCCGATATCTGGCATAAATGTGATATCCGTACATATCTAGTTTAAATAAATACGCTGTTATGCATATGGAGAGAAATAACATCAATCAGGATTGTTACATGCAGGAAATCAGACTACATAATTCACCTGGTGAAAGAGATTTGGGGGTATATATTGGTAATGATTTAAAAAGTGAATTGCATAGTAAAACAGTTGCTAACAGGGCGATCCATCTTATAAACTGTACTCAAAGGAGCTTTCACTCTCGAAGTGAAGGTATACTATTACCATTATACAAATCATACATAAGGCTGCATGTGGACTATTACTCTCCTAGTTGGAGTCCATTCCTAAGGAAGGACATAGCCATGGTTGAAAGACCACAAAGATCACTTACTAAGTTAATTTCAGGGCTCAACAATGTACCGTATGAGGTTAGGCTAAAAAAATTAGGATTATGGCCTTTGGAGGTTTGAAAAGCACGTAGAGATTTTTTATTATTATATAAAAGCCTCAAACTAGTAAGACTGAGGGAAGACATGAATTTCAGATATAGGGAGCAAAAATATAGCTTAAGAGGTCATGATCAACAGCTATCTGAACCACAGTGTAGGACTGAATTATGGAGGAATAGCTTTATACCAAGAACGATCAGATTATGGAATAAGTTGTGAGTTGAAGTTGTGGGAGCACCTTGTTTTGACAGCTTAAAAGGTAAAGTTAGATAATTATATTATGGTTGGTAATCTCGGTTACCTCCACTGAATAGTGGGGACAACTTATATGGGCTTATGCTTTCTGTTGTCTTATAATTCCTAGTATGATTCCTAATATATACAGTAGATTACAAGAATCAGATTTTCTACAATGTGTATGTCTTCCTACCCCCCCCCAACCCCCATTCTGGAGATCTGATAGTTAACGTGACACTATTTATATATAATAACTGGGTTGTGTTTTTTCCTATAGAAAAAGGGGTGTGTAATTTGCCATTATAAAGGAGTGTTTATAATGGCAAACTCACAGCTTTTTAATGAGAAACAAACACGAGTCACTCACCAGCTCGAGGCACAGCTGTTCACAAAATCTAACAGTGAAAGAAACACATAACTGCTCACCTCATTCACTGCTTCACAGAGAAGTCTGAGAGGGAAATTTAGCAGGAATACCTAAAACAAAATAGAAAATGATATCTAGATTTTTCTTGCCTTCTCTCTCCATTCCCTCCGTATCTTTTTTTCTCCTTCCCCTCCTTCCACAGGTCACTTGAGTGGCATCTCCAGAGCAGCCAGTGATTCCATGGGAATGAAGCCATTTTTTTTTTCAGTTCAAGTTTCTTTTTTACAGATTTCATGGTTTCTCCGAGGTTTGTTTTTCTTGTTCAAGTTACAATTTGCAGAATTAGACAAAATGATTCAAGGTGTTTTTTGTCATGTTTTCAAAATAAAGTGTATTTCTAAACTGCAAAACTAAGTTTCCATTATTGCTTTACATGTATTTTATATAATCGTTGAGGCAAAACAACATGACCTCAGCAATTATATAAAATAAAGCATGGGATGGTGTGTGTGTGTAACACGAATTTCACACACACCCTCAGTGTGGGATGCTTTAATAAATGCCTTGTGCTTCACCCTCAGGGTTTATGTAGCATCCTACACCATGAGTGTGTGTAAAATCTGAGTTACATACACCACTCCAAGCATTATTCTATATATAATGTCATTGTCCTGTTTAATCTTGCCTCTGCATTGTACTTTGGTGAATTTTATTCTTTTCTTTGAGCCTTGGAAGAGTGCTATGGAACAGCAAACTACTACTATTACTTGTACTTCCATACCGTGTGTCAATAATGCTTCCTACTTGTCATGCAATTTGCTATCCTCCTCCTTCACACTTTCAGGATTCCATATTGCACTGTTGTTTCCATGGGTTTCCCATGCAGTATAGTGTCAAAGACTGTACTCAAGTCTTGATGTACTGTGTCCACTGCCAATCCCCTACTAAACTCTTTAATTACTGCCTGAAAAAAGTGCAATAATGTTGGTTTGGCAGGATCTACATTTTGTGAAATCAATTTTTGTGTCACCACTTTTATGTTAGAGAATAGCCCATTCTCTTCCATGTACTGTAGTGAACAAGCATAACATTTCTGCTTGACCAAACACTTTGCCGAGCACCAAGATAAGGCTTACAGATCTGTAGTTAACTGGGTCTGAACTACACCCTTCTTGAACGCAAGGACATGTTTTTCTGTTTTCCTGTACTTTGGAAGTATACCTATCTGTAAACAGTCCTGAAAATACTAGCATGCATGGGGACCTGCCAGAACCCCAACTGCTCAGGTTGGGAGGATAACATCCAGAACCTGGCATTTTTCAAAAACTGTCCCCTGACTTATTTCTAGCATGGGCAGCACTGCCTCATATTTGAAATGCACCCCTCTCATATCTTCTACCTGTAGCAAGGCATACCCCTTGACCTGCTAAATGAATCTGGATAAAAAGCAACTATTCAGCACCTCTATTATTCCTCACCTTGCTCAGTGCCCTCCCAATTCCACGGGGATTCCATCTTATTCCTGACTCTCCCTTAGTTTCCTTATGGACTAAAAAAATGTATTTTTCCTCTTGTTCTCCTGTGCAGTTCTGTCTTCCATAATGTATGGTCTGTGCCACATGTTCCTGCATTTCTTCCATGTTATCCTATACTTTGCTTCCCTCACAGTGTCCCCAGAATTCTTCCACTTATCATACACTGCCCTTTTCTCCTCAATCTGACCCAGGAATTCCTTGGACAGTAACAGATGCCATTGTTTATACCTTTTGCCCTTATTGCCAGTGAAGTCACATCCAGTCACTTCATCCATTATGTGCTGCTTTTTGTTAATTTAATCATAATTTCTCTCAATTCATCAAAATAAACTTTCTTGATATTTAATGTTCTAGTGTAATTTGGGTGAAGTAGTTGACCATATCATTTTGAACTCAACCCTATAATGGTCACTGTCACCATTGGTTTCAGCCCATACTGCTCTTACCATGTCATCCCCACTTCGCAGCTGATCAAGAACTGCATCTTATCTTGCTCTATGGCTAACTACTGTATGTCTGACATGCTAAAGAATGAAAACATCTTTAACAATTGCTGAGAAATCCCTGCCTGCTGACCCCTTAAAGTCAATGTCAGGAGGATGAAATCCCCATGAGAACCATGTGCTTCATAGTCATGAACCAAGCAATCCACGTGGCCCTGGTATCCCAGCACTCCTCCCACCTCGTTGACAAATGTATGTGTGCATGTGCTATGTCTATCTTTTCTGTTGCACAGATTCAACAATAGTCTTGTTATGGGAATCAATCCTGAGATCGGGAGTTTTGCTCTATTCAGCAAAACAGAAATAAAGAACTCTCCGAGGGTACAAAAGTGGGTCTTTTGTTTTCAGTTAGTAACATCTATTTTGACTGACTTTGGGACTTGCCAATTAAAAAAGTGAAAAGAGTACAGCCAACAGCCACCTTATACATATAATACAGCATGAAATAAATTCAATTAATAGTCAGATACAGTGATATTTAACTTCTCAAAGATACAGTAATATAAAGTTTCAGACTCATATACACTATAATCTTTTTTTATAAAATGGGTAAGTTCAGGTCTGTAGCCTGATTGGCTAATAGCTGTATCCTTATAGGTCAACAGCCCTCTAGGCTGGCACTTTTAGGGCATCTATGACCCACTACCAAAGGTATCCCTGTGCCTAGTTAGTGGAACTTTCAAAAGAAAAAAACCTGTTTGGCACCCATGTTAGTGCTGTAAAACACTACTGATTGCCCTAATACCAAAAATGAGTTTCAGCACACTTCTAAGCCTACAGAATCATATCAAATTAAAGAAAATAAGTCACAGTTCTTAAATTAATTAAAAAAGGAAAAAGAACTGGCTTCATTTAGCTTAATTCTTATTTTGTTTTCTTCCAGGTCTGTAATCCTTGGTCCCAGTTTCTGCCACAAACTCCTACGGTGAGCAACACTCCTGCTCTGAAACCCAGTTCACCCCTGGTTCACTTCAGCACAGACATTTCAAATCCTGCCACAGTTCAAAAGTCAGACAGCCTGCCTGCGTTCGCAATGGAACTGCATCTATTTTTTTCTTAACAGAAAAAAACAATGTCCTCCTGCAAGTAGCACAAGCATGCACATGGAGCCAAAAACCACAAGCCATGTTCAGCATGTCACTCAAGCTGACTGCTTGGTTCCATGTCATAATAGTGAATGCAAAACAGCGACCACTATTATGGCAAGTGTATATCACTGAAAAGCAAATTGGTGATACACAAACTATGGCGACCTGACTTTCAGAACTAACTAAAGTGTTTTTTGTGGGGGCTGCACCCTCCCATGTCCCACCTCATGGGGGGCTTTCCCGCAACACAACCCTGAATTAGGATTCTCAATTCCAGGCAGGAGCATGTCAGAGAGGGGGGCAAAATCCAGATTTAAAAAAATATTAAGTGCCACAGCTCAGAGATGTGTTAAAATGCAACCCGCACCCAGTCCCGGTACCTGCTCTGCCAGAGGTAGCCTCTCACACCACCATGCTACATGGCTAGCTTGGCAGAAGCAGGTACTCCAGTCCCTGAAAACCCCTTCCCTGTTCCTCCCCCTTCCCTCACTATTCTCCCCTTCCATTCGCCCTTCCCCATATTTGCTTTCACATACCCTTGTTATTCTGCTGGGTAGCCCACCATAAAAGCACCCAAAACGAGTCGCTATATTTCTGGATGCTCATTTTGGTCACTCTTATGATGTGCTACTGATTGCTTTTGTCACGCTCTTAATCATCCTTATAAAATGGTCATGAGTGAAGCCAACAAATATACTAAGCTCATTGGGCAAGTCATGTCAGGTGGGCATTGATTAATGTCCCAGCAAACACATACTTGGCACACTGATCTTTTAAGGCACAGTACATAAATCAGTCCAACTGACACTGTTTCATGCTTAATTTTGAGAGGCAAAGAAACAGATTGGGTGCCATATTTAAAATAGCTATTAGTGAGGGAGAACTTACTGAAAAAAAAGACAAACACCTGAATTATTATCACGTGGATTGGAACACAGTTTACAGAGCCTGATATAAAGAAAAGAAAAGCTGAAGTGAGATTGAGAAGTGAAAGTGGTCCACGTTTCTGCTGTCAGTCCATTCAGCAGATCAAATTGTGATGATAATTTGGGATTCGTCTTTTTTTTTTCCAGTAAACTCTCCATCACCAAATATTTAAATCAAGGCTAGAAGCCAAGATGAAGATAGTGCAGCTGACCCCCAAAAAGTGTTGTCTCATCCTGTGTTTAACTTTAGTCAAATGTGACCTAGAATCAAGAAAACAAATTTGTACAGGAGTCTTTACTGTTCAATGTATTTTAGTTAGTTTAACTGCTGAGAATTGATGGCATGACCGTAGTTCACATTGGGGGTGTGTTGTACCTTTGATTGATGTCTGATGTCATTTATCAGTTCATTGAAGCTCCAGTGAATTTAATGTAATGTCAATGATTTCAATACTGTTACTGAAAAAGTCATATTACGTGTACTTAATATTTTTAAGAAAGTTCCAAGATTGTCGCTGCAGCTGCTGCAGCTGGTTAAGAATACCAATGTGCCATCACTAAGATCAGAGAACCAACAATTCTGTGAACCGGTGTTCTGAAATTAAAAAAAGGAGAAAAAACTATGCAATGCAGACAAAAAGTACTTATAACTAAAATGGTATAGTGTGTTTTCGCTTGTTGGGATGTTGATACATTTCTTGACATGTAAGCAATTGATGGCATGGTGATATTGAAAAACCAGAGCTGCTGCTGCAAAAAAAGTTGCCTATGTGTTGAACTTTGATTGATGGCTGATGTCACTATTTAATCAGTTTCCATTTGTAACATTTTATTAAAAACATATTAATTGAATTTTTAAGAAAAGTGCAAATTTGTAACCAGCACGAAGCGATAAAAAAATGATCAATTAAAATAAATGTATCAGAAAATATTTGGAGGTCCAGCTACTTTCCGTTGCATAGAAATAAAAGCAGTTTATGATTAATTTTATGCTGTTTCAGTTCATTTTATAATTGCAATAACCCCCTCCAGGTCCATGGGTATACTGGGCATTAATGCACTTCCCAGTTGGTTGGAAGTCACTTGGGCTACATCCTTGTGCCTCACAATGCACCTGGAGTGTGCATCAATGCCTAGTATACCTATGGCCTGTTGTGGGTACACCTTATGACTCCCCTGCTCCACACCAGAGAAACGGTAAAAATGCCACATGAATTTGTCAAAGGAGCCAATATATACTGCTGATGATGAGACACTGTGGGGGGGGGGTAGAAAGATATACAGCATAACACTGAAAGCCACTGATGTATATTATTAAAGCGGCAGTTTTAATTTAAACACCATTTCTGTGTGTCACTGAAATATGATAGTTTCAGAGGTAGTGATCGTACCTTGGATCACTTCATCACAGGCAGTATGTTGTGAGAGCCCTGAAACCAACTTCTCCTCCTCATAGGTTCACATAAAAATCCCATTTTATAATACCAAGTAAAAGGGGAGCTATGTTACATTAAAAACAAAATAAAACAATTTCTTTTTTAATCTTTTGTTTCTTCTTTATAGTAAAAGAAAATTACTTTTTGGACCCATTTTATAAGTGCAATAAGACACTCTGAGGTGTGGGTTATTGCCTGATAAGAGCACTTCCCAAGTGTTAAAGGCACTCGGCACATGCGTCCTGTGTCTCATAACACACCTTGGGCATGCTCTTATAAGGCAGTAACCCACACCTTGTCGTGTCTTATTGCTTACTTACAAGCATTTTAAATGAGAATCATCTTTTCTTGAAAGATGATATGGGTGATGGTTGTTCAGGTTTGCATTACAAAGTGGTAACTATCTGTTCTTTCCCTGTTTCTATATTATTTGCCTTAGAGGTGTTCATGTCTTAAACAGAGCAAATGCAAGCTTTATTGATCAAAAAATTTCCTTCTGAAAGTCAATAAACCTACCACTGCTGAAGTTTGAGTAGTAATTAGAGAGTGTTTTTTTATTTCTGAATCAGATCAGCACTCACAACTTCTGTGCTTTCACAAAGTTGCCAAGGGCTCTGGGCATGGTACACTGTAAGACAAAATAAACCAACGAGAAAGAGCATATTAAACAATGAAATAAATGCATTGGCCTTAATTTTAAAACGTCTGGATGCAGCACTTGTATCATTTTTTGATGCAGTTGCACCACACTTAATGTCTCAGAATGTCTGTGCCTATTTTCAAACATTTTGACAAATTTATGAAACCTTCCTCACTTTATGGCAAACAAATACTGTATGTGTCAACATTCTGTTGCATGCTTCATACCATGTGCACAAACTGTGCTAACTGTGACATAAAGTTAGATCACCTTTTTTATGGACTAACAGTCATTTCACAAATGCACAATTATGTCAAGAAAGCGGTCGCAAGTCTTTGAAAATCCAGCCCATACAGAATAAAAAAATGAAACAGTGCTGAAAGCATGAGCAAACAGATACAATTTCAGCCCTTTCTTAAATGCCTCCATGCTAGGGAATTCCTATGAGGCAAAAGAAGTGAGTTCCAAATGGCTGGGGCTGCCACCAAGAAGGGAGTATCTCCAGAATGCTTCAGTCATGATCTCAGGGCAATCAGTAGAAACCCCTCAGTGGATGCCTGGAGAACTTCATTGGTCATGTTAGCTCATAATGAATAGCTTAGTCACATTGCACTTGGTAATCCCTCCAATTATGACTGTGTATGGGGCCCTTACCTTGTACATTTGGCTACCCAAGATACTTAACAAGCTAGGCTACCCTGCTTGTCTCTTTATTGCTGTTCTTGGTCCTTTGCACTCCAGGAGGTTGTTCTAACCAAGTTCACATCAGTGGTGCTTCCTGCCTGTTTCCTTTTGCCTTACCCATTAGGTATGTTGTACTGATTACTAGATACTGTATACCAGGAAATATTCACTATCATTTTATTTTCGCTATATTAGCGTTTTAGAAAAACATGTGAATTTAAAGGGATAGCGAATATTTCCAAAAATACAGATGCCAGATGATAGCTGGAAACTGATCAGAAGATCTATACATTATAGCCTATTACAATATTACAATCTATTATTGAAAAAGTTCTTATGAACTTTGAGGGTGAAGAGATTTATTGAAAGTGATTATCCTGAATGTTTCATTAACCTAGAAATTGCATCTGAAGCGAGTGTGAAAGGAGTACTTTGGTTTCCAAGCACTAATATAGTTTCCATCTCTGTGCCTGTAGAACCATTCCATGGGTATTATGCTACCATTTAAGCTAATAGTTCCTATAATTTCACCAGTCATGATGTAGAATACTCAGGAGGGCAATCTGCTGTCTGATCTCAAGGAAATAAACCAGTTGAACAGTCTGTGAAGAACTTTATGATCTGCAAACATATCTCAAAATGAAGAGATTACTAAGGAAAGTATCCAGTTTTTCAGTATCCAGCATCGAGGGTATCTGCCTCATACTCTACACTAGTCAAGTATTTCACAAGTGGAAACCGATACCCTCCATACTGCTTCATTCAAAAACTGACATTACATACATACTAAGGCAATACTAAGGTCATAAAGGCAAAAGGAGGCTGATGATGCCTAGCTAGTTTGCCCCAACTTCTGAGTTCTGCAACGATGCTGTTTGCCATATCAGTATCGATTTCCAGACCGCATAAGCTGCTTGCTCGAGACATCCTCTACTTCAACAGGATATTCTCATTTTGCAGCTTTGTTTGCATTAATCCAGTAAAGAATTGTCACTGTAGTCATGACAGCAGATTGATAAATGTAATTGCCAGTGTTCTTCAGAAGAGCTATCAGAAAGTACAACTTAAATCTGTGTTTTTTATTCTTAGACTCCTTTTAATTTTAGCGCATGGTGAAAACCGCGAACACTAGTGGGCACGAATAAGTTTAAGGGACTCCTAGCGCTAATATTAGGGGACGCGAATATATTCTGTTATACAGTACATACACCCTCTTTTGAATGTGTTATCAATGCTTTTTACCCCTTTTGTTTAGTGTTCCCAGTTATTTTGGTTCCATTGTCTTGTTCTTCATATCTTTTGTTTTTTCCTGTTTTTTTAATTTTTGACAGTAATACTCTTACATTATTTGTGAGTCAGGTTTTCTTAGTAGGCCCTACCTATCTAGGTTTTCATTTTCCCTCATTGGTAATATACTTTTATTAATCTCTTGTTTTTGGAAATCATCCATTACTTATCTCTCAATTTACTATGCCTTTTTGCATGCTGGTCATGTTTGTATATTTGTATCTTTGTATGCCTGGTTGCTGCTTATGTTGTTTAATGTCTTGTTTATGTATTTGGAAAATCAGTATCATTTTTAATTGCAAAAAAAAAAAAAAATTAGAAATCTTGAAGGTTGTGTGCTGCCTGATCAGGAGCAAGTGTAGTTTCTGTAGCACAGATGTGATACACTCTAAGCAAAAGTATTCCAGTTATCAGTCTGACCACAGCATTTTACACTATCTGTAGGCAATGCAACAGAACTCCAGATAGCCCTAGGTAAAGGGTGTTACAGTAATTGAGCCTTATATCACAAAAGCATGTACCAGAGTTGCCAGGTCCTTTTGCAATAGATAGGACATCACCAGGGTGACATTCCAGAGATGGAAATATCTAATACAGACCAGGATCGACATAATGTTGTGGAATTTTCAAATGCCCACATCCATTTCTCAGATACATACACATGGCATCTACTCAGATAGTTAGACCCCCTAAAAAGTGATCTAATTTCTTCATTGTTTTTTATTTTATTTTTATTTCATTTTATCAGGAAAATGGACTGGATTGAATATCCATTTTCAGTCACATATGGGAAACATGGGAGAGCAATAGGTTCACAATACAGTGACAGTTACAGAACATAAAATAGCTAAAACCACCACAAATCCCATATAGTATAATATCATACTGTATGTACACAAATTTCCATACATTTAAATTGCTGTGTAGATTAATTTTCCTGATAGCAAAGTTCTTGAGGGTGCATCAAAACAATCACAGCTTGATAGTGTCCTCAAAAATCCCCTCAAATTCCTCTAAAAATACTGGTTTTAGTATTAAAGTCCAACTCCTTTTCACTTAAATGATTTACCAGCATTGGTCTGAAGTACTGTATGTGAAAGAACACTCAGCTATCTTTAATTTAATCTGCATCCCTCTGTATTGCTCTGTTGATGACTGTCTTAGCAATTTAGTGTTGTGCACTTTCACAAATTTATTATTCAGTTCCATCGGTACTCCTATGTTCATAGTCCTATGTATGAAGTTCAGTGTTGAATTTAAGATTGTATGTCTTGGAGAAAAAATTCCAAAGTCTAGATATAAGTCACAGTGATGCTTCTTTTTTCTTGACTCTGTAGCAAATCTAATTATATTAATAAAAGTAACCTCTTATTTCTGAAAATTTCATTCAGGTAGGTTGTACAGAAGAAGGGAGTTATATTCTAATGCAGCAAGGAGAACCTGTCACACGATGGTCCTTTTAACCTCATTTAACAAGCTATTTTTGTTTCTATGCAGAAACCCATGTTTATTATTTACTTTTTTTCATTACTTTTGCTATAGGGTCATTGTATGACATGTTTTGGTCTAGCAGCACTCCTAAATGCTTAAAACATACTACTTCCTCTAGTTCATAGTAATTTATTCCCTTGATTCTTATGTTATTTCCTGTACTCCCTAATTTATGCTGAGTACCAAAAACCTTTTACTTTAGTTCTCTTTTCATTTAATAATAATTTATTTCTGGGCATGATTGTCACTATTTGTACCCCAAGAATGACATTTGCAATCAGAATTTTGATGCATGCATCATGTTTTCCAGGAAAGCGGGTAAACTGTTGCAAGTGTCTTGAGATGTTTGAAGATATGCCAGGAGCCTCTCGACATGTTTACCAGGATGCAGCACACATCTGAAATGTGGACATGAGTGTTGCAACCTCTCCTTTGAAAATCTCCTCCATGGAATTCAAGTGTCAGTCGAGACTGCAGTAACTCCCAGTGTTTTCACCCTATCCACAGCAGACAGTATTACAACATTTAAGGAGAGAAACCCTAAGGCAGAGCTCAGACTATTCAACCTTGAAGAACCTAGTTCTACCAGCAACAACTCCATTTTGGTCGGGCTGAGTCACAGACAGCTTAAAGTCATTTAGTCAGCAATTTAATCTGCACCTTGCTACTTAGGTGTAAAGGTCAGGTACAGCTAATTTTATCTGCATAGCACTGAAACCTCCCACTATACCATCTAAAGACCCTCCTCAGAAGAACATGTGCACCGCAACAAGTATAGGAATGGAATGACCTCAAGAACCCCACAGCTAATTGCAGCAGATCATGATGAGAAAGATACCAGTACAACCCACTGTATTCTGGCAGACAGGTATGACTTAAATAATTTCATGGCTGTTCCTGTAAGTCCCCCATATTCCTCAAGGTACTCCATCAAACTCTCATGTTCCATGGTGTAAAATGCCAAAGAAAGATCAATAAGAATGACAATGAAGGACACCCATCCCATCACTTGCAAGGAGAAGGTCATTAAACACATTGAAGAGCTCTGTCTCTGTACTTTGGCAAAGCCTTTAAATCCAATTGGAGGGACCCATGGATGTTAACAATTCTGAGGTGAGCTTCAAGCTGTACTTCCACCACTTCTTGATAACTGTGCCAAAAAGAGCACATTTGAGACTGGCCTGTAATTAGCCAGCATATTTGGGTCCAAAGATGGATTTTTGAGTAGGGGCTTCATCATAGCCTTTTAAGGGGATGTAGGTAAACATCATTCCTCAAGGGAATACCTGACAATGCTGGCTAAAGCTGGACCCCAAGCCTTGCAAAATCCATCAACAGTTGCAACGGTCCCAGGTCCAAGTGATATCAGGGAACATGCAGCCCACAAACCTGTTTGACCACCTCTTCCTGAGTAATGGGCTTAAACACATTCCAAGCCATCAGTGCATCTATGTGCTCCTCAACTTCAGAACTGATGGTCCATTACAGACCACAGGATACATTCCTGCTCTAATATAGTACACCCTGTCCAAGACACAATAGCTGATTTCCTCACATAATTCATGAAATAAATTGTCTCAGGATTGCAGACAGAGATGATTTATTAACCTATCCATGGTGCAGAACAGCTGAGACACTAGGTCCTGGGATACTTTTGAGCTGAATCGATGGACCCCCCTGCCTTTTTCTGCCATCAAGTTCTATGTTTCTAAGTTCCTATCTATTTTAATGCAAAGTAATAACCTGTGACAGGAATTCTGCCCATTTCAGGGATGTCGCTTTCTGACAGTCCTTATAATGGAACCCCACAATCAGTCTCTCATGCATTTATTTATTTATTTACTGAATTGTGTTGACCCAGTAGGCCCACTGAGACTAGAAGTCCCTTTTTCAGAGGCGACTGGGTGGAGGGGGGATACAGATGGTAACCAACTAACCTTGAACCAGATTAAGCTGTTGGTGGTATTTTTAGTGCATGGGGGAAATTTGGCCAGGACACTGGGGAATTTCCCATACAGGAAAAAGAAAAGAGTATAAAAGAAGTTCAGAAAATGAATAATTAATAGTAAAGAGCAGAGAAAGAACTATTTTTTTGGTATAATGTTTAAAGTTTAAAAACAAAGAGCTTTATTTTTAAGATGAAATGGAGAGAAAATAATTTGAGTTTCTACTGACTGTTTTTTTTTTCCTTATTGAATTGTTTTGTTGTTTAAATTGTCTCGTGTACAAATAAATATTCCCCTACTCTTTTCGAGAAGTGTCACTGGATCTTTAATGTCCACCTGAACAGGCAGATGGGACCTCGGTTTAATGTCTCATCCGAAAGACGGCACCTCAGGAGTGCAGCATCCCCCTCATGCTGCACTGAAGTGTCAGTATTGGGATATTAACCCAAGAGCCTGGTGTGGGGATAGAACCCACAGCCATCTGATCTCCTGGTCTTAGAGGTGAGTGTGCAACCTGCTGAGCCACTGACACTGACTATAGAGCTGGACCTTCTCCTGGGAATGCTCCAGCCTCTGCCTTAAGTCCTTCAACCATGTTAGCATATCATTATCAATCAATCAATCAATCAAGATTTATTTATAAAGCACTTTTCCAATGCTAAAGTGCTTATACAGGATGAAACAGAAATCGACATAAAAGCACCCAAGGTTAAAAACAGGCAGCACACTGACCTATGCATTAACCAACATCCGAGAATGCCAAGTCAAACAAATAAGTTTTTAATGCAGACTTAAAAGTCTCAGTGGACAGGCACTCTCTAATCCAATGAGGTAGAGAATTCCACAGGGTCGGGGGCTGCAAAAGAAAAAGCTCTGGCCTGCATTATACCATGGCAAGCTGTGCAGGCATGCCAGTGGGTAGACACAGATTGATGTGAGGAAGTTCAAAGACACCAAGATGACTAACTTATAACCATTTATAGACGCCATTGAACCACCCTTGCACCTGACACCATACAGCAGATGTCCAGTAGTACTAGGAACTTACCAGGCTCCAGGTTTCTTTTTGAGCAGTACAGAACCATCTTCACAGCTGGGATCTATATGGGGGGTGGTCCTGCCAGAGACTGTACAGCATGGTGATCTGGCCACCCAACTGGAACCTCTCTGAAATTCCAAATGTTTAGCCAGAGAGACAGAATGAGGACCAAGGTGTGGTCATGCTTATGAGTGGCAGAGGTAACCACCTGTATGAGGCAAGGTGAATCTATCAACTGCAGTAACTGTTGAGCAAAATGTGGTCATTCTTCATTGATCCAGTAAGTCATTAGTATCGATCTGTCTCAGTTTGATGACATTTTTTGAGAGCAATTTCTTAGACCATCTCTGTCATTAACACTTTAATGTTGTTAACATCAGGATTACATAGGAGGTATTCCCGTTAAAAAAGTCTTCAATGAGACTTTTTAGTCAATTATACTGTTATAACAAGGGATTGTGTGCAGAAATGTTTAATACAAATATTAGTTTTAAAGCATTTTCTAAATGATCTTTTTCTTTGATTTCTATTTTAAATTTTAAGTTTTTATTGTAGTTTATAGCAATTAGTTGTATAAACAACTATATTAGCATATGATTCCTGGCCAAGGCTGAGCCCCTTGGAAATACACTTCTAAAGAAATTTGCATTTGCTAAGGTCAAACACTCTACTGTAAAAATTACATAACATGCAAATGGCATCGGGTACAGCAAGGGTATTTCTTTTTTTTTGTGTATTATTTGTTTATCTCCCTTACATCCCCAACTGACACTCCTTCAGGTCATTGACAAGGATGCTCTCCCCAATGGCTCCAACGCCAATCCCCAACCCCACATTGCAGCCACCTCAGGGTAACCCGATGTAACCCTTCATTGGATGGGTCCTCTACTTCCAAGGAGGAATGGCCTGGAAGCCTCAGCATTGGCCCTGGGTGCTGCTGAGGTTGGGTCAGCTTCTCAGAGTTCTGAGGAGGCACTGGTCTGGGCGGCCATCATCCGGCAGTTTTGGAGGCACCATTTTTCTATATTTTCCTCCTTCAGTTCCCGTGCATTGCATCTGCACTGCCCCTGGACTACACCAGGAGCAGCTACAGAGCGTTGGCTGTCCCTAACCCTCCCCAGGAGAGGAGAGCAGTCCTTCAGACACTCGATCCTTCTTCTTCCCCTGCCGACCCTCCGGCACCTCAAGGGTATTTCTGATCGCTTTGTACAAAAGGCAATGGCTGACCCATTTTTACTTTAGTTCCTATGTAAGACAAGTCCATCTATATTACAGTAGTGAGATGGGATTTTTCTTTGATTTCAACAGCCCACTCATGGCCATGTCACCTTCTTAATTCACTTAGTAAATGTCTGCTACATTGATTGCAGATTGGGGAAAACCGAGAAACTCATGTAGGGACTGTCTGCTACACATTGATTGCAGATTGGGGTAAACCAAGATGTAGTGGATCCGATTCACAGTACCAACTGTGGGTGGAGTAAAATAAGTTATTTTCAGATTGTTCATTGGGCTGCCACCAAAAGTGCCATGTGGAATGGAAGGGCCATGTTGCCAGATGGAGGTGTCCACCCTATGAATGAGGCACAATGCAAACTGACAGTCTGTGTTAGCAGATCACTCAAACCAAAAATGTCACACTGGGCTGGTGCTGCACAAATTAGTTACCTAATGCTTTGCACCTGCTAACTCCACAGCATGTGTCTTTGACTTGCTTGCAACATGACTTTGTGCCAAGCATATGGCACAGTGCCCTATTGTGACCTTGTCACAGCTCTGGCACATTAGTGTCCCACCTAAAATTGTGCCCCTCAGCCTGCCAATGGTGTTGTCCCTGGTGGTCCAGTGGTTTGCTTCACCGATCTGGAAATTAAGAGGATCCCCCTCCCGCTCCCCAGATGCTCACATCCCTGTTGTCCAGTGATCCCCCACCCAGCTCCAGCATTGTGTGAAGAGTATAATCTGTCTATGTAAAGCTTTGTGTGAAAGGTTTTTGAATTTATAACATTGTTTAGTTACATGGCTAACACTTGGGTATAAGTACAGTAATACAAACTTTAAATAAGCTATGACATTATCAAAATTAATTTACAATGTCTGCTCTCTGAAATGGTCCTTACATTTTTTACAGAAGATTTAAAAAGATAACTGTTGCATGAGTTCACTTGAGTAGGCGAATTTTATACAGTACAGTTAAAATGAAGTCAATTATCCACTCCATTTTTTGACAATAGTTTTATAAATTTTACTACAAACATGCCTTGAATGTACATTAATTAATTTATTATATATGTTTATTATATTGTAGCGACTTACCTGATGAAGAGGAAGAGGATTTATCTTGAAACATTGGTTAATTTATGTGGCATGGAAAAATAAAACCTGCATTTGAACTTGAAGACATTGGTCCGGCTGTTCTGTTTTGATTGGATTCCATGATTTTCTTGTCCACATTAATCAGAGAAATTGGGCTATATGACCACCAAAGTAGTGAATTCTTGCCCTGCTTTGGGATTACAGTAATGGCCACCACTTTCCTCTCACCAGGAAAAAGCTTGTTTGTTATGCCCAGTTGATTGCTCTGGTGAGTGTTGTCATTATGTTGTCCTTACATACTTTGTAGATCTCCCTGGGGAACCCATCTGGGCCTGAGGAGTTTCTGTTCTTACATTGCATCAGTCACTTCCTCTTCTGTAATGGTGCTGTCTGAGTATTATCTGTCCAGGTCCTCTAGTTGGGGAGGTGTAAGTCACTAAAGAATGCTTTTAATTCTCAGGTCATTTGGTGGGGATGGGGGTCAATGTATAACTGTTGGTAGAATGTGGCAAAGTTACTAGCAATATTTTGGGGTAATGTCTTAGGATGGGAATTTGAGGTTAACCCATTTACAGCCACTACATGTCTTGTGGCTTGCTGTTTCCTTAATTGCATAGTGACAAACCACCCAGCATGACTGCTTTAAGCATAGCATTTTGGTCTGATGTGTAGCAGAGCACTATCTGCTTTACATAGTTCTAAATCCTTACGTTTTTTGTTGTGCTTATGCTAAGTTGCTGAAAAACTAGTCTACTTGTATTTTGTGGGCGGATTCCAAATCCCAGATTTGGGTTTCTAATTCCAGATGTTTTCTCATAGCCAGTTTTCTTTGGGCACTATTAAGGGAGATTAGGGTGCCCCGAAGAGCAGCCTTCATGGTATTCCACTGCATCATAAGTGTGGTGTCACCTCCAACATTGATTTCTAATTACATTTGAATCATTTTAATCTCTTGCTTAACTCTGATAGAGTTGCATTCTTTGGCTAGGAATAATACATTTACACATCAGAGCTTATGGGTGAGGAAGGGGCAGATTTCTACATGTTTTCTATTAATCTGTTGACTCTGAATATATACTCGGTAAAAGCTATTTTCTGACTTTTTGCCTTCCATTTTCTTATAGTGCTCAGAACAGAGTCAGTAAAATTTTATAAAGAGCAGACAATTACAAAAGGCAAAACTGAACTTTCAAAATGTAACCTGAAACCTACAAAGTGGCACCAGCCAGCGTCCTGAATATGGTACCTTGAAATGGTAGAGATCTTTTAACAAACTGCTTATACTATAGATTGGGATATACATCCCAATGGTATCTGACTGGAAACATGCAACTGTCATCTCTCTACCTAAGGGAGGTGACACATCCACCCCAATAACTACCATCTAATCTCTCTTCTACCTGCACTAGCTAAGCTCCAGGAACATCTGGTCCTCTCCCAACTCCCCTCCTACCTTACTGACTCCTCCTTCTTCTCTCCCTTCCAATCTGGTTTCATGAAAAAACACTCTACCACTACCTCCCTCCTTAGACTCAACAACTCTATCCTCACAGGGATGGACAGTAGCCTAATTACTTCTGCCATCTTTGTCGACCTTGCCAAGGCTTTCAACATGGTCTCCCACTCCCTCCTCCAAGATACTGTCACTTCGGCTAGCCTGTCGGACTCTGCCACCTGTTGGTTCAGAGCCTACCTGGCGGGTAGGACACAATCAGTCAGGATAGCTGATGCAATATCCCCCCCCCAATTCACACTGGTGAGCCACAAGGTTCAGTGCAATGCCTACTACTATTCTCCATCTTCCTCAATGACGTCCGGATAGTCTGCTCATCTTCCTTCATACATATGTATGTTGATGACACTGTCCTCTTCACTTCTGGTCACTCCTCCTCCAATGTAATGACCAGACTACAACTTGACTTCAACAAAGTCTAACACTGGCTTTGCTCTTGGCAACTTTTCCTAAACACCAAAAAACAGCAGACCTTTGGCACTAGGCAGAGATTCTCCAGGCTACGTCCCCTGCCCTCTTTCCACACCATAGACAGGACTACCATTGAGGGCACATCCTTATTCAGGTACCTTGGGGTCTGGCTCAACCAACACCTCAGCTTCTCTGAACATGTGGACACCATCCTGAAAAACTGTGCCACAAACTCAGCTCCCTCTATAGGAACTGTAGCAGCTTGCCTCTTTGGCTCGGTGTGAACTCATACAGAAAATAATAGTACCTATTTCTGACTACTGTGACATGGTCTACAGTGCTGCCCCCAAGTCCTCCTTAGCCAAACTGGATACCCTTTTCAACTCCTTCTGTTGCTTTGCTCTGGACCCCCCCCCCCACACTCACAAATGTGACCTCTACTGCTCTCTGACCTTGCAGTCTCTGGATAACAGACAGCTCTCCCATTGCACTGAAACTACCACCAAATTTGGTTTAGCACACTATCCTCTTACCTCTCCTCCTTCCTTCCTTCCCTCTCCAATGCCTGCCCCTTCACTCACTCAGATCAATTGACTCCTGCACCTTGCCTGTCCCTCGTCACTCTACAACAATGGGCCAAGCTGCTTTTTCACACCAGTTCCCCTAACTCTGGAATTCATTAGCTTCTCAAATTCGGCACTCCTCTTACCCTTCATCCTTATTAACTGCCCTACTAAATTTCTTCTCTCCTACCTGCAACTGCCCCTAGCTACCCTCATCTTAGCCCTCCACACTACCAAGCTTCTGCTAGCTGCTTGTTCACTTTCAGCCCCTGCCAGCACTTAAATGCACTTAAGAAATGATCATCTGTGTTACTCATCTTAGTCTCTTGATGCTATTACAATCTAAGTATCATCTGACCCATTTATATAGTATATAATGCTGTACCGTTTCTACCACAATTTGTAACCATGTACTCAGCACTGGCATTGCTCTTGCGTATAAACAAACTCTTTTTTTTTTGGACTGCTGCACTCTTCAAAACCTGTATTGTATTATATGTTGTCAGTTTTGTTTTGTACTTGTACTACCCCTCTGTTCCCCCTCCCCTAGGATGTACCAGGAGTTGAGTGATCGTGATTGCTCAGTGTGCCTTCCTGGTGAAACTTTTCAATAAATAAATATCACATCAAAAGGGCAACTACAAATGAGTGACTCACAAATGAATGAGTCATATTCATTAAAATGATTAACTGCTACCCTGTAATGATAGCGACCTGGTCGAAGGCGACTATTCAGAAGGGCAACTGCAAGGCAGGAATGGCGAGGGGAAGGGGAAGGATAGGATAGAGGGTTTCTGTGGGGTAGTGTCCCTGGTGCTGCTGAGCCAGCCCATGTGGTATGCTGGTGAGGGTGGCTGGCTCCAGCATGGGAGGATCTGGGTTCGGGGATGGGGAGAAATATTTTGCCGCTGCCTGCAGCTCTTGTTTTTTTTTCCCTTTTTGGGGGTCTTGCCCCCTGCCAGACATGCACTCCCCTGGAGATGATCATTCTTCAATGGGGGTGTGTGGAGGTGAGGCCCCCTATGAGGGAGGGTGCAGGGGAACACAGCCCCCCACATATACATTGATAAGTACTGGCCAGATGTAGTGCTGCCATTATGTGTATATCACTGAACTGCTTTTCAGCAATATACACTCGCCATAATAGCGATCGCTCTTTTGTGTTTACTATTATGACATGGCACCCATTCCAACAGGCATTTAATCAATCAATCAAAATCTTTATTTTACCAGGTGAACACCATTGAGCAAGACCATTTTCAAGATGGAGCTGGGAATAATACATAGTCTTAATAACACAAGTTTTACAACAATCCAAAACATATAAAGAAATGTGAGCATGGCAGTTACAATGAACAAATGATAACAACAGCAGGGCCTAGACAATAATGTTTACAGAATGAATAATGAATTACATTGATTGGTGTAGAAATGTGAAGAAGGCATAACACATTTGCCAGAAGGGTACCAGAGGAAGGAAAAGGAGAGCATGGATACAGTACAGAGTAAGAGGATGAAATTGATAGGGGGAAGAAGCAAGGATGATAGAAGTGGGAAAGATGCAGAGGAGGGGAAGGAGGGGAGCCCAAGGAGCCATGGGAACTGCAGACTAGCTTAACCTAGTCGATTGAAAACAGGGGGCCAAGATTGTGAAGGCTGAATGGCGAGAATAAAATGAATAGTTGCAAAGTGTTGGTGGTGGTGGTGGTGGGGTAATAAGGACAGCCTGAATCAAGCTCTGATTCCTTGTTTAAAAATAGGGCCAGGATTAAGGGGAACAATTGCAAGATTCATTAAAGGAGCGGGCATACAAAGATTTGAAAGCTGCTAACGTAATGGGGTGGACCAATTTCAAAGTTTTTTGCAGCTTATTCCACAACAGAGGGAGCATATAACTATATAATTTAATAGTGCAAATGGTTTAAGAACATTTTTGAAATTTAAGGTGCTCTCCTCCCAAATCATAGAGTGGTAAGGATGGATCCACGGTAATTGTTGAAGTAGCAAATGGAGTATTGACGACAACTGGGCTGCATGGAGTTTGACGAGCAGAGAAGTAGTTGAGTGTGAGCTGACTTATATAATAATGCCTTCTGCCTTCTTCAAACATTCCTGGACAGGTGAACAGTATGTTTGGATAAAGGAGAGCTGAGCAGGAAAGGAAAAAAATGTGGCTACTGCAGGAGGTTGCTGTGTACCCTGGAGAGTCAGAGCATCAACAGGATTCATAAAAAGGGTACCTGAAAGATGGACAACAGACCCAGTGGGTAAGCCTGTTTATAGCCTGGATGATTATTGGATGACTATTGGTGTGCTGACCCTGGAAACAAGAGGTAATTTAAAATAGATTTAAAATAGATTTAAACTTGAATCTGTTACAGTAGAATAAACCTGCGATTCCTTTTTGGTGTTGTGACCTGGATAGCCATAACTGGAAGCCATTATAAATGTTTTTGCTGTTGTTTAGTCCTTTGCTAGATATTTTGTATGCTTTAGAATTTTATCAGATTGATCATTTTATATATATATGTATATATGTATATATATATATACATACATATCTATATATACACTCACACACATATATCTATACACATATATTATATGTACATTTGCATTTTATACTATATTGATTGTTGAACAAAATAACAGCAGAGTGTGAAAAAGTAATTTCATCAAAAGCTCAGTCTAGCATTAATCTCTTATTCCTATTTGGTATTTAACATTGAATCTTTGATGTGGGAATTGGAGGTATAAAAAATTAAGTATGCTTCAAAGCTGATATTAAAGCACTGATTATGTAGCTTTCATAAAATCAGCTTTTGATAGAAAGTAAAATGAGGACAAGAAGCAAAAAAATGGAAACTGGAGATTCTAAACAATATTCTAACTTAAATCAAGAATGGAGTTGGATCTGGAAGCAAGAGAAAGTGAACAAAGTAAAAAATACACAATAAACATCAAAAAATAAAAACATAGAAACATAGAATTTGACGGCAGATAAGGACCGCTTTGCCCACCCAGTCTGCCCATTTCCCTACCTAATGGATAAGCTGCAGATCCTAGTTAACCAGCAGCCTACTTCTTTTTACCCCCAACCCCTAGAATTGCCTTATGACTATGACTGCCTCATGCATGCTTGAATTCAACCACTGATTTTGACTCCACAACCTCCTCCGGAAGGCTGTTCCATGCATCCACAACTCTCTCTGTGAAAAAATACTTCCTCACATTACCTCTAAGCTGCCCCCCATCTTCAAATTGTGCCCCTTTGTTCTTGCACACCTCTTTTTTTGAAAGATGCTACCTTCTTGGACTTTGTTAATTCCCTTGAGGTAATTGAAAGTTTCTATCATGTCCCCCCTCTCCCTCCTTTCCTCGAGGCTATACATACCTCCTGTTAGTTCTAAGGACCACCTTATCTCTATGGAATGAGAAAAAATCAGGCTCCACTGACAGAGCTTGTAATTCACCGATGCGCCTGGCAGAGGTAATAGCTACCAGGAACACAGCTTTCCAAGTCAAGTACTTAAGGTCTGCTGAGGTCAAAGGCTCAAAAGGGGGTTGCATAAGCTGAGCAATGCAAACATTAAGATCCCAAGCAGGAGTAGGATCCTTAAATGGGTGGACTGGTATGGAGCCATCTTTTAAAGAATTTCCAGAAAACAGGATGAGATGCCAGTGAGGAAACCGTTCCCACTGACAGAAATGCAGAAACAGCTGCCAAGTGTACTTTCAGGGTAGCTGGTCTGAGGCCTAAGCCATTAAGATGAACCATATAATCCAGAACTGTAGCCAAATCAGCAGTATCTGGAGATATCCGCTTATTGGAACACCAAATGCTGAATCTTTTTCATTCAGAATTATAGTTTTTTCTGGTGGCAGGTTTCTGAGAGGCTTTGAGAATATCCAGAACCCCCTGAGACAGATGCAGGCTTGCATATGCTAACTCTTCAAGAGCCACGCCTTGAGGTTGAGAGACCGAAGGCTGGAGCAACAAATCCTTCCTTGAGAGGAGGTCAACAGATTGTGATTCTTGGGAAGAGATAGGGGAAGATGGACTGCTAGAGACAGCAAGAGAGGGTACCAAGGCTGCCTGGCCCAGTCTGGAGCAATCGGAATCACTCTGCAAGATTGTGACCTTATCTTGACCAGAACCTTGAACAACAGGGGAAAAGGAGGAAAAGCATACAAAAATTTCCCCTGCCAATCCAGAGTAGAGCAGCCAGAGGGACCGAGCCCCAGACTGGGGCTCAGCAACAGAAGAGAGGAAGTTGGTGATTGTCTGGGGCTGCAAAGAAATCTATCTCTGGAGTGCCCCATCTTGAAAAAAATCACTTTTAACACTAAGGGATCCAGGGACCATTCGTGATAGCCTGAAATATCCTGCTCAGAGCATCTGCCGGCACACTGTCCATACCTGGAAAGTGGACTGCCACCAGAAGTGTCTGCAGAGAATTAAGCCAGAGACCATAATTTCATGGCTTCCGTGCACAAGGCCATAGACCAAGTGCCACCCTGCTTGTTGATGTACCACACAGTGGTGGTGTTGTCTGTCCTGATCTGAACCACCTTGTTCTGTACAGAGTCCGAGAAAGCTTTTAGAGCTAGGTACACTGCCCTGAGCTCCAGAAGATTGATATGAAGGAGAGACTTCTGAGGGGACCACACTTCCTGTGCTGTGAGAGCTCCCAAGTGAGCTCCCCACACCAGGAGAGAAGCATCTGTGGCCAGTACCACTGAATGAGTCTGGATGATGAATGGGACTCCTTGTCAGAGGTTGTCCTGATCCAACCACCATTGGAGAGCCTGGATCAGAGTCTGAGTCACTGGAATCAGTTTGGTTAGAGGATCTTTTTTCTGAGCCAAAAAGCCCTCAAGTGGAACTGGATGTCCCTCATCTGAAATCTGGCCCCCTGAACCACTGCAGTGGAAGCTGCCAGGTGGCCCAGGAGTTGAAGAAAATGCCTTGCTGGGTGAGACACCAGAAGGTGAAAAGAAAAAAAACAGATCTGCAAGGGCCTTTACCCTTGCCAAGTGAAGAAAAGCCTTTGTTTGGACAGTGTCCAATTCTACCCCTATGACGATCAGGAGTTGCACTGGTTCGAGAACCGACTGTGGAAGACTGATGAGGAAACCCAGAGAAGTGAGCAACTGTTGGATCACTTGCAGATTTGACTTGACTTGGTCTGGAGACTGCCCCACAATGAGCCAGTCATCAAGGTATGGAAATATGGAAATGTTTTGTCTCCTTAGAAAGGCTACTACTACTGCTAGGCATTTTGTGAACACCCTTGGTGCTGATATTAGTCTGAAGGGCACTGCCCTGAACTGATAACGGCCTGAAGGCAACTCGAACCAGAGGTACTTTCTGTGGGAGCACCTGATGGGAATGTGAAAGTAGGCATCTTTGAGGTCCAGGGAGGCTAACTAATCTTTGGCATCAGAGAGGGAAGAATTACTCACAGAGTCATCATTCTGAATTTTGGTTTGACTAGGTGCTTGTTTAAAGTATCTTAAGTCTAGGATGGGCCGCCACTCCCCTGTCTTTTTTGGGGTAAGGAAGTATCTGGAGTACAGACCTTTGCCCCTGTGTGCAGTAGGAACTCTCTCTCTCTCTGGCTCTGAGAGCTAACAGAGAGGAAACATCTGCCTCTAGGGCAATGGTTTCAGAGGTGTTTGCAGGTGGAAAAGACCTGACTCTCTGCTTTGGAAATTTTTTAAAGCCGAGAGCCAGTCCCTGGATTACTACCTCCAGGACCCACTTGTCTGAGGTAACGGATCTGGAAGTAGTAAGCCAGCCTGCCTCCTACTGGAAAAGGGAAGTCAACCCGGGCTGACACATCAGGGTGTCTGCTTGGCAAGAGCCTTGGACTGAGAGGAGGATGCAGCCTTTCTCATCCCCCTTCTGCCTCTCCCTCTGAAGAACGCCCTCTGAGGAAAAGGAGATGAGGTCTGTGCCTGGTAGAAAGGTCTGCCCCTGCACTGCTGCTTCTGGGGAGTTGCTTGCCTTTCCTTGGCCTGTGCACTCATGTAGGTGGTCCTATACTCATCCATTTTTTTCATATAATTCTCTGTCTGCTCCCCAAACAGAGAATGATCCACCACAGGGAAATCCATGGCCTTAGTCTGGGTGTCCCGTGACAGGCTAGTACATCTGATCCAAGCCAATCTCCGAAGAGACACAGATGTAGCCATGACTCGTGATGATACATCATTAGAGTCTACAGCAGCATGACATTGGATCTTAGATGCCTGTACCCCATCAGCAGCCACCTCCTCCAGCTCCTTGGCTAGCTGGAGGGAAGCCTGTTTAGCCAGTTCCAGAACAGTATCCC
This sequence comes from Neoceratodus forsteri, assembly GCA_016271365.2. Classification (NCBI taxonomy): domain Eukaryota; kingdom Metazoa; phylum Chordata; order Ceratodontiformes; family Ceratodontidae; genus Neoceratodus; species Neoceratodus forsteri. Next base: position 816,889,065 of record CM028133.1, read on the forward strand.
ATCTGGACTTCTGGTATCTGACTGTGTAGGCCATGTAGTTAGCCTGCCTGAGTCCCAAGGAGGATGTCAAGTACCGTTTTTTAGCCATGGCATCCAACTTCCTACAGTCTGTATCTGCGGGGTGTGAAGCCAAGGGTATGCTAGCCTTATCAGGCTGCAGCCTATACAACCCCAACATGGCTGCATTGCTGGTACAAGAACTCCATACCTCAGCCTAACAGCATGTACCTCCTGTCCATTCGTTTGTCCACAGGAGGTAAAGAGTTTGGTGTTTTAAGAAGTTTTTGTGTCTGTTTCCCCAGGGATTTATAGAGGGGAATAGACAATCTTTTTGACTCTGGGATGTCCATCATTTCCACAAAGTCAGGCTCCTCTTGTTCCTCAGCAGCCTCAACCAGAGGGAGCTAGAGGGTTTCTACCACGGTTTTGTAAAACAAAAAGTGGGATGGGGACTGAGAAACCCTAGGAGGGGAAAGCACTAGAAGGCCTGTCTGGGGAGAGGTCTGGTTCTATGGGCTCATCCAGACCTTCTATACCATCATCATCGCCATTGTAGTCTTCATCCCCCCTCCAGATCCGGTTCATAATACTTTTCTGGACAATAGTCCGGAACTGGAAGAACCAACCAAACCGAGCACCTACTGAGAGGTGCCGGATAGGTCTGAACCAGACGGAGCGATTCAACAATACTAACTGCCCTGGCAATTTCTTCGGTGGTTGGACAATGCGGTTCTGGATCCGAACCATCAGATTTCTCTTTTCTTAGCCAGAACCGACCCCTCAGGATCGGCTCTCCTTTTGCCCGAGAGAGTATCACCCAGGTCAGAGGGCACTCCCTCAGGTTTGGTTAGAACCGAACTGGGCTGGTCATCTGGGACAACGGACTTCTCAGCCTCCTTTTCCCTAAGCCTGCCCAATCTCTTCTCCAGGGTGGCCTTAGGAAATTGTTTACATATTTGGCAGTCTGATATTTTTATTTGGCAGTCTGAATTAAAAAACCTTTACAAAAAGCCAACAGACATAGGAAAAAAAAATAATAATCCTAAAGGGACTGATCCTGGCCAACCATTAATTATCAACAGCATGGGGTCAATATGCTACAACCACAGTCAGCATGGTCAACATCTGCACAGTCAAAAGCATGAAAATAAAGTGATCACCATGAAAAACCCCAACACTACATAAATGCCATGGAAACAGTAGTAAAACTTAGATTTTTTTGTGTTTTTGTAGAGGGCTCTGACCACCACACCCCATTATGTGGGGAGCTTCAACCCCACCCACCCAACATTAATATAATCAACTACATGGGGGGTCACTGGGAAGGGGAGAACCTTGGGAGGGGGAAAACGTGTCTCTAAAACAAAAAAAATTTGCAATATTGGGAGACAGAAACAGAACCTTGGTTTTCAGGTCTCCAATACTCCAGGTGCTAGTGCCTTAGCCACTCCACCAAAGGAGCAGATTGACTTAGCACCATGATCCAAGCCACCTCAGCCCTCCTTCCTCTCTCCGAACAGCAACAGGAGTAGTGGTAAATCACTGCCTCTATTCTACCCCTTTCTCTGTCAATAGAATAGTGGATACTGCAGCACCATTTACACTGTGCTGTTTAGGCAGCGCTATATTGCCCTGGTGCCATTATCAACCACCTTAAATGGAATAAAAAGAATAAAACAAAACCTAGTTAAGAAGTAAATATTTTAACTTCTGCCCCTATAATTGATTTAAAATCACAAAAGAAAAAAAATTCAACTCAAATACCTGAAATCTGAGACTTTATTAAGTCACAAAACAGTACTCCTAAACAGATACTTATTAACAGCTCTTTGGAACAATCCTCATTAATGAAAATTGAGAGCCAACAGAAGAATAACAGTATTAAAGTATATTCAGATGGTGCAAAAAGGAAGGGGAAACATTATATGAAAGACAAAAAACCTCTGTTGAAACTGAGCAAGGGGCTGGCCCGATGGCGCTGAGGGTTAAGGCACTGAACACCACACCTCATGCTATGCTGGCGACCCAGGTTTGTGAATGGACCCAGGTCATTGGGGATTGGATGTGGGAGGGGATTAAAGAGTCCCACTGGATGGTCTCCTCCTCCAATGGGGAGGGTTACCGGGTACGTACCCATAGCTCTTCCACTGGTGGAAGCACGGGTGAAGGTGCATACAGCTCTACAGAGTTGAGGGAGGGAGGATGCTGTTAGGCTCTTGACATCAGCATGCATCAGCATGCTGTTCATCTGGATGAATGTCCATTGCACTGGTGCCCTCAAGGGATGGGGAGAAAATGGGGGGGGGATGAATAAACTCCATTCAAACCAAGCACAATGAAGCCAGAGGATCCAGATTAGGCCTGGCAGATGGAGTCAGAGGGGATACAAGGCCTCCTCCAAAGGGCTGAAGAGTCAGGCAGGTAAAAAGAAAAAAGAAACTGAGCAAAAATCCTTATGTGACAGTTGTCAGAATTTACCAGTTACAACTTCAGAAAAGAGTAAACTCCACCAGAAATTAGATTCTAGGTACCTAGTTAATATGTCACACCCAGAATAGTGCGGCAATAACCACACAAGCTAGACCACACAAGCATGTAGAGTGACATGGGTATGACAGTAAAAGGGAAATACTGCTATCTCTGTTGCTCTGCTTGTAATTCAGGAGCTGTTACGTAGCCATGTACTCGGGGCCTGTTTGAGATGCTCCCATGGTGGAGTGGCTAGGGCACCAGAACATGGTGTAATCAGGAGACCTGGGACCATGGTTTGGTCCCCCCCACCCAGGTCTCCCCTGCCTTGACTTTTTTGGTGCAGTTTTTTTTTTTATAAAATAACAAACTTCCTTCTTCCCTAATTTCTCCCTATCCCTGAAGTCCACCCCCACCAGAGTTAGTAATTTAAGTTCTGGGTCATGTGAGTTGAAGCCCCATGGGGCAGCATCACTGATTTCCTAATCGTTTTGCCCGACTCTTTTGTGTTCGGTGCTGCTTGGTTGCAGCAGTTTTAGCTATGCTGTTTTGCATGCAACATATTGACCCTGTGCCTAGACTCTAGTGGGAGGCATCTTAAGCAAATTAAAACAGACATTCCAGAAATAATGCAGGCATTACAGGAAACTATCATAGGCTTAAAAGAGATAGCAGACAAAACAAAAATCGATGAAAATAAAATAGAGAGACAAAGCACTTACTCCCCTTTTCTGGATGAAAATTTGGTAGAAATCTTAAAATAAAAACACATGTGACAAGTGTAGTTTTATTAGAGCAGTTGGTTATACTAAAAAAATGAACTAGCTTCCCTAAGAGAGAATGTTGCAATCGGTGGGGCATGACTTGATGAATTACTTGACTTCCAGAGAATAAGACAGGAATGTCAAAAAGAATCCTCAATCTCCATAATGCTTGAGGAGACAAATGAACCCAGTAACAAAGAAGAAGCTCAGAGGATGGACTTTACAACTACAGAAATATTAGAAGAAACAGTACCAAAAGAGGGGGGACAAAAGAAAAAAAACTGTAATATGGCGCTTAAGGAAACAGTGTCCTAACCTGTGGAAAAATTTGAGGTGATAATCACTTTAACAGGGATACTGAGAATCCTGTTATATGATCTGTGAGGATTTATTAGGGCTTGAGGTTGTCCATGGTGATATCTGTGATGTAACAAGATGTGATGATGTTACATCAAAGAACAATTTTCTGATTTTTTTTTAATATGCAAGAGTCACTCACTATATTTGGCATAATGCCATAAAATTGCAAAAATATAATTTGAAAAGGGATTATCCTATTCAAATGCCAGCAAAATTAAGTATGGGAAATTTGGAGTTCATGACAAAATCTAAGCTTGTTATTGAGCTGGCTAACTATCCAAATCTAGAAAGACTATTTCACGAGATTGAAAAAAAAATAGATAACACCTAACATTGTGTTGTCAATTTTTGGTATTGCACATATAGGGTTTAAAAATTAAACAAAATTAAAAAATATGATCTGTCAACTGTTTGGAAATTTTCTAGGATTGGAGTTCTATAAAGAGGACATAGTTGTTGTTCAAAGGATATTTAACAGCCGGACTCAGAGAGATCAGATTGACTTAGCCTTACTAAACAGAGGGCTAGCAGGAAAAATGCGAAGGGCATGCCCACAAACTTGATAATTGGGGAATTCTGTTTATCAATTTTGATCAATTACATGAACAACAAGCATTTGTCAATGCCGAATGTTTGCTTGCTGGCATTGGCAGTGGTAGTGTAGAAGTTACAGAGCTGCGTAATAGGAATGGCAGTGAAGTATTGAACTGAAGCCAACCCCACCACCACCCTGCAGAGAATGACAGGCATTGGGGTGTGCGTTTGGGTTGTCAGGCATAACGGCCACGCCATTTCACCACACCCCACCCTGCAGACACTGACAAGTGTCACGGTGCTCCTTGGGGTCTTTGGCCCTTATGCACACCCCATTTCATTAGGAAATACAGGCAAGAATCCCAAGTCACACCCCTGATGCCTGTCATTCTCTACAGGGTTGGGCGTTATGGTTGGAAACCCTAATACCTCAGGCATTCGTTGGTATTTTCCCTCCAAATTTTCAACATGTTTTTTTTTGTGACCCCACCTCATGAACAGGGGGAATATCAGTTTGTTAGCTGAAAGCTGCTTATGCACAGACTACAGCATTTAGCACCACAGGTGCAAAAACATTCCGAACAGGATGTAAAAATGACAGCTGTACTGTTCATGGGGAGGTGTAAAATGGCAATGTTGCAAATCTGCAGTAAAAATATTTAAAAATGGTGAAGTCATGGCGTTCATAGAAACTGTGCAACACACCCATAATATAATTAGGTTGGGGATTTTTTACAGCAGATTGTCAACTCAGGCATTTTGGTGCCTCCGATCATGAACAGTGTCACTGTGATTTTCTTTATCTGTGCCGAACAATGATTTCCCACAGCGACCACGCATCTCTGCACTGAAAGTGTGAAAACACACTTCAGCCATGTTATGAAAAATGACAGCTGTACTGTTCATAAGGAAGTCTGGAAAAATGCCACTGGTGAAAATCTGGACTGAAAATATTACAAAGTCATGAACTTACGAGGGTGTGTGGAAGCTGCTTAATGCTCACTCATAACACAGTCATTTTATGGACTTTTGTCACCAAATTTTCAACATAGCCATTTTAAGACCTCTGCTCATGAACAGTGTAACTGATTTTCTTAATCTGTCCTAAACATTGCTTTCGCACACCAACAGCACCATTGTGCGCCATATGTGTGCGAAAACACATTTTAGGCGACATATGAAAAATGGCAGCTGTACTGTTCATAGGAAGCGTAATAAAATGGCAATGTTGAAAATATTAATTTGAAACTTACAAGCATGCATAGAACTGCGCAATGCACGCTCGTAAAACAGTCATTTTTAGGAATTTTTTCACCAAATTTTCAACATAGCCATTTTAAGACCTCTGCTCATGAACGGTGTCACTGTGATTTTCTTAATTTGTCCTGTACATTGATTTCACACACCGACTGCACCATTGTGCGCTACATGGGCGGAAACACATTTTGGGTGAGATGTGAAAAATGGCAGCTGTACTACTCATCAGAAGGTGTGGTAAAATGGCAATGTTGAAAATCTGGAGTGAAAATATTGAAAATTCATGAACTTTGAGCCTGCGCGTACTGCTGAACGACGCCATGAACAGTCATATTTTGGAATTTTCCAATTTTTCAACATGAGTTTAGGACCCTTCTCATTAATGATGTCACTGTCATGGTGTTATTCAGGCCCAAAGGGTGATTTCGCAAGGCGACTGCACAGTGACTATGAAATCACCCTCCGGCCTGAATAATGCCATGACAGTGACATCATTCATGAGAAGGTCCCAAAAACCCCATGTTGAAAATTTGGTACAAAAATTCCAAAACTGCCTGAGATATGCAATAAAGTTGAAAACCCCTATCTAGCCCATTATACAGCTTACCGGCATTTCCTCAGTTTGCGGTCGGCTTTGAAGAGTGCAGACGTGTTCCCGGTCCACCGAAGATCATTGCGCCGAGCTCCGGAGGTAAGTATGGGGTGGGGTGTGGGGAGGCAAGGTGCGCAGTGGGTGGGTGCGGGTTGTGGGAGGGGGCTGGGAGAAGCGCCATGGGACCGCTTTTTTTGCAGGTAAAAAAAAAAGACGACGTGGGACGTTTGCCATGCTGGGATGGGCTCCCAGCGTGGCACCCAGTGCTCAGGGGGTGAGGACAGTGGAGCCGACAGGGATTGGGCACCCCATCAGCTATTCTATCAGTTGCCATGCTGGGGTGGCACCCAAGCGTGATGGCATGTGGAAAGGCTTGGGGAGTGCAGCACAAGCCGACAGGGGATTGGGCACCCGTACGCTATACGTAAGTGGGGGAGGGCAGCACGCGATGTGTTTCTGTGTGTGTGGTGTGTAGAGGAGCTGCATGAGCGAAGATATCTTATTGCTGCTCACTGAAGCGTAGCTCCTCTTTCAACTGTATGCCACTGCATTTTGGAGCTTGTCATAGACAGCTCCAGCATGCATTGGCTTACAGGGGCCATGCCTGCCAACACACTGACTGAATTGGAGGAGGAGGTGACACACCTCCGAAATCTCGGATGATGGCACTATGTTTCTTGCACATGCGTGCAAGCAAACATAAAAATGGGTGGACAGACACAAAGAACTGATGGTAAAAAAGGGGGACTATTGGAACTGGAGTGCAAAGTAAAGGTCAGCAATCACTTTGAGATACTGGCTGATATGTGTAATTGTATCTCTGACACAAGAGAGGCAAAAAGGGAACTGAGCAATAAGGATGAGGTAACAGAAACAAATGTCTCAAGGGCAATAGACAGTAGTATAATTTTTTTTTACAAAACAAAATATTGGTATATTGTCAGGAAATGTTTATTTATTGTGTAATAGTGTATTATAGTGTTAGGTTACTGTCATGTGATGTTTATATGATACATGTGGTATGTCTCAAATGATATTTTTTCTACATACTAAAAGTAAATGAAATTGAACCTGAACCTGGTATATTGTCATGGAATGTTGCTGTACATCCCTCATAACTGGCAGACACTGAATACTCCAAATTTATTATGACAGGAGACATAATAAACTTGCAAGAAACATGGCATAAGAATAGAACAAATGTATACTATAAACATAAACATATATCAGTTATTCCATATACCTGCACAAAAGCTAACAAAAATGGGCAGGGGAAGTGGTGGTCTAATAACATATGTTAAAGTAACTGACTATCTAGAAGTTAAAGAGGTAAGAATTAACAATCAACACTATATGATTATAGTGATAAAAATGTGGAAGGATACATTAATCTTGGTCAATATCTGTAAACTCCTTAAAAACGCATATATATATATATATATATATATATATAACACATGTTTTGGGATAAATCAGTGGATAAAAATTTTTATCTTAGGCAGCCAGTGGAGCTATCACTGATATCTCCATGTTCCTATACATCATAGTGATATCTCTATGTTCCTAAACGTCATCCTAATGAAAGTGAAACTCTTTCACTTTCCAGCACTAGTCTCTCTTTACCACCTGCAATGAAACCCCCTCCCAAACGCTGTTCAGACATCTGGTTGATCCTGCCGCTGTAGAAGTCATTTTCAAAAACTTATCTGGTTGATCCTGACATTAATTGTAAGCAAATAAATATTTTTGAGATGTATCTAGTTGATCCTGCCATTTACCGCACTTTTCCCTTTCCCCCTGAAATGTAGCGCACCATCACCTATCACTATCTACATTGATACATGACATGCCACCACACGATTATTACAAGGCACCCTGTATTACCACAGCTAGAAAATGATGATAAAACTCTCATCTTACTGTCACTCGCACTTCCCTCTGCAGTTCTGAAGTGGCAGGCACTCGCTATGGAGTTTCTACTATCTGCACATTCTTTCAAAAAAACTAACAGTAAGATGAGAGTTTTATCATCATTTTCTAACTGGGGTAACACAGGGTGCCTTGTAGTAATTATCTGGCACCACGTCATGTATCAATGTAGATACTGCTCACTCAGTCACAGCCTGCTATATGCCATATTTCAGGGGAAAAAGCAAAAGGTGGCTGGATCAACCAGATACATGTTAAAAATACTCATTTGCTGATCATTTTTGGCAGGATCAACCAGATACGTTTTTAATGACTTCTACAATGGCAGGATCAACCAGATATATATTTTTTTTTAAATAACTTGAACATGGCAAGATCAACCAGATAATGTATTTAAATAACATATATCATCTGCTGTGTTCCTGTGTGTGTGTTGGGGGGGTGGTATGAGGAATTGTGTTGGGTGGGAGCATAATAGGATCGACCAGATAAGGTTTTTTAATTACTATAAAATAGCAGGATCAAATAGCTAATTTTTTTAAACTACAAATGCCATGGGGTTGTATTGGGATGGTCATCACCTCTATGTGGTTCGTTATATTGAGAGCAAGCTGCATGGGGGGGTTGCTGGGTTGGACCCAAAACATATGTTGTATAAACAAAACATGACATGACCTGACTGAAGATATCATGATATCACTGGCATCTCATGAAGATAAATATGATATCTTCAGTCAGATCATGTTATATCCCCTATATATGTTATAGGGGTGCAGTCGCACCCTTACTGTATATTTACGGTTAAGTAGACACTTTGATGTTAAACCTCAAATTTTACACGTTAATAACTTTGCAACCGTAAAAAATGGATTTGCATGAAATTTGGTATGCACAGTCTGGTATGGTAGATCTCTTGAGTTACGAAGTTGTGTTTTGGTCAGACATACGGTTTATGTGCAGTAAAGCACCAAATAATGCACTTTTCTCTAGTTTTGTGCATTTCTTGTCCGTGGCACTGTGTGGCCACCATGTGGTCTAACAGTCCTAAACGTGGGGCAAAGAAAGTGCATGGGTCAAGGAATATGCCACTTTTTGTTTGGTGAAAAAATATTCATTCATTCAAAAGTTATTAAAGTTTGAAGTTCCCATTATAACCCTATGGGAAAATTTATATGTATTATTTGCAAAAGAAGAATGGGGTTTGGGCCATCTGGACTTCCCTCGTGGTCAAAGAATTTGCATGCTTGTGGTGGAAAAATCTTCATCCACCAGAAATTTATCGGCTGCGAGGTCCACCATTTTGTTTTCAGTGTGCAGTTGGAAAAAAACAAATATTTCACCCCAAGGGTGACTTCTGAAGTAAATGAGGCATGGATTCAGCTCAGGGGAATCCCCTCTATCAACCCATGCCTCTGGTTTCCTTCAGTTGTGTCAAAAAAGGGAGTTTTGAAGTTTTAAAATCTTTGTTCACAGCTCGCTAGTGCTCTTCATTCACAAGCCTGCAAATTTATCGGTCGCAAGAATTCTTTGTTCGTGAGCTTGTTTTGCAAGGGGATGACCAGATAGCCAGATTTTCTTAACCAGATGTCAATGGGAAGACCAGATGGCTTATCATCAAGATTTTGTTAGCTCATGCCAAAGATTTTCTTGCAAAAGAAGAATTTTTAAAGGTTTTAAAAACGTTCAAATTGTATATCTGAGGAATGACAATTATTGATTAGCTTTTGATTGTATATTACAGTATATATGTCAATATTTGAAAAATTTATAAAAAATATTATGGAAAAAAAAAGAATGGTTTGGTCTTTCTACTTCAAATTTGCAGGGTGTTGAGGGGGTGTCCTAGAAATGTGAATTATGCTGTTTAGGTGTTCAGAAATTAGTTACTTGTGGAGATATTAAATGATGTAGTTCTTTCAATAGAATTACGGATGGTGCCACTGCACTGAAATTTTTAAGGTAGGAAGTCATAGTGCCACGGATGTGCCTTTCAGTAGTTCGGTGTGTAAAAATGAAAGAGGGCCATAGTTACGCCACCATGAAATTTGAAAATTTCATTTTTTGCACTTTAATTACTTTTTAATTGTTTGTGTGATTTGCCTGAAATTTGGGATGTAGAAAGATTCATCATAGATCTTTGGCTGTAAAACTTTTCGTGTTGGTGGGATATACGGTCATGGAATCATAGTGGGCTAAAAAAATGGAAAATCCCAGGATTACATTGCGGTCTCTGTCATGCCTTCTGGCGCCGTTATCTCAGAAACGAAGAGAGATATACACTTTTCGCTACCTGGTGGCTTAGATCACCTTTGTGCCATTATCTGGGAAATGAAGCAAAATACAGACTTTTCACCACTGACGGCTTAGATCACCTTTGCACTATTATCTCAGAAATGAAGAGAGATACAGACTTTTTGCTACTGGTTGCTTGCATTACGTTTGCACTGATATCTCAGAAATGAAGTGAGATACAGACTTTTTGCTACTGGTGGCTTTGATCAGCTTTGCTCCATTATCTCAGAAACGAGGCGAGATACAGACTTTTTGCTTCTGATGGCTTACATCACCTTTAGGACAAGATTTTAAACTGCACAGTAAGCCTGCAGTGGAATTATTTTAGTAGGTTGCTCGGTTCGTGACATACTGTTACATTTGTGTTCCAAGAGTTCATTGTTGTATAGGGATGCTGTACAGCTATGCCAGATGTATATTGTTATGCAGTAATGCACAATACCATTTGGCAACCTGCTGTTATGCTGTTATGCTATAATGGGTCACTTGGTGGGAGCGCAGGGCCCAAATACGTGTCTTACTACTTATATTACACATTTTCAAAAACAAATAACATTCTATGCAAAAAAACAGCGTTAATGCATTATTTAGGGTTAAAGTAGAAAAAGTCAGGAAATTAGAACATTAGGGTTCTCACCCCCACGACCGTACCCCATCCTCCACACTGACAGATGCAGGTTATTTGGGTTGTGAGGGCTCACATCTCACCCCATTCTCCTTACTGTGGCATGTCCACCTGCTTACACATGGAATGGGGTGAGATTTGGCCTACAACCCTATGACACACCCCGCATCTTTCAGTCTGTAGAGGATGGGAGGGTATGGGGTGTGGGGGGTAGGTGAACCCAATGTTCTCATTCCTGACTTTTTCTGCTTTAACCCAAATGATGCATTAACACAGCTTTTGTATTGAATATATATATATATATATATATATATACATATATGTATATATATATATATATTTTTTTTAACCAGAAGAGACACTAAGCTGAAGCTTGTTACAGGTGTGACCTGGGAGCACAAGGAAGTTAAGTGACTTGCTCAGAGTCACACAGTATTATATGCAAGTGGGGGCTGTGGGATTCAAACCCAGGTCTCCAGGTTTGCAACTCAGAGCCTTAAACCACTGCACTACACTGCCTCATATAACATATAATATATTATTAAGATATTTTTAACACATTGGCACAAGATGTCCTTCTGCTCTAAAAACAGTATAAAAATGCTGAGCTGCTACAGGCACTTATAGGAGATTTTAACTTGAGATGCAACAACACTGGTTTACATGTAGACACAGAAATTCAACTTAGGCTCAACACACTCAGTGTAAAGAACAGGGAGATGCTTGATAGAAAAAAATACTGATAACTCTGAACAAATGAAATTACTTCTGGAATTTTTTGACCTGATCATATGCTATGGAAGGTTTCCCTCTGATTCAGTGGGAACATTGTGTTGTATATATCACAGGGGCTCTTCACTGGTGGACTACATAATTGCTTTTCCTTATGACTATCATAAATACAAAGATGTAAAAATCATTACTGGTTCAGGTTCAGGTTTATTTATTTGAAAGACATATATCAAACATATAGTGTTTTCATATGCACAACAACAATTTAAAAACACAATAGGTTATAGCATCTATTAAAAATTAAAAGGGTATAATACATATCTCAATCGCTGCCGCACAAGGCTATAATCGGAGTACAAACACAAAAACAGTTATGAACACACAGTTAAAATGGACATTACCAATCTCAGGCCCAAGGTCTTTGATGTTACTTAATTTGTAGTAACTCATCCATCACGCTGTATCCAAACAATGCAACAGCATAAATCGTACTGAATTTAGAGAAAGCAAAAAGATGTTTCAATTTCTTTACATTAGAAACTTGAACTTTTTTATCTCAGGTTAGAATGGACATTAGTCATTTTTCTCTCTCTCTTTAGTAAAGACAGGGCAATCCAAATGTAGGTGCTCCATCGAGAAAAAAATGGGTATTGTTACACAAGCATCTACGCACAAAGAATGGACAATGATTGGATTTTATATTGAGAAAATAGCCAAGTAGCAAGCCATATCTAAAGTTTACTAGGGCCTTTCTTTCTTCTTTTTTAATTTTCACAAAAATACAAATAGTTATGAGACTCACCATCACCCAAAATGCCTGATTAAATTCCTAACTTGTCCATGTTATGAATTCTTTCCATGTCTTTTTGTGCTAAAACATCTTTTAATTCTCTGTGCAACTTCCTTGAGATAATTCCCATCTAAGTATATTTTTGGGAAATGCCACATATTATATAATCCCTAGTGTACCAGAATTTTATTTAAAGTTGCAAACCAATTGTTAAATGATTTAAATTGGAATCTCTCCAGCACATTTTGGGCATCTTGGTATCTTCCATAGACAAAATTAATTTTAATAACCTAACAGCTCTGTTGGAAGCATTGTATTCCAAGAATAATATTTGTGCTTCCAGTCTCAAGAAAGCAGATGGTGTCTCTTGGGAGGCTGAGGGAATGTCCGATAAAAAAGTTTTGAACAGTATCTAGATTATTTAGATGTTTATTAATACCCCTGTATTTCATGCCCATATAACAACTGATTTATAACTTTAGTCTCATATAACTTGTGCAGCGCCTTAAAGGAGTTCTCCGCAATTATTTTTCCATAACTCATGATTCCCAAGCAAAATCATTACATGAACAGAAAGTGATAATTTCTCAATTCTAGTTTACAGAAAGTCAACTGAGAAGGCATCAAACAGTATATATGAACCAGTAGAGATAATAAACAATATGAAAATTAACTGGACTAGAGTCTCAGAATGTAAACGATCTCAAAAGTGAACAAACACAGACAAGAAATAAATCAAATTTGAAAAGATGAAAACAATCCAGAAGAGCTATATTTACATATCCTGAACTGCTACAACCTGTAAAGAATTATACAAAAATGTATTTATTTATTTATTTAGATATCGGTGACCAGGTAAGCCCTCTGCGATCAGCGATCCCTTTTTCAGGGGTGACCTGGGGTTGAGTACACCCACCACTTTACATTAGGTGAGGATTCAGGTGGAATACAGTAACACAGTTTCAGAGTACATTCATAGTCAGTAGGGTACATTTACACAAAGTTGATAGATACAGTTTCATTACAACAGGTCAACAGTATTATTGGCATTAACTTATAGGCAGTCCAAGGTGAAAGGAGTATTAGTCAGTTGTCATTGAGAGGGGTTAGGTTTAGGACATGATCTAGCAGTTACAGCTGCAGAGGCTTAGCTCAAGAAGCTACACTTTAAGTCCTGATTTGAACCCAGAGAGTGAGGGCTTGTCTAGTATGCTTGCAGGGAGCAAGTTCCACAAGTGGGAGACCGTGAACTGAAAAGAACGCTTTCCTTGGTTGGTATGAATACGGGGGATGTCAAGGAGTCGATTTATTGTAGACCGGAGGGTTCGGAGGGGGACTTTGGGAGTGAGCAGGCCACTCAGGTGAGGCAGGTGGCCTAGGGAGGTGAATTTATGGGTAAGGCAGGCAGTGGCATAGGATAATTTAAGCCTTAGGGTCGGCCAGTGAAGGTCATTAAGAGCCTCACAGTGATGTCTCCTTGGGGAGGAGTTAGTTCCAAAGCGGGCTATTTGGTGGTAGAGAGTGGTAAGCTTGATTAGCTCTGACTCCCTGAGAGACTGGAGTAAGGGGGAGCTGTATAGCAATGGAAAACGGGAAATATACAAATATGGTCCAGTATGAGAACTGATTCTTCAGGACATGTAAACAAGAAAAAAAAGAGTTTGGCAAAATGGACACATTACAAAAAAAAATAACTAGAATAAACTTTTTTAAGCTAAATAGACTTAAAACAACAATGCAAGACCCATGTGAATTCTTAAAAAAATGGCCTATCAGAAAGAACTATGGGAAAACATGATAACTGTAATAGAATAAAGGGACAACAAGCAGTTCTGGAAACTTGTTGTAATGGGAATCAATCAATACAAAAACCAAACAGATTCCTACATTGCACCAGGCAAATGGTCAGACTATTACAGGAGCATTTTTTTTAATCCACTGTACTCATTCGGTCAAAAAAATTATGAAATAAAAGAACCCTTTGTATGGATTACCCAACGAGAAATTAAGAATAAAATATCCAGTTTTAAGAAGAACAAATACGTAGGCCCAGATGAAATACCAGCTGACTTCTACAAAATAGATGTAGAATGGTGGTCAGATTTACTGAAGGATTTTTATAACATATAGAATAATACATGGGGTGGTGTGTTTAATGAGATTTTAGACACAGCCGACTTGTTGGATGCCACATAAACCCCGAGAGTGAAGCTCGAGGGGTTTATTAAACATAATCTCAAGTGAACACACTACTCCCATGTTTTATTCTAATATAATTGCTGGGGATCATTTTTCACCAGCAATTGTATAAAATAAAAATGTCTCTCTAATGCTACTACTGCTGCTGCTGTTGCTGCTGTCCACTGTGGTTTCAGTCTGAGGTCAGAAGCAGCAGCTGGAGAAAGGATAATTTTCCTTAGTTTTTTTAGCACAGCCATTTAAAAGTTTTTTTCTCCTTTGTCTGGTAATTTATTTATTTTAGGAAGCTTACCGCTGACTCCCAGTGGCAGTGTGATGAGTGTCAGGGAATGCCAGCCGGTGGGGAAGCAGGACTGAGCAGCAGTTAACACATGCACACAAGGGAAACTGGGTGCGTGTTTGCTGTTGTAACCCGTGGGTTATAACGATGAACTATAACCCAGTTTCCTTTAGGGAAAAAATGATCACCAGTTATTATAAGGCAATAATGCGCGATTTACACCATTCACTTGGAGGGGCAGCTCTACAGTTCCAATTTACAAAAAAAAAGGGATAGGAAGAATCCTGCAAACTATTGACTAATAAGCTTGATAGATAATATGGCAAAAATGTATGCAAAAATTCTACTAAATGAACTTCTGAACTGGATAGAAAACAGAAAATTCTCTCCTTTACAAGCAGACTTCAGAAAAGAAATATGAACTGTAATACAAACCTTTCTAGTATCACACCTGATAGAAAAATACTGCATTATGCATTATAAAAAATGAGAAGCTATTTATAGCCTTCATAGATTTCTCAGCAGCATTTGATTCTATTTTAAGAGGTCACCTATGGATGAGCTGAGGAAGCTAGGAACTGACCAAAATCTGCCAGTTTAGATTAGGCATCTTTACACCGAAGCATGAATGAAAATCAAATATACCAATTATGTGGGTTTAACCCATTCTTATCAGTAGCACCATATGGCATTGGAACCATCCATTACTTAACCCAGCCCAAAAGGGCCACACAAGATAGAAATTAACTGAAAAGATAGAAACAAACATAGGAGTGAGACAAAGATGTCTACTCGGCCCCATCTTTATTCAGTATCTATATAAATGAAATCCTGCTTAAACTAAATAAGCTTGAACATGATATTCCAAAGATTTTATGACACCATGTACCTGTTCTTGCATATGCTGATGACCTGGCAATTATTTCTGCCAGCAGACTAGGATTGCAGAGGAGTTTATGTACACTTGGCATGCTGTTTTCTAAACTAAGCCTTATAATTAATACTCAAAAAACTAAAGTTATGGTCCTTGTCAGTAATAAGAAATACAAATGTAACCTCCCTCTGGGGTGGGTGGCTTACCTTAGTGGAGCTATGGCCCTGTGGGATTTTCTCCAGTGGCTCCTGGAGGGCTTCAGACCAGCGGAGGAGCCTAACCTTTGCAGCTGCGGCCACCAATAATTTCCCATTTCTTGGCCCATGTAAAGATGGGGGTCCAGGTCAGAAAGGTGTTTTGTGTCTCTGGGCACTTGTGGGGAGTGTTTTATGTGGTCTGGGGAGCACTGGGGGACTGGACCTCCGAATGTAAACAAAACACGTGCACTGCACCATTCTGAGCATGCACAGCTGGTGTATTAGAAAGTTTAAAGGAGCCACGCTCCAAAGTATATTTCCTTTGGGCCACTATTTAACTATATCCCCAGCTTCAGGGCAGGTAGCAGAGCTGGGGATCAGCCGGAAAATGCTTCTGGGCATAGCTGGGGGAAGGGGAAGGTTCTGACCTTAATAGGGCATATAATAAAATATTTAAGGGCTTAAATGTTTGGGCACGAAATGTCAGAGGGCATCAGAAATGCACAGGAACTTTGCAGTCGATCAGGAAGGGAGATTTGGGAAGCATATAAAATGCAGTGCAATCCTGGCAAAGGCGGAGAGTTCTCTGGGACTCGAAGAAGGAGAGGCTGTTTTGGCTACTCAGCCTGGAGGACTGATTACCTGCCCTGTGGCCTGGTCAGTCCCTGAATCAGAGAGGAAGGCAGAGTGCCTGAAGGTGGTGTGTCAGCAGGAAAGAACAGTAAGCTGCTGAGCAATTTCCCTGGAGCAAGATTTGAACCTGCTACAATAAGTTCGAACTTATGACTAGCAAGGTGAAGCAGAGATTCTGAATTCATAATAGAGAGGCAAAGATTTTGCAGCTGAGACTAAAATAGATTCTGTAGCACAGCAAAAGTTTTGCAGCAGAGAATTAAGAGACTAAGCCATTGTGATTCCCTTTGGAGTGACTATGGTTTTGAACCTTATTAGCTGCTCACATTCAGAGAAGTTGCATGTGCTGTGGCTAGAGACTGAGCAAGCCCTTCTGCAAGTGCATGTTTTAAATCTGTGTGCCAAGCAGAAAGTCTAGGGAACACCCAGCCTTCCCAGTCCCCTATACCACTGAAGAGAATGCCGTAAAGGAAGACATCAAGAGGCCTATCAGGTGAACACTGCATACAAAGGCCTCAGAGATGAAGATTTGAATGGCCTGACAGGTGAAGACCAGCTGCTGTCCATCTACAACCTGCTGTGGTGCACCACCAACAGCTGATACCATAACGGTACTGTATGGATGAAACACACTGAAACCACCTGCTGTAAAACCATATATACCTTTGAGCTACGGCTCAGAGGGGTTCCTATCTTAGTTAGCTAGCTAGTCAGAAAAGGGGGTTAAGCCCTGGGCAGGACTCTGCACCAATTTCCAAGTCAAGCCCAAGCAAAAAATGTACAAGTTGTTTGTGTTTGAAAGTTGTTTGGCCTCAACAAAAGTATTTTACTTCCAGTTTAAAGACTGTTATCTTCCCAGCTTCCTAGCATCTCAACACCCCCCCCCCGGTGTGGTACCCACCACAGCAACTTGACTGTGTTTTATGGCTGTTGGGAGGAAGCAGGGTGCTCTCGCAGGGGAGTCAGCATTGGGTACAGTCAGTTATCAAAGTGTTGTGCTATACTATTCTTTCCTTTTTCCCCCTCCCTCAAATAAAAATTGTAATTGGTTCATATTGCAATTCAGTATGACTGTTTATTGCAGTGTGTGTGCATTTACTGTGGTGGGAAGGTGCTGTGTGGCAGTTCTTGTATTTTCCTGGGGGGTGGTAACCTGCAGTTTATTCACAGATATCCCAAATCACTACCTCAGGTAGAAGCACTGCATCATTTCTTTTCCTGTCCACTAGTGAACCTGGGCTGACCCACTTGGAGGTGTGGCCAGATGAGACCCCAGAAACAGCCAAGGTGAGTCAAGGGGCTGTTACACAAAAAAATTATACTTAGCAAATAAGCCACTGGAATTTGTTCAGAATGTCCATACATGTGTCTAATTTTTTACTCATAATATGAAATAGAACAGAAATTTCAAATATGGTGGTAGTAAAATATGGATCACAACAGAAGCGTTGAAGAGATTTGATAGAATGTTTGATGGTATGTCAGTGTCACTGATACTAGAAGCCATTAATGCTAAACTCATAAATCAGGGACTCTGTGCTGTTGAAGTTTTAAGAAATACTGATTTTAAAGCCCTGTATGGACTGGGACCGAGCTACCTGCAAGAGCTCCTGGTTCCTTACAGTCCTGGCCGTCCTCTCAGCTCAACTGATGAGGGGTTGTTAGAGGTTCCCAGGGTGCGGTTGAAAACATCTGGGAACCGGACTTTTATGTTCGTGGCACCATCCCTATGGAACTCTCTACCTCATCAAATTAGAGAGTGCAGGACCATGGAGAGCTTCAAGACCAGTTTAAAAACACATCTGTTTAAACAGGCTTTTAATAGCTGATGTTTTTATGGACTGTGAGAAATTTTAACTGAAGCTGAATTATTTGTGAGATTTTTATTGAATTGTTTTATGATATGTATGTAAAGTGCTTTGATTCCTGAATTGCGCTATATAAATAAAAATATTATTATTATTATAAATTCATTACATAAACAAATGTTAAAGTTACTTAAAGGAACACCCAAATCCTTGGTTAGGACTCAGCTAGGACAGATAAATATCAAGCATATAGCACAGATCAGACAGATACATTTCTGGATAAAAATTCTCCTACAACCCATTGGGACAATATTATCAGACTGTATTGAAGAAAAAAAATGTTTATTCATAGAAAATATACAGAATTATGTCTAATTTTGACTCTGACTCCTTTGACTCTGCCCTCACTTTCCACAACCACACTGATACTCTAGCCTCAGCAACAAATACTCGGCTAGGTATCCTTCATCGCCATAAACACTGCCTCCCCCCTGAGGCCCTCCGTCTAGCTGTCACCACCTCAATCCTGTCCCTTGTGGACTATGGCCTGCCTGTCTATGGTGCCGCGGATATGACCGCCCTCAATAAAATTCGACACACCTTGAACAAGGCCTGTAGATTAATCACGGAGCCACCAGATTAACCCATACCTGCCAGCTATATGACTCTGCTAAGCTGCTCAACCTGGATGAACAGCTCAGATACCAAACCTGCCTCCTAACTAAAAAAACACTCCTTGGTCTATCCCCTCCCGGTCTGACAGCCTCCATCCACCTAGCTCGACCCTTAGTCCAAACTTGTAGCTCCTCTAAGGCCACCCTGTCTATCCCACGAACCAGGACCACCCATGGTCAATGGTCCTTCTACTACAGAGCTCCCACCTGGTACAATACTCTCCCCAGCTCCATCATTGATACCGTTCAATCTCAGCTTCAAACCGCACTTGAAGTCAAATGTTTAACATCGTACTTCTTGTCCTCGGTCATAGGTGTTGAGGCCTTGTCCCAGACAAAACTCTCTGAGTAGCTTCACAATCAACAACTGACAAAACACACTAGTGGCTCGCCTCCTCTCATTTTCTACCCTGTCCCTAGCCACCTGTTTTACTGCCCAGCAGCCGTGCTCATGACTTGTTGTCTGCCTAACCAATGTATGCTTACCTCTCTATTCCTATCTGAATAACTGTATAAACCTGTAAACACCTAAACTGTTACACTGTTATTGTAACAAAGTAACTATAGCATATATCTGCCTAAACTGATGCCAGCTATGATGTAACAAAATGCTGTTATCTACAATGTTGTAATGAAATGTTGTTTGTGTTTGTTCATCTTTGTGACGAGGTACGTTTGGAAATGAGCCTCTGGCTCAAAGGTTGTAAACTGATGTATAAATAAATAAATAAATAAAATAAATAATTAATATCTATAAGCCATTGAGTGCATATAATATTATTCATCTCAAAACTTTGGCAGAACGAGACATAAAGATAAATTACTCCTATACAAGATTTGTCACTAAATTAATACAGCAAAATGAAGACAATATGAACCTAATCACCAAACTGAAAGTTTCCAAATGGCTAGTAAATAACACCAAAGAGCATTCTTTAAAATATAATTTCTTTTTTTTTACTTTCTTTGTGCTTCTTCTTCCCTGGCCCCTTAGGACACTCTCCAGTGTGGTCTCTGGGAAAGACCAACTCCTGCTCTGCCTAAGGTCTCTCCACACCTAGGCACCATCCTGAGAACTCTCCTTACCCCATTACCAATGCCCCAACCCCCGGCTTTGATCCCCCAAGGTGGGACCGACGACTCCTTAATAGCACTCTGTCTAGAATCTAGTAGGGTGGTTGGAGTGAGGAGGAGATCCAGAGGGTAGCTGGGGCAGATCCGGCATTGAGCATGGGGGCTGGCCGCTGGACCCATATTTGCCTTCCCAGGTGCCAGGGCCTTTTTCCTTTTTATGTGGTCCTGGTGGTGTGGACGTGCAATTATGTTCAGCACATGACAGGCCCACTCTCGCACCCACCTGCAGGACGGGCTGATGGCTCCATACCCCATGAATGTGCCCCTCTAGTTGCACTGCTACCAGTCTACACTGGGAGCTGCTGGTACTGCTGGAAGTACAACTCACCCTCCCCAGTAGAGGAGAGCAGTCTATCAGATACTCAGTCCTCTCCTCCTCAGCTGACTCCTGGTGACCCAAGTCTGCTCCAGAACATGGGTCACAGGTGTGGTGTGAGGTAAGGCTAACTTCTCAACCCTCAGCACCACTGGGCCAGCTATTCTTTAAAATATTGATTGAAGGTGTTCTGCCAGAGGCCCATGGGTTTCTTGCAGGGTAGCAATAGTGCACTGTAAGTATTTTAATTGTGTAAGGATTTGTACCCTTTTTCTCAGGGTTGTTCATCCCCTTTACATTACATGATGCAAGTTTTAGATGTGCCATACTGAGGCTTTAAAAGAGATCCTCATAATACACCTTTTGTGTCCCTTAGATAGGGGTTACAACTCCCCACTTAGACCATTTCCAAATATACAGTCAGGATCCAACTGACCATTGAGAAAACAGGCAAGGATACAACACCAAGAAACAAAGTAACTGTAAACACTAACTGCATCAGGGAGGGGTGAAACATGTAACACATTCAGTGTTTGTTCATCATCCATAGAGGACATGCAATGTTGGAGGCGTGGTTGGCTATCCACGGGGCACAATGTGCTCTGATCCCAAGTATATCAGTGGGCCTACAAGCCCTGGCTCTCAATATGTGTCAGCCAGGGGGAAGGAGGGTAAAAGTCAACAAGCCAGGCTGTTGGCAGTGCCTATTTAGGCCATTATGGCCCTGTCCAGGACTAGCTCTCATGGTTCCACAGCCAGGCATGGCATTACTGGGATTGGGACTCCCCTATTGTTGGGGGGGGTACCTGAGATGGTAGGGTCACATGAAGCATGATGGCAGTGTGGGAGTAATACCATAACTCCACAGTCCCTACCTTGGGTTGGCCAAAGAGGTTTGCCCCTACATAAAGAGATACTGTCTGCATACACTTAGCCATCTAATTTTATCTCCCCCATACCTCCCCACCTCTAAAACCTATAGCTAGTCATATTTACACAGTGTGGATCAGTGTAAAGGCCCATTAAAACGTCATCCACAGGAATAAACAGACTGGCTTAGGGGCCATGCTCACCCCCATTCCATTCTTCACTCAATATTATACAATGGCAAGAAAGAATCTTAGTTTCTGATTGGTCAGTTGGCTGTCACAGCAGGGATGTTATCCTGGCATAACATCCCTGCTGATTGTTTGGATGATATGGATGACCACCACCATGAGCTCCTCCTTCTCTTAAGAAACAAAAATATGTTTACACACTAACAAAAACAATCTTTAAAATTATTTATTTTATTATAAAACAACAAGCCATTGTATAATAGGAATAATGCCTTCCAGGGTGGGTGTTATGCTGGGATAACATCCCTTCTCAGGTGTTGGACGCCCTCAGCCGGTGGCCTCGGGCCCAACCACCTGAGGTGGGATGTTATCCCAGCATAACACCCACCCTGTCAGGCATTATTCCTTCAACAAAACAAATAATCAGCATATACAAGTCACACATACTGCAGATAGCCAGGCCTCTGGTGTGCTCTGCACCCCAACTGGACAGATCCTGTGATGGGGGTGAGCACTTACTAAGCATAACCCAGCACAGTACCATCAGGTCACTGCCAGTTTAAATAAAACCCATAATCTTAATGGGGTAACTAGTCCCCAAGTATGTCTTGTAAAATCAGTTTTAAAACAGAGAACATGTAAAAAAAAAAGTGTTTTTACTTATTTATCCGTATAGAGGATTGTGTATGAGCAATCATGCACAACAAGGCTGATTTTCCAAGTGGTTTCTGTGGTAACAGTAGACCTTGAGATGTCTTGTTACCACGGAAACCACAAGATCAAAAAAGGGCCTTTTGTGTGTATGGTTGCTCATACACAATCCTCTATAGCATATAGGCAACCATTATTCTGCTCCTGTGTCCCAAAAAAACATCCCAGTGCATTAAAAAATAACTTACTGTGGTGCAGTTCTTTCTAGCTCCGCTCACTCCCTGGCCATCTCTCACCACCACAGCTACTTTATCGTGCATGTGCAAAGAGATTCTAAGTTGTGCTGCAGTAGTGATGTACTCAGTGCAGTACAACAACAATCTGATGTCACTACACCAATAAGCTCATTCCAGCAACCAAACATCATACTGAACAGTGCTCCATTATACACTACATGCTGGTACTGAATTAGGAAACACCTCCTCACAATGGGAGGGGGCAACTAATAAGTTAATAGAAATAGTGAATGCAGGTTTAAACTTTATTTATTTATTGATTCATTTCAAAAGTTTCACCAGGAAAGACATACTGTGCTGAACAGAAGCTCATTTCCAGATGCATCAGGGGGGGACAAGGGTGAAGAAAAAACAAAATATAACATAATGGCAAGTGGTACACTATACAGTGAGAAGAAGAAGGAAGCATAATAAGCAAGCAGATTATAGCTACATAAACAATTAAGCAGTTACAATTTCACACATACAATTGAATTTACAAGTTGTGGATAGCTGTTCATAGAGAGGCTAACTGATACCCAGCAAGGGACCAAACTGCCTATGCACATTACAGCCAAATGCAGAGAGGAACATAGGTGGGATATAATAATTAGGTGGAGAAGGGTTGAACAGTGAACTAGTGGTGTGGGGGAGTATAGATCAGGGTGAGGGAAAAGGAAAGAGTAGAATAGGGAGAGGGGCGTAGGGAAGGAAGAATCAGGAGCAGTTGCAGGTTGATGAGTAAAGCTTGTTGAGAAGATGGGAGAGGGAGTGAAGAGAAGTGGAAGAGTGAGTGGTTAGGGGAAGGGAGTTCCACAGTTTAGGGAGACGGTAGGAGAAAGCTGCATGACCAACTGTAGTTGACCTAGGCAAGAGAGTGAGGAGGCGATAGTTAAGAGTTTTGTAGGGAGTAGGAGGAGGAGGGGACGAGAGGAGTGAGGAAAGATAGGAGGGAAGAGAACAAAGTCACTGTTTGACCAGGAAGGAGGAGCAGCGAATAAGACATCTGACCTCAAGGGAGGGGAGAGAGAGAGGGCAAAGTAAAGGGAGCTGTGGTGGGTGCATAGGGGGCAGTCAAGAGCAAAGTGGCAGAATGAATGGATGAGTGGGTCCAGTCTGGCCAGTGTAGACTTAGGAACAGTGCTGTATACTGTCTTTGTAGCCAAAGATGGGGAGAATCATTCTCTGTAATATGGTTCTGCGAACAGGTAAGTTGATGCACCCATGATTATGATACAAAGCCCCCAGTTTTGGGTGTAAAGTTTTGTGGATTGCATCAACATGAGCTGAGAATTCCAGGTGCCAGAATAACCATACCCCCAGGTACTTGAAGGATGGGACACCATCAAGGGGGGACCCATCAAGGGTGTGAAAGGACTGGATGGTTTTAAGTCTGGAGAGTTTTTGCCTGGTTGCAAAGGTCATGAAGACTGTCCTCTTTGCATTTAGGGTCAACTGATTTGAATGGAACCAATGCTGGACATTGTCAAAGTCTAGCTGGAGTCTGGCCATCAGATCAGAGGGGGAGGATCCAGAGGCAAACAGTACCGTATCATCAGTGTACATGTGGATGGATGTTGAGGTACAGACTGTAGGGAGGTTATTTAGAAAAATGGAGAAAAGGATGGGGCCAAGCACAGAGCCTTGGGGGACTCCAGTGCTGGTAGAGAGGGGTTGGGAAGTGGCGCAGCCAATTTTAACCAATTGGGTTCTGCCCAGAAGGTATAAGTAGAACCAGTCTATGGCGTGGGAGGAGAGTCCTGCAGCAGTAAGCCTGGCAAGGAGAATGGGGTGGGTGACGATGTTAAAGACTTTGGCCAGGCTGACAAAAACAGTGGATGTGATTTGGCCCTAGTCCATCCCAGAGAATATGGAGTCAGTTAGCCTGAGGAGGGAGGTGGAATGGATTTTGCAGAAGCTAAACTGGAATGGTGTAAAGAAAGAAGATGTTCAGGAAGGGGAAGAGTTGTGAAAGGACTAGGTGTTCTTGTAGTTTGGCAATGGTGGGTAGCAGAGAGATATGCCAATAGTTTCCTTGGACAGAGGTATCTCCACCTTTAGGAAGGGGTATTATTCTAGCATACTTCCAGGCTTCTGAGACAGAAGCAAGAGAGAAGAAGAGGTTCAGAAGGGAAGAGACTGGAAGATAGATTGCAGGGGAAGAGAGATGCAAGAGTTTAGGGTCCAGTCAGTCTGGGCTTTTGCCCTTGAGGGGGTTAAGAGCCAGGAGGACCTTAAGGGCATTGGATGGGGAGATAGGGGGAAAGGCAAAAGAAGGGGTGGAAGAGGGCTTTAGAGAGGCAGTGGGGGGGAGAAAGAGGGAAGGGAGGAAGAGTGGGGAGGTGTGGAAAGGAGGGAGGAGGAGGTGCAGTTAGTGAAGAAATCATTGAATTCAGAACAGACAGAAGAGGAGTCGGAGATGGTATTATCTTTCACCTTGAGGATCAGAGAGTGGCCTGGGTTGGGGGTGAGAAGAGGACATGGATCACCTTTCAAAACTTTGAAGGGTGGTTAATGTTATTCTGGAAGGCTGCAGAGAAGTATTCTGCCATAGCATGCTTAGTTGCTCTAGTATATGCATTCCTCAAGGTCCAGTATTTGTGCACATCAGAAGGGGGAGCCTCAGGCATTGTGAGATCTCCAAGCCAGGTCCCCAGTATGAAGGCAGGCCAGGAGTTCAGCATAGACCCAGAGGAGATGGCTGCAATGTACCCTAGTTTTCCTGAAAGGAGCATGGTGATCCCAAATGGACAGGAACATGGTCTTGAAGTGTAGTAGAGCAGTGTCCATGGTACTAGCAATGGAAATAGGTGACCAGTCTGATATTGGTAGGTCTTCCAGGATGGAGGACAGGTCCAAGTATCAGAAGGAACAGAGGAGGAGGAATTTTGGTGGGGCTTTTGGTCTGTGGATTTTGCTGACACAGTAGACCATGTGGTGGTTACTGACGGCACCCAGGAGGGTTCCTGACACAGTAATGTGGTGAGGGTGGGAGGTCAAGGCCCAGTCCAATAAGGTATGATTAAGGGATTTGTGGTTTAGGTGGGCATGATCAGAGATTAGTTGAGTGAGACTTAGTGTCTTGACATTATTGCAAAATTTGGATAGGGAGAGGGAAGCCAATTTTTATTGAAATACCCAAGGATGATAAGTTCACCGGATGAGGAATGTGAAGAGATGGTGGACAGAAGTCATTGATAGATGGAGAAGGTAGGCCGGGGCAGCAATAGACACCAGTCATAAAGATAGGGGGAGAGAGAGAAAGGGAGAGAGAGAGTTTCAGTAGCAGTAGTTCATAGGCAGATGGGGAGGAGAGACAGAGGACAGGGGTGGACTGAATTGCATAGTTTAGGAAGATGACAACCCCACCGCCCTCCCAGCTTGATCCAGCTGGGTAATGGAATAACCAGGGAAGGCTGCAGCAGAGTCAGGGATCTTATGGAAAGCCAGGATTCAGATATTATTAACACATCTGGCTGTAGATTTAGCATTAGGGGTTGCAATAGGTCAATTTTGGGGAGGAGGCCGCAGACATTTATATGGACCATACTCAGACCTTTGGGGAGGCAAGTGGAGGAGGGGTGAATAGGGCCAGGGTTTGGCTGTATATCACCTGCAAGTCATAACAGAAGGAAAATCAGGAGTTTAGAGGGGATAGGAGCACATTTACATAGTAGTTGAGGGGGAGAGTAGTGGTTGGATGGAGAGGGGGCCGTGAAGGAAAGCAGGGAGTTAAGAATCGCAAGGTGGAGTGAAGGAGATGGGAGGAGGAAGCAACTGGGGGACCAAGGGGAGTGGGAGAGAGAAGGAAGGCAGGAAGGCAGGAGGAGGGAAAGGTAGGGGAGTAGGAGGGGAGATAGTGAAGGGGGAGAGGAGGACAGTAGAAGAGGGAAGAGTGGGAAAGGCAGTGGGGGGAGGGAGACAATGGAGAACAAGAAAAGAAGAAGTGCTAGGAATTGGGGCATAATTTTAGGTGCACAGAAGGGATTTGGAAATTATTGAATAGTTGTGGAAAGGGGCTGGAAGATGACTCAGAAAGCTTAGAGAACAAAAAGTAGCAAAAGAGGGAAAAGTGGGGAGACCCATGTGGATTGGAGAGCATAGGTAAAGAACAATTGGTAGGTCAGGATCAGAGAGCAGTGGGGAGAGTCCAGTAGAGGGAGAAGGCTAGGTAAAGCAATTGGTAGGATAAGGGAGATAGCAGTAGGTACGCAAGATAGACTGATAGAAACATAGCCTGGGGAGGAACCAATGTAATGTGGCACTCTGAACCAACACTATGTTTCTAGCTAGAAAGTAACCCCATAAGTCATATCTGAAGGTGGGCCCTGGCATAAATACAACGTGTAACTGACAAGTTAAAAAGGCAGTGCAAGCAGTAGAGAAGTACAGATTAGACAATTTAACTTGACACTACAGAAAATGTAATAGAGAATAGAAAACTGCTGGAAACAGTAGCCCCACAAGTAATATTTGGAGGCAAGAGGGCCCCTAGTAAAAATAGGATTTTGGACTGACTCTAAAATGGCCGTGCGAGCAGTTCTGAGCAACTATGATATTGTAACTAGCACAACAGACAATGTAGTTGGAGAAATAATAACAATTCACACAATCTGATTAGGGGTTTGGAAGTGGCTAGCCTGAGAATGCTGAGAGAGGTGTGCTGCTAATTTCAGAGTAGCAGGGATAATCAGCTAAGTGATGAGGAGTGAATTTTTTGGGGGGACAATAGGAACATTGGGTGAATGAGCTTGAGAGAACTGTGTAGTTATTGAGATAAGGTTCTTGTCAGTGAAACTAACTAGCAGGGGTAGGGTATGATTCCTTAACTGGAGGATGTGGAGTGGCTAGGAAACAAATAAAGTGTGAATGCGAGCCTGGGTGGGTGTGGTGAGGGAGGGTGGGAGGGAGGAGGCAGCATTGTCAGTGAAGCCAAGCAGGCAGCAGTGTAGAGCAATCAGCTGCAGTGTGCACGCAAAAAATCCAGGAATTACAATGTCTTACAGGTGCCGAACACCAAAAGCAGCACAGTCCTGGTACCCATAAGAGCCTGTAGGAATCAACGCTAGCAGCTTGAGGGGAGGGGTAGGGTTTGAGATGGTGCCCTCAATACCCCTTCTGATGCAGGAGCAAAGATTCAGTGGCAGACTCTGAAGATGGAAAAGAATTTAAACACAAGAGGTAAGCAGCAGGGGTCATGTAACATGACAGCCAGTCCCACCTGAGGAGAAGAAGGTACAGGAGAAAGCAGTTAGCAGACAGGGCAGGTAGGGGGAAGGGGGACAGAACAGGGAATAGCCAGTAGAGAGAAAAGAGAAGGCAAAATTATGCAGAATACTGGAGGGTGGCTAGGGTTAGCAGAGCTAAGAGGCGTTTAATAGAAAATAGCTTTTGTAATGCTAAAACAAATACATTGTGCACTGGCTCTGTAAATGTATTTATTTATTAAAGTGTTTCACCAGGAAGGACATACTGAGCAATATAGCTCATTTCCAGATGCATCTTGATGGGAGGGGGAGTGGGATACATACAGTACAACATCATGGTATAGTACAAAATAATACAGATAGACAGAGGCTAACAAGTACAATTGCAGTATACCCAGTAGATACATAATATATACGATAAAGTGGCCAAATTCCCATGATGTGTATGATATAAGTCATGCATATAGTTTTATACTGTGCTTATGGGAATGCAGTTTGGTCTGTGCCCATCTGCACTGGATCAGGAGCTCAGCAGTGCTGGGAGTCAGAAAAGCATGCTCTGAAAAGAAAACTACTACAGCAGTGATTATCTTGGAAGGGAATGCCTTTTTGTCAGAAGACTGCTTGATTCTTCACTTGTCTGTGTCTGGCAGCATCTTGTTCTTCCTCTTCTTCTTTTTATTTATTTATTTAGTTTTTGTTAACCGGGTAGGGTGCGCTAACCATAGACATGACTTTTTTCAGGCACAACCCGGGAGGTTACAAGGTAGTGAAACAATACAACATTGTTATACAACAGGGATACAAGACAGTGGTATTGTCATCAAGGTACATAACAACAGGATTCCAAGTAAGAATAAGATACGATAGAAACTAACAGGCATATATGTCAAGTGCAAGTACAATTTAAAACAAGAATCAAGGATAGCTATAACATGACAAAAACAGGTAAATGCAGCAAGTGCAAGTAATCTAAAACATAAATCAGGGATAACTAGTAAGGAGACTGAGGACAATATAGAAAGTTGAGGAATGGCTAAGTGGCTAGGGATGGAACTTGCAAAGGCGTAGGTGAAAATAGAGGGAGTGAACTGAGATAGCCTAAAAGGGACCTAACTTATAAACAGGGGATTGGTCATAGTCCATTAGCATGGGTCTGAAAAGAGGGTATTACCGAGGGGAGGCAGGGAATGAGATATAGGGTACGTGTGGGAAGGGAGGGACTAGTGGGAATAAGTGAGTTGGCTGGGAGTGATTTGGAAATTATCGAATAGTAGTGGAAAGGGGCTGGTAGCCTGGTTTTAGGGTAGGAACAAGCAGGTGAGGAAACTAGAAGTAGAGTTTAAGGCAGAGGAAAGAGAGGCTAAAGATAGGATAGAGGGAGAGCAAGCAGTGAGGAAGGTGGCAGGGAGGCATGACACCGGATGGATGTGTCTGGACTATGGTGGATTAAAGTATGCACATTAATTCAAGGAGTTAAGGTGGCTGCGCAGTGCTATTTTAAAGGCTGCATGAGCGGGAGCTTGGCAAATAGCTAGAGGGAGGGTGTTCCAAAGCTGGGGGCGCATGATGGGCAAATGCACTAGCACCTTTGGATGTGTTGCACTTTGGGACTTGCACGAGGGATTTTTCAGCCAAGCGCAGGCAGTTGGTAGATGTAAGCAGAATTAGCAAGTCAGCTAAAGTGTTAGGATTCTGAGACCTTACAATGGTATCGACAAGGGAGCTAAGAGGATATTATCTGGCGGAGAATGGTGATAGCCAATTCAGATCAGTGTAGAGGTGGCAGTGGTGTATAAATTGGCTCAAGGCGGAGGCGTAGCAAGAGGTATTATTGTATGTGATGTCCCAGTGGTGGAGGGTAGACTTAGGTATGGCAGGATATGTCATGACTCCATAGGTCAGGGTGAACAGGAGTATGCTACATGAGCAATGGCCAGCCTAGCCACTTGAGTAAGTACATGGCTTTTCCGGTAGGCCATACCAAGTTTGGAATTGACAGATTTGCATGTGTTCTATATGTGCTGATCGAAATTAAGGGATTGGTCCAGTGTTACCCCAAGGTACCTAAAGGATGTCATCATGCTAATAGGCAAGCCATTTGAGCAGGAAATTCTAAAATTGGCCTGACAGGACTTAAGTTTTGAATTTGTCCTAAATAACATGCCTTGTGTTTTGGTTTCATTCAGGACAAGCTTATGATTTAGGAGCCAAGTTTGAATACTTTGAAAGTCAGTGGAGAGTTGCAGGTTAATTTTGGATACGATTTTGGAATTAGCATAGAGGACTATATCATCAGCATAGAGGAGGGAGGAGATGGAGGTAAGATTAGTGGTGATGTTATTTATAAATATTGAAAATAGGAGTGGTCCCAGAATGAAGCCTTGGGATACCCCAGTGCTTACTGAGAAGTGTGAATTGAACTTAATGACTTGTATTCTGTTTGATACGTAACTGCTGAACAAAATTACAACATTGGGTGCAAATCCCATGGTTTGCAAGGTGTCAAGGAGAATGCTGTGGTTTACCAGATCAAAGGCCTTTGTCATATCTATAAACACAACTCCGGTGAGAAGACCCAAGTCTATGGCAGAAAGAGTGTCCACAGTGAACCTAAGCAGGGCAGTGGAGGTGCAGTGGGCGTTGTGGAATTCATGCTAGGCAGAAGTGAGGAGGTCATTGTTGAGGCGGAATTCAGTAGTTTGAGTGGCGACTAATTTCTCAAAAATTTTACTGAGAACTAACAAAATGGCAATAGGTCTGTAGTTTGAGGGGTCTTTGGAGTCGCCTTTTTTAAAGACAGGAGTTGCTCTGACTATTTTCCAGTTGTCAGGGACATGACTTTGACATAAGGAGAGGGTGAAAATTTTAGCTAGTGGAGCAGCTATGAGTGGGGTAGCAATCTTCAGGAGCCTTGGTTCAACATTATCAAAGCTGGTGGCTGTGCCGTCAGAGATGGAGCTAAGAAGTTTTAAAACCTCCAAACGAGTGATGGCCTTGAAGTGGAATGATGGGACAGCGGTATCATAGCTGGAAGAAGCAGAAGATCTGATGTGTTGCAACACCTGGAAGGAGGAAGTGTATTTGGTTAGGTAGGAGAATTGGTTGTTGAAAAAGTTATCAATGGTCTGTGGGTTGTTGCAGTGAGTTCCATTTAGGACCATATTGTTGGGGTCGAGGAGTGGTTAGAGCACATAACAGTTTTTATGTGAAACCAGAATTTTTTGGGGTCTCCTGAGGCATTGACTAACAGATTTCTACAGTAGGAGCTTTTAGCACATCTTATAGCCTTTTTGCAAGCACTCTGTTGCCGTCTGCAGACATGGTAGTCAGTTTGAAGACCGGAAGATTTAAAACAACTCCAGCTTTTGTTCCTCTCCTTTATCTTGATAAGTAGGTCCTTTTTTAACCACCTTGTTTGTTTGCCTTTGACTCGACACGTTATAAGTGGGGAGTGTTGATCCTGAAGTTCCATAAATTCTACAAGGAAAAAGTCAAGAGCAGCCTGCAAGGGTTCTTTGTATAGAGCGGTCCAGTCTGCATTAGATAAGTCACACAGAAAGTTTTGTTGATCAAATTTGGCATAATTGTGAAATGTGCTAAAGCAAGTTTTTGGTGGAGGGGCAGTGCCTGGATAGGTGAGTGGTCTGTAATGGCGTCAGTGAGTGTACCAGCAGTCGAGATGTGTTCAGTGCGATTTGCTACTACCCAGTCTATAAGAGTGCTAGAGCTGGATTGAGGAGCAACCCTGGTGGGTTTAGAGATTACCTGATGCAAGTTGTGGCTCTGAATCTTTGAGAGAGATGAGGTTTAGCATTTCCCCAGCCAGTTTATTTTAATGTCCCCAAGAATAAGTACTTCATTTTTGCCAGATATTATAAAAGTTTGGTTCAGGAGTTTGTCTAGGCCAATTAGGCCAGTGTCCGGAGGGTTATAAGCACAAACTACATGTACATTATTTCCCCTGAGGGTAAGGAGTGCAAGTAGGGATTCACAGCTGGGCAGGGAAGTTGTGTTAATGGCAGTGAGGCGTAGGTGATTTTTAAATTTATGGCTACCCCGCCGTCCTCTTTTTGTAGATGGTCTATCCCTCCTGAGGAGGCCATAGGAGGTTAGGGTACAAAATGAGTCTGAAGTAGAGGGTTTGAGCCAGGTTTCCAACAGACAGAGTATGTCCAGTTTGCATAGGGTCACCCACGCATCAAGTTCAGTGAAACTGTGTTCTAGGCTTCTAATATTATGATGTGCGATAAGAAGGCCTTTCATGTTTCTTATCAATGTGTCTGTGTGAGACAGGTGATTTGTATCACCCGGATTTGTTTCAATATCACCAGAGAGTAGGAGGGCCAATAGCAGGATACACCATAGTTTCCAGTGGATAAATGGGGAGAGGGTGAGTTTAGGAAGGAGGCATTTTTTTGGATCATACAGCGCTAGGTAGATAAAGTCTTTGTTAATTAGGAAGGGGGTAAAGTCGTGCGATGTAGAGGAGAGTAAGAGTATGTTAAAGGAGTAGGTCATCTGAGGGCGGCGAATAAGAACAGCCCATGGTGCTAGTGGTAGAGATACATTAATAGCAGAGAAGAGGATCATTAGAAAGAGTTGCATCAACAATGCTAGAGATGTTAGACAACTCATGGTTAAAGAAAGTCACTGCAACAGTAGTGAAATGACTTGAATATTATTGTAGGGCTTATGATTGCTACTTGTCTTGTGGGCGTGTCCGGGAACCTGATTCTAGTTTGCTGGTTTTCAGATGTTAAGGTCCGGAATGATAGTAGCCCCTAGAGGCTGGATCCTATAACGGACCAATGGAGAAATGGAACTTAGTCACCTGATCCTACTGTGCCTATCTATATAAAGAAATGTCCACCCTGCGTGGGTGAGATGAGAGGTGGGTGGGGAGCCAGCGCACAGCACCAGCAGGAACAAGAACCGGACCCTTGGAGCGGTTCAAGGTTATGGGTCTACAACATTTCACTCCTGTCATTTTACTCCCATCATTTTCACTCCCATCATTTCACTCCCAGTCAGTTTCACTCCCATGCTAATTCACTCCTGGTCATTTGACTCCCACTAATTGGCAATCAGTAGAGTATGAAGCTGTTGTAGCTGTACCCGGCATTCATTGCTGATACTTTTTCACTGCTGTGTGCTGCTGTGTGCTTTACTTGCTGTCTGCTGTCTCTGTGCTTCATTTCATCCACTATGGCCTGCCATTTCATTCAGTCTGTTCATAATCGAAGAAAACTTGTGGATGAGGGTAACTACATTTATATACTGCATAAGAGAAGTCATGAGGGAAAAGCCTCCCCCCACAAAACACAGTAGTTAGAGAGGTAAACACCAAGGTAGAGAAGTTAATGGGGAGCAGGACAGAGGTAAATGCAGAAAAGGACAGGGATGGGGCTAAAAGGGGTAAGGCCATCGACAAATGGAGGGTGATGAGTACCAATGCCCATAGTCTGTGTAACAAGCTCCCTGAACTAGTAGCCTTGACAGAAGAGGGACATCTGGATATCGTGGCAATCACAGAAATATGGTACACTGAGAACCATGACTGAGATGTCAACATACCAGAATACACAATGTACAGAAGGGACAAGGAGGGTAAAAGAGGAGGAGGAGGAGGAGTAGTTCTCTATGTAAGGGAAGGGATCAAAGCAACAGAACTAAAGGATAAACAGGGAGTAGAGGAGGCACTGTGGGTTACCCTGGAAACAGGATATGGCACCACAATTCGCACAGGGGTGGTATACAGACCCCCATCTCAGGGGGAGGCAGTGGACAAGGAAATGATAGAAGGCATCCTTAGAATGGCGGAAAAAGGGGAATTATTGTTGATGGGGGACCGAAACATGCCAAACGTTAGCTGGAGCACCCTGGCTGCAGCCACATCAAAAAGCAGGTTTATTCTTGATGCCCTGCAGGGGCCATGCCTCAGACAGCTAGTGGTGGAGCCCAAAAGGGAAGGAGCAATCTTAGACCTGGTACTGTCAAATGGGGATGGAGAAAGGATCTCAGATCTAGAAGTGGGCAACCATCTAGGAACAAGTGACCACAAAACAGTGTGGTTCACAATAAACACAGCCATAGAGTCGAGCCATACAAAAGCAAGCGTGTTGGATTTTAGGAGAGCTGACTTTGGGAAAATGAGAGAGTGCCTCAGAAAAGTGCTAGCAAACTGGCAAGAAGGAGGGGTGGAGAAACAATGGGGAAAAATCAAAACAGCCATCACAGAGGCAACAAGCCTTTGTGTGAAGCAAATCAGCAAAGCAAAATGAGGGAAAAAACACTATGATTCTCAAAAGAGGTAGCGGGGAAGGTTAAGGAGAAAAAGGTAGCATTCAGGAAGTATAAAGAAAGACAGAAGGAGCAGGACAGAGAACTGTACCAGTTAAAGCAGGAGGAAGTGGGGAAGGCAGTCAGAATAGCAAAAGCCCAAACTGAGGAAAAGATAGCCAACTCAGTTAAGAAGGGGGATAAAACCTTTTATAGGTACATTAGGGAGCGAAGAAAGGTGAAGGAAGGGATAGTGAGGCTTACTAAAGAGAAAGGAGGGTGGGCAGAGGATGACAGAGAAAAAGCAGGGATACTGAATGAATACTTTTGTTCAGTATTCACAAAAGAAGAGGAGGGGGAGGTATCTAAATCAAAGGATAGAAGCACTCTGGATATGGAGGCCGATACCAGTCCATTCACAGAAGAAAAGGTCCGGGAAGAACTCTTAAAAATGAAGGTGGACAAAGCAATGGGGCCTGACGGGATTCACCCAAGAATTCTAAAAGAACTAAGGATAGAATTAGTGACACCAATGACCTCCCTTTTTAACAAATCATGGGAGGATGGTGTAGTACCGAAGGACTGGAGGAGGGCAGACGTGATTCCCCTTCACAAAAGTGGGAGCAAGACAGAGGCAGGAAACTACAGACCTGTTAGTTTGACCTCAGTGGTAGGGAAAATGATGGAATCATTTCTAAAGGAAAGAATTGTTGAATTCCTAGAGGCCAGTAGGGCACAGGACCCAATGCAGCATGGATTCACAGCAGGAAGGTCATGTCAGACAAATCTAATAGATTTCTTTGACTGAGTGACCAATGTGGTAGACCTGGGAGGGGCAGTGGACATGGCCTACCTAGACATTAGCAAGGCATTTGACACAGTTCCACACTAAAGATTAATATACAAGTTAGCCAGCCTTGGAGTGGGTCCCAAAGTGGTAGCCTGGGTTAAAAATTGGCTGGACAACAGGATACAGAGGGTAATAGTAAATGGAGCTTACTCTGAAGAAAGGGGGGTTACTAGTGGGGAACCGCAGGGTTCAGTACTGGGACCGGTCCTCTTTAAGGTCTTTATAAGTGACATTGCAGAGGGACTGGAAGGAAAAGTATGTCTCTTTGCAGATGACACAAAGATCTGCAATAGGTTTGATACAGAAGGTGGGGTGGAGAGGATGCAAAGGGACTTGGCAAGGTTGGAGGAATGCTCAAATATATGGCAGCTTAGATTCAATGTAAATAAATGCAAAGTAATGCACCTGGGAAACAAAAATCTAGGGGAAGAGCACACAATAAGGGGTAAGATAATAACAACTACAGAAATAGAAAGGGACCTGGGGGTAGTCATATCAGATGATCTTAAGGTGGGCAAGAAATGTGAGAAGGCAGTAAGAAAAGCTGGTGGGATACTGGGATGCATAGGGAGAGGCATCACTAGTAGAAAACAGGAAGTTGTTATCCCTTTGTACAGACAGTTGGTGAGACCCAATCTGGAGTTCTGTGTCCATCTCTGCAAGGACATAGACAGGATGGAGGCTGTCCAGAGGAGGGCAACTAAAATGGTGCAGGGTCTGCACCAGAAGACATACGAAGAGAGATTAAAGAAGCTTAACATGTATACACTTGAAGAGAGGAGGGAGAAGGGGGACATGATAGAAACTTTAAAGTACATCAAGGGAATCAACAGAGTCCAAGATGGTAGGTAGCATCTTTCAGAAAAAGAGATGTGCAAGAACAAGGGGGCACAATTTGAAGATAGAAGGGGGGCAGCTCAAAGGAAATGTGAGGAAGTATTTTTTCACGGAGAGTGTTGTGGATACATGGAACAGCCTTCCTGAGGAGGTAGTGGACTCAAAAACAGAGGAGGAATTCAAGAATACATGAGACAGACATAAGGCAATTCTAGTGGGGGGTAGGAGGAAGTAGGCTGTTGGTTAACTAGGATCTGCAGCCTATGCATTAGGTAGGGAAGTGGGCGGACTAGGTGGGTCAAGCAGTCCTTATCTGCCATCAAATTCTATGTTTCTATGTTTCTGTGTTTCTATGTAATGTGAATGAGCTGTTAGAAAGCCAAAGGGCTGTAACGCCCATGTGCACACCAAAAACGAAGAGGACCCCGCCATTATTCATAGAGTCTCTGAGCATGCACATGCCCAAGACTCAAGTGCTGTTGAAAAGGCAGAGGCTTTAAATGAGGAAAAACAGAGAGCATCCTCATCTCAGGACACAACAGCTCAAATATTGATTCACGTTAAAGACAAAGTTTCATTAGCCACACAGGGGAAACTAATTGATAGAAATATCAAACAAACCATACAGCGTGTTATGGTGCACGGTGCCCCTTCAAATCCAAAGGATCTTAACGAGCTAGTGATACTAACATACTAACATGCCAGCAGAATAGGCCTAATGGTTTCTCGAGTCTGCTTAATTTTCAGCACCTGCACTGAGGGCCGATTTTGGTGTCCCCCCTCCCCCTTCTGTTATACTGTCCCAGTTCCAGATGTTCCACCTGTATTGGGCCTGGTGAGATTTACCCTCCCCCTGTACCTGTCTCATCCCCTCTTAAACCCATCTACAGTCTCCACCTCTGCCAGCTCCCTGGGCAGTGCATTCCATTGCTCCACCACTCTTTCAGTGAAATAACATCTCCTCCTCTCCCCTCTGAGCCTGCCCCCTTCCAGCTTACACCCATGACCTCTTGTTGCCCCACCCTCCTTCCTTTGGAGCACCCTGACTGGGCCTCCTTTATTGATCCCTTTCATGAACTTAAAGGCCTCTAGCATGTCCCCCCTGTCCCTTCTCTCCTCCAGGGTGTGCGTGTCAAGCTCTTTGAGCCTCTCCTCATAGGTCCTATCCCCCAGGTCCCAGATCATTTTGGTTGCCCTCCTTTGGACCCTCTCTAGGAGTGTAATGTCCCTCTTTAAATGTGGTCTCCAAAACTGTACACAATACTCGAGGTGTGGTCTAACCAAGCAGTTGTACACTGGAAGGATCACTTCCGCCTTTCTGGAGGTAATCCCCCTGGTGATGCATCCCAGTATCCTATTTGCCCTTGCCGCTGCCCTCCTACAGGTCTCTGAGTTATTCATTTTGACATCTACCACTACCCCCAGGTCCCTCTCACCCTCCTTGACTTGAATCATGTCTCCTTCCAGGGTATACCCCATGCCTGGATTTCTGATTCCCAGCTGCAGAACCTTGCACTTCACCGCATTGAATTTTAGTTTCCATTTTCCCAACCACCTTTCCAGAGCCTTCAGGTCCTCCTGTAAGGCCACCCTCCCCTCCTCCCCATCCACCACTGCACCTAGCTTTGAGTCATCTGCAAAGAGACTCATCTCACTCCCGATCCCCTTCCTGATGTCTGAGACATAGGTGTTGAACAGGAGTGGCCCCAGCACTGACCCTGGGGAATCCCATTAGTAACCACCTTGGGATGAGGCTAGCCTCCAACCCACCACCTTCTGAGTGCTCAGAAGCCAATTTCTATCCATCTTAACAACTGTCTCTACCCCATTTTCTTCAGCTTAGCTAACAGGCCACTGTGGGTATGGAGATAAGCGTCTTGCTTAAAGTCCAGAAAGGGGCGTCCACTGGCCTACTCTGGTCCAGGGCCCTCGTCACCCAGTCATATAACTCAACAAGGTTTGTCTGGCATGATCTTCCCATGGAAAAGCCATGCTGCCTATCGTCCAAGTACCCAGTTTGCTCCAGTAACCCACTAGCCTTTCCTTAACAATACCCTCCATCACCTTGCTGACCACCGATGTCAGGCTAACAGGCCAGTAATTTCTCACCTCCTCTTTTGATCCCCCTTGTGGATCAGCATGACATGGGCCACCCTCCAGTCTTGGGGCACCCACCCAGTCCTCAGAGAGATGTTGAAAAGCTCCACTAGAGGGACTGCCAGGACATCCGCCAGTTACCTCAGCACCCTGGGATGTATCTCATCTGGCCCAGGTGCTTTCTTCATCTGAAGGGACATGAGGGCTTCCCTTACTCTCTCTCTCTACCGGGATTTCAGCCTCCACATCCTCCCCCTTTTCACCCTGCATTGCTGGGCCCTCACCTGTCTGTAGTGGCCACTTCCTTTTCCCAGATCCATCAGGGCCCCTGGTCTCTACCGGTCCCACCCCTTCCTCCAGTTTGCCCCTGCTCCCCTTGCAAGACATAGCCCCTCCATCCCCCCCAGTAAAAACTGAGGCAAAGTACTCATTTAGGACTTCTACCTGTTCCCCCACCTTCTGTGCCCAACCATCCCCTATCCTTATCTTGCTGATCTGCCCCCTTACTTTCCTTTTTTTCCCCTTTGTACCTAAAGAACCCCTTGTCCCCCCTCCAGATTCCACCGGCCATGGACTGAATCTTTTTTGCCTTAGCTGCTCTCACCACCCTGGTGACTCTCTTGGCTGTCAGCTCATATTCCTCCTGATCCCTTTCACTTCTTGAGCACTTGAAGTGCCTATAGGCCACCTTCTTTTCCCTCAATCGGGATTTAGGAAAAGACATAGTACTGAGACTGCTCTTGTCCGGGTTCTAAATGATCTCCTGATAGTGAGAGATCGAAAGGCTCATACTATTCTAGTCCTTCTTGATCTCTCTGCAGCAGTTGACACTGTGGACCATGGTGTGCTTCTGGAATGCCTGCGGTCTTATTGTGGACTGTCTGGTACAGTTCTGCAATGGTTTCAATCTTTTCTCACAGGGCAGAGACAGAGGGTTATCACTGGAATTTATTCCTCTGATGCTGTCTCTTTGCCTTGTGGGGTTCCTCGAGGTTCCATTTTGGCACCCATGTTGTTCAGCTGTCTATATGCTGCCATTGGAGACATTATTGGGCAATGGCTTGGGTTTTCACTGCTACATAGGTGATACCCAGCTATATTTGTCCTTTAGTCCGGGACAAGAAGATGCAGTCCTATACTTAACAACTGGTTCTATCCGAGATCAATGATTGGATGACTGCCAGCTGGCTAAGGTTAAACCGGATAAGACTGAGGTGTTGGGTGGACCCAGGTCACCCGCGGGGCGGGTTGTGGGCTGGTCTCCCCATCGAGAGTATGGATCGATGGTGCCCAGCTCTCGACCTCAGACCGGTCGTAACCTGGGCGTTATTATTGGCGACAGTCTGACCCTGAAATTTCAGGTGTCTTCTGCTGTCAAATCTTCCTTTTACCATCTGAGGAATATTGCTGGTGAAACACCTTGTTCCTCCGGCCGACCTTCCGGCGTTGGTCCATGCCTTTGTTACCTCTGCGCCTTGATTACTGCAATGCCCTGTACCCTGGGCTGCGAGGGTGATACTCTCCTCCTTGCAGCTAGTGCAGAATGCAGCAGCCAGGCTTTGACTGGGACATCTATGAGGGAGTCACATTACGCCAGTGCTGCGCGAACTGCACTGGCTGCCGGTTCAGTAGGCGGATCACCTTTAAAGTCAGGTTACTGACCTATAAGGCCCTACATGAACAGGGCCAGCGGTATCATCAAGATCTGCTTGTTCCCTACTGTCCTCTCGCTCACTCCCACTCCACGCGGTGAGGATTGCTAGAGGTTCCCAGGGTTCGTTTAAAAACATACCAGAACACGGGCATTTTCTTATGCTGCCCTACCCTGTGAGATTCTCTACCCTGGGCTTGATACGGTTGCCTGACCGTTGAGAGCTTTAAGTCAGAATTAAAACTTATTTATTTCAAATGGCATATGGGGAGTGATTTACTGTATTTCATTGTAATTATATTGTTATTGTTGCTGTTGTGTCATATGTATGTATTTTGTATGTATTTTAATTGTTTTATCTGTACAGCGCTTTGATATTGAAAAGTGCTTAAAAATAAATTTTTACTTTACTTTACTTACTCACCACTGCCTGTACCTCCTGGGTCCACCAGCAGGGTTTTCTGGCCTTAACGAACTTATGCTTTTCCCTTGTGCAGGATCTGATAACCTCCTGTATTCCCTCCTAATGATCCCCCACCTGCTTTCAGCATCAGTATCCGGCCTTACCCTGTTCAGACGATCTTTAAGGATCCTTTCCATCTCCCTGAAGCCTGCACCCATAAAGTCAGTTACTACAGTCCTTGTTCGGCTCCCCCCCCAGGTCCAGGAAGAACCAGACTGTGGCGTGATCACTCCCCACCAATGGGTCCCTCACCTATAGGCCCCTAATTTGATCACTGTCTGCCAGGACCACGTCCAGTGTCGGGATATCCCTACTTGGCTCACCCACCTGTTGTGTCAGAAACACATCCTGGAAGATATCCAGCAGCCTCTGCTCTCTGGCCACTGGTGATGCCATAGTCCCCAAGTCTGTTCCTGGCATGTTGAGGTCCCCCATTACCACTACCCTTCCCTTTCCCAATCTACAGTGTCCCTCGAGATTTTCCACCAAACTTTCTTCCAGGACCTCCGCCAGTGATCTGTATACCACTCTGACCTTTACTCTCTTAACTCCCTGCATCAGCAAGGTGACCCAAATAGCCTCCACATTCCCCTCTGCCTCCTCTACCCCTCCAATACCCATGCCATTTCTGACTAACAGTGCTAGACCACCCCCCTTCCCTCCTCCCTATCTTTTCTGAACATAGTGTAGCCCTCCAGATTTAGGTCCCACTCATGCCCTTGAGTGGCCCAGGTCTCAGCGACTGCTGCCACATCTACCTCCCCCTCAACTAGCATTGCCTGGAGCTCAGGCATTTTATTTCCTAAGCTCCTGGCATTTATCAGGACCACTCTCCACCTCTTTTCCCTCCTCTCCTTTCTCCCCCTTGAGCTCCCATTTCTCAGCTCCTACACCCTACCTGGTGACCCATTTCCGTATCTCTTTAGCCCCCTAGAGGAGTGGAGACCATGTCCCTCATTTATCGTACCTGCTGGCATTGCTCCTTTTTTGATCCCTCCCCCCTTCACAAGTTTAAACCCCACCTTTCGCTGATGAACCCAGCTAGTTTGAGCTTAAGTATTTCCTTCCCCTCCAAATTAAGGTGGAGCCTGTCCTTAGTGTACAGCCCCTTATCCTCCCAGGTCTCCACCCAGTCCCCCACCAGGCCATACCCCAATTCCCCACACCACTCCCTAAACCACTGATTTATCTCCCTAATTTTCATCATGTTTTCTCCACTAGCCCTTGGCACCAGCAGTATTTCCAAAAAGGAGATCTTACAGCCTATGGAAAGCATACCTTGGCCAACTCCTGGAACCTTGCCTGAATTTATAGTTCACTATTACCATTTATGTCATTTGTCCCCAAGTGCACTAGAATGTCTGGGGTCCCCCCGCATTCCCTTGCCAGTGAATACAACTCATGCTTGGCTTTGTGCACCATCAGGCCTGGGTGGCATTTGGTTCTGATCAGACAAGTTTTACCCTCCTCCTGCCCCTCCTACTGGATGCCTCTGATCATGGAGTCCCCCAATAGCAGTACTCTAACCTCCCCATTTACCCCTCTGGTTCCCCCTCCTTCCATGCCCCGTCTCATCCCTTTGTCTGGATTCTCCCTTCAACTGGCTCCTCACACCTCCCACAATCTGTGTGTCGAAGGTAGCCCCTTCACTATTTATTTATTTATTAAATTTTGGTGACTGGGTAAGTCTACTGAGCCCCAGAGGTCCCTTTTTCGCGGGTGACCCTTGAATTACATAACACGAAAGACAAATACAGCGTCAGTTCAGGTTACAGGAATCACAACAGTTATGGTGGCAGAACAGAGGCATAGCAGTACAAGTGGAATAAATAGGTAGCTCAGCAGTGATAACATTGTATGAATATTAGCAGTTTGACATGTAGTTTAAACAGTGGTGGAGAATAGGACCTGGTTAGTCATTTATCTCTGGTTTCCTATCAGGAGCCGGTACAATGGCAGGAACTGGACACTGATAGGTGGGCCTTAAGCCTAGTGTGGAAGTTTTTGATAGTGGGGGCTTCCTGCACCCCAGGAGGGAGCTGGTTCCACAGAGTGGGAGAGGTGAGGGTAAATGACATACTTCCCGCCTTAGTTCTAACCCTGGGGACGTCAAGGAGAGTTCGGCCAGTTGTGCGGAGGTGTCGGTGGTTGGCCTTTAGAGCAATGAGGCCAGAGAGGCTGGGGGGGTCAGGCCAACTAACTTGTAGGCTAGACAGAGCAGGGGGTATTGGAGGTGCGCATCCAGTGAGGGCCAGTTTAGGAAGGATAGGGAGCCACAGTGGTGATCCCTAGGGTTGGCCTGGGAGGCGAAGCAAACCACCTTGTTGTAAAGTACATGATGTCTGTTCCTCTCTAGCTTTCCCAACCTTTGCATGACTGGGGCAGCATATATGAGTGTAAGGAGGAAGATGTTGGTGGCGATTGAGATTCTGGCTTTGGGTACGAGCTGGTCTTTCAGACGGTAGAGGATGTCCAGTTTTCTGTGTAAGGTTTTGGTGACTGAGTCCACATGGTTCTTCAGGGTGAAGCCCTGGTCCAGGGTTAGGCTGAGGTATTTCAGAGAGGGCACTACTGCTGGGCTGTTCCCAGATGCAGTAGTGAGGTATAGGTGCTGTGTTCTGTCCTGACCAAGGGATCTAGGGTCAAACAGCATTGTCTTAGTTTTGGACATGTTGAGGACCATTCTGTTCTCAGTGAACCAGTGTACCAGTGACTGGAGGTCATCTTGGAGTAAGGGGCTAAGGCCTCCCAGATTGGCAGTGGACCGGTAGATGACTGTGTCATCTGCGTACTGAACAGTGGAGTTCCCGCTGCAGTGGTCCAATAGTTCATTAGTGAACAGGGAGAAGACGACTGGGCCGAGTATCGACCCTTGAGGTATCCCCTCTTTTAGTGGAAATGGCCCAGATATGGTGTCCTTCCACTTTGCCCTCTGTGTGCGGCCGGTCAAGTAACTCTCGAACCACTTTAGAGTGTGGCAGTCTAGGTCTGTGTTGCTCAGCTTAGTGAGTAGGAGATTGTGGTGGACCAGGTCGGAGGCCTTGGAAAGGTCTATGAAGACCGCACCAGTAGGGGTGCCCTTGTCCAGGCCTTGGAGTATGTCTGTTGCAAATTTGGTCAGTGCTGTGTCTGTCCTATGCTTGGTTCTGAAGTCATGCTGGGAGGGTGACAGGATTTTATGGGCCTCCAAGTAGTCGCAGAGTTGTCCATAGATCAGCTTTTCCTGGATTTTTGACAGGATGCAGAGTAGGGAGATTGGTCTGTAGTTGCCAATAGACTCCCAGTGGCCACCCTTGTGGATCAGGACCATGTGGGCCTGTTTCCACTGTGTGGGGATGGTGCCCTCCTTCACTGAGTGGTTGATAAGCCAGGATAGGGGTCTGGCCAGGGCCGGGGCCCCATCTTTCAGCAGCTTGGGGTGAATCCCGTCGGTTCCTCATGAACTAGAGGTTTTTAGAGTTTTAAGTTGTGATAGAACCTCTTTAGGCTTGACTAGCCGTAGATGAAAGGATGGGCGGTTGAGATCAGGGGGAACTCTTGTGCTAGGGTCTGTGGTGAGGGGGGGTAAGGCAGCCTTGTACGGGCCTAGGTTAGTGAAGTGGTGGTATAGGGAGGTGGCAATCAAAGGGTCCTCATGAATTAGTTGTATGTTGACCTCAATGGGGCCAGGTTCAGACTTGCCATACTCCTTGTTCCCCAATCTTCCTTTTTCTTCTCCCCTCCTACCCCTCTTCCCCATCCTGTCTGGGTCCCCCTCTATTGCGCCCTTGCCTCTTGCTCCCTTCACCCTTTCTATCAGTCCCAGCCTCACCAGCATCATCATCATCATCCTCCTCCCCCCACACACACCTTCTTTTACCAATGGGTGTAGAGGGTTAAAACAATTTGTGAACCTTAGCCCATCCCCCAATGCCTCACGTCCCTCCTGCCCCTCTTGGTTTCCTTTGGACACCCCCAGACTCTTGTCTACTGCTGTGGAAATTTCCACCTTTTGGGCCCCACCTGCCAGGGTTCCCTAGAGCCCCCTGTGTACCCCCATCCCTCCTCTCCTAGTGTGAACACCTCTCTTCATCTTCCCCCAGCTTGGGAGGCCCCAGCACCTATTGCTTCCATGTAGGTGACTGCTTGCCTCCTACCTCTCCAATCCTCCCCCAGCACCCCAGCTGCCTTCAGATCCCCTCTACCTCCTCCCCCTCAACCTGAGCCAGCTGGTAGCACACTGGGCATCCCCCAAACTTCCAAGCCCAGTCCAGTATCATGGCCACACCACACCCTGTGCACCCAACCACCTGCCCAAAGATACCTGCTCTAGTGATATGCGGTCCCTTCCCCATCATCACAGCAGTCTTTTCTAGGCTAAATTACCAACTCAGTGGCTCAACAGTTTCTCAAGCTACCAACACCTATACCTAGGTGACCCCCACATACAGCATGCAGACATTTACATTTCCAATGCTTGAGTGGCTGAGCTTTTCCCCACCTGACTATTAGCCTTAAGAGTTAGCTTATAGGGGAAGTTTACAACTCCCTAAGCTCCTCCCTTCCAGCCTTTAAACCCAACCCCCAGTGGCTCTTCTGTATTTAAGAAAAGCTAATACAAGGGGTGGGTGGGAGAGCTTCCCCAGAAAGATTTTAAGGAGTTAGGCCAAATTTAAAACACAACAGCAAAACTTATAAAACCTTATGACAAAGATAAGTTAGCTCCTAGAACCTTACCACATCTTCAAACTTCCACTGCTACCTCTGCCCACAGCATGAAGATTTAAGAAATATCTAATCCTAGCCCAGCCTCTAACAGAAAGTTTACCTGATATATTCCAGTTGAAGGCCCTCCACAATATCCAACTATCACACTAATCAACAATTCATTGTGGATACTGCACTCCTATTTGAGACCTACCTATGCTTTTTCCCTGCCCCGTGGCTGCATTATTGGATAGAACTACATGAGCTGCACCTGAAGCCTCTTCCTCAAATTGCAGGGCAGGTGCCCCCCTCCAAGTGAGGTGTGCTCTGGGGAGGGAGGGAGGGGTGG
Source organism: Neoceratodus forsteri (assembly GCA_016271365.2). NCBI lineage: Eukaryota > Metazoa > Chordata > Ceratodontiformes > Ceratodontidae > Neoceratodus > Neoceratodus forsteri. The sequence goes on from CM028133.1 coordinate 816,933,930, forward strand.
GGAAGGGTGGGATTAAGGCCCACACCCAACTCTCATGAGAGTGTATCAGCCCTGTGTCTGCCCCTCACTGCACCTCCAAGCACTGCAACCTCCTCCGGAGGAAGGTCCCACACAAACACTGTATTAAACAAGCCAGCACTCCTGCCCTAAAGCCTACAGACTGATAAGAATTTAAAACTTATCCAGCAACTAAAATCCTTTCCCCAACTGCTCAGCAAGAGCAGGTTCACACAACCTCTACCAGACCCCAACTGTTTCTGCAGTACTGCTATGTAAGAAGCTCTGGTATTTAAGCCCCAATGAGCTGTAAATTGATCCTGGCTGAGAAGGACAGAAACTTCCAGAAAGCTGCTCACAATACCTGTAGAAAAGATAAATGAATATCCAGCTTCCACTATGGATCCCCTACACCACACAACACTTATTAAACAAATCAGAACTTCTGCCCTAAAGTCCACAGACTGATAAGAATTGAAAGCTTATCCAGCAACTAAAATCCTTTCCCCAACTGCTCAGCAAAAGCAGGTTCACACAATCTCTGCCAGACCCCAACTTTTCCTGACTCATTAAAATGTACAGTGTCGATGGAGGAGAAACAGAAATGAGTTTTCTTCTGTTTCACAGTGGACCTGGCCGGAGCATATTTTAATCTTTGGCACTCAAAAGAACGTAACTTTTCTTGAATGGGCAAAGAATTGGTATGCTGACTGACAGTACATTTAGTGTAAACCCCCACCACCACCACCATTCGAACAGATGTATGTGATACACGATGAACGATTTGAAAATGTACAACCAGCAGTTTATGCATTGCTACCAGGGAAAAGTAGAATTACTGTATATATGAAAGAATGCTAACAGCACTTAAAACTCTAAATCCCAATCTGTCACCTGAGGTTGTTATGACAGATTTTGAACAGGCCACTATCAATGCCTTTTTCCACGAGCTGGGCAAGCAGGCTGCTTCTTCCATTTTAGTCAATGCATGTACCATAAAATTCAGAGTGAGGGATTAGTGGTAAAATACTTCTGAGACCCAGCATTTGCCCTCAAGTGCAAATACCTTCCTGCTCTTGCCTTTTGTCCACCAGAGGAGGTAATTACCAGATTTGAAGAAATCACTGATGAGGCACTTGGAATCTTCCCACCTGAACTGGAGCCATTGATTGACTACTTCAAGGATGTATGGATTGGGAGAAGAAATAGGAGAGGAAATGGGTGTAGAGCACCACATTATGCCATTACATTCTGGAATCATTATGAGACAGTACTAACATGCAGAGCAAAAACTAACAATGTTGTAGAAGTCTTCCACCACGGAATGCAGAGTGTGCTCTGCATGGTGCATCCCACAATCTGGAAATTCATTGATGGATTTAAAGGGGTGCAGAGAAAAAGAGATGCTTGCATTGAGCAGTTATTTGCAGGCAGTGCTCCAGCTGGCTCAAAGAAAGTATATCGTGATAGCATGGAACGGCTACCATGTATTATTGAGAAAAGTCCAGAGAGAACAACTGAAGAGTTTGTCCATGGTGTAGCCTACACTTTTGACTACTAAGGATGGTACCAGAATGCTTTTAATCCAAAAGTACGATAGTGTTTAAATCTTTTAATGCTTTTAAAAAACAACCTCCCTTCCTCCCAAGCACCAAAGCACCTAACCACCTAAACCACATCAACCTTCACGTTTGCTTGAAGCTGAAACAGGAATGCTGTTTGATGTTTTTATTACTTTAATAATGTTGCAACTGCTTTTAAGAGAAAAAAGCTTCCCAAGGAATCACAATCACAAATCACAAAAGCACCTAAGCACCTATGTAACCTTGCACAAATTAATTGCTTTGAACTGAGATAAATCTCTAAAGCACCTAAGCACATATGAACCCCTCTGCATAAAAAAATCAAACAGCTTTTAACCAAAGCTTCCTATGGACAAAATAACAAAATAACAAAAGCACCTATGTGCCCCTTTGGAACAAATAAACCAATTACCCATTTTCAATAAAGTAAAAAAGCCTTACATGTGTGCAGAAACACAAATGTCCATGCTGGTGGTGGTGAAGCTGCATGCAGGAGCAAGTGTCGCTGCTGATACGTAAACGGAGGGGGAGAAATTTGTCTCATGTTGCAGAAAACAACGTAAGCAGGGATGCTGCTTCATGGGTCTTTGGTGATCCAGAGCTGCTGCTCCCTAATGAAGGTAAACTGCTGCTGCATTATTACATTAAACTGGTGCTGGAGGGAGGGAGTCTCCATGACTGCTGGAGGGCGGGCGCGTAATGATGGGCTGAGCATTATTAAAATGGGCCTAGCGTTGTGCTGCTGAATGTCTGTAATGCTGAGGGAGGCAGGGAGTTTTATGCTGAATTTAACTGAGGGAGGAAGCGTAATGATGAGCTGTGCTGTTGCATTATTAAATTGGGCTGAGCGTTGTGCTACTGAATGTCCGTAAGCGTTGTGGTCCACTGCTGAATTAAGAATTGGAGGAAGCATAATTACAAGGAGCGATATAGTCAGGGAGCCAATTTGAGTGGGAGCAAACTGTCAGTCATGAGAATGGCCAGAGTGAAATGACGGGAGTGTAATGTCGCACTCCCTGAGGTTGCTGTCCCTCTTTTGGTGCTTGCTTGGTGGCATCTCTTTGCCCAGATCCACCGGTGTGGGTCAAGCCAGGGCAGGCATCTTTTCCTGTACTGGCTTTTTGGTGGAGCACAGCCTGACCTGTAGATCAGGTGGGAACTACATCTCATGGCCTGGGGAAAGTCTCACTGGAGGAGCGGGGTCCCAGGTCCACCTGAAGCAGATAAGGCGGCGGCAGTCCAATGGCCCAGAAGGGCTGGGCACTCTGAGAGTCTGGGAAGAGAGGGAGGGAGATTAAGTACAGGAAGGCTAGGTGAGTGATTCAGGGAGAACAATAGCTTAGGGTGTTAACTCGGGGAGAAAGGCGTAGCTTAAGATAAACAGAAAGGTAAGAAGAGATCAGGTTCAGAGATAGATCAAATTTAACATTCAAAGCTGGGTAAATTAGTAGACTAAGGCAATAGAAGAACTGTAATTCACTGATATACTCTAATAGTAAAACTATGTAAATTAGTAGACTAAAGCAAGAAAAGAGCTGTAATTCACTTATAAACTCTAATAGTAAAATTTTGAAAATGAGCTAGAAGAGAGCAGTAATTCACTTTTAAATTCAAATGCTTATAAGGCTACAGTTAAAGAGTACTGGGGCTGTTTCAGGCAGAGAGTGTAAACTTCACAGTTAAAAATAGCATTATGCAAATCTTGACACTATAATACATAATTCTAGAAAGAAAACTCAGAAAATGGCAGTTTGAAATGACATGAGGTTTGTCTGGGAGCTGTATGGGCCTTAGACAGCACAGCCTTGTTCCAGCCAATCTGGAGAAGGCAACTGGGAGTCCTGGCCAATCAGCAGCAGGGTGCCAACAATTCAAACAGCTCTTTGTTTGTTAGCCGAGGTGGCAGGGTGCTTTAAAGTACCTGGGGAGTTATGGCATCTGCAACCAAACCCTCAGAGCAGCTCGAGGTTGCTGTCCCACTTTTGGTGCTTGCTTGGCGGCGTCTCTTTGCCCAGATCCACCGGCGTGGGCAAGCGTCTTTTCCTGTAGTGTCTTTTTGGGTGTAGCATGGCCCGACCTGTGGATCAGGAAGGAACCATGTCTCATAGCCCCAGGAAGGTCTTGCTGGAGGAGTGGGGTCCCAATGTCCACCTGAAGTGGATGAGGTGGCAGCTGTCCAATGGCACAGGAGAGCTTGGTGCTCTGAGAGTCTGGGGAGTTATGGCATCTGCAACTGAGCCCTTAGAGCAGCTTGTGGTTGCTGTTCCTCTTTTGGTGCTTGCTTGGCGGTGTTTCTTTGCCCAGATCCACTGGCGTGGGTCGAGCTAGGGCAGGTGTCTTTTCCTGTAGCAGCTTTTTGGGTGGAGCGTGGCCTGACCAGTGGATCAGGCAGGAACTGCATCTCACATCCCAGGGAAGGTCTCACTGGAGGAGCGGGGTCCCAGGTCCACCTGAAGTGGATGAGGTGGTGGCAGTCCAATGGCCCAGAAGGGCTCAGTGCTCTGAGAATATGTCTCCTCAGGATGTCCTTCCAATCCTTCAAATCTGATTTGGAAGCTGCTTCATCTTAATGTGGAGGGCTGTTGTTGTGCTTTCCACCTAAAGATTGCATCTAGCCAGCCTGCTGCAGAGATTTTCCCGAGGTCTTCATGTCATTATAGGGTACCGAAATGCCCACGTTCTTAAGGGTTGTGGTTGCTTCAGTTCAGGTGTTGAAAGTCTGTGGTGGTCAGTTTGGTGGGAAAAGTGAGGCAACTCTTTATTTGCTTTTCTTTTGAGTTGTTTATGTGTGAGGTGTATTTGTTTCCCCTTCACTTGCAGCTCAGTTGAATAATCAGGCTCAAAAAAACAGCATATGGCCCTGGTACTGTTCCTCTCCCATAGCCCAGGCTGTACACAGAATATGCTGCTTGGTACAGAATCTGAAAGATTGGAAAATCACCAATCATGGCCTAGCTTCAGGCATCATCAGCTTCTTGGTACGGGCCCTGTGTGCCCTTTCCATCTTCAGGTCTTGGTCTGCTGCAAGGTCTAAGTTGTCATGAAGAAGTCACTGTTGAAAAGGTATTATAATCCCTTTTTCAGAGTCTTCAGGCAGGCCATGAATACATATGTTCAGCCGCCTGTCTCAGTTTTTAACATCCTCCTGGGTTTGGTACGCTCAGCGGTAGAAAGACAATAGGTCTTGGCCATGCCGGTCTGTGATTTTAGTGGTCACAGCAAGGCCTGTCTCTAGCTTCAACGTGTGGCACTTCACATCCCGCAGATCTTTTTGAAAATCCTCAGTGTTATTGTTGCACTTCTGGACTGTGTGTTAGCATCTTGAGCTCTGTCCAGATCTGCCTGAGGCTTAAATGTTTCCCTCCATCCCAACTCGAGGTTGGTGAAGGCAACCATGGGGGTTATGAGTCAGAGTGGCTCCTGGACTGGCAGTCTTTTCAGGGTGAGGAAGAGCACTGTGTGGTTGCCATTTGGTGAGTCTGAGTGCTAGGCATCTTGTGAGTCCAGATGAGTAAAGTTTGCTGCTGATTGCTTTGCTTTGGAGGTCAATGGTTAGAAATTAAGAAAACTGTCTGTTATGCCTGCACAGTAAAGCTACTGCCATGTCAGGGGTGGAACCAGAAGTCCTGTAGCATATTGTTAACAAAAATCACAAATGGACCATGCTTCATTTTGGAGTCTACCTCTTGAAATTTCAGAATCCTTCAGTGCACTTGCAGCTACTATTATAAATACTTAAACTGCTTGTTGTGACCCAGCACCCCGAGGAAGAAACCGAATGGTTTCAAATCACTGGGGTTTTGTGTTTCTCTATAAAAGTGACACTATAAATCATTTGTAAGCACCACTGGGCACCTATTGTTTTCAGTTTAGAGGGGTCCTTCTGTGCCTTTGGTGTATTTTGATTTTGACTGCAGCTCTCTGATACTATCCTGAGCACCTTTGTTTTGGTTTGCTTATTTTTAGTACTTCTTTATTACTTGTCTATTATAAAGAGAGATGTCTCAAAGATAATGACCTGGAGAAAACAGAGACCTTTATCATCAATAGAACAAAACTGCACCAACCAGATCTACAAAATATATAATGAAGAGGCAGTCAGAAATTCTGATCGAACAAGATCATTTCACTTTGTCTTACACCAATAGGTTCTTTGTATTATTTTTATTTAAATGAAATTCTGCTGTAATTTAGTAGTTTGTTGTTGTTAGAAAAGAGAAATAAAAAAAGAGAACAGAGATGTGTACTCTATCAATTCAAGAAATTAACAGAGACCAGAGGAGGAAACAGGAATGGTGAGGGGGTAGAGGAGTCAGGGATCTTGGGTAGAGGAAAAGATGGGGATAGGGGCATGATAATGGGGTGGACAACTGAGTTATGCTGTATTTAAAAACACTTATGTGCTACAATAGCAACATCATGATATTGTGCTGCAATGAAGACGTCACTACTGCAGCACAACAACATAAAACATGTTTGCGTGGCCACATTATTCAAACCACAGCACCAGATGAAGCAGTCACAGCAGTGAGATCTGTCCCTGGATGTTATCATTGCCTGGAAGAGCATGAAGAGCAAGGCTATTATTGGAGCATGGGGGGAACTTTTCTAATGTGTGGTGGGCCCAGGCTTGTAGTAATGGTTGCCCATACACTATAAAGGAGTGGGTATGAGCAACCAAACACATGTAAGTCTGTGTATCAATCCCGAGGTTTCTGTAGTAACAATAGACCTCTTGAGCTGTGCTCTCAAGGTCGCCTGGTACCACAGAAATCTCTCAACTGAAACAGCCTTGTTGTGTATGATTGCTCATACACAATCCTCTATATTGTTAATAATCAAATAAAGGTGTATTGTATGCCCACTCAGGACTGAGACACATTTAATAATCTACATACAGTTTTGAAAAATACCGAACCTTTACAGTTGACAGGGCCAGGGTATACTGGGACCAGTGGTGGAAGTGGTCTTCCGGCCTGTTTTCTTTATACTTTAAAACTGCTGTGAATTTTCTGCTGGAAAAGGGGGTAAGGGTGGACAGGAGGAGTAAAGAAAGTGTAGTAGGCTGGGGGCGGGAGTTCAGCAGGTGAAGAACACTCAGAAAGTAAAACGTCTGAGCCACCGTGTATCCCACAACAATAAAAATGACTTGTTGACAACCCAATGAAATGTAAAACTTCTGGCTAGGGCTGTGCAAGCTGAATATTATTCAGCACAGCTGCCCCCAAATATGTCAGTATTCGGGTTGCTAAACTAAAACCCGAATACTGGCATATTTTGGGATGGTATTTCTGCTTTTTAAAAGTGAACCACATGGCACACAAAGATTTTTTTCCCCGGAGCCCAGTCATCAGTTACCTGATTGCCACATACTGCAGTCATGTGGCTGGCTGCCAGCCAGCATTCCAAAATACTCGCACTCGTCAGGCAGGAGCAAGCAGAGAAAGTCTCCAGGTCAGAGCAAGTGACTAGCCAGACTTAGCCAGGCTGACAGGCTAGGCAGCCTATTGCAGAGTTGAGACTTCCTGTCAGTGCTGACTATTGGCTGATGTGGTGGGGGTGGGGCAGAGTTAGAAGTCTCCCTTGCACGGTACCCAGTGGAAGAGGTGCCATTTCGATACAGCTTAGGGACAGCCAGCAACCAGCATTGTGGCTGCGTTTGTTAGACTTCGACTTTGTACTTGTTTGCACATTTGGGGGCACTTTGGGCACAGCTTAATCCAGTCCACCAGAAAATATAGATTAAGGAAGAAAGGGAAGAGACCTATAAAAGAAAAATTAAGTCTGACTGCATGCACACAGTAAAGTCTGGTGTGGGGGAAAGGAGGTAAGAGATCATCGTGGGAAAGTACAGGGCAGAGAACAGCTGAAAGAATGTTGTTGGGGGGTTGTACTAAACTCAAATGCAAGATGTGAACAGCACAATAACATAAGAAATAAGAAAACAAAAGTGGTTAAATTCAGTGGGGTTGAGACTGTGAACTTGTGGAGAGGGGACTGACAGGATATTGATTCACTGGGGCTGAAGGTTGTTGTGTGAACTGAGTAGGGTGGAGAAACTCAGAACAACTGAATCAAGTCAACTGAAAAATGGAAAATCTTAATCAAGATAAAAAAGTAACTGAAAAAGCGGAAGATAACAGATATCATATTTATTAAACTTAAGGGCAAAAGGCAGGCATTTTCTTTACAGTCAGAAAGAAAGTTAAAATTGGTGCAGAGTCCAGACTGCAGAGTGTCACTTTCATTGTTCATCTTGCACAGTGTGACCATTAAAAAAAAATTACAGTGGTGCAAAGGGTCAGTTAAGTTGTCCGTCTTGCGCATAGTGACCATTAAAAAAAATCAGTTATTTTCTTAAGGCACCATACTGGTGCAGACGGCAGAGTGTCAATGTCCTTGTTCATCTTGCCCAGTGTGACCATTAAAAAAAAATTACAGTGGTGCAAAGGGTCAGTTAAGTTGTCCGTCTTGCGCATAGTGACCATTAAAAAAAATCAGTTATTTTCTTAAGGCACCATACTGGTGCAGACTGCAGAGTGTTAGTGTCCTTGTTCATCTTGCCCAGTGTGACTATTAAAAAAAAATGACAGAGGTGCAAAGGGTCAGTTATGTTATCTGTCTTGCCCAGTGTGACCATTAAAAAAAATCAGGTCTTGTCAACACTAGGCTCTGAAGATCTATGTATTTTTCCAGTGTCTCTCCACCATTTTATCACCTTATTATGAGCAAAAGGACAAATAAAGGTCCATTCGGCAGCAGTAGTGATGAGGATAGCACCAACAGTACTTGTGCTCCGCCAACAGTAAAAGTGCCAGTTGGAGTGAAGCAAACAAGATCTGGTCATATTGTTGAACCAAAAAATTTAAGTCCATTTTCTAAAGCTCCTAATGCACTAAATAAAAACCAACAAACTTCTTCTAGTTCATCTGCTCGCCAATCAACTTGTTCTACACCCAGTACTAGTATTTGCTGAGGTAGCAGCAGTAAAGGACAATCATCTGCAGCAAATGAGCTTGCTTCCCCTTTTTTCTGAAATGTAGTACAAGTGCACATTTCAATTCCACAGATAATAATGAGAATAATGATACCAGTGGCAGCAGACATTCCCAGAAAATCAACTAGTGTTGTTAGCACACCTGCTGCTAGTGCTAAAACAACAGATAAACATAATGACTTGATTGCTACTACTGATGCTACTTCTAGCGATTCTGCCACTGCCTCCATCATCTTAGACACAAGTGACCTGCCGTGTACTCCTAGGAAACAGCATGCCAAATCCCGTGCCACCACCACTCCAGCAGCATCGGCTAATTCCAATTGTAGTTCATCTACCTTAATTAACACTTGCCGTTCAAATGATGATATTGTACATGAGTCAAATGAAACAGATATTTTAGACCTCTCTTTTCAAAGATGAGAGAAATGAAGGTGACACAAATGTTAGTATTCCACCAGCAGTACAAACATCTGCTTCTGCTTTATTCTTGTCTAATCTAACCCAAAAATCTTCAGCAAAAAAAGATTCATCTTCTTAACACAAGTCAAATTGTTCCAGGGTCACATCCACTGTATGGTAACATTTTACTTTTTACATTTTCCAGATAATGTCACAACAGCTATCTGTGTACACTGCAAAGCTCATATTAGTCAAGGCAGGCAAACAAACCATCTAGCTACCGCTGGTTTGTAGAGTCATATAAAAAAATGTCACTGTGAATTATGTAGCAATAATTTTTCAGACAGCTAAGGGAGTGAGCAGAAGCAAACCACTATAATGCAAGCATCTGAATCGATACAGGTTTTTTCTTCAAATCTCCCTCTGTCATGCAAAATCACAACACTCATTGGTGAGATGATATCTCTTGACCTCCAGCCTTTCTCTGTTGTTGAAGACAATGGTTTCAAAAGGCTTGTGAAGTTACTTGAACCCCGTTACACTTTGCCATCTTGTACCACATTTAGCCATACTATTGTACCTTCCATGTATACCGCAGTGAAAAAGAAAATTTCTGAAAAAATATTGTGCTGAAAATGATATTATTCACTTTACTTCTCACATCTGGACAAGCCCTAGTGCTTGTAATGCATACCTGTCTTTAACAGCTCACTGGGTGTAGTTTGCGGGAAATGAAAATGAAATGCAGAATGCTGCTGGATCAGAATCAGGACACAGATTGTGCTAGTACATTGCGAAGAATGGCTCTTTCGCATGTTGCAGTTTTTGAGGGAGAACATACTGTTGCCAAATCATGCTTAATATAAATGCTATGATAAATAACTGGATCTATGCAAACAAATTAAATCCTGGCATGTTTGTTACTAATGATGCTAGAAATATGTTGAAAGCAATCAGTGATGGGAGTTATGAACATGTTCCCTGTTTTGCACACATTATACATCTTGTTGTGCATAACACCGTCGGTGGTAATAAAGTAGTATGTCATTTACTCAGCATTGCACAAAAAATCTGTGGTCATTTCTTCATTCAGTAAAATCTAATGCATACTTGAGCAATTTCCGAAAGGAAACTAATAGTCCACAGCACCGCTTTATCCAAGATGTCGAGTTTCAGGTGGAATTCAACATTTTTTATGTTGGAACGGCTGCTAGAGCAAAAACTGGCACTGCATGAAGTGGCGATTGAGCATGATATAGGTGGCAGTATAACTTGAATGCAGTGGGGTATCATAAAAGTTCTTGTTGATCTGCTACGACCATTTGAACAAGCAACAAAGGATCTCAGTGCTGAATTGTCTTCCCTAAGTCAGGTCATATCTATGATTCACATCTTGTTGCGCCAGATGGAAGCATTCCAGCAAAAAAAGGATGTTCCTCAAGAGGTTGTTTCTCTTGAAAATGTTTTCATTGAACAGCTTCCCAGGTGTTTTGACAGTCGTTGAAGACAGAAAGTATGTTCTTGTAACCATTCTTGACCCTCGTTTGAAAGTGTCTGTTTCACCAAAGAAGGTCATAGCATCTATTAAAAATGACTTAGGGAGGTTCAATATGTTAGATACTATGTCTGCTTTCAGCAACATGGAAGGTCAGTTTGCTCATGGTATTGGTAATGACATGTGTCACTCTCAGAAAAATGAAAGTGATGGCACTGGACTTGGCAATGCACAGTCAGCAGGTGAAACCACTACAGTTTCAACACTGCAATCTGGATGTGATATGTGGGCTCACATCAGTCTTTTAGAAGACACAGACTCAGATGAAGATTCCAGTAGGAATACTATTAGTGCAGATAATGTGGTGGTCAACTGCTTGGGGGAACAAAAGCAACACTTCAAACAGATCCCTTAAAATACTAAATGTCGAAGAAGATGGTGTGGCCTGCTCTCACTCAAGAAGCTGTACAGTATTTAGGCTACCCTTCTACTAATGTGTCTTCTGAAAGAATATTTAGTACTGCAGGACACGTTGTAGTTCCACACAGGTCCAGTCTCAAGCCAGAGTGGGTAGAAGAGCTTGTTTTCCTGAAAATAAATCTTCCATTGCTAGATTATGACTATCAGTGATATACATGTACTGTATTGTCTTGGACTTAACGGAACAGTGCTCATGTGATTTTCTTTTTTACCATTCTGCCGCCATTTTATCTGTTTCTTCAGCACTGTTGTTTATTGGGCTAGTGGTACCATAAGTTATGGGTGCATCCTGTCTAATCCAGCTGATGCGGCTAGGCTGGATTGGCCTGAGTTTCATACTTTGCTGTTTCTCAAAGAAATAATGTATATATTCATTTTTTATTCTGGTTCTGCGGTCACCAACCTGTTTCAAAATGTATATTGTCTCAGAAAATAGCAGAGAAATGTGGATGAGCAACCATAGTATATATCCCAAGTCATGTGACATGTATTACTGTCTTCAGTAGCTGCAGTATAGTCCCTGAAAGACCAGCTGAACAAAAAGAGCAATGCATTGCTTAGTTACTGTGAATGACAGGGCCCATGGGCTGCATTCAGCATCATTTGCCATCTCAGATGTTGAATGCATCAGTCCACCAGCATGACACATAAGCCATGTTACACCTTGGCTGAGGCTAGTGTGGCTCAAAATGACAGTGGTAAACTATGCTTAGGGCATGGTCCTTAGCAACTTTAGGTTAGGCAACTGTCTTCGGAGGCAAAGTTACCATGACCCATGCTTTGATCTTACTTTTCCAAAACTGTGCCACTTATAACATCTGCAATGATATGGGAAGGTGGGAGGACCCTGTCCTACAGAGTCAGCACTTTCATTAAGTGTATCTCAAATTTGTTTCTCAACTAAAACAAAATTAAATAGTACAATGTGCGACGATGGGTACAATGCATAACATCTTAGTAATTTGACATCACCAACCTTCTTTTTTTATTTATTGTCTCAGAATGTAGCAAAGAAATCTGGGGGGATAACCATAGTATATCCCATGTAATGTGTCATTTATGATGTGTGACATCGGGCAAGATGAACAAGGTAAAAACAACATGCCTGCCACTAACCTTGTATGTTAATTTTTTGGGAACTTGATAACCTAGTATTAATGTAACCTATTAATCTACTATTAATGTAGTAGGTTCATCATATATTATGAATGAAGACTTTATTTCTGATAACAACTCAAATACCCTTGACACTGTGCTGTTATTAACAAATACATGAGTCTGAAATGGCCGGAAGGCCCCAAACTTTTTTTTATTAATAATGCAAGAACTTGACATACACAAATACTAATATCAGAAATCAGTCTTTTGCACAGCCCTATTTCTTTCTAGTGTGGATCCCAGGGAAATGAAGTATAGATCCCTGTGGAAGAAAGAACCCTAGCCCACTGAACAGTGAAATCCCTGGCTGTTGAATAGGGGCAGTTCCTATACTTCCTAACTCATTGTTTTGGGACTGGTGGAAAGCACTCAGAACCTTTTGGCAAGACCCTAACTTACCATCACTCTACACTAGTTGGTCAATCAGCCTTTTCAGTTCTTCGAGTGTGCAATTTTCATTGCTACACAATCTAGGCATGCTGAGTGGCTTACTGCTTGTATTGAATAACCTGGTTTCTGAAACATGCAAATCAGGAGTTAAAATGGGCAGGAGCACACAGGAACTCAGTTCCACCACCTCTTAAAAAATTGTATGACAGTTCTACCACCACTAACGGCTTTCTCCTTTGACTACTATAGGAGAGTTCCACCATTCAGACATCTAAATGTGAGCATTCCCCAACCTGAACATTACCAGTTTAACCACTGATGCAAAGGATTCATGGAACATGTAATTTTATAAAATAGTGTGTGCTATTATGCAGTAAAAGGCACTCTCTTTAAATTGTGCAGTTGGTAAATAGGCAGTTCTATTACACAGTTCAAAGGAGCATTATTACTTTAAAGCAGGCTTAAGGCATAGGCAGCCTTTATCAGTTCTTTTCATGGGGCACTATTAATTCAGAGCAGGCTTAATGAATTGGCAGCTCCAGGCAGTAAATGAAACACTGCTCCTTTAAATCATTGGCAGTCACTTTTCTTGGTTTATATTCAGTGCCTATAAACCCAAGGCCTGCACATTTAGATGAATTAATATTAATGTATGCCTTTCTTATTGCTGAGAGGTTATTGGGTTGAGGATGAGGGAGCATCCTACCACATGGGAGAATGTTTGCTTAAGTAAATAATGCTGTCCTGCCAATCTTTTATTAGGGTCAGTCATGACCTGCTGTTGCTGTTGATGCTTTGCCTAGGATGGGCAGGCTTGTGGACTCTTCAGCCCTCCATGGCTAGGGATAGGCCACCAAACCTGTAGGCTTAATCATGCTCAATTCGGCAAAGGGAACTGCCCTCCTCTCCCTTTGGCCTTAGTCACTTGTCAGCACCACCTGATGCAAAGAATCTTTAACTTTTACTTTTATTTATTTAAAAACAGAAGGTCAGCCCCTGCATGATGGTGCTTTTGCTAATGTACCACCCCAACCAGGTACTGGATCATCATTGAAGGAACCCAACTGTTTCTCATGCTGCTTCCTCCATTCTCATTCAGAGCTGTGACTGGTGGACATTGCAAGCATGACCACACATTAATGCTGCCTCTACTTCACTCCTGCTACTGCTAACCCACTGACCAGGACCTACTGACTGGACCTCCAAACTGGACAGCCACCACTGGGACTGAGGAGGGATGGAGGGGAGTACAATAGGAACTGAGACTGCCATAGGTAACTTCTTTGTCTGTCAGCTGGTCCACTGCTTCCTCTATCTCCTTTTACCTGACTGATTCTTCTTTATCTTTCTTTTATTTCTTTTTACTTACTGCTTATGCTCCTCACTGGAGCAGCTGCTATCCCCTGAATCAGGTCCAGACCCATCCCCCTGCATCCCTAGCTCTTACCTCTCAGCCTGTCAACCAAAAGAGATTATCTTTTGTAGCGAGTCCAGCCAGGCCAGGCATACATTTCCCACCTTCAGGAAAGGAGAGGGGTTGAGGCAGGAGAAACATACTGTAGGTGGAGGGGATGACTAGTGGTGAAAGCCAGAGCCTGAGCACACCTGAGATGATCCCACTTCATTCAAGGCATATCCTTGTTCATATCCCACTCCAAGAACAGTGCATTGGAAGAATGGCTCACTCACCGCTATATATGTATTCTGAAGTGCTTTTATTGTAAAACAATTTTCTACTGTCAGTTTAGCCATAAATATCAACATTTCATGGATTATTCTCCACTTCCTCAGCATAACTGTACTTCTTGTTCATATGGTTCAGCATAATGTGATACTACAAATTAACCATATTTCATTTGAACATTTGGTTCTCCATGTAAGCCCTGTATTATGCCCAATAATTGACTCTGAAATACTTGTTTGAGACTTGCAATCCGACCACCTCAGTGCTTCTCAGTTTCCTAAACACTAGTGTTATTGATTTGCTGTGTAGACGTGTATGTCTCATATTTATGTAACTTATGCAAGGGTGAGTAGGTGTGCTTAACCTATTGAACTGGCTGCTGAAGTCTTCTCTGCTATAAGGCATGTCTTGCTTGCATATTGCTTATTGGATAGGACTGTATACCCATGTTGTTTTTCTTTTTATCCTATAATCTGTGACGATAGGTGTGCTTTGCCTGTGCTCTGCAGGCAACATATGCTAACCACAGGTGACTCTTCTTGGTGAAAGTGCAAAGCTTGTGCTCCTCTCTCCCTGGCCTACCTGAGGCAGCCCCCACAAATAAAATGAAGGTCCATAAGGGTGTGTGTTCTTCAGCCTTATATGCAGTTGTCATCCTTGCTGTAGATCAGATAAATTTAGCCCCAGATGTCCCCCATTATGGGAACTGTAATTTTACCACTCCCCTAAATCTCCTCCCTCTTATACAAAGAAAGAATGCCACTGACCCAATCCTATATAATCTCTTTGGCTTATACAAAAAGAGTAGTTGTCACAAGGAATGTTATCACCTGCTTGGTAGACCTTCTAAGGTCTGAATAAATTGCCCTACTCCTGTCTCCTGGGCCCTATTCTCCCTCATGTTACTCCTAATAGGTGACATTGAATTAAACCCTAGTCCCTGCCCTCTCAACTACATTGATTGTGCTCTGTTTGTTATTTGTTGGAGCAAAACCATGGCACTACAGCTAGTGCACATGAACATAAGCAGTCTTAGGCCTAAGATGCAAGAGCTAGAGGGCTGGGTAGAGTTATATGCCCCTGATGTTCTTGCCATCTCGGAGACCTGGCTTAAAGCCAACATTCCTCCTCATGAAGTAGAGTTACCTGGATACTTTACATATAGACATGACATGACCCACAATAAAGGTGGGTCCTGTCACATCTATGGTGCTCCAATTCTGCAGTTCCTAAGATGAACAGATTAAAATAGGCTAACTGTTCTCTACTGGTTTACCACTAATAAACTAGTTTTAAATGCCAAGAAGACAAAAGATGTACTGTTTGGCCACCTGAGTATCGTGGTAACTATCCCTGACTTGAAAAACTCAGAAAACGAGGTTCTAATAGTCAAGCTACTTCTCTGTGGCACAAAGGCACTTGTAGGTTGTGTGTATAATCCCCCCATTAGTGGCTAACAGTTGCCATTGCTTCCCTTACCGAGGCCCTCTTCAAGCTGTCCCTAGGGGAAATGATATTCATCAGGGACTTCAACATCAACTGGGCCTCTGAGGCCAGGGTGGGGATGGTCTAAAGGCAGCCCTCAAGGAGGCCCATCTTACTCAAACCATCACTGAAATGACTCGCCTAAACAGAAAAACAGGTAATCACACATTACTTGACTGGGCTTTCATATCTAATCTGGATAGAATCCAATCAGCAGGTATTTTTTTCTGACTCCCTCAGTGAGCACTCCCCTATCTACTATGTGTGGGACCAGTTCCAAACCCAGGCTCCCACCCAGAGTCTTCGTGGCATGTGACTACTCAGAATTTAAAGAAATTGCCCTCCTGTCCACCCTGTCTACCATCCAGTTGGTTATAATTAGGACCCTCCAAGATGTTGATTCTGCTCTGTAATTCTTCATTTGTAACTTTACCGCAGTGGCCAATGCTCATGCCCCCCTTCCCCTTAAATAGATGAGGGTTAAATACCAGCACTTGAACTGGCTCGACCACACCCTCAGGAAATATATGAAGTTGAGAGACAAAGAGTGGGGGACTTTCAAAAACTGAGGTCTTGACTCTGATTGGAACATTTATAGTGGTACCAGAAATGCATGCAAAAGAGACCTGACAACTGCCCAAAATTTACCTGAGGCACGTGCAGACAAAGAACTTGTCTGATCCCAGGCTTTTCTGGGAACATATCAATGCACTCCTTAAAGGTTGCACCAGTTCAGTTCAGTGTGACGTAATAGCTGATGGCAAGACATTTCAAGACCCTATGGCCACTGCTAATGCCATTAAAGACAAGAAGGGACATACTCTGGGAGAAGGCCATAAACACAGGTAGCAAGCATGACTACCAGTGTTACAGAATGGCCAGGAACCGCTGCACCAATCTAATCCAGCTTGAACAGCCAACTATCATAAAGCCCAGCTTTGCAATTCTTTGGGTGATGGAAAAAGATTCTGGGATAACATCAAATGCATCCTTGGAAAGGAAGACAAGAAGCACCCTCAGCTGCTCAGTATCAGTAACACCCCCACTACAGACCCTCTAGCTATTGCGGAAGCCTTCAATAAGGCCTTCACCGATCTTACTCCAGTGCTGCCACCTGCCTATTTTCAACCTGGTTTGAACCATTCCAACAATGTATCTACCAGTTTTGGAGACCTCATCTACTCAAGGACATAGACAGGACGGAAGCAGTCCAGAGGAGGGCAACTAAAATGGTGCAGGGTCTACATCAGAAACCATATGAAGAGAAACTAGGAGAGCTTAATATGTATACCCTTGATGAAAGGAGGGACGGGGGACATGATAGAAACTTTTAAGTACCTCAAGGGAATCAACAAAGTCCAGGAGGGTAGCATCTTTTATAAAAAGAGATGAGTAAGAACAAGGGGGCACAATTTAAAGTTAGAAGGGGGATGGCTTAGGGGTAATGTGAGGAAATTCTTTTTCACAGAGAGAGTGGTGGACACATGGAACCGCCTTCCTGGAGAGGTTGTGGGGTCTAAAACAGTGGGGGAATTAAAACATGCATGGGACAGACATAAGGCAATTATAGTGGAGGGGGTTGCAGGAAGTAGGCTGTTGGTTAACTAGAATCTGCAGCTTATCCAACAGGTAGGGAAATGGGAAGACTGGGTGGGCCAAGTGGTCCTTATCTGCCGTCAAAGTCTATGTTTCTATGTACCAAGTGTTCTCACCCGACCTTCTACTTTAAAAGGGTGACATTGACGGAGGCCCTAACTATGGTCAAGAAAGTACTAGGTAAGACCAGACTGGGCAGTGATGGGATAGACATGAAATTTCTATCCCTCACCCTGGATGTTCTTATAGTGCCATTAACATGCTGTACAATAAGTCCCTGGCCCTGGCCCAATTCCTGGCAGTTTGGAAGCAGGCCCTAGTTACTCCAGTGCATAAAGAAGGTGACAAGTCTCTGGTAGCAAACTACAGACCTATCTTGATCCTCTCCCCCCTGACCAAGCCACTGGAAAAGACTGTGGCTGGTCAACTCATCAACTACCTTAATAAGTATCATCTACTATGCCCCAACCAGAATGGCTTCAGACAAAATCACAGTACCACCACTGCCCTGCTGGACTACACGGACTATGCACATAAGGCCCTGGATGAAGGCAAACTGGTGGGATCTGTCTTTATTGACCTCACCAAAGCTGTTGATACAGTCAACCACCCCCTGTTACTGACCCAACTGCAAAACATGGGTGTGGTGCCCAATGCCCTTTTCTGGTTCTAAGACTACCTGTACGGAGAAATCAATGTGTCAAAATTGGGCAAACAGTATCCAGCGCAAGAGAGGTATCATTAGGGGTACCCAAGGGATCAATACTGGGGCCCCTACTCTTCAGTCTCTTCTTAAATGACCTTCCCACAGCCTGCAACACCAAACTCATACTATATACAGACAATGCTGTGCTTCTGAGCAGCAGCCCGCCACAGGATGCCCGACAATCTGAGCTGCAGAACTCCTTCTCCAAACTCGAGGACTGGTTCTGTAGTCATAAGTTTAAATTACAAGAAGACCAAGGCCATACTTATATCCAGCCCCGACAACAAAATAAGCACCACCCCCTCATCATCTCCAACTCATGCAGTGAGTCGCTGGAACAAGTCCACTTGTTCAAGTATCTGGGGGTCATAATAGATGATACCCTCACATTTGTGCACCATATTGACTCTCTGGTCAAGATAGTCAATACCAAGATTGGTGTTCTGTACAGGCACAGGCAATACCTTTCTCTCGGGGCCCTCCACCTCTCAGTCCACAGCACCATCATATCTACTATTAACTATTTATTTATTTATTTATTTATTTTAGTTGTTTAACCAGGAGTAGCACACTAAGCTGAGAGCTTTTTTACAGGTGCAACCTGGGAGCACAGGGAAGTTAAGTGACTTGCTCAGGGTCACACAGTATGCAAGTGGAAGCTGTGGGATTCAAACCCAGGTCCGGTCTGCCGGATGTCACCAGATTTTCAGCTCAGAGCCTTAAACCACTGCGCTATACTGCACAACCAGACAAGACTATGGACTAGTGGTCTATGGGGCGGCAATGGATACAGTGCTCAAGAGGGCTCAGACTGTGCTCAACAAAGCCTGCAGACTCACTCTTCATGCTGAGCATAGCACGCACACCTGTACTCTGTACGAATGCGCAGATTGGCTGTCATTAAGAAACAGGGTCAAATTCTAGACTTGCAGCCTAGAGAAGAAGACTCTATTGAATAAAACACTGTCTTTTGTAGGCAATTTGATCAAGGTAGCCAACTCGTTACAGGTCACCAGGGGGGAGGACTAGAGGGGCCTTGGCTATCCCCTTCCATTGCACCTCACTTGGGCAATGTGCATTTGCCTACCAGGCCCCCCTGTGGATGAATGAACTCCCCAGGCACATCTTGGCCACCAATTGTCTGGCCCAATTCAAAACTGACCTCAAACAGCACCTAATAACACTCTCCAAGTGCATCTGCCCCTAAGTCCAGCCACAACCGCTCCCTCTTCCCCCCCCCCAGCAAGCACTAGGCAGGCCTCAGGTACCCCCTCCCCTCTGTCCCTTCCCATGACTTGCCTCAGCAATCAGTTTGCATTAAGCTCTTTGGCACTCACCACCCCACCTTTCCCCCTCCCCCAACTTCCAGTCCCATGAGTTTCCGTAAGAGTCACTACTAATGCAAGTGGCCTGACCATACCCCCTCGCACCCCACCATTTACTGTAGCATGTCTTTTCCGGTCAGCCTCCCCTCACCCCCCACTTCTGCCTATACCTTATCACCCTTCTTCCCCCCACCCTTCACCTCCACCAGTACCTACCTCTCTCTCGTACCTCCTTTCTTCATCCCACGACCAGCTATCCTCATCCCTCTGAACTACTGACAAGGCACTTTGTGGCTGCTTATTCTCACTCTATAAAACTTGCTCAAATCACTGCACACCACCCTGAACAGAAGGAAGAGTCCCAAAAGACTGAAAAATGGCTCTTGTAGTTCCAGTACATAAGGGGGACATAGGGAACCAATGGAAAACTACCACTCTATCTTGTTGCTCTGCCCACTATCTAAAATCCTTGAAAGGTTAGTTTTTAATCAGCTACATGGGTATTTAGAACAACAACAACTGCTCATTGACAAACAGCATGGGTTTAGGAAAAACCATGGTACTGATACTGCACTGGTTAGGTTATCTACTGATATACTTGGAGATTTAGATAATGGGCTTTCTACATATGCTGTATTTGTAGACAATACCAAAGTCTTCGACTTCGTGAACCACAGTCTCCTTATTTCTAAATTAAAACACTTAGGATTCGACAGCCTATCCTGTCAATGATTCACCTACTACCTAGCCAACAGATTCCAATAAGTCTAGTGGAAGGGAGTACAATCTAAATAGAACCGCTTAGCAGATGGTGTTCCCCAAGGCTCCATTCTGGGTCCACTATTGTTCTTCCTATTTATAAATAACCTGCCTAGAAACTGTGGTGGTGCCAGGGTGCTGTTACACACCAATGATGTGGTGCTACACAGAAGCTCTCAGGATGTATCACAGATCAGTAGCCTACTGAATCCTGATTTTCATGAGCTAGAATGCTGGTTTTCCACTAATAAACTAGTTTTAAATGCCAAGAAGAGAAAAGCTGTACTATTTGGCCTTGAGTATCTTGGCATGTCTAGACAGCACCTGCTTCCAATTGCTACCTCCAAATTTAATCCAATTAAGATGGTAGCCTATGTAAAATATCTTGGTGTGTATCTTGACCAGGATGTCACATTCAGCCTCCATGTTGACCATATTTCCAAATCGCTACAGGAAACTTGGACCATTGTACCACCTGAACAGCTACCTTACTAAGGATTTCTGGTGCGACACTGCCACCAGCACATTGCTCTCAGTACTACTATGTAGCGCTCCAATCCTGCAATCCCTAAGATGAACAGACTTGAATAGGCTAACTGTTCTCCACAACAGAATTAGTCAGTTTGTTACTGGTGTCCCATCATGAATGCACTACTGTGGCATCCTCCACTCCTTGAATTGTCCCTCATTTGAAGGGAGATTCAGCTATCCCTACCTCTGCTAGCATTCAGGCTTGTCAAAGGTGCTACCCATCCAGCCTTAGAGATGTTTTGACTATACAAAATGACCAATAGGATGCTCTATTCCTCTTTCCAGTACCCTGATTGTTACTCCAAGTTAAAATTAATATGGATAAAACCCAAATTGGATTATTGGTTCTAATAATAAAAATGGTAGATGGACAATTGGCTCAAATACCTTGAAAAGGATTGATAACTATACTTATCTCAGGGTTACTTTAAACTCATCAGCCACTTAGACCACACATACTAATAGACTCTTAGATGGAAGCGTCATTGGTCTGTGACAGGGACATCAGGGATGGGAGGGACCAGCCAGACATTGCCTCAAGGGGATTGCTGCAACCCCTTGCATGCGCCGTGTGTTTGCCACATGGGGGGAGCTGTCGCATGTAAGGGGACTTAGGTGCCGGGACCCCTCCAATACCTGAATTGTGTGCAGGGTCCATGGTGCAGGGGACATTGGTGCAAGCTGCTGTTTGCCACAGCATGCACCGGATGCAGCCCCCTTTGAGAATCGGGCCCATGAGTTCATACAGTACATGTTCTTGAAATAGCAGTGTGGCAGGTTTGTCAATCTGACTTAAATAGGATAGCAAGCAGCATAAGATACCAGAGTTTGCGATGGATAAAAGGAGTAGGCATAGTAGTTTTGGAGCAGAGAGTATAATGTAGGTGTGCTGCCACAAGGTAGTAGATGAGCTTTGGGACTATATACTGTGCCTTTCTGAAACGTGGCTCAAGCCCTCTACCCCCGATTCAATCTGCTCGTTACCAAATTATTGCCTTATCAGGAATGACAGGTCATCTTCTAAGCGGGGCCGGGGTGTCGCGCCATTCTACAAAGTGCATCTAAATGTCTCGTTGACAACAAAACCCCAATCCTCCATCTGTGAGTCCCTTCATACTATCCTCCACTTAGGTGCGAAAAACCTACACATAGCTGTTGCTTATAACGCGCCCCAGGGAGGTTTGACTGCTTTCACTAATCTGCTGGAGGATACAGTAAAACTTGTTGGCTATAATGAGCTTATTATCCCAGGGGATATGAACATAAATTGGCTTGGACATACCCATGAGTTACTTCTATCTGTAACCCAGAGCTATAACCTACATCAAGTGATAACTGAGCAAACAAGGATCTCCCCTAAGGAAATGTCTAGCACGCTACTGGACTGGGTGTTAACAAATAGAGTTGACAGGATTGTGGATGCCGATCCTCTGCCGGATAGCATATCTGATCACTCCCCTATATTCTGTGTGTGTGGCAACACTCTAGCTCTCAGACACAGCCCCCGAGCTACATCACCTTCAGGAATTATGCAAACCTGAATCAGGCGAAGTTCCTGTATGAAGTTTCAGCTATTAACTGGTCTTGTCTTTCTCAGCCCCTGGATGCACAAACCACACTAGACTACTTTCTAGATGAGTTTCGTGCAGTACAGGATAGGCATACACCCCTTGTGACCTGACGAGCTTGCATGGTACCTACTAAATGGTTACACAAAGATCTACTGGCTGCTTTGCACACCAGGGATAAAAGCTGGAGGCGCTTCAGACAAACTGGCCTTACTGCTGACTACCATACATACGGGACCCAGAAAAGTGCTTGTAAAAAAGCAAATTAGAATAGCAAAAAGCACATATTGTAAGGGGTTTCTGCTGGAAGTGTCAGGTGACGCCAGGAAATTCTGGGCACACATCAAATCATTCCTAGGTCCAAAGAATACTCATTTGGCTGATGAAATGATCATAAGTGGGGTGCATTGTAACAACTCTAGGACCATTGCAGAAGCATTTAATAGACAATTCTCTGACTTACCCAGCCTTACATCTGGCTTCCTTCAAGGACAGCTTTCTCCTCCACCCACCCCCACTACTCTTCACCCTCCATTCTATTTCAAGGCTATTTCAAAATCCGATGTCCTAGGCCTACTAAATACAATTTCTGACAACACTAGTGTAGGTTCTGATGGCTTAGAACCCAAACTTCTGAAACCGGCTGCACCATTTATTGCTCAACCATTATCACAGATTTTTACTCTCTCTCTGCAACGGAGTCATCCCTGATGTATGGAAAATGGCCAGTATCACTCCATTGTTCAAGAAAGGTGGTAAAAGAGATATGGCAAACTACCGGCCGATAGCTATACTATCAGTGCTAAGTAAAATATTAGAAAAGCTAGTATCAACTCAAGTTACTGAATTTATGACTAAATATAACCTTCTCTCACCAATTCAATATGGCTTTTGTAAAGGTCATAGCACCTCCACAGCCTTGCTCCACCTTACAAATGATACGTTAACCGCCATGGACATCCTAGCTCTTGGCTTGTCACCTAAATTGGTTGATTGGTTTAATAGCTATCTAACAAATAGAACACAATGTGTTAGATTCAATTCTGCTGTGTCCAGCCCTATGGCAAACAACCTAGGAGTTCTACAGGGATCGATATTAGGACCCCTCCTCTTCTCCATTTTTATTAATAGTATCATGTCAAATAGCCCTGACTGCTCAGCTATCTTCTATGCAGACGACCTGGTCCTGTACTGTAATGGGAAGAATATACACCATATAAACCAGACCCTTACAATTGCTTTTAAATCTATTCAGTCCTGGCTTTCCCTTCATAAACTAATCCTTAATGTTGATAAGATGCATACTATGTTGTTTGGTTCAACAGTCAAATTAAATAATAACAGTGATCTATTTAAAGTATCTGGTCAGGATGGTACGGTCCTCAAACTGGTACGCTGTTTCAAGTATCTTGAAGTATTCCTTAATGAAAACCTCAATTTTGATAAGCAAATAACATCTACTTGTTAAACAGTCAATGCTAAAATTGCAGCTGCCTACAAAACCAGCTATGTCCTCACGAGATCGGCTAGATTAGCCATAGCCCAGGGCATCCTGCTCCCGTCATTATCCTATGGAGTAGTCACCTATCTCGGTTCATCCTCCACTCTCCTTAGAAAGTGGGATACCACTTACAACAGCATCTGTAGGTATGCCTCAGCCTCATCCCCGGTCTAAGCACCATTGTCAGCTCTATGCAGACTTAAATTGGCTACCCCCTGCTTTGGCTCTAACTCTTGCCCTTGGCTCCCTGACTGATAATGTTATAAGAACAGGGATCCCTGTATCACTGGCCTCCCTATTAACTCCACTGTCCCCTTCCCATGGCCTCAGATCTTCTGACAAATTGCTGCTGACAATACCTAGATGTAAGTCAAACAAAGGAACTCTTGCTTTCTCTTACTCAGCGACTAAGCTCTGGAACTCCCTACCTCTTAATGTTTGCCTAGACCCCTGCCATGCCCAGTTTAAAACCAACTGTCGCTATTTCCTCTTCAGCCAGGCATCCTGTGCCTGCTTCAAACCTCCCTGAATTTTCGCTCCCGGGCCTCGTTCTCACTCCATCACTGCTTCAAACTGTTCCTGACTCAGCCTACCCACCTGGGTATTGTACTTAGGCACTTATGACTTTATGTGGTTTTGCTTTCAGGTGCTCTTAACCCATTTGTTGCTCAGCCTTACGTGTTTGTAATCATTGCATTTTGCTACTGTTGGTGAACTATTGTCCTACTCTTGTTACCCACTCAATGTAATTTGTATAATCTAGTTCCTACTTATGATTTGTCTATCTTGTTTGCTCTGTACTTTGTTTCTCCCTGACAGCAAAAGTTTTTACTGCCTACCTATTGTAATCTCCCGGGTCGTGCCTGAAAATAGTCACGTTTTGGCTATGGCACTTACCCAGTAAACAAAAACTAAATAGAATAAATAAATAAACTTTAAAACTAATAGGCTGAATGTGGCCAAGGGCCTGTCATCTCTTAATCAGTGCCCCAGAAAGGGACCGTTACCTCTCTTATACTACTACGGTTCATACTACTACAGTGAAATGAAGAGCAAGGGGGCAAAGCCCATGATTGCTCTTATACTAAACCAGATAATAATAAGACAGGTCAAAACCTGAGGTGAGCAACTTATCAAGCCGATACTTAAAAATGCTTTTGGTTTCACTCACTACAACACACAATGGCAATCTATTCCACGGTCCTATGATCCTTAAGGTGAAAAAATATTTATGATCAGAGGATTGAAAGGATTTGTCCACCAGTTGTAGAGGGTGTTCACTAGTATCATGTGAATGATCTTTAAATTGCAATCCCAATTCACATAATAAATAAGGGTCTTGAACAATATTGTAAAACAACAATAAGTCACCCCTATGTCGACGGGTTGCTAACGGCATAAGATTTAGGGATTGCAACCTAGAATCATAAGACATGGTCTGAAACCCTAATAAACATTTAGTAAACTTCCTCTGTACCACTTCTAGTGAATTACAATCATATTTACGATATGGGGACCAAAATTGGGAGGCACACTTCAGATGAGGCCAGACACAGGGTCTAAACAAAGGCATCATCACCTCCAGAGTCCTAGAACTAATATTTCTTAGAATGGACCACAAGACTTTGTTTGTTTTACATATAGCTTCATGCAGATGTTTAGTATATGACATGTTGTCTGAAATGATGATTCCTAAATCTTTCTCATCTGTAGTTTTGCCCAAAACTAAACCAGCCAATTTATTTGTGTTATGCAAATTATTAGCACCTAAATGCATGAGCTTGCACTTGGATGAGTTAAGCTTCATCCCCCAGATATTAGCACAATTGGAAATTACATCAAGATCGTGTTGGATGTCAGGTACTAATGAGGAAGTAATACATGAACTCCCCCAATTTAACGTCATTAGCATACTTGACAGTTATAGATAGACAGTCGGTAGTAAGATCCGAAATAAAAGCCTGGAAAGGCAGGGACCCAAGACAGACCCCTGTGGCACGCCGCTACTCACCAAGCCTTTACCAGATTTAACTCCATTAATAAGAACCTGTTGAGTCCGACTATAAAGCCAATTTTTAATCCATCCTATAATAAAGGTGTTAATTTTAAGCTTGTATAATTTTTGAACCATGGCCCAATGAGGCATGACATCAAATGCTTTGCTGAAATCGATAAACACTACATCACAGGGTATACATCTGTAACCCCTAGATGGCGCTATCCCAGGGGCTACTACCCCTGCCTGATTTGCCACTAACAGGTTGAGGGGCCTGGATCCGATGGCGGGTGCCTCCACCCAGAGGTCAGGGTTTGCAATAGTTAAACTAACTTGGTCACAGCCCTCTGGGACACTGCAACCCCCCTTTCTTCCCACTAGTGGCCCACACAATATATCAGAATTACCTTCACAGTATACACTTACCCCCAGGACTGTTCAGGCACTGGGACCTCCTGTAAAATAAGATACAGTGCAACAATCACAGTACAATACTTTAACATAGACAAATACCTCAGGCAGTATAACTTTGCTGAAACAAGCAGCTCTGATTTATTTAGGGATATAACAAGGACAGGGGAATCAGGTTAATTAGCATCCACTTTACTCATCTACCTATGACTCTGTGCACAGGCCTATCCCTACCAGTTACTGTCCCTGGGTACCCAAGCCCTAGTGGCTAGTCCAAACCGTGGCAGCTGGTAGGGGCCCTTTCACAAAAAAAAAAAAATTAGTTAAACAGTCAGCAGTACAGTAATTCCATTTGGATTCAATGTGGCAATTCAACAGGGAGCGACCCTGAATTAGTACTCACAACCTCAAACAAGATAGGGTCCTTCAATGTCAGCAGGGCTACTCTTGAGCTCCACGAGACTCCTCACACATTTATATGGCAAACTGCAACAGGCAAAAGTCCTTTAATGGCAGCAGGATTCACTTGAGCTACAAAGCCTCCTCACACATTTATATGGTGAACAGTAACAGGCAAAAGTCCTTTAATGGCAGCAGGATTCACTCGAGCTCATAAAGCCTCCTCACACATTTATATGGTAAAGAAAAGTACTATACCAGGCAGGCTGCTTCTCTATCCCGATCGCAATTACTGCACAATACCGGAGAACACACAGCAGATTCAGTTCCTGACAGACCGAGTGCAATTCAGCAATTTCTCCAGTCTTCTACAGGGTGAGCCTGGTTTCTACTCTTCAGATATCCTTTGATTCTCTTCACAGGACAGTTCAGTCCTAACAAGCAGTTACACAAGCTGCAGACGGAACTCGGGGCCTTACGCGTGTTTCCCAACTAAAACTGCACACCGAAAAAACACAGGGCTCCTTCCCTCTTCACTGCCAGAGCTCAACTGAAACTCCAGCAGACAAAACCGGGCACTTCCTTTGAGTTCCTCCCAGTTCTTGGCTGGATTGGCTGACACTCACAATAGACTGCCCCTGTTGGTCCAAAAAAGGCGCAGAAGTCCAAACTACATCTCTCAGAGTCACTGCACATACAATCCTCTTGTGGCTGGCTCAGATTACGAGTCCAAGTTCTGATTCGTCCAAGGCACCATTTTAGAGCTACCTTAACCCACACTGATTGGTCCAGTTCAGCAGTTCAAAACTAGAATGGGGAACTAGGCAAACACAGTTCTGACTGTAAAGAAAGCAGGTTAGACAAACTGTATTTTCATTATTACTCTAAATGATTTCTGGCAAACAGTTACATCTTTCAGATAGGTTCCCTTTGCACTCCTAGTGACTGCAAAAATGGAGTGAATTGGCAGCAGCTCGAGTGGTACTCAAGCAAAGAAACACACAGTCCCCCCATAAAAACTAATTATGTCTGCAAGCAGACAGCTCTTAAAGAGACAGTACCAGAGGCTCTAAAAACACTCACAGATAAATGGCTTAAACGCCAAACACCATTCAGGCTTGGAGCATTCAAGCAAGCTCCTGGAAGTCTTTTGGGAACCCCCATTTGCAGGGGGGGTTACACATCTATCCAACAAACTATTAATCTGTTCATAAAAACAGAGTAAATTAGTAAGACAGCTTCTGCCAGCTTTAAAACCATGCTGTTCAGGGTCATGATTATCCAGGATAGGGGAAATAATGTCCTTAACAAGACTTTCAAATAATTTGCATGTAGATGACGTAAGACTGATAGACCTATAATTCTCCCAGTTGTTCTTTACACCCTTTTTATGGATAGGTATAGCGTAGGCCTCTTTTCAATCCTTTGGGACATAACCGACAGTAATAAATAAATCAAACATAATCTTTAAAGGATAAACAAGAAAATCAGCTAAGAGAAACAATAAGTGACCTGCAATGTTATCTGGGCCAGGGCTATATTTTCCCTTTAGAGATAATAATTTTGTTTTGATATTGTCAGTACATAAACTAATGGGGGAATCCATGTATGTTGGTGGATTGGTATTGATATTTTGAGAATTAACAGAAAAAGCATTACAAAATTCAGTGTTGAATACCTCAGCCATAGGAGCTGGGTCAATAATACGTTTATCAGTATAAAATAGTGGGCCAACCTGACAGCAAGATTTTTTAATGGACTGATGTATGAAAAGAAGTACTAGCTGTTTGATTTTTTTGCTTTTAAAGCTAGATTAAATTCCCATCTATTCTTGGCCTTCTTGATCATGGATTTACACCTTTTTTGTATATTACAGTAGGCGGTCCAATTTAAGTTCGATTTATTTTTAGAAAAAAATTGTATTTTTGTCTTTAAAGTCTGATTAATTTTTTAATAAAATTATTCATCCATTTTGGAACCCATTTAGAATTCCATATTTTAGGCTGTGACTGAATGAATGAATCTCTAACATAGAAAAGTGTGTTTTTAAATGTGTCCCAGTGCTGCTCAGGGGATCTATTAAGAAATAATGTATCCCAGTCAAGTGCATGCATATAGTTATTGATTGAATCAAGGTCAGCTGTATCATACAGATACACTGTAGTTAAATTAGGATGATATACACTCTCTTTATGTATTATAAACGATATAGTATTATGGTCACTAGTGCTAATAGGGTCCCCAACCACCATATTATCAATTGCAAGTGTGTCATTAGTAATTACTAGGTCTAAACATTTGTCACCTCTGGTGGGTGCAAGGACATTTTGTCTAAGATCTAAATTTAAACAGGTGGACAGAAATGTATTACAATTGCTACCAGTTGCCGTATAATTATGCCAGTTAATGTTGCCCAAATTAAAGTCGCCAGTGATGACAATATTTCCTAAGGAGCTCGCTGTTTTGATTTCACTTAATAAAGCATCCAAAATGTCTGTTGCAGAATTTGGGGGGGGGGGGCGATAACATGAGCCAAGTATTAAATGCTCATTAATGGATAAAAACACTTTCACCCAGATCTCAGTTTGTTTATCATGTTTTTTAATGAAACTGGACACGTCAACAGATTTGACTTGATTACTCACTTAGGCATATCAGTTTTGAACAAAGTTTGATTATTGAACCTCCAATGCACATTTTAAAAGTAACCCCTGCATAGTGTTTGGCTTTATCTACGGGGTATGTATGGTTGCTCATTAGACTTGGAATCCTTAATTTTAAATTTCTGTCAATACAACATAAGTATTTTATCTATGTGTATGTATGGAAAATGTATATTTTATGTGACTAGGTTCTGTAGCTACTTGATATTTAAAAAAAATTTAATTTACCAATGTCTGTTATCGTAAGACCAACGTGTTGAACAATAAACGTACTACTACTACTAAACTGACAGTATAAAATTGTTTTATGATAAAAACACTTCAGAATACATGTATAGTGGTGAGTGAGCCATTCTTCCAATGTACTGTTCTTGAAGTGGAATATGCACAAGGATAAACCCTGAATCAAGCAGGATAATCTCAGATGTGCTCAGGCTCTGCCTTCCTCCACTTGGTAGAAAATTGTTCTACAATAAAAACACTTCAGAATAATACATAGTTGTGAGCGAGCCATTCTTCTAATGTACTGTTCTTGTGTTTGCACTGCTTTTGGAACAGGCTCTTCCTCTGGTGCATTTATATTTGTAGGTACCAGTACCACACTGGCTAACAGATCACATCCCACTCCCACAGGATGCTGGAGAGTCCAACCAGCATCCATCTCCCTCTGTGTCTCCTGCTGCACCACTACTTGTGGTCACCCAAGTGACAGAATTGTAGCAAGGATCACATCGTGACTACACCAGAGCAGGAGAGCATCCTCTGGGATGTTCAATTCTCCATCACCCAGCCAGCCCTGGATGACTCAAGCTCATTCCTAAACTCAGGTGGCCAGCATCCCAAGCGTTAGTGCTACTGCTGTGCTGACAGGTCAGCTGATTCTTCTTGATAGTATAAGCACCAAATGAATAAGTATACTGTATTTTAATAATAATTTAAGGTTATTTAATCTTTATGTATCCCAGTGTTGATATTTAGGTGGTGTTGGTATACACATATGTATATAAATGCACTTTTAATTATTCCTTTGGTGCTTAGACTATCCCTTTAAGGGACCACTACTTAAATAGGTCTCATTATGTGAATGGACCATCCCCCTGATGATGCACTAGCCGTGAAACCAGTTGGGGCTCTGTTTGTTGCTATACCTGGATGGTATGTTGCTGGCATATAGCCTTTTTTGCTCATAAGTTTTGGAGTACTGCCATTTTGTTTTACTTTTCTTTTTTTTTTCTTTTATTCCATGCAACCACCACCCTGTATGAAGAAACAACTTCCTGACATTTCCCCTTATGCGACCAACCCTCAGTCTCATGTCATGTCCTGATGTCCTGGCACTACTATTAATCCAGAATATATTGTCCTCTTCCACCTTGTTAATGCCTTTGAGGTACTTGAATGTTTCTATCATGTCACCTCTCTCTCTCTCTCTCTCTCTCTCTCTCTCTCTCTCTCTCTCTCTCTCCTTTCTTCCAGTGTATAAGGCTTGTGATGTAATCCCTGCACCATTTTGGTCACCCTCCTCTGCATGTTTCTATTTTGTCAATGTCCTTTCAAAGGTGCGGTCTCCTGAACTGTAAACCATATTCAAGGTGAAGTCTCACCAGGGTCTTGTACAGTGGAACTATTACCTGCCTTCTTCAGCTTGTGATTCCCCTTCCAATACACCCCAACATCCCACTGGCCTTTCCCACTGCCTTTGCCATCTGCCTAGTGGCCTTCAAGTCATCTGTGGTTATGATCCCCAAGTCTCTCTCCTCCTTAATTACTGTCAGCAGCGCCCCCCAACCTGTAGCTTGCCCCAGAGTTCCTGCACCCCACATGTATGATTTTGCACTTCTTTGCATTAAAGCTTAGCTGCCATGTCCCTGACCATCTCTCCAGTAGTTCCAGGTCTTTTCTCATCTTTTCCACCCCCTCTGGAGTATCCACCCTGTTGCAGATATTGGTGCCATCTGCAAACAGGTAAACCTTTCCCTCCAGCCCATCTGCAATAGCAATGATGGAGACATTGAAGAGGACTGGCCCCAGAACTGACCTCTGAGGTATCCCACTGGTCACTTCCCTTTCGTCTGATTGGCTTCTATTCACCACTACTCTCTGTTTCTGTTCCTTAGCCAGTTTCCAATCCAGTTCACCACCTTGTGTCCCAAGCCCAGGCTGCCTAGCTTGTTGACCAGTCTCCTATGTGGGACCATATGAAAGGCTTTCCTGAAATCGAGGTAGGCAATATTTACCCACCCCGGTCTACTATCTTTGTCACCCAGTTGAAGAAATCTATCAGATTAGTTTGACAGGATCATCCTGCAGAGAACCCATGTTGCCTGGGATCCACCAGTCCATTGGCTTCCAGGTGTTCCACTGTTCTTTCCTTAAGGAGTGCTTCCATTATCTTTTCAACTACAGAGGTTAGACTAACTGATCTGTAGTTCCTCGCTTCTTCTTTACTACTGCTCTTGTGAAGAGGGACGATGTTTGCCCTTCTCCAGTCCTCTGGGACCACTCCAGTGTCTAAGGACTCACTGAACAGGATTGTCAGAGGGGCTGCCAGTTCAGTTCTCAGTTCCTTTAGGACCCTGGATGTATGCTATCTAGACTCATGGCCTTTTCCACCTTAGTTTCACCAGTTCTTCTAAGACCCTCTTCTCTGTGAATGGACTGGTGTTTACCTCCATATCCTTAGCTCCTTTGAAGTCCAGCTAATGGCCCTGCCCATCCCCTTTGACAGTGAAGACTGAACAGAAATATTAGTTTGGGATTGTTGCTTTTTCTCTGTCTCCCTCCATTATCTCCCCCTGGCCCCTCTAAGCTTTGTTACTGTCCCCTTTGCCTTCTTTCTTTCACTAATGTACATGAAGAATGTCTTATCTCCTTCTTTAACCAATTGAGCTATTCTTTCCTCTGTTTGTGCTTTAGCACTCCTTACTGCCTTTCCCACCTCTCTGACACTTCTGGTACATTTCCTTGTCCTCATCCCTTTTTGTCTCCTTATACTTCCTGAAAGCTAGCCTCTTGGCCCTTACTTTTTCTGCCACCACCCCCCACCCAAGAACCAAAGTGGTTTTCTCCTCCTTTTTCTCTTGTCTATTAACCTAACACATTGTTTTGTTACCTCTGCTATAACCTCCTTGATGTGTGCCTATTTCTCCTCAATGCCCCTGCCTATCCCTCTGTTTTCCAGGATGTCTTTTAGCTGTAGTCCCATACTGGTAAAGTCCACCCTTCTAAAGTCTAAGACTCTTGCCTTCATATGGGTTGACTGGATCCCTGTGTCCACTTTGAACCACATCATATTGTGGTCACTGGACCCTAACTGACCTTCCACCCTAAGATCTGTTACCCTGTCCCCATTGGTCAGCACCAGATCAAGGATTGCCCAGCCCCTGGCAGGTTCCTGAACCAGTTTCCTAAGGCCAGCCCCCTCAAGGGAGTACACAAAGCCCTGTGTCTTAGCTGAGGCCCCTGCTGGGATGGACTAGTCTACCTCCAGTGTGTTAAAGTCTCCTATTAGCAGTATCTCCCCATTTGCTGCCATTTCATGCATGTTTTCAGGCAGCTGCCTGTCAATTTCCTTGGCTTGAGCCAGGGGTCTTTAAATGACCCCTGTGAAAATGGCTGTTACATTGCCTGGCTCAAGAGTGACCAAAACATCCTCCGTTTGCTCATGCCAGTCTTGAATTTCAGTTGCCTTTATGCTGTCTTTGACATAGAGGGCAACCCTTCCCCCCCTTTTACCCTCCCTACCTTTTCTGAACAGGTCATAACTCAGTACACTTATGCCCCAGCTGTGGTTGCTGGTGTACCATGTTTCCATTATCACCACTATGTCCAGATCAGCCTCCATCATTGCAGCCACCAGGTCTGGGATCTTGTTCTCCAGACTGCGGGCATTTGTTTGCATGATCTTCCATTAAATGCAGCATCATTTTGTTCCCTCCTTGTGTTTTGTCCCTTGCTTCAACCTACTTTTCCTGGAGTGTTCTATGTGGTGCTTTCTTTTTATTACCTTACTGGTTGCTTGTGGTCCAGGTCCTTTTATTAGTGGTGATATCGTTATGTCCTGAGTGCAGCCTCTCCCGCCTTCTGGTACCTGTCTGTCTGCTCCAGGTTGCATCCTGGTCTTGCTTTATGTGTGCACTAACATGTGGGGGTAGGCTGCCTCAATCTCTATGCTCCTGACAGCCACCCCAGTGACTAGTTTAAATGCTTGCTCAAGAAGCATGTAAACCTCTCATTGAAGACAGAGGTATCCTCTTCAGAAGGATGCAGGCAGTCTTTTTTCTGAAGGCGTGCATCATCCCAGGTGGTGCCCCAGTCCCCAATGTAGCCAAAGTTGTTTTCCTGCACCAGTCTTTCAACTACTTGCTGAAGGTTTTTATGCGTTGCTTTCTTTCCCCCTCCTTCTCCTGACTGGTAGCACCTCGGAGAATTTAACAGAGTTTACTCCCCCCCGGCTCCTACCCAAATCCCTAAAATTCTCCTGAACCTTCTCAATACTTCTTTCTTTGGCTAGGTCATTTGTCCCCAGATGGACAACAATGTCCAGCTCCCCTCCTAGCCTTGGCCTTTGTGATCCTGTGAATCTTCTCCCCCTCCCACATAACCGCCGTCTCCCTCCTGATGCCTGATCCTATTTCCAAACCCCGAGCTACTGAGTACCCCCACTAGGAGAAGCTTCCTTCTTCCCTGGGATTCTTTGGCCCCTTCCCCTGTGCTTCCCTCCTGGTGGGTCTGCCTATCACCCCTGGTCACAACCTTGGGTTCCCTTTAAGGGCTCTCCCTCTTCCTGAGAACATCACATTTGTTCTTTAGTTGTACTGGGTGGGGGTGTGTGCTTGAGCTCCACCTTCCTCAACCTCCTTGAGCCCATCATAGTCCATCCAGGCCTCTGTCTGAGTACTTTCTGTGGCAGTGGCTGGTGGTATGGTGGTCCCTGGGTGGGGGCAAAGGTCCCCAATACTTCTGCCAACTGTGCTCTAAGCCTAGCAACCTCCACCCTTAGCCCAGAGAGGTACCTACAAATGGGGCAGCACTGCACTTCCCATAAAGTTCTTCTGAACACCGCTGCTCCACACCCATTGCACTGCACCAGTCCTTGTGGCATGCATTGTGACATCCTACATACTACTTAAGTGTGCTCCTACCCTTTTTTAGTGTTTTTTTTTTACTCTCTCTCTCTCTCTCTCTCTCTCCCTTTGACAAAATTTCTTTACCTATGACCCTGATTTGTTTCCACAGCCCTTGCCCCTTTCTGCTCTGTGCCCCTGTCAAACTTATCTTAGTCCTAACAGAGTGAAATTGCCAAGATAATGCAGTTTAAATGTACAATTATCCACATACATGATATAATCAGCAGCTCCTCCTCCTTTTGATTTTATTTGCTCTTTAGTTATTAGCCCACCCCTGGGCAGAGCCAATATGCTCCTCCCAACTAACTAAGTATTTAATAGTGTGTGGAGGTGGGAGGGAGGGAACAATTAAAGAAAGATTCAAACTCCCAACTCCCACCTACTCCAGCAGGAAGCAAAATGCACAAAGTGCCTCCTGGAACAGTTAAAGAAAGATTCAAACTCTCAACTCCTACCTGATAGGCTCCTTTTATTACTGGGCAAAAAATCTCCTACCACAGCAGCAAGCAACAGTTAAAGAAACGGTTAAAGAAAGATTTAGACTAATGCTCCCCCAGACAAAATGCCTCCTGGAACAGTTAAAGAAAGATTCAAACTCACAACTCCTACCTCCCCCAGCAGCAAGCAAAATGCCTCCTGGAACAGTTAAAGAAAGATTCAAATTCACAACTTCTACCTGATTAGCTCCTTTGTTGCTGGGCCAAAAATCTCCTCCCCCAGCAGCAAGCAACAGTTAAAGAAAGAGTTAAAGAAAGATTCAAACTAATGCTCCCCCAGACAAAATGCCTCCTGGAACAGTTAAAGAAAGATTCAAACTCTCAACTCCTACCTCCTTCAGCAGCAAGCAAAAGTCTTTCCAGATCCTCCTTTAGATCCTGTATGCCTTCGGTCATGTCCACCCTAGCATAGAGCTTGATGTTGTCTGCAGAGGGGCACATTTTGCTCTTAATGCCATCCCTAATATCATTAATGAAGATTTTGAACAACACTGGCCCTAGCACTGAGCCCTGCAGGACTCAACTAGCGATCTCCTTGCTGCTAGATAACTCTCCCTCCACCACCACCTTCTGGGTCCTGTTCCCAAGTCAGTTTTCCACCCATCTTTTCACCTTCTCCCTAACCCTGAGATCTGCCAACTTCCTGATCAACCTCTTCTGGGGTAGAGACTCGAAAGTCTTGCTGAAATCCAGTTAGAGAATGTCCACTGCTTGAACCCTGTCTACTATTTTGGTGACCTAGTCAAAGAGAATCAGATCACTTTGAGACAACCTCCCTCCCATAAATCCATGCTGCCTTACATCCTGAAAAACCATGCTCCTCTAGATACTCTACCAACCTTTCCTTGTGTATAGTCCCCATAAGCTTGCACATGATTGAAGTTAGACTGACCAGTCTGTAATTATCTGGGTTATGTTTGGGACCGCTGTTATGGAGGGGCACTACATGTGCCATTCTTTAGTCATGCGGTACCACACCTGATTCCAGTGAACTATTTAACAGGCCCACCAGTGGCTCCACAAGCTCCTCTGTCAGTTCCCTTAGCAACGGTGGGTGTACTCCATCCAGGCCTGGTGAATTGTCTACCTTCAATGCTAGCAGACCTTACCTCACTCTGTACCACCACATCCTTTCTCCCTTCCCCGCTCCTCTTCTCCCCTATCAGTCATCCATCTTTCTCCCTGGTGAAGTTGGAACACAAGTATTTGTTCAGTACCTCTGCTTCCCCCTTCTCCTCCACCTTCCTGTCCCCTTCCTGAAACCTAGCAATTCTATCCTTCTTGTCCTGTTTCTTGCTTATATAGCTAAAAAAGACCTTCTCCCCTTCTTAATTCTCTCTGCTAACTGCAGTTTCTTCTGTGCCTTAGCCTGCCAGTCTACCTTACTTGCCTCACTAGCCTTCTTTAGGTAATTCTCCCTGGCTCGCTCTTTCATGGTTTTCCTGAATTTCCTATAGGCTAACCAATAGTCTCTTACTCCCTGGGCAACCTCAGTATTAAACCAGCTGGGTGCTTTGGCCCTTTAGTACTCCCCTGAGCCTAATGCACTCTTCTGTTACAACCATTATTCCCACCTAAATAATGGATCACCTTTTTGTCCACCCCCATATCTGCCATGATGCCCACCAGGTGCTTCCTTAACAATTGTCCCATCTTCCTGAACTCCACCCTCCTAATGTCCAGGAATTTGGTCTTAGTGGGGACATTTTCCTCTTTAATAGCAGCATTATCAGTATTAACAAGAAAGCTTATAAAAACGCAGCAGCAGTTTTTCGGTTAAATATTGTGATCAGTTTCAATAGAATTCTCCCTCTTTTTTATGTCCGATTATTACAACTGCTGGTTCTCTGTCTGTTTTTTTATTTCACAGCCCCCGCACATTGTTCAGTCTCACTCCTCACTCAATGGCATTTACCCAGTCCCTGCTTTCACTCCCTGACTCCCACTCCCACCCTCTTGCTCAGTCATCTTACTGAAATTCCTCCACCAACAGCCAAGATGGTATCTGCTGTGTTTTTGTTTTTTTAACTCAGTGCCATTCTGTACTGGAGTTCCCACCCGGATGAGCATTTGCTCACTCCTTGTCTCCTCTCTCTCTCTCAGAGATGCTCCCTTATCTCTTGTATATTTGGAATTTTTTAAGCCACAGCTACTCAGCAATGGAGACGTTACATCGTTTTCTCCCTCCACAGGATAGCTCCTTTACTCGCATCTTTCCTTCTGACTGCTCACTTGTTAGCTCACTCGCACCTGTCATTGTGGACTTAGTTACATAAATATAAATAGAGACCTATATATCTTAAACATAAACATTATTCAGTAACTCTTTTGGTGTGTCTGTAGGGGTGGCTGGGTGCCCGGTAACCATGCCAAACAGCTTTTGGCTATGGTGATCAGAGTAGGACAAGTCCTATTGGCAAAAAAAAGGGCAGAGGAACCCTGCACCTCAGGAGCAGAGGCCCACAGGAAGGGGTTAAGAGCATGCCCTGGATGCCCTTCTACCATGGAGGGTGGGTTTACTTGGGTTTGTAAGGTTGAAGAAGATCAACAATGACAGAGGCTAAACTGGACATAGCAGTCATTAAAGAGACATGGTTCACCAGTAACCACACTTGGGAGACTTCAGTACCCAGCTATGTACTGTTCAGAAGAGACCGAGATGCACAAAAAAAGGGGGGGGTGGCCCTTTATGTCAATGAAAATATCAAAGTTACAGAAATTCAGACTACACAGAAGGAGCCAGAAGAACTGTGGGTCACCCTGGAAACAGGAAATGGAACAGCCATACGGACTGGGGTTGTCTACAGGCCTCCAGACCAGGGGAGGACACAGACACATTACTGTTAGAAGATATACAAAACATGACAGCTAAAGGGGAGGTTCTGATAATGGGAGACTTCAACATGCCAGATACAGATTGGTCAATACCAGCAGGAACATCTGCCAGAACTAGACACATAGTGGATTCCCTGCAGGGGAAGGGCCTCAAACAACTGGTACAACAACCCACAAGAGACAGGGCTATCCTGGATCTAGTACTGACTAATGGGGAAAGGATCACAGATCTCCAGGTACAAGGTCACCTAGGGGACAGTGACCATCACATGCTGTGGTTCAGTTTGGCCACTAGAACTAAATCATCCCATTCCAAGGCAAAAATATGGGACTTCAGGGGAGCTTACTTTGATAAGATGGCCAACAGAATTAAGCTAGACCTGGCAAGAAGAAATACAGGTGAGGGGGTATAGGCAAAGTGGGCAAGCATTAACGATGCAATACTTGAAGCAACATCCCATTGTGTTAAGGAGGAAAGCAAGAGCAAAAGAAAGAGGAAACCACTTTGGTTCTCAAAAACAGTAGCAGAAAAGATCAGAGCCAAAAGGTTGACCTTCAGGAAATATAAGGGAATGCAGCGGGATGAAGATAGGGAGGCATACCAAACTTCCCTAAGTGAAGCAGGGAAGGCAGTAAGGCAAGCAAAGGCCCAAACTGAGGAAACACTAGCACAAACAGTAAAAGAAGGGCACAAGACTTACTATAGCTACATTAGTGAAAAGAGAAAGTCCAGATGGGGTATTGCTAAGATCAAAGGGGATAAGAGGGAGTGTGTGGAGGAGGACCAAGGAAAAGCATCTGCCCTAAATAGATACTTCTTCTCAGTATTTACTGAGAAGGTAGGGCAGGGCACACAGCTCATCACCATGGACACAGAGGGGAGGGAGGTGTGCACAAGTCCCTTCACAAAAGAAAAGGTCCTACAAGAGCTCACTAAGTACAGGATGGACAAGGCAATAGGACCTGATGGCATACATCCTAGGGTACTGATGGAGCTAAGGGTGGAACTAGTAGAGCCATTAGCAGAACTGTTTAGTGAGTCTCTGAGCACAGGAGAGATCCCAGAAGACGGGAGAAGGGCTCATGTGAACCCGCTCCACAAGAGTGGCAGCAGGGAGGAGACAGGGAACTACAGACCAGTCAGTCTTATCTCAGTAGTGGGCAAGATTATAGGGGCACTCCTTAAGGAAAGATAGTGCTACACCAGGAATCCATAGGAGCATAGGATCCAAGACAGCATGGGTTTACAACAGGAAGGTCCTGTCAAACTAATCTTATAGATTTCTTTAAGTGGGTAACCAGAGTGGTGGACCAAGGAGGTGCAGTTGATGTCACCCACATTGACTTTAGCAAAGCTTCCTGTTCTGTTCCACATAGAAGATTGATAAATAAGCTAGGTAGGCTTGGGGTGGGTCAGAGGTTGGTCAACTGGGTGGCAAACTGATTGGCGGGCAGAAAACAGAGAGTGGTGGTAAGCGGTATACAGTCAGAAGAGATGCAAGTCACAAGTGGGGTACCTCAGGGATCAGTCCTGGGGCCAGTCCTCTTCAATATCTTCATCAGTGACATTGCAGATGGACTGGAGGGTAAGGTATGTCTGTTTGCAGATGACACCAAGATCTTCAACAGAGTAGATGACCCAGATGGGGTGGGCAGAATAAGAAAAGATCTGGATAAACTGGTAAAATGGTTGGAAGAGTGGCAAATGGGGTTTAACTCAAAGAAGTGCAAGATTATGCACATAGGGAAGAGCAACCCTGAAGCTACCTATAAGTTGGGAGAGGAGTTGCTGGCAACCACAAGGGAAGAAAGAGACTTGGGCATCATTATCAGAGATTACCTGAAATCATCCAAGCAGACCACTAAAGCAGTAGGTAAGGCTAGTGGGATGTTGGGGTGTATAAGTAGGGGTATCACAAGTCGGAAGAGGGAGGTAATAATCCCTTTTTACAAGGCACTGGTTACACCCCATCTGGAGTACTGCATGCAGTACTGGAGGCCGCACCTGCACAAGGACATTAATTAAATGGAGACAGTCCAGAGGAGGGCAACTAAAATGGTGCAGGGACTGCATCAGAAAACATATGAGGACAGATTAATGGAGATCAATATGTATACCCTAGAGCAAAGGAGGGAGAGAGGTGATATGATCAAAACATTCAAACATCTTAAGGGCATTAACAAGGTGAAAGAGTCTAACATGTTTCAATATAAGAAACATAGCAGGACAAGAGGACACAGCACGAGATTAGAGGTAGTCCAATTAAGGAGTAATGTGAGGAAGTTCTTTTTCACAGAAAGGGTGGTGGATGCATGGAATGGTCTACCTCAGGAAGTGGTGGCTATGAATACAGTGCAGGGCTTCAAACAGGCATGGGATAGGCATAAGGGAGCAATACAGATGAGTATGAATAGATAGGCCATTGACAGATTAAAGGCCAATGGCACATTCATAAGATAGAAAAAATGGGCAGACTGGATGGGCCTTGCGGTCCTTATATGCCATCAACTTCTATGTTTCTATATTTCTATCCTAGGGACCCCTCCAGTCTATCTTCTACAACTCAGTGATAGTAACCTGATAGCTTCCTTCTATTATCAATTTATCCAATCTATTCTTAAAGTCAGCTTAATTTCACTTTCAGTTACGTTGTAAAGTATGCTATTCTAGAGTATGGCCACATGTTGGGAGAAAAAATGCTTCCTCTTAATTGTGCAAAAATTAAGCAGTATAGTTTGTTTTAATGATCTCTCATATGTATTTTATTATCTTTGGGTGATATTCCCATATTTTCTCTTAATACTTCATCTTTCGCTATATGGAACACGGTTATAGGTTGTTAAGCTCTGCTACCATAGTGACTCCTAGCAATGGCATGGTGGTATGTCCTAGTGAGTTTGGCAGGTAGTGTGGACCTCCTTGAAAAGGCCTAAAGAAGAGGGGAGTCGGAGGGTAAGTAGAAGTATAAAGAGAATATTAAAAAAAATTATTCAGCCAACTACAATCTATACTTTATAGCAGAGTCTGTAAAAAACATATTTTTACCACCCAACATTTAGACCTTTGTGACTGATTCACACCTGATCCTCATTTTTGGCTTTACTTTGCCACTGTGGTGTCCACTTTTTAGCCCTTATGCCACCATCTTGATCCATTTTGTTTTCTAACCTGACACTACGATGACCGATTGGACACATGAGAACAGTTTTAATGGCAATGCACTAGCAATTCCAATGGTACCTCTGATATTAGCTAATTTATTATTGTTTTATGAAAACTGTTTTTAATGCCCTTTGTGTTTTATTTTTACCTTGTGAAGTGCTCTCTAAATTAGGACTATTATTTTATTTCAGAGTTTAAATATGTTAAACAGTATAGCCGTGATTTTCGATGGAAGTGGCACAAGCACAGTTCCAGATTGTGTGCACAACCTGCATCATTACAAATGTGTCCAAATATTTGCCGGCTATTTTCAAATATTCTGAAGCATTTGCAAAACATTTCAAACTTTGCTACAAAAACAAAGATGCATGTGTCACCATTTTGAACTATGAATCACTTTCTTTGAGCAGCTTGTCGCACTTGCAACATAAAGTTAGGCCAGCTTTTTTGTGGTCTAAGGGTTATGTTGTAAGAAGGGCAATTGCATCACCAAAGTGCCACAGTTCTTTGAATATCCACCCCAATTTGTCTCAGAAGTATTGAATTTTAAATTAGTGCTACTGCATATCCCTGTTATTCGCTGTAAACAACAACTGTATTAATTATACAAGGGTTTTTTTTTTTCTAAATGTCCCACAGCAGATATAACAGCAATGTAGTCCAATGGTTAGACCATGTGACTATGAGACAGAAGAGCACAGGTTCAAATCCTACCACAATTAGTGACTCCATGGTTGACCTTGAGAATGTCATTTGACCTCCTTGAACTTCACCCAAGTCAGATGTACAACTGAGCAGAAGCAGGATCTCACTAAAAATATGATGCTGCATTACAGCTGGGCTAACACAGCAAAACACAGTTAAAAACAAGCATTTGTCAATGCCGAATGTTTGCTTGCTGGCATTGGCAGTGGTAGTGTAGAAGTTACAGAGCTGCGTAATAGGAATGGCAGTGAAGTATTGAACTGAAGCCAACCCCACCACCACCCTGCAAAGAGTGACAGGCATTGGGGTGTGCCTTTGGGTAGTCAGGCATAATGGCCACGCCATTTCACCACACCCCACCCTGCAGACACTGACAAGTGTCACGGTGTTCCTTGGGGTCTTTGGCCCTTATGCGCATCCCATTCCATTAGGAAATACGGTGAGATGGGTGCGATATAGGAGAATCGGGTGAACTTTGGGGCTGAAGAGTCCAAGGCATACCTCGATGCCTCTCACTGGCTGCAGGGTGTGGAATGGTATGAGCATTACAAGCAAGAATCCCAAGTCACACCCCTGATGCATGTCATTCTCTACAGGGTTGGGCGTTATGGTTGGAAACCCTAATACCCCAGGCATTCGTTGGTATTTTCACTCCAAATTTTCAACATGGTTTTTTTGTGACCCCACCTCATGAACAGGAGGAATATCAGTTTGTTAGCCGAAAGCTGCTTATGCACAGCGACTACCGCATTTAGCACCACAGGGGCAAAAACATTCCGAACAGGATGTAAAAAATGACTGCTGTACTGTTCATGGGGAGGTGTAAAAAATGGCAATGTTGCAGATCTGCAGTAAAAATATTTAAAAAAATGGTGAAGTCATGAGCGTACATAGAAACTGTGAAACGCACACCCGTAATATAATTAGGTTGGGAATTTTTTTACAGCAGATTGTCAGCTCAGGCATTTTGGTGCCTCCGATCATGAACAGTGTCAGTGTGATTTTCTTTATCTGTCCCGAATAATGATTTCCCACAGCGACCACACATCTTTGCGCTGAAAGTGTGAAAACACACTTCAGCCATGTTGTGAAAAATGACAGCTGTACTGTTCATAAGGAAGTGTGGAAAAATGCCACTGGTGAAAATCTGGACTTAAAATATTACAAAGTCATGAACTTACAAGGGTGCGTGGAAACTGCACAATGCTCACTCGTAACAGTCATTTTATGGACTTTTGTCACCAAATTTTCAACATAGCCATTTTAAGACCTCTGCTCATGAACAGTGTAACTGTGATTTTCTTAATCTGTCCGAAACATTGCTTTGCACACCAACAGCACCATTGTGCGTTATATGTGCGGAAACACATTTTGGGTGATATATGAAAATGGCAGCTGTACTGCTCATAGGAAGTGTAATAAAATGGCAATGTTGAAAATCTGGAGTGAAAATATTAATTCGCAAACTTACGAAGCATGCATAGGAACTGCAATGCACGCCAGAAACAGTCAATTTTTAGGAATTTTTTTCACTAACTCGAACATAGCCATTTTAAGACCTCTGCTCATGAACAGTGTCACTGTGATTTTCTTAATTTGTCCGTGACATTGATTTCCCAAGACACCGACTGTGCCACTGTAGCGTTATTATGGGTGGAAACACATTTTGGGTGAGATGTGAAAAATGACAGCTGTACTACTCATAAGAAGGTGTGGTAAAATGGCAATGTTGAAACTCTGGAGTGAAAATATTGAAAATTCGCGAACATACAAGCATGTGTAGAAACTGTACAACGCACGCTCGTAAAACAGTCATTTTTTGGAATTTTTTCACCAAATTTTCAACATAGCCATTTTAAGACATCTGCTCATGAACAGCATCACTGTGATTTTCTTAATTTGTCCCGTACATTGATTTCGCACACCAACTGCGCCATTGTGTGCTACATGGGCGGAATCACGTTTTGGGTAAGATGTGAAAAATGACAGCTATACTACTCATAAGAAGGTGTGGTAAAATGGCAATGTTGAAAATCTGGAGTGAAAATATTGAAAATTCGCGAACTTACGAGCCTGCGTAGGAACTGCGCAACGCACGCTCATAAAACAGTCATTTTTTGGAATTTTTCCACCAAATTTTTAAAATAGGCTTCTTGAGAGCCCACCTTATGAACACTGGCAGTGTTGTTTCATTAATCAGTCCCAAAAGGTGATTTCGCACACTGACTGCGAAATCACCCTTCGGGCCCGAATAACACCATGACAGTGACAGCATTCATGAGAAGGGGTCCCAAAAACCCCATGTTGAAAATTTGGTGCAAAAATTCCCAAAAATGCCTGAGATATACTACAAAGTTGAAAAAACCCTATCTATCCCATTATACAGCTTACCAGCATTTCCTCAGTTCGCGGTCGGCTTTGAAGAGTGCAGACATGTTCCTGGTCCACCGAACATCGTCGCGCCGGACTCCGGAGGTAAGTATGGGGGGGGTGTGGGGAGGCAGGGTGCGCAGTGGGTGGAGTGCGGGTTGTGGGGGGGCCGGGAGACTGCGTGGGACCGTTTTTAATTTACAGGTTGTCTTTTTTTTTTAATTGATGACGTGGGACGTTTGCCATGCTGGGGTGGGCTCCTAGCATGGCACAAGCACGGCTGGTTGGGGGGGCGTGGAGCCAACGGGGGATTGGGCACCCCCATCGGCCATAGCATCAGTTGCCACGCTGGGGTGGGCTCCCAGTGTGGCACCCTGTACTCTGGGGGGGGGACAGTGCCCGTCGGCTATACTATGAGTTGCCACGCTGGTGTGGGCACCCAGCGTGGCATGTGGAATGCTTTGGGGAGCGCAGTACAGCAACGGAGATTGGGCACCCCGCCGCTATGATGTGCGTGGGGGCAGCACGCAGTATGCGTGCATGTGTTTATGCGTGTGTGTGTGTGTAGGGGGAGCTGCGC
Source organism: Neoceratodus forsteri (assembly GCA_016271365.2). Taxonomy (NCBI): domain Eukaryota; kingdom Metazoa; phylum Chordata; order Ceratodontiformes; family Ceratodontidae; genus Neoceratodus; species Neoceratodus forsteri. The sequence goes on from CM028133.1 coordinate 816,978,335, forward strand.
ATGAGCAGGCGATATGTGATTGCTGCTCACTGAAGTGTAGCTCCCCCTTTCAACTGTACACCACTGCATTTTGGGGCTGTCATAGACAGCTCCAGCATGCATTGGCGGACTGGGGCCACGCCTGCCAACACACTGACTGAACTGGAAGAGGGGGTGACACACCTCCGAAAACTCGGATGACGGCATTATGTTTCTTGCACATGCATGCAAGCAAGCATAATAACAAGCTTCTGTCAGTGCTGAATGTTTGTTTGCATGCTGTTGTACTGGGTCCTGCTTGTACATATTTGTACTACATATTTACCCAAGATAGAACAGATGTGAAGTAATATCATTTGCAATGGGGTCTTAATTGTACACATCTTTTTGCTGCATTTACCAAGGACAGTATGGGTGAGATGCAAGATCTCATTTTCAGTGGAGTCCTGCTTTTATAATGTATTTTTCCAAGACAACTCATCTTAAATGCAACATCTCCTTTTCTGTGGGGTTCCACTGTAGGGTCCTGTTTTTACCCAGGATAACCCAGCTCAGATGCAGTATCTCATTTTCAGTGGGGTCCTGCTTTGACACATTTCTGTGCTGCATTTATCCAGGATAGCACAGCTCCAATGCTGTCTTGTTTTCAGTAGGATCCTGCTGCACCCAATGTTTACACTGTGGCCCGGATATTCAAAGGGGTTGCGCCGCAATGCGCACACGCATGATATTCTAAAGGGGCACTTGCATAGTGCAAGTTCCAATGTGACAGGGCACATTGGTAATATATGTGGCACATTTGCTGGGGGCATGCCCGTGCAAATGCAGCGCTTCTCGATATTCAGCCCAGGATGTGTGGCGCATCTGCTGGCACAATCCCAAGATGTGCCACATACCAGTGCACAAAGTTGAGCCAGAAAATCCTGGAACAAATGCTGGCTACCCACAGGTGGGCTGCTGTATTGCAAGGCACAACACAGCAGTCACCAGCCATGGGTGGCCAGCTGGCAGGCAGAAACACCATCCACAAACACCTATCTCATCCCTGGTAGTCTAGCGGTACCCCCTCCCTCCCACTAGCCCAATCGTGGGCAGAAACATGTCCTGGTAATCCCTGGTAGTCCAGTGGTACCCCTCTCCCACCCATAGCCATGATCACCGGTATTGCCAAAGAATGGCAAATGCCCCAGTGAGTTAACAGTTCCCCTCCCACCCCACCTGATTCCCTGACTGCAGTACAAATAATGAGGTCCCCCTTCCTGATAGTCTAGTGGTCCCCCCACCCAACTCAATGCTCCGATAGCTGTGCTCTGTTTGAGTACCGCATCCCTGGCAGTCCAGTGGTTCCCCCACCCCTCCCATAGTATCGGTCCCCAAATGGAACAACAACAACTGCCCTGGTGGTCTAGTGGTACCCCCTCCCTATCCCGACCCTCTGATCACTGTCCGCCATAGTACTGCACTCTTCCTGGTGGTCCAGTGGATCTCCCCCTTCCCACCCAAATCCCCGAACACTGGCAAAATGGAAGTGTACAAATCCCTGGTGGTCCAGTGGTAACCCCCCCCAACCACAGAGGACCCCCAGCCAATCCAGCTCCCCCCTTCACTGGGCAGCTGTAACCCACCTGCATACCACCTGGCCACCTGCCGAATGACAGCTTACAGTATGCACTGCAAGCCTATTGATGCGCAGTGTGGACCAATGGGCTTGAAGGGCATACTGTACTATACAGTTAAAAATATGTAAATTAATTCATTCACATATGTCTGACTGTGTAGTACAGTATGCCCTACAAGCTATTGGTCCACACTGTGCACCAATAGGCTTACAGCGCACACTGTAAGCTGTCATTCAGCAGGCGGCTGCCGGTATGCAGAGGAGTTGCAGCCACCCCCAATGATGGGGGGCTGGGTGGGCTGGGGTCCTCTGTTGGTGGGAGGGTGGGGTTACTACTGGACCACCAGGATTGCAACACTCCACTGCATCAGGCTCGTCGGATCCGGGAGATGGGGGATCCACTGACCACCAGGAAAATGCAGTACTACGGCGGATGGTGATCGCAGGGTCAGGATAGGTGAGGGGGTACCACTAGACCACCAGGGCAGTTGTTGCCATTCCATTTGGGGGACCATTACTATGGGAAGGGTGGGGGGACCACTGGACCTTCAGGGACAATGTGACCATCTCCCTGCCTGTGATCGGGCTAATGGGAGGGAGGGGGTTACCACTAGACTACCATGGCTTGGTATAAGTGCATATACACCACGATTGGGCTACAGGGAGGGAGGGGGTACCACTGGACTATCAGGGACTGTGTTCTACTGTTTCTACCATGATTGCAGTTGTGGGGCAGGGGGTGCCCCAGGACCCACTCAGTCCATACAACAGTCTGTGCAGGGCACCAGGCGCATTTCGCCGGGCTGCCCATGCAATGCATGCAAATGAGGCCATAATGACATGCAAATGGCCCCATTTGCACCATGTATACGTTATGACCCCATTTGCTTACCCAAGTCTGAATATTGTGGGTAATGCACCCAGCACAGCTATAGTTGCACTGGAGCATTCCAAGTCCTCCATGTCTGGGGAATGCGCCGATGCATTGTACTTGTGTCTTACGCATTCTGTGCCATATTCAACGGTGATGTGCCATGGTGCATCACCTTTGAATATCACCCTGTCCTGACCCCAGTGCATCTCAATTGTGCTGCTCCTCCACTTACGCCTTTGCCTGGCACAGTCTGAATATCTGGGCCAGTATGTACAGTACCAAGGATAATGCAGCCAAGATGCAATATCTCATTTTCAGTGGGACCTTGCTTTTACCCATTTTTATAATGTATTTACTCAGAATAACTGAGCTGAAAGGTAAGTTACATTTTTAGTGGGGTCCAACTTTTACAAAGTATTTTCCCAGGATAAAGCAGCATACTGTTCAGGGGCTCTGGTGTACCGGGGGCCTGGTTTTACACATTTGTACTATATATTTATCCAGAACAGAACAGATGAGATGCAATATCTCATTTTCAGTGGTGTTCTGCTTTTAGAAATTTTTAGACTGCATTTACCCAGGAAAAGCCAGCTGAGAGGCACTATTCAATTTTCAGGGAGCTCCGACATTTTGACCCCATATTTCCAACATAGCCTTTTTATGACCTGATGTTATGGTCAAGATAGGTTGAGTTTTTAAAATCCTATCTAAAAAGTGGTTTTGCAGTGACACTGCAAAAACATATTTCTGAGGGGATTTGAAAAATAGAGCTTGTCCTGTTCATGAGGTAGGGCAACACAAATGATATGTTGAACATTAGGGGCCACAATGCAGAAATAGAGTTATCAGTAAACATTGGAACAATTCAAAATTTCTTCATAACTTCAATGTTTTTTTTTTCATATTTTGACCTCAAATTTTTAACATAGCCTTTTAATGATCCCATGTTATGATCAAGACAGGTGTATTTTTTAAATCCTGTCTGAAAGGTGGTTTCACAGATGGACTGCAAACACATGTTTCAAAGGAGATATGAAAAATGACACCTGTCATGTTCATTACATGGGTTGACAAAAGGTTATGTTGCACATCTGTGGTCAAAATCTGCAAAAATCAACATTTCCTCATAACTTTGTTGTTTTCTGACATTTTGACCCCAAAGTTTCAACACTCTTGTTTTCTAACACTACCTTATGATCATGGAAGGTGGAATTTTTTAACTACCATATAAAAGGCAACGTCACAGATGAATGCAAAAACATGTTTTGTAGGAGTTTGTGTTGTTGCTGTTGTTTTAAAAAATGACACCTGATATGTTCATGAGACGGGGTAACAAGCAAGCTATGCTGTGGGCCAAAATTTACCCAGATCACAATGTTATAAGCAAATGTTGAAAAAAAATCAATGTTTCTTCATAACTTCGTTGTTTTCTAACTTTTTGACCACACATTTTTAATACAGTCTTTTTATGCACCCCACCCCAAAAATGACAGGTGTCATTAATAAAATGCTGGCCAAAATGTCATTTTCAAGCCACAGGTGCAAAAACACGTTTTGGCCAGAATAAAAAAAAAAAACATCTGTCACATTCATGAGGTGGTGTGAAAAAATGGCTATGCTGAGAATTTGGTGGTCAAAATATTGAACATTACCAAAGTTATGAGCAAGCATTGAAGAATGTCAATGTACCTTCGTAATTTTGTTCTTTTCTAATATTTTGATCCCAAATTTTCAACACAGTAAGCAAACATGAAACTTAATAACATTTTCTGCCTGCTATTTCTGGCACTACTAGCTCTTTAGCTTATTGTAACCCTCTATGTCATACCTTGAAATACATGATTATTTTCTCTACTGTATTTACCTAGCCAACAAAAACTAACTAAATAAATAAACCTCATGTTCACTTCCCTTGCATGCTTTTCAACCATCCTCCTTTGTGTCCTGGTCCATCTAAAAACCAGCACATTTCCAATTCTTCCCTCCGTGTAGTCTGACCTACATTCACAAATGTTTTAAATTGTCCTGTATTTTGTTGAATGGTGACATTTTACATCTTGCCTCGCACTCTTGTTTAAACAGCAGCTCTGCTGTTCAACATGTGCTTTCATAAATAAGATGTCACAGCTGTTACAATTTGCTAGAAAATACTTTTTTTTTTCATTTTCAGTGCTCCTTTCCCAGATTCATAGCACATGTTGGTAGTCCAGCTAAAACGCTTGCATAGAAAACATTTGAGAACTTTTGCCTCCCCTGTTTACCTCACAGTGTCTTGGGTTTATGTCAGCATAGTGCTCACCATGACAATAGACTGTGATGTCATAAACAGCAACTGTGCGGTGAGTAGGGGAGAATCAGATACATTTTAAAAGACTTGGTGAAATAATTGCTGCATTATTTACAATATTTAGTAGTCCAGCAGCAGATGGAAGTAAAAGAAAATAACAAATAAGTAAAAAACAATGAAGTTAAAACATAATTGGTGTTAATCTAGTGTTCTTAAGCTTTTTATTATAATAAAGAGTTGCTCTTTAAGACTTGGTTGCAAGATGGCTATTAGCAGGTGGGAGAATCTTTAACTTATGTAATGTAAGTAAATAGAGAAACAGTGGAGATGGGTTTAAAAATAGGAAGAAAGTTTGTGAGAGGAGATGGTGCTCAGGGCAGGAGGGGGACTACAAGAGAATTGTAACATTTTGGTGTTGGTCTGCCACAGAGGAACCTTACCATCATTATAGTCTGCCTTGCCCATATGGTTCTTCTGCAATGGTTGCTTTCTGGTACTGAACAAACTGAGTCAGACGCATAAAATAATAAACAAAATTTAATTTTATTCAGAACATAAGCAGGAGCATCTGTTCAGCATGGGGTACAACTCAGAACTGACTGAGGGACCTGGAAATTGGGTTTTCCAAGCCCCTGCAGGAGCTAATTAGCCTAACAGTCATACCAAGGCTCAAATTGCACATTATGTCCTAGTTAAATGGGTGGCAGCTATTCTTAAGCCCCATACTTAATTGTACTCCACATCATCCTTGGGACAGAAATGTGAGTACCACTCAAACAAAGCAAGAGCATGGCATTAAACAACAGGAAGAACTAGCAAAACGTTTTAAACATTAAAATAAATGTTGATCAGCATTGTGGAGTAAATGTTTAAGAAAGACGTTTGATTGTTTGACTGAAAACCACAATACTCTGCTGCGGGGGGAGGAGAGAAAAGAATCTGGACTACAATGGTGACCAGTCAGTGTAGTGCCAGGGAAGGGGGACACCAGAGCACTTGAAGCTTGGTCATGCCGCAAGCATTAAAGTGTGGGGAAGGGAAAGGGAAGTGAGGGAAGGGGAGCAGCAGGAGGTACTCAAATGCAATTTTAGATAGAGGTCAATATTGCAAACCATCAACATTTCTAAGACCATGGGGAAAAAACAGCTATTGTAAAGCAGTAAAGGTTGTTGAACATTAGATACAACAGTTAAATGAACTATAATAATGCAAGAATAAAAGAACACACAGTTCTGTCAGACAGACAATAAATGAATGACCACACTGAGTTCAAGAAATAACTGCTAAGTTCAGAATTAAAGTTCACACTTTTTTTTTGCAACTTTTACGGTCAGTGGGAATGGACTTGTGTGTGGATTGGTCCAGTTCCTTACAGGGCAGAGTCAGGGATCTAAGAGTTATGTGTGCTGTCATAACCACACCATTTTGCATGATAAGTCCAGGATCCATTGACATACTTTTTGCACAATATCTTCTTGATCTGGTATATGAGAGAGTCCTGACAAGAAGATGCAGCAAAAGATTGAGAAGTTCCAGGTAGCTCATCTGACTGAGCAGGCAAAAGAGGATCTGGCTGAAGATTGTCAGGACCAGGGGGTTGTGGAGGAACTGGTCGCAAACTGTCTGCAGGAATTTCAGCTTCCGAAAGTATAGCAGGTTCAAGTGCAGCTTCATTGTTAGGGGGACTGGGATCATCTGGGAGGGCATCATTCAGGTACCCATGTTTCAGTCGGTTGATGTGGATTTTATTGTGAGCCAGCTTTCCATCAGACTTGCAGTGCAAGTGGACGTGAACAGGAGGAAGCTTTTCTACAATGTAGAAGGGACCAGTCCAAGGGTGAAGCAGTTTTTGGTACCACCCAGAACTAGGACAGGTCAGTACAAGTATACAATGTCCCCAACAGAAATTAAAGGTTCATGCAACTTGGCTGTTGACATTTTCTGCATTGCAGATTTTCTCTGGCCCAGTGTGTCAATTGCAACACATCTGGCAAGTTCAAGCTATTCCAACACTGGAATGATGAAGGATGAAGCTGACTTTGGAACCTCTAGCAATGAGAGATCCCTGTCCAGAGGTGTTCTTGGGTAATGTCCATGGACTAGAAAAAATGGTGTGTACTCTGTACTGTTGACACAAGGGCTGGTGTTGTAAGCATATTGAATGAAGGGAACAAAATGATCCCAAATGTTGTGAGTTTCATCCAGGTAGTTGGAGAGTGTATTAAGAATGGTAGACATCATTCTCTCACTTTGTCCATTGCATTGTGGATAATAACTGGTTGTGTGAGTCTTTCTGATGTAGAGAAGTTTGCATGTTTCTCACACAATAGTTAAAAGGTAGTTAGTGCCTCTGTCTGAATGTAGGTGCTCTGGGGTACTGTAATGACAAATGATTGTGTTAAGAAAGGCACTTGTCACTGTGGCAGCTTTAATGCCTTTTAGAGGGATTACTTCCAAATACTTTGTTAGGTAGTCCACAAAAACAAGAATGTATTTGTTGCCAGAGTCAGGGAATGTAGGCAAGAGGTGAAGAATGTCTGCACTGATTCTTTGGAATGGTTCAGTGGCTACAGGCATTGGAATGATGTATGCCTTTGTTGATTTTGCAGGAGGCTTTCTTTGGGAACAGGACTGGCAGAACTTGACAAATTGGACAATGTCCTTGTTCATGTGAGGCCAGAAGAAGTGAAGCCTTGTCTTTTCAAGAGTTCTGTGGACTCCCATATGACCTCTGTAAAAGTGGAGAGTGGACTGAAGAATTTCAGTGATTAGAGAGGCTGGCACAACTAACTGTACATGAGTTCTATCCATGCGATGGCCCTTGTCCTCTTTGGACCAAATGTGAAAAAGCACACCGTCACTGAAAAAGTGTAGTGAAGCAAAGAATAGTACATCCTGGTGGTGTTGCTTTTGTTGTTGTAAAGTTCCAGTTTCTAGATACGTGATTATGTCTCTGAATTGAGGATCAGTTCTTTGTTGCATTTTAATTGTCACCAAGGAGATATCAGTATTACAGGTTGTAAGAAGCTCTTCAGCTGCTTGCAATAAGTGAGGATTGGTGCTGGTAGCAACAAAGCAACTTGAGGTGCTGTAGGAGTGTCTACAGGGAGCTCATCTGTGGAGTGGAAAGGAAGAGCTTATAGACAGGATTCTTCATCTGTTGAGGATCATGCAGAAGAATACCATCTCTGGCTTACAGCATCGACATTAGAATGAACTTGACCTGGTCAGAATTGAATTTCAAAGTTGTAGCATTGCAATATGGCAATCCATCGGGTGAACTTGCCTACTGGCTCCTTCATTTTGAACAACCATCATAGGGCAGAGTGATCTATGATAGCTGTGAAGGTGGAGTAACAGAGGTAACATTCAAATTTCTTTACAGAAAATACCATGGCTAGACATTCTTTTTCTGTGATGCCATAGTTTTGTTCAGCTGAGGAAAGAGAGCACCCAGCATAATAAACAACTCATTCTGTTCCATCTTGGATTTGACACAGTACAGCACCCACTGCAAAGGAACTAGCATCTGAGTACTGTAGCGTTTAAAAGCTTGGTTGAACCTTGGGTAAGGCCAACACTGGAGAAGATATTAGGTTTGCTTTAAAAGTTTCAAAGGCCTCTTTAACATTCAGATGTCCAAACATAGTCATATCCCTTTTTGGTGAGGGCATACAGTACAGCTGCAATCTTGGTATAGTTGCAAATGAATGTTCTGTAGTACCCAGACAAGCCCAGGAAAGCCCTAAGGTCTTTGAGGTTGTTAGGTTCTGGGTAGCATTTTACTGTTGAGAGCTCATCTGGGTCTAGAGAGATGCCTTGAGAACTAACCACATGTCTCAGGTAATGAATTTGATGCTGTACAAAGCAACACTTCTCTGGGCAAAGCTTGAGATTGGCTTGTCTGACACTTTTGAACACCTCTTTCAGATGGTACAGGTGCTCTGAGAAAGTTCTACTGAAGATAATAACATCGTCCAGGTAGACTAGGCAAGATTTCCAAGACAGTCCATGTAATATGGCTTCCATGACACGTTGAAATGTGGCTGGACTGTTCCAAAGTCCCATAGGCAGACATTTAAATTGAAAAAGTCCCAAGTGGCAGTGCAAGGCAGTGTATGGGCATGAAGCTGGATCAGTAGTAACTTGGTAGAATCCACTCTGAAGGTCTAGAGTGGTGAAATAAGCTGGGCTGGCTGCACCAAGGCTCTCTAAGGCATCTTTAGTTGTAGGTAGGGGATGAGCGACCTGCACCGTGAAGGCATTGAGCTTTCTGTAATCCACCATGAAATGATACCCTTTGTCTTTCTTTACCACCAGCAAGCAAGGTGCACCCCAGGGACTTGTAGATTCTTCAATAATATCCTTTTCCAGCGTGTCCTTGGTGATGTCCTCCAGGACTTGTTTTTGTTTGTGTCCCACTTTGTAGGCTCACTGATGGACTGGCTGCTGGTTGGGCTGCACCTCAATGGTGTGTTGCAGGATATCACAGCACCTGAGTTTGTCATCTGAACCAACAAAGACATCCAAATAGTTCTTCAGGAATGCCAGAAGTTGCTGTTTCTCTGTTGGACAGGCTGGAAGTTTTGAAGAGGGTAATCGCTGACTGAAGGGTAGCTTTGTGGAGGCTGGAGTGGTTGTGATGGTACTGACAGGATGATAGCTGGTGGAACCAAGTTGAGGCTCTTGCAGGAGGTGAAGCTGGCCCTCTGAAGACAAGCATACAAACTTTCCAATGTTGGCACCCTTTGAGATGACCACTTGCTCATCTGTGAAGTTGAAGCATTTTTGGAAGACTGCATCACCATGCATAGCGGACAAGGTGTTCCCTGGAAGGAGACCTGATGAGTGCAGAGTGGGGGATCCTGTGGCAATGCCAACAACACCTTGTAGAATTTTTTCACCTCTAATCTTGGCAATCAAAACCATCTCTGATTTAGAAGGCGCAGTGACTGAGTCTATAGCTGCAAGTTGCCTCCTAGAATCTAGTGACAGTTTGTTTGAGGCAAAGTCTATGATTGCTTTATGAGCTTTAAGGAAGTCCAGGCCAAGAATAACTGCTGGTTGTAGGTCAGGCACTAGGTAAAACTTAGCAATAGCTTGCTGGGAGCCAAAGTGGAGTTTGAGATGGACCATGCCTGTGATAGGTACCGTAGCAGTACTTGCTGTGGTAATGTACTTGAGGTCGACTGGAGAGACATTAGGTATATGATGTATAGCTGGGTTGTCTAGAATACTGCTGAGAATAACAGATTTCTGCTCCAGAGTCGACCAAGGTATGGGCGGACCAATCTCCAATGGTTGCAGGGACATAGTTTGCTAGGAGAGATGACCTAATGACAGGGACCTTTGCCCCTGGAGGCGAGCATGTGCCAGAGTTATTAGACAAAGGGTGCAGATTGTTTGCATTGCAGGAGTCAGAGAGAGGCAGTCAGTTCCTGTTTTCCCCTGCCCAGCAAAAGCCCCTAGTTTGTTGGGCAGTGCTTGTTTACCTGAGCCTGTGAATAGCTGCTATCATTTTGCTGATTGTGCTGCAGTGGACACCTTTGGTTGTCTTGGTTCCTAAGGTGGCCTTTTAGCTTGTGGCAGACAGTGGCAGTGTGTCCCCTGAATCTACACCACTGACAGGTCACTGGTTCTCATGAAGGTGGAGGTAGCTCAGGACACTGTTGAGATGACTGCAGAGTATTGACTGAAGTTGCAGAGGAAGCAGGAGCACTGAGGTGCAAGCTGTTAACAGTAGTGATAAGCTTATCAATCATTGCTTGTTGCTGTTGGACACAGGTTGTGAGTGCAGCCAGTTGTGAGGTTTGTGGCATCAGAGCACTGGCAGATTGGAACTTTGAGATGGACTCTTGGGCAAGCCATGCAGCTTGGATTGTGTCTATCCAGGTGGCTGGCTTTTTACTGCATGACATAGGTATGGAATTGAGGAGGCAGTCCCTGGACAAAGGCTGTAATCTGATCTTTTTCTGATTTTTGCAGACTTTTACAGCATGATTCAATGTCCACTATGAAGATTTCTAAGGACTCAGAGGGTTGCACTGTGCGTTCCCACAGTTGCTGTTCCAATAGCCATGGCGGGTGTGCTTGCAGAAAATGATCCTTGAAGGTGGCATACAGGGTGGCAGTTTCCCCTTTTACCTGGTCTGTAAGTACGTCATACAAGGAGATGGCAGTCCTTCGCAGCAGTAAGCACATGGCATTGGAAATAAGCAGGGGGGTCGGTCCAATCATTGAATGAGACCCAGGCCTGGAATTGCTCGAGCCAGTCAACAGTGTCTTTATGAGGCAGTGCCGAGAAGGGTGCTGGCTGTAAACTGGTATGAACCATGCATCTTGGTGATATAGCCTTGATGTAAGCAAGATCATCCTGGATAGCTTACATAGTTGGTGCACCCTAAATGGATGACTGGATGTTGTGCAGGATAGTTTCTATTTTGAGGACCCACAACTATGAGGTGGGTGAAGATCCCCAGACCTTCCTGTGCTTGAGGTGGTGTCTTCTCCGGATCTAATGGTCAAAGAGGAGCTGCGTGTCACTGAGCAAAGGTCATAGAAGTGACAGTGAGTTTCAGACATGGCAGAGATGAGACATCACCAAGTTAATGAAGTACCAAGTAGAAAATATTTTTGTAGACAAAGTGCAATTATTTGTAAACAATTTCAATCAAATGGCTTCTAAATAAACAACCCCCACTCAAATCTGTGTTGTCAGTTATTTAAATAAAGCTTTGTTGCAAAATTAGTTATTTGTTGTATTCACCCTTTAATTCAATAGAGTTGCCATTGATTCCAGTGGAGAGAGAAGATTTGGTGCTTGATTGTGGCTAGATAGCAGCACTGGGGTGGTTAAGGTCACTGCTTTTGTTATTGTTTTTACTGGTACAAGATGGAGGCTGCTTTCCACAAGGTTGCAGGGCAAGAACAATATGGCATTTGCCAGGCTGTAGGCTTCTTTCCCACTGAAAATTTGGCAGACTTTTCTTTCTGTGGCGAGTGACAAAATGCTGGGTAAATGACTGTATTTATTTGCAGGGCTTTGTTTTGGTTTATTGTGCTTTCCTTTATTTTACTTTACTTTGCCTTCCCCTCACTTTATATATTGTGCTTTTATCTATTGCAGTTGCTCCAGGATGAGAGTCTGTGGCTCTGATTATTTTCTATGTTACCCCTGTTTATTCATTTAAATGGCCCCTGTTTATTTGCTGTCTGTCTCCCAGGGCCGTTTTGAAGTAATATTTTACTTGTGTTGCTTTTTTTATTTTTTTGTTCTCTGTCCCAGAGGATTTATTCACTGATGGCCCATTTGTAGAGTGGCCAAGAGGACAGCAGCAGAGATCCATGTGTGCAGCTGTTCAGGAGGAGCGGTCAAAGCTGCAGCAGGAGCCAGAGTAAGTCAAGGTCCTTGTGGTTTGCGCTGAGCTACTGTTTGCTGCGACTATGAGATCCAACGGGAGTAATACTGCAGTTAATGGGGAAGTTTTTGGAAACACCCAATTCTGTGTTAGTGGCAGCCTGGTGGACTGTGATCAGCCGCAGGAGGGACTGCAGGTACTGTATGGCTGTGGAAAGAGTGGTGCTCCAGTGCTTTTATTCGCTGGGGCCAAGCAGGAAGCAGAGGCTGCATTTTGTTGCTGTGCAGGGGAAAGCTGTAAGTACGGCTGTATGGCTCAGCTCAAGTGAGGTAAGCGGTCTGGAGGAGAGCTGAGCGGGTGGAATCCTTCATTTTTGTGTCTGTCTCTCCCTTTGCTCATTTTCTTGCCTGTTTGTTTTTTCTTGTTCTCTCTATTGTGTGAAGCAGCTGACAGGGGAGTGAGCTGGAGACTGAAGAGTGGCTGGTGGCAGTCTGACGGCGTGGGAGGCAGTCCATTGCAGTTGCTAGCAGTGCCTTGGGGAAAAGGGCTCCAAAATTGCAGCAGTGGTGGGCCACAGTTGCTGTGCGTGGCCAGGCTGAGTCATGTGGCTGTGGTTAGTTGATTCTGTGGCTCAGTCCCTTTTGCAGTGGCTTCTCCAGGCCACAGAATTGGACAGAAGATTGCACTGAACTTGATGTGGTGGAACAGGGTGGCTAATTGTTGCTGGGCCACAGTACAGAAGCAGCAACAGGGGGACTGATTTAACATAGTTGGAGCCCTTTTTCATTGACTGGCTGCCCATTGATGAGCTGCACAGATCTGTTGTTACACAGTCCCTGCCATGAGGTAGGAGCTGGGGGATTCCAGTCTGCTGCTCTGTGGAGGGAAGTTTGGAAAAAGTCTGTTTTTTGGTATGGCAGCTGGTAGGACTGGAGCAGCAATGTCCCACATTCAAGCACATTTATATCCCTGAGGCAGATTTGCAGGAGGGTGAAATTAAGCAGAATACAATTTAGTTTTACTTTACCTCACTGCTGCCAGGGTGCGCTTTAGGCAGCATGCAAACAGTTCAGGCACACTTGGGAGATGACTCTGGGGTACCCAATGATGCAAACAAGCTAGATGGGGTCTGGGCTGAAGAAGGGACACATTCTCCAACATATGTGGTGTTTTGGTGTTGGTCTGCCACAGAGGACCCTTACCTTCATTGTAGTCTGCCTTATCCATCTGGTTCTTCTGCAATGGTCGCCTTCTGTTACTGAACGAACTGAGTCAGACGCATAAAATAATAAATAAAATTAGTTTTATTCAGAGTCCCAAACACATAAGCAGGAGCATCTGTTCAGCATGAGGTACAACTCAGAACTGACTGAAGGAACAGGAAATTGGGGTTTCCAAGCCCCTGCAGGCATTAATTAGCGTAACAGTCATACCAAGGCTCAAACTGCACATTATGTCCTAGTTAAAGGGCTGGCAGCTATTCTTTAGCCCCCTGCTTATTTGTACTCCACAGAATACAACTGTTAGAGGAACACTGAGAGGATAGACAAATACAACTGTAACCAGCCTGATTAATTGTAGAATCTATACCAGAATCAACTAATAACTGGTGAGAAAAGGTAGCATAGAGAAGGTACCCTCAAAAAAGGTAAAAAGTAAGAATAACTCAAAACAAAAGCAAGAAAAATTCAGTCAGTAGAATCGACAGACAGCATTGAAGTACACATTTCCAGTTATATGACAGTAAACACCTAGATTCTTTTACCTTTAAAATTAGTTTGGAACAATATTTTGACAAGGAATCTGATAATAAAGATATTCACATTAAGTGATGTAACCACATTTTTACAGTAATGTAACTATAAGGAAATGAGCATGGGGACCCCCAACAGTATTTAGTAGTCATGGCCTCTGGATCACTTCTTGACCCTCTACAGGGTAAGTTAAGAAACACAAATTCAAAAAGCAGTATGAAAATACACTTGTATTAATAAACTGCTATTGAGGAAGGAAAGGCAATGCTGGTCATGTAGCATGATAAATATCCCATGGGCAAAGTCATGTTTACCCTGCAATCAGCCCACAAATCTTACCAGGAGCAGTGCATATGAACATAAATTCAACATCACAAATTATTCCTTCATACATGTGGTCAAAGCTCATTAGGGGTTGGATCAAGTCTCAAGTCTCACACGCTGAGGAGCTGCAACAGTCTAGTGTACTTTATAGACATGGCCCACTCTCAGTGTCTTGAGGGTGACATGGTCTAGGTATCCAGCCAAGGTGGAGCCTGATCCACCTCTGCTTTGCTCCAAGCTGAATGGTCACTGCCATCCAATTACTCCTCCAGGTACTCTGCAATCACCACCATCTGGTCATGCCACTGCTTACCACTGTCTGGTTGCTCTGTTGCTTCATGCTGTCTGATCGCTTCACTGCTCACCATTGCCTGGGCACTCAACACTCACCACAATCTGGTCACTGCACAACTTGCTGTCATCTGCTTGCCATCATCTGGTCACTCTGCTACTTGCCATCATCTGGTTACACCCTATGGTGGGTAAACCCCTGAACTGCACAGATATTGTGGGCTTAACAGAAGGAACACAAGCCCACCCTCTCTTGCAGTAGTCCCTACTATCTCATCAAGAATGACACTATTACTGGAGGAAGGAGGAAGGGTCCCATACTAGTAGTTTCATTTATTTGTTCAGCTAAAATCCATTACGATACAAAAGATAAACATTTTACAATTTTTAAACAGTTAAAATGTACAAAATATGCATAAAAATTCCAATCAATAGGCAATGCATAGTAATGCATACTACCAAGGATATCAGGCAGTGATGTCTGCTAGTTATTTCTACTAGGCGAGAAATAAGAACTGTATTTCCCTGGTTATGTAATTTCTAGTAAGTGTTTAAGCAACAAATAAGATTAATTCTACGTGAAATTCTTAGAATTCAAATTAATTTTCCCTTTAAAAGGTTAGTATTTAAATTAGAGGGGTGCAAGCTTCAGTCTTACATCCATCTAGCTATTTAAGAAAAACACATTATGTTAACACGTACATAAAAACATAGGAGTGAATTACCTCAAAGTCAAATTCACAGCTGGCCCCTTATTGATTAATCACCATAATTGCTTGTAACATGTAATTATTCTAGAAGACCAATCTGTAGAACCTCTCATAACTACAATATTCAGAACATTTCTCTTGTCTACTAGTAGCACCGTATTTCATTTAAGTAACTACTTGTTATAACAGTAGGTATAAATACTTATATAATCACTCAATGTGCATTTATATCAATAAAAATTCACTCCATTTAAGGCATGTCACATTGAAATGCACAGAACAGAGTATTAACCCTGTTATATACTCTAAGGGAAAATTACATAATATCTTTCTGTCTTTTCCGTACATTTCTTTGTAGACATATATGCTTATAAAATTTAACATTAAGAATTAAGTCATCAACTTTCTAGACATGAAACTAAATTCAGTCTGAGGTGTCCAAATAGTTTGAAGTCAATATCCTGTAGGAACAGGTCTCTAAAGCCCGAAACATTTTACAAAAATATGGGTTGGTGATGATGTCCAGGTCTGTTCATAACAAGACTGCCTATAACCCTCCAGCTATGAAAGTCCTGAGAGTATCGGCGAGCCGTTCAAAGTTCTGAGCTCCAGTTATAGCAAAAGGCAATGACTCTGAGAGTAAAATGTCGCTGTCTCAGCGAATATCTATAAATAATTTGCTGCAAGCTGTTACAGGTGGCATGCCGGAGGAAGCTAAACCAAGTCATCATGGTGCAAGTTTGGACCAAAGACCATTAAAGACAGCTCCAATCTTTAAGAAACGAGGTCCAAGACTTGAAAAATCAGAAGAGAGTCAGCAGGAAAAGCCAGCAGATCCTGGCAGTGGTGAGCAATTAACACCAGGGTTATTATCTGAAGGCAGCAATAGTCAGCAGCAAGAAGGTGAATGAGAAGGAGACAAAACAACCTACGTTCTACAAGAACAGGTAGACCCTTCAATTTTGTTAAATAGAACTTTTGCAAATGCTGAATACAATGTAAGATCTGAGGACATAAATGGAGATGAAAACATAGAGCCTTCAGTGAGTCAGGTAAACGAATGGGCTGAGCTAACTCCACCCCATCCACCCTGAGATTTATTCAAAATGTGGAAGAGGGAGTAGAAAATGGTAGCATTGCGGATGCTTCAGGTAGCAAATCTAAAAGAGACAGTGAGCTGCCCGAGTCTTATTTGGCTGTAAAAATTGTTTCCAGGACCAGTTTTGCTACATCTATTTTTGTTTCCGACCAGGACATGAACTCAGCATCTGAGTTTTCTGATGTCCATTCAGATATTGATGAGAAAGACTAGGAGAACCACCAAGCTGGGCTAGGAAAATTTTGAACCAACTATCAAAGGTTAACCAGGGGTTAAAATTTATGGAAAGAGTAGAACAAAAAATTTATAACATCCAAAAATCAGTAAACTCTCTTGTGGCTGAAAATAAAATAATAAAAGCCAACATATTAGAATTACAAGAGAGGGTGTCAAAAATCAAAGATGACATGGTTCCCTCTGAAAGACGCATGAAAGAACTTAAAGTAACAAGTCGGGAATTGAAAAATAAACTGATCAAGAAGCACGATCTAAGGGAAAGAACACTCAGGTACTTGGGGTGCCAGAAACCTGGAACATGGATAAACCATTAAAAGAATCTCTAAACTTGATCTTTTCAGCATATATGAGCAAGGACAACACAGACACTAAACTGGAAATCGATAGAGCACACAGAACTTTCAGACCCAATACAGGGGATGCTAAACAGCAATGGCCAAGACCTAATATAGTGAAATTTGCATAGTCTGAGGAAAAAGAAATGTTAATGACTGAAGTATACAAGAAGAAAAGAAACAGAACTTTTGGGAGCCCAGATTTCTATTTATAATGATCAGCCAATGGAAATAGTACAAGAAAGGAAAAAATATGATTTTCTAAGACATAAACTTTGTACTAAAGGTCATAAGGCAACACTATTTTTTACTGCTAAATTAAAAGCAATCTTAGGTGGAGTTTGCTTAATTTATAACACTGTGGATGAGGCGGAGCATGATCTAAGAAAAAATGTCCTTAATTTATATGATTAACATGACAGTTTATAAATGACAGTCTAGCCTTTATTAATAGCTGGGTTTATTTTTGGTAATAACCTGCGTAAGATGTTGGTAGTGTTTTTTTTTTTTTTCTTTGTTTTTTTTTCTTCTTTTTCCTACAGGTATTCTCCTGGGCCCGGATATTCAAAAAGGTTGCACCATGCACAACAGGGTTGCGCATGCGCAAGTCCAAAAATGCGCCATTTTGCGATATTCAGAAGGAGGCAGTTGCGCCACCGAAAACATGCTGAGCAACAGTGCAATGCAAATGAAGGCATGGGCAACCGAAGGGGGTGGATCCATGCATAAAGAGCGCAATGCAATATTCAAATACTTGCACAATGCGCAACAGCGGAACAGCCGGAAATTGCGCACTAGCGGAAATGAGCCAAAATAAAAAGGCTCAAGAAAGCGGCGCAAGAACGCTACAAGGATGCCAAGTGGGGGAGAGAGAGAGAGAGAGACAGACAGACAGACAGATGACAGGCTAGGGCAGGCAAGGCAAGCGTGGGCCATAGGCTGTAGAGGCCAGCGGGGGGTGCCCGGTGCAGTGGAAGTAGCAGTGAGGACAGCGGGGTAACACAGCAACAGCCGGGGGGGTCGAAGCCAGGGAGATGGACAGTGCCAGCTTCACGTGGAAGCTGTAATGAGGGGGTGAGAATGCATGCCGTGAGGGGGACCTGGCCGTGGAAGGGCTATCGGCATAGCCTCTCAACAGGCAGTACCGCGTCTGCATCAGCTTTGAGCTGTACACAGATGTAGAGATCGTGGGCCGGTACCGCCTGAACAGGGCAATACTGAGGCGGCTCTGTGAGCTGTGCAGTGATGTGATGCAGGCACCCTCACGGCAGTCACGCTCTGTCGGTGGAGACCAAGGTGACAGCCTGCATGTGCCTGCTCACCACAGGCACCTTCCAGAGGCCAACAGGGGACACCACAGGCATCACACAGTCGGCCACGCCATGCATCCTCACCCAATTCTCAGTGCACTGCTGCCACATGCCGCGGAGTACATCCATTTCCCCAGCACCGCGGCAGAGCGACAGCAAACAT
This sequence comes from Neoceratodus forsteri, assembly GCA_016271365.2. Classification (NCBI taxonomy): domain Eukaryota; kingdom Metazoa; phylum Chordata; order Ceratodontiformes; family Ceratodontidae; genus Neoceratodus; species Neoceratodus forsteri. Next base: position 816,996,674 of record CM028133.1, read on the forward strand.
GCAGGAGTTCCACAGGGTAGCACGATGCCTGGCGTAGAGGGCCATAGACTGCACCCATGTGGCCATTCGCACGCCACCTGGCCCCGATGGGGCTGCATATAGGAACAGAAAGGGCTTCTCCAGTGTCAACTGCCAGGTGGTGTGTGATGCCACTGGGTGCATAATCAATGTCTGTGCCACACACCCTGGTGGAGCACATTATGCCTTCATATGGTATCAGTCCGCACTGTGCCATCGATTCGAGAGTGGGAACATCCCCACAGGCCATCTAGTGGGTGAGTACGCATGTATGGAATGCAAACTCGGGGCAAGGGTGGGAATGCCACAGGTGCCATGGTAGTGGCACACAGGGATATGGGCAATATGGACCTGAACATGAGACTGATCTCCACTATCTCCACACAGGTGACAGCGGATACCCACTCCATCCCTGGCTGCTCACACCGTACCGGCACCCCATGACCCTATCACAGCAACGCTATAATGAGGCACATGCTTCCACACGCAACATCATAGAGTGGGTGTTTGGGATGCTCAAGGCACGCTTCCGATGCCTAGACACCTCTGGCGGTGCCCTACAGTACAGCCCCCAAAAGGCCTGTGGGATATTCCTGGCCTGTTGCATCCTGCACAACATGGCCAAAGACTATGGGATAGCCCTACAGGTTGAAGAGGGGGACAGCGATGGGGACGCCAGTGGCGCCCGGTGTTGATGGTGATGAGCAGCCCCCAGGACGGGCGGGACCCCTGACTGATCTGGCAGGCCCAGCTGCATCGGGACACCATCACAGAGGAGCACTATGCAGAACACAGGTAAGTCAAGGGGACATGTGCAACCAACACTGTCCATGCGCAAACCACAGGCACACAGGGTAACACCAGGGGTGCATGACGGCCAGGGGAGTGGAAGGGTCCAGGCATGCAAACATACCATCAGGGAAGGGTGAACACTCATATGGACACACACACACCAGGCACAGAGCATACATGGGCAGATGCACAGCACAGCAGAACCCGATGTGCTAACACACAGACCACCGACCACCCCACCACCTGTACTCGAAATGCGTGTGTCAGATGCTGGGCACCCTTGCACCTTGGTGTGCAGTACAATGCAGGCATCATCATGCACACACACCTGTGGACAGCAGTTGGGAGGGTGTGCAGGTGGTCCGTGAGTCGGCGTGTTGAGCAGAGCACCCAACAGTGCACTGCCCACCATGACACACATTGCACACAGTGCAGCACCAGACAGGGCCTGCACTGGGAGACAGGTCAGTCATGTAGCACTGTCCCACGGCCACCGCAGATGCGTGGGCAGCCCCGCCATGACCCAACAGCCCTGACAGGCTGAGCAGGGGCCACATGGGGTGGCACTGTTGGACCACCAGGGGTCCCACTGCGCGAACGCGACCTTGCCCACACAGGGGTCTGCAGCATGCCGAACAAACCTGCACCAGGGGTGCTCAGGATGGCCACAGCAGAACCCGGCATCGACAGGCCTGGTGTCGCACGACGCTGGGAATGGGGAGTGGAGAGTGAACTGTGTGGGGTGTGCAGTACAGGGGCACCTGACTGTGTGCCCAATGCGTCCACGACAGAGACCACTGCCTGGGTCAGCCTGTCAATGGCGGTGGTCACATCTGTCTGCATACGAACCAGCTCTGCATGGTCCAGAGCACACTCCCTACTGTGCCGCTCCACAGCCACAGACAGTGCCTCCATGGACATTGCAACCCGCCTCTGCTGCTGTACTGATTCCTGCAGCAGGCGGGTGTGTTCGTCCAATGGGTACTGTGCCCCAATGGCATCCTGTCCCCCAGGGTGTGGAAGGTCCTGATGCACAACACCCCTTGAGGGTGGGCGCTGTTTGCCAGGACCAGGAATGGGTGGATCAAAGGGCGGCGGACATGTGCCACCGCTTGACACTGTACCCCCAGACCTGGTGGGTGACTGCTGCTGCTACCCCTCCAACCGCTGTGCCCCAGGGTCCACTCGTTCCACCACTGTGGCTGCAACAGTGCCAGACACCTGCACAGCCACCGGTGCTGCCCCACCGGTGCTGACAGGCACAGTCTGGGACTGTGCCAACATGCTGGTACACAAGTTGGAACCAGAAAGGCCCAGGGGCACGTGCTGGCCTGCTGTGTGTCCGTCATGGGACACACACCTATCACTGCCCATTGCAGTCCTTGCATCATCAATGGTGCAGGTACATGCCACAGCCACAGTCACAGCGTGCTGGCATGCTTGCATGCCGGACTGCTGAGACACAGGCTGTGCACCCCCCACACCCGAATCACCGACACCAGAGTTGGCGGCCCAGCGTGCATGCTGCTGCAGTGCATGCTGGCTGGTGACAGAGGTGGATGGACCCTCCTCCATGTCCAGCAGGTCATCATCACTGCCTGGACCCACCACCACCGTCTCCTGAAGACGAACAGAATCTGTAACAGAAAGAGAGTACATGTGAGTGCATGTGAACAACCTTCCCCCACCCCCAACACCACCACCATGTCATACCGTGCAGTGATGGGCTTCCACCTGTCTGGAATCCACCTCCTGGTATGCCCTCAATAGCGCTCTGCTGCATTGATGCAGTCAGTGTCTCCTCAGCCGGGGTCAGCTCCAACACCGCTGGCTGGCCCCCGCCAGTGCCAGCACATGCCGCCCTGAAGGCTGCCACCTTCTCCTTCAACCTCCTGCAGTCTGTCCCCATCTTCTTCTTGCATTCCTGCACGGAGCGCTGGTGGCTTCCGTGCAGGTTCACGGCCCGAGCTACCCCCTCCCATGCAGCCGCACGGGACTGAGGGGTGCCCCTACATCCACTCAGTAGTGGCTCCTCCTCCATGTAGGCCTGGAAGAGGGCCTCTGTCTCTGCTGGGGTAAAGTTGGGCCTCCTCCTACGCCCACCATCCTCACCCTCACCTTGTCTCTGCTCAGTCATGGCGATCTGTATGGGGGGAAGTGGACACCTGTCACTGTGCAGTCTACAGCATTTTCCCATGACCATTGTCCAGAACATCACACAGCATGCAACTCACCTCTCACCTGCAGTACCCGAATCTGGCCAGCGCAGCCCAATGTCACACATTTATAGCGCAATGCATGCAAATTAGGAGTGGAGCAACTATAATGAGATGCAAATCGCGCCACTGCGCCTTTGAATGGCTGATCAGATGATTTGCATGTGTCGGCTGAATATCGCGGTTGCGCTTTGTGCAATACGGTTCAGTCAGCTGAGCCAATGGTGCAGATCTGTGACTGTGTGGTACACTGCATTGCACATGCCCAGATAGCTTACACAGGCGTCTGCCACGCTGCTGACGTGCTGTGCGCGATCGGCAATTCAGGCCATGGCCACCATTGTGCCAGTGGCGCTACAGCACTGGGCACTATATGGTGCTGTGGCACTACTGCGCAATAGTCCACTGTGGCACTGGTACGTAGGTGGTCGGTCGCGCAGGATGCGTATACGTCAGATGGCACTGTGCATGGCCTTGCGTCATTGCCCATGACCTGGTGTCCGACCTTTGCCCCCTGGCGCTGTTCGGCTGCCATGTGTACGGCCCTATTGCGCTGTCTGGTGACAGCGCTATGTGAAGTGACGGCGCTGTTCGAACAGCGTGATTGGAACCTATGGTGGTCTATTGCGCAACATCACCACGTGGGGTTACGGCGCAGCTGGGCGCCATTTTGCCTGCTGTAAAGTTGGTACTATGGCACGCAGGAGGGCAGTGCAGTGGAGCCCTGTAGAAGTGGCCAACTTGGTGGCCCTCGTGGAGCCCCACTATGGGGCACTGTATGGTGAAGTGACTCTCACCATTGCTAGGACCCAGGTCTGGCAGCAAGTGGCCAGTGACCTGGTGGGGGTCACTGGGCAGTGCCGGTCAGCTGAGCAGTGCCGGCACCGGTACAGTGACCTCTGCAGAAGGGATCCTCATCTTCTGGAGTGGCTACGGTCACGTGCCAGGAGGGGCGTGGTGCCTAGGCCAGGTGGGTGTACCATCTATGCACCTGTATTCTCTGTAGGGTGTGAGTGTATTTTGGTGGCTGTGCATAGGTGATGGCTCTGCCATGGTTGGTTGTGTCAGTGTGCAGGTGTGAGATGCATGGGTCTGGCTGTGTGGGCAGGCACCTCACTGGGGCAGGGGGCAGTCTGCTTTGAGTCACACTGATGTTTTTCTCAACATATGTCTCCCACAGGCCGGATGTGAGGATGCAGGCACGGGTGAGGAGGGCCGTGCCAGCCCCAGTGCCGGGTCGGTGGTGCTGTGGGTGTTGCGCCCAGCAGCAGCAGCAGCAGCAGCAGCAGCGGCAGACCCAGCTGCTTGAGGAGTGTGAGTATCATTACTGCTGGATGCTATTGCATGCTGGGGGCAAGACCACCAGCCATGCACAACACAACCATGCAGGAAAAGGAGGTCATAATTCCACTATACAAGACACTAGTGAGGCTCCACCTGGAGTACAGTGTACAGTTCAGGAGACCATACCTACGTAAGGACATAGACTGGGTAGAGAAGGTTCAGAGGAGGGCAACAAAGATGGTGCATGGATTGCATCACAAGTCCTATGAAGACAGGTTGAAGGAACTGAACATGTACTCCTGGAGGAGAGGAGGGAGAGAGGGATATGATAGAGACATACAAGTATCTTACAGGGAGGAACAGGGTGAGGAAAACACTATTTTTAAGCTAAAAAGATGTTCCAGGACTAGAGGGCATGGGATGAAGTTGGAGGAGGACGATTCAGAGGAAACATGAGAAAGAATTTCTTCACAGAACGGTGGTGGACAAGTGGAACACCCTGCCAGAGGAAGTGGTGGGGGCTGAAACAATCACGGGATTTAAGAATGCATGGGATAGACATAAAGGAATTCTGGAGGTCAGGGGTAAGGTGCAACAGACTTCTAGGAAAACAAACTGAACTTACAAGCTCAAATGGGCAGACTGGGTGGGCCATAGGCCCTTATCTGCCGACACTGTCTATGTATCTATGTATGTATGCACGACACAGGCGACATGCATCACTGTCCAGTGTCACAGCACGTCTGTGTATGTCACTACTGGTGGTCCATGCATGCACTGGGCACATAGCTGTGTAACTGGCATCGCGACCACGTTGCCATGTCACTTGACAACCTTGTTTGTGCTGTGATGGACATGGGCAGTGTGTGTGCAGTGGTGCACATAGCTGGTGCCGCCTGTTTGTGATGGCCATGTGCATGTTCACTATGGGTGGGTGCATGCCATCACAGGTGCGGGACATTGGGCTATATGGCTTGCAGGTTGGGTGGTGTTCAGGGTTGTGGTCAGTCACAGCCATGGACTGTGTTCCCATTTTCCTAGGCCTCACTGTTCTCGGGAGGATACAGCGGGAGATACGTGCGCTGACACAAGTGTCCCTAGACAACCAGGCCATCCTCAGTGACATCCGTAGACATGGACTGCGGAGGAGGCATCACCGGGAACAGCAGCACCAGGCGGAGGAGGACCAGCCTGCTGGGCCTTAGGCCACATTACCCTTCCCACTTCACCCATCCCTACCACCCTGCCTTCCCTCTCCAAGTTGTTCATCCCTACCCCTTGCTCACCCCTACCTTGTACCCATACCCCGCCTTCTAAATAGTTATGGTTGATTGTTTTGTGCTTTACATTTTGATAATACATTTATATTTTGATATGAATACTGTGTTGGTCTCTGATTTGCAGCTGGCTATGGTTGCTCAGTTGCAGTGGTGTACATGCCATCTGGGGTGGCATGGTCCTGGGTGTGTGTGTGTGTGTGTGTGTGTGTGTGTGTGTGTGTGTGTGTATGTGTGTGCATGTGTATGTGCATGGGGAGGTATCTCCAGCATGGCAGTGACTTTCTGTTGGTTTTGCCATCTGCTGCCACCCACTGCTGGGTGCACAGGGTGTGTCTGGCTTGTATGCTTCTCTGCTGCACGGGGTTGACGTGTGCCGGGGGGGGATGCATGGTTTCCTGCAGTGCCAGTCACTGCACATGGGTGGTGTCTTGGGGTCACGGTGCAGGGTGTGCTGTGAGTATGGGGGCTGATGTGCACTGTGGTTGTCAACCCCCTGTGTGTGGCACTCTCAGCCTGCCAGTGGTTGTGCTGGGGCGTCATGGCTCTGCTGTGCTTTGTTGGCTTGTCCCCATGGGCCAGTAGATCATCCGTCCCACCCCCAGTGATGCTGTGCTTGGGGTGTGCAGGTGTCTTGTTGGTTCTGCAGTGTGTTCCTGTGCCCATGTGTGACATGGCTGGCGGTGGGCCCCAGCCTGCCTCCCTGGATGTGCAGTTCCATTGCTCTGGGGGGGGAGGGCTCTGCTTGAGCTATGGCACCTCTGGACTGCTTAGCTGGGCTGCCCTGGTTGCACTATAGTGCAACATTTCTGCTCAGCTTCTCCTTCCTGGTTGCGCTATGGCGCAGTATGCGCGATATTCAGACGTTGGCTGCTTGCGCAATTTGTTCTGCTCCATGTTTGAATATCGCACCTGTTGCGCATATGCGCAATTGGTTTGTGCTTGCTCCTGCTGTTGCGCACATTTTGGGCACAGTTTGAATATCTGGGCCCTTGTGTTTGTAAGTCTCCAGATAGACAACAGTGAGTGAGCCAGTTGGGGGAAGGGGGGAGGAGAGAGGAACATTAGAGATCTAACAAAAAGAAGTAAAAGGAATCCATGTGTATTTCAAAAAGAAAAGATCTGGTTTAAGAATGCTGTCATTTTTCTTGGGGGGTAGGGAGCGGGAGGGATTATCCTCAGTGGAGGGGTGTTATATTCTATATGGTGGGTGTTATGTCGTGTACAAAATTCTAAATAAATAACTAGAGATGGCTTCCAAGATGGCGACTGGTGTGGATCTGCTAGAAGCACCAGCAGTGTTGTAGTAGTTTTTAGTTTTATTTTTTGTTTTAACTTAATTCTTTTGCTTTAGTTAGTTTAGTCAGGGTAATCTAAGTGAGAAAGATTAGCTAAGCTTTTGTGTGTTTGGGATTTTAAAAGTTTAGAAGTGTTTAATCATGTTTGCCATAGTGTCTGTGTCATTCATGTGAATTACTCGTACCGGTACAATTTTTGGATGCTAAATTGCAGGCGCTTCATGCATTGCTAGCATTTTTTAACACTCATTGTTTTTATGAAGTTTGTATAACTTCTTAAACTATTACTTTAATATTTTGAGTCTTTGTTTGGCTATCCCTCTACATGATACTGTGATCAACTTATGTAGGAAGTATCCGAGGTGTCCTTCTGAGCGGCGGATGAGGATTGAGGGCTAAAGACCACAGTAACACCGACAACCTGATAGACAGGGAGGTAGTGAGTCTGCCAGGTCTTTGGTGACTCGGGACTTGCGCCTTGTGAAATGGACAGTGTTTGGAGTCAGCTTGGACTTTTTTGCTGGGGCGCATTTGTTTGTCTGGACAGTGGTGGTCTGGCTTGGGCTTATCTAAGGGGAGGTAGCAGGGTCGCTCACCAGAAGGTGTACTGCTCTTGTTTGCCTTGGGGGACCATCTGGAGTGCAGGCATCACAGGACTTTTTCCTTCCCTGGGGTCCTGGTCCTGAGGTTGCCCAGGCTGGACTGTCTATTTCCCTGGGCATTACTTGGGACCCTGTTGTTTCTGTCGGAGTCCCTCTGTGAACACTGTGGAGATTGCAGGACTGTTACCTTCAACTTGTGCAGTAATTGCTGACTAGGGGTGGCTGTTTGGAGCAGACAACCCTGTGGAGGGGCATCTGGAGAGCATTTGCTAGTGGGCAGTGGGACCTCTATTGCCTGGGTAGTGTTCCTGAGGTTGGGGATGACAGGCTGATGTTTCTGGGATCCCCAACTCCATGGATTGTTTTGGGTTTGGGCTGCTGTTCTCTGGGGGCATTTGATTTGTGGCTCTCAAATCAGAGTGAACTGTAACATCTGGAATTTGCCCATTACCAAAGGAAACTTTGGATTCCCTTGGAGGTGTTATGGTATTTTGTGGATTGGAAATCAAATAAAGTTAGAATGGCAAGGCGGTGAGAGAGCCTCAATAATTTTTTGCCCACATGAATAATGATTTATGATAATTGCTGTAGTGGGAGCACAACAGTTTGGACTTAAACTTCATTGGTCATTGGTGGGGGTAAGAGCTCCATCTCTGGCAAAGTTCATGTCTGAAGCTCTGGCGTACTTCAACTTTCTTTATCGAACTTTGGACTATTTTAGGGGTTTTCAGTTGCAGGGGGAGTTCATGGGTTTTTTGTATTTGTTATTGTGGATTTGGTTTCTGTTTTTTTTTTTTTGTATGTTTTTTGTTTGGGATTGTTGTTTGACTGATGTTGTAGGCCTGTGCAATTATGTGATGGCAGAGATCTCTCCCAGTCAGGCGCTATTCTCTCTCTCTCTCTCTCTCTCTGAGCTCTGGGGTCTCCATCCTTTTAACTGTTCCCCCATTGACTGACGAGGTGTATGAGCGGTGTTGAGATTTGGGGATAGTGGGGAGAAGGCATAGTGGTGGGTATCCTGGACCTGAGGGGAAAGTGGAGCTGGATGGGTGGATTGAGGTTGTGGGGATTGGAACATGCCCTGGGGCAAAATGGGTTCTGGAGAGGGGCCCACCCTGTCTAGTCCCCATACCCAAGGGCTCCACTCTGAGTGGGCAGATAACTTGTCCAGCCTCGGTGTCCCATCCAACTCAGGTGGTGTTATGCAATGCCAGGTCAATTAAAAATAAGACAGCAGTGATTGCTGATCTTATTGGGTCATCTGACCTGGCTTGCATCACTGAGACCTGGCTTGATAATAATGCTAATTCCAAAACTGGGCCGGGTTCTTGTGATACACCGCCGGAGGATGGATTATAGGGGCAGGGGTGTAGCTATATGTTTTTAATCAGAATTGTGCCTTGTAGATGTGCCAGTAGGAAAGACCAAGTCATTCGAGTGTATCGTGAGCACAGGTGTGGGTTGCAGGATGCTTCTCATTTACCGTCCACTCAGTAGCAAAAAGCAATTCCTGCAGGAAGTCGCAGACGTCGTTGTCAACATGTTGTTGGTGTCCCCCAGATGGATGGTTCTAGGTGACTTCAAAGCCTGGGTCGATGATCAACTCTTGCAATCTGGTCAGGACTTCCTCCAACTTATGAACTCATCGGGCTTTACACAGGTTATTACAGCTGTGACCACAGTTACTGTCACTTGCTTGACTTGGTTTTCCTACTGGGTATGGTGACCTTTGACTTGGTGGTGGAGCCAGTTGGGTGGTCTGACCATTACACATAATGTTCAATTTCCAGGATCCCCCCATAGGCCTGCCCCTACAGAGATGCTCCGGTACTGCCCTTTAAGGGGTTCGACTCCAGAGAGCCTGATGGCAGTATTGGACCCATCAGGTTTTCCAAGTGCAAGCATGGAGCCAGACAACCTGTTATTGGCCTATAATAAGGCTGTGGCCATGGCTTTGGATTCCATAGCTCCTGTTCGAGTTTGCCCCTCACCCTTCACCCTTGGACCCCTTGGTTTGATGGGACCTTAAGGGAGCTGAGGCGAATGGAGCGAAGGCTAGAATGGTGCTGGTGGAAATTGTGCCTTGATGCTGACAGACTTAGATTGATAGCCCATTTTACTGACTCTCAATTGGCCATCTCCCATAATAAGACAGAATTCCTGCACAGGGAGATCACCGCTGCATGGAATTGGCCCGCCCAGCTCTTCCAAACTGTTGACAGACTGTGTAATCCAGCCTGTCTGCATTCTCAGAGAGTGTTGTCACAGGATAAGTGTGACAAGTTTGCTAGATTCTTTGCAGATAAGGTTGCCGACATCAGGTCTGAGATCTGCTCAATCAGCACAAAAACTACCACCTCAACAGCTTAGGATGTGCAAAGAGCAAAATCCAAACCAAGACAAAAAGCTCAAGCACCATCCACTCACCCCCAAAAATGAAGCAAGGCACCAATGTAGTTTTAAAGTGCATAAAGTAGCATTTTTATTGCAAGTAGCCACAAGGTCAGACAAACATCTTACCTTCTACCTCTCAGAAAAGGGAAGCCAAGCAGCCACACCTGTAGACAAAACCTCCAACCGGTTTCACCCTAAGGCATCATCAGGGAGTGCCTGAGTTTCCCAGTCTCACCATTGACATACTTCAATCTAGTATTTTACTACATACATAGTCGTATATAATATAACATGGTGCAAAAATACTAAAAATAAATATAAATATGTGCAATACTGCGAAATTAAAAATCTAGCCATATAGAAGGTCCTACAACTATTTCATATTACAGTTAGCCATACTGTGAATATGTATATAAATAAATAAATAAAGACTTTTTACTCCTTCTCCCTTCACTAAATGTCCAAATCATTATATAAACATAATACCTACCAAATATATATATATATATATATAGGTAAAGTAGGGAGATTAGAGATACAGTATTGTCACAGCATTAATAACTGAAGATAGTAAAATACCAAGTTACAGATAAAACTAATCAATGTGGTCTAGCAGGGGAAAGGTGGGGAAGAAGGAAAGAATTATTAGAAGGGAGGAAAGAAGGGGGGATCAAGATGTTAAACAATTCCTGAATACAAATAAAGCTCATATTTTCAAATTTATTTACTGCTCAGTGTGTTTTAACACTTCGAGCTTAGTATATATCCAGTCAGTAATTTCAAACTAGGTGACATAACCATGTCCTACATCCTCACTTCTTCCCAAGAAAGATGGATAAATCTATATTATCATTGAGACCTGGTGATCTTATGGTGCCCAGGGTATAGATCCAAAAGGCTTCTTGCCTTTTAAGGATCAGAGCCTGGTGCCCCCCCCCCCGGGTCCACTTTCGCTTTCTGTATACCTTGGAAGGTAAATTGATGTTCCATCTTGTCATGACTAGTCTGTATATGGCATGAAAGGGCATTATGTGAATCCCCTAACCTAATAGAACTCAAATGTTCCCCAATTCTATTTTTAAACAGGCACCTAGTTTTCCCTGCATAGAAAGCTTTTCAGCTGCATGTAGCCCAATACACCACCCATTGAGAACTGCAATTAATGAACTGTTATATTAGGAAAGTGTTCCCATTATTAACTGTACAAAAATTCTTTCCTTTCATTACATGCTGGCAGAACACACATCTACCACAGGTATAACAACCTTGCGGTTGAGGTGGGAACCAATTTAACATCTTTTCTTTGTGCATTGGTTAAAAACTGCACCAAGATGTCCTTCAAGTTTTGGCCTCTCCTATATGTAATTTTTGGTGGAAGCTCAACAATTTCGGTTAGTGTAGATTCAGTTTCCAAAATGGGCCAACATTTCTCGAAACATTCCCTAATAATCCAGCTGTTAGTACAATATTGTGCAATCAATAATATTGGCTCCTGCTGTCTATCCATTGCCTGTCTATAAGTAAGCAAATCTGCTCTCTCCATACTGTTAACTTCTGCTCTTTTTTGTGCAATCAGAGCTTGGCCATAACCCCTCTCCAGGAAACGCTGACTCAGTTCATCACACCTTAGTTTATAGTCTTCTGATCTTGAGCAATTCCTTCTAACCCTCATGAACTGGGACTTAGGTATGTTGTTGATGGTGGGGGGGTGCAACTATTAGCCATAAGGAGACTATTCCTATCTGTATCCTTCCGATACAGATCTGTCTCCGATGTTCCATCCTGCATACACATAATATTCAAATCAAGAAAATGGATGTTGGTGTGACTAAACTGAACTGTAAATTTCAAATCTGGATTAGAATTTTCTAAATAGTCAAAGAACAAAAAAAATGCATTGACCCCCCTCCCCACCACCACCACACCATCAACACATCATCTATCAAGCTTTTCCAAAGATCCACTTATTCATAGAAAGGATTTGAATCCTGATCAAAGACCACACTTTACTCCCACAGGCCAAGGTACAAATTAGCATATGTGGGGGCAAATGTTGCCCCCATAGCAGTCCCCTTAATCTGTAGGAAAAATTGACCCTTAAAAATAAACAGATTCATTGTCAGCACAAATTTACACAATGTTCACAAGAATTCCCTAAAGTCCTGTGTGTAGTTGGTTCCTATGTTCATCCAATAGTCAAGGGCCTCTAACCTTCTTTCATGGGGAATATTCATATACAAGGCCTGGATGTCCATCATGACCAAAAGCCATCCTTCCTTCATTTGTAAATCCCCCAGAATGACCAAAATATGAGTAGTGTCCTTAATATGGGAACGGAGACCTGGTACCAGAAAATTAACATGTTTATCAACAAACTTAGATAATGGTTCCATTAATGACCCCATACCAGACACTATTGGGCATCCTGGAGGTCCAAGATAGTTTTATGGACCTTGGGAAGGGTATAAATAGTTTGTCTAATCAAGATTAGTAACAGTAAGTAACTCATGTGTACCCTTGGTGGCAGGTCACCTTCAAGGTTGCTTTGCTGACCTTTAAAGCCCTACACAGACAGGGACTGGGCTATCTGCAAGATCTTCTTTGTCTCTACTGCCCCCTCCACCCACTCCATTCCACCAATGAGGGATTTCTAGAGGTTCCCAGGGTCCATTTGAAGACATCAGGTGCCCAGGCACTTGCATTTCTGATCCCTAGCCTGTGGAATTCTGTACCTTGTTGGATACAAGAGTGCCTGACTGGGGAGAGTTTTTAAATTGGCCTTGAAGACTCTTCTTTTTAGTCTTGCCTTTTCAGAATACTGATTATATTAACTGAAGTAGATATGTTTCAGCATTTTATTATCTATTGATGTTTTAAGGTTGATTTTATGTTGAATTGTACAAGCGCTTTGATACCTCTGCAAATTGCACTTTTTACAAATAAAGTATTACTTACTTACTAGAGAAATCTTTAAATTTGCCTCATATAACATTAATTGTATTCACTCCCCTATCAAAAGGACAAGATTACTAGCTTATTTAAAGAAAGCAAAAGCTCACTGTATTGTACTTCAGGAAACACATTTAGACCATTAAGAAATTTTAAAATTGAGCTGGCCCAGTGGAACTGAGGGTTGAAGCACTGGACACCACACCTCACACCACACTGGTGACCCTAGTTCAGGAACGAGCCTGGGCCCCTGGGGGTTGGCAAGGGAGAGGAAGGATCGAGCATCCAGAAGACAACTCTCCTTCTTCGGGGGGATCCAGGGACGATGCTCAGCACTGCAGTGACCTCTGCTGGAGACTGGAGGTACCACAATGCTACAGGGCTTGGTTAGAGAGCTGCAGAGTCATGACAAGACATTCTCTGGCATCATAGCACATCACAGCTCTGTCTGGGGGGGTGGGAGTGAGGGCAGAATGAGGAAAAAATATGGAAAAACCCTCCACCTCCTGATAGGTGATGGAAGGTACAGGGGGGGCCTTCCACCACGTCCAGAGTCGGGCCTCCTCTCACCTCTTGTGTGCTCCCGTCCGCCACACTCTGCCAGACTAGATTCATAGATAGAGCACTAGGAGGAGTTCAGCTGGCGGTCCTGCCTCAGGGGACTCAAAGCCAGGGGGGGCCTGATGGCAGCAGTGGCAGATGAAAGGAGTGAGAGGAGCTTCAGATGGGTGGGACAAGGACTAGGACCCCATGTGACCACTTCTGAAAGAGTTCAGGTGACTGGAGTGAGAAAGAAAGATGTAAAAAAAAAAGAAAGAAATTTTAAAATTAAAACAAATGGATTGCCCATATTTATTTTTCAGAAGGCACCAGTAAAAGTGCAGGGGTTGCAATACTCAAGAAAAAAAAACATACCAGCTATAATATTAGATAAATATCAAGATTCAAAAGGTAGAATTGTGCTTTTAAAAATTCAAGTAAGAAAAAACATACTAACAATTGGCTCTATCTATAGCCCATTTACACAATATAACAAGTTTTTAGCAGAACTTACAAAATAATTAACTACAATACAAGCACAACGTTTAGTGTTAATGGGAGATTATAATAGTTTGTTTAATTCTGCAATGGATAAAACATTAAAAGTCACTCACCTAAATAAACACCTCTCTATCTTAATGGTCAACTTCCTACAAATGCATGTCTTGGAGAATGTTTGGTGGTTACACCATTCTCAGGTTAAAGAGTTTACACATCACGATAAAAAAAGGGATTCTCATGAATTGATTATATTTTTGTCTCCAAGATGCTTTTGTCTTCAGTGAAATATACCAAAATTAATTCCATATACCTTTCAGACCACACCCTAATAGAGATGGACTTAGAAATACAGGATCTACAGAGGACCTATATGAGGCAATGGAGGCTAAATAATGACATATTACTAGACACACGTTTTATAGAGAAAATGAAAAATACAATAAAAAAATTCTGGCAGTTTAATTATGATGGGTTACAAATGATTACAACATCATGGGATGCTTTGAAAATGGTAATAAGGGGGTGGTGATCTCATATACTGCTTTTAAAATAAAATGAGAACAAATTGGGAAAATAGAAAAAAGAATAAAAGACATAGACTTATTAGTAATTCAGGATTATTAATTATGATTATGAGTTATTATAAATATGCCCAGGAATGGTATGCCTTAAAACAAAAACAAACAAAAAAAAATTGGAGAAATTAAATAAATATCTCATAATACCAAAAGTTAAAAAAAGGCAAAATATATCCAAGGAGATAAATTGGGAAAGATGCTTGCTTACCTTCTGAAAAAACAGAGAGAACAATCTATAATAAGTTATTTGGAAGATGAAGAAGGTAATAGATTTTATACATACGTGGAAATGAGTGAGGTCATAGCTGACACATATAAAGGTATTTACCAGCGACAGCTGAAGCCATTAGAACAAAATATTAAAGATTATTTGTCTATGATTCAGCTTCCTCATTTAGAGTGTAATAGTGAAGACTTCTCTGTAGAAGAGATAAGTAATATAATAAAAGCAATGCCAAAAAATAAAAGTCCTGGCATGGATGGGCTTACAAGTGAATTCTTTCAGACTTTAATTGAAGATCTACTTCCATGGATTCATAAATTATTATTGGAAATCTCTTCTCAAGATACAAAATCCACCACATTTTATACAAGAAGCAAAAGTTATTTTTATTTTAAAACCAGATAAAAACCCAGCTAAAGTTGAGAGCTATAGACCAATTGCCATATTAAATGCTGACTATAAAATCCTTGCACATTTGATAGTGGATAGGTTAAAAACAGAACTCACTCAATGAATAAAAAATGACCAGTTTGGATTTGTTAAGGGCAGAATAATTGTGCAAGCTAATAGAATGGTACAAGCATTATTTCACCATATTCAAAAAAAACCAAACAAAATATAAAGCCATGCTATTGTGGTAGATGCTTCTAAAGCTTTTAACTTACTGGACATGTCCTTTATGATTATGGTATTAAATCATTGGGATATTCCAGAAAAACAAATGAGCTTAATTAAAACTTTGTACAGTAACATTATTGTAAGATTTGCAATTAATTCTTATTTGGGACCCTCTTTTGAAATGCTGAATGGTGTTAGACAGGGTTGCCCTCTCTCTACAGTGCTTTTCATTCTGGCCCTAGAACCATTGTTAAGTAGTATAAGAGTTAATCAGGAAATGATGGTTATACTATACGGAAATGAGCATATAAAAATAAATGTGTTTGCAGATGATATTTTGTTGCTTCTGCAAGATATAAATATAACTATCCCAATAATACTACAAGAAATAGAAAGATATGGGTTATTGGCAGGTTATAAACTGAATAAACAAAAATCCATTATAATAGAAGTTTATGGGCAGAATTATACAATTAATCCAGATATTAAGGAACAATTTTCTGGAAATAATAAATATAGATATCTAGGCATAACACTGATGAATAATCAACCAGATATTATTAGAAATAATTATGAGTAGGCTAGGGCCAGAATGGGGTTGCTACTGGAGAACAGAGTGCAACTGTCTTTGTCTTTATGGGGTCATATAGAGACCATTAAAATGATGGATCTACCATATCTCATTTATGTACTTCAGAATATTATTGGTTGTCCTATGATGAAATGGTTTTGTGATGTCAGGCGCATGTTTGCAAAGTTTCGTTGGAGAGGAGGCAAGCCAAGAAGTCCTTGGCATCAATTGATTATTTCTAGGAAAGAAGGAGGTTATAGCTGTCCTGATCCTTTGAGCTATGCTGTCTCTTACCAATTAAAATTATTATGGTAGTGGGCATTTCCTATAAAAAAATCAAGATACTATTTGGTATTTTTTTTTTTTTTTTTTGGAACAGTTACATTCAGTGGACCCAGATAACTGGCTTAATGATTTAATAAAGAAAAAGTTCAAGATACCCACCATTATTACACCTTTAAAGAATAATATTATACAAGTAGTGAAAATGATCCAAATTATTCCCATGGCTATATTTGAATATTTTGGTGAATACGGCCTTAAAAAAGAACAGATTGATAAGTAAGTTCAGGAAAGATCTGCAACAAGATACAATCAAATGGGTACACTTAATAGATGGGAATGGATTCTTATCACTAATACAATTTAAAAGGACATTCCCTTTCCTGCAAAATCACAGTTGTTTTTTATATCTAACACTTAAATATATATTCCAGAAAGATTTATGCCTTAATAATAGAGGGAACTTCTCACATATACAAAAGGAAGAGGAAAAGCTAATTATGAAAGGAAACAACAAAATATTTCAAAACATGTATTCTCTTCTTATTGGAATTGTGATAGACCCCTGGAGAAAAGTGAATAATAAATGGGAACAAGAGGGCAATATATTATTTAGGGAACAGCAGTGGAAAAATCTACATATTCAAATAAATAAGGACTATATTTTGGCAAAAAATAAGACGATACAGAAAAAAATTATTGGCAGAGCTTACTATACCCCACAGATATTAAGGAATATAGCCAAAACAGGTCAAAAAAATAGCTGGCATACACGTGGGAAAATAGGGGATCTATGTCATTGCTTATGGGATTGTTGTTACGTGCAAGATTGGTGGAAAGTCACAATAAAAATGTTGCAAGAAATATTGAATAAAACTTCCCAATTTAGTTTTGATTTAGTGATATTTAATCATGTCACTAATGTGGAATTGAGAAATAGAGATAGGAAGCTTTTTTGTATTGGGATAATGATAACCAAAAGATTAATCCTTGAAAATTGGAATGCCTCCAAATTGGACATGCTTAATAAAAAAAAATGGTGGTACATGTTGAAAGAAGCTGTGCAGCATGAGGCATTATAGGAAGAAATTGACCATTTACAAGATAATCAGGATTTTATGTGGAAGGAAATAATAGAATCATTACCACCTTTAATTAATTTTATAACCTATTTATCAACTATAAGTTATAGGTTAATTCTTTTATCACAGAGGATGGGGAGGAGGGAGGATAAATAATGGGTATTATGTATGTTTTCTTTTTCATTATGTAGTTTTGTTTTTGCTTTTTTCCCAATGTGGTAAATCTTAGGAATCTAATGGATAAATTAAGGAGTTGGACCTAATATGTACATTATAATTGATATTTATGTTTAGAAAGTATGATGTCTTAAAAGTAATTCTAGTACTATAATGATTGTTTGTATTTACAGCATATTAAAAACAATAAAAAATTTGTATTAAAAAAGTGTTTTTTTTTAATTCAGTAAGCCCATTTGATTTAGATATACAAATATCATAACACAATAAAAAAAAGTTAAGGACTTAACTTTAAAAATTAGAGCCCATTTAAGGACCCCACCTGTTCTGAATTAGAGCACAAATAGATTTTACTAGTATAATGCCCAATTAAAATCTAATCAAATCATATACAAAATAATTAAAATATTCATTAGATGTGCCATCCAGGTTTAACAAATAGAAGCAAGTGAGTTTTTGATAGCCTCATATCCATGACAGCAACTGTATAGCAAGGAGACCCGTTTCAATGTTTTGAAGTAAATATGAAAATGTTTTATGCTACTTGTATTCATCACCAATATGGGTAAAAAAAATATTGTTTAGTGGCTCTGAAAAAACATTTAACACATTGTGGATAGGCCTAAATAGGCCTGGGCTGCACTTCGATCAATATAGCAAAGAAGAAACACATTAGCAGCTCAAATTCATATTAAGAGTCCTGCATAAAACCTCTGGTTTCCAAGCAAAGTGTCACTTAAGTAAAAAGATCAGGTACCATGACTCCAAATAGCTCACTCAGAGGAAGTCATAATATGCACATCATGCAGTCAGGGATCTGATTTTTTATAGTACATATAATGCATTTTGAAAGCTGTATAAGATGCCTGTATTTAGACAATAAGGATACAGTAGTTTTTTGTTTTTTTTTATATTTAGTGTACTTTTCATGGCAGGGCCTCCATCAAGCTCTGCCCTGGTTATGGCCCCCAGACTTCCACCTGACATCACTGCCATCACTCTCCCAGTGACCCCCGGCTTTCCCCCCGGAGGGCAGGGCCATGGGACTGGTCCCCTCTTAACCAGCCTACAGAACCAGTAACTAGCTGGAAGAACCGGCAACAGAGGTTAATTGAAGCCCAGGGAGGGCTTCATAGAGATGGAGGCCCCACCTGATATTTTCCCCCTGTAAGCAGGGGTGGGGATGTGCAATGATGACCAGCATCCACCCTGCCCCTGAATTCTAGCAGGTGTCGGTGTGTAGTGGTGAACCCAGCCTCCGCAAGGTG
Source organism: Neoceratodus forsteri (assembly GCA_016271365.2). Lineage (NCBI taxonomy): Eukaryota > Metazoa > Chordata > Ceratodontiformes > Ceratodontidae > Neoceratodus > Neoceratodus forsteri. The sequence goes on from CM028133.1 coordinate 817,015,344, forward strand.
TCGTCACTGCACCAAACACTCGATCCTCCCCCCCGGAGAAGGAGAGCAGTCTTGGGATGCTTGATCCTTCTCTCCTGGCTGGCCCTCTGATGACCCGGATCCGTTCCCGAACCCTGGTCACCAGCGTCGCAAGTGAAAATCCCACCGCTGTGCTGACGGGCCAGCAGGATACAGTAGTTTTAAAAATTGTAGGACACATGAGCTATTTTAGTTCCCTAATTTAACTTCATGTGAAATGAGAAAAATAATAAGATATCTTTTGTGGGGGAACTACCCCCGTGATCTTCTCCCAGAAGTCCAAATGCATCTTTATGAGGTTTGAGAAGCCCATGGCTGCAATGAAAGCACTGGTATGGGCGTTTATGTTATCAAGTTGGGCTACTGCAATATCGCTGGTGGACTTGGCTCCATTCTCTTAAGCTAGGAGTCCGAGACATCCACAAAATATTTAATTTTAGTCCACTGTCACACATTTTGACTCCCATTCCTTTTTAGGAGTCCTCAAAATGCTTCTGCCAATTGGATTAATGGATTAATGTTTTAACCTCACAGCAAATCCAGTATATCCTTAATTTTTCCACCTGTAGGATAGACAGAAAAAAAGATGCTCCACTGTGTGCAGTAAACCCAGATAGCATAACTTTTAACAGAGACACCCCCCCCCCCCACCATCCCTGGCAACAATAGCATACCTTTTAAAGTCTGTAAAAAAGCCTTATGGAGCAATATAATTGGTTTTCACTCCCTTCACACAGGATCTTCTTGAAATCAATCGGCAGAGCATCCAACTCTGTTCCCTCACAGTTTGTCTCACTTCTTTGGAGAAAGTGGGGGGACTTTCACACTTATTTTGGAAATAAAATAGCTATATATGCTCAGATATGGTTTGAGATCCGCTCCATAATATGATGAAATACCAAGAGCACGCTATATTTTTTAACTGATTTCATTTTAACTGGCACCACTTTTTATTAAGCATTCGCATAAAGTCTTGCACAGGGAAGAACCCCCACAGTTTATTTCCTGATAAATATACCTCTTAAATCAAACGAAAAAACAAACTTGAAGAAGTAAGAATGACAGCCACATGCGGATCAAGGGGGAGTGGAGCAGCACAGCAGCCATCTTGCTGCTTTGCCCCCTTCGTGTCCAACACTATACACCAACCCACACCTTTAGTGGAACCACACTTCTTTTTTTTTTTTTGCACCCCGACTGCTATGGCACCACTCCTTTGGGCTCCACTTACTAGATTTCCCCCATCCCATTCAGGCACTGGCGGCTGTTACCGCATGTCACCCAACAGATCTCCATAGGTCTGACCCATTAGGCATGCCTGTTACTCCAGTAGACCCCAGCAGAGGGCTTGAACTTGGACCACCAGCAGGAGGGGCAGGAATTGTCCATTGCTGCATAGCCTGTGGTGGCATAGGGAAGCAAGCCCAAGAGCCATCATCCAAGGCCATGGCAGACAATTTTCCTCCTATTTTCTCCCCAGGAGACATGACGTGCACTGTGATATCAAGGTTCTCATGCCGACAGTGGCCACATATCCCCACTTGCTAGGCTGCCATTCCTCTGGCTTCCACCAGAGGCCAGTCAAGCACCAAGATCTACCCCCCCTCCCCCTGGAAGAGGAGAGCAGTCCTTCAGACACTCAAGCCGACTCATCCAGCTGACCCTCTGATGCCCTGGGCTCACCTCTGAACCCAGGTTGTTGGCATTGCAAGTGGTAGTGCTATCACTTGCCAGAGGGCAGCCCAGAACCACACTTCTGATGGGACTTCAGCCACCTAGCCACCCACTGCAACTTTAACTGCCACTTCAAAATGACACCCAAATCCTGTGGCATCTTAAAAAAAGAGCAGACAGCATTGCCTGAGAGCATCTGTTAAATGTCCCTCACCACTTTACAAAGAAAATTTGACTGGTCCTGGCTGCAAGTGTGAAATGTGTTGCAACACTGGAACTCAGCTTCATTAGACATTTTTTTTAGCTGACAACACTTCTGGCTGCCAGCCTAACTCTGCAGAAAAACGAGGGGCAGGGCTGTACAAAATTTGCATTTTAAAGGGAATATAAACAATGTTGTTTATATTTTTTACTATAATTGTAAATTTTGGAATGTGCAAACTCTGTTTTATGACCCCATTGTATTGTTTTGTGTGTGTGGGTGTGTGTGTTTTGAAAGAGTTCTATTTTTTTTAGCATCCCATATTAAGTCAGCCATTTCCCTTCCCAATATTCTTTTTTTAATTACTAAGCAGTTCCGGAACCCAGTGACATCAATTGAACTGAAGACTACAATGAAGCAGAACCCACTGACAGCTGATGTCTCTGCATTCTGCTTCATTGTAGTCTTCAGCTCAACTGATGTCACTGGGTTTTGGAACTGCTAAGTAGTTTGAAAAAATGAATTGTAGCAGGGAAAAAGCTGCATTAATAGGGAGCCCTAAATACAGTAAAACAGAACCATTTCGAAACAAACACACGAAAGAAAACACAGACTTCAGACATGCCCAAATATACAATTATATTAGAAAAATGTAAACACCATTGTTTATGTTCCCTTTGAGTAACCAACACACACACACACACACACACACACAAAATTAAACTATGGTCCACACTAATAACATCAGTTGTTGCATTTAGATTTAAAAGGAAACACATAAGTAGATACTTGCTTGCTCCTTAAAATCATAAGCGTACCATCAATGAATGGATTGATATAGATTATGAAATGGGTACTAAGAATGCGGAATCCTGATTGGTTGAGAGCTAGTTTCAGCTGGGCCATTATCCCAGCACAGCAACCTGGCTGAAACCACTCCCAGACCAACATATTCAGCACGTACATTAAGAGCCCTCCTCATCAGCCAAGCCACCTGCCACACACTGTGGGTCTTGCGTCTTTAAAAAACAAATCTCCAGTTGACTTTCATTCATTGACTGTACCACAAACTTTCCAAGTTTGCCTTTTTTAAAAATGACCTTTCTCTTCAGTCACCCTGGAAGCACTTATGAAAGTTGCCAATGGTATCCTCTGAAATTGCTGCTCAAGGCAGCTCATTTCAAAGTACCACCGACTGCAGTGTCTCAAACTGCCACGCAACATGGCTCATTTCAAACTGCCACCCAGCACAGCTCTCTTCACATGCCCTACTAGCAGTTTCTTTTTTAATAAAGTAAAAAAAAGAGAAATGGACAACTATCTCACAGTTGTAGTAACTCATTCCCATGAGCGCTACTTGCCTTATTCCCGTGAGTGCTACTTGCCTTAATCTCGATTGCTACTTGCCTTAATCTGGATCGGCTGAGATGGACTGCAAAAGAAAAAAATGTTTTTTTTTTATTTAAACAAAAACAACAACAACAACAAAAAACATCGGACAGGCTAGCTGCAGACTGGAGCAAGTACCCACTGCTCCCCTGATGTGACCAGGAACATATCCAGTAATGAAGCCAGTGCTCACTAGTTTCATTACTGAGAAAAACAAACGCTGCTTAAAACATTGTCACCACCTGCTGGCAAAGTGGTTAGAACACAATGCCCAAATGGGACTTTTTTTCTCCTTGTAAAGATTTAATCAATATTTTGTATCTGCAACCCCTACCTGGTATACTGTTTCCATCTGACAGCAATACCAGGTGGGCTGGGTCCGGAGAGGAATAGGTCACTTGGCACAAAGGCTAGGTTTGGTTACTCTGCACAGGGGCACCCAAGTAACTCCGAACACAGGAAGCAATAACTGTAATGTCCAATACCAGAAGTGAGATTCTAAAGTGTGGCATTTATTCACATCCAAACAGAATAAACAAAGCATAGATGGACCCTCACGGGGCTACACTCCTGGTAATGCAGATTAAAAGAGACCAGAACACATCCTCATCACTTTAGCCCTCAGGCTCTACCACACACTAGGCACACAGCCTGGACTTGTACATTGCTTTGGGTTACACAGCCCAAACTCGTACACTGCTCTGGGTTTTCCCTGGCTCGGCTCCCTTGCCAGCCACTTGGACACCTTCCATACTTCATGGAAACATTTGCTGGTGGCTCCCTAAACCACCTAAGAGCACCTCGGCTCCATCAGGGAATCTTCCTTTCAATCCCACATCTGGGTACTTTCCTCAGGCACTGGCCAAGTACCCGAGGGAAACCAAGAAGTGTCTCAGAGCAAATCCGTAGAGGTGAATTTGGTTATTACTGATGGGGGGTCTCCCATCTCTCGCTCCCACAATTCATACACGGCCATTTCTCTGGACAGTAAACACCTCATCCTGTAAAGCTTTGCAATGTAGATTCTTGCTAAATGTTTTTCACATTCCATCTACTTTTCTTGCTTCCCATTTGTGCTGGACTTGAACATACTTAAATTAATTGGCATTGTCCATTACTCTAGACTCCCCACAGGTTAAGCAGTCTAATCCCCACTTTCTTTCAACTCTTTGTGTTGGACTTGAACATACTTAAATTAAGTGGCATTGTCCATTACTCTAGACTCCCCACAGATTAAGCAGTCCAATCCCCACTTTCCAACTGTACTTGGCTGTCTTGTCCTGACCCCACAGTAACAGTCCCGTTAGTTCCTTCTGTTTCAGGTGAAAACACTTGGCCCTTTTTCAGAGCAAACTCGCCCTTTGGTTGCAGGTGCCCCATAGGTGTTTCCTCCACAAGGAATCTTCCTCTCAGAGCTTCTAGTGCCTCAGCACAAAGTGAACAAGCAGCTTATTTCCCTTAGCCAGACCCGGGGGAGGGGGGGTTGCCTCTGGAAAACAGGCAAACATCTTCACCCCATCCCCTCAGGGATGGGTCTTTGAACCATTGAGAGCGGTCTCCACCACTTCAATTACCAGTTCCTGTGTTCCTCTTCAGGTGGAAACAGAGCTTAAAGCTCTGAGAGCCTGCACACACTCTGCTGCATTACAGTCTCTTAATCAGACTGCACGCAGACTGCTTCAAATTCCCCAATGTTCTACTCTAACCTCCAATTGCAACATTCCAGTGTGGCTTATGCAGCTGTGACAGTTCTAAAATGATGTCATCCCTCAGTCTCAGCTGAGACTGAGAATAGAGTGAGACAGTGTGAAATCCATTTAACTGGAGTTTCACAAGCTGCCTTCCCTGCCTACCACTAAGTCTTACTGGGATTCTAGTAACCCTGGGAAACAGTGGGGTTACATATAATTTTTGGCAAATAAAATACAGATTTCAGTAATTTATTTATTTATGTATACAGTACTAGTAGAGACATATTTCATAATCGCAATAAGGCACTCCAGGGGGTGCATTATGGTGGGCTAACAGCCCTTCTTGGGTGGTGGAAGCACTCAGCTTTGCCTCATGCTTCAACCCAACCAAGGTGGGCCATTATCCCACCATAACACACCCAATGTCATACCTTATTGCTTAAATATAACTTCATGTTTTTTAAGTGCTTGTTAAGTGCCTGTGTTTTCGGAGTCCTCTTTGAATGTCTGGGCAGAATAAACAAAGGGTCACAAAACTGTATTTATAATGAACCATCACAGATGGAGACACATTTCTTGCCATATACTGGCGTCATGAGCCCAAGAACTAAACTGGAGAAAAGTAGACCACCCATTTAAAAACTAAAAGTATTGCATTATTCAACTAATTTTCTTAAAATGGGTTAAAATGTTCATCAACTAAATTGCAGTATATTACACCCTGGAATTTGTACAATGGCTGAAATACAGTACTGAAGACTTGGTTTGCTCTGCAAAGGGGAGGAACTACAGAACCAGTTTGCAGAAGGAGGGAAGTGCAAAAGTTTCACTCAGTGGCAAGAAACATTTTCTGTCTGAGAACTAGAGTTACACTAAGGTCTGGCCTTCTTTTATGATCCAAATGATCACTTGTAAGTGACAGAAAGCTCAAAGTTAGGAGTGACTGCAGAAATGTTTGACGTAAAATCATGGATTTTTCCAGAACATCAGGGACAGTTGAGAGGTTACTCTCTCTCTCTCTCTCTTCTGAGGCTGTGCTCACATTATCACACAAAATCATGAGAAGAACTGCTTACCTTGCATGTTTGAGCTTTCATGTGTTCCAATGGAATTTTGAATTCCTGTAGTGAAACTAAAATGCAAGGTCATGAAACCAGAGTCACACTGTCCCATCCTTTCCCCTTATACCTGGCACCTTAGGCGTCAGGTGGGGGTCCCTGCAGTGTGAGGTCCCCATATGTCAGGGGGTTTGTGAGTGGGACTACCCTTTGCCATGCTGCTGGTGCAAACTATACCTCTGGAACTATACCAACAGTATAGAGCTTGAGCTTGTAATAGTACTGCAACCTAGCCAGCCCAGTAGCACTGAGGGTCGAGGCACTGGACACCAAACCTAATGCCATGCCAGTGACCCAGGTTCAAGAGTGGACCTGGGCCACCAGGGGTAAGCAGGGAAGGGAAGGGAAGGGATTGAGCAGTTGAAGGACTGCTCTCCCTTCCAGGGGAGGGATCTGGGGTTAGCGCTGCTCCTGAGCAGCTCCTGGTGGTGGCCAGGAAAATACAGCACCGACGGATGTGGGGGCAGAGCGGTGGTGGACGTCAGTGTGTCAGCACCTTGGACATCATTACATGTCAGCACTCCGAGGGGGCAACTATGAAGAAAAAAATCCCCAATCAACCAGAGAGGTGAAGAGGGCTCCAGGGACCAAAGCCCACATTACCTAGCGCCAGACCATCTCTCCTCCAGAACCCCCGTGGTGCCAACCAGGACCAACCCTCTAATGTCAGATAGACTTCCAGGTAGGTGGGGTGGGCCCTATCCCAGGGGCTGGGCCCTCCCCCAAGGGGTGATCTGGGGGGCTGCACCTCTCCCCCAAGGGGTGATCTGGGGGGCTGGAAGGTCTTGGGTGGGGGTTACCCGAGGGAGAGCGATCTCAGGTGCGGAGTAGAGGTAGAAGTCAAGAGAGCACCTTGCAGAGATGCCCTGCATAACTGAAGAAACAAATAGAGTTAAAAAAAATAGTACTACATCCTACAGGAGTTCACAAAGGAGCCCCCATCGAGTTTTACAAAAATCTTATAACATCTCAGGTTAACAAATGAAACCTCGTCTGACAGCCAGAATCATGCCTGCATGTCTGTATCCATATTAGTAGGGGTTGGAGAATGGATGTCAGGGGTTATAACCTTGACTTTGCAATCCCCCTAAAGAAGAAACTTTATCTTCCCAGACCCCACTGTATGCTGACCCCACCCCCAAGATATATACCCACCTCTAGACTGTAATCCATCTCTTTTCATTCAATTTACAAGAAAAGGGAACTTCCTTCTATGATTCCAAATCTCATATTCCAGTTGAAGTATTTATTGGCAGCAGATGGTGATGCCACATAGTGAGGATTTTCACCGTAGATGGAGAATAAGTATCAGACGTAGATGGCTGCCAAGGGTGCAGAAATTCTGTTGTCATGAAAATGTTCTTGATAACACAGAACAAGGAGAGGTAAACAGAGAAAAAAAGTCAAACTATAATCCAAATTATGTCTAAGTGTTATGTCCTTGTCTCATGAGTTAAAAAAATGCAGTCAGGTGTTAGAGTTATAGGAGAAGCAGCTATGATTTAAATATACAGTTGTCTGTACTTAGTTCTGTTGATCCATGAATATAACATAATAATGTCTGTGAGAACACATTGTGGATTGTCTTCACATAAAACAGGGTCAGTTTCTCTTTAAGAGCCATGATTCCGTATCTGAAGGTTGAAAGTTATTCTTCTGTAGCAACAGACATCTTTGCATAGCTGTGGCTTTTATGTAGCCGAAACATGAGTAAAGATTTTAAACTTTATCAGTTGTAATGTCTGCTGTGAAACATGAGTAAAGATTTTAAACTTTATCAGTTTAATCTCTGCTGCGAAGGTAACATGGCTGATTCATTGAGCCAACACAGCTGGTGGGTGCGGGAGAGTTGGCGAATGCAAGGTACTGTGGGATGAATTATTGGAAATAAGGAGCTCTGCTAGACACCATGCATACTGACAAACTCCCTATACAGCCATTCACTCAAGAAGATTTTACTGAGTAAAACTAAAAACAGATGATACTTCTTGTGAACATTTGTATTCAGCTTATAAAGTTCTTGACAGTGTTCGGCAGGGTAGCCTAGAGGTTAGAGTAGTGAGCTCTGAATGAGCTTGCTACATCTAGCAGACCTGGGTTTGATTCCCACAACCTCCACTTGCATACTGTGTAACACTGAGCAAGCCATTTAACCTCCCCAGTGCTTCCGGGTCATCACTGAAAAAAGGCAATCATAGGTTTCATAGGTTGTTTTTGAGCATGTGTAACCCCTAGGTGGCACTATCCCAAGGGCTACTACCCCTGCCTGCTTGGCTACTGACAGGTTCTAGGACAGGTGCCTCCACCTAGAGGTCAGGGTTGATAGTGGTTAAACTAAATTGGGCACAGCCCTCTGGGACACTGTGACCCCCCCTTTGTTTCCACTAGTGGCCCACCCAGTACACAGGAGTTACCTTCCCAATACCCACATATGAGCACATTTTACACATATAGATATCACTTACCCTCGAGACGGATTCTGCAGCACGTCTCTGAGGACCCCCTGTAAAACAAGGTTAAGCAACATCCACAACACAATGCAATGCTGGTTCTATATGTACTAACAACACAGACAGTAGAGTTCAATTACAACAAATCTGATTTATTTAGGGGACAGTAACACGGGAGGGGGCAATCAGGTTGATTTGGTTTGGAAATGTTAAAATCACAGTACTGTGCATACATATAGGGTCCAAAAAGTCACACTTTGGGTACCCAGGATGGGGGGGAGGGGCTAGCCAGGTCCGTTGCCCGGGGTTGGGCGGCGGCGGTGTAGCTGGATGGGGCCCTCTAGGATATATGCAACACAAACTTGTAATCCAGAGCCAGATGGCTCAGTTCATAGAAAGAAACACAATAAATCAGATGGCACACTTTTGATTTACAAACTGTTGCAGGGAGTTGCCCTGAATTGTACTCACAATACCCCACACAGATTTCAAGCTGGAAGGTGTTGTTTCTGGGTTGCCAGCATTCAGCACACAACTCACAGCAGAGGGGGAATGGAATCACTGTCCCCACAAGACCTAGACACATTTATATGTAAAGGAAATTACTATACCAGGCAGCTGCTTCTCGATCCCGATCGCAAAAACTTGCAAATTGTCCAGGAGCACGCACAGCATCAGCAATCCCCGACAGGCCGATCACACTTTAGCAAATCTTCGGTCTTCTATGGGCAAGCCTGGTTCTGCACACTTCTTCTTTCTTCTTCCTCCTCACACACTCGGATTCAGTCCGAATTAGCACTCACAATGGCTGCAGGCTGACTCCAGGGCCTCCCACGCGCTTTCCGCACGAAGTACACACCGCAGCAAGAGCAGAGCTCCTTCTCTCTTCACTGTCACTACCGAACTGACTTTCCAACAGCAGTGCAGGGCATTTCCTTTGGCTTCCCTCCAGTTCGATTGGCTGGTTCAGCTGTCAGTCACAGTAGGGCTCCCTCAGTTGGTGCAAAAAGGCGTCAAGGTTCAAACTACATTTCCCAGAGGCACTGACCATACAGTACAGAGGTGGCTGGCTCCACAATAAGCATCCAAATTCTGATTTGCCGGCAGACTCCATTTTAACAATCCCCCCTTCACACTGATTGGTCCAATTCAGCAGTTCAGTACCAGAATGGAGGGCTAAGCAAAAACAGTCCAGACTGCAAAGAAAAGCAGGTTAGACAAACTGTATTTTCATTATCACTAACTAATTGCTGGTAAATAGTTACATCTTTCAAAAGAGCTCCCTCTGCGCTTTAGCAGCTGTAGAAATGGAGCAATTTGGCAGTAGCTCGAGCGGAACTCAAGCAGGGAACCACACAGACCCCATCCAAATTAATTATGTCTGCAAGCAGACAACTCTTAAAGAGACAGTATGTGGAGGCTCAAATAGCACTCACTTGGAACCACATTTAAATGGCTTAGATGCCGAACACCACCCAGACTTGGAGCACTCAAACAAGCTCCTGGAAGACATTTGGGAACCCCCATTTGGAGGGGGGTTACACCCTTCCTGGCCTGGAAAAACTTGGCATCTGCGTCAAATAAGTACCCCCATAACTTCAATACAAAACTATATACATTTACATCACTAACACATTAGGCTTATACGTGTAATCATCAGTCAACATATCACCTTTGCCATAAACACATTTCTGATACTTTTCAGCACATTACCTTTTGCATAGCATTATGCACACATTGTACCTTAACTCAGGTTATTACCTCCTGTACATGAAACCTGAAGAAAGGGGGCCCTTCCCTATCAGCTACCTTGGGGCTGGATGGGGCAGGGTCACCATACCTAGAGGGTGAAACAAGTAACCTGGAGTTAGCACTTATGCTCAGTTTGGGCAATGAGCTCGGGGACACATATACTCCTTGTGGACCACATTGAGAGGTAAATCTACAGGCCTCCCAGGGGAATCATAACTGAGGTGCACCACAGGCTTTACAGCTGGACCAGTCTTTCTAGGGGGAACTGTTACAGTCTCTGCACTCTGAGCCTTATTTTCAGCATTCTCCTCACTTGTCAGGGGAGTCTTCATTGGGGTAGAGAGGCTAGAACTTGGGGCACATTCAGCTCCAGGATTTACAGTCTCGGAATCCACAACACTTGGCTCACATGGAGAGCTTTTAGACACTGGCAGTGAACCATCAGGGCACTCGAAATACTCTTCTTGCTCTGGTATATCACCAGTCTGTCCCAGTTCATCATTTTCCTCCTCTGAAAGCTCATACAGTTCCACCATGCACAGTGATTCCATGTCATCTGACTTAACACTCTGCACCTCACTTTCTGGGAGCATTGGCTCCAGGGAAAAAGCTGGGGGCTTAGACAGTCCAGAAGGCCCAGCTTCATCTCCATAACTGACTAGGGGATTGCCTTGAAACAATTGACTCAGTTTCTAAGAAGGGTACTACCCAAAGTTGCACTCACTGTCTTCTGAAACAGACTGACAGTCATTTTCAACTGGGACTTGCTGTGGAGAACACTTTAACTCAGCATCTGTAGATGCAGACTTCCTTTGCTTTTGCTTAGCAGCAGCTCTGGTCACTGGTCCAGTGGGAGCACTTTCTGGGGGCTCAGACTCAATCAAGATTTGGCCAATGGGCAGCAGATGATGTCGATACATTGTCTTAACATCTTTAGAATTATTTTCAGGCCTTACTTTGTACACAGTCAGATCATCCGGTTTGCCCACTACAATGTGAGGGAGATGGTGCCACCTGTCAGCAATCTTGTATTTGGCATGCAGTCCCAGATTTCTTAGCAATACACCATCTCCCTCCTGGAGTTCCTGTGCTTTCACCTTTTTATCATACCTTTCTTTGTTGGCCAGATTTCTTTTGGCAGTCATGGTTTGAGCCAGTTGATACACATGATTTAGCTGGGCCTTTAACATTTGCACATACTGCAAATAGTTAGCAGCTCAAACCCCATCAGGAGAAACTCCAAAACAAACATCTACCGGTAGTCGGGCCTCCCTGTCAAACATAAGGCGGTAGGGAGAGAAGCCAGTGGCATCACGTTTGGTGCAGTTGTAGGCATGTACCAAAGTGCTAATTTTCTGGCTCCATCTGGGCTTGTCTTTTGGATGGAGGTGCCCAGCATGTCCAGCAGAGTGGGGTTAAAACGTTCAGGCTGTGGGTTCCCTGAGGGTGGTAAGGGGTGGTTCTGGACTTTCACACTCCCCACAGAGAAAGCATCTCTTTGATCAAATGACTCTCAAAGTCTCTCCCTTGATCAGAATGGATTCTTTGTGGAGCCCCATAGTGAACAAAAAAGTTTTCTACAAGTACTTTTGCCACAGCGGATGCCTTCTGGTCCTTGATGGGGAAAGCTTGGGCATATCTCGTAAAATGGTCAGTGACCACCAGCACATTGCTATTATTTCTGTGATCTGGCTCCAAACTCAGAAAGTCAATACAGACCAGCTCCATGAGGGCACTGGTGGTGATGTTAACAAGGGGGCAGCCCTTTGGGGCAAAGCTTTCCTCTGTAAGCAGCAACTACAAGTTTGAATGTGTTGTTCAACATCAGCCCCCATCTTAGGCCAATAGAATCTGGATCTCACCAAATCAAGTGTTCTGTCTATACCAAGGTGCCCCATGTGGTTGTGTAGGGACCTCAGCACCAAGTCTCGGAAGGCGGTGGGCAAAACTAGCTGTTGTTTGTCTAGTTGTCCCCTTCCCCATCTACTGTTTCTCTGTATAACAGTTGATTAATCAGTTTCAACTTAGGACCTTCTTTGTATAACAATGCAGTTCTCAAATCAGTGGAGCGTAACTTGGATAAATCTTTCCCTGCGTAGAGGGCTTCTAGAGCTGATTTGATCATAGGATCTCGGGATTGAGCCCGCTGAATACTATCATTGTCCAGCTGAGGCAGTGCACCAATGTCTAATGCAGAAAAGTGGCAATAAGCAGCAGGTATGCAATTCTCAGAGAGCCCCAAATAATCCACCAGATAGTCCACTGCGTCTGTGGACATTTGTTCCTCCCTGTCAACCTTCTGACAGCGTGCTCAAATATTAGGTTTTGACAGTCTGACCCAGTCATTCTGGGAAGCAGGCCTCCAAGAGAGAGCATCAGCATCTATGTGGTTCAGGCCTGCTCTTTATTCAACAGCATAGTCATATGTAGATAATGCAGAAAGCCACCTATGGCCAGTAGCATCCAACTTAGCTGAAGTCTGCACATAGGTCAAGGGATTATTATCAGTTTTTACTAGTATCTTAGCCCCATACAAGTACTCTTGGAATTGGTCCACAATGGCCCACTTCAAAACTAGGAACTCTAACTTATGTACAGGATAGTTCTTTTCGGATGGGGTCTTGCTTCTGTTGGCAAAGGCCACTGGTCTCAAGCCATTCTCATGCTCCTGGTACAACACAGCCCCCAAACCTTGCAAGCTAGCATCAGTGTGTAGGACATAGGGTTTTGCTTGATCTGCATATGCAAGGACAGGAGCGTGAGTGAGTTGATATATAATCTCATGAAAAGCAGCTTCACAATCAGGTGTCCATCGGGCTCCAAAGACTTAATTGAGGTGAAAATACACTCTCTCAGCCTCAGGGGAAGCCGACTTCTTATATTTTTTGTTAGTAGGAGGGTAACCTTGAGTAAGATTGAGTAGAGGGCGAATCACTCTTGAATAGTCCTTGATGAACCGATGATAGTAGCCACAGAATCCCAGGAATCTTTGCAGTTCTTTTAGATTGTGGGGCTGTGGCCAGGTGGTCAAGGCCTCAACTTTACTCGGGTCTGTTTCTATTCCCTCGGTGGACACTGTGTCCCACATACTTTATAGAGGTATGGAAGAACTGACATTTATCGATGGATAGCTTAAGGCCAAAGTCTTCCAATCAGTACAACACCTTGAACAATCTGCTCTCATCCAGTGAGCTGCCAAACACAATAACATCATCTAGGTATACCAGGCACTCTAATAAGTTCATGTTCCCCACTGCACTTTCCATCAGTCATTGAAAAGTGGCTGGGGCACCTGAAATCCCTTGAGGCATCCTCATGAATTCATAGAAACCAAACGGACAGATAAAGGCTGTATTCTCATAGTCTTCTGGGACCATCAGGATCTGGTAGTACCCACTGCGAAGATCCAGCATGGAGAAGCACTTGCTACTGTTCAGGCAGTCTAAAGCAACCTGGATGCGGGGCATTGTATACTGATCAGGGATAGTCCGCCTGTTCAAGGTGCAATAATCCATGCACATCCTTACTGTCCCATTCTTGTTTCTCACTACTACAATAGGTGAAGCATATGGGCTCCTGGATTCTTGTATTTACACCAGCAGCAAGCATCTCTTGCAGATGCCGTCTCACATCATCTATGTCAGCAGGTGCCAGGCATCAAGACCTCTCACAAAATGGCCTTTCACCACGCAGCCTGATGTGGTGCTCAGCTCCTTGCACACATCCTGTGTCCCATTCCTTTAAAGAAAGCACCTGGTCTCTCTGGGCAAGCCTTCTACTGATTCTCATCTTCCATTTGGCTGGCAATGGGGAGTCACCAAAATCAAACAAGTCGGGCATCACTCTGTCATTTTTCCCTGAACACTTGTTACTGAGTAGCACTGCAGTATCTGCACAATGTACATTAGGCAGGGTGCAACCTCTATTTACTCGAATCTCTCTATCAGACACATTATGAACTTGGACCATTACCCTTCTGGCATAAGCATGGGCTCTGGCAGGCAAAATACTTGGCTTGACCAGCAGTCCTTCCAGCAATTTCCAATCGCCTGGTGCATCCAGCATGAGGATTTTATTCTTGACATCCTTTCTAATACGGACTTCCTCCTGTAAGGTACACTGGGCATTTGGCACCAGGATTAGAGACTCAGGATCCATCTTCCAGACAATTCTAACCGGTTCCTCTGGTTCCACTTTTTCAGCATCTCTCTGTGCCTCACAGGCCTTCTTCATCAAGGCCGGAATTCTCAAAGCTCTACCAGTCCTTGATCCCTGTTTCTCATAACACAACTGTGCCAACTGTCCAAACATATGCGCATTCATCCCAGTTAGTAGAGGAACCCCATCATACAGTCCAGTAGGGGGATACACTAAGGCCTGGGTCTCTACTTGCTCTGCCACTCCAGCCACGGAGATGGGGAAAGACAGCCAAATTTGGATATACCCAGAGTAGGGGTAGGCCTTCTCACTGAACCCCATTTCATGCAGTCCTTCCAACGGTTGTAAGGGTACATCTGACAAATGCTTCTGATACCAATCCTGGAACATAATTGTCACTTGAGAGCCACTGTCCAATACAGCTCTGGTGGGCACACCATTCACTTTTACTGTAGCTTCCATTGAAGGGCCCACTATTCTGGACCAGTCTGGAGAGGCAGTAGCAAGGGCCTGGGTAGATGATCTAGCCACAGAAGGATGTGAGTTAGCATTTCTGGGACCCTCACTGCTATCATTACATGCACCTCTTAACCACTGATTTGTTCTCCGAAGCTCTCCTTGTAGCCTGTATGCAACTTTGACTGTGTTTTTTAGGGACCTGCACTCTCTCTTCATGTGCCCATCCTTCCCACAATTATAGCAAAAGATACTTTCCGGAGACTGAGATGGCCGAGGCATCACACTGGGAGCCGGGGCCGGGGCACTTCCAACAGAAAACCTTGGTCCCGCCTCGGTCGGCGGTGTGGTGAGCATTTGGAGATATCTCATCAATTTCCTCATTTCCATAGTCAAGACATCAAGTTTTGAACTGTTGTCAACATGAGGTGCCTGGGTGGACACCCCCACCCCCATAGCGATGCAGTCTGATAAGGATCGGAGCCTGTACTCACAGGAGGGGCCTTCATAAGAAGACTGATTTTTGCTTCCCTGAACTCCCTCAGCAGTTTGTCCCAGGGCAGGACATCCGTAACCGTCTCTCTCTGACTGGGCTCCCCTTGGCTAGCATGGGGATCTCGGATTGTGTCATGAGATTTTGATGATTCCGGACCATCAGCATCTGACCCTGCACCTGGAGCAGGGGATGTAGCAGCTACGACTGCGCAGGACTCTGACAAACCTTCCTCCTCCTAAACTTCCCATACCTCCCTCATCAACACATGGAAAGGCAAATGACTGGATCTCCTTTGATGCAGTTGCAATTTGAGTAACACCCAGCTGGAGTGCCAGGCAGTGCAGAGTATATGATCCAGCCTTACCCGGTCCACTTCACTAGATGTCCAGCCCCCCTTCCAAAAAATGGTGTGTAAGATCCCCTCTAATCGATCCATATGGGCAGATAACAATTCCCCCAGCTGTTGTCTAACTTATTTAAGTCTCCATTTCAATGCCTCAACACTAGTGGTACCCCCAAACACATTCTCAAGGGTGACTATGTACTCTTGGGCTTTGGCATCAGGGTTAGAGGACCTCAGGGAATGAAAGGTATGTTCGGTGGGTCCCTGAAGGCTTTCCCCCAGATGGGCCCTTTTTTTGGCCTCTGAGCATTGCCAGTCTTGTATCACAAGAGCAGTAGAATCTATCCAGATCTCCAGATCAACTTCCCCATTTGGAGTAGGGCGGATACCAGAGAATACCTTGAGCTTGCGGTAGGGTCCATGACTACTTGCTGGCTTGGGGGCAGGTATAGAAGATGGCAAAAGGACAAGGGATGGAGCGGGTGTGGATGTTGGGGGTGGTATGCCCCGAAGTGGCAAGAACAATTTCTTCAGGTCCTCCACAGTTTTCCCTTTCTCCAGCAACAATTTAGCAAATTTCTCCTAAAAAGTTTCAGATAGTGGGGGGGGGGCTCATTCCCCCCCTGGATCTTTACTGTCCTTAGTTATCACTCTCCAGGCAGTGAGGGCTCCCTCTGGGGTAATAGTCTGTGACACTTTGGAACTATCTATGGGGTCCTTACACTCTAGTAGGGCCATGAAAGTATGGGGGAGTAGATTAGCATATCGACCCACCACCACAGGGTTTTGTAACTTCCACTTTGGAACGTACTCCCTCTACAGTGTCCTTATTGGTACCCAGGGGGATGTCCTGGATAAGCATAGCATTTTGGGGGTCGATCTCCTGCCCAGTACACCACCACTCCAACTGGTGCACAGCCACTTCTGTCAGGGTATGCATTTATTTTTAACAGTGATTCGTAAATTTAGCCACTAGGGGACGCTAATCCCAGTGGTGCCTCCAAGATGTAACCCCTAGGTGGTACTATTCCAAGGGCTACTACCCCTGCCTGCTTGGCTACTGACAGGTTCTAGGAAGGGTGCCTCCACCCAGAGGTCAGGGTTGATAGTGGTTAAACTAACTTGGGCACAGCCCTTTGGGACACTGTGACCCCCCTTTGTTCCCACTAGTGACCCACCCAGTACACAGGAGTTACCTTCCCAATACCCCACATATGAGCACATTTTACACATATAGATGCCACTTACCCTCAAGACGGATTCTGCAGCATGTCTCTGAGGACCCCCTGTAAAACAAGGTTAAGCAACATCCACAACACAATGCAATGCTGGTTCTATATGTACTAACAACACAGACAGTATAGAGTTCAATAACAACAAATCTGATTTATTTAGGGGACAGTAACACGGGAGGGGGCAATCAGGTTGATTTGGTTTGGCAATGTTCAAATCACAGTACTGTGCATACATATAGGGTCCAAAAAGTCACACTCTGGGTACCCAGGATGGGGGGGATAGTCAGATCCGTTGCCTGGGGTTGGCCGGCTGGTGCAGCTGGATGAGGCCCTGTAAGAAGAAAATATATGCACAACACAAACTTGTAATCCGGAGCTAGATGGCTCAGTTCGTAGAAAGAAACACAACAAGTCAGATGGCTCACTTTTGATTTACAAACTGTTGCAGGGGGTTGCCCTGATTTGTACTCACAATACCCCACACAGATTTCAAGCTGGAAGGTGTTGTTTCTGGGTTGCCAGCATTCAGCACAAAACTCACAGCAGAGGGGAAATGGAATCGCGGTCCCCACAAGCACTAGACACATTTATATGTAAAGGGAATTACTATACCAGGCAGCTGCTTCTCGATCCTGATTGCAAACACTTGCAAATTACCCGGGAGCACGCACAGCATCAGCAGTCCCCGACAGGCCGATTGCACTTCAGCAAATCTTCGGTCTTCTACGGGCAAGCCTGGTTCTGCACACTTCTTCTTTCTTCTTCCTCCTCACACACTCAGATTCAGTCCGAATTCGCACTCACAATAGCTGCAGGCCGACTCCAGGGCCTCCCACGCACTTCCTGCGCGAAGTACACACCACAGCAAGAGCAGAGCTCCTTCTCTCTTCACTGTCACTACCGGACTGACTTTCCAGCAGCAGTGCAGGGCATTTCCTTTGGGTTCCCTCCAGTTCGGTTGGCTGGTTCAGCTGTCAATCACAGTAGGGTTTTCTCTGTTGGTGCAAAAAGGCACCAAGGTCCAAACTACATTTCCCAGAGGCACTGGTCATACAGTACAGAGGTGGCTGACTCCACAGTGAGAGTCCAAATTCTGATTTGCCAGCAGACTCCATTTTAACAATCCCCCCTTCACACTGATTGGTCCAATTCAGCAGTTCAGTACCAGAATGGAGAGCTAAGCAAAAACAGTCCAGACTGCAAAGAAAAGCAGGTTAGACAAACTGTATTTTCATGATCACTCTAATTTCTGATAAACAGTTACATCTTTCAAAAGAGCTCCCTCTGCGCTCTTAGCAACTACAGACACAGAGCGATTTGGCAGTAGCTCGAGTGGGACTCAAGCAGGGAAGCACATAGACCCCCATCCAAGTTAATTATGTCTGCAGGCAGACAACTCTTAAAGAGACAGTACGTGGAGGCTCAAATAGCAGTCACTTGGAACCACATTTAAACGGCTTAGATGCTGAACGCCACCCAGACTTGGAGCACTCAGACAAGCTCCTGGAAGACTTTTGGGAACTCCCATTTGCAGGGGGATTACACATGGATAGGCAATTTGCCATTTTGCTGCTCTCATCATCTCTTTAGCTGTATCTCTTCCTATTATTTCCTACACAATATTTATCCACTTTACTAAACAATTTCCAGAGGGAGACTATTCCATACAGTCACAACCCTTCAGGAGAACCACAGTCCCCTCTTTTTTGTGTTATTAATTTCTTTATACAGTTGAAGGATGTGAGATCTACTTGCAAATTCCCCACTTTTAATCTCCAGACCTACACAGTCCCACAAGTCATCATTCTCAAATGCACGATATACTAAGCCTGTATGGAATATGTAATGGCTTGTGTTATCGTTGGCCTCATGATTGTAGTGAACAGCATATCCAATGTAACAGTATGTAATGAAGTCCAGTCTTGGAACTCCTTATCCCAACCTATGCTGCCCCTTCACACTGCACCTCCCTCCATTTGGCACCCCCCCTTTACCCACACTCCCCATTCTTCCCCCTTCCCTTCCCACTCCCATTGCCTATGTCTACCCGCGCACTTTCCCTCATATCACTAAACTGTCGAGTCAGCCTTTTCTTCCCTAGCACTAAACCTACACTCCTGGCAATGAATAGTGAGCAGTCCCAAAGGAAAAAAGTGTTTACATCCTTGATGAGCTCATTAAAGAAATTGTTACTTCTACTTCTCCTCTGCTCAGGCAACGTGAAGTTAAATCCTGGCTCTCTTTTACAACTTACCTCACCGATGTAATTTGCAGCTGTGCCCGGACTTAAAATGATGCTGGTCAATATACTAACCTTGACTAAAAAAATTTGACCAGCTACAAGCAGCGGCTGTTCATACTGAACCAGATCTTATCATTATTACTGAGTCTTGGCTCAAAAAGGTCATTACTGACCAACAAATTACCCTTCCAGGCTATAAACTACACAGAACAGATAGGGAATCCGGGGGGGGGGGGGTCGTTGTCTATTCTAAAACCAAGTATATAGTTAGTGATATCTTCTGTAAATCTAAACCAAAAGAATACGAGATTGTATCTCTGAAGCTTCACCTTCCCTCCACGGAATGCATCACTATTATAGGTGGTTATAGGCCCCCGGCTGGTGGCACTGATATCCTCAATTTACTAAAGTCTCTAATCACTGCTGCCAATACTGAAACAATAATCCTTGGGGATTTCAATATGGACTGGCTAACCCCTAAATCACACAGTCTGAAATCTGTCTGTGATGAGCTCGGCCTCGTGCAGCTAGTTAATGAACTTACAAGGAACAATACTTTGAACATTGCCGACAGTTCACTCCTAGATGTTATATTAACCACTTCTCCGCATACAATTTTATGCTCTGCAGTTGCCTACAATGATATGAGTGACCATGGGGTTGTTGTATGCATAAGATCACATGCCAAGAATCGATACCAGTCCAAGCTCATAACAAAATGGTATTTTCGTAAGTTCAAGGCAGCAAATTACCTATCTGACTTAGGCAAGGTTAGATGGCAAGATCTCTATCTTGCCAAAATAGCCAATGAGTCTGTCTCTGTCCTCAACAACAACCTTGTCACACTGGCAAAGAAGCATGCCCCTTTATCAAGGCTAGGGTGCGCCACACCTCTCACTCCTGGTTTACTCCAGGTCTCAAGGCTGCACTTACAAACCGTGACAAGATCTGGGTTCATGCCAGGCATACCAAGAGCCCTGAAGATTGGTAGGCTTTTAGAGCAGCTAGGAATGCATGTGTAAAAAGCATTTGCTCTGCCAAAGCAAACTTCTATGTTTCCACCCTAGAACAGGCAAACAGGAATTCTCATAAAATTTGGAGGACACTTAAATCTATCAAAGGACGGCCTAGTGCACCCTCAATTCCAGCTAAGATTCTCACCAACGGATTGTTGAAAGTAATTCCCAAATCCTGGAAGAACTCAACTCCCATTTTGTTACTGCTAGCTTAGTCTTTGACTTCTCACCTTACGCACCTTACGCAGCCCGAGGGAATGATCAAGCCAGTTCTATCCCCGCTCCCCATACCTCGACTTGTCCCTTCCAGCTGCATACACTTAACTACAAAGAAGTTGAAGACTCGTTCCTTAACCTAGATACTAAGAAAAGCACCAAGGATGATGGATTGAACCTTTTTTCTTAAACCTAGGCTATGCCCATCTCACTGCCCCCGTTCTTCATATTTTCAGTCTCTCTATCTCTTCTGCCACAGTTCCATCTTGTTGGAAATCTGCCCACATCCTTCCCTTATTCAAATCAGGGGACCCATGTGATCTAAATAATTATAGATTTATCTCAATCTTGCCCATTCTTTCTAACGTTTTTGGAAAACTGATTCACAATCAATTAAAACTTCATATCGAAACCTTTGCACTTCTAAACCCAGCACAATCCAGCTTCTGGCCTAAGCACAGCATTATCACAGCACTGGCTAAAGTCACTAATGACTGGATCTCTGCTTTGGATGCTAAGAAGATCACTGGTTCAGTCTTCTTAGACCTTAGTAAAGTGTTCGACACCATTGACCACAATTTACTACAGTAGTTACCAACCTTACTAAACTAGGTACCACTCCTTCCAACGCTCAGTGGTTTACCAGTTACCTAGCAGGGAGGACACAGAAAGCTAAAGCCGATGGCCTAGTCTCAGCCTCCTTGCCAATTGCCAGGGGAGTCCTGCAAGGCTGCATCCTAGGCCCTATCCTTTTTTCCTTGTACATCAGTGATCTTAAATCTCACATAACCAAATCCAACTTGCATTTCTTTGTGGACGACACAGTACTGTATACCTCTGGCTCAACGTCTGAAATAAGGGATGTGCGACAAGCTGACTTTGCTTAGTTGGAAATTAATCTTATTAATGCTAAGCATCTTCTCAATGCCAAGAAAACCAAGGCAATGATCTTTACTTTTAGTACCTCCTCTATCACCCCCCCCGGCCTACTGAAAGACTTTGTTGTTACCTCTCTAGGCGAACCTTTGGAAGTTGTCCCCAAATTTAAATATCTTGGCATTTGGTTAGATAACAAGCTGTCTTTCAATGACCATCTTGAGGACCTATACAGAAGGCTAAAAGCCAGGCTAGGTTTCTTTTTCAGAAATAGGTCTCTCTTCCTGCTAGAGATTTGAACCAGTCTTGTTCAGGTCACATTCCTTTCCCTACTTGATTATGGGGATCTAATTTACACCTCCTCTGCAATCTCAACCCTAAGTAAGTTGGACATCCTCTACCACCATGTTCTGTGGTTCATAACCAACTCCCCATACCGAACCCATCATTGTAATCTTTATGCAGCTGTTGGCTGGACATCACTTACCACTAGATGTTTGCTCCATGCTGGTATCTGGACTCTTAAGTTACTCCTGAACAAACTCCTGTGCTACCTAACATCTCTCATCTGCATTTCCCACTGTGCATATTCACTTAGAAAATCTGACTTTATCTTCATTGTCATGCCTAGGACTTGCACCACCTTTGGCAAATGTGCCATTTCACATGCGCTTCCAACAATCTGGAACCAACTCCAATCCACGCTGAAACTATCCAGCATTATCTCTGTTAACTTCTACAAAGAGTTAGCTGCATCTAAAATAAAAGATATTTGTAGCTGTTTTTAAGCCTCTTCCCAACCCTTACGTCCTTACTGCACCATCCCATCCACCTGGAACTAGTTCTAGTCAAGACTTGAAATTATCGAAATGATATATCCAGCTGTTCTCAAGACCTTCTTCTACCCTTGCCTTCTTTATCTATATCTTAGTCCCCCCCTTACTCTCTAGCCCTCTTCCTTCTCTGCTCACCACTAATCTTCAATCCCTCCTTCTTAACTAACTACTCTTGCCTGTCACTGTACACTGTCCACATTTATTGCTTCTCACCAGTTTATGCTTATAATCCCTACCTTGTTTTGTCTTACTTGAGCACTATGCATCATATGAACCTTAACTGTACTTTATTTTACTATGATGTACTTTTCTGTGTAATGGTGCACTTGAACCTTATTTGTGCTTTGCTTTATTTTTTCTATGATGCCTTTTTATACAATGTCTCCTTGACTGTCTACATGCTTCAGAACCTCCTTGTGAATGAGCTTGCTCAACGTTTTCCTGCAATAAACTTGAACTTGAACTTAATATTCTAATGCATGAAGTCCCAGTGTATCCAGTCTACCTTCATAACTCAATGCCTGCAATCTTAACCATTCTCTTTGTTACATTGTGCCTAGTAGGCCTTATGTGGTTACCAAAGAATAGAAAAGAAATGTTAGTCAAGCAAATCTTGTAAGTTTGATAAGCAAAACAGAGCCCTATCATGAGTCAAACCTATTTTATACGTATTTTCCAAATCAAGTGTCACAGAAATGCTATGCAGTAACAGTGGAACAATTAAACAAAGATTAGAATTAAGCAACAGTGCATGGTAGGGTGTGGTAAAGCAAAATATATTATTATGCCATGGGTGTATTGTGGGGCATGAGGTGCAGCCAAATGCCTTAAACCATCCAGAAAGTGACAATATCCATGATATACCTCACCCTGGAGTGTATTCTGATGTTCAAATGAATCCATAGCTGTATTAGTAAGAAGGTTTAAAAACACTTTTTAATAATGTTTTAATAATAAATTCTTAATGTGAAGGATTACATTCAAAAGAGATGGTTCTCTTATTTCTTTGTATACTGTCGGTGGTTCTGTCAAAGTGGTAGCAAAGCTGCTTATTCTCCACTGTAATCCCCTTCCCCATATGTTTATGCTGGCAATAGGTTTTAGGAGTGGGAAGGCTGCTGTAGCCACAAGAAGGTCCAGTTCACTGGGAACAGAAGCATCAGCTGACAAAGCAGTTCTGGTGTTGCTCCGAAGAAAATAGCCAGTTTCTATTAGCAGCAGGGTGGGGCAGCGGCATGAGCAGCAACAAACCATGGGCTGTGGGGATGCCACAGCAAGTATGGTTGCTTTGAATAAAGACCAGGTCTGAGCTGATGGGGCAGGGCCTTGCAGTGCTGCCAAAGTGGCAGTTTTGAATAAGTTCTGCAACCAACTGTGTGCAGGTGGGACATAATGATTCTGCCAGAGAGGCTGTTTTGAATACAGTATTGTCCAGATAAGGGGAGGGTAAGCACTGTTGCTGGAGTGACTGTTTTGAATAAGGTGATGGGAGTTGATGAAATGATGTAGCTTACTGCTATTCTGATCCAGGTAAAATGTTTTTGGATCATTTAAGCAGTGTAAAATGTAGAGTGCAGCTGATTACTAGCAGTACCAATAGTGTTGGAAAATTTGTTTAGAAGTTACGTGATAAAGACAAGTTATGGCTGTCCCCTCAAAGCCCTGAAGCAAGATGCAATGGAAGCAGAACTACATAGTCCAATACCCACCCCTGTCTTTGATGTACACTTTCAGCCAGTGGCAAGTTGCAGTATATCAGGATGTAGTGCAATATATTGTGAACTATCACAGTAAATCCAGTTCATCTGAATGGGAGTTCCTTTGATATATCATAATATATTGTGATATAGCTGGATGTACTGCAATTTGTCACTGGCTGCAACTATGATCAGTGCTGATGTGGAAAACAAGGCTCACCACATTCAGCCCTCAATTAATGCTTTGCCCCTGATGCAGTTGGGAGTCAAAAGGAACATAATAACATGCTCTGATTTGGGGGGATTCATGGTTGGGTGAGAAATGGAAATGGTGGTTGAATCCAGGCTGCAGACACTGCCATAATTTCTCTACCAAAGTTGCAAATTGTGGACCTCTAGATGCCCTACCCCTCTCTTACCCTGCAGTGTTCCAGTTGGTCCCCCTGCCATTATGGGTAAGTACATGGAATTATTGGTCTAGAGGTACCTAAGGAGTGAATGACAAGCCCGGGGTTAGTTTTTGAAGACATGAATCAGCTGAAGAGGTGTCTGACTCCACAGTAGGAGAAAACATAGCATGAAAAAAGAATAATGATTTGAAAGAACAGATTTTAGAAGTGATATCATTCTAGGAGAAAACTAAGGGGCTTGATTCTCAAAGAGACCTTAGATTGACACAAGCTGTAGCAAAAAGAAGCTTGCATCAAAGCCAAGTGAGCCAGGGACCCTGTGCCTGATTCTCTATCAGGCTGGGTCCTGGCTGCAAAGTTCCACAGCTTGTGGCAACAGTGGCCATGTGCCAAACAGCTGGCACATCCAGAGGGTGTGTCACAAGCTGCAGGGTGGCTATGTGCCACTCCAGGACATCCCTGGTGGTCTAGTAGACCCCCCAGCCTTGATCCCCTTATAATTAAATGAAGCAGTCTCTGGTGGTCTAGCGGATCCCCCATTCCTGATCTGCCCATAAATTAAAATGGTGATACATTCTTTCCCTGGTGATCTAGTAGACCCCCTCCATACCCAATTTGCCTGTAAATTACAATGGTGATACATTCTTTCCCTGGTGGTCTAGCAGACCTCCCCCAGACCTGATCTGCCCATAAATTAAAATGGTGATACATTCTTTCCCTGGTGATCTAGCAGACCCCCTCCCCCAGCCCCAATTTGCCTGTAAATTACAATGGTGATCCATTCTTTCCCTGGTGGTCTACTGGACCCCACATCCCACACCAGGAGGTAGTGCCCACTGCCCCGCTCCTCCCCATCTCAAACCCCGAGCTAGTGACCCACACAGCCCTCCTCTCACCACCACGGCCAGCCACCTATTGAACTGTCACTGAGCCTATACTGTATATAGTATGCACTCATTAATTGACAGCTCACTCTGAGCTGTCAATCAATGAGTGTGTACCCTACACAGTACCCTCTCAGTGACAATTCAGTCAGTGGCTGGCCATGGTGGTGAGAGGAGGGCTGTGCCATTTGTTGGCTCAGGTTTGGAATGGGGGGGTAGTGGGCACTATCTGCTGGGATGGGGGGGCCACTAGAAAACCAGGAAAAGAATGTATCACCATTGTAATTTACAGGCAGATCCAGGCTGGGTGGGGGTCCACTAGATTACTGGGGAAAGAATGTATTGCCATTTTAATTTATGGCCAGATTAGTGCAGGGGGTTCCACTACATCACCATGGAAAGAATGTATCATCACTGTAATTTAGGGGAACATTGGAATGGGAGGGCTGCTATACCACCAGGGACTACTTAATTTAATAATAAGGGGAGCAGGGCTGGGGCAGACCATGGCACATGGTGAGGGAGGACTACGAGACTGGCACAAGTGGTCAAACCCTCCCAGAGGACAAAATCCTAAGCAGCCTTAGACCAGTCCTGGCTGGTCTAAGGGTACTTAGAATTTTCTCCTCTGGTAGGGTTTTGAGACTCCCAATTTAGGGGATGTCGGCAGCTTGCATCTGCCGCATGCCCCCTAGCACCATGCTGCAGCCCATTTTGTGGTGCATTGCTGGCACAAGCCCCCTTCAGTGCACACAGCCTGTGGTTGACACAGGCTACATTTGTGAATCACTCCTGGTGCATCTTTTAGCACACATGGCACTTTGCACCATTCTGTGTGGCACAAGTCCCTTGCACCATGTTGGGAGAATTGAGAATCAAGCTCAATAACTCTGGAGTGAGGGACATGACAGGCTACTTGGAAGAATAAAGAATACTGATATCTGAGATGTAGGACATAGATGGGTTATGTGCATGATAAGGGTAATTAGTATCAGAATTTGTCGGCAAATAAGTACCACTTGGCCCCCCAATCTGCCCATTTTGTCCCTCCCTATACTGTTACTGCAGACCATACCTGATCTCTTACTACTCATCCTCCACATCTGCTTTCCTTCCAAGATTTCTTTGTGTCACTCCCATGCATGCTTGAAGCCCCCCATGGTTTTTGCCCCCTCCACCTCTGCTGGAAGACTGCTCCAGGGATCCATCACTCTTTCTGTGAAGAAGTATTCCCTCACATCTCTCCTGAATTTCTCCCCTTCCAGGTTCCTTGGATTCTTTGATAGATAGGGAGCTGTCGGATATCTGAGGATGGGGCCCGTGTTCATAATTTTGCGCATGGGAAATAAAACTGATTGCAGATTTTTGAACATGCTGGAGTTTAGAAGAAAGTTGGAAACAACAGAGAGAAAAAAGTTGCATTTATTGTGACAGCAGGTACTGTAGCAAATTCCCCTTATATTTCTAACATATTTGTCATACAACTGATGACTCTTCCTAAATGAATTTCCCAAGGCCTTCATAGCTTTACAGTGCTAGGAAACATTACATTGAGTTGTTCTGTCTTAAAACTGAATGGAGAAGACCTCAGTGTCAGCCAGAGAGTCTACAGAGAGATATATAGACAAACAAGAGTCTGTGAATGATTCTGAAGAAATTATATATGTGAAAAGGGGGCAGCAGCAACTGTACAAATTGGGGAAGCATGGGGTGAGTGTTATACTTTAGGGATCAAGATAAATACTATAACATAGGGGCAGAAAAATCATTATATCATTTAACCAAAGAGGACCGATGACCAGTTTCTTTTGGCCCTCTAAAAAAAGAGTTCCTACAAACCCAAAGCTCTGGGTCAAGAGATGTTTCCCTGTCCTCCTTACCTCATGACTAAAGTGGATTTTCTGCAATATTTTGCTACTTGCCAGCATTCATTTGGATGAGAGTGTGGTCTCCTTTGTGTGCCTTCCAGCTGATTTCTATTGGCCTGTATTGCCAATTATTTTATCATACTATTCACTGTATTTTATTATGTCCTCCCCTTGTACCCTCCCCCATGGCACCAAGGGCATCACCAGGGGTACAAAGTTGGGGAGGATAATGCCACTTAGTCAAAATCCTAACAAAGCTAGGAGGGTCTGGGGGCATGCCCTCCAGAAAATTTTGAAATTTTTCCTTCAAATGGTGGCTTTTCCTGCATTTTAGTGATGAAAAATATGTTTGAGAAGCCTAGTTATCAGCCATATATTTAATATGGTACATGTGGAAAAATGTGGTTGCTGGTCCACCAAGGACAGGTTGCAGGAGGACCCCAAAGCAAATAAGAGACCAGAACAGCCAGACACACCATTATCCCAGCAGATCTGCTGGGAAAGTTGCAGGAGAACCCCAGAGCAAATAAGAGACCAGAACAGCCAGACACATCATTATCCCAGCAGATCTGCTGGGAAGGTTGCAGGAGGACCCCAGAGCAAAGAAGAGACCAGAACAGCCAGACACACCATTATCCAAGCAGATCTGCTGGGAAGGTTGCAGGAGGACCCCAGAGCAAATAAGAGACCAGAACAGCCGGACACACCATTATCCCAGCAGATCTGCTGGAAAGGTTGCAGGAGGACCCCAGAGCAAATAAGAGACCAGAACAGCCAGACACACCAAATATCAGTGTCATACAGATTTTACTATTTTATTATCGTGCTGATTTTTTGAGAAGTAGCTCAACCTTTCTGTTTGTCATGGATGCAAATTCGTCAATCACGTCATCAGTGTCAAGTTGTCTGCTTTCTTCGGTCTGAAGGTTGAGAATTCCAAGTGAACTCAATCTGTCATTTTCCATCTTGTTTCTCAGATATGTCTTAATGCAACTCATGGAACTAGAGGAGCACTCACACACACATGTGGTAACTGGGATTGTTAAAGCAATCTGCAGTGATTTATGCAGTGTCAGATACATAATTTCTGGAAGTACATTATAAAGATTGGTCATATCGTGTGGACGTTCATTTTCTGGCAGCCAACAAATGAAGTTTCTTGCTACTACTAGTTCCTCTTCCAGAACTGGATAGTTATACATCTCTCCAGGTGGCCTCAGTTTGTCCTGGTCCAAGAATGTGTTAGACTGTGGTCTGAGAGCGTTGATAGCAACCATCAGTGTTTGGTTATGCTTGGAAAACCTTCTGTCAATCTCTCCAATCATTTTGTCAATCACAGGGTAAAAAACAGTGATTCTCAAATGCACAGCAGTTCTTGTTTCATGTGATGCTGATGCACTTTGTTCAGTTCAGTTAGTGAAGTTGGAACAAAGTGCTCCCAAGTATGAGGTAGCTTCCTTTGCCTTTGTGGACTCGGAGGTTTTCGGTGTCTGTGTCCCATATTTTCTGCCATATTTCAGCTTCCTGTAGAGAACTAGAAATCTCTCTTCAATACGAAATTGTGCAATTGTGTCTCTCAGCGAGATACAGCAGTCACTGCACATCCAAGTCCAAAGCCTGAGTCTGAAGTAAGTTATTTGTTCCATCAGCCACTGACAGTAGTTTGTCAAACATTTTAAGGAGAAAGATATTGTTGAATTCTAGAAGCTTGCTGTGGAGTCCTCTGGCCTTTGCAGTTTCTCCTTCTTCACATTCTGAAAAATATTTTAGAAGAGCTGGATAAGTTTCTATTACTGCCTTTGTTGCTTGCTTTTGACAAGCCCACCTGGTAGAACTTAACTCCGGTATCTCAAGAATTCTAGTCAACCCAAGCTCCTTTTGAACATTTAAGAACCCCTGGTGAGTCAGGACAGATTTGGAAAAGAACGTATGTATCTCTTGAAGCATGTCAAAGAACTTCCATACAGGAAGAAGTGATGAACAGGCATCTACAAGGACCAAATTCAGAATATGCGCATAGCAATGAACATATATAGCATATGGATGCTTATGACGAAATAGTTCCTGCACTCCATTTAAGTTGCCGCTCATAACATGCACCGTCATAAGTTTGAGCTACGCAAGTCACCGAATTCTCATGGAGGTCCCAGTTAGTCAGCTTTGAACACAGTTCATTTGTCAGATTCTGGGCATCTAATGCTGTTACTTGATGGAAGCACAAAAATTTCTCTAGAAGGGAACCATGGTGAACATAACGAAGGCAAATACTCATTTGTTCTCTGCAAGCAACATCTCTAGATTCATCAGCAAGTATTGCAAAATACGTTGCTTCTTTTACCTCATTTAAAATTTTCTCTCTTATTAATTTTACACAACATTCTATCATCTGATTTTGACTGAGAGGTGAGAGATAGGTGGCATTTCCTGGCATGTGAATCTGCAAATTTTGCAATTCAAGGATCAAACTTTTTAGAAGATCAAAGTCTCTAAAAGTTACCCTGTTTGAGCTCCCTTCACACTCCCTATGGCCTCGAAGGCAGTTCCCTGTCTGCCAAACAACAAAACAATCTCAACTATTCTTCTCAGGTACTCCCTGCGCTTTTTAATAACTGCAATCATTGCTGAATCCATTAGCTATATAATATTGCCTCATTCTTTAGATTTCACATAAGTAGACCAGGCCTCCATTGCTCCTGTATGTGTTGTTGTTTGTTGGTGTTCTCTCATCTTCTCTGTTGCCTTCTTCCAGTTGTTAAACCCTTTGGACGTGAAAGCAGTGTCCGCTCGACCAGTGCAACTTGAAAACATTCTGCAGGCAAAGCAAAATATGACATCATTGCTTGCACTATATTCAAGCCATTTAAATGATGCATACCAGCTGCTTGAAAATGAACGCTTCTGCTTTCCAAAATCCCTTTGTGGAAAACTAGACAGCTTTGGCTGCATAGGACCAGCTTCTTTGGTTCCCAGATCACTGGGTACAACAGTAGCAGCAGATGTAAATCTTGATACTGATTCAAGTGCATCACAAGATGTTCCGGAAGATGATGATGTGTTTGCTACATCTTCTGGCACTGGAACTTCCACTTCATTTCTTAATGGCTGCTCTGGTTGCAGCTGTTGAGCATCACTGGGGTCCGGGAAGTTACTTTCTTTATTCTGATTTTTTGATTTTGGACGGAAGAAGTCATGGATACTCATTTTTAACAAGGCTGATGAGTGTGTGACAAGAACTAACTAAAAAGTAAATTATAAGAAAAATGCCCTTTTATTGGGTCAGACACACAGGGATGAAATGTTTATGTGACAGACTTAGTCTAACACACAGGGCTCACAGTATGCAAAGTAATGAGTAACCAACTGGAAAACTGCTATTTAATACAATGGATGGAGCCTAACACACAGGGCTCACAGTATGCAAAGTAATGAGTAACTGACTGGAAAACTGCTATTTAATACAATAGACGGAGCCTAACATGCAGGGCTCACAGTATGCAAAGTAATGAGTAACCTACTGGAAAACTACTATTTAATACAATAGACGGAGCCTAACACGCAGGGCTCACAGTATGCAATAGCAAAGTAATGAGTAACCAACTGGAAAACTGCTATTTAATACAATAGACAGAGCCTAACACACAGGGCTCACAGTATGCAAAGTAATGAGTAAACTACTGGAAAACTGCTATTTAATACAATAGACAGAGCCTAACACACAGGGCTCACAGTATGCAAAGTAATGAGTAACCGACTGGAAAACTACTATTTAATACAATAGACGGAGCCTAACACGTAGGGCTCACAGTATGCAATTGCAAAGTAATGAGTAACCGACTGGAAAACTGCTATTTAATACAATAGACAGAGCCTAACACACAGGGCTCACAGTATGCAAAGTAATGAGTAACCTACTGGAAAACTGCTATTTAATACAATAGACGGAGCCTAACATGCAGGGCTCACAGTTGCAAAGTAATGAGTAAACTACTGGAAAACTGCTATTTAATACAATAGACAGAGCCTAACACACAGGGCTCACAGTATGCAAAGTAATGAGTAACCTACTGGAAAACTGCTATTTAATACAATAGATGGAGCCTAACACGCAGGGCTCACAGTTGCAAAGTAATGAGTAAACTACTGGAAAACTGCTATTTAATACAATAGATGGAACCTAACACACAGGGCTCACAGTATGCCAAGTAATAATGAATATGCTTTTATGCTATTGGAAAACTGTTTTTTATACAGATATGGTTCCCCTTGTTCAACCATATGATTCAAAATAAAAAAAATAAGCAGTTAGTAATTTAGTAAATGCTGTATGCACTCAGGTTGCCTGTGACTCTGAGCTAGCTATCTGGCTTTTCAATTTAACCAAAAAAGACAAACACAGTAAAGCAAACACATCCCCCAACCCCAATTTCAACCAGACAGAAAAAAGAAAGTGAAAAAAAAATAACACTACAACTTTACTACACTATTATTTAACTCTCAGCTCAACTGTGAGAGCTTTGATTTTTCAATCAGTTAATGAACTATGTATGTAGGTATTCAATTTATGAACTTCAACTTTCTTTCAGGCCAGGAAAAATATAAATTCCGAATCTGCTCTGCTGCACTGCTCACTCTACCAATGCCAACAATGTCTGCGTCACTAATTTTCTACACAACACAGTGGGACTACTAACTGTACCACGTGTGTGTGTTGGAAAAGCACACTACGTGTTTGTGTACTGATTGGGTCACTGTGCAAGCAGCTGCTGTGCTGTTTGGTAGGAAGACTTGAGGTGGGTGCCAGTCACATATAGAACCCGCCTCCCTCTGTCCAGTCCTCGCTCAAACCCACCCCCACCCCACTTCATGCCGTTTAAAATGGTACTGTAGTGTAGTCGTCATCCCTACACACACACCACAAAATATATTGCCTTCATGCCTCGCCCTTGCCTCCCTAATGCCAAGTTACCGTGATGATGACAGCGCGGTGAAAAAACAGTGGCTCCTTTCACAGAGAGACTCTCTCTCTGTGAAAGAGCTCCTGTTTTCATGAAGAAGAGACCATTATTTAATATTTTGTTTTTATAGATTAGGGCAGCTTTAGACTGACTTGGCCAGCGATTCATTTGTGAATCGGTTCCGGAAAGATAGTGCTCCGTAATGCCCCCCCCATGTTCCTCCTCCAAGTCTCCCTTGTTGTCCTCCTCACACTGCCTCCTCCTGTCCTGTCCTCATCACAGACAGTGCTCCGCCTCCGTGAGGGTCCATGACCATCCTCCTGTAAACATTGCTGCCTTCTTTGATTCAAAATAAATAGAGATCGGGGGTCCAACTTCGCAATCTCTGGGACTCCGTCCCACACAATGCAGTACCCGCTGGCCCACCCCCCATCCCAGTGTGCTCACGGTCCCGCCTGAACATCCAGTTCTAATCCTCCCAGGGCCACTTATTAATTTTTAAACATTGCTTCTTCTTTGTTTTCAGCTTGCAAAGAGATTGGGGGTCCAACTTCGCAATCCTGAGACTCCCCACATAGTGCAGTGTCCCTGCCCCCCTCCTCCTATCCCGGTGTGCCCCCCAGCCTGGTCACCAGGTGGTACTCACACAGACAGAAGAACCCATTCCCCAACAGCAAACAACGGGTCAGCGGCTTGTTCCTCCAATCTGACCTCCTCCAAGAAGACGAGACCCCAAGGCGGGTCAGCTGCTCATTCCTCCTCCGAGACTTCGGGCAGACGGATGCAGCGGATCACTTCAGTGGCTTTCCTAAGTCCTGTTTCTCATCTGAGACCTGGCTGAGTGGCTGGATCTGGAAGGGTCAGTGGGGCTACGGGGCGGGCGCATTCTTCTTCCAAGGGGATCAGGGCAGGCTAAGGCTTAGGGCTGGGCTGCATCATCAAATCTCATAAATAAATAAATAAATAAATATGAAGAATTGATTCATTGAAGTGAACTGTAGTGTACAATTATCAAAGCTTTTTTACCTCAGTCCGAACTGCATGCTGCAGAATCAGATCAGCGATCTGCATGCAGTTCAGACTGAGGTAAAATTGGAGGAGACTAGTCAGCTGAGGCTCACGATGCTGCTGCCTTATTTTTATCATGTTTTCTTTGTTTTTTTTTACTGAAATGATTGGGCGTTGGGGGCTTTAACTTCAATTGGGGGGGCTGTAGCCTCCCCAAAATCAGCGTGGTGACGCCACTGCACGGCACACCTACTAATGAACTGTTCACAGCTTATTGTGCTCTTTCCTGGTCAGAAATTCCAAATGATAATTAAAAACATACAATGAATGAAAAGACTAAAGTAATTTAACTTGGCTCTAGGTGCAAAAGGTCAAGTTTTTGCAAAGTAGTAGGGGATTAAGCAAGCAACTGAAACTAGGTGCTTTAATCATAGAGCATAGACCCATATGGCCTTATATGCAGCCACCAGCTGGTTCAAATCTAAGCTGGCTGACAGGTCCCAATCAGTCAGTATTGAGACCTCCACTTCCGACTCCCTCCCTGTCACCATTGGTGTCCCCCAAGGCTCTGTCCTTGGCCCAATCTTGTTTTCCATCTTCCTAAATGACCTGCCATCAGCCTGCCCACACACATTCATTCATATGTATGCAGATGATACAGTTCTGTATACTTCAGGTCCCTCCTCACTGGAAGTGGCACTCAGATTACAGCAAGACTTCAATGCTATTCAACTCTGGTTTCACTCAAATCAGCTTATTCTAAATGCCCAAAAAATGGTCTCTTTAACTTTCGGCATGAGGCAGAGACTCTCCCGACTCCCCGCCAGTCCTACTTTCAAAACCCTAGAAGGGACTCCCATACAAAATTGCACCTCCTTCAGATATCTTGGGGTCTGGCTGGACCAGCACCTCGATTTTTTGGCACACATCAGCGCTACCCATAAAAAACTACACCCTCGACTCGGCGCCTTATTCCGAAACTGTGGCTGTATTCCACTGCTAGCCTGCAGAGCAATTGTGCAGAAAATAATCCTCCCTATTTTTGATTACAGGGATGTAGTCTACAGTGCCGCACCTAAGTCCACCCTGGCTAGATTGGATCCTCTTTTCCACTCCTTCTGTCGCTTCTCCCTGAAGTGTACACCCTCCACCCACCACTGCAACCTCAACCAGTCCTTTAACCTCCCCTCACTCTACGATAGGTGACAGTCCCACTGCAATAGCTCACAGCCAGATTCTGGGCCCAATCACTACCCTCCTATCTCATTGCTACCCTAACTGCTCAAACACCCCCTGCATACTCACTCAGGAATTTTGACTCCCAGCTCCTGCATTTCCCTCACATGTCGACCTCTGCCGGCCAGTTGGCCTTCAGAACTCACATGCCCAAACTATGGAACTCTGCCTGAGGACATTCGGCACGCTCCCACCTCTCGGCAAATCAACTCACTCCTCAAAGGGCACTTCTCCGCCAACTGCTCATGCAGACTAAACTCACACTAGTCCAGGTACTAGCTGTCCAACTGGCTCCAACTGTAGGTACTCCTAATATTTATCTCCGACTCTGTGTATGTTGTCATTTGCACTGTATATCAGTTTAGCTGCCGTGTCTACCCAGATTTTCTGATTGCTTGCTGTGATGTATTCTGTATTTATTATGTACATATCATTGTATATAGCTAATTTTGTACATGTTAGTGAAATGTATGTACTTTGAATTTGTATGTATCCTCCCATCCCCTGCACCCCGGACGTATCTGGAATTGAGCGGTAGTCTGCTCAGTATGCCTTTCCTGGTAAAACTTTTAAATAAATAAATAAATATGCCAGTCACTAAGTGAATAGGCATGTTTCAACTGGGATCTGGGTTGAAGGGAGTGGCCAGGGAGCTAAGAAATGTTTTCTCAACAGAGACTGCATGGAAATGATAGCGTTTGGACTGTGGCAGTGCAACTGATGTGCTGCAGGGGTGCAAAATGTATGTGTTGATGTCTATGGCTATTGATGGTTGGTTCTGTGACTATTGCAAACTGGTTACAGCACTCTAGGGTAGTGTTGGCATGCCAAAGGGGTTATTAGCAGTGCTTCATGATACAGGAGTCATACAGTTATGGGCTGGGTCACAAGGGGGGAAGGCCCTGGGTCACGAGGGACATCATGCGTAGCCCTCCCCTCACGGACGCCAGAGCCAGCCTGAAGCACAGGCAGTATTGGGTCACGAGGGACATGGGTGGGTAGCCTCCCCTCAGCGAACTTCGCCACCAGCCTGAAGGGCCTGGAAGCACAGGTACGCAGGATTACGCACTCAGGAGGAACAGTGCCATGCCAGCACTAGTAAAGTGCTTGAGCTTGTTGTTTGGTGCCATTTTTAAAAAAGAGAAAAGGACTTGAACATTCTTGTCGGTCGGGATGTGCTGATAGTTTTTGGCTCCTGAACCTTGCTGAAATGCCTTCGATTTGTTTCACATGCTAGTAGTACTTTAAGAGATTTTGCTTGAGCCTAAAAACCTTACTGGCAGCATTATTTATTGGATTCAATTTGGTGCAGCTGTACATAAGTTTAAATCAGGGGGTTACAAATTGTGCAGTCTTTTTCACATGCTAGCAGTACTTTAAGAGATTGCTTGTGCCTAAAAAAACCTTACTGACAGCGTTATTTATTGGATTCAGTTTGGTGCAGCTGTAAATAAGTTAAAGGGTGCAGCTGTAAATAAGTTAAATCAGCGGGTTACAAATTGTGCAAATCTGTGGGATACAAATGCCTTTTGTTACTTCACCTTATATGGTGATGTAGGCAGTCCATCTCCTTGCTAACGCCTACTCTTGCTGACGTTGCCAATAAATTGCCCCTCTCTTTTCTTCTCAGGCAGCCCTGGGTCATGAGGGACATCGTGGGTAGCCCTCCCCCTCACCGGAACACTGCTGCCAGCCTGAAGGTCCGAAGCACAGGTACGCAGATCGCGACTCAGAGAAACAGTGCCGTGCCAGCGCTAGTAAAGTGCTTGAGCTTAGCCCTGCCAGTGCTCCGCTCCGGCTGCCCCACCATCA
Organism: Neoceratodus forsteri; assembly: GCA_016271365.2. NCBI lineage: Eukaryota > Metazoa > Chordata > Ceratodontiformes > Ceratodontidae > Neoceratodus > Neoceratodus forsteri. Next base: position 817,051,382 of record CM028133.1, read on the forward strand.
CCCTTGGTGAGCACAGTGATTTATAGTGCAGATTACCACTAGTGGCCACCCTACTGTCCTCTTTCAGCCCTGGCATTATGCTGACTTTAAAGATACTATTAATCTGCCTGCTTATACCACTAGCATACCTTCCCCCGGCGACCTACCTGAAATGGCAATCACTCACTCACACCATCTTGTCCAGTGCTGCCCCCACCTCCCAGTACTGCAACCAGTTTCCATGTGCAGATGCATCACTCCTCAGTGCACAACTGGGCTCTCGGAGCATCCATTCTGCCACCCTCCTTTCACCCTGGGCTATCTCTCCTATACATCTCAGCCTCTGATGGCTCACCCAAACACCCCCAAATCCTCCCAGCCTGCCGCAAACCTATATCTGCCTTGCTAATAACTAAACAGCTCGTAGTGCTTCTGCTCCTACTGGCAGGAGACATTGAACCAAATCCAGTACCAAGACCTCCCGGCCCCTCAGCCCCATCCACCCTACCCAGAGGGCTTAAGCTAGTGCACCTCAATATCTGCAGCATCATAAAGAGAATAGCAGCTCTGCAACTGTTCACACTATCAACTCGCCCAGATGTCTTAATCATTACTGAGACCTGGCTGAAGCAGCACCACACAGTCATCGAATTCTGTATCCCAGGCTACTAACTCATTAGACATGATCGCCAGGGTAAAAAAAGGGGTGGTGGTATTGCAATGTACATCTCCTATATGCTCCAGTTCACCCCTGTCCTGCTCCCAAATTCTTCTCAGGACATAGACTCCTTACTAATTAAACTATCACTTCCACACTCGGCCCCAGTTTTTGTTGCAGGCACCTATTGTGCCCCCGAAACTCCTCTGCCCATCGTCCTGGACCACCTGGCCTCCCTAAAGGCACCCACATCAGCAGGTGAGTTACATATCCTTGGGGATTTCAATTTCAATTGGCTCGCCAAAGAGAACTCCAAGCTACGAAGCAAGATAAATGCCCTAAACCTAGCCCAGCAAATTTCCCATCCCACCCGCCTAAATCACAAATCACTGAACCACTCACTCTTAAACTGGGCCCTTACCTCCCAACCCCACCAGATAATTGAGGCAGGCCTTCTTCCTGACTCCTTAAGTGACCACCACATGATCTTCATGGTCAGGAAAGTGCACAGGCCCAAAACACCACCCCCAAGGACATTGCTCACTAGATCTTACAAATCTACAGATCAAGCAGCACTCTTAAATGACCTGACTCATGTTGACTGGTCCTTCATCCCTACAGCAACCTCCATAAATGCAGCCCTGGATCACTTCAAGTCCTGCTTCCTAGCAGTGTGGAACCACCACGCGCTGCTAAGAAGGACAAGGGTCAGGGGTGCCCACCTTCTCTGGGTCTCCACCTTTGTCATTGACAGATTCCAGGCCAGGAACCAGGCTTGGAAAATGTACAAGGAAACTGGCACCCAGGTATCTCTTCAACGGTACTGTGCACTCCAAAACTCCTGCACTAGACTCATCCGGCAGGCCAAAATAAATTACTTCAAGACTGTCTTCAACTCCAACCTCAATCACCCAACAAAATTCTGGCAAACAATCAAATCCCTACTCACCCCCCACTGCTCAGCCACCTACCCCGACCCTAACTGTCCAAGGCTCCTCTGTCTCAGATCCTGTCAATGTGGCCTCTGTCTTCAACACTTTCTTCACGAGTAGTGTGGCTGCTCTTTTAACCAATCTCACCTCGTCCCTCCACATGCACAGCTCCAACAACGCCGTCCAACCCCCTGACCCCTGGCTTCTCATTCTAAGTGGTTACCCCGGACGAAGTACTAAAAGCACTGTGGGTACTCATTCCCAACAAGGGAAAATGCCCCTTTGGACTGGACGCTAAAATGCTTTACCTGTCAGCGCCAGCCATCACCTCCCCGCTGGCTGATCTCTTCAATCTCTCTTTTACACTATCTGAAATCCCTACTGACTGGAAGCATGCAGTAGTCATACCCCTCCCTAAAGGGGGAGACCCTTCATCACCAGGTAACTACCACCCCATCTCCCTTCTCCCTATCCTAGCCAAACTTCAGGAGCATCTTGTTCTAGCCCAACTCTCCTCTTTCCTAGATTCCTCCGCCTTTTTCTCCCCCTACCAGTCTGGTTTTCGGAAGTCCCACTCTACCATTACCTCCCTTCTAAGGCTCACTGATGCCATCCTCACTGGCATGGACAAAGGGCACACCACCTCAGCAATTTTCGTCGACCTTGCAAAGGCCTTCGATACCATATCCCACTCCCTACTTGTATCCAAACTTACAATGGCTGGACTCGCGGGATCTGCCACCAGTTGGTTTAGTTCATACCTAACTGGTAGATCCCAGGTGGTAAAGATTGATACTCACACCTCTAACCCCCTCCCGGTCACTACCAGCATCCCCCAAGGCTCGGTCCTAGGACCAGTACTCTTCTCCATCTTCCTGAATGATCTGCCCTCTGTTTGCCCACGCACATACATTCACACGTATGCTGATGACACCGTCCTGTATGCTTCAGGCCCCTCTCTTGTCGCAGTGGCATCTACACTCCAGGAGGACTTCAATGCCATTCAGCACTGGCTCCGCTTAAACCAACTGTTTCTCAATACCAAGAAAACTGTCTCCATGACTTTCGTCTCACGGCAAAGACTCGCCCGTCTCCCCTCACCCCCCACCTTTCTCACCATCAATGGTACCCCCTTGGAGGCTTGCACCTCCTTCAGGTACCTAGGAGTCTGGCTCTACCAGCACCTTGACTACACCACACACATCGATTCAATCCATAAGAAACTGCATCCAAAACTAGGTACCTTATATTGCAACAAACATAGAAACATAGAATTTGACGGCAGATAAGGACCGCTTGGCCCACCCAGTCTGCCCATTTCCCTACCTAATGGATAAGCTGCAGATCCTAGTTAACCAGCAGCCTACTTCTTCCTACCCTCACCCCCTAGAATTGCCTTATGACTGTCCCATGCATGCTTGAATTCCACCACTGTTTTTGACTCCACAACCACCTCCGGAAGGCTGTTCCATGCATCCACAACCCTCTCTGTGAAAAAATGCTTCCTTAAATTACCTCTGAGCCACCCCTCTATCTTCAAATTGTGCCCCCTTGTTCTTGCACACCTCTTTTTTTGAAAGATGCTACCCTCTTGGACTTTGTTGATTCCCTTGTGGTACTTGAAAGTTTCTATCATGTCCCCCCTCTCCCTCCTTTCCTCGAGGCTACACATATTAAGCTCCTTAAGTCTCTCTTCATATGTCTTCGGTGCAGACCCTGCACCATTTTAGTTGCCCTCCTCTGGACAGCTTCCATCCTGTCTATGTCTTTGCAGAGTTGGGTCTCCAGAACTGCACACAGTACTCAGATGGGGTCTCACCAGCTGTCTGTACAGAGGATAATAACTTCCTGTTTTCTACTGGTGATGCCTCTCCCTATGCATCCCAGTATCCCCCAGCCCTCCTTGCTGCCCTCTCACATTGCTTGCCCACCTTTAGGTCATCTGATATGACTACCCCCAGGTCCCTTTCCATTTTTGTTGTTGTCAGTATCTCACCCCCCATTGTGTACTCTTCCCCTGGGTTTTTGTTTCCCAGGTGCATTACCTTGCACTTCTTAGCATTGATTCTAAGCTGCCATACATTTGACCATTCCTCTAACCTTGCCAAGTCCTTCTCATCCTTTCCACCCACCTTGTGCATCAACTCTGTTGCAGATCTTTGTGTCATCTGCAAAGAAACATACTTTTCCAGTCCTCAGCAATGTGCTTATAAAGACATTGAGAGGACCGGTTCTAATACTGAACCCTGTGGTACCCCACTAGTAGCGCCCCTTTCTTCATAGAAATATAAAAACATAGAATTTGACGGCAGATAAGGACCACTTGGCCCACCCAGTCTGCCCATTTCCCCTACCTACTGGATAAGCTGCAGATCCTAATTAACCAGCAGCCTACTTCTTCCTACCACAACCCCTAGAATGGCCTTATGACTATCACATGAATGCTTGAATTCCACCACTGATTTTGACTCCACAACCTCCGCCAGAAGGCCGTTCCATGCATCCACAACCCTCTCTATGAAAAAATACTTCCTTAAATTGCAACTGAGCCACCCCCCCTTCTTCAAATTGTGCCCTCTTGTTCTTGCACACCTCTTTTTTTGAAAGATGCTGCCCTCTTGGACTTTGTTGATTCCCTTGAGGTACTTGAGCGTATCTATCATGTCCCCCCTCTCCCTCCTTTCCTCGAGGCTATACATATTAAGCTCCTTTCGTCTCTCTTCATATGTCTTCTGGTGCAGACCCTGCACCATTTTGAGTTGCCCTCCTCTGGACAGCTTCCATCCTATCTATGTCTTTTGGAGATTGGGTCTCCAGAACTGCACACAGTACTCAGATGGGGTCTCACCAGCTGTCTGTACAGAGGATAATAACTTCCTGTTTTCTACTGGTGATGCCTCTCCCTATGCATCCTAGTATCCCCATCCTCCTTGTTGCCCTCTCATTGCTTGCCCACCTTTGGGTCATCTGATATGACTACCCCAGGTCCTTTCCATTTTGTTGTTGTCAGTATCTCACCCCCATTGTGTACTCTTCCCTGGGTTTTGTTTCCCAGGTGCATTACCTTGCACTTCTTAGCATTGAATCTAAGCTGCCATACATTTGACCATTCCTCTAACCTTGCCAAGTCCCTTCTCATCCCTTTCCACCCCACCCTGTGCATCAACTCTGTTGCAGATCTTTGTGTCATCTGCAAAGAGACATACTTTTCCTTCCAGTCCCTCTGCAATGTAGCATAAAGACATTGAAGAGGACCGTCCTAATACTGAACCTCACGGTACCCCACTAGTAACCCTCCTTTCTTCTGAGTGGACTCCATTTACTATTACTCTCTGTGTCCTATTCTCCAGCCAATTCTTTACCCAGGCTGTCATCTTGGGACCCACTCCCAGGCTGGCTAACTTGTATATTAATCTTTTGTGTGGGACTGTGTCAAATGCCTTGCTAAAGTCTAGGTAGGCCATGTCCACAGCCCCTCCTGATCTACTACTTTGGCACCCAGTCAAAGAAATCTATCAGATTCGTCTGGCATGACCTTCCCACTGTGAATCCATGCTGCTAGGGTCCTGTGCCCTCTGGCCTCTAGATACTCGACAATTCTTTCCTTCAAGTGATTCCATAATTTTCCCTATCACTGAGGTTAAACTAACAGGTCTGTAGTTTCCTGCTTCTGCCTTGCTCCCACTTTTGTGAAGGGAATCACATCTGCCCTCCTCCAGTCCTCGGGTACCACCCCATCCTCCCATGATTTGTTAAAAGGGTAGTCAGTGGTGTCACTAGTTCTACCCTTAGTTCTTTTAGAATTCTGGGATGAATCCCATCAGGCCCCATTGCTTTGTCCACCTTCAGTTTTAAGAGTTCTTTCAGAACCCTTTCTTCTGTAAATGGGCTGGTATCAACTTCTGTATCCAGAGTGTTTCTACTGTTTGTTTTAGGTACCTCCCCCTCTTCATTTGTAAATACTGAGCAAAAATATTTGTTTCAGTTGTTCAGAAGATGATCCTCCCTGTACTGGACTACGGGGATGTAGTCTACGGAACTGCTCCCACAACCTTCCTTGCTAGTCTTGACACACTCTTTCATTCCTTCTGTTGCTATATAGTGGGCTGCCCCCCCCACAACTCACCACTGTGACCTCTACAGTTCCCTTGACCTGCCCTCACTTCACAACTGCAGGTAGATTCCCTGCACCAGGACCATAGCAAAATACTGGACAGAGTCCCTCCCTTCCTATCATGAATCCACCCTTGCAACCCAACCTCTACCCACCTACTCCTTCAGGAGCACTGACTCCAGGCTCTTTCAAGTCCCATTCATGGGTTCAGCCAGGGGCCAAGCTGCCTTCAGTTACCTTATGCCCAAACTTTGGAATACGCTGCCGGCTGCCATCAGACTCATCACAAACTCTCAGCAGCTCAATCACGTCCTAAAGACCCACCTCTCCTCTACTTGTGCTTGTGCCTAGGCCCAGCAAGTGGCGTGCCTACACCACACATGCCACAACCTAGACTCTCACTCATACAGGTCCCGTGTACCTTGTATGCGTTGTTGCTGCATAACCTGTACAAGGGCTATGGTGTCAACCACTCTTGCTAGTGCCACTGTTACCACTTCCCTAGTTTACAACTTCCTGAGTTGTGGTAGGATATCTGTTATCTAATTGCAATTCAGTACTACTACATTGTGCAACCTTGTTCTGTAATGTTGTTAAGTATACCTTGGTGCTCACAGTCATGCAAGCTCTACTATCCATTAACCTCTGCATACAATGTTATATCTGAATTGCATAATCTGTATACTTGAACAATTATTCATTGTCTGTATTTTACTCCTCCCCCCTTCCCCCAGGACGCATCTGCAATCGAGCGGTATCTCCGCTCAGTATGCCTTCCTGGTAGAACTCTTAAATAAATAAATAAATAAAAATGACTGAGTTAAAGAAGGAAGGATGGATGGAGGGCAGTGACAATATCCTGTTTTGAAGCTACAACCAGGCTGTCCCACCTCCAGGTGGTCTTTTTCAGAGTTTCAACCAACAAGTCTTCTTCAAAAAGGCCTTGATTCTTAGGTTAACAAAACTTGTATAGTGCATACCCTTATTTCTCATATACCCCAAAGTTCACTTGCAATTATATTATCTTAATTTGTGAACACAAACAAATCATTTATTATTGGTATTTCAGCCTTATCCGTATCGTCAGGCAATGTTTCTAAATAGTTTAAGTTCTGCAATTCATCATATCTTATTGAGCTCTGTAATCAGTTCTCATAGAACACAATGAGGCCTAGTGTATATATCCTTACAACTTGATCTACTGTTGTTAGTCCCATCAGATTGCAACTGTATACTGCATTATGTGAATTAATGTAAGTGCCAGGCTATTGCTGTAAGCCAGAGTATCAAGGCTGCCCTGAAAAAGAGATGTTTGTCAAAAATGGTTGAAAATCCTCCTGGTGGTTTAACTGCCAAGTGGTAGCTCCAGCTGCCAACACAAAATGTTTCTTCAGAAGTTAGTCATGACTCCAGTGGTAACTCCCCAGTCCCACTCAGAGCTGGGCAAGCCAGAGCAGGCTCAAGCTTAGTGCCTGGCTTGGCCCTACCTCTATAAGCATTGAGAGCCAGAGTAAAGCCAAGCCAGGTATGGTCAAAGTAAGCATTTCTGTCAGCCTGAGCAGTCAGTGTAGTGTCTAAAACATCAATTTCTGTGTAGATAACAGCCTGCAGTAGCCAGGGCTTGGCTCTTGTTTTGGTTTCGAGTCAAGCCTGACCCCTGGCTTGGCTCTAGGTGAAAATGTCCTGGCTTGCCCACCTCTAGTCCCACTCTGTCTTTGTGTACACAGTGGTAGCCAGTGACATGATGTAGACTATCAAGATACAGTATATCATGACATATCACAGTTAATCTTGTCAGTGTCAGTGGCTCAGCAGGTAGCACACTTGCCTCTGAGTCCAGGAGATCAGAAGGCTTTGGACTCTATCCCCACACCAGGCACTTGGGTTAAATCCCAATACTGACACTGTAGTGCAGCATGAGGGGGATGCTGCACTCCTGAGGTGCCATCTTTTGGATGAGACATTAAACTGAGGTCCCATCTGCCTGTTCCGGTGGTAGTTCAGGTGGATGTTAAAGATTGCATGGCACTTCTCAAAAAGAATAGGGGTATTTTTTTATTGTAAATCACATTATAAAACATACAATATATTTAAACATTTTTATCCAAACAAAAAAAGAAAACAACAACATTATGGAGAGCAAAAATAACAGGGAAGGGAAAAACATATATTCAATATTTACATTGTAATATTGTCAGTGCTTCCCTTTACTTCTATTGTTCCCCATAGTTAATTAAAGTGATTCATACCATTACCATTCATTTCTTTAACTAAACTATATATTTACTTATCCTTAATAGATATTGTGAATCCCTTCCACCATTTAAAAACTTTCTGAGAAGGGTAGCGTGCTTTATCCTTTATATACACAGAGTTCATAGCTCGATGAACTAAAATACTCACAGTTTCATGAGACATTAATCATTGGTAAATAACCCACTGACACCTTGCTTGCCAGATATAAAATTTTAAGCAACAGAGAAAAACCATTATAGTTCCAACATCATATTTGCTGCATAGATGAGGGTAGTTCCCTAGAACTAGGATTTCATAATTCGAGTTCTGAAGTCACCCAAACTTCCATTTTTCTGCTAAAAATTTCAACAATGGTTTAACACAGGAACAATCAAATAAAAAATGTTCCATCATTTCTTCTTGTGCAGTACACGATGAATATGGACAATTTTTCTCCTCCTGAATTTTATGTTTACAGTTCCCCCTAATGTTGAGTCTCCCATACATTGTGAGCCATAATACTTCCCACATATGTGGGGGAATCCTTTCATTTTTTAAATTGGCTAAGACTCTCCCCTTCAAGGTAGGAGGGCAAGTTTTAAACTCTGGTTCCTCTGGATGTATTTTTGCCAACACAATATTGTATAACCTAGATCCAGAGTTCTGACAGATTTTAGTCTTGGATATACCCCATTTGTATAGTTTCTGAGCTGTTGGTTTAAAAAAATTCGGGAATCTGGAAAAGTGGGATTATTTTAGGTGGACTTTTTCCCACTTCTGAAAGTATTTGGCTAAATTATTCTGAATCCACTTGTACTGTAAGGATTCTGTACGTAGAAGGCCTATCTTTACTGTTTGGGAAATAAAAAGTGTCTGGAAAAAAGTTATAGGGTCTATCATACCTAGTCCACCTTGACATTTTGACAGGTATGTGAAACACCTTTTTATAGGGTTTACCCTGCTTTCCCACAACATTTGGAAAAAGCAGCTATATAGATGTGTCTCTAATGATGCAAGAAGGGGAAAAATCATGGCCATGTATAATAAGTAGGGAATAATGAATCATTTTATTATACAAATTTTTTTTAATTTTGATAGTTTCCAATTTTTCCATCTCTGGACTTTATTTTCTACTATTCTTAAGGCAGAGTCCCAATGTTGGCAGGGGTTGTTTAGTTGTCCAAAAGTTATCCCTAAAATTTTAAAAGAATCTGTAGAAATATGGATACCCTGTACTGTTACGCGTGTGGGGGGGGGGAGTGATGTGACCTATAAATAACCCCTTGCTTTTCTCATGATTCAGTCTGGAGTTTGACACTGAAGAGTAAACTCTCATTTCATGTAAGAATATACTGATTTGGTTATGGTTTGAGAAAAAAAGACAAATGTCATCCTTGTAGGCTTGGACTTTTAAGGTGTCCTGTGTACTACTCTCACTGATTGCATTCCAACCTATACTAGTTTCTAATTTCCTTAAAAAAGGGGTCTAGAGAAAAGATGTAGAGGAGTGGGCTTAAGGGACAGCCCTGCCTCACCCCTGTTGTAATATTAAAACTTTGTGTGATGTGCCCTTTTATCACTGGCTGTATTGTAGCAGAGGAATACAATAATTTAATCAATTTTATAACATTAGGAGGGATACCATAATGTTCCAGAGTTGCAAATAAAAAGGCATGATGCACCCTGTCAAAGGCTTTACATAAGTCCAATGAAATTATGCAACCATTTTTCTTTTGAAGGGATATATTTTCAACAATATCTCTGAAGATCATAAGAGCTTACTGGATCTTGCTGTTTGGGAAACCACAAAATTGGGTAGGGGAGATTAGAGTGTTTGCCACCATTCTTAATCTGTGTTCAGAATCTGGGACAGGATTTTGAAGTTGGAATTTAAGATGGTAATTGGTCCCCGGTTTTGTATTTGTTGCCTATTTCACGATTTAAAAAGGAAATCACTAACCCTGCTGTAAAATATGTAGGAATCTCTGAAGATTTTAAAAAGTGTGCAAAGACGTCATCTAAACATGTTTCTAGTTCCCTAGAAAATGTTTTATAAAGCTCATATGACAGCCCATCTGGGTCTGGGGAGGTGCCTAGCTTACGTGAATTGATGACCTGCTCTATTTCTGCAGCGTTGATGGGGAGAATTTATTTTTCTGCTCCAGAGGGAGTGGGAGTGTGTGTTTCCTGTAGATAGGACTTTATAACATTTAACTGGGGGGCGTCCTTCATGGAGTGAGATAGAAGATGTTCGAAAATCACTTGATGTAGCTCATCTATGGATTCAATCACATTCCCATCTATATCTGTGAGGCTATCAAACCTTGAGGCCTCCCTTCTCTTTTTACTTGCTTCCATGGGGTCACCTATTTGGAGTTTTTTGTGTTCCATACTGTAACATGGCCATTATAGTGTTGGCTCTAGCATACTGAAAGTCTTTGATTTGCATCTTTAGTTCTATTTGTGTCGAGTAGTCACCCCTGGTGGTGGAGGTAAGAGAATATAAATATTGTGGACAGTGGACATGGCCTATCTGGACTTCAGCAAGGCCTTTGACACTGTGCCACATAGAAGACTATTACACAAACTGGGGAATATGGGTGTGGGCAGGACAGTAGTGTGGTGAGTAGATAACTGGCTGGGTGGCAGGATACAGAGGGTGGTGGTAAATGGCTGTCACTCCACAGAGGGAAGATTGACCAGTGGGGTACCACAGGAATCAGTGCTGGGACCGGTCCTATTCAACATCTTCATCAGTGACATTGCACAGGACCTAGAAGGCAGAATTTCACTGTTCGCTGATGACACAAAGCTCTGTAACAGAGTAGACACACCAGAGGGTGTAGACAGAATGAAAAGGGACCAGCAGAAACTTGAAGAATGGTTAGGAGTTTGGCAGTTGAAATTCAATGCAAAGAAGTGCAAGATAATGCATATGGGGCACAAAAACCCTGGCATAATATATCAGTTGAGGGGTGAGGATATAGCATGCACCAAGCAGGAAAGAGATCTTGGGGTTATCATCTCTGATGACCTCAAGGTAGGGAAATAGTGTGGCAAGGCAGCAGGTAAAGCAAATAGGATGCTGGGATGCATAGGCAGGGGCATCACCAGCAGGAAAAGGGAGGTCATAATTCCACTATACAAGACACTAGTGAGGTCCCACCTGGAGTACAGTGTACAGTTCTGGAGACCATACTCACGTAAGGACATAGACAGGGTAGAGAAGGTTCAGAGGAAGGCAACAAAGATGGTGCATGGATTGCATCACAAGTCCTATGAAGACAGGTTGAAGGAACTGAACATGTACTCCTGGAGGAGAGGAGGAGAGAGGGGATATGATAGAGACATACAAGTATCTTACAGGGAGGAACAGGGTGCAGGAATACACTATTTTTAAGCGAAAAATGTTCCAGGACTAGAGGGCATGGGATGAAGTTGGAGGGAGGATGATTCAGAGGAAACGTGAGGAAGAATTTCTTCAAAGAACGGGTGGTGGACAAGTGGAACACCCTGCCAGAGGAAGTGGTGGGGGCTGAAACAATCATGGGATTTGAGAATGCATGGGATAGACATAAAGGAATTCTGGAGGTCAAGGGTAAGGGGCAACAGACTTCTAGGAAAACATAAACTGAACTTACAAGCTCAAATGGGCAGACTGGGTGGGCCATAGACCCTTATCTGCCGACACTGTCTATGTATCTATGTATTGGATCTGACTCCATAATTGTAAATATTTAAAAAACTCAGTCTTCCCTTGTTGTTTCTCAAATTTTTGGAACCAGCATCTTAAATGTTCTTTGGTACCCTTCCACCAGACTCCTATATTATCGTATAGGAACATTACTGATACTCTGGCATATAGTAAGTGTGTTACTTCTTTCTGCACCATTGGATCAGAGAGACATGTAGTGTTCAGTTGCTGTCTACTTTTTGGATTACTAGCTTGCCAATTCTGAAAGGAGAGTTTTAAAAATAAATGATCAGAAAACTCATTTGGGACTACTTCCAATTGAGGTGTGGATAGGCCTTTTGGAATACACACATGGTCTATAGTAGTGGTATAGCTTCCTCTTTTATTAGTATATGTAGGACCCTTGACTTAGAATTTTCTACAATCAACTAGGTCAGCTAAAGATATACATTTTTGCAAAGCATTTGCGTTGCAGTAAATTTTCCTTCCACCGGAACCCTTGGCTATGTCTGGGGTGTCACAGTTAAAGTCACCACCTAACAGAATATCATTAGAGGTAACTAAATAGGGCTGTAGTGTAGATAATAGGCCTACTCTCTCTGCCTTTGTTTGGGGACCATATACTGATATAATTCTGCACAGGGCACTGTTCCAGAGGCCATCAGAGATCAAAAGTCTTTTAGGAATAGGGTCAATTAATTTCATCAGAGTGAAGGAGAAAGAATTAAAAAGTATCCCTATCCCAACAGCTTTGTCTGGCCCAAAGGACCAGTAAGAGGGTCCCCATACTCATTCAGATTGGAAAAGTCAAACCTGGTTTGTTGAAAGCATCCATGTTTCTTGTAACAGGTATATCAATCAATCAGTCAGTCAATCAATCAATATCTTTATTTATCCAGGCGGGCACCATTGAGCAAGCTCATTTACAAGGTGGACCTGCGGTCCTACAGTAATAATACAGAAAGACAAGTTACAATAGTACAAACAGTAAAAATAGCTGCTATTATAGTAAAAATGCACATTTACAGGTAATATACATTGAACATAGAATTACAAGGAGTCATGGATAATGAATATATATATTTTGTTTTTATGTATGAACTGGAAAACAGCCTGTCTCTTTGAGAAGTTAATTAAACTATGGATGTTCAAGGACTCTAAACAAAAGGAGGACATGTTTTTAGGGTGAGGGCTTTAGGGATTTTTTTTTACTCTTTTTTTTTTTCTTTTTCCCTCTGTAACCTACAGGATTAGTGCTGGATAAAGCATTATCAAGATTCTGGGCCTGGGAGTCTGAGTCACCTATCTCCATATCAGATTCCTCCATTGGTGGCTAAAGCAGCATAGGGGTTCCTTGTCTCTATTTTGGGGGTTTCCTAAGGGGGTCTGAGTGCCTAGTAACCCATCTTGGTAAGGGGGTCTGGAGTATGGGGGGAAGGGGGCTGGGGCTGAGCCTTGTTCCTGCTCGACCCTCTCAGTTGTATCATTGTAGCACACTGGGGTATGTAGGTCTGTTTGGAGGTCAGAAGAGGACCTGGTGTCATCCACTTGGTGGCCAACTTCAATTCTTTCTGGAATTCTTCCTAGTTGTAGGGCTTGGGTTGGTTTGGGAGATGAAGGGGGTTGTCCTTGGATATATCCATTCCTGGAGTGGTTGCTGCATCCTGTGCTTGTCGGATTAGCAAATCAGGATGTATACAAGAAGCTTTATTTTTCACTTCCCAGAGGCACTCACAAAAGACATAGCCAGTCTCCTCACAGAGGTCACATTTGGTGAGGTTGACACACTGAAGACTAATGTGCCCCACCTTCCCACAATTGTCGCATCTAGGTCTGTCACAAACACTTGATAATTGTGGCTGGCCTGCATAAAAACAACCCCACCGTCCCTACCTAGCAGGAAGGAATTAGGTATATGTTCAGTGCTTCACTTTATAGTTCCAGCCCCCGTCCAGAAAAGCTCTGAATCTAAAATAGGGTCGGGGCACTGAGGACTTCACATTTCTGTGACAACCAATAGGTTACATCCTCCACATGGACCCCCTTGTTCATAAACATCACTGTCACAAATTTGATCAAAGGTTTAGTCAAGGGATTTACTAAAAAGGGGGTCCATTGGAAGGAGAATTTCACCCATTTGTACTGCTCCCAAAACATTTCTAAAGCATATGGTGAATGAAAGCTTACATCAAAACTATCCTCCTCGATATATATATATATATATATATATATATATATGCAAATACTTCTTTGAATCAAAAATGCAGAGAATCTTTAAGTAAAGTCTGTCCTTCATAATGCCTATCAGGCCAGTTTTTCAGTTCTCCTTTATATCTAATTCAGACTGCATGACTTCTTGGAGCAGCTTTCTTTTTTGTTTTTGGAACAGTTCTGAGAGTAAAGGCCTTTGTGGAGTTGGTTCATCCTAGATTCCTTCTGTGTTATTCTAAAATGCCATAATCTTGAGCACCTTTTCAGTTGCTGTTGGGGATAATTTGGGGGGTTCTGGACCCATGTCAAGAACCATAGGATTCGGTAAAGTTTTTTCCAGGATTTCATTAGGATTCATTTTACTAGAAGTAGCATCCTGGGCTGATGTTTCTGATGCAGGTACCTGTTCTTTATTTTGTGGGCACCATTCTGGAGAGTCCTGAGAGTCCTGAGATAAAAATGGATTTGGGGCCCAGTTAGGGTCGGAAAGCCATATGCCATCAGGCATTTTTTTTCCATCCTGCCTCTGACAGAGCCTTCTCTGGAAACCACTGGGAGAATGAGTCAGCGTTTAAGGGACAGATTGAGAAAGCTGCCTGAGTAGCTGCAGCAGTAGTTTGTGGCTGAGGATAATTTTTTGTTGATAATGGTAGTTCATCAGAAACTTCATCAATTGCATTTGTAGTTTCTAGAGGAATATTCCATTTAGACAACATCAATGCATTTCTTTTTTGTTTTACATCATCTCTCACTACTGATTTTACTGCCGGGCCTCTCGCAGAAAAAGAAAAGACAGTTACCCCTGACTGGTTAGTTGCATCCTTTTGATAAAAGATTGGGGGGTCAGTAGTTGCTGAGCCTTCCCATTCCCCAGCAGACATGGAATTCTCAATTTTATTTATAAAAATATTTGTCTTATCTGTAACTTTACACTCTTTACAGTTCTGCACCTTTGTCTTATCCTCCATTAAGTTATTTGCAACTTTTTCTGTAGTGGCAGAATTTTTTTTTGAGAGAGAGAGATTTTCACTTGTTTCCCCACTAAAACTGCATTTTGAAATTTTCCACCACCCACTAATCCTGTCAGCTTTGGGTACACACTTTCTGCAGCGCTTCTACTGCCAGCTGTATTAACATTATCATTTAGAGTAGGGATAATGTTTACTTGTGGTGCTATGTAGTTTGGTTCTATTCCTCCAGCAGGTGCTTCATTGGGCGAGGAATGTTGTTTGATAGGCGGGCCTCACCCAGTGACAGATGCGCTCTCAGCTCTAAGTTTGTTTATTTGAGCCTGTAGCTTTGTTTTCAAATGCTGATGCTTTACTTCTTCTGCTGCTAATTTTTCCATTATTTTTTCTTTTAGAGCAAGTTCTTCATTAGAAAGACTGTTTTTTTCTGTCGAGATGTCAGTTTGGCTTAAATCCTCTGTCAAGAAGAAAATCTTGTTGCTTCCATCATCTTCTCTTATGTCACAAATTGTTTCTAACAGTTCAGGGGCCTCTGGCAAAGGGAGTACAGGGGAGGAGGCCCACTGCCCTGACTCTGAGACATCCATCTCCTCCAAGCTCTCTCACTGAGTGGCCATCCTGAAATGGCCAGAATTTCCTCTATTGGTGAATAGGGGAATTTTTTATTAAATCTTCAAAATAAAACATCAACAGTATTACATCATACTAGAAAGAAAATACAAATCTGGTATGAACAAAAACAAAGTAACAGAAGTTTCATAAATCATACATTCATAAATCAGATCAAGCCCCCGCCTGGTTCAACTCCATCTCTTTAATGTCTGCTGCTGTAGGTGCAACTAACCCTGCCCCCCAATCCTACTGCAGGACCTTTCCCTACCTGGCCCCCCCTAATCTCAACAAGGTCCCCTGGACTGCCGATCCATCTTTCCCCCTACCCCTTTTTACCTACCCCCTTAGGTTTATACAAGGATGTATTCCACTGCAACTCCAGAGAAATTGTACATCCTTAATTGTAAATCTGCATTTTATACCAACATGTAACTTAATGTATTCTGTGTTCAATGTCTGCATCTGTAATGTTGTCCAATGTTATATCTGCATAATATTCTATTGTCTTGCCCTTCCTGCAATGAGATGCCTTTGTAAATGAGTCCCTGACTCGAAGGTTGTAAATCCTACTTGTTCAAATAAATAAATAAATAAATAAATGTCATTAGGGAAAAACAAAAGGAAAAGACCTAACCCGCAAACCAATTAATAAGGTAGTAACCAGATCCAAAGGAAATTTTACACAGGAAAAAGTATTAATGCATACAGAATTCTTCATGAAGGTAAGCTAACTCCCAGGACACAGAGCTGACAATAATTGGGTATTAATGCATACAAACCCCTATATAAACAAAAAAACACTGGCAGTCTTGTTCTAATAATGGGAAACATGTGAAGCAATGTCAGGTGATGCATCTATTCATCATACATTAAGTGTCATATGGCCTCTATACAAAAGAGAGGGTGATAATCCCAACTGGTGGTTCCATTTCCTCTCAGCTTCACCCCACAGTGATACTATGTATGGACATTCAAACTATAAATGAGCCATACTTTCAACTACATCACTACAGGAATCCCTGGGGCAGCACCTTTCACTGACCTCTTTGTTTCTGGTTTTCCTTCACATTGATCTTCCCATGCACCCCCAACCATACCATATCTCACATCTTTGGTGGAATTCGGGGTTCAGTGAGAAAGAGGCCAAAACTCTTTTGTTCACAGACAGAAATATTTTTCAAAAGGGGAAGCCGAAAAATGCATATGTAAAATGGACGAATACAAATATCTCTGTAGAAAGGTCAGCACTTGAGTAACTGACACCCCCGCAGTTTCTGATGTAGTCAAAGCAATATGTCCATGTGTCATTTAACCTTATAACCCTTTTGTTTTTATGAGTGAACTGATTTGTTCACCATTGACCCCTAATTTCATCCAACTGTGGGGACACCCAGCGGACCCAACAGGTATCTATAGTCCTTAGAAGGGGACAAATATTTGCATACACAAAAATACTCCAAAAAAACATAATAGGCAACAACATCCCTAAGCCTGCTTCCTTAATTGGGAGGTATGTGACATTCCATTTGACAGGGTTCAGACTGCTACCCCATAGGCAGGAAAAGAAACAATAATATAAAGCAGTCTCTAGCATCTTCGGAACAGGATAAACATAACTCAAAAATGAAAACAGGGGAACTAAAAAGGCTTTTATCAAATAAATTCTCTTCTGCTTCTCCATATGCTATTTATTCCAGTTTTGTACCCTCCTTCCAGCAATATTAATCTGGAAGTCCCAGTTAAAATAGGCCAAATCCCCTGGGCCAAAATATACTTCCAAAAGTTTACGCAGTTCTGTTTCCACCTGCAAAGAAGCCATCTGAGTACCTAAAGGAACTTTTTCCAAAAGGGAAAGACAAACACTTTTCCCTAAATTTAATCAGGCCCCCAGGCCCTGGGATAAGGACATCATCAAATTAACAGCTTTAAAACCTGATTCTGGATCTGCTACAACCAGAACCGTGTCATCTGCATATGCTAACCTTTAGCTGGGTGTAAGGACCACATTTAAAACCCTGAGTACCTGGAGATAATAACAAAACCTGCAATAGTGTGTCCAAAGTTAAAATATAATGTAGTGGACTAAGGGGGGGGAGCCCTATTTGACCCCCATCCTAATCCCACATGCTTTCCCTATCCACCTATTATCATAAGGCTTACTGAAACCCCCTTATAGATTAACTTAACCCAATCCAAATATTGTCCTGGGAAATTAAAGGTTTTCATAACTTCCCATAACCAAACATGACTAACTCTGTCAAAGGCTTGTGATTGGTCTAGAGAAATCAAAAAAAGCCTCTATCTCTTCCTTTTTCCCCTTTGTCCATCATTTCTCAGATATTTCTCAGATAAGGAATATATTATCAGTGATTTTCCTACCAGGAATGGAACAAACCTTCCTTTCTTGAGTGATAGATTCCAAAACTGCAGAAAACTGCTTACTCAGAAGTTTGGTCAGTAGCTTGAAATCCATGTTAAGTAATGTGATCTGCCTCCAGTTCTTCAGGGAGTCTTTATCCCCCTTCTTAAAACTAGAATTTACAAACCTTCACATATCTGAGGAGTCAGAGACAGCTCCCTCAACATAAATTGATATGTGGCCAATAATTCCTCTGGCAGAAACTTCCACAGCTTCTTATGGACCTCCCCTGGGAGGCCATCTGACCCAGGAGACACCCCATTTTTTAACCCGGAAACTATTTCCATGACTTCCCATTATTCTAAAGGGGAAATTAATAAATTCTGTTGTTCTTGCATTAAATGAGGCAGATGGGCCACCTGCAGTATTTGTGTGTTTAGAAATATCAGGATCACACACAGTCTGCTGGTCTGAAATAAAATCTTCCATCACCCTCAAGATTCTCTCATTGTCCGAAACAATGTCACCTGCTTTAATCCATAATACTGTAGTGGATCTCCTACCCGGTCTAGCTAAAGAATTCTCAAAAGGGTTAGTTTGTTTTTTTCTCCCTTGCTTCCCAAAATGTTTCTCAGCCTCCAGGGAAGAATGCCGATTGTATTGGTAAAAGAACATCTCTCATTTGGTGTCTGCTATCTGCATAGAAAAATCCACCCCTGTGTCCACCTGTGCAGAATATAAATCATACAGTTCAGACCTGAGCTGGTCATAAGTATACTTCCTAGTATTATGTTCTTGACAAGAAATGTGCTGAAAATAGACTGTTATGCAAATGTTCATGTCCCTTCACCACTCCAAGGGGGAGTCATAAAGGAAAAACACAGATTGTCTATCTTTTGATATGACAGATAAACCACACACTACCTCTGGATCTAATAGCAAGCTTACATTCATTCTCCACACACCCCTTCTGGAAGATCAGGGAGGTGAAGAAGCTACATGTATTCCAATTAATACATGATCTGAAGTTTCAAATGGTGGAGCTTCGATATGGGAGACTGGGAGTAATTTGAAGACAAACCAATAGTCAATTCTGGTAGAAAATCTACCTCTAAAGAAGGTATGTGCTGGATTCCTACTGAAAGATCCATGAGCATATTTTAATTTAAACTTTATAATGAATTGTCTCAGAAAGTGAGCATCACAATATGTCTTACTCTGAGGTACAGTCCTAGCAGAGTTTTGCAGGCCAATATTAAAATCTCCTTTGAATAAAATGTGCTTCCCAGTGCATAAATAAGGATAAACACATTGCAATAGATCAATCCTGGAAGCCTTGGACTGAGGGCCATACAGATTTATTAATCTAAACTCAGTCCCTTCAAAACACAGATCCAGAATCATAACTCTACCAGGAGAGATATCAGTCAGTTTAATAACCTTGATCCCTGAATTCATAAAACATATTCCAAGACCACAGCATTGATCTTCACCACTCGACCAATAAGAGTCACCATAAACCTGTGCAGTCATCACAGATATTATAACCTCTTTGAAATGTTGTCTGGTGTCCTGTAAACAGAAAATATCATATGATAGTTGTGACAAACTGGAAAATGTTGTAGACCTTTTTTCCCACAGATTTAGCACTGTTAACATTTAGGCTTGCTAGCCTAAGGGGTTGTAAGAACTCATGTGTTACTTGGAGGGGAGTGCTTCCTGGAGCTTGACCTAGTCAGCCGTTTTCCTTTTTGGGAACCTGGAGTTTCTATGGTTATGGGCTCATTTGCTACAGGGTCCCCTTCAGGCTGAAGAGATGAAGAAGCCAAATCATCATCTTTCATCTGTTCACCCCAACTCTGAAACACTTTGTACGTATTCTCAGTAACCACCCCTTTATCTGGTGGGCTTTTCTGCTTCTGGGAACCATTAGACTTAGAAGACTTTGCCACAATTGTAAAGAATTCTGACTCCCCTGCTGTCTGCTACATTGGAGGTGAGGGTGGGGGGGCATATTAATTACAGGCTTCTCTAGGGTGGCAGATGCTGGCATTGTAGAAAGTGAGGCTTGACTAGGGACAGGGACTTCCTCTTGCACTTCTCTTTCCATGGGAGCCACAACAATATAATTCCTAGGGATGGCGAGAATTGATGTATGGCATTCTGCACCTGGACGGGAAGCCTGAAAGGCCTTCTGTGCTCTTCACAAATAAAAATCTTGTTCAGCAGAATCAGCTAAGTTATGGGCAGCCCAAGGACATGATCTAAATGAGTGCTTGTCATCACCACGCAGGTTACAGGTTGGGGAACTGTATAACCATTACCTAAGTAGCCTAAATTGCCACATCGAAAACATTTAATCTGGTCACAGTCATTATTAAGATGAGTCAAAGAATCACAATGGTAGCAAGATTTGGGCTGACCAGGATAGAATAAAATCCCACAGTCATGGCCCAAATAGAAACAATTCAGCAGATGCAGAATACCACAGTCAGTGTGTTTTAGACGAACGCAAAACTTCCAGCTACCAGTCCAAAACCCATTATCATCCATTATAGGCTCCAGGGCACTCACCTGGTGGAAAGAATGTGTTGTGAGTCATAAAAAAATCTCCTGAGAGGCTGAATCTCCATCCATCACAGTGGGCTGTTCTTCGGTCAGGAGAACTTTCTTTCCAACAGACCCTCTCAGGCTGATTATGGACCTTTTCCATTTTTTTCCCTCATCTAGATGCTGCTTTTGTAAATTAAATTCTGACTCTGCCTCATTCAGCATTTTAAGTAGGTGGTTTTTCTTTAGCACTAACTCCGTTTGCAGGCGCAACTCCTCTTTGGATAGAGTTGCCGAGTTTTCTCCTGGTTCTTCAGGCAGTACTACCTTGGTCCCCACTTGGGACTCAAACTTAGAGCCGGTAGAGTAACTAGCAGTAGGTAAGCTTTGTTCTACATTCATATTAGGCAAATCACCATTTAGCATAGTGGTGGTTTCATTCATATCTATCTCCATATTATGGTGAACAAGATCCACAGGAGCTCTGGACAGAGCACATCCTTTCCCCTCCACAACCACATATTGACTGGAGTCCTCCATCCTGCAGCAGGAAGCACAGCACCCCCTGCCACAGAGCAGGGGAATTCCACTGGTGCCCCAGCCAAATTTTCCCCCATTCACCTAAAAATACCACCAACAACTTAATCTGGTTCAAGGTCATTTGGCATTCATCTGTATCCCCCTTCCCCGGGTTGTGCCTGAAAATAGGCAGAATTTATCTAGTGCACTTACCCAGTCAATAAAAACTAAATAAAATAAAAATAAATATCCATTTAATCTAATTGGATTGTCTTAGATTTTTCTCCAGTGTATCCAGATTGTCACCAGTTGCTGTCACTGTAGCACTCGGCACTTTAGCACAAAGAACTATAGAATGATACTGTTTATTGGCCTTTCTTTAAAAATCAATTAATAAAGATGGAAAAAGGGAAATGTATCTGAGTGAAAGCTTAAATAAATAAAAGTGATAAGGAAAAAAATCTTGTATAAGGTGGTGGGCTGTCCTGGAAGAGGGAGCAGATTATTTAGTCAGGCGTTCTGTATATGTGGCTGTTGCCTTTTTCTGCACTCAAGTATCAAATATGGTTCCAGTGCCACACAATGTGTAAAGTAAGTGAAAACTAAACTTGTTGCTGCTTTTGCGGCCATTCTGAATAAGGTTAAGCATAGAACCTTTCAACTCATGGGCTGGCAGTATTATCTAGAGGTTAGAGGAACGAGCTATGAATGAGCTTGGTACATCCAGCAGACTACATCTGGCGTTTGATTCTCGCAACCTCCTCTTGCATACTGTGTGACTCTATACAAGTCACTTAACCACCATGTGCTCCCAGGTCACCCCTGAAACAGGCAGTTGTGCCTAGTGGGCCTTACCCAGTTACCAAAGACTAAAAAAACTCATATTTACCCTGTGGGGCTGAGTGATTAAGGAAAAAGTGCTTGGCATTTCATGATACTGTTACGGTAAGGGCTAGACTTATAAACATACTATACAATGTTGGAAAGCCATCAGTCTCTGCTTTGCTGAAATTTATGACTATATAGCCTAATGTATTATTAAGGTGTTTTTCCTAAAGGGCAAATTGTGTTGCTGCCATCTCCTCCTCCTCGCCTGGCCACCACTTCTTGCCACAAGGTACGCTGCTCGCTTCTCCGCTGAGCCGGCTTGAGCACTGGTGGCGGCTGTTAACCTGATTGGTCGAGTGACCACAATAAGCATTCCTGGATTGGCCAGCTCGTGGGTCTCTAGGCTGTGATTAGCCAAGTTCACAAGCCTGCCAGGTCGAACTGTAGCTTGGTCCCTGCCGCATCCACAGAGTGGGGACAGCACTCAATTTTTCAAATCTCACTGTAGTCTCTAGCTAAAATATTTCCCGTCCTCAACCTCTATTAAATACACTATAGCTCTTCCCTCATCTGTCTCTCCCTCTCCCATTGGCCATTGCACTTAGGATTCTAAACCCCAGCCTACCTTTTACTGGTGCTCAGCGTAAGAATTACAGGCCTGTTACCAGCCCATCTTGTTCCCTGTCCAGGAACTGCAAACAAATAGGGAACAATCTCCTAGCTTGCTGTTTGATCAGTTTTCCAGTGGACCCTCCACAACTACTGACCCGCTTTCTACTCACCACACCTTCCTCACTTTTCTGTTTCTAGAAAACCACCAGTGACCTTAAGTTTCTCCTAAAATGAACCCTTGGGTGGCACTCCTTATGTTGGCCTCTATGACCTCTCTGCTGCTGGCTACAGATGCCTGCACTACATTACTCATTGTTGACCAGCAAAATCGAAGCTCCTCCATGACCCTATTCAATAATGCACCCAGGTCACTGTGGCTGGACATCAAATCACTCTAATGAGTGACATCCTCCTGGCTCTGCTGTCTAGCTATAAACGCCGACTGCTCAGTTTATTTATGCTCTCCCTCACCCACCAATCACCACTTTGGCTCCCCCTATCTGTTCTCCACTCACCCTCATTCTCCTTGCAGGTGATGTGGAAAGCAACCCTGGCTCCATAAACACCCATACTGACCATTCAGATCCCACCTGGGCAGGGCACCACAGGCTAACCATTG
This sequence comes from Neoceratodus forsteri, assembly GCA_016271365.2. Lineage (NCBI taxonomy): Eukaryota > Metazoa > Chordata > Ceratodontiformes > Ceratodontidae > Neoceratodus > Neoceratodus forsteri. The sequence continues at coordinate 817,074,272 of CM028133.1, forward strand.
CCCACATGAACATCTGCAGCCTGCCTTCAAAGCTCCCAGAACCTGAGGCATGGGTATCCCTCTAAGTGTTAGGACTCTCTGCTACCTGGTTAAAAATCCTATTACCCTGACTCCTCACTACAGTTGCATGGCTACTCTGCTATGTGCCAGGACTGGCCAGGAGGAAAGTGAGATGGGGGCATGGTACTGTATGTGCAAGAGCACATCACTGCCACCACTATCACCATGATTCTCTCCCATCTCCCCGAGCAAATGGCTTCTTGTTGAACTTACCTTAGGTGCATCAAAGAAGCTCTATCTGGGTTAATGCTATAACCCCCCTTCCCACCATGGGTGGTATCCCAGGCCTGTAAAATTTATTAGATGGCCTAGGGTGCACAACACCTCCCAAGGGATATAATCCTGCTAGGTGATTTAAATCTTAATTGGCTGGATGCCGCCACACCAGTCTATGCTAATGCATTGAAATAGCACAATGTGGAACAAATCATCTCCTTCTCCACAAGACACAATACTCACTCACATAACCACTCACTATTTGACTGAGTTGCCACAAACTGAGCAGACTTGATCCTCCAGACAGGCACAATGTCTGACTCTATCAGCGACCACTCCCCAACCTATGCCATATTGTCCACCAAGTCATGCTGCCCCCCCTCACCCACAAACTCCTATCTTTTAGAAACTTTAATCACACAGATCCAAAGCCCATCCTCAAGGATGTTTGGACAATATATTGGTCTACCATCTACAATCTTATGAACATCTCTTATGTGGTCACTCTCTTCACCTCCACGATCTCCCATCTACAGGACACCCACTTCCCCATTGCAACCAGGAGGATAAGAGGGGGCTGCACTCACTGGCCGTCCAGGGACATGCTGGAACTAATGAAAGACCGGGACAAGAAATGGAAGGCATATAAGGCATGCCCTTCCCCCAATTGTGGAATACCTCTCGACAACTATGCAACACCTGCGAACAGACCATAAAGTCGCTCAAATGCAAGTACTGCCTTAATCAGCAATGTAACAATCTTGGCAATTCACAAAGGTTTTAGGCCTCCATTGGGTCTCTCCTCATTCCCCAAACCAACACGCAGATCTCTCCGCTCTCATCCCCCTCTGGCCCTATTTCCGACCCTGCCGAGATTGCCAGTACCTTTAATGCTAAGTTCACAGATTTATCCCCCATTTGAGTAAACTCCCCCCACTTGCCTCTCCTACCTTAAAGCCCCAGCTAGTCACCCCCCACCTCAGCCACCACCCCTTGCCCACCTTTCCTTTTCAGGGTCACTAGGCATAAAGCCACCTCCAAACTATTGGGGTCTCTCCAGGCCACTGGAAGCCCTGGCAATGATGGACTATACCCCACTTTCCTAAAGATTATCTCCCCTGCAATCGTCAGACCCCTCACTTTCATTTTTAATCTCGCCCCTTACCACATCTACAGTTCCTGACTTATGGAAACATGCAAATTTAGTACCCATCTTCAAAGTTGGTGATCCCCATGACCCCGATAACAATAGGCCCATATCCCTTCTACCCCATCTAAGTAAACTTCTTGACAAAATTGTACACCACCAGTTAGTCGAGCATCTGGAAAAGTACAGACTTCTATGCTCACTCCAGCATGTGTTCCAAAAGTGCCACAGCACCTCCTCTGCCCTGACTATTTTTTCTGATCACGTGCTAAGACAGATGGACCAGGGCAGAGCCACAGGTGCTGTCTTTGTGGACCTATCCAAGGCATTTGACCTGGTTGACCATCACCTCCTCCACTCAACCCTGCTTCTCTCCAGCTGCTCTGCTGGCACTGCAGCATGGTTCCGCAGCTACCTATCCAACAGATTGCAGTCCGTCATCATTGGCAAAACATCCTCGGCTGCTTTCCCTGTACACACTGGAGTCCCCCAGGGATCCATACTCGGACTTCTGCTTTTCTCTATATTCATCAATGCTCTCCCTAGGGACAGCCTCAGTTGTAAAGCGCTTCTCTTGCAGATGGTCTGGTTCTCTATCATAGTGATAGATTGGTTGAGTCCATCTCCTCCACCCTCACACAAAACTGTGGCCATGCCCACCAATGGTTCCTCTCCCACAAATTCCTGGTAAATGAAAAAAGACCAAGTCAATGCTATTTGGCTCTAAACCTTTTCTCGCCAAGGTCGCCAAACACAACCCACTTTTGTAGTGCTTACCCCAGCAGGCCATCCCCTTGAGACAGTTCAGTCCTTCAGATACCTGGGAGTCAGCCTTGACCCCTCCCTCTCCTTTACCAAACACGGCAACATTACTGTGCAGAAAATCCACCAGAAATTAGGCACTGCTCGCCATCTAAAAAACCTTCTATCTCTTGAAATGCATTTTGCCATCACACATGGCAATCTACTGCCCCTCATGGACTACTGCTCCCCGGTCTACTCCGTCATATCTGCTACCCTGTGCTCATGGCTAATTTCAACATACAACTCTATCTGCCGGTTTGTCATTCAAATCCCTTACCAGAGCCACCATTGCTCTCTCTACCAGTCCCTAGGGTGGCTCCGTCTACAACAGCCTTTCGATTGTGCTCTTGGCTGCCTAGTGGACAACTCACTCATGAACCGGGACCAATCCCCCTATGCAAAACCGCTGAGGGATAGAGTGGCCTCGAGGTCACTTAGAGCATCCTCTGTACCCCCATTAGATACGCCCTGTGCCTCCACTGCCATGGGTATGAGAGCTTTCTCCATCAGCTCTCTCCCTATGGAACAAGATCCCACCATCAGTCCACTTGTCTTCCTCTTACACGGCCTTCAAACGGAACCTAAAAACCTGGCTTCTGACTATGGCAAACTGTTGTTGCACACTAAAATAACCTTGGGTCTTGTTGCCCACTTCCCCTATGGGTTTCACCATTCCTCTCCTCTTCCTTCTCCTGCTCACTCCTCTATCACCCTTCCTTCACCCACAAACCCCTCTCACTAGTTTATAGCTTGATTACAAAGTTAGCCCTGCCATTGTTTTTATAACCTGCACTGTTTGTATATAAAATCTGCACTGCTTGTATATAAAACCTGCACCACTGTATATAAAACTTGCACTATTTGTCTACTGTAAAACAGTCCTAATGTTAGTGTATATAATCGCTTATCTTCTGTACTTCTGTATATAAACTTGCACTATTTGTCTACTGTAAAACAATGCTAATGCTATTGTATATAATCACTTATCTCCTGTACTTTTTCTTTTTTATATTACCACCCCATCTTTGGGGTGTGTACTAAAGCCCTGTATGTACCAATGTCACTTTTCTTCCAAGTTTTGTTGCCACTTCATTGGCCCGGGTCATGCATGAAAATGGTCCTCTGGATCAGTGCACCTACCTAATTACCAAAGACATACATACATACATACATAAATAAATAAATAAATAATCATTTCTACAATATAATTATATACAGTTTTAAACAAAGGGATATGAGTTATCAGTGACATTTCTACATAGAGTCACATATATTTTTATACCTGCAGATATGCAAGGGGGAAGAAAAGATAGAAATAGCAAGGGAAAGCAGAGAGATAGCGAGAGGCAGAGAATTGTGAAACTGTCGGAGTGATCAGTTCCTAGGTCTCACAAGAAAAATTTGGTTGTGCAACCAAGCAGACAAAAGACAGAAAAGGAGAGGATAGAACATACCCTTGTGTTTACTCTTTCTGCATAACAAATGGGGCAGGGCCTTATTCAACCCTGTCACACTTAGTAAATGTTATTTTTTTCCCACAGCTATGATATTCTTAAAAATGGAGCCAGTTTACAACTGGCTCCATGATTTACAGCAGCTTGTGGGTGTTTTTCCCCCACAGTTGTGGAAAGATGTTACGGCTGGTGGGACCAGCCGTAACATCTTCCGCCACTGCAGTGAATGAGAATGCCAATTTCCACAGCTGCAGAGATTTTGGTCCGCAACTGGAGTTGCAGAGTGGGACTTAATCCCACAATGTTTTGATAATCCAGCCCATGCTTGTTAGAGGGAACCCAAATAAACAAGCATGGTAACTAAATTAATGTGTAATTCATAGCATAGTGGTTAAGAGCACTGAGCTGCAGACATGAAGAACTGGCTCTGAATTCCACAGCCATCACTTGCATACTGTGTGACCATGAGCAAGTCACTTAACTTCCCTGTGTTCCCTGGACAACCTAGAAATAAGCCTTGGCTTAGTGTGTTTTTCCATCCAAAACTGAAAAAACAAAATCAGCAGAACACTATTGCCCCTTCCAATAGTTCATTATCTTGTCTTCTCCAGAAATATATTTCCCCATCCTGCAACTGCTCCTGACTTTTACTGCCTTTACTACTTTATCCCTTTTTCTTACTAGCTATCCTGATTCTCTTACCTACCTTTGCCTTCCTCCCTAGTTTTCATTCCCCTTACCCTCACCTCCCCTCTATACTGTCTTATGTGGCTGTATGTTTTTATGTAAGCGTATGTTTTCTATATTACATACAGTGAGGCTCACAAGGATGAAACCCACTTCTAAGGCATTCTGCAGTATGCTGCAGCAGAGTTAATGCAGTAAACAATGTAATTTCAATGGGAATTAATCCCTTTTGTCATACAGGAAAATGTGACACTGCCAGGAATAAGTAAATGTTGTAGTTTCCTGCATGACAAAAGGGACAAATTGAAACTGAAATTACATTGTTTTCCACAGTAACTATGCTGCAGCATGCTGCAGAGTGCTGCAAAATGCCACAGAATTGGGTTTCATTCTGGTGAGCTTCACTGTATGTGTCTGTATATGTACTGTACTATACATTTATATGCATTTACATGACTATTTGTAGATATAGATGTGTCTGGGTTTAGATTAGATCCAAAATTAGGCTTTTGGCCATTAAATGCAGCCGAAATCTAGGGCCCTGGGCACACTGGTCATCCTTTTTTTTCTGTGTGCAAATTTTTAGTGCTCATAAAAGGTGTTGGATTGGTATCGGTACAGCATGGGTGATCACAGTGCAAGCTTTCCTGTACTGCCCTGTCAATGCGCCTCAACCCTGCAATGCATGGGTCTCCATGTAGGTGAGAGGGAAGTTTGGACGCAATGCCTATTCAGTCCTTGACCTCTCATGTGAGACTGCCAACAAGGGTGCTGCTGATGATCTTGATCTAGAAATAATAAATGTTATAGCTCAAACCCAGGTCTCCCCAGAAAGGTTCCAGCTCCTCTTATTAGAGCCAAGCTAGGGAAAACATCTATAAATCCTTTTCTAAGAGCCAAGCTAGGGATTAGATCTATAAATGATAAAAGTAAAATCAGAGTTATAAATTATTGGTTGCAGAAAGACCACCGGAATATTAGACTTTCATGTTTAAAAGAAGCTTTGAATTTGTAAACTTCCAGTAAGAGGCTCCTATTGCCGAGCTACTGAATAAACTCTAAAAATACCAGACTAGCTAATATTTGGAACTCCCTATTAACTACTACACTAGATGTAAACAAAAAAGCAGTTCAAAGTAAAAACATAGAAACATAGAATTTGACAGCACATAAGGACTGCTTGGCCCACCTAGTCTCCTCATTTCCCTACCTAATGGATTAGCTGAAGATCCTAGTTAACCAACAGCATACTTCCTCCTACCCCCCACAAGAATTGCTTTATGTCTGTCCCATGCATTCTTGAATTCCCCCACTGTTTTTGACTCCACTAACTCCTCAGAAAGGTAATTCCATGCATCCACAGCCCTCTCTGTGAAAAAATGCTTCCTGACATTTCCTCTGAGCCATCCCCCTTCTATCTTCAAATGGTGCTCCCTTGTTCTTGAACATCTCTTTTTCTGAAAGATGCTACCCTCTTGGGCTTTGTTGATTCCCTTGAAGTACTTGAAAGTTTCTATCATGTCCTGCCTTTCACTCCTTTCCTTGAGGGTATACATATTAAGCTCCTTTAGTCTCTCTCTTTGTATGTCTTCAGGTGCAGACTCTGCACTATTTTTAGTTGCCCTCCTCTGGACAGCCTCCATCCTGTCTATGTCCTTGTGGAGATGAGGTCTCCAGAACTGCACACAGTACTCCAGATGGGGTCTCACCAACTGTCTGTACAGAGGGATAACAACTTCCTGTTTTCTACTGTTGATGTCTCTCCCTATGCATCCTAGTATCCCCTCAGCCCTCCTTACTGCCTTCTCACATTGCTTGCTAGTGCAATTTCTAGTTCACTAGCCCAGCTGGCTAGTGCAAAAAAAAGTTAAGGTAGACCCCTGCTTCTGGTAGACATTCTGGAGGCTGTGTTTCTGCCCTATTTGCAGACACCTTTCTGGTCTGAGGGAGGAGGTTGCCCATCTCCATGCTGACCTGGTGAGGATTTGGGAAACCTCCTTTCCCACCCAGGGACCACCCAGGTCACCACCACTGCCTCGGAGGTTGCCAAGAAAGTGGAGTGGTTGGACCATGGTGGGCTCAGGCAGGGTGGGAGGATCAGAGACACATCCCTCCAGTTGTGCCTCTCCACAATTCATTTGCTATTCTGGTGGAATATGGTTCATATGTTGCAGTAGTCCGCAGTCAGTATGGTTAAAAGTGATTTGTTAAATGAATGGCAAATAAAATCACATTTGTCCTGCCAACAGTCTGGACACCTACCAACTGATTCTGCACTGTGCCTTTAGCTGCAAACTGCACATACACTATCTCAGCTTCTGTGACTGAAGAGTCAGTGGTTCTGTCACTGATGATGGAAATGAACTTTGTTCCCATAATTTTTTCTCATAGTGCCATGTTTTCAACCTCAGCTACATAGTGGATAAAGTTGCAGGCATATTTGTCATTCTGATATTCTGAACTGATATCTAGCCATTTCATATCATCAAGGCTGCACATCTACACAACGCCTGTGAAAGGACATCCTTTCTTAGCAATTGCATGGCATGTGTGAAACAGTTTATCCAGACAGTTAAGCATTGATTCATTCATGTTCTTCACCACCATTCCCTCCACATTACTTGTTCCTGGAGTAGCAGTGCTGGCATCCTCCTTTTCCTTTGCCCTAGCATGAGCTTCACTGATATTATGTGATGAGACAGAGTGAAGCCAGGCATTATCTGTACTGAAACAAAAATCATTATCATTGCCCACCTTACCCAACTGTATTTCATGTTTGATGCACAAATGGCAGAACATCAGATCTTTTGCACCATCATACCCCAATCAGTCATATTTTCCTAGCCAACATTGCTGGAACTGACAGCTTTGCTTTGTCTTTTCGTACTCATGATCTTTTATTTGTTTGTCTTCCTCTGCATGCTTTCTATTAATGTTAGCTGGGTTACTAACTTCTTTAATATATTTCCACATTTTCAGATTTGTAGTTAATAAAGTTGTGCCAAGAAAACTGTGTGCGTCTTTTTCTTCCCTTTTTCCTTCCTTTGCCCACCCTGGCCACAGATCCCAGAAATGCTTGATTGTCCCATTTCTATTAAAAAATGTTCACCCAAAAAAAGTAAGGATAAATTCAACAGCATCAACCTATATTGCTAATCATTTATTTTATTCTTTGGCTATCAGGTAACTCCCATTGGGCACAAGACCCATTTACAGGGGTGGCCCAGTAACACAGGGAGGTTAAGTGACTTGCTTAGGGTCACACAGTATGCAAGTGGAGGCTGTTGGAATTTAAACCCAGATCTGCTGGATATAAAAAAGCCATTCACAACCTGTTGCTCTCTCTGTTAAACAGTCTCTAATTTTCCTTTCCATGACAGCCATGTATTCTGATATGCTTTGACCACCTTTTTGTTAATTGAACTCTCAGTACTTGTGGTATCCTCAACACTACACTCTGTTCCCTTTACCTCATCAGCTACTGCTGTTTCTTTTCAAGAATCTAAGACATCACATTACACAATTTCAGACACACCATTCCATGCTGCTTATTCCAATGGCCTGTAAAGGTGTAGCTAGTATCACGGAATGTTCAGGGTTGTAGTAAAAAAATAAGAGCAGCAGCTGCTGAGGACTTAGGAGAGAAATAACACAGTGACAAAGGCAATACAAATGTGAAAACTAATTTGAAAAAGTGGGTCTAAAACATATGAGACTAGAGGGGAAAACAAAAAGAAACCCATTACAGCATAAAAAAGGTATAAAAACTGTTTCCTACCATGGCAGTAAATGACCATACTTAAAATTCAGAGTTGAAAAGATTAGGTTGATTTACTGCTAATGATCTAAATGGCCATACTTTACACCTCCTAAATGGGCTGGTTTTACAAACAAAGGCCTGTGACTAGTGATTTCAGAACCTTTTTTGTAACCTGGACATGTATGCAACAGTGTCTGATTTGATACAATCAGTTTTAATACTAGCTGAGCGCTCAAAATGGCTTAAAAATTGGACTACATTTAGTCAAAACCAGATGACAAGATAATGACCCTGAAAAACAGATTATCCAGTCTACAACTGGACAGGTGGCAACCCTAGAACTGTGCTACTCCTGGGCACAATCACAAATCTGCCTGCCATGAGTACTGAGCTAAACAAGGAAAGGAAAAGGAGAAAGGATCTTTACCAGCAAAAAATAAAAGCAATAGTTAGTATAAAATGAAACAGTTTGTAAGTGCACTACACACAGACATCTAAGCCTGTGCACTCCAGAAACTGTCAACTACAACTCTGACCCACCACCCCAGTGAGTGCTTTCCTTTCTTTCAGACACCTATTTCACAGACTTGAAGTAACAAGTCTAGTCACAAATGACTGCAAATAGTCTCTCAGCTAGATTTCCTCCTTGGCAAACAAAAGTTACATTAAGAAAAGTCAACCCCAAAAACAGAGAACCAAAATATTGACTTCTACTTAATTACACAGGCCCCCAAATTAAGAATTCAATTCAGTGTACTCTATTAAATCACTTTCTTGCTTTAAGGAAGTTGGTGGCTACTCTCTCTCTCTCTCTCAGCTACAGCAGTAGAAAAAAACTTACATCTAAATAAAGATATTTGATAATTTTTATAAATTGAAAGTACAGCTCATGCTTGTCTATCAAATTGTGTGTATTTCAGAATTGTTTATAAAGTACTGAATATCCATTGAAACAAAGTGTAATAGTCAAATTTAATTTTTAAACTTACGGGAATGATGTTATAGCAGCTAGATTTTCAAAAGATAAGGAAATAACTATGGATTGTCCATGTGGGGAGGGAAAAACTGAAGTTCTGAAACATATTATGCAGCTGTGTAAATTGTATAGTAGAGAAAGAAATTATTAACGTAGCACTATATTAGCGGAACTGTATTTGCTTCCTAAAGGAACAGCAAAATGGTTACTCAGTTCATGCAACAAAAAGGAATTACTAAGGTTTGCAAACTATTTTGATGTTTGTGTAAAAACATGAAAGAAGAGAATATTTCATGACAGTCAAAACACATGAATAACTTGCTAAATTCAATTTATTTTAATGACAAGATCACAAACCAGAATAGCCTGCTAGCTTTTGCCATCTGTACAAAACCTCCCATAAAACAGTTTATGTCTCAAATAATTATTTTTTTTGTATACTTTTTTAAAAAGAGATAGTAATGATTTTTATATAGTTAGTTGCCCTTCCATCTTCCTTTCCATGCCAGTTATGTATTCTGATATGCTTTGATGATTTTTTGATAAAAAAAAATATCTAGCTTTGGGTGGTTTCAGATCTACATTGAGTTCCACTCTCCTTATCAACTACTGCTCTTGGTTTTAATATTTCTAAGACATTCTATGACATCAGACACTCCCACTCCGTGCCATTCATCTGAATGGCCTGGAATAGGTGTTTGTGATGTCATAGAATGTTCAGGCAGTATGAAAACAGACAGCAGCAACTGCTGAGCACAGAGGGATTCAGGTTTGTTACAAAGGCAATAGAATTAGATTATTCATTTAACAAAAAAGGTCAAAAACATATGAATAGTAGGTAGCCTATTAAAAGAACAACTAGAGGGCATCTAGAGGTCTCAAAACTGTTTACTATCACCTTTAAAATAATTTATGTATTAGCAAGCCATATTACTATTAATGTAACATGTTCACTGCCATTTTATATCAGAAAACTAAAAACATTAAACGTTATGTAAATGTTTGAATTACATGATACAATGATAATATAAATTATGGTAAGAAAATGGAGTTCTGTAATCGTGAAAAAAACTGATGTGTAACTGAAGATATGTTATGATTGAACAGTTTGTTGCATAAGTCTAATATACTGTAAACAATGTATAACATAGTAACAACAGTTTCTGTATGAAAAGGCAAATTGCTGTTCAAAACCAGAATAAATTACTATTTGTTATTGTATTACTGTATTTATTGTTAAACTGTTTTTAATTTGAAAGGGCCAGTTTTGGTTGGCCAGTAAAGCATTTGAACTGAATTGAACTGTGACATTACAGTCTGTGCCTGTGAAAATGATTACCATGTTATAAACAGACAATTGTGATGTCCTGCATAAATAAGCAGCCAGAGCAGATGAAGGCTAGGCAGCAGCCATCCTATTTTTATGTTTGCTTGCACGCATGTGCAAGAAACATAGTGCCATCATCCGAGTTTTCAGAGGTGTGTCACCCCCTCTTCCAATTCAGTCAGTGTGTTGGCAAGCGCAGCCCCTGTCCGCCAATGCATGCTGGAGCTATCTATGACAAGCTCCAAAATGCAGTGGCATACAATTGAAAGTGAGCTACGCCTTCAGTGAGCAGCGATAAGATATCGCCTGCTCATGCGCAGCTCCCCACTACACACACACACAGAAATGCACTCCGCATGCTGCGTGCTGCCCCAGGCACACCACGTGTAGCCGATGGGGTGCCCAATCCCCATCGCTGTGCTCGCTCCACCCAAAGCCTTCAAATGCCACGCTGGGTGCCCACCCGAGCATAACGTAACTCAATAGTATAACCGATGGAGGTGCCTAATCCCCCATCGGCTTCACTGTCCCCCCGAGTACAGGGTGCCATGCTGGGGACCACCCAGTGTGGCAACAGATGCCATGGCCGACGGGGTGCCCAATCCCCATCGGCTCCCATACCCCCCCAGCCATCCTTCTGCCATGCTGGGAGCCCACCCCAACATGGCAAACATCCAGCGATCTTTTTTTTTTTTAATATAGCAAAAACGGTCCCACGCAGTCTTCTGCCGCCCCACAATCCACCCACATCCTGACTGCACCCTGCCTCCCCACACCCCCTCACCCCATACTTACTCTCCAGAGCTCAGCACGATGATCTGCAGTGGACCGTGAACACGTCTGCAATCTTCAAAGCCGACCGCGAACTGAGGAAATGCCGGTTAGCTGTATAATGGGATAGATAGGGTTTTTTCAACTTTGTTGCATATCTCAGGCATTTTTTGGAATTTTTGCACCAAATTTTCAACATGGGGTTTTTGGGACCCCTTCTCATGAATGATGTCACTGTCATGGTGTAATTCAGGCCCGAAGGGTGATTTCGCATTCACTGTGCAAAATCACCTTTCAGGCCTGATTAATGAAATGACACTGCCAGTGTTCATAAGGTGGGCTCTCAAAAAGCTTATTTTGAAAATTTGGTGAAAAAATTCCTAGAAATGACTGTTTTACGAGCATGCGTTGAGCAGTTCCTACGCAGGCTCGTAAGTTCGCGAATTTTCAATATTTTTACTCCAGATTTTCAACATTGCCATTTTACCACACCTTCTTATGAGTAGTACAGCTGTCATTTTTCACATCTCACCCAAAATGTGTTTCCGCCCATGTAGCGCACAATGGCGCAGTCGGTGTGCGAAATCAATGTACAGGACAAACTAAGAAAATCACAGTGACACTGTTCATGAGCAGAGGTCTTAAAATGGCAATGTTGAAAATTTGGTAAAATTCTAAAATGACTGTTCTATTAAGCGCAAGGCTAGTAGTTCCTACGCACACCATAAGTTCGTAACTTTAATATTTTCACTCCAGATTTCAACATTGCCATTTTACCACACCTCCTTATGAGCAGTACAGCTGTAATTTTTCACATCTTGCTCAAAATGTGTTTCCGCCCATGTAGCGCACAATGGCGCAGTCGATGTGCGAAATCAATGTATGGGACAAATTAAGAAAATCACAGTGACACTGTTCATGAGCAGAGGTCTTAAAATGGCTATGTTGAAAATTTGGTGACAAAAGTCCATAAAATGACTGTGTTACACGTGAGCATTGCGCAGTTTTCACACACCCTCGTAAGTTCATGACTTTGTAATATTTTCAGTCCAGATTTTCACCAGTGGCATTTTTCCGCACTTCCTTATGAACAGTACAGCTGTCATTTTTCACAACATGGCTGAAGTGTGTTTTCACACTTCCAGCGCAGAGATGCGTGGTCGCCGTGGGAAATCATTGTTCGGGACAGATAAAGAAAATCACAGTGACACTGTTCATGATCGGAGGCACCAAAATGCCTGAGTTGACAATCTGCTGTAAAAAATCCCCAACCTAATTATATTACGGGTGTGCGTTGCACAGTTTCTATGTACGCTCGTGACTTCACCATTTTTTTTTTATATTTTTACTGTAGATTTGCAATATTGCCATTTTTTACACCTCCCCATGAACAGTACAGCTGTCATTTTTTACATCTTGTTCAGATTGTGTTTGCACCTGTGGTGCAAAATGCCGTAGTCGCTGAGCATAAGCAGCTTTCGGCTAACAAACTGATATCCCCTGTTCATGAGATGGGGTCACAAAAAAAACATGTTGAAAATTTGGAGTGAAAATACTAACGAATGCCTGAGGTATTAGGGTTTCCAACCATAATGCCCAACCCTGTAGAGAATGACAGGCATCAGGGGTGTGACTTGGGATTCTTGCCTGTAATGCTTATACCATTCCACACCCTGCAACCAGTGAGAGGCATCGAGGTATGCCTTGGACTCTTCGGCCCCAAAGTTCACCCCATTCTCCTATATCGCACCCATCTCACCGTATTTTCTAATGGAATGGGGTGTGCATAAAGGCCAAAGACCCCAAGGAACACCGTGACACTTGTCAGTGTCTGCAGGGTGGGGTGTGGTGAAATGGCGTGGCCGTTATGCCTGACGACCCAAAGGCACACCCCAATGCCTGTCACTCTCTGCAGGGTGGTGGTGGGGTTGGCTTCAGTTCAATACTTTACTGCCATTCCTATTACGCAGCTCTGGAAAGTCTACACTACCACTGCCAATGCCAGCAAGCAAACATTCAGCATTGACAAATGCTTGTTATGTTATTGTGTAGCGTTAGTATGAAAAAGGAAAGCTACAGTAAATACAGAGAATATGTGAATCAAAAGCAGAAGTGTATCAAAATAAAGTGCCCAATAGGTGCGTGTGAAGTGAAAAACCAAAACACTCTGCAATTCACAGGGTTCACCATGTAGTGTGTCAATTCACATAGTAAAACTTGCACAATTGCACAAACTTTACCAAGTGAATTGCTTCACTATGCACACACTACATACCTTTCAGGGAATTGTACTATGTAAATTGACACGCTTTGAATCAAACATTCACTGTAAGTGGTGAATTCTGTCAAGTTGCATAGTAAAATTCATGCAATTACAGTGAATTGTGAAGTGAACACTACACAAAAACTCCACATAGCGTGTAGTGTGCAAATTCACTGCAGTTCACATGTGAATTCTAAATTCACAACGGGGCTACTGCCCAATTTTCAGTCTGAATTTTTTATGTTGGAAAATGTCAGAATGCATGCCCCATTGACCCAACATAAAAAATTGCTATACTGAGAAGTGCACATCTGCCTCAGAGACTTTAGAGAAGGTGCCTAGATGTTACTCTGCACACATTAACAACACTGATTACCACCACACACATGTATGTACATGGTGCAGTGCTGTGGACATACACGTCTATGTGATATGCAAGGCCAAATGCCCCCAATAAGCTGCTTCTGGCCCTCTCTGGAAATTCTGTCTGTGTCCCTCATCAGTCTCCACCATGGTCCAGTGAGCCCTCAACCTATACATGACTAAATAGTGGCTGCTGGTAGTCTAGTGGGTCCCACTATCTATCTCTTTATACCTGAACTGGTCCCTGGATGATCCAATCCCACAAAGATATACAGTAGGTCCCCTAAAATCCGTGTGAATCTATGCAGCACTCTGGCCCCTGCCGCCAAATTCTATAGATTAGAATTAGAGGCTACCACTAAAAGTGCTGCACTGGGTGTGCAGGGGAAAATTGGAAATCTGAATGGCACTGTGCCATTTACATGCCAGCCTCTCCCACTTCCCCACAATACTGCAATTTGATGTCTGCTGGTGTACAAGGTCCTTAGCTCCCCCCCCAAGTTTATACCTCAAGGGGGTCACAGCAAAGGGACTGTTGCTAAATTGATTTTCACCTATTTTGAGACAGCCCTTTGTGACTGAAAACTGGGCCTAATGTTTTATCACAGATTCCCTTGTGATGTCAGGGTCTTTTTTAGACACATTATTTAAGCAGTGCTGTAGTCAGCACATTGCTAGAGTTTAACCATAATAAAAACATTGCAGTGTGTATGTCTAGCATCAGTCATCCATATACAAAACAGACTGCATTTTGAACCAATTGTTTTAAAACTGGTGTTTATTTTCGTAATTAGTGGAAATGTGTCACCCAAAGTTTGTGTTATGATAACCCTGTGATTCAAATGTCAGTATGCCCTTAACTTGCTTGATACTCAGATAAGGAGTGTCGTTATGCTTAAATGGGCATGTAGTATTTAGCAGAACTGCTGAGCACAGCTTCATGGTCAAGAATCAGCAGCTCTGACTGATTCAAATGTGTTACTGCTATTCATTTCCTGACTTAGTACACTACACATTTGTGTGATTAATACAAGATACTGCACACAGAGAATCACAATGCCAGTGGCAGCAGCAACAATAAAAGAAAAAGACAAGATGGTCTGGGCATGCCAATATGGTATAAAACTGTAATAGTGTTACGAATGTTATGAAATTTGTTATCTATTTACTTTGATAGAACTAATAAAATTAAACAGTGGTGGAAGCATACCATACTGCATATACAGAATATTAATACATGGCTAGCATGTTTTTTCAGTGGTTTCTAAAAAGATGATCTTAACATCCACCTCTGGGTTAGAAGGTTGTGGATTCTAATCCTACTCTGGGATTGAGCTCATACCATAAATGCAGTCACCCAAGTGCTGTATTAAGGGAATTCTGTACTTCTGGGGTGTGCCATACATCAGATGAGATGTTAGACCAAGGTCCTGTCTACCTTTTCTGGTGGTTGTTCAGATGGAGGTTTAAGATCACATGGCACTTCTCAAAAAACAGTAAGGGAATTTCGCCGGTGTTCTGACCAGATTTCCACAGTTCACTAAAACACCACCAATAGCTTAATCTGGTTCAGTTTCAGTTGATTTGCATATTTATGCCATCACCTGGATGAGGCAGGAAACAAATAGTAGTGTCTGGCCCTGCTTTCCTGGTCAACAGAAACTAAATAAATAAACAGCTTTTCAAGAACATTAAGAGCAATCCTGAATGTTCAGCTTGAGCTCTGTTGTGAATTAAGCTGTGCTCATTACAGTGTGCAGTTAGAAACACACTGGTTCAGTGTGGCAAACACCTTTTCAGTATGACCTTTTGTTTCTTGTTGAACTCAACCCCACAACACTGAACTACAGCAGTTAAGTGAAGTGCTTAAAAACATGGTATCCAACATATACAAAAATAAAAAATACCAAATTGTGAAAAGCCTGCGGGTTCACATACCTCATGGGTGCTGTGACATCAGTGAGGCACAAGAGCTTTACTGTCGTGCCCAGCGATATCACAGCACCCATGAGGTATGTGAACCCACTTGTTCTTCACAGTTTGATGTTATTTATTCCCTGCATAATAAACTAGCAATAACCCACAACAAGGCGTGTGTTTCTAGAGAAGTAATGCATATTCCGGGTGAATTGCAAGGCACAAGACCTCAGAGACCAACAGCCAAGTGACTTTCAA
Source organism: Neoceratodus forsteri (assembly GCA_016271365.2). Taxonomy (NCBI): domain Eukaryota; kingdom Metazoa; phylum Chordata; order Ceratodontiformes; family Ceratodontidae; genus Neoceratodus; species Neoceratodus forsteri. The sequence continues at coordinate 817,090,275 of CM028133.1, forward strand.
CACACCTGGGGAGTGCATTAATTCTCAAGAAATATATTATTGTTCCTTAAAAATATAATAGTTTTTTTTTGTTGGTTTTTATTTTAATGGAAAAAGGTTTTATTTTCCTTGCTAGGTGGAACAATTGAGTTTGGCAACAAAGGTTGCGTGTCTTTGAATGGACCCAGGAACTCCATTTGTTTTGAAGACACCTATATCCTGTTGTAAGTTTTCATGTTTAAAAGGTGGAAAACCTGTTATTGTAATAGAAAAATGTTTTGTTTTCATTTAGTTAGGTTGTTGCTAGGTAGATAAGGGTAACTTAGTTATAAACTGTGCGGTTCCCAGGTAAACAATCAATGGTCAGGTGCTGTGCTTTAACCAATGAAGTTGTTTGATTTTGACAGTTTCTTATACCCCATTTTGTAATGTATGGGTAGGGTACCAGTGTTTAACAATTTATTTTTACACACCTGAGTTGTCTGATGCCACATAAACCATAAGAGTAAAAAAAGTTACATAAAGGCAACTGGACAATTAGTGCAGTGGTAGCTCTACCACTTGCCATCCAGAAAATGCAAGTTCATGCCCATGCTCTGGGCGTCTGGTGCCAACTAATGAGACAAGGTTAAGGCATTAGCCATGGATGCCTTATGTCTTGGGGAGGGAGTGCACTTCCATCCTTTGCACAATTGCCCAATGAAGAGCTCCCTTTGGAAAGAATTTATTTTGACATGCACCAGTTCTCCTGGTGAGTTGTGTGGAGGCATTTCATGCCCAGAAAGATGCTGGCAGGGGAGTTTCAATGACTCCAGTACTGTAGGTTTTTGGCCAGGTTACTCTGCAGGATCACAACTTAGAAGTAATGATGAGCCCATGCCTATATGCATTTGGAGAATATGCCAAAATCTGATGTTTTGGACACCAGCAAAGTGGGACCAAAGAAATTTGGTTTCCCTTCAGCACTCCTACATCATTTTATTTTTATTTATTTATTTATTGAATTTAGTTGATCCGGTAAGCCCACTAGGCCTAGAAGTCCCTTTTTCAGGGGTGACGGGGGGGAGGGGGGAATACAGATGATAAGCAACTGAACTTGAACCAGATAACGCTGTTGATGGTATTTTTAATGAATGGGGGAAATTTGGCCAGGACACCAAGGAAATTCTCCTACTGCATTGTTGGCAGTAGGGGGAGGTATTGACGCTGGTCTGTGTTTTGTCAGACTGTTTTCAGCTTTTCATGGAGCAGAATGCTTTGTTGCGCTCTCTGGAGCGAAATATGGAAGTGGGTGACTTTTCGGAAGGTTTATTGCCTCAGGCTATGGAGGAGACCGAAGCAGCAAAGATTTCTCAGGATTTTCATCAGCTTTCACAGGAGTTTGCTGGCATGAATCCAGTATCGGAAAATTAAGCTATTGTTCAATTTGCTATAGCGACTAACATTTCCGGGGAACCTTTACTTCAGCAGCCAGTTTCCCGAGCCTTGAAAATGGGTAACCCTCTTTCAGGAGAAAATACAGGGGATATGCGGACAGAACTTCCTGGTGTTGCACGAGACGGGCAGCAGGATGGGGACTCTCCTAGCGTTCAGGCTGCATTTACCAGAATGACTTGTGCCACCTCACAAGTTGTGCGCAGACAATTTGGATTGTCTCAGACTTCCATGGACTTTAGTTCTCCAGATTGGTCGGCGGAGGATGCACTAAATGATTCAGGTAGGATACAGACTTCTATGGGATAATGGATTCCCAATCCAAATTGGCAGGGCAATTCCTCAAGCAACAAGGCCATTATGAAGCATGCCAACACAGACAAATCCCTGAGTTCAGATAATGACTCAATTAAGGGAGGGGTTTTACTGTTAACGCTGTGAAGCACATAGAGGAGCACACTGCGGCCTTGTCTAGGCTGAGTACGCCCTTGGCAGGGGATGAGAAAACTAATAAACGACAGGCAGGATTTGAAAAGGAGACTCATGATAGGGATGCTAATCAGAATCAGAAATGGGTACCCATGTCTGAACTTTTTAAAAATAAATTAGAGCAAGCACCAAGATGGAATGCAGTCAGGCCACGATATAAAGGAGGGTTAACTGAACATCCAGACAGATACTATGTTGCTAAACAACTCTTGAAAGGATCTATGCAATTCTTTCCTGCAGATATTTATGCATTAATTCACATCCCGGGGAGGATTCTTTTGATATTAGCTTTAAAACCACACATGGTTTGGAAAAATGTTGGGACAAATATTCAACTTTAAAATCTACCCCATTGTGGACTCCCTTTTACGCAATTCCTTTTACTAAACCACAAATTAGATACATTACCATTATGTTTAGAAATGAAGGGGTACGTGTCAGTAATATTTACCATTGATTACAAAATCGTTGTGATATTATAGGTCCTCCTGAAGCTATATTGGACTTGGAAGGGATTTGGATGGCAGGGTGGAGGTTTAAGGTGAAATTGTTTCAGGCTAATAGTGACATCATTCATCTTCCCAATAGTTTCTCTTTGGGTAAAGATAGAGGGGTATGCTTTTATGGGGGTCTGCCTAGAACCAAGACTCATATAAGCAGCTTGTGTGACTTACTAAAATGTTCCTTATGTGGAGGATATGGGCATTCTGTGGATTTGTGCAAAAATATCTTTCAATGCAATCTCTGTGATGAGAAAGGGCATGCCTTTCATCAATGTCCCTGGGCTAAACATAACAGGATGGGGGGATGGGATCAAGATAATTTGGTGAATAAAGCACAAAAAAAAAAAAAGAGATGCTAGCTTTCCCACTCCTGCAGTTCCTCAAGAAGAGGAGACACCTCAGGGGGATGATCCTCCACGTAGCCCAGTTGTAGATTGCCTATCACCTTCAGTAGAGGAGCCCATGCTTCACTCTCAGCAAGAACAAAATGTTCCCTCTACTGAAGTTCCTCCTGCTATGAAATGGCCTGCTATTACATCAATGCCCCCACCTTTTGAAACAATTAAAAATCGACGGTTCACTAGGGCTTCGCTTAAACAAACAATACCTGGTCCCATACCCATGGAGAATTTTTTTTCTCCTTTGCAAGATGACTGTGGAGACTCAGATTTAGAATCTGATACTTCACACTGGTCTGAAATGGTAACTGAAGATAAGAAAGTAGAACTACTGAACTAGCTAAAGAAAAAAAAAGGGAAAAAAAGGCACGTCTCAGTCAAAAAGGAGGGCCTTGACACTAAATTTTGATGGCTGCTTTAAGGATAGTTTCATTTAATGTTTTCAGTCTTAAAAATTACAAGAAAAGGCTCTCTCTTTTTTCCTTTTTTGAATCTCTTCAGGTAGATGTTATATTCCTTAAGGAAATGAGATTGTCCTCTCTTGCTGAAATAGATCAGGCTAAAAGGTGGAAGGTCAGGGGTCCTTCATTCTGGACAGTTGGCCCAGATTTAGCTGATGGGATTGGGATCTTGTTTAAATCCACTGCTTTTAAAATTTCCAAACTCATAGATATTAGTCCTGGATGAGCTTTATTACGTGACTGTTCTCTTAGAGATTTTGATTTCCGTATTATTAACATTTATGCCCCACAAGTAAAAACTCTCTAGGATTGAGTTGTTTGAGGAAATCAAGCCATTCCTATACACTAGGAGGCATGTCATTTGGGAAGGGGATTGTAATTGTGATATTGATTTAAAATTTGTAGGAGAGGTCCAGAAGAAAATATACTGTGACTCTCATGCTTTAAAACAGATAGTTACAGAAGCAAGCCTCTCTGATGCTTATAGAATTTTACATAGTACAGGTGGTGCTACATATCATAGACATATTTATGCCACTCACATTGATATGTTTTTTGTTTCAAAATATGTTACGGCTTATACGGATATTGTTAAGCCAACAGAATTTTCAGATCATCAGATCTTACTAGGTAACTTTAGTCTAGCTGATGTTCCACCTAAGGTGTTTTCACCTATTCAAAGATGGAGGTTAAATCTGTCTCTCTTGGATTCATCAGACTGTGTGCATGGATTAGAGTTGTTATTTGAAGCCAGGAAGTCTGCAATGTGTTTTTATGATAACATGTATGACTGGTGGCAGGATACAAAAATTGAGGTGAAATCTTTCCTGCTCACTATGGGAAGGCAGAAAGCTAACTCTAATTATTTAAAATATTTGCAACTCAGGAATCAATTATATAAATTAATGTCATTTCCTCCATAGGACAAAATAAAATTTAAGTCACAAATATCTAAACTTAAAAAGCAAATGCTGCTTTATCAGTATAATAGAGCAAAATCACTGGATATGGAATTTAGATATGGGATGAAGACACAACCGGCTTCTGATCCATACAAAGCTTACAAGCAAAGATTAGATAAGACCCTAATGACCGGTTTATTGAATGCTAATGGTAATATTGTGTCCACAGGTTTAGATATGTTATTAGCTTGCAGAGATTTGTTACAGATCTGTTTAGTGATACTGCAGGGACTACCGAGGTTTTGCTGGATGACTTCACAGCATCACTTCCTTTACTAGATGAGTCTTTCAAACAAATTTTAACAGTACCCATCTCCTCACAAGAAGTAGAAGTGGTGATAAAAACTTTAAATATGAGGACGTCCCCAGGTCTGGATACCTAATGAATTTTATACAAAATTTCTCCCATATGTGAGTTATTTTTTTCCTTTGGTTTTTAATTTTATGTTAACTTCAGATTTAATGTTTCTGGACTTTAGTACTTCAGTGCTTAAATTTATTCATAAAAAGGGTGATACAACTTTACTGTCTAATTGGAGGCCTATTAGTTTACTTAACAGCGATTATAAAATCTTATCTAAAATTATCACTAACAGATTATTACAGGTCTCTGTTATACTTATTCATCCAGCACAGACTTGTGCGATCACTCATCGCAAGATTCAGCATAATCTTTATATCTTAAGAGAATTATTTGAGGTCAGTAATTTGAGACATGTTTCAGGTTTTATAGTTGCCCTGGATCAAGTTAAAGCATTTGATTGGGTTCGACATAGATATCTTTTTGATTTATTATTGCGATATAGTATTCCTTTTCAATCTGTGAAATGGATTACTATGTTATATTCTAGTGCTAAAGTAATCCCCATGGTTAATGGTTTGTTTGGGTCTGAGATTAAGTTTGATAAAGGAATTTGGCAAGGATGTCCCTTAAGTCCTTTATTGTACGCTTTTGTCCTAGATCCAGTTATTAGATGTATTCAAAGGGACCACCGTATTGTGGGTATAGCCCCTGATCATTCTTTACAGAGAAAAGCACAGCATATGCTGATGATGTTACATTATTTGTGCAAGATGTGACTTCACTTACACATGCCCTTGACATATTTCAGGTATGGGGACAATTTTCTGGAGCACAAATAAATATGGAAAAATGTTTTCTTTTTTCTCTGGATCATAAATGGGTGGACAATTTAGATGTCATGGGAATTTCTCTGGTTACTACTCCTCAGAAAGTTTTGGGTATATGGTTTGGGCCAGGGGTTATGGCTAGTTTTAATTGGGAACAGCAGTTAAAGGTTGGGGTAGATAAAGTTAACATGTGGAAACAATGGAAATTGGAAAGACAAAATGTATTTTGATTATTAAGAAATTTCTGTTGCCTGTTTTTCTTTATTTAAGTTATCTTTACCCACCCCCAGTTCATTTAGAAACAAAGCTGTACAGTGTATTTTTTCAGATGTTATGGGGTAATAGATTAAATCCAGTTGAAGGGATATTACCTATTTACCGGTGAAATAGGGTGGGTTACATATGCTAAATCCAATTGTGTTTTATCACTCCATATTCTTGTTCACCTCATTTAGTTATTTATGGAAAAAAGCCACTTTGCTATGGCAAATTGTGGTCACAATTTTTCTGGATCCTTTATTTTCAGAAGTGGACACTGTTGCCTCCTAAAATATTAGTTCAGGATCATCTACCATGTTATGGGATTCCAGCAATAAAAAAATTACAGCAGCAAAAGCTGCTTTTTCAGAATCTGATTTCTCGTGATAGAAAATCATTTTATTCATATATAGTTTATGATGTACAAAGAGTTTTTCTCCTATTTCCAGAATGTGTTCCTTCAAAAATGAATTTTGCTCTTCATAAATTGATGGATTTTAGACTCCCTGCTTTCGTATGGGACATAGTTTGGATGTCAGCCCAAGGGAGGTTAGGTGTAAGGGGAAATCTTAAATATAAACCTTTAGCAGATAGGTATTGTCCGAGGATTTCATGTTCTAATGAAGAAGAAAGTCTATTACATTTCTTTATCAATTGTTCTTTCAGTAAGATTTTCTGGTGTGAGGCAGCAACTCACTGGAATATGCCCTTCCTTTCTCGTATTACATACAATACTTTAATATTAGGAGATTATTCTGGAGTCTGATGTAATTACCATAAAGGTACTTTGAATGTTTTCTTTGCATTTCTTCAATTTTACTTATGGCAAGCTCGATGTCAATATATTTTTCAACAACAGCAAGTACTGAACACTACTATATTTTCTCAGATAGAAGATGGACTGTTACAAATTAAAGAAAGGGATAGTCACAGGTTTTCACAAGAAAAGTTCTTTCAACTTTGGAAAAATGTATTTCTGTAAATATGTTTTTGTATAAAATAGTGATATACAAATGTATGCATACTTTTATGTTTGTATGAATTTTTTTCATTAATATTGTGATATGTATTTTGTTATCATGGTGATGTTGTGTTTTTCTCTTTAATAAACTTCCCCTACTCTTTTTCAATAAGTGGCATGGGATCTTTAGCATCCACCTGAACTACCACCAATCTAGGCAGATGGGACCTCAGTTTAGTGTCTCATCTGAAAGACGGCACCTCAGAAGTGCAGCACCCCCCTCGTGCTGCACTACAGTGTCAGTATTGGGTTATTAACCCAAGTGCCAGATGAGGGAACTGAACCCACAGCCCTCTGATCTCCCAGCCTCAAAGGTGAGTGTGCTACCTACTGAGCCACTGACACTGACATTTTTATATTAGCTTTTTTTGACTGGGAAAAGAGAGTTAGGCAATTCTGCCTATTTTCCGCCTCATCCAGGGGGGTTGGGGGTGGAAGTAATACAGATGCAAATTGACATATTGAATCAGGTCAATCTGTTGTTGGTATTTCTTTTAGTGAATGGAGGGGAAATTTGGCCAGGACACCAGGGAAACTACCCCACTCTTACTGTAGGGGAACCCCGTGTCCATCAGTGCAAGATGAGGTGTTGGATGGTGGTGGAACTGGAGAAGGTGTTGTTGGGAGTTCGCCTCTCCCTGTTTCTGCTGATGCTATGGTACAGTCTACCTTGGTATACCCTATGCTTGCAGTCAATGAGTCTGTGTCCTAGTCAGACTGTCTAGCAGGGCAGGTAATTACACGTAAGGATTCACAGGTACCTGCTTCTTCTACACCCAGGATTTCACATGAGGACTCTGTTTTTTTTGGTTTCAATGGGTCAGGCTCCAGGTCAACAGCACAAGAAGAGGTGCTATTGAAACAAGTCATGCTGACCCACAAAACATTTTTACTGCAGTTGTTGGCTGAGGAACTGAGTTCTGCTGTACAGCATACCCCGGAGGATGGTGAGCTTTTATCCCCAGTTTCCCTGCATTCTGACTCTGCTGCTTGTGATGCAGCTGTCTCTTGGCAACAGCTGGTTTCTGCTCTTGCTGAGGATGGTGAGGCTGCTTCATCTCCCTCTGTAGATCACATGCAGATCGACTTTATGCACCCCACACCTTCCAGGGTTCCACTGACTGTGGTTAAACCTTTGAAGTCAGGTTGTGGATGAAAAGGCCTGCAATGGGGTCCGTTAGTGCCCCTATTCTAACCAGAAACAGATTTAGTGCTCTGTCTAAATGGAAGCAATGGGGGGACACTAAGGAGGAAGATGGAGACCTGGATGCTTCCTCAGTTATGTCCTCACTTATGGACTATTCTTCTGACTCCCAGTCTGGCACTTATAAGGCTAGATGGGCTAAGGGTTGTGTGAAACCCAAGGTTTGATGAATCTGTCTACCCTTCTCTTCTAAATGTCTCTGGGACCTGTTATAATCCCAATGACAATAAATGTGTTTAGTATTAAAAATTATAAAAAAGTTTGGCCACATTTCAAATTTTATGTGACTTGCTAAATAACATTATTTTTTTACAGGATACAAGACTCAAAACAAAACATGAATTGTCTCAGTCACAACTGTTATGGTCATTGGGATGTTCTTACTGGTCCTTGGGTGAGGAGGTGTGAGATTGGGTGGCTATTTTGCTGAAGGGAAATGACAGCTAAAAGGATTGTAGATTTATGTCCTGGGAGATCTCTTCTGATAGATTTAGCTGCTTATCACCAGAAATTTCATCTGATTAATGTATATGCCTCCTCAAAACATTGTGCTGCGAGTGGACCTGTTCCATATTATACAACCTTTTTTACGCACCAACTGGACTGTTATCCTCAGTTGTGACTTTAACTGTGATCTCTCTGGCTGATAAGGGTGGGGTTACTACTAAACATTTCCACAATACAAATTTTTTAAGTCAAATGCTTAGAACAGTGAATTTGACAGATGGCTACACTGCCATGCATTGGTTAGGCAACAAGACATACGTACATGGAATTTAGCCACCAGAATCGATTATTTATTTTTCTCCAGAAATGTGACTGTGGTTAAAGCTATTGCCATCCCTTTTGAAAAGTCTGACCACCTGGCTGTCTCTTGCCGCTGTGTCTTGGGCAATCAGATTATACATCTAAACACAATCTAGGTGGAAACTTAATGGCACTTTATTGTCCGATCCGTACATCGCCTGAAATTGGGAGGAGTTATTTCAGGACAGGGTTTCAGTTATTGAAGCCTACAAAACTGTGGGCAGTAGTGTCTATCTTCAAAAAGTGATTTTAGGGATTTATTTTTATTAAACAAGCAATTTACAAACATAGGGGAAGTATTTTCAGTATTTGAAACTGTAGGGTAATGTCAGCATAAATGGTGACCACCTGCATTCCTTAATATCACAGGCACATGAATCTAAACAGGAAATGGGTATCCAGATTAAAGACAAAATGTTCCAGTATCAGTATAACAGGATTGAGTCTTTGAAACTTGAGACTCAGTTTGGAATGCACGGTAAGAAGCCTTCATTAAGTATCTTTAAGGTCTGTGCAGATAGAGTTAAATACATTCACACAGACACCCTTGTAGACCCTGTTGATGGTCAACTCCATTTGACCCCAAACAAAATCATGGAGTTTGTGCAGAGGCACTTAGCATAGCTGTTTGGATCTCCAACATTAGCGACATGGGATGAGCCCTTTTTTCAGGATGTTTCTATTCCAGAATTATCTCTTCGGGTCCAGCAAAACATGGTTGCAGATACTTCAGAGGCAGAGATATTATGGGCCATAGGAAAGTTACATGATAATTCTACCCCAGGACAGGCCAGTTTATCTTATACAATGACATGCTACACTCAGGCTCTGTGCCCAGTGATTTGGCTCAAGCTATCATGATTTTATTATTCAAGAGAGGGAAAAGAACGGATCTTAAAAATTGGAGACCCATTAGTCTTCTTAATGTGGACTACAACATTTTTGCCAATATTTTGGCCTACAGGTTACTGCAGGTTGTGGAAGGTGTCACCTCGCTGACACAAATTTGCACTATTCTACACTGATTTATTTTTCATAATCTTATGCTTTTAAGAGACTTGTTGGCCACTGGTATCTTAAATTTCTGTTCTGGTTTTCTTCTTTCTTTAGATTAGGAGAAAAAATTTGATCGGGTTAGTCATGTTTATCTGTTCAAAGTTTTACAGCCATATCGGGTTCTTCTTCCTTGTGTTACTTGGATTGAGATGCTTCATCATGACGTCTCCATAGTCCCATACATATACAGGATGTTGGGGACACCCTTCCCTGGATGAATTGGTGTGAGACAAGACTATTCTCTCAGACCTCTGTTATTCACTTTTGCCATTGATCCCTTTATTATCTCCATACAGGAGAATCCTAGAATTCCAGCCATCCAAATCTCAGATGCTCAGGAAATTACTAAAATGTGTGCCTATACAGATGACATCTGTGTGCAAGATGACTTTGCTCTGGGCCAGACCTGGTGAGGGATTAGCTAGGTTAAAAATGGTTTCTGGGGCCAAGCTGAATTTTTTGAAAAGTCAAGGTATGCAGATAGCATTTTCAGATGGACAGGACATTGTTGCCCATATTGCGAACATGCCAGTCACTTTGGAACCCATTAAAATCCTTGGACTTAATTTGGGAATCCAAGATGATGTGACGTACAATTGGGAAGCAACAGCCTCTATAGCACTGTCACACACACAGTTTTGGAAGCATAAAACTATTTCAAAATGGAAGAAGGTTTATTTATTGAAAGCTCTCATTCTTCCATTGTTTCTACACATAGCTCATGTTTACCTGTTACCTCTGAAACTGGAACTAAAGATTACTAATATTTTTTTTCAAGGCCTGTGGGGGTAGTAGGCACAACCCCATTAAAAATAATGTTGCATTTCATGATTAGAATCAGAGAGGTGTACATATGGTAAATCCGGTGTGTTTTTTTTTTCATTATATGTTCATTTATTGTAACCCGCACAGATTGCTCACTGGGTTATTTTTACTTTGAAAGAATATCATGGTGCAGTGATTATTTTCTTTGACAGAGAAATGGGGCCATGGCACCCTCGTTGTGTCAGTTACTGTGAGGCTTAAACACATGCCACAGTATGTAAAACCATTCTTTATGAAACTGAGACATTGGAAGCTTACTCAGGTTTCCATTTGTACAAACTCTAGGCCACAGTTGTACTCCATGATTCTTCAGGAACATTTTTCTGCAATAACACAACTACCCTTTTGCAAGGAGACTCGGATAGATACAGTGTTTTTACAAATGGTGGATAAACATATACCCCTTCGATTGTGGGATGTGGGCTGGTTGTCTTGTCATGGCCGATTATGTGGTCGAAATGCCATGAAGCACAGGCCAGTGGAGGACCATATGTGTCCTCGTCCATCATGTGGGCACACACTAAAAACTCAAGAGCAATTTATTCTTCTATGCCCTTTTGCACAACAATTTTGGGCTTTGTTCCTATGAACCTGGAATGATGAGGAGCTGTCTCCTATTATGTATGAGAAACTAATCTTGAGGTTATAGCTGGCCAGATTGAATAAATTCCATGCCAGTTCTTTATGGTTAGTGTTTGCTGTACATAGATACATAGACGGTGTCAGCAGATAAGGGCCTACATCCCACCCAGTCTGCCCATTTGAGCTTGTAAGTTTACTTTATGTTTTCCTAGAAGTCTGTTGCCCCTTAACCCTGACCTCCAGAATTCCTTTATGTCTATCCCATGCATTCTTAAATCCTGTGATTGTTTCAGCCTCCTCCACTTCCTCTGGCAGGGTGTTCCACTTGTCCACCACCCATTCTGTCAAGAAATTCTTCCTCATGTTTCCTCTGAATCGTCCTCCCTGCAACTTCATCCCATGCCTCTAGTCCTGGAACATCTTTTTTGCTTAAAAATAGTGTCTTCCTGCACCCTGTTCCTCCCTGTAAGATACTTGTATGTCACTATCATATCCCCTCTCTCCCTCCTCTCCTCCAGGGAGTACATATTCAGTTCCTTCAATCTGTCCTCATAGGACTTGTGATGCAATCCATGTACCATCTTTGTTGCCCTTCTCTCGACCTTCTCTACCCTGTCTGTGTCCTTCACGTAGAAGTAAGGTCTCCAGAGGCTGTACACCGTACTCCAGGTGGGGTCTCACTAGTGTCTTGTATAGTGGAATTATGACCTCCCTTTTCCTGCTGGTGATGCCCCTGCCTATGCATCCCAACATCCTATTTGCTTTACCTGCTGCCTTGTCACACTGTTTCCCTACCTTGAGGTCATCCAGAGATGATAACCCCAAGATCCCTTTCCTGCTTGGTGCATATATCCTCACCCCGAACTGATATATGGTGCCAGGGTTTTTGTCCCCATATGCATTATCTTGCACTTCTTTGCATTGAATTTCAACTGCCAAACCCTGACCATTCTTCAAGTTTCTGCAGGTTCTTTCTCATTCTGTCTACACCCTCTGGTGTGTCTACTTTGTTACAGAGCTTTGTGTCATCAGCAAACAGGGAAATTCTGCCTTCTAGGTCCTGCGCAATGTCACTGATGAAGATGTTGAATAGGACCGGTCCCAGCACTGATCCCTGTGGTACCCCACTGGTCACTCTTCCCTCTGTGGAGTGACAGCCATTTACCACCACCCTCTGTGTCCTGCCGCCAGCCAGTTACCTACCCACTCCACTACTGTCCTGCCCATACCCATATTCTCCAGTGTTGTGTAATAGTCTTCTATGTGGCACAGTGTCAAAGGCCTTGCTGAAGTCCAGATAGGCCATGTCCACTGCCACTCCTGATCCACCTCCCTAGTCACCCAGTCAAAATTCAACGAGGTTGGTCTGATATGACCTCCCCTGGTGAAACCATGCTGCTTGGGTCTGTAGTCCATTGACACAGATGTTCCACCAATCTCTCCTTCAGTAGTGCTTCCATGATCTTCCCCACTACCGAGGTGAGGCTGACTGGTCTGTAGTTCCCCACTTCCTCTTTGTTCCCACTATTGTATAAGGGGACCACATCTGCTGTCCTCCAGTCTTTGGGTACCTCCCCTGTTTCCAGTGATCGGCTAATCAGGATTGTCAGAGGTTCAGCCACCACCTCTCTTAGTTCTTTAAGGACCCTGGGGTGCACCCCATCTGGTCCCATTGCTTTATCAACTCTTATTACTTCCATTTCCTTCAGGACCCTTTCTTGTGTAAAGGGACTTGTGTCCATTTCTGCACCACTCCCAGTCCTTGTACTCCTTTCAAACCCATTACTCTCCTCTCCCTCAATAAAGACTGAGCAGAAATACCTGTTCAATATGTCAGCTTTTCTGTTGTCATCCTCCACGTGGACCCCATCCTCCTCCTTCAGTCTCACTATCCCTCCCTTTGCCTTTCTTTTTTCACTTATATACCTGTAAAAGGTTTTGTCCCCTCTACCCACTGATTTTGCAATGTGCTCTTCTGTCTGAGCTTTGGCTTCCACTACTAACCACCCTGCCTCCCTTTGCTTCTCCTGGTACTTCTCCCTATCCCCTTCTGCCTGTGTCTTTTTGTATTGCCTGAATACAATCTTTTTGGCTTTCACTTTCTCCGCTACCTCCTTGGAAAATCATAATGGCCTTCTCTTCCTTTTCCCTTGCAAACCTGCAATGCATAATTCTGTTGTTCTTGTAATCCCCATTATAAATACTGCCCACTGTTTCTCAACCCCTGATTCCTGCCCCAAACCCCTTAATGCCTCTTTCAAGCATCTCCCCATTTTCCCAAAGTCTGTCCCCCTAAAATCAAGGATACGTGTTTTTGTGTGGTTTGGTTCTGCTCCTTCTGTGATTTCAAACCACAATGACTGGTGGTCACTGTTCCCCAGGTGCTCCCCCCCTGTTACCCCCATCACATTGTGTCTGTTTGTGAGCACAAGGTCCAGTATTGCCTTCTGCCGAGTTGGTTCCATGACCAGTTGCTTGAGGAAGGCACTCTGAAGGGAGTCCAGGATAAATTTGCTCCTAGTTGATGCTGCTGCTGGGATGCTCCAGTCCAGGTCTGGAATATTGAGGTCTCCAACCAGTACTACCTCACCCTTGTCTGCCATCCTTTGGATGGCTAGCATCAGCTCCCTATCTGTTTCTTCCTCCTGGGCTGGTGGTCTGTAGACCACACCTGTGCAGATGGCTGGCCCCATTTTCCTTTCCAGCTTAACCCACAGTATTTCTCCCCCATTTTGTTCCTCCTGGATCTCTGTGGCCCTTGTGTAATTTTTCACATACAGTGCTACTCCTCCTCCCTTCCTACTGTCCCTGTCTCTTCTGAATATGTTGTAGCCAGGGATGGCCATCTCCCTGTCATGGTTATCATTACACCAGGTTTCTGTGATGGCCACAATGTCCAGGTCTGACTGCACCATGACAGCTTCCAGATCCTCCATCTTGTTGCTAAGGCTCCTGGCACTGGCACACATGGCTTTCCATGATTTGACCTCCCTAGACTGCTTAGCTGTTCTCCAGCCCCTTCACTTTGTCCTTTATCCCTGGTTCTCCTTGCTGTCTCCTTTCTGTTGAATTTTGTCCCTTTTGCTGATCCACCTCTTGGGCACTTATCTCCATCTTTTGCACACTGCTTTGTAGAGATATCCACTTCTCCGGTTCACTGGTTCCACTGCTAGCTGTGGGGGGTGGGTAATTAGATACCCTCATTGCTGGCCAGCCACCCCCCTTGGCTAGTTTAAATGCTTGTCAATGCAGCATTTAAACTTATCATTGAGTGCTTGGATTCCCCTCCAGGATGGATGCAGGCCGTCAGGTTTGAACAAGCCTCCACCCCTCCAGGTGGGTCCCCAGTCACCAATGAATCCAAACCCTTCCTCACAGCACTAGTTCTTCAACATGAGTTAAAGTTCCTGGTGTATGCAGGTTTTATCTCTGGCAGGCTCAATGTGCTCTCCTCTTGCAACAGAAGGAGTTCATTTCCACACAACTTGATCAGCATATTAAAGTGTTTCTAACAACTAGATATCTCACTGTACAACGAATGGTGGCTCCATCTTTATTTTCTAAATTTTGGAAGCATTGTTCCTGGTTTTTATTGTGATATGCATTGTGTTATGATTTTGCTTACTTCATGCTGACTGGTGATCATTGTTCCCTTTATTCACTATTTTTTTTCATAATTGAACATTTTATTTCTCCTTTTTTCCTTTTCCCTTTCCTGTGTATATGTCATCTTACTGAGTTACATTATACATTGGCCTTTGTGTGTATGTACACACTTTTTGCATTTCTTCCATGATACAGGGGGATGTATGCCTGTCATTTATTTTGTTTTAGACTGATTCTAGTCTGTGCAGATGTCTTTTTTTGGTCAATATTTGCTATTCATATCCATTTGCTGTTTCTAATGCTTTGTTTTGAACTGCACTGTTCTGTTTTGATTTCAATAAAAAATCCCCTACTCTTTTGAGTGTAGTGGATGTCATGTACTGGCTACAAGAAAAGTACCCATCTTTGGGGGAATCCAGACCTAATCATGGATTCTGAAAATATATGGACTGGCAGGTGGAGAGTGAGAGTCAAATTACATCACACAGCTAAAGTGCTACAACACCTGCCACATTTTTTAATCTTGGCTGGGGCTGAGGAGTGGTGTTCTAAGGTATCAGGTAATAATCACGTGTCCAAAACAGCGCAAGTAAAAATAGCGCTGTCAAAATAGCATGTACTTTATTAGCACTTGCACATCAGGGTAAAGAAAAACAATAGTGTAAAGGAAAAACATTTTTATTTTACACTTATCTCTCCCCCTTACACTGTGCCTCCCTCTGTTTTAAACTGTAATCTCACCTTTACCGGTCACCAGTTTGCAACTACTGCTGTTGCATTGGGCTATAAATATAACAAAGGACATATCTGATGACCTCCTCCTGCTGTAATTTAAAATACAGTGTACTCTCTGAAAGTCTGTCATCAGTCAACAGTTAAACACTATGGCAACCTGTACAGCCAATCATTTTTCTTTGTATGTTTGCAAATTAAGCAATAATGCCCAACAGGGTGTGTGTCATGCTGGGATAAAGTCACGCCTCAGGTGGTTGGGCACGAGGCCTTAGGCTGAGTGCGTCCAACAACTGAGGTGTGACGTTATCCCAAACGACACACACCCTGGAGGGCATTATTGCTATTATACAATGACTCTTTGTTATATATAAAATCAAAAAATAATTTTAAAGAATGTTTTTATTAGTGTGGAAAAATATTTTTGTTTCTTAAGAGGAGATGCAAAAAAGAGAGAGTAAGCTGCTCCATAATGATGAGAGTAGACCCGTGATGTTGTACTGGGATAACATCATGGGTCCAGCACAAGACTGACCAATCAGAGTCCAGGATTTTTTCTTGCCATTGTATAATAAATTATACCTTGTTTTGTACTGGTTGGGGGAAGCAAGACAGCACTGAGCTTTCCACAGGCGCACACTGACTTTGCCTTTTAACATTAACACTTTTTTGACTGTTTGCTAATAAAGGACATCTTTTTTTGTATGTTTGCCAATAAATAGTACCTTTGTTTGCTGAACGCTGTGTCCCACTCTTCGATTACATAAACAGGCTTATATGGGAACTAATGTTTTGCCGGGAATAATTAATGAACAGCACAATCTTTTGCACCTCTGTATATGGTATGGTATGGTGGTATGGTATGGTAAAATGTTATTTATACAGTGATACAGCCATTAGGGTTCTGAAAATCCCTATTCACAATGCTTACCTGTTTACATTATGCAAAATTATTACAACTATACATTTATAACAATACATGTTACAGAAAAGTACAGAACAATACATCAGAGTTTATAAACTCATCAATAACAGGCATATTAGCATTTTTAGATTTACATTAATTTCACCTATTATGACAACAACGAAAACTAAGTTCATGATTCAGGCCATTTTTAAAAACATGATCAGTAGTTGTTAGTTCACACAAAAAAGGAGGAAGACAATTCCAACTTTTAGCTACTTGATATTGAAGGGTCATTTCACTAAATCGATTTTTTAACTTTGGTATTATTAAATCTCTAGCACCAGTTTTTCTTAAATTTAAACCATGTTTTGTTTTTTGTTATTTGATTTTTAAATTATCTAAGGATTGATTTTTAAGTATACTTAACCTGATTTAGCCAGATTCCCTAGCCCATAAGTCTAATGGAATCCAACCCAAATCCATATACATAGTGCAATGATGAGTTTTAAATCACACCATAACACAAATCTTGCAAGCTTATTATAAAGTGTATTCAAGTTATTTAAATGTTTTCTTGCTGTATGTCTGTAATTACCTATAGTCAATAACTGGCCTTATTAATTGATTGATCATAATCAATCTTGTTTCTCTTGTCATACAATTTGATATTCATCTCATAGCTCCAATCTTAACATGTGTTTTCTTTATTAAATTTGTTATATGATATTGGAAAGTAAGACATTGATCTATATGTACCCCTAAATATTTATATGTTTCAGTTTGTTCTAAAAACTTACCCTCTTGTGTCTTTATATTTAATTTTGAAATTCCCTTTAAGTCCAATGCAAATGACATAACCTGTGTCTTTTTACTGTTAACTAATAAACCCTGAGATGAAAAGTGACCTTGCATGATGCTAAAGTCACTCTGTAAGTTTAGTTCTACTTCACTTATAGTTTTTCCCTCTGCTACTAAAACCGTATTGTCTGCGTATAGACAAATTTTTGAATGTCCAATTTTCTTTGGTAAGTCATTTAAATAGACTATGAACAGAAGGGGGCCCAGGATAGATCCCTGGGGAACCCCTATTGTTACATATTCCATTCTTTTACAGGTTTCTTCCTCCACCCCTATTTTCATTAATGAGTTTATCAAAATACAATGGTTTACTAAATCAAATGCTTTAGATAGGTCCACGTATACCACACCCATGGACTTCACTTCCCCAAGTCAGTGAGTGCGGTAGCCGTGGACCTGCCCTGACTAAAACCATACTGTTGTTGAGTCAATTTATTATATTTTTCCAAGTAGTCTATTAACTGATCATGGACAATTTTTTTCAAATAACTTGGATACTGTGGACACCAAAGCTATTGGATGGTAATTTGAAACATCCTTTGGATCCCCTTCCTTATCTATTGGTATCACTTTGGCTAATTTCAAACTAGAGGAAACTGTCCTTCTCTTAGACTCCAGTTAAAAATGTCCCTTAATATAGGTGACAATTCCATAGCAGCCTCTTTTAGTAATTTATTATCCATTCTATCTGGGTCACTTGCTTTATTTATTTTTAATCTATTTATGTTTTTTAGAACTTCTTTATCACTCTCTTAAACCTGAATTTGGGTTCTTTCTCATCTTGGGGACTCTCACCCTTTACTTCATTCAAGGTATTAGTTTTAGTTATAAAATCTAATTTCAGATCGGGGAGATTTATGAAATAATCATTCAAAATTTCTGCAGCTTTATTTGTTTCAAACACTTTTCCATTCTGACTCAATTTTATTTCACTTTGTTTACTATTTGGATTCATAAGATTTTTTATAACAGACCAATAAGCACCTGGATTTGTTGATTCTTTAATCCACTGTTTATAATAATGAGCTTTTGATTTCCTGATTTCCTGTATTACTTGATTCCTTAACCTTTTGTATTGTTCCCAAATTTCACTGTTTAATGTTTTATTTGCTTTTTTCCAATAATGATTTCTAATCCTAATCATTTTCTTTATTTTTACAGTTAGCCATGGTAAATGTTTTTTCCTATGATTTACTTTTTTATATGGAGCAAATTTATCACAAGCATTAATAAACATTGTTGTAAATTCCAATACAGCCTCATTTAAATCTGGGATAAGAAAAATCCTATACCAAGGGAGTCCCTGAAGATACTTTCTAAATGATAAACTATTACATTTTGAATAACATCTTTTAGATATTTGTGATACTGATTTTATGGGAATAGAATGTTTACTCGTAGAGAATACACACTTAACTATATTATGGTCTCTTAAACTGGGGGCACATACACTTTTCTCCAAAATTGTCAATTCAGGTGAAACAAACATCAAATCCAAAATATTACCTTTACTTAATAAGAAAACTTTCCTTGTAGGTGTATCTATGATTTGTATCAGGTTTAAACAGCTCATTGATTTTTCCAACTTTTGACCCCTGGGACAACCCCAAGCTGCATTGAAATCACCAGCCAGAACTACCAGTAGTTGACCCAGGTGTTCCATTAAAACATGTGAAAATTTGTCAAAATGGACAGGGTTTATTTTAGGTGGAGAGTAAACTACTCCAATAACCAATTTTAATTCTTGTATCTCAATTAACAGGCATTCGATGCCCTCAATTGACCCCAGAGAACAAAATTTTGGAGTTACCAATTGAATGATTTATATACACCAAAACTCCTCCACCCCGTGTTCCCCGATCCTTCCTAAAGTGGTAGAAGTCCCTTAATTCTATTTCTTTATATTCAATTCCCTTTTTTAACCAGGTTTCCATTAACATTATTATGTCCAGTGCTTCATGTTCTACCCAGGATCTAAAATAGTCCATTTTATTTATCATACTTTGAGCATTATCTATGGTCCCCCCGAGGTGGTGTACACATGGCCTGTCTGCTCCAGCAACTCTACACAGGCATGGTAAATACAAAGATACATGCTCCTCTAATTGTAAGTAAAAAAAGTTAACAAAGTAAGATTATAATGCTATTTAGTGCCAATGCATATAAATACATACGCTAATGTGTACTAGTGTGTAAATGTATGTGCTGAAATTACTTGTGCTTTTCAGGTCATGCTATATTGACATTGACCCATGTTCTACTAGGGACAACCAAAAGCATGTTAGCGGTGTGGCTCTGGATCCATTTAAGCAGCTCCAATGATAAATATGATGTAGACTCTGTTCAGAATTAGGACATCTCCACCTCCACTCAAAACCACATGAAACGTATCCTATGCAACAAACAAGGTACTTCATACCATATACGCTTAAGAGCTTCCCATAATAAGGATAACCCAAAGACCAGGATGAACAAAAATTCTATATAAAAAGAGCTCAGAGGATGGGCCCGATACACACCTATGGGACCAAGGCCAGCAAAGACATTCTACTGTTCCACTATGGCAGCAGATGAACCTACAACTCCTGCAGTGGTATATTCAAGTATTCTGACTGATTCTGGTCCTTCTGGGTATGTCCAAGCATTTCAACCACATCTGGTGTTTCAGGAACCCAGGATACTTCTCAGAAGGAGCCTTCATGAGATGAAATCAAAGACCCAGCACCTTCAATTGAACTGATCCTGAACCACAATGGAATTCATCCAGAATTGGAAATGACAAAACCACAACAGGAACCTCCTGTGGCAGACTCATTTTTAATGGCAGCTGAACATGTACCTGTGGAAACTCATTTGGAGGTGAAGATGCCACAACACCCCATGCCCTCCATGGAAGGTTTACAGGTGGTAACACATGGTAAAAGATCTGACAGGCAACCTAAGCCCAAAATTATGTAAAATGAGATGCAATCCCAGTACAGACTGGATATGCTGCCCTGCAAGGCTATGTAAACTGGGGTGCAACTAAAAATAAGGACTATGAGGTCTCTATAGTGGCATCTTCACATCTGGATCCATCTGAGAAGGGGCTCCACAGATATTCAGTCTTCCAAAAAATTTAAATCTAGATGGAAGGGTCTGCAACAGGACAAAAAACTTGATTTTCTGTGTTTGTTTTCCTTATAGTATCTACTATGAGTGTGCCAGACCACAATTTTACTGCTGCAAGCATCAATACAAATAGTATTAAAAAAAAATCTCACAAGAAGGACAACTACCTTCTCCATACTACTGCAGGTGGGATCTAACCTACCCGTTCATCAAGATATCAGGTTACACACTCAGAATGAGATTGCCAAAGCTCATAATGCTTGGACATTATGACCCTTTTTTTGGTTGATCAGGGAAGATAAATGCTCTGGGGTGAATATCCTTTTCTCTCATAGAGACCTAGAGGTAGAAGTGGTAAGATTACCCAAAAATAACCCTACAGCTTGATATACATTATGATGGTTTCCCCCTCAGGTTCATTAATGTATACGTTACCCAATCTCTGCCAAAAGAGTTACACTTTTTAAATCCATTCAGTCATACTTACATACAACAAAAGGAGTCCTCATAGGTAAGGATCTTAATTGTGGTCTAGCTTCCTCAGACAGGGGAGCAAAAATTGGAAAAGTATTCTTGAATATCCACTTTTTAGGGCAAATGACATCCTCTGTAGGACTTTGTAATGCGGCATGACACTTAAGCCACAAGGGAGAACACATCTTTTTTAAAGTATTTTGTCTACTTGGATTGATTTTTGGTTCATCTTCCCTGGTCATCCTAGTCTAATGTAAAAATGATACCGTTTGAAACCTCTGGCCTCAAACTATTAAAGATAGAGATAGGTACTACAGTATGGCAATCTACAGAGAGTGGTGTCTGGAAACTAAAACACCTGCTTATTGGAAAATAAAGATGTGCTGAAAAAACTAAAATAATTTATTTCTGCAAAATTGTTTGTTGCCACACTATAAGATTCACCTACACAGTGGTGGGAGGATCTAAAGCAAGAACTGAAATAATTCTTTCAGTGTCAAGGGAAAAATACATTAAACAATATACTGTATTTAAAGAAGAAATCAATGCCAGAAATTATTTTCCCTAGCTGTAGAAACAAAAGGTAATTTCATTGCTCACATTAAAAAAGTTAAATCACAGATGTTTTTACATCAGTACAGCAGAATGGCATTACTTCTGATTGAGCAAAAATACAATATAAATGGAAAGAAATCTCAGGTTAATCCATTTGAGTCATTCGAGGAGAAGATACACACCAAGACCATCTTTTCACTTTTGGATGAAACAGGTTCAGTTGTATCCTAGGCCAAAGGACTTATTGACTATGTCAACAGACATGTCTAGGATATGAATGGCACACAGGCCAAAGAAATCAGTAACTTAGAGGATTTATTTGGTGCCCTGGATATTCCAGAACTGGAAATGTCAACTTTGCTAGAGTTGGAAAAATGATGATGGTGGAAGAGGTTCAAAAGGCAATAAATGCATTGTAATCAGGTTCTGTCCCAGGCTCTGGCAGCCTTCCAGGAGAGCTTTACAAAATTTTACAAGATGATATTTCTGTTGCTTTGACAGATGTGTACATGCTCCAAGAAAATCACCTTGGGCTTGATATGTGGCGGGTGATACTTACTGTCTCTTATAAAAAAGACAGATCCCAAATTTCAAGTTGGAGACCAATTAGCCTTCTAAATCCAATAGGAACATTTTGGCCAAAATCCTGGGGGTATGCTTAATTCATGCAGAATCAAATGTCATTGACATCTCCCAAGTCTGTTTCAGTCTGGGAAGACAAATTCAATTGAGAGAGGTAGTAGAAAGAAATAATTGTGGCAGGACCAAAGGCCTTCTCCTGACACTTGACCACTAGAAGGCCCTTAACCACCAATCACATGATTTTTTATGACAGGCACTTCGTCTTTATTGGATACCAAAGGTCTTTATTTCATGGCTGCAACTCCTGTACAGTACAGAAGTGATAACACCCCAAATTAAAGGGAGATTGGGATGAATGCTTTCAGTTAAAAAGAAGGTGTCATCTCCAGGGAAATATTGGCTTAGGCGGATGACATCTGCCTCTTGGTATGGAAGGCAACCTCAGCAAAGAAAGCCTTAAACCTTTTAAAAAAAATTCTTATCTTATGCTGTAGCTCAATTGAATGTTCAGGAAAGCAAGGGGCTGTTTTGGGGTCCACAGGGGGCAGGAAAGTCCATTAAGGATAGCGTGTGCTGGAGCTGGTACTGATCCAGTGAAAATACTATTAGTACTTTTTTTGAATTGGTAACCTACCAGTGGAAAATTGGATGGAGAAATTGATTTTAATGGAACAAAAATGTAATACTTGAAATAAATCTGCAATGTCCAAAAAGAAATTTACTTATATGATTAAGACCTACTGTATTTGGTCCCTTTCTTCGTATTTCTTAGATATGTTTTCCCACCTTTCTAATGCTTAGAAACCTGTATTCTAAGTGTGTGTTGTTATGCCCTTTTATTGGGAAGTCAGCTAAATCACATAAAATGTGACCATACCTATAGGGGTATTAAAGACAGGATTTTAAAGATACTTAATCTCTTTGTGTTTTTTTTTTTGGGGGGGGGATTTGTCTTTTTTCTGTCTATGAACCTCAGACTAGTTTTATGTAATTCTGCAAAGATTTGGTACCTTGGGTACAATCTTCATGTGTCCATTTCTGTTTGTGGACATCTAGATGGATAAGACCACTTTGGGGTGCTGCAAGACTTTTGCTAATTTATCTACTAGACAGTTTTTGGAAATTAAAGCAACAGAAAGTTGATTTTTCTCTGTTACAATCCAAAAAGAGCCATCAACTATATGACGCCATGATTTTGACTGCATTTAGGTCTGATCCTGTACTTTACAAGTCCCAGAATACTCTCTGAGACAATCGTGAAGCAAATCCTAGATAACAGGATTCCTACAAAAATGTGGGACATGTTCTAGCTTGGTGTACATGGTAAATTACTGGTAAATGGAAACCATAAACATAAAAATCATGGCTGAGTGTTACTGTGTGAGGAGGATCAAGTGTCCATAGATGCCTCTCTTCTTTTGAGGAGTGGGTACAGCACAGTCGAGTGCCACCTACTAAAAGCTAGGTGTTGCAGAAGTAGTCTGCATCTTGTCAGACAGGTGCTTGTCTAGAGGTGTGCTGTGTCTTAATGCTCTACATGTGTTTAATTGTGGGAGTAAAATAGGAGGAACAATATCTCCACTAACAGATGACACCAGCAACCCTGTAGGCTCCCCACCACCTACCAAGGCACCCGTTCACTGAATGAGGTAAGCAAGCAGCCAGAGTAAGTCCTGGGAGGGTGGGTGATGTGGCAGTGTGTCACTAATAGTAGGGGGTTAGTGGAGAGAAACAGAAGGATAAATATAAGATGAAAAATAAATGAAAAACAACAAAAGTCAACTGGTTCTGAAAACAACCCATTCTCTTCATCATCTTCTTTCTTCCTCTATCACAAATCATGTTTTCTCATCATATAAATACAGCAAACTTTAAGAATAATAACTGACCCCATGCAACTCACCTTTCCCTTCAATCCTCCTTTAGTGGCGCTGAAAACTGGTTCTCCACACAGCGCCTAATCCTCAACTATAACAAGACCAAAGTTATGTTCTTTTCACACCCCCTGAACTCCCAGAAGGAGCTTTGCCCCCAGGTATGAACTGCCAACCTGACCACTCTTGAGCAAGTGGACTCCTTTAAATACCTGGGCATCACTCTAGACCCAGCACTTACTTTTCATCAACATATCCACCTTCTGTCTACTGCCCTCAATGTTCGGCTCAGGCTACTGTATCACTTCAAACATTGTCTTACTCCAGATGCCCTAAGGCTTGCTGTCTCCTCCTCTATCCTCTCCCTGCTTTGACTATGGCTTACTTACCTATAGTGCGGTGAACACCTCGGCCCTTCATAGACTCTGTCTCTCCCTAAATAAAGCCTGTCGCCTCACCCTGGGCTGTGACCGACTCACCCACACATGCTCTCTTTATAATGCTACCAACTGGCTTAACCTCCACAATAGAATTAGGTTCCACACTTGCCTCATGGCCAAAAAAATTGCCCTAGGCCTCTGCCTCCTGGGCTTGCACCCCTAATCCACCCGGCTCTGACACTTAAGCATACTCGTAGCTCTGGCAAGCAGCTCCTCTCTGTTCCCCACTGCCGAACCTCCCAGCTCCAAAGGTTTAGTTATAGAGCCCCTTCTTGAGTGAACAGTTTACCTACCCCACTTGTCAATGAGAACAGACTTGGATTCTTTAAAACTTCTCTCAGGGACCATCTCCAGTCCTCAAATCACTGTGACTGCCACTGAACCTGCTCCTCCCCTTACCTGACAAAGGCCTCTGGCCAGTTTCTCCCACCCTCCCTTGTGTCCCTAACCTGAGTCCACCAGGCTTAACTCTATATCTGAGTATATATATACGTATTGCTTATGATTGCACTAATTATTCCTATCATCTGACTGTTAGGTTTTCATTGGTCTTTGTAACAACCTGATTGTGTCCTGCTGAACAACTATGTAATGTTTGTTTTGTATATAATTTCTGTGATGTGGAACCTTTGTTAAGGAGTCTTTGACCCAAAGGTACTTTTCGAACCCTCTATAAATAAAAAATAAATAAAATAATTGTAATTATATAAACAATGTAGAAGTCAACTGGTTCTGAAAACAACACACCATTTTTATCCTCCTCTTTCTCCTTCTTCCTCCTTCATGAATCATGTTTTCCTTGTCCTGCATCACAGCAGCATGATAGTCACACCAACTTCTTCCCTGCACAATTCACAGTAGATGGTACAGTAGGACTGGTATCCATCACTAGAGGATGTGATGGCACCACTAGTTCAACTGAGTCATTACAGAAGCAGGATGCATTACTCATCAAAGAAGTGTCAGAGATATTTCTGACTCACAAATATGAAGCAAAAGATACACTCAATCACTGGGAAACTTAAATGGTGATGATCATAATGTGTATTGAATATGTTCAATCAACAGAACCTCACAGTTAAAAACTGGCCAATATTTCATGGACAAAGAATCCACCTCCTCAGGGCTTGCTTATTGCTCCTAAATGTCAAAGAAATACATTTATTATTCTCAATTCAAGTCTTATAAACATAGAGTATGTTCAGAAACTTTATCCATAATACTCTACATCTGTATGATTTGAAATATCTAAAATGGGCTGAAAATAAGTGATAGTATGTGTAAGCATTACGCTCTGGTCAGAATTACATTGTGGTCTAGCTTATCATATCAATCTTGTTAGGCATTATTTAAATTCTTAATAATACATAAAAGCAGAAACTCCACCTACCCACAGAGGGTTTGTTCTGTCTCTTCACTTTATACTTGTGTAATTGTAACAAAAATATCACTCCTATTTTCATCATGTTAAGAAGGATAGGGGACCAATACTATAAACAAATAGAAGAGACTGATTAATCTTGCCTAGTTTAACAATGAATTATTATAACAACCTCTATTTTGGCCTGAGAATTACTATTAGCTCTGAAAAACAACCCAGTTGCAAACTACACACCTCTCCTGCACAATAAATGTGGAAGACACAGTGATATATAAAAGCTATGTAACCCCAGGCCACTTTGTAACTAGTTAGCATACCCCCATTAAAATCTGGAACACTGGTACCCACATGCTGGCATACCATGTTACTTTACAAAAGGTTGCTACCACCCTTGGCATTAGGATGTAAACCTGGATCACTTTCTAGAAGAATATAGGGGTGGGGGTGCAAGAACAAAACAACATGAACCTTGTGTAAAAATCACAACCCAGGTCCTGGGTGGAGGCAGCTAGGCATATGCTAGATCTAACCTGCAATAATCAGAATGTCCAGAACAGTAACTGGGGTTGTGCAGTATGACTTTATTCAATAGTTTGAAATTTAAAGCAGTAGTGGACCCCCAAGGGTCGGTCTAGGCAGGACAGGTACATTTCACAAACTCTCCTTGCATGCAGTACAGTTCATGAACACACAAAAGAACATCTTCTTCCCCATTTCCCAATGGTGCATATTAGTGGACACCTGACCACGGACCCGAGCATCTTCCTCCTATGAGTGCAATTATGTGAAACTCAGTCACAGACCTAAACCTGCAGCAATGGCCCTTGCTCAGGTATAACTGGTGCCTTTATGAACTAGGAAACCCTGCCTTGTAAGCTTTCAGATGGTGTTCCTCCCACCCTTTGCCCCAACCAACAGTCTCTGCCATTCTTCAGGGTTACACCATTGACACCCCCATTCCCCACTAAAATGCTAGCAGTCCCACACTTTCCATATCTGTCACTCACTGGAGAGACCAAGAATAAACTGCACTCTCCTGGGTGAACAGTTTAGCAGAAAATTCACTCTCCTGGGTGAACTAGGGGCACTGACAGGTGTGATATAGCCTTATCTATGGGCACACACGCCCCAGTCTACAATTCCCCTATATGTATCTGATATGTATGTATAATATGTATGTGGTACGTGGAGATCTTGTCTCCTAGAACAGTACTCACAAACTGGCTGTCCCATCCACTGGGCATGGAACAACAAAAAAGCATTCTCCTGGGTAGCAGATCAAACAGTCTCTCAAAATTCTTTTCCAAGACAGCTGAAACACACACACACAGAACCTTCATGGGATTGCCCCTTGAGTCCACTGAGAACAAGCAGTTCCATCCACTTCAATGGGAGTAGAAATCAGGAAATGCTGCTGTAGAACTGGTCTCTCTACCACATCACTGGAAGCTGGAAATGACACTCCACTAGGGTGAGAAATGCTGGGCCCTCCACTCAGAGCCCCACTGGCAGTCCCTCTGCCACTCTCACCTCCTCACTGAAGACTGACTCACTGCAAACTGAACATTCTAAGCTACCCAGAGCAGTTGTCCACACAGTGTGACTTATGCTGCTGTGAGAGTTCCAAATAACCTAATCATTCTTCCCTCAGGCTAGCTGAGTAAACAATGATGTAATTATATAACAAGCCCCTAATGAGCTCCCTACTAGCTGCTTGTTACCTTCCTAACACTAATACTGATAGGATTCAATAACCCCAAGGGACTGGGTGGTTACGCTCACTGTGACCAGACCACTGGCTGTCCTCAGCCAGTACACGGCCTGGTACCAGACCATCCTGCCTCTGATGCCCACTATGGGGAGGATTGATCAAATCCTCCCCTACCATGGGCCAAGCACAGGCAGGTAACACCAAGGGATAGAGGCCCACTGAAGAAAGTTCTGTTCCTTTCTCACTATTGTACTATCTATGGATTCTCAGGGGCTCCAAGTAACTGCCTGAATCATGTCCTAACAGACAGTATTGGTGACCCCTATCATGAATCTGGACCACCAACCTGCCTTACCCCCAAGCCCTCTAGGGAAAAGCTATCTGACCTATGCTACCTATCAGGCACCCAAACCCAACAACCATTTTACACCAACACACCTGTAAAATAAAAAAGGTCAGACATTGTACTACACAGTTACACAAGCCTAATAACTCTACACAAAAGAGGGCTCTGATGGGTCTCACAAAATCCTCTTCAGGTCTTCTTGTCTTCTTCCAGGAATACCTGCAAAAGAAAACACTGCAAAAACACATTTCTACACATAACTACAACCTATATAACCAAAAACGGTGACCTAACAAAACCCTTCCACTGGATACTGCACAAGCCCAAAAAGCATTTTTTAAGAAGATTTTCTATAGAAGTACAAAATTAGAAAACATAAAAGCATTTGCAAAAAACATTTTTGGGGGTGGTGGTGTTCCTGCAATGTCTGAAACTAGGAAAGAGTCCAGAGTGCCGAGGCACTACAGATTGAGTATCTCTTAGGCTGGATCCTGCTGAAGCACAGTTCTGAAACAGGCACAAGACCTGCTAGCACTGCAGTCTAGATGGATAGTCAGTTGGCAAATAAAGTTCCATGGATATCCTCAATTGCAGGAGAACAGTCAAATTAAAAATGAAAAGAGTTTCTCACCAGTTCTAGGTGACAAAAGGATGTGAGCATCACCTCTCTGGATCTGCGGCCTGGAAATCTTCAGCTGCTGGAGAGATGAAATCTTCGGATCAGATGCTTCCACAACTTCCTACTGGACCCGGACTGGAAATCTTCTCCGACTGCTGGGCTGATGAATCTGGATGTTACCACAGATGAACCTTTGTGCTGCTGGAGCTGAACCTTGATGCTGCTGCAGATGAACCTGGATCACCAGAAGAAAGGCACCTCCATCCTGGGTTTCTGCCTCTTCAGTGGCAGATGGCTGAGCTGGCATGGCTGCATTCACTTTTGGCAAGAGGGCACAATGTCAGATGAATGGCATCAATTTCAAAGGTAGTACCACTCAAGATCTGGGGCATAAACTGCCACCCCACCTGGACACACCATAGGAACATTGTAGAATGTCTCTTGTCCAGCTTTGTCCACTACTCTCACAGAGCTAATTAACACAGTCCTGCCACACTTCCAGAATTGCAGTCTCTCATTACACACTTTAATTCGGACCCACTTGTTTACTCTAGGGTGCAGATTGGCACAAGCTTCCTAACAAAACCAGGCATGCCTGCCTTTCTCAATTTCTTCCCAGATTTGGTGAGAGAAGAAAGAGTACGATGGTCCATACTTGGCCACAGCTTGTCTGTGAACAATTCTCTCCTCCTTTGTGCTTTTAATTAATTCCAGTCCAGAAGCACAACTTGGGGGTGGCCAGTCCTGGTTCAGTCAATTATGAACACTTATGCAGAGTAAAAGCAGTCCACTTCTGCACTCAGAGACACATTTTTTAGAGCCTGCCTCCACACAGACATGGGGAGGCTCTGTGGAAGCCAATGCCAATGGTGACTCATTGGGTGTCACTGCAGCCATTGCAGCTTCTTCCTCTTCCACACATTCTGCCCAGGAGCTGGTGATTGTGCCAACTCCTGAAATCGTCTACTCTCCACTGTCCTTGGAGGCACTGGCCTCCCAGTGACACACTTCCTCCACCTTGGACTCCCCCACTAGGCTTGGACTTGGGCCTTCCACCCACGGAGCTGCTGAACCTGCAGTTGCAGCATCAAATTCCACCCTCTGTGGTGTGGAACACTTAACTTTCTCTGGGCCTTGCAAAGCATCAACAGAGACAATGTCCAAGAACTCCTTTACAAACTATACGGGGTCTCTCTCACTGCACCCAGCCTGCTGCTGTTGTTCTGATTCTACAGGGTCCCCTGCCTGTGTCTAAGTTGGAGCTAAATGTATGCATTTTGTTTTAGCTACCCTTGTGCCACCTGACATGCTCATCCCAAATCGCGTTGTACAGTCTGCAATATGGAATGGGCAAAACATCTCTTCCTGGCTTTAGGCATACTACACACACATATTAACCAGATAGTTTGGCAAACCACCTCAGCGGCTGCTGATGAATAGTCATACAATTTCTCAAAATTAGCTAGTTCTTGTTCTTGTTGGGCTACCCATGTCCTGGCATGGAGCGGGAAGTGAGGGGGTTGCTGTGCCATATTCTGCAAATTAAACACACAAGTCCCCAAATTACTGCTTTTGTAATCACTCGGAGGTTTGATTTTAACACACTGGAAACATTCACTAGCAGGCTGCCTGGCTGCTGCAATTGTATTCCACAACACTTAGCAAAACCACTTGAAACTTTGTTTTGGGTTTGAAAATACTGGTCTAAAATGGCGCTGGTTTGTTTACATTGCTGGCTATGCCCCAACATGGCGACTATAACTTTGCATCACACTCAGTTTAAAATTGCTAGGATTCTGGCTGGGTCTTTTGCATTTCAGCTGATTTCTTCTAAGCACAAGTTCACTTTACTTTTCTCAGTTCATTAGTATACTAGCACTTGGATCAAAGGGATCGTTTGTCCTGAAGTTCACTCTCTTTTAAAACAGCACTTTCACACACACACAGTCCAAGATTTAAATGTCCACAAAACTCTCTCAGTACTTTTGCTGCATTTCCTCAAGTTCTTACATAGTTTTCCAACCTTAGCACCACAGTCATTTACTTTTGCACAGGGTACTTACAGGCAGTAGCTGGTTTCCACCATAAATGTACTACAGCCTGATGTTGACTCAAGGAAGACCTCTGGGGTGAAACGGGCTGTCAGTCCTGTTGATTGTACCTATGATCCCCTCGATCACTCTCCAGTCATTTGGAATTCGAGATGAGCCCAGTTTAACTGCAAAAAAGTTAGAAAAACTGCTGGTACAGAAGCGCTTCTGCTATAAGCGATTCCTCCTGCCTGCTGCATGAACTACATGTTGTTCGCACTCTGCTGGATGCTCCTTTATGAATGTTCCACAACTCTGAGACTCAGGCAAGGGCGGGGCTTAAGTGCACTGGGACCAATCACATGACGCCATGCAAATGAGCTCTCTCTTTCTCTCTGCCGCAATCCTGCATGGCAATCATTGAGAAGGCAAAATTTAAACTGCAAACTCACTTTTTTCCTCAGCTTGAAATTTCAGTGGGGCAAGCATTTTAGAACATTTTCAATCCATACTTGGTGCATTTTCCTTTGCTACTCCCCCAATTTTCACTGTGCACACTTGAAACTTTCTGAGCACTTAGAAAACATTATCATTTACGCCCACAAATACTTTCCTCTGGAAATTTGTATATTTTAAACAGTTTTTTAAGCGCTTTCTCTACAAGGCAAGAGCAATCATTGCTCAGTCCAGATTTTCAAAGTAAACACACAAACAGCATATTTTTCCTCTTTCTTTTCCACAGAAACTCAGGCAGCAAAAGATTTTCAGGTGGCACTTTTCTTGGCACAACTTTGCTTTCTGGTTAACGATCTTCTGTTTGGGTACACGCCACCAGACAGGAAGATCCCAGACATACCCTCAGCAATGCATCTCACCCCAAAACATATTTCTTTTGGACAAGCCACATTCTTTGTAACTCTTGCCCAAATTAAATATCACCAGGTGAGCCCCCAATTTTTGTAACCCCAGGCCACTTTTTAACTAGTCAGCACACACCCCCATTAAAATCTGGAACACTGGTACCCGCATACTGGCATACTATTTTACTTTACAAAAGGTTGGTACCACTTTTGGCATTAGGATGTATACCAGGCTCATTTTCTAGAGGAAGAGAGGGGTGGGGTGCAACAACAAAACAATATGAACCTTGTGTAAAAAATCACAACCCACATCCAGGGTGGAGGCAGCTAGGCATATGCTAGATCTAACCTGCTGAGGGAGCCCCCAGGTGGGGGCTGAAACAATCATGGGATTTAAGAATGCATGGGATAGACATAAAGGAATTCTGGAGGTCAAGGGTAAGGGGCACTAGACTTCTAGGAAAACATAAACTGAACTTACAAGCTCAAATGGGCAGACTTGGTGGGCCATAGGCCCTTATCTGCCAACACTGTCTATGTATCTATGTAACAACCAGAAGCAATAATCAGAATGTCCAGAACAGTAACTGGAATTGTGCAGTATGGCCTTATTCAACAGTTAAAAATGTAAAGCAGTACTGGACCCCCAAGGGTCGGTCTAGGCAGGACAGGTACATTTCACAAACTCTCTTTGCATGCAGTAGAGTTCATGAACACACAAAAGAACATCTTCTTCCCCATTTCCCAGTTGTGCATATTAATGGACACCTGGACACACACCCGAACATTTTCGTCCCATGACTGCAATTATGTGAAACTCAGCCACACACTCAGAACTCTTCTTCGAACATAAGTGCAATTACAGTATGTGAAACTCAGCCACACACCTAAATCTGCAACACTGGCCCTTGCTCAGGTATAACTAGTGCCCTTTATGAACCAGGAAGCTCTGCCTTGTAAGCTTTCAGATGGTGTTCCTCCCACCCTTTGCCCCAACTGACAGTCTCTGTCATTTTTCAGGGTTACACCATTGAAACCCCCATTTCACACTGAAATGCTAGCGGTCCCACACTTTGCAAATCCATCACTCACTGGAGTGACCAAGAATAAACTGCACTCTCTTGGGTGAACAGTTTAACAGACAGTTCACTCTTCTGGGTGAACTATGGGCACTGACACGTGTGATTCAGCCTTATCTACCGGTACACATTTCCCAAACTATGATTTCCCTAAATATGTGGAGATCTTGTCTCCTAGAACAGTACTCACAAACTGGTTGTCCTGTCCACTGGGCATGGAACAACCAAAAAGGCATTCTCCCGAGTAGCAGATCAAACAGTCTCTCACAATTCCTTTCCAAGGCAGCTGAAACACACACAGAACCTTCAGGGGATTGCTCCTTGAGTCCACTGAGAACAAGCAGTTCCTTCCACTTCACTGGGAGTAGAAATCAGGAAATACTGCTGTAGAACTGGTCTCCACCACTTCACTGGAAGCTGGAAATAACACTTCACTAGGGTAAGAAATGCTGGGCCCTCCACTCAGAGCCCCACTGACAGTCTTTCTGCCACTCTCACCTCCTCACTGAAGACTGGCTCACTACAAACTGAACATTCTAAGCTCCCCAGAGCAGCTACCCACATATTGTGGCTTATGCTGCAGTGAGAGTTCCAAATAATCTAATCATTCTTCCCTCAGGCTAGATGAGTAAACAATGATGTCATTATGTAAGAAGCCCCAAATGAGCTCCCTACTAGCTGCCTGCTGCCTTCTTAGCACTAATACTGATAGGACTCTAGTAAACCCAGGAGACCAGGTGGTTACAGCTACTTATCACAATTTTATAACAATGTCTGGTATCTTTTATGTTTTCTTTTCTCATCCCAACACCTCAATGAAAAGCAAGATCCCTGCTTAATCACTATACATTTTACCAGATGTATTTCAGTATTTCCTACTAACAAACTTAATACAGGCAAAATCCTACACTTACATCACAGCCATCCATAGGTCTCCTTGGAATTTGGGGTGGTCCTGAGAGTGGCCCAAGCCTTAAAAATCCTTGTGGCTGCTGTTGATTGGCTGAAGCTAAACTAAACTTCCGAAGGAATTCTCAAGCTCTAAATCAGCCTTAATATTAAGTTCCAATGTCAAAACCTTTTGGACTCTGCCTATTATAAGAGGAAGTCTCACTAATGGCATTAAAAGAAATAAAGCACTCGATCTAAGTTACAAGAGTTGCTAGGAAAACTGGAACAACACTGGAATAATTCATGTTTTTACTAGGATGAAGTTGCTCTAAGAAACATGACTGCCCCTTCAATTAGCAAGTGTCTTTTGTTTTAGTTTCCATAGCAACTTTTGCAACTTGGAACGCAAGGATTCCTAAGGCAAGCTAGTTTAGCTCCAGCTAATTAGCAAAAAGAAAGTGTTTAATAAACATTGTTATCATTACTGATTTAGTTTCCCAGTGAGTCTCTCATTCCATATTTGTGAGTTGAATGCATGTGTGGTATATGGAGCAGTGTCCTCCCGCTAGTCTGTTTTACTTTGTACAGCCCTAGATGTTGAATTAGTTTCTACTGAGTCAATAAGAGATGTTTTTGACACAGCATGTAGACAGGTTTGACAGTATTGGAGTGGCATGCAGTTTGGCATGGCAACACTGCCGGATCCCAGACATAATGATGTGTCAATTCCCCATGGATCCATAGACTAGTTTAGATCAGACAGAAAGCGTTGCACACATATATGGAGGAGCAACAAAGGCAGCTTGAAGAAACCACCAAGAATGTGTATACACAACCTCCGTGCTGCACTCCTCCTCCTCCTTTTCTGATGTTTTCATGCCAAGGTTAGAGCCTGAGAATCTTGAATTCTTAGCCTTTCTTAAGCTAAACTCTCAAACTCAAGTGGTTCAGTAGAGGTACCTGGGAGACTGGGCCACTGTTAGAGGATTAAAAGACTATTGAAACTGGATAACCTTCACCCGCCTGAGAAGGGCACAAAAATGCTAGGGGCAAATGTTTAAGGTGCACATTGCAGGAGAGTGGCAAATCAGATGTGGATACTTGTGTTGACTCAGTTGAGGAAGGCCTGAGTGGCCTGCCCTTAGTTCTAGAAAGCAAGGAAGGTGCAATAGGGCATAATAAGTGAGGAGACAGGGGGCAACTGGGACAAGTTGCCTCTTTGTAACCAATTATGATCCTGTTGTTATCTTATGTAGTGTATTCATTTGTTTGTACCATCCTTATTGTAACCTCCCTGGTTGTACCTTAGCATAGGCGTTTAACAGTATAGTGTGTTTACCTAGTCAATAAAGAACTAAATAAATCAATAAAGTTGCAGGAGAAGAACTCAGGGGATTTGTAAAGGATGCAGGAGAAGGGAGGCAGGGGCAAGGCTACAGATGAGGTTAAGCAGGAAAGGAAGGGGAAAGGGTCAGGACAAAAAAAGTAATGGGAAGTATGAGACCAAGAGGGGAATGTGCACAAACACCAAGAACTTGGTAATTAAGACCAGTGATCTGGAGATACGGTTAGCAGATGCACACTTAGACCTGTTGATGATATTAAAGATGTGGGCAACTCAATATCCTGACTGGGATATGATCATGGCAGAGTATATAGTATTCAGGAGCTATAGAGAGGGAAGGAAAGGGGAGGGGTGGCATTATGATGTAGTACAGGAGAGTATAAAGGCTACAGAGATAGATGGTATGGGAAAAGGGTAGTGCATGTCATCAATATGGGTACAGGTTGTGACAGAAGAAGGAAGAAACATCAGGATAGGGGTGGTATATAAACCACCATCGCAGGAGGAGGAAGCTAACAGGAAGCTTCAGGATAAGATTTAAAGTGCAGCTAGACAGATGGAGGTGCTGCTCATGTGGGTCTTCAGCATATCTGACATGAACTGGAGGCTCACATTAGCAGCATGTGTTGAAAGTCAACAGCTGGTGGAGGTTTGTAGAGAGCTTTCCTAGTACAGATGGTGGATGAGCATGCTATGAATACAGCCATCCTTGATTTGGTCCCTACAAAGAAGGGCAATATAGGGGAGATCACAAGGTTGAATCCACTAGAAATCACCAATCATCATACAGTATGGTTTGAGGTGGAGAGAAATCAGTCCAGAGTACAGTCCTGGATTTAAGGAGAGGTGATTTTGATAGGATAATGGAGCTGTTGCAGGGGAAATGAGAATCAGTAAGAGAAGCATGACTGAAAAAGGGCTGTGCCCAGTTCACCCCCTGGTTAAAAATGTAAAAATGAAATAAAATGAAGTAAAGGGAGTAGATTTGGGAAGTGACACAAAATGGGATATCAGAAGTCACAAATCTCTGTTTAAGGGTAGTAGGGAAGAATGAGAGCGATAAAACCACTATGGTTAATGAGAGATGTTGGGTGGCTGCGAGGGCAAAGAAAAGGTATTTAAAAGGGTTTACAGGGTAAACCCATAGAGAATAGATATGATTTAGCTTGTGAGACAAAAGACTTCATTCTTCCAGGCAGCTTCATGAATTTTTGAGGGGTGATGCCATTATACATTGCTACCCAGATCTCTACTATTCAGCTCAGCAGAGGCATAAGGAATCTGAAATTGTGAAAAAGAGATTGAGGGCACCTGAACATTCAATTTGCTCTTTTGCTACCAGCTTGACTCTCAATGGAAGTTGAGGGCAAGCCCCATCTATTTATTAAACCACAGGATTCTGACAAGTTGTTAGAGAAACTGGTGAAGGAGAAGGAGATTTTGTCTCAAACATCGGAGCAACACTTGTATTCTGAAATGTTGGACTTTTTAAGATACCAGTGAACATGGTTTGGAACTGATCACTACTGGCAGGAGGTAACTGGGAATATTTTATCAGTTCATTGTGGCTCATGAGGCCCTCTAGGACATTTGAACTGATTTGGGACTGCAGTAACATTCACATTTTGACATTCGTATAGTATTATTCTTTATAGTATATGGAGGCATTTTATGAACTTACATATGTTTCTGCCATGTTTGTCATTTTGTGTGACACAGATGCATTCTTTAAAGCAGCAGCATTTTTTGATGTTTCTTTTCCTAGGGAGTCATGTCATGTAACTATATCTCTGTGATACTATCAGCAGTTCTCCAGTACACTAATATTCTGTCCTAGTGTTTGAGGGTCAACAGTCCAAATTCTTTACTTCTTTATTTTACTGTATAAAGGGTTCCCTGGTTATCAGCTGTGATACATGGGCTGTATCCCCAGCGTGCTATGTGCACTTCTCTGTATCACTTGCAAATAAATTTAAATAGTTCATTTATTTATTGCAGAATTTCTAAAGCAAAATTGGCTTGTAGTTGGAGCCTTTAACATAACACTACTCCATATTGCAGCAATAATACATGGCTAAATGGCTAGGGAACTAGGCATGGTGTTTCACCTACAGCTGGAACGTATTAGAGTACAGTATATACCATGCACTTTGCTAATATTCTTAACATTTATATTGGGTAAGCTGCTAGAGACCATAATAAGAAAGAGGCTGATACATTTCTTGGAGGCAAATAGACTTCAGGACAAAAGACAGAGTGGGTTTATAAAGGGCAGTCATTTCAGACAAACCTGATTGATTTCTTTGTTTGGATGATAAAGGTACCAGACAAAGTGCAGGTGCTTGATATCCTATACCTTGACTTAAGTAAAGCCTTGGTCTCTGTCCCATATAGGTGGCTGGTTAAAAAGATGTACAACCTGGAAGGTGGGGGTGCCAAAGTCAGAATATAGGTGGGAAACTGATTAAGTGGTAGAACCCAGAGGGTGGTAATTAATGGAGACTTTACAGAGGTCAGGGGGTCACTAATAGTGTGCCGCAGGGGTCGGTCTTGAGACCAGCCTTCTTCAACATCTTCACCTGTGGCATTAATGCAGGGGAAATAGGGCAAGATATGCCTCTTTACAGATGATACAGTACTAAGATCTGTGGCCAGGTGGATAGTAAGGATGTGGTAAGACTCATGACAGAGGACCTGGGTTGATTGGAGAAATGGTCAAAAGTATGGCAGTTAAAATGTAATGCCAAGAAGTGCAAGGAGATGCACATAGGGGTATAAAGTCCAAACACTGAATACGGAATTAGGGATGTAATAGTGGAAAGCACAGCAGAGGAGAGGGACTTGGCAGTAATAATTTCAGACATTCTGACAACAGCACCATATAATAGGGAAGTGGGAATGGCCAATAGGATGTTGGGGGTGCATAGGGATGGGTATCTGCAGTAGAAAAAGAGTGATGCTTCTGCTGCAGTTTAGGTCACTGGTTTGTCCTTACCTGAAACACTTTCTGCAGTTTTGGAGACTGCATTTAAAGAAGTACAGGGATACAGTGGAGGAATAATAGAGGAGGGTAACCAAGATGATCCAGGGACAGCAAGACAGGACTTATGAGCAGAGGTTTAAAGGCCAAAACATGTACATGCTGGGAATGAGAAGGGACAGATGGGCATGATGGTGACATACAAATACCTCCACAGGGTAGGCAAAGCAGAGAGTGTTGAACTGTTTAAACTGAGTGGGAACATGAGCACCAGAGGTAC
Organism: Neoceratodus forsteri; assembly: GCA_016271365.2. Lineage (NCBI taxonomy): Eukaryota > Metazoa > Chordata > Ceratodontiformes > Ceratodontidae > Neoceratodus > Neoceratodus forsteri. Next base: position 817,128,046 of record CM028133.1, read on the forward strand.
AGCAAACTCTGACAAGAATGAGGTCAGCAAAACCTCTGTATATACCACGTCAGAAGTCTGGTTTGGTGATCCCAAGAAATGGTCAGAAAGAATAAACTATAATTATTGGGCTGGAATTTCAAAGACCCGGGGCAAGCTGTGACAATGGCAGCTTGCGCCGGGTGTGGTGCACCCGGGACCCTGCACCCGAATTTCTATTTCTCAGGGTCCTGGCACCTAAGTCAAGCCGCTTGAGGAAAAGGGGGTGCTGCACCTGACGTATGGCGCACCCACACAGAATGCCCCAATGGCTGTGGGGAGTCTGTAGCACCTGTGGACAGGGGCTGGCAACTGGGCACTGTCCCCCCAACACCACCGCACCAACGGCACCAGCACCGCAACACTTCCCGGAACGCTGGTGGGTTGGTGCCCCACCATCTCAGCACTCCCACCCCCCCCATACCCGATCCAGTGACCAGCACAGCCCTCCACATGCCACCCCGGCTGGCCACCGAATGGGCAGTCCATGCACCTACTGTATACAGTACACGCACTGACAGTTCATTCGGCAGCCGGCCATGGTGGTGAGTGGAAGGCTGTGCCAGTTGCCGGATCAGGGTATGGGAAGGGGGTGGGAGTGCTTAGATGGGTGGGGGAGTTGGCAGGATGCATGGTCGTGGGTGTCAGGGACCATGATGGGGGTGAGGAGGGACCACCGGACCACCAGCAATCGCCCACCAGGGATGGATCGGGGTGGGCCACATGGTGGCATGTACAGGACGACCCCCCCAGAGCTGTCTAAGTCCCCTTAGACCAGCTCCTCCCTGGTCTAAGAGTACTTGGCACTTGGTTCGGGGGGTCTTACAAGTTCTGGATCCGAGGGCTGCGGCAGTCTGGGTCTGACGCAAGCCCCCAGCACCATGCCACAGTCACTTTCGTGGCACAAGGATGGTGCTAGCACACTTTGGTGCAGGCAGCCTGCTGTGTGACGCAGGCTGCCTTTCAAATTCCCACTTGGCACAGCCCTTGGTGTAAGGTGCCCTTGTGTCAGAAACATAGAAACATAGAATTTGATGGCAGATAAGGACCACTTGGCCCACCCAGTCTGCCCATTTCTACCTGATGGATAAGCTGCAGATCCTAGTTAACCAGCAGCCTACTTCTTCCTACCCCACCCCCTAGAATTGCCTTATGACTGTCCCATGCATGCTTGAATTCCACCACTGTTTTTGACTCCACAACCTCCTCTGGAAGGCCGTTCCATACATCCACAACCCTCTCTGTGAAAAATACTTCCTTAATTACCTCTGAGCCGCCTCCTGCCTATCTTCAAATTGTGCCCTTGTTCTTGCACACCTCTTTTTTTGAAAGATGCTACCCTCTTGGACTTTGTTGATTCCCTTGAGGTACTTGAAAGTTTCTATCATATCCCCCTTCTCCCTCCTTTCTCGAGGCTATACATATTAAGCTCCTTAAGTCTCTCTTTATATGTCTTCTGGTGCAGACCCTGCACCATTTTAGTTGCCCTCCTCTGGACAGCTTCCATCCTGTCTATGTCTTTGCAGAGATTGGGTCTCCAGAACTGCACGCAGTACTCCAGATGGGGTCTCACCAGCTGTCTGTACAGAGGGATAATAACTTCTTGTTTTCTACTGGTGTTGCCTCTCCCTATGCATCCCAGTATCCCCCCAGCCCTCCTTGCTGCCCTCTCACATTTCTTGCCCACCTTTAGGTTATCTGATATGACTACCCCCAGGTCCCTTTCCATTTTTGTTGTTGTTAGTATCTCACCCCCCATTGTGTACTCTTCCCCTGGGTTTTTGTTTCCCAGGTGCATTACCTTACACTTCTTAGCATTGAATCTAAGCTGCCATACATTTGACCATTCCTCTAACCTTGCCAAGTCCCTTCTCATCCTTTCCACCCCTTGTGCATCAACTCTGTTGCAGATCTTTGTGTCATCTGCAAAAGACATACCTTTCCTTCCAGTCCCTCTGCAATGTAGCATAAAGACATTGAAGAGGACCGGTTCTAATACTGAACCCTGCGGTACCCCACTACTAACCCCCCTTTTTTCAGAGTGGACTCCATTTACTATTACTCTCTGTGTCCTATTCTCCAGCCAATTCTTTACCCAGGCTGTCATCTTGGGACCCACTCCCAGGCTGGCTAACTTGTATATGAATCTTTTGTGTGGGACCTGTTTGACGCAAGCACCTTGTGTCAATCTAAGGCCTTTGAAATTCTGGCCCATTGTATTTAAGCACTGAGGCAAACTTTTTTTTTTTGCAATTTCTATTTCTGCCCCCGTCCTACTCTGCACTTGAACTGCCTCCGGTTCCCCAAGGTTGACCACTGACCATCCTACCTGAGCTCACTTGAGATGAAATTCTCTATGGAGTCATGACTTTCTCCTTGGAAGGGATGGGGGGGGTATTTACCACTGAACATCTTCTTTGTCTCATCAGGAGGCCATCTCTACCTGGCCAGGTTGGTGGATGCAGTGGCACCAGAAGTTCTTCAACACTGGGTGCAGGGCACTGTTTTCCATTTTCTCCCAACTCCAAAGGAGTTGTGCGTGCAAAGGCTACAAGGATGTATGCACACAAGCACGATGTCATCTGTAGCCCATGTGGCTCCTTCCATCCCTCGTCATGAAACTCCTTACTGCCCCTGCACCAAGTGGCACTATGGTAGCAGCAAATGGGACCCTTTCTCCCCAGGGAAAAAGAGCATCCTATTGGATGCTCAATCCCCCCCAAGCTTGCCCTTGATGACGTGGGCTCACTCCCTAACCTGGGTCACTGGTGTCATGAGTGGTAGTGCTACTGCTGCCTGATGGGTTTTCTGAGGCAAACTTAAAATTGTTTACAAGAGAAGCTTTATTGGGCTGCTTTGTGGATCATGCTGGTTCCACCAGATGCCCTCACCCCCACACCCTGCATATGGATATGAATCAAGAAATGTATGCACATGGCAATCTGATCATTTTTCCTATAAAAAAAAGTGAGCTGCGATATTCTACATTTCTTATGCAATAAATGGTGAGATCTTGCAAGTAAGGAAAGTTACAAGTGCAGTACCACAGGGATCATTGCTGGGCTCTGTCCTTTTTACTATGTTCATTTGTAACATAGGGGAAGGCATTAAGGGCAAAATCTGCCTCTTTAAAGACAACATAGGAATCTGTGCAAGGGCTGGCATGGAAAAAGGGATAAGGGAACTCAGGGAGGATCTGGACTGTTTGGAGAGCTGGTCAAAGACCTGGCAACTTTGCTTCGCTACAAAGAAATATAAGGTGAGGAACATTGGGGAAAGGAACCCAAGAGTGTAGTATGAAATGATGTGCTAGTGCTGGAAAGCACTATGGAGGAAAATGACCTAGGGGTCATGACATCAGAAAGCCTGCAATCCCCAGCACACTGCAACAGAGCTGTTGGGAAGGCACAGGATATTGGGATGTTTAGGGAGAGGGATAAGCAGTGGAAGTCAGGAGTTAATCCTCCGATTGTACAGGTCATTGGTAAGACCTCCTCTGGAGTACTGTGCAAGGTAGCAGAGTCCACACCAGAAGAAAGACTGCAACAAAGTGAAAGCAGTACAATGTAGGGCAACAAAGATGGCCCAGGGACTTGTGGGCAAGTCATACATGAGGAGGCTGCAGGACATGGACATATATACCCTCGAGAACAAAAGGCAAGAGGCTGACATGATAGAAATGTATAAGTATCTGCATGGGAAAAACAGGATGGATGCTAAGGAACTCTTCTTCTTGAGCTCAAATGCAGGGATGAGAGGGAAATATTTAAACTAGCAGGGGTGAGGTTCAAGAAAGACATCTGCAAGTATTTTTTCATGGAAATAGTGATGGACAAGTGGAACAAGCTGGAGGAAGAAGTTATAAAGGCCAAATCAGTAAGAAGTTTTAAGCAGGTAGGGGGCATGTATATGGGCTTAGTTAGAAGGGTACATATATTAAGGCATGGAGTGGCCACTGGGGCTACTGCAGTGATTGCCTTTTTGTGCTGTCAGTGTCTATCTATGTATCTAGCTGTCATCTGAGGTTGTGTGTATTAGACTGAAAACCAGTGTGGGCCTGCTTCTTGAGCAAGGGGACAAATGGGAGCTTACCCGTGTAACTAACAGGATGATGCCATAGGTGGGAGGCCCACTTGAGTGGTTTGATTTGGGAACATAAATCTCAAGCTCTTCAGATTCAGTTGTGGAGCAGAACATATGAGTTGTCCACTAATAAGAGATGGGAACATTCTGTATTTGCTGTGTCGCAGATCTTAGCAGTAACTTGGTACCCATGAGAGGAAGAAACCCATGAGTTGGGGTAATATATTTTAGATTCTAGAGTCTAGAGAGGTTTTTTCTTTCTGTAATCTGTCTGTTTAGACTATTTTTATTTAGCATTCCCTAGTGTGTTTTATCTCTTTTGTATTTTACTCTATATTCTGTAATTTTTCAGAGTAAGTATTACATATTGATATCTTTAATCATCTCTCAGGCTGTGGTGTTTTAAGGTGCAGGTAATATCCATATTTATTGTGCAGTCTAGTGTTCTGCTAACACAGAGCATGACTACCAAGTATAAAAGTCATGGTTTGAAACAGAGCAGGTGAGAGGTTCCTGGATTGACTAAATGGGTGGTTCTTTATCTAAACTAAAGGCCTTGCACTGGGTGAGCAGTAGCCAGTGGTGAGGCAAGAACTAGATTGAAATACCCTAGTAATCAGCCAGGTTGTGGCAGCACTGAACTACAAGAAGCCATTTGGCAGCCAATTGCTCTTGTGTGTGAGTTTATGACAGACGGGTTGTTCACAAACTAGCCACAAAGGTTTGTAAGCAATGTGCTTTTCCTGAAATGCCAGGCAGCTGGTAGCAGGGAACTTTGTGAGAAGGGTGACTGGTTACTAAGCACATGGTGAAACAGACAACCAATAGAATGGTTAGCTGTCCAATCACAGAGGGATATTTTTGCACTTCTGTTTTATTTATTCTTAGAATTCTTAGGGCAATTTATAAGGCTGTATGGATGGCCAGTATATAAAAGGTGCATGGGCACAGCTGCAGGAACTGTGCCAGGGCTTAGGGCTTACTTATGACAAAGTGCAAACAATTGCAGAACATATAGATTTCCTTGAATCAAGTGACCAGGAGAATGAAGCAGAAGAGGTCATGGAGGGCAGAGGAAGTGAGCCATATCCTATAACTGGGGTATCTATGCAACCAGACCAGATTGAAAGGATTTAGTTAGAACTGGTACTGGTAAAGGCAAAGGCAGAAGCTGAGCTGCAGAAAGCAAAGCTGGAAGCTGAGATGTGGAAAGCCAAACTCAACTCAGGGGAATGAAAGAGGCAGCAGCAGCATGACCTCCAGATGCAAGAGGAGGAACACAAAGAATGAAAGCAGTGGCACCAGCATATGACCTGACTGCAGGAGTAGAGAGTGAGTGAATGCCAGCACAAGATCCAGAGGCATTGAGAGTGAGAGCAAACACATGAAAAAGAAATGGAGACTTTGCACCAGAATGCACCATGACAAAGTGTAAGTACTGGCATAAGGTCCCACCCAAAAAGCCAAAGTTAATTAAATAAGCATTTGTCAATGCCAAATGTTGTCTTGCTGGTGTTGGCATTAGTAGTGCAGGAGTCAGAGAGACGCATAATAAGAATAGCAGTGAAGTATAGAACCAACGTCAACCCCATCCCACCCTGCAGAGAGTGACAGGCATTGGGGTGTGCGTTTAGGTCGCCAGCCATAACGTTCATGCTATTTCACCTCACCCTACCCTGCAGAGTCTGACAAGTGTTGCATTGTGCCTTGGGGTCATATGTCCTTATGCTCACCCCATTTCATAAGGATGTATGTTGAAATGGGTACAGCATAAGATAATGGGTTGAACTTTGGGGCTGACGAGTCCAAAGCACACCTTGATTCCTGTCAGTGGCTGCAGGGTGGGGGTGGAGGACCAATGGCATGAGCGGTACAGCAGACAATCCAAACACATACCACTGATGCCTGTTAGTCTGTACAGGGTGGCACGTAATGGTTAGAAACTCTAACACCCTGGGTGTGTGTTGGTATTTGCACTCCAAATTTTAAAACATGGCCTTTTTGGGACCCCGCCTCATGAAAGCATTTGGGACCTCTGCTCATGAACAGTGCCCCTGTGATTTTGTTAATCTGTCTCAAACGTTGATTTCCCACAGTGACCGCACCATTCTGCACCACATTAAAATGTCATCTGCACCATTAATAAGGAGGTGTGAAGAGATGACAATGTTGAAAATCTGGAGTGAAAATATTAAACAATCGCATCACACGCTCATAACACAGTCATTTAGTGGAATTATTTCACCAAATTTTTAACATGGCCATTTTGGGACCTCTGCTCATGAACAGTGGCACTATGATTATTTTGATCTGCCCTGAATGTTGTTTTACCATAGTGACCGTGCGATTGTGCACCAGATGTGTGAAACTACATTTCAGGCAGGATGTGACAAATAACAGCTGCCAGTGTTCAAAATCTGGAGTGAAAATATTACAAATTCTTGAAGTTATGACTGTGCATGGACACTGCACAATGCACGCATGTAACATAGTCATTTTATGGAATTTTTTCACCAGATTTTCAACATAGGCGTTTTGGGACCTCTGGTCATGAACAGTGTTACTGTGATTTTCTTACTCTGTTCTGAACATTGTTTTCCTACAGCAACTGCGCCACTGCGCTGGATGTGCAAAAACACAGTTCAGGTAGGATGTGGAAAATGAAAGCTGTACTGTTCATAAGGAGGTGTTAAAAATGGCAATGGTGAAAATCTGGAGTAAAAATATTGAAATTATCGAACTTACGAGCATGCGTGGAAACTGCACAATGCACACTCGTAACACAGTCATTTTATGGATGTTTGTCACCTAATTTTCAACATAGGCATTTTAGGACCTCTGCTCATGAAAAGAGTCACTGTGATTTTCTTAATCTGTCCCAAACACTGATTTCCCACAGCAACCAAGCTATTCTGTGCAGGAAGTGTGAAAACACTATTTGGCCAGGATGTGAAAAATGACAGCTGTACTGCTCATAAGGAGGTGTGGAAAAATGGCAATGTTGAAAATCTGGAGTGAAAATATTACAGCTTTGCGAAGTTACGAGCGTGCGTGGAAACTGTGCAAAGCACGCTCATACAACAGTAATTTTTTTAATTTGTTTCACCAAATTTGCAAGATCGGCTTTTTGAGAGCCCACCGGGTTTAAAAAAAATTAAACACTGCAGGAAAGTTCTATTTTTTTTACAGGTACATTTGACACACTGGGGTGGGCTCCCAGCACGTCACCTGTGTGTTTTGGGCTGGGGGGACTGGATCTGATGGGAATTGGGCACCCCATTGACAAACAAAAGGTGTTTGATGGGGGGAATGATGCCGAGGGGGATAGGGCACCCCCCTCGGCAAACAACTGGCATGGGACATGATGCTGATGGTGACTGAGCTCCCCCATAGGCAAATTAACTCAGAAGGGGGGCATGATTATGCCGACAGGGGGATTGGGCACCCCCATCGTCGGCTTTTCTGGGGACTGTGAAAGGCAGCCGGCACAGCTGCCACCATGTCTGATTGAAATGTTACACCAGGAAAGGCACAGCCCTGCAATGAGATGGAGCTCCCTCATTGCAGTGGCTAAAATATTTCAAGTTGGTGGCACGCTTTTGCACTGCTGTCATAGACAGAATGCAATCTAATTCATGCCACGGAGCCCAGCCCCAAAATGCAGTGATGCCACTGGCCACAACATGACCATGCCACCAAAACCTGATATTCCAGAGTTACCACAACATGTTTCTTGTGCACACGTAAGACAACATAAAAATGTGCCCTCTGTATTGGAGGGAGGATCTTGATTTATTTCTGAAATATTATGAGAGACTGTGTGTACAGTTTTTATTGGACAGTGCTTGTTGGGTGACACACCTTATGCTTCTACTTGAGACATTGCCTTAAAGGGCAATAAGAACTGTGTGGACTATGATCAATTAAAAAGTTTTGCTTAAGTGTTTTGATTTATCCCCGAAGTCCTATAAATAGAAATTTAGGGAGCTGGGAAAGGGCCCAGGATATAGTTATTTGGAAATGTAGATGCAAATGTGGCATTTTTTCTAAATCGCTGGGTTGAAATGGCAAAAGTCAGATATGCTGATTAAATCAAGCTTTATTTTTCATGGAACAGTTTCTGTAAACTATGCCAGATGACCTTCATGTGTGGTTGCTGAACAGAGCACATAGCTCCATGAAGGATACAACTAAAAGGGATGCTCACTATGTGGCCAGCAGACTGCTCATGCTGTTAGAAACCATGGTGGAGGGACTGAGGGTGAGTATAAGGGAACCCTGGTGGAGCAACCTAAGGGACAACAGCCTGTGCCTGAACCCAAAGTAAAAACTAATGGCCCCAATACTAAGGAGCCAGGGGATCTGAGGTGTTGCATTTTTCAGGAACCAGGGCAACTGTTGAGTGACTGTCTTAAAAATCTTACAAATGGGCAGAGTGCAGCTGGAGGGGATAATCTTCCAAAAATGGATACATACACTTAACCCTAATCCCACAGCCTCAGTGCTCACTAATTGTGTAATTTCAACCCCCCTTCCTGCTACAGTGAGGCACAAGACAGGGATGCACCCAGCCCCTCTACTATTTATGTTAGCAATTGTGCCTTTAACAAGACAGCTAATGGCAGATAACGTTATCTATAGAATCCATGTGGGTCAGGATCAGGTCAAACTGAGTATATGTAGATGACACACTTCTTACTATCAGCAATCCAGTCACTTTTATCCCTTTCCTCACTGCTACCCTTGACATATTTGTCTATATAATCACCTCACCCTGGTAAATGCACCCTGAGTTTGTGAATACCTGAATTATTCTTTGAGCTGCTGTTTTCTTGTGTGTTCTATATTTGCTCAGTGCTCAGGTCTCTTAGTGAGCTGGTCATAAAAGCAACATATTTTCCTTAATGGGCTATGCACAGAAGTGGCATGTGATGGGGAATGCATTGAGATCTAACCAGCATACAGTAGTTGGGTGGGGTGACATTCATTCATAACACAGAGGATCTTGTTAAGGTTAACATCAGCACACTTAAGAAAGAACAGACAGGCAGACATTCTTAGATGAAATCAATTACAAAATTCCATGGATGGCAAAATTACAGCCCTTAAAATAATAGGTTCTCCAAGACAACATACATCTTTAGGTACCTTCCTGTTGCCAGTGAGCAGAAATTTAGAATTTGTTAGACAAAATTATGGGTCACATTATCTGGGAGGGCAAACCCCTTGACTAAGTCACATAAAGCTCCATGCCCAGTGGTCCAGAGGGGGTTGTGGATTTCCATGGCTATGTCATTATATTGTCTTTCACATAAACAAGCTCTAAAGCCTCTATCCATCAATGGGATTTTCCTGTTTTGACTACTCCTGGAAGAAGCAGTTAACTCTTGGTTACTGCTCAGAGACTTTCCAGACCCTAAACCCTCTCACCCATTGAAGGATCCCCTAGTTATGATGGTTAACAGGACGGCACGGAAAGATGGACCCACCACCTAAGCTAATGGCTATCTGGGAAAATCCACTTTTCAAGGAGGGAGAATCATTGATTTGGGACCCCTGGAAGAATAAAATAATTATGCTTATTCAGGATGTCCTAGACCCTGGGAAGGGAAACCTTCTCTCATTTTAATAGCTATGAAAACACTTCTCACTCTCATGCACTGATTTTTGGAAGTTTCAATAGCTCAGAAGCATTTTATCCTCGATCCTTCCCTTGCAAAATCAGGCCTTCCTTTCCACTTTGTTAGACTCCTTAAAATGCTGGACCAGGTGCAACAGGAATAGCAGGCCATGTCTACCAGTCCTTAATGTCCTCTCCCATCACAGGCTAGATCTGACTGGGAAGAAGAGCTTAACGTTAGTAGCATAGTTCTGGCTAACAGTATGGTTGCCACTTGTGACACTGGCATCCTGGGTTCAGGAAAAAGCTCAGTCATCAGAGGCTGGCCAGGGAAGGAAGACAGAGGATTCCAAAGGATGCTCTTCTCCTCCAGGGAGTGAAGGTTGCATGTTTTGCTGCAATATTGCCCCATTGGTGACCAAAGGTGGCAGTGCAGTCCAAGTGGCTTAGGGTGGGAAGAGCAGGCTGGAGCTGTGTGCACCTGTGCAATTGCATGCACATGAACAGTTTTCATTGTTGCCACTGGCATCCTGAGAGTGGTGAGAAGCAGATCAGAACAACTTCAGACATGAGAAGGATGATGCCCAATGCTTTTGGGTCCTGCACTCCTGACTGGCTGCTTACGTCCCTACACTAGAGGACCGAGGAGGCACCTGAGTGGAACAACCCCCACCCTCCCGGGAACCATCAAAGGACAAAACTGCACCTGTGGCTTTTCTGGAGGTGAGGTAGGTGCCAGAGATGGGACAGAAGAGGGATGAAAGCAAGAGCTGAAAGGGGAAAACACCAGTGAAAAGGGGTCATAAAAAAGTATAGTAAAAAAAATTCCAGTCCTGGCTAAGAACAGTTGCTGTAAGCTTATTTACATTGCAGTTTGGGATATTAAGGGCCACCTTATGTGGAAGAAAATTCTACATCAGTGGTTTAGAATACACATCTACCGCTACTATATAGGAATCTCCCTCTCCCCAATGCCTGTTGCTGAAGATGTGTTGGTTTTTGGCTGCCACCCTGGATGTCCAATGTTTAATTCTTATGAAATAGCAACAAACTGAAGTCCACTCAGTAAAAGAATGGCCAGCTGTCTATCGTGAGCCTTAACCATCTAGACTCAGGGAAATCTGTAGAATATTTAAGTAATAATGCATGACAATGTGTGTATCATGCTGGGATCACATGTTGGCAACTTGGATGTGCCAGTGGACTGATTTATTTAACATTTAAAGTGGTCGTGTGTGTGCTGGGAATAGATCTGGGATGTTTTGCTGGGATAACATCACAGGTCTCACTCCAAACTGATTAATCAGTGGCCAGAGATTTTTCTTGCTATTTTATAATAAAAAGAAATACTCTACTAAAATTGACTCAACAGTTACTTACAGTTAGTTCCTAAATTACTTCTTGGTGAGTTATTTATGAATACCCAGCAGGATATTTTAATCCACAGCTCTAGGTGGCTCATTTTGGGAGCTACCCAGAGAACCACACTTGTGACCTTTATGCACGGACTGATTGGCTTAACCTGGATTGCAGGATACAGTATCATGTCTGTCTGCTGGCAAAAAAAGCTACTCTCGGAATTACCCTGTTGGATATCTGGAACCTCCTTAGCCTCCCTGACTCCTCAAGAAGCACCAGGAGCACCCATAATCACTCCCTCAAAGTTCCCTTCCACCGTACAGTGAAAGACCAGCAGTCTTTTGAATACTGGGCATCTTCATGGCTTAGTGTAGACCTACAAAAGGAAATTAGGCTTAGTCAGTTTACGGCTAAACTTTGCACACTACTTGCATCTACTAGTGGATGTGACTGTTGGAACTAGGCTACCTCCTACCCTCCTAGTGGTTGCAATTGCCAGGCCCAGACATCTTCCTCCCCTCTCACCCCCTGCTCACCACCCTTTCATTCTCAGGCACCTCTTTGCTTAGCACTCCCCTCCCTCATTTTTTCATTCTGCCCGTGGACCTCCCACTCTCTCTTGTCCATCACCTTTAATAACCACCCTCCTACCCCTCTTTTCCACCAGTTTCACTCCCTCCCACCCTCCCCATGACACCTCCACCTGCAATTTGCCCTCAATTCCCTCCCTACCCACCTCTTCTATGCTCCTGCCTCCCCTGCCCCTCTCCCTCCTCTGCCCCCTCTAGTTTTGGTAACTGACCTGCCTTGTGTACCCTGACTACCTTCTGCCTTATTCTCCCTCTCCACTTCCCTCTACCCTTGCACTGTTCACCTCCCCCCTTTTTTTCACCGTTCTCTGTCTAATACCATGTTCCCCTTTCTACAACTATTATACCTTCTGTCCTGCTTTAGTCTGATGTAACTGCATCTCCAATTAGGTTTCTGGTTCCTAACCTTGCATAGGTCTGCTGGAACTATTTTTACTCTTCCATACCTCGCTGTATCTTCCTACTGTTCTAATTTTCTCCTACCTCTCCCCTTTTTTGTCTCCAGGAAAATGTAACTCCTGACTCTTGAATGTTCTAGACCTGTAAATGCTCTGTATAATTAGAATAATTGTTTTCTGTACTAGTTGTTAAATGTACTATTTCTTATGTTCTATATTTTGTTTCATGACATGGAACCTTTGTAAATGAGCCTCTTGCTCAAAGGTGTTTAAGAAAACTAATAAATAAAAAAAATTAAATATATTAAATAAGGTCTTAGCACCCTAGAGGTAGTGTTATCCTGTTGTGTGTCTTGGCAACTAACACTGTTACTTCGTGTAGCCAAACAGACTATATTGAACAAACAAATATACACCATGTAATAGCCATTTGCTGATGCACTGTGTTCTATAGCCTGGTCAAGCATTAGATATTTGCTTGGTCCAGAAGACTACTGTGTACTGTTACCACAGTAAGAGCCCTCAGAGTAGTGTGAGTTGTAGTTCCTGGCAGCCCTAGGAACTACTCAGCATCATCTGGGTCCAGGGAAGGTGTTTTACTTCATTTTATATAACGAGCTGCAGGCTTTATTTTCCTCAGTAGGGAGAATTCTCCCATTATTTTGTTTTTTTAAATTGTTTGCCTGTGGTAATGCTCACCTGTTTTGGTCACGTGACTGTGGCCACTAGTTCTGGGGGTATATATCACCACTCGACAAGTGGGACTAGCGGGTGAGTACACAAAGAGACACACACACAGACAGGTGCATGAAGTGCATGGCTGGTGTGTCAAGTGGAACAGACTGGACAGTGGGACAGGTAATTTCTGTCCACATTGTTCAGGTAATATTTATCCTTAGCCTGTTACATGCTTTTGAGCCTTACCTTATTTTAATGTAGTTATAGTATTTGTTTACTGAACTCTTATTCTTCAGAATAATTTCTATTTGAACTACAGGTATTAAAAAAAAGGAAAAATAAAGGGTGACTGTAAGTTTAATTGGGTTGCTTTCAACATAGTCGAAGTGTTCTAGCTCTGTAGAACCACAAAGTACTAGAATGACTGATATAAATAAAAATACAGCCCAAAGTATGGTTAATGGTTGATTGGAATGTGTGAATTGCAATATGTTTACACTGGATTCAGCAGTGACTGACAAAGTAAACTATGTGTGTGAGAATTGTTACTCTAATGGACTACCACAGCTAGAAAGCACTAATTTGAAAAAGCAATTGGAAAAAGCCATGGACATTAGAGGGGTGGTGGAATTTCTAGGATCCACCACTGGTCGTCGACAAAATTTTTGTCGAAGAACCAGACAGCGAAACTGGCAGGTTGACTGCATTTTGCCATCAGCGGCCGGTTTCATATTAAATCAAGTGTTTTCTTCGGGTGGCTTCACCCCCAGAACCCCCCACATGAGGGGCTGCACCCCCAACCCCACTTAGGACTGTCAACTCTGAGTCAGAGCTGATCTGGGGGAGTGCAGGACCCCTGACAGACAGTGTCGGGTTCCAGCGGGTTCCCTACAGTGACATGGCACTGTTGTCACTGTAGGGGACTGCACTGTTGAAATGTCACTGACAGTGTGGTATACCAAATTTCTACACCACCTTGAACAAGAAAAACAACACTTCCTAGGGCTCTCAATAGTAATGCGAATGAACCTATGAAAAACAAAAGAATGAGAGAAGTTATTAGTCCCATACTAAGTGAGTCATCTGTTTCTCAGAAAGAGAAAAGCAGAAGGTTGGAGGATGGTAGCCAGTCTGAAATAATAGATAAGCAAGACTGGTCTTTAGTTACAAGATTAAATAAGTTTAAGAAAGGTAGAAGGATGACTTGTCATTTCCAAGAAACAACAGCAACTGAAAATAAATTTGCTATCCTGGGACTAGAAGAACAACACTCAGGTGCAGGTAGCAAGTCACCTGCAAACACTGCTTGTATTTGCCAGGCACCAACACTAGAACCAGCACCTCAAACTTCAAATGCAGTTAACAAGTCACTCAAAAATTCTGCTCTTACCTCTCAGGCACCACACAAGAACTAGCACCTCAGATCTTAAATGCAGGTAGTAATTCACCTGAAAACATTGCTAGTAACTCCCAGGCATCAACACAAGAACTAGCAACTCAAGAAATTCCAATTGGTGATTCCATAATTAGATTCACTGTTTGTGGGTAAGACAAAATGAATACTACGGTATCTTGTTTCCCAGTTGCTAAAACTTCTGATTTAAATGATAGACTTGACAATATCCTTGCTAACTCTGGGAAACATCCTACCATAGCAGTTCACATTAACATTAATGATGTGGGGAAAGCCAATGGGGAGTGAAATTAGACAGAACATTGAACAACTGGGAGAGAAACTAAAAAAGTAAGGTAAGAGTTGTGATAATTTCAGAAATTCTATCAGTTCCCAGAGCATCAACTCACAGGCAACTCACTATTGATAGGATTAACAAGTGGTTACTGGAGTGGACAAAGCACAATAACTTCACATTTTTAAGGAATTGGAACACCTTCTATGGAAGATATGATCTATACGCAAAGGAGGGTCTACATTTGATTGTAGAGTGCTCTTTGACAGAAGGAGTTTACCCAGATGCCTTAAAGGAGGAGCTAGTGAGACCCCTCTGAAGAAACCAACCTTAGACCCTGACGTCAAGGTGAATTACCATCCCATCTCCAACCTCCCATTTTTAGGGAAGGTTGTTGAGAAGGTTGTGGCACAATAGCTTGAGGAACATCTAGTGGCCTTTAATCTATACAAGCCACTCCAGTCTGGGTATCAGGTGAGGCATAGCACAGAAACTGCATGAGTCTAGGTGCACAATGACCTCCTCAGGGCGAGAGATTGAGGAGAGGGGACAATTCTCATTTTCCTTGATCTCTCCTCAGCTTTTGACACAGTAGACTATCGTGTGTTGCTTGACCACCTGAGGGAATTTTATGGACTCGCTGGCACTGTCATCTGCTGGTTTGAGTCCTATCTCACAAACAGAAGGCAACCAGTAGTGAAGGAGAATTTCTCTGCCTCCTCCTCTCCTAGCCTCCTATCTTGTGGAGTCCCTCAGGGATTGGTCTTGTCACCAATGTTGTTTGCCATGTATATGCTACCCCTGGGTGAGATCATTAGGAAGTACAGTGTGGGTTTTCATTGCTATGCTGATGATACCCAGCTGTACCTTTCATTTGCCCTTGGAACATCTGGCACAGTGGAAATGCTAAACAACTGCCTTACTGAGATCAATGACTGGATAGTCTCCAGCTGGTTGTGACTTAACCCCGATAAGATGGAATTACTGGTGGTGGAGTTGAACATAAGACATGATAGGGTGTCCTCGAATACAGGGACAGTTTTATTCTTGGGTTCTGTGCCACTGAAGGCCTCCTCTAGGGTGTACAATCTTGGCATTATCCTGGACAGTGGCCTGACATTTGAAGCTCAGGTGCCCTCTGTTGTCTGGACCAGTTTTTTTCATCTGAGGAATATTGCCAGGATAAAGCCCCTAGTTCCGCCCATGGACCTCTCCACCTTAGTGCATGCATTTGTGATGTCCATGCTTGATTACTGTAATGTACTCTACCTCAGGGTCTCTGGTAACATTGATCACTCCACGGTAGCTTTTAAGATGCTCCTGTCCATTAATAAATCTAAAGGTTGTATGGAAGTATATCAATACTCTAAGGCTATTTTGCATAATATTGACACTGACCATAAAAGGTTGAATTGGAATCAACTTCTTGGTCACTTGAAAGTGGAAGATGCATGGGAGAAACTCAAATCCATCAATCATGAGGTATGCCACAAACAATATTCCCGTAATCAAAAAAATATAATACTAAGGGAATCAAACCAAAATGGTTAACTAAACACATTAAAAGACTTATTACTAAGTAGCAAAAGGCCTTTATTCAATCCAAGGAATCTGGTGCCACTTCTGATTGACAAAAGTTTAAATAATACTAAAAAGATGCAAAAATAAAATTAGAAGGAAAAAGGGGAATCTAGAAAGAAGATTAGCATCAACTGCAAATAAAGCCAACAGTAAGTTATTCTATGGATATATAAACTCAATCAATAAAAGTTCCACATCTCAATCAATCAGTCAATCATCTTTATTTAACCAGGTGGAACACTGTTGAGAAGAACTCATTTACAAAGTGAGCCTGGACAGTTCAATAATGGCAATAACAATATAGGTGGACAGTGTCAAGAAGAAAAAAGAAATAATAAAGACACATTAAATACATTCTTAAACAATACAGGGTTATGTGCAATATATACAATAGCTACACTATAATAGAATCTGAGATGCTAGATAATGATACATATAGGATAAACAAGCATGGTGTTTACAATGTCTATAATCGATAAGATAACAGTGACCATAGAGCATTAATGGTGATGACATTCAGTTAGGTAGAGGTACTAAAGAAACAATCATAGTTAGGAATGATGAAAGTAGGGGTGTTGAGTAGGGAGAAGGGAATAGCCCCTTGAAAATGAGTGATAATATTATAAACTCACCTAAGAATATGACTGTAGAATTTAACAAATATTTCATTTCTGTTTTCTCCAAAAAAGATAAGAGACCCTCTCTCCCCAATACTGTCAAAACTGGACTAATTGCAAACATCGGCTGGATTTCAAATGAAAGAATCCTAGAGAAAATAAAGCATGCATTAAGGAGGGTAGTTCCCCTGGCCTGGATAAAATAACTAGTAAAATGCTAAAACTTGTGGTTGAACATATCATAGATCCTCTAAGATGTACGTATATTAAATCAATAGAAGAGTGCATCATGACTGAAGACTGGAGAGTGGCCTAAGTTGCTCCAATTCACAAAAAGGCATCCAAGATGTGTATAACTAATTACAGACCAATAAGCCTCACTTCGATACCTGGAAAAATATTGGATTAATTTATGAAGGATGAGATTCTTGAACATCTAAATAAAACATTAGACATTGATGAACAACAACATGATTTCAGAAAATCCAGTTCATGTGTAACCAATCTGGCCACCTTTAATGAGACTGTTTGCAGAGTCCAGGACAGTAATAGACCTGTGGATGTTGTTTACCTGAATTTTCAAAGGGCATTTGATCTCATGCCTCATAGTGCCATCTTTGAAAATTGTAATATCTTGGGACTGAAAAACAATCTTATCACTTGGATTGCAGCTTTGTTGAACAACAGGTCTCAGAGAGTACTGATTACTGGTTTCATATCACCCAGAGGTGGAGTGTTGAGTGGTGTGCCTCAGGGGTCTGTTTTGGGCCCTATTTTGTTTAGCATCTTGGCTCAGTGTTCCTTTCACGGTTACCACATGTTTAAATAAATAAATAGCAGATTTACACAAGTTGCTTATCAACTGGTGCTCCAAGTGTGCTGATGATGCCACATTGGGTGGTATATGTAGCACAGAAGAACAAATAACAACAATCTAACATGACTTTAATAAAACAGAGGAGTGGGCTGACACTTGGGGTATGTTCTTTAATAAAGACAGATGTGTGGTAATGCATTTTGGTAAAAAAAAAATCCCAGACATTGCTACACTTTCAAGGGCTCAACACTTCAGGCCACAAATATTCAAAATGATCCTGGGATACTGGTAGACTGCAATTTCAACTTTTAGCCATGTGCCCAGATATTCAAAAGGGTTGCGCATGGCACAACAGTGTTGCACCATGCACAACCCACTGATGCACCCCGGCGCGATATTCAAAAGGGAAAAGTGCGCTGCACAAATCCCGATGCATCGGAGCGCATCAGTAATGTATGCAGGCACAGGAGGGAGGGGCGTGCCCATGCATAACCTGCACAGCCCGATATTCAGACCAGGATGTGCAGAGCCATGCATGCGCAACCCCTACCTGCGCCAGCACAAAGTTAAAAAAAGGAACAACTGATGGCCACCCACAGGTGAGCTGTCGCATTGCAGGGTGCAATACGGCAGCTGCCACCTGTGGGTGGCTACCCATGTTCTGGCAGCACCTGGCAGCGTCCCCATGCCCGATCATGGGCATCTGTTATAATAAATAAAAACCTCCGTCCAATATCCCTGGTGGTCCAGTGGACCACACCTGCCCGATCGCGGGCATCTGTTTTAATAAAAGAACCCCCCCCCCCGTTCAATATCCCTGGTGGTCCAGTGGACCGATTCTGCCTGATCGTGGGCATCTGTTGTAATAAAGAACCCCCATCCAATATCCCGCTTTCTGCCCGATCGCGGGCATCTGTTGTAATAAAAGAAACCTCCATCAATATCCGCTTTCTGCCCAATCGTGGCATCTGTTGTAATAAAGAACCCCCATCCAATATCCCACTTTCTGCCTGATCGTGGGCATCTGTTGTAATAAAAGAACCCCCGTCCAATATCCCTGGTGGTCTAGTGGTACCCCTCCCACCTGCCTACTGAGCCCCACCACCCTGCTCCCCGTCAGCCGGCGGGCAGCAGCACCCACCTGCTCACCCGCCACCCACAACTGACAGCTCAGTAGGGCATCGCCATTGGTTCACAGCATGAAACTATCGGGCGCAGCCTATCAGATTATTACATTCCAGATATGTGATTTATTCACATATCTGAATGTGTAGTATGGTATGCCGCACATTGCCTCACGCCAGAACCATCGGGCATGCAGCCCTACCGAGCTGTTGGCTGGCAGGTGGCAGCATATCTGAATGTGGGAGACGATGGTTGATCGCCCATTGGCTCACGCCAGAACCACCGGGCGTGCAGCCCTACCGAGCTGTCAGCCGGTGGGGCAGCGCAGGCGGCAGGCAGGGTGCTGCCATCCGCTGGCTGGACCGGGGAGAGAGGGGTGGTGGGGCTCAGTGAGCTTGGGCAGAAAGTGAGATATTGAGGGGGTTCTTTATTACAACAGATGCCCACGATCGGCAGAAAGCGGTCCACTGGACCACCAGGGATATAGGATGGGGAATTTATTTTAAAAATATGCTCACGATCAGAGCTGCAAGGGGCTGTCCCTGACGGTTGCTGCCTGGCAGGGCCAGGTGTAGTCATTGGGATCAGCGCCCTGCATGCATTGGGATGCAATGGGGCTATAATGACATGCAAATAGTCCATTTGCACCTTGGTATAAATTATGGCCCCATTTGCATGTCACCTTTGAATATCGAGGTGCTGTGAATGGCGCAATGGCACTTGTGCTAGCGCATCTCCATGCTCCACTCTGGCCACTTGCACTGGTGCAGTGCCACTGCCATGCACAGTGGGGGTGGCCAGAGTGCGATGTCATAGCTGCTGAGCCATGGTGCAGCTCCTTTGAATATCCGCTAAGTCCACACCCCCGCGCAGCTGCTGAGCTAAGCGCTGTTTATGCCTACAGCCTGGCTTAGTTTGAATATCTGGGTCATAGTGTAATAGTGCTATAGCAAAAGCCAGTAGAAGCTGGTGGAAACATTTGATGATCAATAAAGTCCAGAAACAGTAACATAAAAGCATAGACTTTGACAGCAGATAAGAACTGCTTGGCCCACCTAGTCTGCCCATTTCCCTACCAACAGAATAAGCTGCATATTCTAGTTAACCAACATCCCATTTCTTCCTACCCCCCACAAAAATTGTCTTGTCTGTCCCATGCATTCTTGAATTCTCCCATAGTTTTAGACCCCACAACCTCCTCAGAAAGGCTGTTCCATGCATCCACCACCCTCTCTGTGAAAAAATACTTCCTCACATTGCCCCTGAACTGCCCCCATCTTCAAATTGTGTGTTCCCTTGTTCTTGCATATCTCTGAAAGATGCTACCCTGTTGAACTTTGTTGATTCCACTGAGGTACTTAAAAGTTTCTATCATGTCCCCCTCTCCCTCCTTTCCTCAAGGGTATACATATTAAGCTCCTTTAGTCTCTCCTCATATGGTTTCTCTTGCAGACCCTGAACCATTTTAGGTGCCTTCCTCTGGACTGCCTCTATCCTGTCTATGTCCTTGTAGAGATGGGGTCTCCAGAACTGGACGCAGTACTCCAGATTGGGTCTCACCAACTGTCTGTACAGAGGGATAACAACTTCCTGTTTTCTGCTGGTGATACCTCTCCCTATACATCCCAGTATACCCCCAGCCCTCCCTACTGCCTTCTCACATTGCTTGCTTACCTTAAGGTCATCTGATATGATTACCCCCAGGTCGCTTTCCATTTTTGTTGTTGTTACTACCCCCCCTATTGTGTAATCTTCCCCTGGGTTTTTGTTTTCCAGGTGCATTATTTTGCACTTCTTTGCATTGAATCCAAGTAATGTACTGATGCCCCTGTATAGTGCATTTGTACACCCAATACTTGATTATGGTTCACAGTTCTGGGCTCCCCATAAAAGTAAACAAATTAACAGCATTGAGCATTTACAGAGGCACATAACAAAATCAATAAAGTGGTTGAGAAATTTGGAGTATTTGAGCCGCCTAGATAAAATTAAATTATCATCTTTGGAATCTAGAAGGATTAAAGGGGGACTTAATGTTCCTGTATGATATATTGCAAGATACAGAATTAATGGTCACTTTAAAGAACCCCAATGCCAAAAATGCTACATTGCACAATCCAAATAAGCATATCTCCAGTAAATCTTGTACCAAACACTAGATTTTTATGTTACTTCATTTTAAAGTTATTAGCCATTTTGTAACCCTGATTTCACTACCTGTGCAAAAAAGCCTGTGTCAGTGCAGAGCTGCTGCTGATGTCATCCAGGGATCTTGCAGTCTAGTATTCCCTGTCAGCAAGCTTATAGGATCTATTTCTCTAAAATTTTAAAGATCATGTGCAATAGTTCTCAAAAGTAAAACAGGCAGCACTGTTCAAAAAAACATTGCTATAAAACTATATGTGTGTCAGATTTTGTAACAAAGTTGGCAAAATTATATTATTTAATGCCTTTTTGGTGCTGTCCATTTCTCCAGGGTTGCTGAATGCTACGCAAGCATGCCTCCAGGCTGCTGAAGTCATTTGGAGTGCTACTGTACTGTGCCTGTTAGGAAGTTGTATTGCTGCTAGTATTGTAATGTTGGTAACTTTACTGCTGTTTGTCAATGTCTGCTTTACAATATGTTTTAATAGGGGCCTTATATGTGTTAATACCTACTGAGGTGGAAGTGTTAGTTCTGGTAAAATTATCATTTTATTTTAGAGTAGAATATAGATGATCCTGCCGCACCCCCATTGACAAGGAAATGCAATAATTGTTTTAAAGCACCATTCTTAGAAATCGACTCAATTGAATGATACAGTAGGTGTGAATGATCTCAGCCTTTCACCACATCAGAAACTTTCTTCAGTCTCCAAACCTCACAACAGTGTGCTATTACCCAGCATCCAGAAACCCTGGAAAGAAGGACCAAAACAAAAAGGCACCCAGACAAAATATTGTCAGCTTTGTTACAAAACCTGAAACACACATGGGGGCTATGCTCAATGGGGCAGGAACTATGTGTAAAAGGCACCTATCCCACCTGCACAGCTCTGCACCTGTGGACAAATGCACCCGGTATCATTCATGACCACCGGCCACCTGTTCGGAGCCACACCCCCCCCCGGTATGCGGGTACGTGCAGGTTTGCATGGGGCAGTCATGGGCAGACCAGTGTACCTGGGCAGGCATCCAATGGAAAGTCCATCCCTGATCCCTCAGTGGATCCCTTACACGGTTGGGGGGCACTGGCTGTCCTCCTCCACGTATGTCCGCATGGCTGGTGGCCATGGAGGTGAGATGTGTCACAAGCTGTGTCATGCCCCTGAACTTATGGGGGGTATGGGGTGGGGGCAGTGCCATGAGGGTGCATGCAAGGGAGTTAACACAGCCCACCACACCATACCCAGTGGGGCTGGGATCCAGAGCATGGGGAGGCAGAGGTGGGCAGGTGGTGCTGTATGGGGGGTCTGCAGTCCAGGGGCCTATGCCCCTATGAGTGTGTGTGGGGGGTTGGCATACATGGGGGGCATAGCTGGGTGGCAGGGTCAGTGGCCCTGAGCGGCCTGTGGCTATGGATGCTGGGGTGCCATTGGTGTGGGACTGAGGCATGGGATGTGCAGGAGGCTTACAGTTGGGTTTTCTCTGGCATAACCCACAGCCTCCTCCACACCCCCGCAGCCAGCATTACGCACTATTGTGCATCATGTGTAGTGCTGGCATGCCCCTACCTGCCCCCTGCGCATTGCAGTCTGTGTGGATGAGGGATCAGGTATGTAGAGGCTGTGTGCCCACCTTGGTACATCCCATGTGGGTGTGCAATGGGTGCAGAGTGTCTCTGCGCCTCACATACTGCAACATGGAGGCACTCCACACCTTCGAGTACAAGGCCTAATGTTTGTAAAGCAATATTTACTGACTAGTGCTGCCTGTTTTTTGTGTGAAACCATTGCACATGATCTTTACAACTTTGGAGAAACAGGTCCTATAAGCTTGCTGACAGAGAATACTAGACTGTGAGGTCCCCAGATGACATCAGCAGCAGCTCTTCACTGAAACAGGCTTTTTTTGAACAGGTAGTGAAATCAGTGTTATAAATGGCTAATAACTTTAAAATGAGGTAACATAGAAATCTACTTTTTGGTATGAGACTTACTGGGGGCCCTTTTATTCTAATTCTGCAATGTAGCACTTTTAGCCAGATGGTGACAATTGGTCTTTAAACATGGGTTTCAAACAAGACTCTAAGGAAATGAGAGGACATTCTTTATGCCTAAACAGATGTAATGTGAGAATAGAAAAGTGGAAGTACTTTTTCACCCAGAGGGTGGTGGGCATATGAAACAGCCTGCCAACTGAGGTTGTGGCTAGTGAAAATAAGGATGTGCTCAAAAATGGTTGGATGAATCCATGACTAAAAAAACAAATATCAAGCACTACCACTGATATAGCAGGTGGGCAATTCACATGGGCTTATAGCCTTTATCTCATCTGTATACTCTAGTAAACTCTTATATAGTTTGATTCTGAGCATTATGCTAAATTACACCCTCCTAAATGGTAATACTAACTATAATACTGTTTGCCTTAAAATTCTTACATGTACATACACGTTCACCTTATATAATCTCTGTAAAAGAGTCAGATTTTGATTTAGTATCTGATCTACATCTATATTTTCTGTGTATCATATTTGTGGAACAGTTTTATTTTCTGAAAATCCAATTAAAATTGTTGTTTAAAAAAAATTAAATGCATACACTCTGACCTGGATACATCAGTCAATTGTATGCATGTTGAACATTTAGTCCTAGATTTCTATGACTCAACTAATGTCACAGACTTGAAACTTGTGCTTTCAACATTGAACCATAAGACAAACAAAGTAGGTGACTAAACAGTACATTTTATGGTAGCCACTTTAAAATGAATACCTGGAAGGCCAACACAAAAAGAACATAAACCAAACAATGTTACTCACAAATCTAATCTTTAAAACTTCAGAAATGACATCTCTTTCATGATTATCAACTTTAAAAAGATACTTCACAGGAGACCATCAAAGAAAACAAGATTACTTGGTCTAGTTTCTTCCTTTTCCTAGCTGATAAAAAGAGCAAACTCTGTGCAAAGACACTTACAGAAACATAGCTGCTGATAACGTGAAAAGAAGTCTGTGGCACTGTAGAACTGAGTGGCAAGCTGAAAGCAGACATATTATTCCACCTGGAGCCAGAAAATAGGCTTTAGTCCCTAGAGGCCTCCAGGGTTTCCATTCCCCAGCCTTTCATGAAATAATACCCAGTCCTACAGGATAAATCAGGATGCACCACACTGCAAACATATTGGCATCAGTGTGCTGTGAAAGGGCTTTTTGGGGTGCGACCTTCTCCACCTCCCACAGCTTCAGAATACCAACTTCCCTCCCTAATTCCATTCACTCTCAGCCTTTACCATCCTTTTCTCTTTGAAATCCTTGCCCAGTCACAAGACTGGAAAATGCAAGCTGCAGAGTTCTTGAGTAATTGCTAATTCTTTTTTTTATTTCATTTTTATTGAGTGAGACAGTTTATGTACATCAAAATATTACAGTTGACCACATATTGTTAACTGCTTCTTGCCATTATTCATTCTTTACACCTTGTAGTATTGTCAGGTCTTTCTGCAATTTATCATTACAGTTAGGTAAAAAACATATACACACTTTTCCTTATTTGGAATGCCTCTTTTCTATGTGCCTTTACCCTACCTTCTTCATTAGGCAAGCAGAGGACCCTCCCCCACCTAAGCTCTTTTCAGGAGATAATTGTAATAAGATGATGTTTATTCCCTTCCCCTTTGTTCAGAATGGGGAGGGGAGTGTGGAGCCAATTTAGCTGAAGGAGCTAGAATTGTTCATTCCCTATACTCCCCAAAGCTGAACCCAACTGTGGGCTCTAAGGGACAAAAGAGGGGTCAATTTGTGAATAGTACATTATCCATCTCTACCATTTTCTTAATAGGATATCCTGTTTGTGATGAAATTTGGCTGTCATATATTCAAGTCTGTAAATTTCTGTTGTTAATTTATGCCAATCTGAGATTGAGGGGATAAGAGAGGACATCCATTAATGGGTGATGTTTTTTTAGCTGCCAAAAGAAAAAGGGGGAGCAAAGTGTTGGTCCACCTAGATCTGTTGGGGGGGGGGGATGGACAATATTACCATTTCCACTGTCAATTCAATTTGTTCTCTGAGACAATCAATCAATCAATCAAGTCTTTATTTAACCAGGCGTTCATCATTGAGCAGAAGCTCATTTGCAAGATGGACCTGGGTGGAGCATGAACAATTGTATATACAGGTCAACACAGGTAATTACAAGGCAATACAGATAATACTCTTTACAGAGAGGAAGAAAAAGAAGATCATATGTACATAGAATTATACAGGTATTATACAGATTACACGGTATTTACATACATAGAAGTGTCTATAGGAAGATAGAGCAGGTTATCTAAGGTTGCAGGAGGAAGTAACGGAAGAAAAAAATTAAAATAAAAATATACACCAGGTAGAGGTGAAGGTAGGGGGAAGAGAGGGAGGGAGGGAAGTAGGGGGAGAAAGGCTAGGAGGGCACGGTGCACAGAAAGGAGTTGGTAAAGCTGGATGTAGAGAAGGTGGATGGAGAAAAGGAGTATGTGTGAGCCCCGGGATTGAATGCTATAAAGTACGGGGCATGGTAGGATGTCACAACCCAGGGTAGTGAGCTCCTATCCGAGGTTGGGAAAGGAAGAATAAGGGGATGGATGGGCCTAGTGTTGATAAGACAGGGGGATAAGAGAGAGAACAATTAGGCTGGTGAGGAGCAAGCTGGGGGGGTCAGTACTTAAAATTGGGTCTAGGCGTGGCTATATACCAGTACTGGGTCTGAGTGGGTGAAGCAGTTACATACTTCTCTGATTGTATGGAAATAAAGCATCTTGAAAGCATTTATACCAATTAGAGTGCTTAATTTGAGGGTTTTTGTAGATGGATTCCATAAGGTAGGTAGCAATGGTGGCTGCTCTGGGCTCAAGGATTTTGCTTTGGGTACTTTAAGTGTAATAGCTGAGTAACTTCTTAACGCGTATTTCCCAATTATACTCAGGTTAAGACAGCAGGAGATATAGTAAGGCAGCTTATTAGAGATGGCTCTATAGGTCCAGAGAGCGGCGTTTCTGTGGCACCTGAACTTTAGTGATGTCCATCCCACTGCCGCATATAGGGTGCAGTGATGTGTGTCGAAGGGGAGTCCCGTTATAAATCTCAGTGCTCGATGGTAGAGTGTGTCCAGTTTAGCCATGTAAGAGTTGGGGTATTGGCTGTAGAGGAAGTCAGCGTAATCAACATATGATAGGAAAATGGATTGGACCAGTTGTTTCTTGGCATCTCTGGTGAGAAATTGGCTGATTCTAAAAAACAGTCCAAGCCTTTGCCGAAGTCGTTTTAGCAAGTCCTCGATATGTTCAATGAAGGAGAGTCTTTGGTCTTTCCAAACTCCCAGATACTTGAATTTTGTAACAAATTCTAGTTTTTCACCTAGAACTGTGGTAATTTGGGGAACTGTCCCACTGGACACAGGGTTAGCTGTACGGATAAAAGGAGAGAGGACCATCGCTTTAGTTTTTTGGGCATTAAGGAGTAGCTTTTTTTGGAGGAGTTGGCTTTGCAAAAGGTTGAATTCTGACTGTAGGTCATTGCAGGCAGCTTCAGGTGTTGGGCGACTCCACGAGAACTGTATCATCTGCAAACAGATGGATGTTGGCTTCTTTTATACAGTAGTCGATGTTATTAATGTAGATTGCAAAAGTAAGGGCCCTAATATAGAACCTTGAGGTACCCCTCTTTGCAGAGTTTTTAAGGGGACAGGCCTCCTTCGGCTTTAACTTGTTGAAGACGCCCTGTAAGATAGTCAGTAAACCAACGCAGAGAGGAGGGGTCCACACCTATGGTTTGAAGGGCGGAGAGGAGCAGACTATGGTCGACGGCGTCGAAAGCCTTGCTTAGATCAAGGAAAACAGCACAAATAAAGTTTTTGCTCTCAAGATTACGCTGCCAGTCATTAGTAACTTTGGCGAAGGCTGAGATAGTGCTATGTTTAAATCTGAATCCGGACTGCATAGGATTTAGCAGTTCCCTCTCCAGTTCCATTTGGAGTGTAATCCAAAATGGCATTAGGGCTGGGCAATGCCAGAAAATATGACCCAGGTCAGCCAATGGGCAGTTACAATTTCTCCAACATCTTCCGTATGACTCTGGCAAGTATTTAGCCAAAATTGCCGGGGAACGGAAATACCTAGAATGGGATTTCGAGGAAAACTCCCTCCAGATACCTGATGATGTGAACTTAATCGCTTTCTGAGTTGCTTCCTGCCAAAGTGGAAAGGGGATCTCCAGTTGTAAATCTTTGTTCCAGGCTTCTAATGTTGAGAGGGATGCATCTCCTGTATTGTCCCTCAATATTCTATACAGGTGACCTATAAGATGCCCCCACGGGTCACCCATAAGGGTATTTCTGAGTAAAGTCCATAAAGTTGGCAGGGGATTAGGGAAATGAGAGGGAAAATCTCTTTGTTGTAGGATATAATTTCTCACCTGGATGTACAGATACTGGTCTCCTTCAGAAAAAGAATATTTTCGTTGTAAGTCTAAAAAGGGTATTACCCCTGAGGTATTAATGAGTTGATGGTAATAACGTAGGCCTAACCTGTGCCACAACTTAAATGTTGTATCTAATTGAGATGGGTAGAATTTTTCATCTCTGGGGATTAGTGTGAAAAAAAGAAGATTTGTTTAAAGGATTTTTTAGTTTTAAGGTTTCTCCAGGCCCGAAGGACCTGCGCTGTGAATTTTGAAAAATCGGACATCGGTGTGGTCCAGCCGGACGATGAAAAAGCAATTTTTTCCATATCATTTAGTTCATTTATTGAAAATTCTATCTCTTTCCATCTAGACGAGTAATTAGGGGAGAGCCATAAAAAAAAAGATTTTTAAAAAGGCTGCCGTTGCATATTTCTTTAAGTCAGGGAAGTTAACCCCTCCCTGGTCCTGTGATAGGAATAAAAGAGATGATCTAGTTCTTGGCTTTCAATTTTCCCAGATAAAAGTTGAAATTAACTTGTTCCAAGACTTAAAATAGAAGTTAGCCGGAAAGGTCGGGACATTTTGAAATAAATATAATAAACGAGGAAGAATATTCATTCGAATGGTCTCTATTCTTTGGAAGAAAGTTAACTTTAGATTGCCCCATTGTTTTAAATCTTCTTGGATTTGAAGGGAGATTGGTTCATAATTTACTAATTCTAGAAGTTCAAGTTTGGAGGGAATTTGAATACCTAAATATTTAAACTGAGTGGTTTTCCATTTTAAATGGAGAGATTTTTTAAGGGTTTGTGTGGTAGTAAAATATAACATCATAACCTCTGTTTTTGTAACATTTAATTTAAAATTAGCTATTTGTTCATATTTGCTTAAAACCTCCCAAATTCTAGGTATAGATAGTTCAGGGGAGAGGACTGATAGTAAAATATCATCTGCGAATAAAGAAACTGTGTATAGTAGTAGCCACAGACATTGCCAGCTATTTCCAGATATTTCACGAAATTTCTAAAGAGTTTCTCTCTGCTGCCCACACTGTGGAAATGCAGAAAGCAGAAGATTTCTCTAGAAATTACAGAAATTTCGGGAAATAGCTGGCAGTGTCTGTGGCTACTACTGTAGGTCTTTTGGCCCAAAGGAATACCTTCTATCTGGGGATCTCGTCTTATAGCCATGGCTAGGGGTTCCATATAAAGGGTGAACAAATAAGGGGAAAGTGGGCAACCCTGTCTTGTGCCCTGTTGTATTAAAATGGGGGATACTGTTGCTCCATTTAAACTAATCTAGGCTTTGGTTTGTGAATAAATGTTTTGAAGCCAGGATAGAAAAGAGTCAGGGAAAGAGAAGCTTTTGAGACTATCCCATAGAAACTCCCATGATACCCTGTCATAGGCCATTTCAGCATCAAAACTTAAAAAAGCTGTTGGAATCTGCCTGGTATGTATATAGTCCATTAAAAGCATGGTTCAACGTATATTCTCAGTTGTGCTTCTTTGTTTTATAAATCCTGCCTGGTCAGGATGAATTATTATAGGAAGGAGAAACTCTAATCATGTAGCCCAAACACCCAAATAGATTTTGTAATCAACACTGAGAACCAAAATAGGCCAGTATGAGGCTGGGTCTATTGCATCTTTGTTTAATTTTCATGGGGGGGTGATCATTGCATATTGCCATGAGGGAGGGGGAATTTCTCCTTCTGCTACTGCCCTAAAGGTAGAGAGAAGCAAAGGGAGAAGGAGGCCTGAAAACTGTTTGTACCATTCCGCTATAAAACCATCTGGGCCTGGACATTTGTAAATTTTCAAGGTTTGAATGTGGGACAGTATTTCATCCGGGCTGATCGGGGCAAATAAGGTAGTTTGTTGTTCGTCCATTAGTTTTAGGAAAGGTAATTTAGTTAGAAATTCTTTTCTTTCCTCTGGGGATGGGGCTGGATGGGAGGGAGTGTATAGCTTTTGGTAGAAAGCCTTAAAGGATGCTTTGATATGCTTGTCAGAATGAGAAATTTGGTTTTGACTGGGTATCTGGTTTTTAAGATTGTTGCAGTATGTTTTCTATTTCTTAATCTCCTGGCTAGTAACCATGTGGCCCTGGATCCTCCCTCATAACTCGCCTGTTTCAAACAGGCCATTGTTTGTAGGATCTTGGTAGCCATTATATTTTGTATTTCTTTTTTAATTTCCCTTATTTTATGTTGGATAACCTTATATCCCTCTATACAAACGCTGGCTTGTTTGTAGTTGTTCAGTGCAATGTTTGTATAAGGCTTCTGCTCTCTGCTTTTTCTTAGATAGATAGGCTATTGTTTCACCACGTATGGTAGCTTTTAAGATGTCCCAAATTATGGGATCCGACTGGTTCCCAGTACTGTTTTCAGTGATAAACTGTGGGATTCTTGCCTTTATGTATTCTAAGTATTCTGTTTCTTTCAAAATGGTGGGGTTAAGGCACCAAAGCTTAGTTTTAAGGAGTTTTCCTAAGTTAATTTTTAACATTAAAGGATGGTGGTCTGATAGAATTCGGGGACCTATTGTTAAGTCATGCATGAAGGAGAAATGCTCACATGATATGGGAAAAAATAATCTAGGTGGGAGTAAGCCTGAAAACATGCTGAATAATAGGTAAATCCTGGGTCAGAAGGAAAAATTCTTCTCCAGATATCTTCTATGCCCAAGTGGGAAAGTGTAAATTTAAAGTACCTCTGGGCTGTGGAATATCTTTGCTTCTGAAAGGAAGAGGTGTCTCGGTGTGGAGACAGCAATAAATTAAAATCCCCTCCCATAATTAACGTGCCTTGATGGGCCTGTAAAACCTTTTGAAGAAAGGCTTGAATTACTCCTCATGAGTGGGTGGGAGGTATGTATTTACTAAAGTTAACTTCTGGGAGAAAAGTGTCCCTATCACTATGACATATCGCCTGTGGGCATCTGTTATTACCTCTTCCATCACCAAAGGTGTACTAAGGGGGACTAGGATTGCCGTGTCACGTCTACGGCCACTTGAGTGGGAGGAAGCATATACTTTGTACCTATGGCCCCACTGTAATTTCTGGTGTTCAGAGTTTGATAAGTGAGTTTCTTGGAGGAAAAAAAGGTCCACCACCTGCCTTTTCAGGTACTGCATGAGGCATGATCTTTTAATAGGGCTATGCAATCCATCAACATTCAATGAAAATATTTTTGTCAGGTTAGCCGCCATCGTCCTTCAGAACAGGTGAGTGGGACGATGAAGGGTCCTGTTGAAATAAAAGCTTTTTAAACACAAAGTGTGCGTGTCTTATTTTTTGGTTTTTAAACATATACTATAACAGCCATAATGAGTTCCAAGGAGCTCTGTTCTGGCAAAGGCTAAAACTAGAAAAGTTAGGGAGAAACTGCTCCTCCCTATACCTCCCTCTTAACATAGGGGAGTTAATACATAGTAAATATCTTATAACATTGTGAACTTGATACAGAATGACTTCCATTGTAGAAGTGGGATTGTTCAACCACCTCTGGTTAGTTTCAGGGGAAAATTCCCATATAGGGGGTCCCCTGACACAAAGGGCTACAGCTACTGACGCAGCTATACTCGTCCTCTGGGCAGATGGAGTGCTTCTCAAATAGGGAAATAACACCCATATAAAGAGAAGGATTAAATATGGAGGCATCCACTGGAGAGTTTGGACTGGGACTCTGCCTAGCAGATTAGTTAGGGATTTGGTGCCCCGTGACTTATTTATACTATTTAAGAGGAGAATTGTGAAAAGGAGGAAAGGAAGATGGGAGGGAGAAAGTAAAAGAAAAAAAAAAGAGGGGGTGAGAACAGGGACTCCACACCTCCACAAGGTGGGACAACCCATCAAGTAATTCCAGTGGGGGTCTCGTATCCTGCAGACTGTCTCCAGCTGTTCAGTTAGGTACAATACCTTTTTTTCTAACCTCAAATGGTTCTTGTATGAGTCCCTTTTGTGTTACCCCCATCTATCATCTAATAGATTCCCCTTAGACTTCCGGTCTTTTCTCCAGTAGGTACACCCCCACCTCTCAGGTAATAATAAAGGTACCCTTAAAACTATACCATATTAACTCTTAGTCAAAATGGGGGAAA
Source organism: Neoceratodus forsteri (assembly GCA_016271365.2). Classification (NCBI taxonomy): domain Eukaryota; kingdom Metazoa; phylum Chordata; order Ceratodontiformes; family Ceratodontidae; genus Neoceratodus; species Neoceratodus forsteri. The sequence continues at coordinate 817,159,312 of CM028133.1, forward strand.
GAAAGAAGGTGGAGTATATTCCAGGTTTGAGTTAAACTGTTAATTCAAAGAGTATTCTTCCGGAAACGATGGACAAAAGAAGGTATTGTCATCCCCTTGTTTATTCCCTCCCCCCAAGTTGACAGTTCAGGATCAAAACCTTAATGTCCATTAAAGTTCCTTTTTATGTTGAAAACAGTGGCTTCCAGGTTCCCCCGTTATATCCCACTTTAGTTAGCCTGAGGTCATTTTAGGCTGTTCTTCAGGGAGAACTCTTCAAACACCTCCGGCTTCCAGCTCCACCAGAAATATATTCACCAGCCTGCCTGGCTTCCTTCCTTGGAGACCGGGGCAGGGATAAGGATGGAAGCCCATCAGGCAGAGGAGATCAAGGGGATGAAGGGAAGGGCCACCTGCATCCAGCCACGGATCAACCAGAAAAGTGATAGTGACAGAGAAATAGGCTGAATTAATGAGGATCCTGGCCTGGCCTGAATCCTGCCATTAGGAGACCTCTGTTTATTTTCAAGAAGGGGTTTTGATTATAGTCTCTGTTATAAGGGCTAGATTTACCCCTTTTCTGCCTCACTTTGCCAGGCAATTTATAGAGCCATTGTCCAGGATCCTATAGTGGTTTGAGGGTACATGGTGCCGCATCCCTCCTGTCCTCCTCAAACCCTCCATCCACCCTAGAGCCTCCCCCTTCCCATCAGAAAGCCCCTACCTGTGCGAGGCCCTTTCTGGGTTGATTGTACTGGAAACTTCGCCAGCTATAAACGATCAGTCTGAGACTGGCACCTTCCGAAACTGCTGGATTGATGTAAGTATTGACGTCAGGGATTGTTCCTCCATTAGGGTTGGTGTCACTTTAAGGGCCCGGTCTGTAGGTCTGCGTGGTCTGGTTACGGTCTGTGTCTCATGCTCCTGGAGTAGGCCCCGTAGTTTCAGATCTGAACTGGCTTCATCTGCTGTAAGGTATGTTTTGATTCCCTGTTGGAAAATACACCACCAGCTTAGCAGGATACGGCATTTTGAATTATAATTTATTTGTTCTGAGACACGGGAAGAGAGGAGTGTGTTTGTGGTGCAGTTTTTGAGTGAGTGGTGCATAGTCATTGTCAACATACACTCGTCCGTTTTCATACATTAGGGTTTTCTGGGCCCACGCTTTTTGCAATAGTTGCTCTTTTATTGAGTAATTCAAGAATCGGGCAATAATGGATCTCGGGCAGGACCCTAAAGGAGGCTTGGGACCCAATGCCTGGTGAGCCTGTTCAATATCTATTGGAAAATCTGGTGGGAGAGATAGTGTGGAGTGGAGGAAATGGTCGAGGAAGGCCTGAATATCTGCGTTCTTCTTCCTCGGCGATACCATAAAAACGTAAATTTTTCCTTTTAGATCTGTTCTCGGCATCCTCTTGTCACTGGGCAATTTGGAGTTGAGTTTTTGCCAAAGCTAGGAGAGGTTCTTGGTGCGTGGATAATTGTTCAGTATTTTGTGTAATTTGTTTATCGGCCTCATCTATATGCCCTTGCAGCACATGGAGGTCTGAACGGAGGTCATTCAGTGTTTGCTTCACCTTAGTGCAAAATTCCTGGATCGCTGTTAGAATTCATTCTGATGGTGTCCGGACAGGTTGGTTCTTGTCCTGGCACGTTCTTTTGGATTCATCTAGTGCTGACATTTTTTGGCTCATTCTCCTCGTAGTGCTGTATCTCTTCGTCTAAATTGATTTGATCTGTAAATACCCAAAAACGATTTTGCAGATTGGTTTGGTGTTTCATATAGTCTGGTTGCAGTTGTTAGTAGTATAGGACAGCTGGATGATCTTCTTTTCTTTTGAAATATGGATATTTTATGATTTTAATAAAAAGCTAAGGAGAGAGCTCCGACCTGCGTTGTTTACTGCTCCATGGTGCCACCGGAAGTCCTCATGTAACTACTAATTCTGACTGCTTGAAACCTTACCCCTGCTTTCCAGTCCACATATGTGCTGCTATATATTCTTTCATAAAGGATGCGGTGCAGTTTAGTACTTTGTTTCTTAGAGAATGGCAGAAATGTTGCACAGCATTAATCATTTGCATAACCATAATGTAGTGCCTGCAACTCATGGAATTAATGCATTCTCATATGCGGCAAAAAGCAAACAAAAAATGTTCTAACGTTCCTACACTCATTGATCATTTTAAATAAGGAGCTGTGTTAACTCTGCTTATAACATGGGTTCCAAAAATACTGTCTTCTGATTCGTCCAAACAGGTAACCTAACCATTGATTGATCCCTGAAATACCCACAGTTGCATGTTCGCAGGACCTTATTTTATTATTTCTTTAGGTAAACCTCTAACATAACATTGCCCATGTTATAAGAGGATTAACCCACAACAGGGTATGGGATTACTGAGCATTAATTCACACCTGGGTGATTGAAGTCACTCAGCTTCACCTCATGACTCCAACCCTCCCCCAGGCATGGATTAATGCTCAGTAAACCCATGCCCTGTCATGGGTTAATCCCTCCTTATCTGTGTTTTGAACACTAAAATTGAAGCATTTTGGCCATTACAACATACTGTAAATTGACATAGTGCAAAACATATATTCAGGTCCTGTTAAGCACAAGAATACAGTGGTACCAGTGTGAACTGTAACAGGGGTTTGGGGGGGCTGTCATTCATTCTCCTGGTACAGCTTCCAGATTTTAAATCTCCTTCCTAATTCCATCCACTCTCTTTCTGATGAAGGTCTTGCTGACTCACAAGGCTGCAAATGGTAAAGCAGAGGACTTTCTTGTACAATTCTCAAGACCTGAATGATTCTATGCTTCTGCTCAGTGCTTTCAACATGCCCTGCACTGCGATGAACACACTGAATGGCATTCTTCACTACTTTAAATTTGCCACTCAGTGGGTCATCCTTTATATGCCCCTCCTCGATCACAGTCACCTCCCCAGATAAACACATGATGTGATCTTCTTCACTTGCTCCCTATCACTCCATGATCTCTGACCCTCTCCCCCAAACATGATGTAATGGTTTGTATACACTTGCTGCTCTTCAGCAATTGCTCTCTCCCACACTCCACAGTCTATGTCCTGCCACAAAATGCCACCAGTCCCTGTAATTCTCATTACCCTGCTGTTCACCACTTGCTTTCTCCCTTCACACTTCATGATCTTTGCCCTCTCAAATGTTCCCCCATTCCCACTAAATCACATCATCCACTGTTTGCCACTTGATCTGTATCCCTCCCTTCACCGATCTCTGCTCACTCTAAATTGTGCCATTGTCTGTGTACATGAGCCACTCTGTGGCACTCTCTCTCTCTCTCTCTCTCTCTCTCTCTCTCTCTCTCACCCCTCAAACGTTTTGTTACTCCTGGTACTTTATATTATCTGTTGTGTGGCCCTTGCTCTGAAGAGTACTCTTGCTCTGAACAATACTGTGCCTTCAAAACACAGCTAAAAGAAACAATGCACAAACTCAAAAGCTCACACATTACCAACTCACATATTAGCACACACACTACTAAAAATTAAAATTAACATGATGCAGAGGCACCAATCAAATGAACAGCAAAGCTTTATTCAAAAACACAGAGAAAAAATAAACCTGAAGCTGAAAATTGTATGCCACCCCATGCAAACACCCATAGTCACTTCTGCTACCATCACTACTCCAGTGCAAACAGTGAAGCATAGAGACATTAACATTGATGGCAGATAAGGACTGCTAGGCCCACTAGTCTGCCCATTCCCCCCCCCCATCATAAAAGCCGCAGGCCATACTTGATCTCCAGCTTTACCTCCTTGTTCTTATTGCTAGGGTTCTCCAATGCTTGTCCCATACATGCTAGAATTCCCCCACTATATTTACCCCCACCACCTCTGCTGGGAGTCTATTCTATGCACCCACCACCCTTTCTGTGAAGAAATACTTCCTCGGGGGGATGGGGGAGGGATAGCAGAAAACTGGTAGCCACTGTTACGTGCATTGTATTGACTGCATGGCTATGTTGTTGTAGCATGTACTGCATTTCCTATGTCTAATCTTAAATAAAGTATATTAAATTAAAAAAAAATAAATACTTCCTCATGCTACCTCTTAGACTACCTCCTTCCAACTTAATATCATGCCCCTTATTCCTGGACATCTCCTTTTCTGAAAGATGCTACCCTCCAGCACCCTATTTATGCCTTTTAGATATTTGTAGGCTTCTATCATACCTCCCCTATCTCTCCTCTCCTCCAGGGTATACATCAGACTCACACTGATATATTATTCCCATACCATGCTGCCATGGACCTCCACTCCAGTACAACAGTGGACCCATGCAGATTTTGTATTCTCACAACATGCTGCCATGGACCTCCACACCAGTGTAACAGTGGACCCATGCAGATTTCATATTCTCACAACACGCTGTCATGGACCTCCACACCAGTATAACAGTGGACCCATGCAGATTTAATATTCCCACACCACGCTGCCATGGATCACCACTCCACCACAACAGGTACATGCCATGACAGCAAGCTCACATGGGACAGGTAAGCACTATGTTGTAAACAGCACTCTTTCATCTTTCATGAGTCTGGCCACATGCTGTTGACCATGCTGCTTTTGTCAGCGTAGAGTTGGCTTGATACCAGCCTACTTAGGAAAGATAAACAACACAATATAATTACATCACTAGTAGACAACAATGATATACAAAAAAACTAAACATGAGGAAATGGGAATAATTATTTTCAACTTCTACACATCAATATACCAAGATGAAATAGAGACTGATCAACACACCTTAAAAGAATTTATTAAAAATGCCATCCTTATAGCTATAGAATGCAATTGCAACCCTTTACTGTTAAAGTGGTTACTGAAACTATAAAATTGCTTCCTAGAAGAAAATCACCAGACTTGGATCATTTAACAAATGAATTTTTTGAGGCATTTGCTGGAGATTTAACACCATGTACTTTGAGAATTATGGAAGAGATGGTGGATGGAGCTGGGCAATGTCCAGAGGCTATGCAAGAAGCAAATGTTATTTTAATTCATAAAGTGGTTAGAAAAGAAAAATATGGCTACACATCAAAACCCGGAAGAAACTCCAATGCTAGGAGACTATAAAAACGTTTATTAAACAAACAATTCAGTAGCACTCCAGAACAAAAAAGTAAATGTTTCACATCACCCTGATGCTTTTTCAAGTGTTGACACAATTAATGAGCACATGTTGTATTGTACTATGTGCTCAGTGACCGTTCAGTCAGCTCCAGCCAAAGTGGTGTGAGGAGGGGTGAGCCAGTCACTGGCTTGGGGTTTGGGTTGGGGGAAATGGAGTGGTGGGCACTACATGCCAGGGTGGGGAGGTGGGACCACTAGACTGCTAGACCACAAGGATAAAATAAATAATACAATCACAATAACAGGCATATCAGGGCATGGGGAGGGACGTCTACACCACCAGGGTAAAATAAATAGTGCAATCACAATAATAGGTATATTGGGGGGGAGGGATCGCTAGACCACCAGGGTAAAATAAATATTACAATCATAATAATAAGCATATTGGGGTGGAAAGAGTGACTGCTAGACCACCAGGGGGGATTTGTGTTATTACTATTTTCTGTTATTTGTAACCTACAGTACATTCATTCTCAGGGGAATGTGAAACATTGATGCATCTTGATAAATTCCTCCAAGAACATTATTTTAAGTACCCTTAGACCAACTGGTCTAAGGGTACTTAGAAATTCATCCTCTGGAGGAGTTTAGAGAATCCCATTTTCAGGGATGTGGCAGCTTGCATTTGCAACATGCTCCCTAGCACCATATCACAGCCCAGTTTTGGGCACAGGGGTGGCACAAGCCCCATTTGGGCAGGCAGCCTGTGGTTAATGCCAGCTGCTTTTGCAAATAGCTCAGAGGTCAGTTTTTGATGCAAGGTGCCACTTGAGACATTTATGTTTGGTGCAGGTGTCTTGCATGAATCTCAGGGCTTTGAGAATTGAACAATTTATGTTTGAAGCGTTAAGAGCCTGGAAAGTGCCAATTCCACTTTTATCACTGATAATGTGGTTATACAACATGACATATATTAGATTCCAGATAAATTCCTTTATTACTGATACTTTTGACATGTACAATGGCATAAGACAAGGTGTACACTATCTCCAACACTTTTTGTATTGAGCTTGGAACCTTTCATACAGATCTTTAGGGGAAAAACACGAAATTGAAGGGGTAGAAACAGGATCAGAGAAGTTGAACTTAAGTGTTTTTGCAGATGATATTTTGCTAATTATTAAAAATTTACAGAAATCATTAAAGATTTTTCTACAAGAGGTAAATATATTTTTTTAAATATCTGGTTTAAATAAAAGTAAATCAATAGTAATGAAAATATCTAAAAATAAATCCCAAGCAATACATCTGAAAAAGAATTCAAAATTGATACAGCTATTAAATATTAGGGTATAACATTAACCAATGATCAGAACACTAATACCAAAATGAATTTCACCAGTGCAAAACAAAAAATATAACACCTATTGAAAAATTGGAGAAACTCATCACTGTCACTGTGGGGAAGAATTGATACATAACAAATTCCTCATTTTATTTATGTCATGTAAAATATTGTGGGGTCCCCTTCAGTTTCCTGGTAAAGTAAACTAAGAAGAATTGTTTCTAAATGTTTATGGGGAGGCAGAAAACTTAAGATAGCCTTGCCATTATTAATTACTTCAAGGATTAGAGGAGGTTTAGGATGTTCCATCCCCAGGTATACATGGAGTCCCCTAATATTAGCATTTTATGGGAATGGAGCTTCTTAAACTCAGAAGAGAGTAGAATATTTAAAAACTTAATAGAGCATAATTTCAAAGAGAAGGAAAATATTCAAGACCTCTTTTTAGGTTTTAAACATTTACAAGAGAAAGTAGTAGATTTCTGTAGTAGTAGATTTTATTTATTTAGGTCGCCCTTCCCCAAAGGCCCAAGGGGCCCTTAAAAAGCAGTTAAAATACAAAAATAGAAAAATAGAACAGAAACAGTAAAGCTACAAAAAATAACACTAAAAGATAACAGGAATTAAACTCAAGCCTTAAAACAACAAAAGCAACTCTCCATCTAAAATAGTTAAAACATCTACCTCAGACCCAAAAAAGGCCTGTCTAAATAAGAAAGTTTTTAGTGTTCATTTAAATATATCCAGTGATGGTGCCTCCCGGAGATAACTGGGCAAAGAGTTCCAGAAAGTTGGAGCAGCAACCTCAATGCCCGGTTCTCAGAGCTCTTCAACTTAACTCTAGGGATCTCCAAGAGGGCACCAGAGGCTGATTTCAGAGACCGAGATGGGACATAGGGGTGCAGGAGATCATTCAGATAGCTCGAACCCAAATCGTGTAGGGCCTTACAGGTTAAAAGACCTATCTTGAAGGTGATGTGCCAGTGCACCGGCAGCCAGTGCAGCTCACGCAGCATAGGGGTGATATGGCTAGATCTGGAATGATCAGTAAACACCCGTGCCACCATGTTCTGCAAAAGCTGCAGGTGGCACAACTCACCACCTCCAACCCCGAGGTAGAGGGCATTACAGTAGTCAAGTCTCGAGGTCACAAACACATGTACCAGTGTGGCCATGTCTTTGGGTGGGACAAAAGGCTTAATCCAGGTGATGTTCTGGAGATGGTAAAAACCTGTCCAGACAACAGCCGATACCTGAGCATCAAATGTCAGCTTGCAGTCAAACACAACACTCAGATTTTTCACCCTTGATGAGACCCCCAGTTCCGCTGGACCAATAAAAAGGCCCAATTTGCCACCAGAGGTTCCCAAGCCCATCCTTTGACCAGGCTGTACCACTAGTGCCTCAGTCTTCCCAGGGACATTACTTTAAATCATACCTTATTGTTATAAAAAAATAGTATACAAACATGGAAAATGCCAGCAGAAGTAGGCCTTATAATCTATCGAGTCTGCTCGAATGTGCAGCTAGTCCCTCAACTTGCAGCTGCCCCACTCCTCTTCATCATAATACCCCCCTCACCCTGTCCCATCTCCTCATAAAGCCATCCACCATTCTACATGACACCACCCCCTCGGGCAGAGCATTCCACCTATCTACCACTCATTCTGTGAAAAAATGTCTCCTGATTTCCCTCCTAAATCTTCCCCCCTCCAATCTCAACTGATGCCCTCTCGTGTCCCTCCCTGTTTTATGCTGGAAAATCCTTCTGTATTAAACTTATTTATCCCCTTAAGGTATTTAAAGGATTCAATCATATCCCCCCATCCCTCCTCTCCTCCAGGGAGTACATGTTCAGCTCACCCAATCTATCCTCGTAGGACTTTCCCCTCAAGTCCCTGGATCATCCTTGTCACCCTACATTGCACCCTCTCCAACAATTTGATGTCCTTCTTCAGGAACGGGTGCCAGTACTGCATGAAGTACTCCAGGTGAGGCCTGACCAGGGACCTGTACAGGGGCAGGATCACATCCCTATTCCTGGAGAAGATTCCCCTCGCTTTACACCCCAGCATCCTATTGGCCTTTGCTACTGCCTTCCAGCACTGAGCCAAGTTGTTCATGCTGCCCGCTATAAGCACCCCCAGACCTTTTCTTGCTCATTTTTTTCCAACTGCACCCCTCCCAGCTGATAGCTCCTTCCCTGATTTCTAGCTCCAAAGTGCAGTACCTTGTACTTCTTGGTGTTGAACCCCAGCTGCCATGTTACTGACCACTCCTGTAGTTTGGTCAGGTCTCCTGCAGCCCCTTCCACCCTTCAATGTCATCTACCACATCTCTCATCTTTGTATCATCAGTGAACAGACTGATTCTACTCCAGACCCTATGTGAGATACCAGATATGAATATCCCAAACAGCACTGATCCTAGTACTGATCCCTGTGGCACCCCACTCATCACTTTCCTTGGTGATGAGAGTTCCCCCACCACCACCCTCTACTGCCTTTGCTTCAGCCACTTGATGATCCATTTGACCATCTTTGTTCTCACCCCTATGTATTCCAGCTTCCCCTCAGCCTTCCATGTGGCACAGAATCAAAGTCCTTGCTGAAGTCCAAGTACAGGACAACCACCACATAGCCCCTGTCCATTTCCCTGGTCACCCAGTCGTAATACTCAATTAGATTTGTCTGACAGGATCTGCCTGAGACAAACCCATGTTGATGACTGTCCTGGAGACCATTGTTCTCCAAGAAGGTCACCAGCCTCTCCAGCTAAGGATTTGCATTTACCATGGTTATATTTGAATATCTGAAGCAGTAAAAAACTATGGGGGGATGGAAAAATACAATATACTAAGACATTTACAGATATCAATATGCATATATGGAAGAACTTAAGTGATGGCAAATTCTCAACTTATAATCAGTTAAACACAAGAATGAGTGGAACACATAGAATAAACTACTTTATTACATTTTTTAAAAAGAAATTCAATAAAATGTTAGAAAGCTTTGCAGCATCAGACAAAAATCTTATATTGTTACAAGAAAGAGAAGAATAAATTTTAAGTAAATGGAAGGAGAAACTATTAGCCAAAATTCAGAAGAACATAATTTTGGTAAACAAAGGTAGTATAATTGAAATTAACAAAAAATGGAATCCGGAAGTGAATACTAACTTAACACAGCAACAGTGGGTTATTTTAAGGATTAAAGCAAATCAAATTATGTTTCCACCAGAAATAAAACAATACAGGAAACTAATAGAAAGAGCCTACTTTACCCCTGTTCAAATGGCAAATCTTAATAAATCAGATAATAATTCTTGTTGGCATCAATGGGATCAACAAGTAACCCTATTCCATTGCCTATGGGAATGTCCACAAATTGTTAAATGGTGGGAGGAGGCAAGGGAAATACTGGGAACTTCACTGGACATGGAACGTTACCTTAATTTCGACTTATTTATCTTTAACAACACAAATAAGTTAAAAATGGGTTCAACTCAGGAGAAGATTTCTGAATTAGGAAAAACTGCTTTGAAGAGGTTAATCTTACAGCAGTGGAATTCTCAATGTTTGCCCTCCTTTGAAAAACAAAAATGGTGAAATACCCTAAGGGAGACAATGTTGTTTGAAAAATTTGCATATAACCTAAATGACACAGTGTAAGATATATATGGGACTTCATGTAAATAAACTGAAGAGAATCTCCATCTCCTTATCGAAATCATAATATAAAACTCCAATAAGGATATAAAGAATTTACAACTTAGTCCAATGTATTTAAAATTGAAGGTAATATAAGTAATAATTATACATAGGCTTTTGAGATATATATACAGTAAGGTGTATTGAGGAAAAAGATACAGTGAAGTATAAGTATAAATAAATTGCTGGTAGAAATATATTTTTTTACTTTATTAAGTAAGAATCCCAGTCATTAGGATTGACTGATATATAAAAATATGTTTTGAAATGTAGATTTAGTACTGTGATTGTATTATGTTGTAATATGGCACATTCTTAAAGAATATATATGCTGTATTATGAAATGTCTAATAAAATATTTGATATAAAAAGAGGGTATATATATCAACATCACTGTATTGCACATATTTGAGCCCCCCCCCCCACACACACACACAACGATGCTCACCTGGTGGTCATGTAATAAGCCCACAGCCATCCCATGTTGTTCTGGTAGAATATCATGCTAGCCCTACATGAATTATGTGGCAGGTCAAGCAACCCAGACTGCAACAGATGTCACCTCACTGGGTCACTGCCCATGGCCCCACTGATAGTGCCTCTGTATGATCCCTCTGTCTTCACAGCTCCTTGCCCACTATGGAACATGCAGACACCAATGCCCTAAGGGTGTGCATGCCATGCCCCTCAATGGGTACACACACACTCAGACATGGACCTTGGCAGCAGAAAGCCTGTGCCCCCCCCAGCAATGCACAGGTACATAAGAGGGTGATAACTTCCAGGTGTGTATCCAGGATAGGCTGCAGCAGAATACCTGTGCAATGCCTCCAGACTGTGCATGATGTGCCCAGTATACTTTCTTCACATACACCTGCTGGAGGAGGAACTTCAGCAGGAGCAGGACCATGGCAGGTGCCATAGGCGCTTGCTGTACCATCCACCCCTGAAGGCAACCAATTTGGTACATATGCAGTGTGTCAAGCTGTTCTGCCTGGAACACAGTACCATTTGGGACCTTTGTGGTCCGAGATGGGCTGATGCTGTGCCCACCAGGTGTCAGTCCTGTGCACTGACAGTGGAGCAGAAGCTACTGTGTGCTCTGACATACTGTGCCATGGGATCAATCCAGAAGGTGGCTGGGGATGTGATAGACATCAGTCAGGATTTGATGTCCTCTGCACTGCAACAGGTGAACAAAACCCTAGTTTGTCATGTATCCAGCTACATATGTCCAAACATTGAGCAAGCCATGCAGACCATTAAGGTGGGATTCCATGTCCTGCATGGTTTCCTGAATGTGCTCAGGACTATTGACTGTACACATGTGACCTAACTGTCTCCATCATGTAATGGGGAGCTATAGCACAACAGGGGTTTTACAGCATTAATGTGCAGGTGACATGTGATGCCAATGATGTCATCATCACCAATGTGTTTGTGACGTTCCACAGGTCCTGCTATGATGCATATATATTTGACCAGTTACAGCTATGGGCTCTACTTGAGAACCATGGGGGCCCTGTGATATGGTTGTTCAGTGAGAGCATGTGTGATGATTGATGGGTGCGCACTCTTGCCTGTGTCTATAGCATCTAACTGAGTTCCATTTCTCCCCATAGGTGACATAGTGACATACAGGTACATAAGTGAAAAAAGAAGGGCAAAGGGAGTGATAGTGAGACTGAAGAAGGAGGAGGATAAGGGCTGTGTGGAGGATGACAACAGTAAAGCTGATATACTGAACAGATATTTCTGCTCAGTCTTTACTGAGGAAGAGGAGAGTAATGGGCCTGAAGGGAGTACAAGGGATTGGAATGGCACAGAAATGGACACAAGTCCCTTTACATGGGAAAGGGTCCTAAAGGAACTGGAAGGAATAAGACTCGATAAAGCAATGGGGCCAGGTGGGGTGCACCCCAGGATCCTAAAGGAACTAAGAGAGGTGGTGGCTGAACCTCTGGCAATCCTGTTTAGCCGATCACTGGAAACAGGGGAGGTTCCCAAAGACTGGAGGACAGCAGGTGTAGTCCCCTCATACAAAAACGGGAACAAAAAGGAAGCAGGGAACTACGGACCAGACAGCCTGATCTTGGTAGTGTGGAAGATCATGGAAGCACTATTAAAGGCGAGATTGGTGGAACATCTGGTTGCCAATGGACTACAGGACCCAAGGCAGCATGGTTTCACTGGGGCGAGATCATGCCAAACCAACCTCATTGAATTTTTCAACTGGGTGACAAGGGAGGTGGATCGGGGGCAGTGGAAGTGGCCTATCTGGACTTCAGCAAGGCCTTTGACACTGTGCCACATAGAAGGCTATTAAACAAACTAGGGAATATGGGAGTGGGCAGGGCAATAGTGTGGTGGGTAGGTAATTGGCTGGGTGGCAGGACACAGAGGGTGGTGGTAAATGGCTGTCACTCCACAGAGGGAAGAGTGACCAGTGGGGTACCACAGGGATCAGTGCTGGGACCGGTGCTGTTCAACGTCTTCATTAGTGACATTGTGCAGGACCTAGAAGGCAGAATTTCCCTGTCTGCTGACGACATGAAGCTCTGTAACAAAGCGGACATGCCAGACGGTATAGACAGAATGAGGAGGTACCTGCAGAAGCTTGAAGAATGGTCAAGGGTTTGTCAGTCAAAATTCAATGCAAAGAAGTGCAAGACAAATGCATATAGGGCACAAAAACCCTGGAACAACATATCAGTTGGGGGGGCTGAGGCTATATATCATGCACCAAGCAGGAAAGGGACCTTGGGGTTATCATCTCTGATGACCTCCAGGTAGGGAAACAGTGCGACAAGGCAGCAGGTAAAGCAAATAGGATGCTGGGATGCATAGGCAGGGGCATCACCAGCAGAAAAATGGAGGTCATATTTCCACCATACAAGACACTAGTGAGGCCCCATCTAGAGTACAGAGTACAGTTCTGGACACCTTATCTATGTAGTGACATAGGCAGGGTAGAGAAGGTTCAGAGGAGGGCAACACAGATGGTACAGGGATTGCATCACAAGTCATATGAGGACAGGCAGAAGGACTTAAATATGTACTCCTTGGAGGAGTGGAGGGAGAGAGGGGATATGATAGAGACATACAAGTACCTTACAGGGAGGAACAGGGTGCAGGAATACACTATTTTCCAGCAAAAAGATGTTCCAGGACTACAGGGCATGGGATAAAGTTGGAGGGAAGGTGATTCAGAGGAAACATGAGGAAGAATTTATTCACAGAAAGGGTGGTGGACATGTGGAACACCCTGCCAGAAGAAGTGGTGGGGGCTGAAACAATCACGGGATTTAAGAATGCATGGGAGAGACGTAAGGGTATTGTGGAGGTCAGGGGTAAGGGGCAACAGACTTCTAGAAAAATATAAAGTGAACTTACAAGCTCAAATGGGCAGACTGGGTGAACCATAGGCCCTTATATGCTGACAGTGTCTATGCATCTATGTAATGGTTCCCCCCAAGGCCATATCTACTGACACCCTACCACCCTACCATGTCACCAACCACAGAGGCTGAAGACAGATACAGTGACAGTAACCATTGAACCTGTTCAGTGGTGGAGCAAACATTCAGTCTCCTGAAGATACACTTCCACTGCCTGGACAAAATGGGTGGCCCCATGACGTTGGTACCTGGGAAGGTTTGCTGTGTTTTCATCACATGTGGGATGCTGCACAATCTGTCTGTATGACACCACATACCCCTGCCTAAGGACTTACAAGATGAGGGTTGGCTGAACAATGAGGATGTTCAACCCAGAGATGTGACTGCAGCAAAGGCTCAGCAGTGAGATGGTGGACTGTCCAGCAGGCAGACACTGGTGGGGGATGTATTCAGTGGTCAGGGTGGTCATCGGGGAAGCTGAGCACTAGTCTGTGTGGACATAGGATGGGTAATCTGTACCACAATGAACTACCACAATGATGTGTACCCAATTACTAAGTGCTATGTTTCCCAGGAGAATGTGTATGGTGCAGTGACAGGGGTGATGTGCAGATGTGTAATCTGGGGAGTCACTGCTTTGCCTTGCCACTACCGGTCAAGGAGAGTGTGCCAAGGTACTTGGCCCCACCCTTGTCCCACCTTCCCATGCGGCGGACTTTGAAGTCTCTGCTCTGTGCTGTTTGGTACCTGTGGCCTCCCCAGTGGAGCAACCACATCCCTCAGGGGTGAGGTCTGTGTGGGGAGAAATTCTTGTGTGCTGGCCTCTGCAGTTGGCAGATGTGCAGGGACCTGCATAGCCTGCCATTCAAGAATGTTCCCAATCCTGCACAGCTCACTTTAGACACCCCGCATCTCTGCTATGATAAGGGCCACTTGATCTTTATTCTCTCTTGTGGCACAGAGTCTCACCACCTTCAGCTGGCCTAGCTCAGGGTAGTGCCACTGGAGTATGCTGGTCCACCATGGTCACCTTACAGGACCTCGTGTTGGCAGCCATGGCATGACAGTGCTGTGTCTTTGCCCGCAGCTCCCAGAGGTGATGGATGTGGTACTGGTGGAGCTGCATTGTGCCTGTCCCTGTCCTGTGTGTGCTGCTGTGTTGTAGTACATGCTGTGCCTGTTTCCATTGACACCACTTGCTGTTCTGGCTGGTATGTGTCTCCATGTGGAGTCCTTGTGGTGTCCTTCGCTATGTCCTGTTCTCTTGGCTAGGTGCTCCTGGCTCTCCTCACCAGCGGGCCATGCTCCTGCTCCTGTATTCCTGCACATTCTGATGAGCTCTGGAGGGGGGAGAGTAGTTACATGTCTGGCATAGCTGCTTGGATGCTCAGTCATTGCTGTGCCATGGTCTGCATTTGTGGCACTTACCACTTACCACCCAAGGGTACTAAAAGAACTGAGCACAGTGCTGGCTGGTCCTCTGGCAGTACTATTTGGCAGCTCATTGGGGGCAAGGTGGTTCAAGGGATGGAGGGGGGCCAATATGGTCCCTCTGCTCAGAAGTGGTGGATGGTGGAGGCTGGCAATTGTAGGCCAGTTAGTCTGACATCAGTGGTGGGGATGTTGATGGGAACCCAGCTGAGGGAGAGACTGATGGAGTACCTGACAGCAGATGGTCTGCCGAACCACTGACAGTTGTGGTTTTATGGGGGGAGGTCATGTTGAACAGGTCTCTTGGATTTCTTTGACTGGGCGGCTAGGGAAGTGGATGGGGGGTGATGGGTGTGGCCTACCTGGACTTTGGTGGGGCCTTTGATGCTGTGCTACACCAATGGCTAATAAAGAAATTTAGCAACCTGGGGATTGGGGAGAAGGTGGTGGACTGGATGATGAACTGGTTGAGGGGTGGGGGCAGAGGGAGATAGTGGGCGGTAATCATTTTGGGGATGGGGTGGCTAGTGGGGTGCCATGGGGATTGGTGCTGGGCCCTGTCCTCTTTGGTGTCTTTGTGGGTGGCATTGCTGGGGGACTGGAGGGGGGGTGTCTCTTTGTGGATGACAGGGGTGGTCTGCAGCAGAGTGGACACCCAGGTAGGGGTGGAGGGGATGATGGGGGATCTGGGGTGGCTTGGTGAGTGGCCTCTAGTGTGGCAGCTGGGTTTCAGTGTCAGGGGCTATGGGGTCATGCACCTTGGGGGAAGGCCCAGTGGCTGTATATAGGGTGGGAGGGTGCTCACAGTCACTGGGCAGGCAGACAGGAGAGAGAGACCTTGAGGAGGTCATACTTGATGCCTCAGGGTGGCGGGGTGGTGCAAAAGGATGGTGAGCAGGTCTGGCTGGATGCTGTGTTGTATGTGGAGCCAGGGCTTCTGATGGGAGAAGGAAGGTAGTGTTGCCACTGTGCCACTCTCTGGTGCAGTCCTACCTAGAGTGCTGTGTACAGTTCTGGTGCTTACATCTCTGCAGGAGTGTTGATAGGGTAGTGGCAGTCCAGAAGGGGGCTACCAGGGTGGTGAGGGGATTGCATGGAAGACTGTATGGGAAGAGGCTGTGGAAGCTCAGCATGTGCTCTCTGGAGGAGGGGAGAGTCGGGGGGATGTGATTGAGACCTATGGGGACTTTGTAGGGTGAATGGGGTGCAAGAGGGAAGCCTCTTTTAGTGGAGGAGGGGTACCGGAACACAGGGGCATGCTATGAGGCTTGAGGGATGGAGGGATGTGGTAGGATTCTTCTTCATGGGGGTGCCTGGAGCAGCCTAATGAGGGGGTGGTGGGGGTGAGGATGGTGGGGGGCTTCAGGCATGCATGGGATAGGCAACATGGCCATAATAGCTTGAGAAACGGATGGAGGGAGAGACACCAGTGTGCCCAAATGGGGCCCAGGGTGTAGAAATGTGCAGATAGGATGAGATAGACTTGGTGGGTCTACTGGTCCTTTTCTGCCAACAAATTGTATGTTTCTCTGTTAGTTGAGAGTGGCAGGGGGTCATCCTGTGGGCATTCTGAATCTGCATGGCCATTGTCTATAGGAGGTTGCTGAGGCACTCTGCTGCCATGTTGTAGTGTGATATCACTTGGTAGGGTTTCTATGCCATTCTCCTCCCCATCCAGCACCTCCTCTGTGTGTGTTTCCACTGTGATGGCCTCACTTGGTGTGAGGTCAGTTGTAGATGTGGATGGTGTTGTCCTGACACCATTCTGCTGACTGTACCAGCATGCTGCTATTAGAAACATAGAAACACAGACTCTGTTGGCCAAAAAGTACCAATAGGCCCTTCTAGTCTGCCCTTTTCCCTTGTCTATTTCAATGCCTCTGACCCAATTTGGTCACTGGTGTCCCTCCCTTCCACCTTCCTCTACCCAATTTGTCCCTATGCTTATCCCAAGCATGCTTGAAGCTCTTTGGCCCCACTACCTCCTCTGGCAGGCTGTTCCAGTCACCCACCACCCATTTCATAAAGCAGTATTCCCTCACATCTCTTCTAAACTTCTTCCCACTTTAGCGACATTGCATGCTCCTGTGTTCAAGTATAGTTTTTTCTGAAAGAGGCACCCTACCTTCACCTTGTTCAACCCTGTGAGGTACTTGTAGGTCTCAATCATGCCTCCTCTTGCTCTCCTCTCCTCCAAAGAGTACATGTTGAGTTCCAGCAACCTTTCCTCGTATGGATTTTCATGCAACCCTCATTGCCCTCCTCTGTAGTGTCTCCACCCTGTCATTGTCCTTGCACAGGTGCGGCCTCCAAAACTGGGCACAGTACTCCAGGTTGGCCCTCACCAGTGAGCAATATAATGGCAGCACCACCTCCCTCCTTCTGTTTGGTGGTGGCCTGAAGCCCCCTCCATTTGTGCTTGATGGTGGACAGGGTCTGTTGTTCAGGTCCACAGACATTGATGGTAGCCTGTATGTCTAGCCAGGTCTGTGCCTTGTCCTTCCTGAGCACCTAGAATGACCTAGAGCCATACAGGGTGCTGAAGTGGCTTCTGATCTCAGTCTCTAGCATGGTCACCTGCTGAGAATCGAAACTGGATGACCTGGCATGGGACAGCCCCCGGACGCCTCCCTTCCTGCATCCATTGTCATGTGTGGGGCCTTGGCCTCTAGCCTTAGTGGATGCCATCATTGGGCTGGCTCACCTGTTAGCAGCTTGGTGTGGCAAGCATGTCTGTGTCCATCTCTGCCACTCCACATGCACTTTCATGTGTTTGCATCGAATAGCGGCATGTCTAATGGTGCGGATCATCTTTTATGGTGGGATCAAGAGACGTGTTGGCTTCTGGTGATCCCCCCATACCTTGATCTGCACCACTCTGTGTGCCCCTGTGTACCTCTCCATTCACGCTTGGGGCTGTTGCTGAATACCATGTGTTTTGTGTGCCTCCACGTGTGCACAGTACTGCACTCTCTATTGTGTTCCATTCTGGATTATGTGGCTACATTAATGAATAGCGCTCAGTATTTGTGACTCTGAGCTCAACTGTAAAATGCAATGCTGGATTGGTGACAAAAAATGAACTATGAAGAAAAGATGTTCTCATCTGCAAATAGGATATCTTGGCTTGCTAAAAAATATAATTGTTTTTTGTAAGAATGATAGATCTAACAGCACTTATGTGCTTACACAAAGGTCTTTGGGGCTGACATGGATCGGACTGCATGTCTGGAAGGTAGTTTATATTCACAAGAAATATACAAAGCAGGAAATAAATAAAAATAAATCAGGTTTTATCACAGTCAGACTGTAACTTTGATTAAGGTGGAATGCAGGTGTGCAGGGTCCCTCAAAGTCTAAGAGACAATGAGAATCAGTTTTAGGTTACTGTAAGTACTGGGCTTACTTGCAGGTGTCAGCAGTCCAAATACATCCCTGTCTAAAGCTTTCCTATCTTTAATCAAGGCCGCCGCCATTTTATGGATCATAGAAACAGTAAGTGCCCTTTCTATTGGGCCAGCTGTATGTTGTTGCACCTGCAGCTGAAAGTTGCACCTGTCCACTAACTTGCTCAAATCCTACAGCTGGAAACTCCCCAAACTTGGACTGTTATCCTGTCTATAGCATTTATCCTATATCCCTCCTGTTAACCTCTTTCCCTCACTCCCTTCCCTCGCTGTCCCACCTCTCAGTATTGTACTGCATGTGTATTTTCTGAATACTATGTCTATACAGTTGTGTTACGAGTACCTCGTACCTAGCTGTGGCACATTATAGGTACTATGAAAAAGGTATGCGTATGTTATCAGGTGCTGCCATGTTGGTGCCACAACCTATAAAAACAATCTTGATCCTCCATTTGTTAACATGCAGTACTGTGTATAAGCTATGTCTGTCTTGTTCTCTTCACCGTAGTAATGTATATGTTCATAATGTCATCCAGGACCATCTTGTAAATGAGCTTGCTCAAAGGTATATAGCCTGGTTAAATAAAGTTTGATTGACTGATTGATTGTTAAAACACTTTTAGCCCAATAGTGACATCACTTTCTTATTGCAGGTTCCACAGAATAGTTGCTACTTTATTTAGCATAAGACTGATTTAGACATGGATAGGTATGCATTTCTGACACCTACAGGTACTGTGAACTGAATGCCACTTTTTAAAGAGCATTTCATGTGCTTTCAGACTATGAGTTTATGAGTTATCATGTACACCTTCCCATTTAAGCTAGAGAGAGCTTCTCAAATTATGAAAAAAATACTGTAGTGATAGTCCCAAACAAACCAGACTGACGATGGACATAAACTATTTACCCATCAGTAGTTGGAGTAAAAACGTTTGCACTGTCATGCAAGCACCAACAAAACTACTTTTCCCAACTCTGAGAGAGATTAGCATTGTCAAAAAAATAAGGTTTTTTAGTTGAAAACAGAAACCAGGTGAAAGTATGTTAGTGCAAATGGATGGGCCATCCACCCTAGGGATGACATTTCAAGTGCTACTGTACCAGTATAGCATCTGTAATTGAATTGGAGCGGTGTCCAAAGTTTGAATAATTGGTTCAAACCTTCAAACATACTGTGTGACCATGAGCAAGTCACTTAAGTCAAATAAAATAAATGTGCTTAGTCCGCCATGGATCGATGAAAACAATCAACTTCTTTGAGAAATTACTAACTGAAAACAAGGACTTAGAAAAGCAGAAATCAGAGAAACACAATACAACAGTGTCTCTAACACCATTAGACTTAATATCGAAAGGAACAGGGTAAAGCATAGGGTACAGATATATTTCATGCCCCTGCACAAGTCAGACTTCGAGTAGACAACTCAGATCACAGCTGGGGATGGGTGAACTGGCTTTGATGCAGTTCTGACCCCCCCCCCGAAACTGGACCACCTTGGCTCTGATCAGGGAAACCGAGCCTTTCATGGCGCAACCTAAATTGTCAAGTTGGCCCAGTTCAGAAGTGCAATTTGGTCTGGAATAATACTCTCACCACCAGCACTGCATGGAAAAGGCAGGGCAGGGTGCAAAAGGTGCATAAAATTAAAAAAAAACATTTTTTTCCCCTGATCTCTGATGAAGACTCCCAAATCCCTGGACTGTCACATGACCAACAAAGGCAAACACTCATGATCCTGGGACACTGAAGGGAGCTGGCCAATGAGAGTCTCTGTTCTGTGACTGACTCATGTTCTAGCCAATCCTCTATGTCAGGCACCACAGGACATCCCTAAGAAACAGTGTATTGAGTGCATTTGGGGCTTTGCATTCAACGGAGGTGTGTGTGTGTGTGTGTGTGTGTGTGTGTGTGTGTGTGTTGCGCACAGAGATTTCCCCCCAAAATACAATGAAAATGTTTTTCATTTTGTTACAGAGGGAGAGGAAGAGTAGAAACTGAGAGACCAACAATTTTCAACAGCACACAACAAACAGAGTGCAGATGTTGCAGCAGACTGCAGAGTAGTTTTGTTTTTTCATAAGCGTGAGAGAGAGAGAGAGAGACCAATGAATTCAACAGCAGTGTGTGCAGAGTAAACAGCAGCAGAGTGCAAACGTTGCAGATTCTACAGTAAAAAAATGGAAAAAACACCTGTTTTAATTAGAGAGAGAGAGAGACCAATGAATTCAACAGCAGACAACAGCCGAGTGCAGAAAATAAAAATAAAAAAATATATTAAGGGCAGCAGAGACAGACAGGACAGGAGGACTTTGTCTTAAGGTCTTAATGCCTCAGTAATTTTGAGGGGCGGCTTATAGTGCCATACAGATTTTGAAGGGGGGTGTCACCCATGTCTCAGACTCTGTGTTGCCCATCTCTGTGCTGCCCTGAAAGGTCATGCTGCCATAGATTCTGTGTTGCCCATCTCTGTGCCTGAACTACTACAGTACTAGGTCATAGTTCCATACAGACTGTGAAGGGGGGGTCACGGCTCAGACTCTGTGTTGCCCATCTTTGTGCCTGAACTACTTCTAGGTCATAGTGTCATACAGATTGTGAAGGGGGAGTCACATCTCAGACTCTGTGTTATCCATCTCTATGTCTGTACTAGTACTAGGTCATATTGTCATACAGATTGTAAAAGGGGTGTCACATCTCAGACTCTGTGTTGCCCATCTCTGTAGTGTAGGCTCTGTGTTGCCCATCTTTGTGCCTGAACTACTACTACTAGGTCATAGTGCAATACAGATTGTCGGGGGGGTCAGGTCTCACTCTGTGTTGCCCATCTCTGTGTCTCAGCTCTTACTAGATCATATAGTGCCTCATGTATTTTGAGGTGGGGGTGTCATGTTTCAGACTCTGTGTTGCACATCTCTGTGCCTGAGCTACTACCAGGTCATAAGTGCCTCACTTATTTAGAGAGGGAGGTGTCATATCTCAGACTCTGTGTTGCCCATCTCTGAGTTCAAACTAATACTCCAGTTGCAGACTGAAATCTCTGCAGCTGCTGTGCTTGTTATTCACATCTGCGGCAGCTGCAGATGTTATGGCTGGTCCCACTGGCCATAACATTTTTCCACAGCTGTGGGGATTTCCATGCCAATGCCACCTGCAATGTATCATAAATCATGAAGCCCGTGGTTGTAAACCAGCTCCACTTTTGAGAATACTGTAGCTGTGGGAGAAATTGCAGTTCTGCAAGTGACAACCCACTTGCGTTGAGTTTTTCTTGTAGTTGAGGGATTTTCAAGAGTTTTGTAAATCCAGCCCACTGTTTCCTATGAATCTCACATAGTGGCTGACAAGCAGGATTGGCAAGAACAAAAGTCAATTTATTTTATTGCTGTTGGCTGCTTGCTGACCTTGAGAGATGACAGAAAAATGCAGATACATTTTATTTAAGAGGTCCTTTTTTAACAGAGGGATCTAAAATAATAATACTGATGCATTACTCATACTCAGATAGACTAAAATTGGTCTACAATTCATCTGAGTCAATCAGAACCTTTTGGAAAAAAATCAGTCGGAATTAGAATCGTGTCCCAGTCAACCTACCCATCCCTACTCACAGCACCAATACGTTGGGAAACCAAGTTCATGGGTACAATTATTTGGCAACTGTAGGATGCTTTTTAAATTCTATGGGCTACAAAAAAGCAGAATGAATCCCACAGAGACAAAAGTGCAACAGTAAGAGATGTAGACAATGTATATGACATTGAGGTACAATGCATGAGGCAAATAAGGAGAATGAGGCATTTGGGAAGAGCAAATCATAAGAGCACAGTGAAGGCAGTCAGAACTAGAGAAACAACCTTATAGAAAGCAAACAGAAACAGAGGAGCAGAACACACAGTAGAGAAACATAAAGAATTTGAGGACAAATCTAACAGTAAAAATGAAAAAAGAAAAACACAAAGAACTGCTAATTCACCAAAGAATCAGGGCAACAGTAACATAATAACATTTAGAACACACTGAATGAACATACGAGAGTAGCAGTTTGCAGGAAAGCAGTATGGAATCCATAAAAAGATGTTAGGAGAGAAGAAATATCCAAATTGTTTGGTTTTTGTATATCTCTCCAAACCATACACACACTCTCAAGCCTCATTGCGAGTGCAAGGTGTCGAGGGTATGCAAATCCTTGTGTAAGTGACATTGACAAGGCTTCAGCAAAACAGACATTGCCTTATAAACAGGCATGTGTGGCTGATCCAGCTTAGGCTAAGAAAAATAATGTCCTGACAACTGTTCTGTACTCTTTGTAACTTCTCAGTGTATTGCAATCATAATGTCAACCGGGCACTTTGTCAGACTCCTAGCCAAAGTCCATTTAGAATGCTTCGGCTGGGCATACTAGAGAGGCAGTTTGTGGGAAAGCAGAATATGGAGTCATAAAAAGATACCAGGAGAGGAGAAATATCCAGATTGTTTATTTTTTGTGAATCTCTCCAAACCGTGTACATATTCTCAAGCCTCATATCTAGAGCAAGGCATCATGGGCACTCAAAACCTTGTGTAAGTCAGACTGACAAGGCTTCACCAGAACAGACACTGCCTTTCAAGCAGGCTTGTATGTCTGATCCAACATAGACTTAGAATGTCAAAGTACAGTGCTCCCTCGTTATAAAGAATCTCATTGTAACAAATCCTAGTAATGACAAACCAGGTGTTTGGATCCCTTTAAAATGATCTTATGTCACCTTCACCTGTTAGCTGTCCTGTCATCAGGATCAGTCCGTGGATGTTACTCATCTGCTTCACGTACCCTTACCCTGCCAACCTTTAGCTGCTCTTTAAACATCCCAGCTGGGTAACAGAGAGTTGCAGTTTTGATCACTAGCTTGCTTGCTCCCCCACCAGCTGGCTGCCTTGCATCTGCTGCATGTCTGCTGCATGCACATAAGATTATAGCAACTGTAAGACAGAGCAAGAGATCAGATGCAAAACAAAGCCCTGTAGGAATAGTTCACTAGTATCATTATGACTATTGAGTTTACAATGGTGAGCTACAGACATTTACACTAAGGCCCTGGAGACACTACAGAACTGTTTTTGAAAACCGTTTTTAAAACCAGTTTACTGTAGCTAAACCATTTCAGTGCAGCCACACTACTCAGTAACCATTTTTGATAACAGTTTAGTGTGGCCACACTGCTAGTGTTAAACCTGTTCTCCTTGTAACTATTTTGTGTTACGCCCAACACACAGAACTGTGCTTGCCTAGACACGCTGCAGCTAGAATTGTTTTAGTTAAATCATTACAGCTTAAAACACTTTTACTCCTGGACAGACCTGTGAGTAAAACCATGCTAGTTCCAAAACGTTTTTAAAAATGGTTTTAAGACTAGGTATGTAGCAGGATTTAAAAACACTTTTGCGATATTCAGAGAGAGTGGTTGCGAAGGACAAAACCCAATGCACCACAGTGCAACAGAAATGAATGCATGTGCAAGTGCAGGGGCATAACCAGAAATAATGTGTGCAGTGCGATATTTAACAGTAGCCGACGTGCACAACAGCGGAGCAAGCGGAAGTGCCTCAAAACAGAAATGAGCCAATATAAAAGGGAGCAAGTGAGGGGAGGATGATTGCGCTACAGAGGACCCATAGTGGGGAAGCGTGGAGACAGAGTGGCAGGGAGGCAAGCCAAGAAGCAGGGGGCAGGTGTGGCCAGGAGGTGGATGGGGGGCCACTGGAGGTGTGTGCGAGTGGGTGACAGTGGAGTGTGTGTGTGTGTGCATGCGAGAGGCCCTGAGCATGCCACAGAGGAAGGAGGGCAGTGGGTCAGAGGCAGGGCACACAGTGTTGAGGAGCCAGGGGTATACCTGGTGCAGGGGCAATACCAGCAGCACACAGCTGGGGGGGGACCAGGTAGACAGCTGCCCGGGGGGGGACACCAACTAGGGACATGACCAGTGCCACCTTCCAGATGGAGGCAGTAATGAGGGGTGTGAGAAGACAGGCAGCAGGGAGGCACAGCCGTGGAAGAGCCCAGCGGCAGTATGCCCAGAACAGGCTGTACCGTGACCACGTCAGCTTTGAGCTGTACCGTAACATCGAGATCGTGGGCCAGTACCACCTGAGCCGAGCAATTCTGAGGTGGCTCTGTGAGCTGTGCAGTGAGGAGATGCAGGCACCCACACGACGGAGCCATGCGCGGTCCATGGAGACCAAGATCACAGCTGTCATGTGCCTGCTCACCACGGGCACCTTCCAGAGACCAACAGGGAACATGACAGGCATAACCCAGTCGGCCACATCACACCTACTCATACAAATCCTCAGCATACTGCTGCCACATGCTGCAGAGTACATGTGTTTCCCCAGCATACAGGCGGAGCACACAACAAACATGCAGGAGTTCCACAGGGTAGCACGGTTTCCTGGTGTGCTCGGAGCCATAGACTGCACCCATGTTGGCATCCACATGCCACCTGGCCCGGACGGGGTGGCATACATCAACTGCAAGGGTTATCCGAATGTCAACTGCCAGGCAGTGTGCAATGCCAGGGGACGCATAATCAATGTCTGTGCCACACACCCTGGGGGAGCACACAATGTCTTCATCTGGCACCAGTCCACACTGTGCCATAGATTCGAGAGTGGGGACATCCTCACTGGCCTTCTGGTAGGTAAGTATGCATTGCACGCTGGACGATGGGTGCAGATGGGGGTGTGTGGAGTATGGACAGGAGTGCCATGGGGAATGGCCAAGAAGACCAGTGGCACAGTGTCGCAGACCACCATGCTAACGATACCTCTCTACACACAGGTGACAGTGGGTACCTGCTACAGCCCTGGCTGCTCACACAATACCGGCGCCCTCGATCCCAGCGCAGCAACAGTGCAATGAGGCACACACCATAACACGGATTGCCATCGAGCTGGTGTTCAGGCTGCTGAAGGCACGGTTCCATTGCCTGCACACAACAGGTGGTGCCCTACAATACAGCCCCTCAAAGGCCTGCGGGCTATTCCTGGCCTGCTGTATCCTGCACAACATGGCCACTGACTGTAGGATAGCCACTGAGGTTGAGGAGGGGGACAGCAGTGGGGACAATAAGGACGCCGGTCCAGCTGGTGTTGGGCAGCCACCCCCTGGGTGACGGGATCCCCGGCTGGCCTGGATGGCCCAGCAGCACCAGGACAACATTGCAGAGGAGCACTTCGGACCACACAGGTAGGTCAACAGGGCCATGGGCATGCACCAAGGGCAAGGGCACAGCCCACAGACAGGCAAGGGTGGACACCAGGGAAGGTCGGTGGCAGGGGTGTGGGAATGGGCGGGTGACTGCACAGAAAGGCAGGGAACAGCAGGGCTGCACTCAGCACACACACACAGACACACACACACACCCTATCCATGCCCACAGGGCCACAGGCACACCCACCCCTACAGGCCCCCCCACACCCACACAGTACCCAACGCAACCACACCCAGTGGCTGGCACTGCGCGTGCCTCAGATGCTGAGCACCATTGCACAGTGATGGACAGTGCTACACTGGCATCATCATGCACACGCTACAGTGGCCAGCAGCTGGGAGAGTGTGCACAGGGACCATGTGGGTGCAGGACAGGGCACCACACCCATGCAATGCACACAGAGCACCGCAGTGCACACTGGACAGTGGGAGACAGTGGCTGTGGAGGGGGAAGGGTCAGTCATGCAGCACAGTAGCACGGCTGCCAGAGATGCATGGGTGGCCTCGCCGAGACCTGCCAGCCGTACCATGCTGACCAGTGGCCTCATGGGGTGGCACCGAAGGGCCCCCGAGGTGATGCTCCATGAACGCGACTGTGTCTGAACAGGTGTCTGCAGGCCACCGAACATGCCCACACCAGGTGTGCTTGGTATGCCCACAGCCGAACCCGGCATCGACATGGCAGGGGTCACCTGACACTGAGAACGGGGGTGGACAATGCATCCTGTGGGGTGTACGGTGGATGGGCACACAGCCGGTCAGCCAGTGTACCCATGGCAGTTGCCAATGCAGTGGTTTGCCTGTCGATGACTGTGGTCACATCCGCCCGCTGTTGGGCCAACTCTGCCAGGAGCAGGGCATGGTCCCTGCTGTGCCGCACCTCTGCCTGGCGCTGCTCTACACAGACTGTATCCACTGCATCCATGAGCCCCACCTGCTAATCCACTGAAGCCTGCAGTAGATGGTTGTGGTCGTCCAAGGGGTCATCCGCATGGCTAGCATGCTGGCCCCCATGTTGTTCCTGGCCCTGCGGCACAGCGCCCCTCGACGGTGGGTGCCACACGGTGGTGCCTTCCTGGGGCACATCCTCACACAGTGCACTGCTGCTGCCTGCCACCCCCATCCCCACATCGAAACTGTCCAGCTGCTGCCACTACCCCTCTGGCTGCCAATTGCCAGGCACTGCCGGTGTGGCCACAGTGGCGACAACAGCCCCACTACCATGGCTGCACACGAGTGCTGCCCCACTGAATCCCACAGCCACAGCCTTGACAAGGGCTGGTGGGCAGGCAACCACGCCAGCGCTGCCCGCACTGCTGCCTGGGTAGATGCCATCCATGGGATCCCCCTGTGTCCCACTAACATCTTTGTCCGGGACGTGCATCATGTCATCATCAGTGCTGGAGTCATCCCCGATCTGTGTCCCAGCACACAAGACACCATGAGGGGCGTCATGCTGGAACACAGTCAGGGCCCCATCCGCACCTGCACCACAGGCATCAGTCTGGACAAATGTGTAGTGCTGCAGGCGGTCAGTCCCTCGGACACCTGTGGAGGTGGATGGGTGCTCCACCAGTTCCAGGGCCTCCCCCTCAGTGGACACACCCACCACTGCTGCCCCATGCAGATGCTCAAGAGCTGTAAAGCCTGACCCCCTGCCACCCACACACTGCCAGCACTGGTCCTACCATGTAGTGATGGGCTACCACCCATCTGGAAGCCTCCACCGGGAACACCCTCAATGGCATTATGCTGCATGCTGCCGGCCACCTGCTCCTCCAGTGGCGTCAGGCGGGGCACGTCCTGATGACCCCCACCAGTGGCAGTACGCACTGCCCTGATGACAGCTACCTTATCCTTGATCTGCCTCCTGTCTGTGCCAACCTTCTTCTTGCACTCCTGCACAGACCGCTGGTGGATGCCCTACTGGTTGACAGCACGTGCCACCTCGCTCCACGCCTCTGCATGGGCCTGTGGTGTGCCCCTCTGTCCACTGAGCAGTGGCTCCCTGTCGAGGTAGGCCTCGAACAGGGCATCCAATTCCACCCTGGTGAAGTTGGGCCTCCTCTTCCACACCCTCGCCTGCTCCTCATCATCCTCGTGTTCGGTCATGCTTGTGCCTGGGGGGGATGGACAGGTGTTACCATGGACTGTGTAGTCCCATACAGCCCTCCCAGACCACTTTCCCCACATCTCCACAGCATGGCACTTACCTCCCAAAGGCTGCAATACCGATCCATGGCCTGTGCATTTCCTGGTCGCTTTTATAGCGCATCGCATGCAAATGAGGGCATGCACAACTCTAACGGGATGAAAATGCAGTGGATGCGCTGTGGATTTGCTCATGAGCTGATTAGCATAACCTGGTGCACCTTGCGCAATGGTGTTGAGCATGCTCAGGCTGTGGTGCACCACTGTGACGTGCGCAATTGGCACCACACTACGCATTCCAACGGTGCTGCCGCCTACGCTAGTGGTGCAGCAGCTGCACTGTGCATGGGAGGCAGTACAGAGCACTTCCACTACTGTGCCTGTGGCGCTCATGCGCAATACGTCCGACGGGGCACACATGCCATGGTGCACCGTGGGCGCCATGGTGCCTCTGTGTGGAAGGCTACTGCATGGTGTCACACACATGCACCCTACCGTGCTCCCTGCAGGGGCCTCCCAATCGTGCTGTGGCACTCCATGTGTGGACAGACCCTTGACCCTGCGGCTGCCCTTTGCCCTCCAGGTGCCATGTGGCCGCATGGCTGCCCCCCATTGCGCAGTCCGGTGCCAGCACAATTGAAACTGGCAGCACAGTACTGCACTGCCTCTGCACGTTGGGGCACGTGCACTACTGGGCACCATTTTGAGCTCAGCTGATACTGCATGATGCCGCACCAGAGCCCCAGTATGGAATGTGGTAGAGCTGGCAAACCTGGTGGCTCTTGTGGAGCCCAATGCAGGTGCCCTGTTTGGACAGGTTCCCCTCCTGAGGCCACACACAGAGGTATGGCAGGAGGTAGCAGAAGGACTTGAGAAGGCTACAGGGAGCTGTAGGACTGTAGAACAGTGTCGCCACCACTTTGGGGACCTCCAGCAGTGTGACCCCGACTGCCTGGGGCGACTGCAGGCACGTGCCCGGCAGGAAGCCGTGCCATGGCCAGATAGGTGCTCCTTCACCATCACTAGTCATATCCGTCTATCCTGGTGGCACAGTGTTTGGAAGGCCATGCCACCGGGGGGGGAGCCAGGGCCTGTGTTACTGGTTGTGGGGGTGCATAGAGTACACCCTGCACCACTGCAGCACAGACGGGCTGTGCAACCATGCACACTGTTGGGGGGGCTATGGGTCAGACGTGTACTGATAAGACTCTCTCCATGTTTCCACACTAGGCCTGGACGACCGCCATAGGGCCCGGATGGCCCAGGAGCATAGAGGGCAGGTCGACACTGGAGATGTGGCCATGCAGTCAGGGCATAGTGGTGGTGCTGGGGGTCAGCAGTGCCCTGCTGACTGGGATGCAGGTGAGTGTCATGATTCCCTTTACACCTGTGCATGGTGGGTTGCAGGTGTGGTGGTGAGGCATGGCCCCCTGCACATGGCCCCTACAGCTGTGCATGTCCCACGTTGCCCTCCGCACTGTCCTGTGGGTCTGCACATGTGGGTGTGGGTCACAGGTGGGCTGTGGGTGCACTCGGCACCTGGCCATGCCACTGCCATCCCCACTGCATTGCCATGACACCAGATGGCCACGATGGTGCTGTGCGGTGCATGGGCGGTGGCAGTGTGCAGCAGTTTGCATGGCTGTGGGTGCCCAGGTAGGCAGATCATGTGAGCACACCCACTGTGGGCAGTTGCTTGCCATCCCAGGGGCACAGGCCACTGATGTACGCCGTGCACATTGGGTGGGCTGCGTTGGTCTGGCCAGTCACTCATACTGATTATGCTCCCTTGTCCTAGGTGGACCACGCTGGTCGGCCATGGAGCGGTCCCTACAGGAGATCTTGCAGGTCACCCGGGCCACACTGGAGCTGCTGCAGAGTATGGACTGGGGTGACCATCGGGCGGCACAGAAGACGCCACAGGGCAGACCGAGAAGACTGGGGCTGCCAGTACGGCCTGCAGCTCATGCCCATGAACATTCCCTCCCTGGACTGTACCCCACACCCCTGTGTCCCCCACCTTTGCCTTTCTCATTATCACCTGTCCATTCCCCCCTAGTTGTGGCCTTGCCCATCCCCTCCCCCATTGTGTATATATATGTACATAGTTTCTGTTAATGTTGTGTTCATTCTTAATTTATGCTTTTACAACTATGTCCTTGTCAGTCTCTGATTTGAAGCAGGTGCATGGAGCCTTGCTGCAGTGGAGTGCATGGCTACTGTGGGGTGGTGCTTGCCTGGCCGTGGGTGTGTCTGGCGGGGGTCCTCCACTGGTGTGGGTGGTGGAGATGGGCTCTGTCTGGGGAATGTGTGGTGTGCCCTGTGCACTGTTTGCCTGTGTGCAGCGGGCTGTGGTGTGTGTGCTATGTCCCAGCCACCCCTGGCGGTGTGTGCAGTGCCTGTGCGGCAGTGCCCCTTGCATATCTGTGGTATGCATGGTCATGCCAACCCCCCACCACATGCATGGATGCTGAAGTGACATCGGGGCCAGTCCATACCAGCCACCTTCAAGGCATGGCACCCTGGCTGCTGGCATCCCAACCACTGGTCAATTGCATGTCTACCCCTGTTGCCACTGTGGGCAGTGCAGTTGTAGGCCCCCTCCATGCAGTCTATGGTGACTGGGGTGGTGCCTGTGGTCTGGTGTTTGTCACATGGGGTCCTGCTGCATGCGGGCAGTGGCCTGGTTCATGGTGCAAACACCACATGGCAGGCTCACCGGCACCATGGTGGTGGTGTGCAGGCCACAGGTACATGGCACCATGGGCCTCGCAATGGCAGCGTCTGTTGCACCACTATGTATGGCTGTTTAATGGGTTGCCCATGGGACTGTGTTGGGGGGCATTGTGTGTGCCCTGTGTTGCCTCCTGTGTGGCGCATGCCTCCATGTGCCACAGTAGGGTGCTGTGCTGTCTAGTGGGGCCAGTGCTGGGTCAGGGTGTGTGCATGGGTGGCAGACCATGCACAGGTCCTGTGTTCGGAGTGCCTTCCTGCTGGTGGCGGTGTCCAGGGTGGGACTTGCCATGTGCAGGGTCCCTCGGGTACTGCTGCCAGGTCTGCCACCTTGCTGTGCCTCTGTGGGGGCCACGCAGGTGGGCCTTGTATGGGTTGTGGTGGTGGCAGCGGATGGTGTCACCACATGCATGGGGTGGTCACGGTGGGGTGTGGTGCATGTGCATGGTGCCATGGGGTGACAGGATGCATTGTCACAGTGGTGGTGGAATACCCTCGGTGCCATGCACTGTTTAGTCATGCTTCTGGGCTGGGTGTCTCGGGCTCACTGTACTGGGGGGTGGTCGGCATTGGTGTGGTGCCGTGGCATTGGTGGATCCTGGCCATCCTAGTCTTCCAGTCTCTGTTGGCCGGGGGACGGTGCAGGGGCGCATTGCCCAGTGGGTGGGGACTGCTGGCCCACTTCTGCTGTTGGATCAGCAGCGGGGTTCATGGGCCGGTGGTCCGTCCTGCTTATGTCTGGCTGTGCAGCTCATGGGGGCCTTGCCCTGGCGGAGGACGGGGGGTTGATCTGTCTGTCCTGGTGCATGCTCCTCTGCGCATGGCACATCCATGGCTGCTGCACAGCTGTTTCCTGTCTTTGTCCCTGCGCATCCTTAGGGGTGCTACTGTGCATCTCCCCATCTCCATTGCGCATCCCTCGTGGTGTTATGGCACATCGGGCATGATTTTCAGCCACGTTGCGCAGGCACACCTTGGCTTGTGCATGGTTTGAATATCGTGCCGGTTGTACCATGGAGCACTGGACTTGTGCCTTCTCCCTCTATTGTGGATCTTTTTGGTACAGTCTGAATATCCCACCCAGTATCTCTATGTTGCTTTATTTTTCTTTCCTCTTCACTTATTGTAACAGCTTTATATTATAATTGCTTTGATTTCATGACATGGAACCTTTGTAAATGATCTTCTAGTTCCAAGGTATTGTAATCCAAGATCTTAAAAATACATACATACATACATACATACATAAATAAATAAATATAACCTAATTATTAACCACAAGTGAATTATTTTAACGAACTAAACATTTTCCAATAAATGTCCTTTATTAGCGTGCATTTTAGAATTGTGCCACCAGTAGAGGTGTGCGAAAAAACAAATTTCGCCAGTGGAATTTTGGCGAAAGTCAGATTTTCACTTCTGCGAAAGTTTGGAAATCATTTTGCCAACTTTCATGGAGATTCTGCCAAAATGTAAGAAATGCAAGTTAATGTATTAAACTGCAGGAAAAAACTCTGCAGAACTGATCCCTGTCAGTGTTCAGTTCTGCGGGTTATGTATTAAACTGCGAGAAAAAAACCCAGCAGAAGTAATGCAAACTGTGGATAATTGCATGATATACGGCGAAATACTAAGAAAGAGACTTTATTTCCGCATGTCATGTAAAAATTCTGCAGCTCATAATTAAATGCCACAGTACCAGGTGGAAATCCGCAGGTATTTGGCAGAAGTTCAGAAGTCAGAACACAGGCAAAAGAGCAGAAAATTCCACGAAATTTTCAAAATTTCATGGAACTTCCACTATGGCAGAAAGCCGCACTTTCGCCCACCTCTAGCAACCAGATTGAGACATGTAAGTTTGCACTGCACAAACAATAGCCCTACATGGAAATCAGTGTGCAGCTGTCTGGGAGGCATAATCATAGAGGCAGTTTGCCCTGCCCAGCACGTGCTGCCTGTTTAAATATCTGCCCATGGTAGTGCCAACTAAATAATGACAATCTCAGTAATTGTGATTTTTGCACAGTAGGCCATAGAGCTCCATAACTCATTGTACCCAGTAGCTCCAGATGAAGTACAAACCATCCATTGATTCTCCTGATACAAAATGGCCGCCCAGGTTATAATGAGATAAAAGACTATTGTAGGTCTCTGATGAAACCTTTTTCTGTCACTAAAAGATGGAGTCATTTTTGATTGTGTACTCTGATGTTATTTATTGACATGTCATTGTATAATGTCTTTGTTATTCTGTTTTTTTTTTTTTGGTTTTAAAATGCAAATCATAACATAATTTGAATTGAACTTAGGTGTCCAGTAAAACTTCCCCATATCCTTGTCAATGAAAAGAATACCACGGTGTCCTGTGTTACCCTATCTCTCTCACTATCCCACAACAAGCACTACTTACCATTCAGTGGTCTTTCTCTTTTTCTCTCTTTCTCTCTCTCTCTCTCTCTTTCTCTTTCTTTCTTTCTTTCTTTCTTTTGAAACACTTGCATACTGTTCTCACCAATGTAAAATTTTTCACACTGCCCCATAAATCCATTTTATTCTTTAATAGGTCAATACACCAGGAAGTTCAATCTGTAAAGTATCATGGGAGACATCTGGGTAGTGCATTATTCTATACTATGTTTATTAAGAAACTTCAAAGCAAAGTCTCAGGGCCACTTCATAAACTACAGTTTTAAGTCCATACCATACACTGTTGTCTTTTAATGAGCTTCCTACTGTATCTTATAGCACAATAATAATGGACCATAAATTTTCCAATGCGTATGGACAGTAATTATTTTGCTGTTATAACCAGCCAGTTATTATGACAAACATGCGCACAGCAAAAACCTAGCAACTGCACTTGAGACTTACATGATCTTCTCTCTGCATTGAGTACAGTGTAGTCTCTTGGATTAGCTCAAAGAGATGACTGAGAGATATTGCAGGTCATAAGCAAAAGGAAAAATGTAAAATTTGGACAGACTTCTTTCAGTGGTCACAGTGACTTTTCAGTTATCTCAATGAGTTTTGTAATAGTAAAAGCGAATATGGTTTCAACACTAAACAGTCTTGCAGTTTCTACACACACTTCCTGAAACAGAAACAAGCATTTGTCAATGCCACGTTTGTGCTTCCATTGGTGTTGTAGCAGGACTTGTTTGTACACATTTACTATATATTTACCCAAGACAGACCATGGGCCAGAGTCAAAAAACGTTGCCTGGGTGCAAACCGGGTTTTACACCAAAGTGGTATTCACAAAAGCCCTGTTTGTGGTTGCAAACTGAGTTTGCATCATGGCAAAGTGTGGAGGGGGCCGCAATGCAAATGAGGGGGAAGGGACCTGCATATTGGTGCAGTCCCATTCACAAAGTATTTTCTCCTTACAAGGGCCTTTTGCTAATTGAATGACCCCTCATGCTGAGCTGTCAATCGATGTTAATAAGTGCATCCTGTATACAGCATGCGCTCATTGAGAGCTCAGTAGGCAGCCAGCCATGGTGAAGAGAGGAGGGCTGTGCTGCTTGCCAGCTCAGGTTCAGGATGGGAGGGAGCAGGGTGGTGGGACACTACCTGCCAGGGTGGAGGGATAGGGAGTCCACCTGACACCAATGAAAGATAAGACTTGTAGGATATGGGAAGATCGGGGATGGGGGGGATCCATTAGACCACCAGGGAATATCTGCATTTATATCAGGCCAGCAATCCGTGAGGGGGGACAACTAGACCACCAGGGAATATCTGCATTTTATATCAGGCCAGTGATCAATGAGGGGGAGGACCACTGGGCACCAAAATATTGATTTAGATGTGTAGAGAGGGATTGGGTGGGGCGATGGACAACTAGCCACCTGGGACATCTTTATTTCATATTGGGCAGGTGATCAGGTGGGGGAAGGGAGAGACCAGTAGCTACCAGGGACTATTCTTTTTTTCATCAGGCCAGTGATCTGTGATCATGGGGGGACCACTGGCACCAGGGATTATTCTTTCATTTACTTGAGCCGGTGATTGGGGTATGCACTAAAATCCATTGTGACCCATGTAAATGGGCCCATAATGGGCATGCAAATGGCCATCTAACACCTTGCATGTCCCATGGACTCATTTGCATGGCTGATTTGGGGATTAGCAAATAGCGTATTTGTGCTATTCATCGTGGGGCCATTTCCTGGGATGCAGGTCGGGCAGTGGTAGTGGGTTTGGAGGTAGCAGTGATGGGTTACTACTGACTTGACCTAGCCCTATTCACAGTTGAATAGCATGGTACATTATCCATCTGTGAATAGCATGTTTTAACACCTGGGCAATCGGAAAGAGCAACATAAAATTTAGCCTTACCTTTGCGATTTTTTTGTGAATCTAGCTCCAGATGAGTTACAGTGCCTAATTTTCAGTGGTGTCCTGCTTTTACACATTTTTAGATTGCATTTACCCAGGATAGGCCAGCTGTGAGGCAATATCTAATTTTTAGTGGGCTCCCACATTTTGACCCCAAAATTTCAACAGTCTTTTTATGACCTGACATTATGATCAAGACGTGTAATTTTTTAATATTCCATCCAAAAGTTGATTTTGCAGTGCGAATGTGAAAACAAGTTTCAGAAGTGATTTAAAAAATGACACCTGTTGTGTTCAGGAGGAGAGGTAACACGAGTGATATGTTGAATGTTACGGGCCAAAATCTGCAAAAATAAAGTTATGAGCAAACATTTCAACAAAGAAATGTTTCTTCCTAACTTAGTTCATATTTTGACCCCAAATTTTCTACATAATCTTTTTATTTTTTTTTTTCTTCTATTTTTTCCTCCAGAGCTTCGGCTGCAAGCCTGCTGTCTGTTGTCCCCCCAGCGCCATCCCCGAAGGTTGGACCCCCTCCCTTATGCACCCCACGACTTACCCTTCACGGCAGGGTGGTGAGGAGCAACTCGACCCACTCCAATGGATCCATGCCAGGGAGGTGCCTACTCAGGGACGGCGCTGCAGGGCGCAACATCATTCTGCCGGGCTCTCTCTCTTTTTTCCACTTTTTCTCCCTGCGGGACATGGCGTGCAATGACGCTAGTGACTGGGTGCATGCATGCTCCTGTGCATGCCCCAGTCAAGTGTCTGCCACGTCCTGCCCCCTTAACTTGCAGCTACGTGCCACCGACCCCCAGCCTCTGCTAGGAGTCAGGCAAACACCGGCCACCCAAATCCCCCCTCCCCGGAGATGGAGAGCAGTCCATTGGATGCTCTATCCATCTCCTCGCTGCCGACCCACAGCAACCTGCACCCGTTCCACGAACACGGGTCACTGGCGTGGTGTGAGGTGTGGTGTCCAGCGCCTCAACCCTCAGCGCCATCGGGCCGGCTCACATAATCTTTTTATGATCACTCCTTCTAAACATGACAGGTGTCATTTATAAAACAATGGCTGAAACATCATTTTGTCACAAGTGTGAAAACACTTTTTTTTTACCAGGAGAGACAGATTAAGCTCAAAGCTTGTTTACAGGTGTAACCTGGGAGCACAAGGAAGTTAAATGACTTGCTCAGGAACACACAGTATCTGAATGGGTGCTGTGGGATTCAAACTCAGATCTCTAGGTTTGCAACTCAAAGCATTAAAGAGCCCCTGACACCATTAGAAACTCTTGGAAAAAATTTGAGATTTAGACAATTCAGTTTATATTTGATGTATTTTCTATAATCATTTACCTTTTTTTTTTAATAATGAGGACAGCTGTGCGAAAGAGGCGTACTGTCCCTTAGACTTTATCTGCTCTTTCTACTATCCTACATATGACATCATAATCCGGGTTGCACCTGGGAACGAGCTTCTGGTCATGGTGCTTTTCCCGGTTATCAACTTTTAAATAAATAAAATAAATAATCCCCCTTTTATGGCATTGTAATTATCCCCACAGCAACAATGTGATGTCATAAACAGAACTGTGATGTCATATGTAGGCAAGCAGCCAGAACAGATAGGGCAGTGATCCTGTTTACATGTAAATGTTCTCCATAATAAAGGAGAATAAGAAATACAGAAACAATATTAAATATAAACACACTTGTGCTAAACAGTAGATTTTCTCAAACTTGTCACATCGGTGTCAGGGGCTCTTTGAACCACTGTGCTATACTGCCTCAGGCTGCCAGGATTTAAAAAATGACAGTTGGCATGTTCATGAGGTCACATGAAAAATTAGCTATGTTGAAAATTCCAGGTGAAAATATTGAAAATTACCAATTATGAGCATGCCTTGAAAAATTTAAATAGATACGGTTGTCTTTTTTTTTTCATTTTTACCCCACATTTACAATATAGCTGTATGTTGACCCCACCTCATGAACAGGGGTAGAGAAAATTTCCAAATCCAGCCCAAAAGCTTATTTCATGCAGTGACCACAAAATCACCTTTTGGGATGGGTTTGCATAATTTCACTGTCATTATTCATTAGGTGGGGTGCCAAAAAGCCATGTTAAAAATTTGGGGAAAATTATTCAAAAATTCATAATTCAAGTTATGAAGACAAGTTCAAAACCCATTGAAATACATTGAACTGCATACCCGATTTCCTAATTTCCTAGTCCAGTGTTGAAAAGTGAAGATGTGTCTCTTGTCCAGAGAAGATTACAGTGTTCGACCCTTGGTAAGTAAGTAAGGGGTGATTGGTGTGGAGTGGGAGGGTCAGGTGGGGCAGGATAACTGCAGTGGTGTACCGCAGCAGCAACAGACATTAATGGATGTTTTTCTCTTTTACAGGGTTTATAAAAACTGAAAAAGACTACAAGGTATGGTTTTCTTTATTTCAGGTACCAATACTGGGGAATGTGCACTCCAATGTTGGTGTAATGTTTGGTGGTACCAGGGGGTGGGTTGCCTGGTGTCACACAGTGAAAACAGGCAGGGTGGTGGGTACTAGCCAGCACCAGGAATTGGGAACCCTGATGTCGGAAAAGTAGAAATAAGGTGTGGGGGGTGCTGAGTGGGAGGCTTGGGTGGGGGAAGGGTAACAGCAGTAGTATGCCAGTGGCAGCAACAGACATTGATGAACAGTTTTCTCTTTTTTACAAAGAATATGAAAATAAAAATTAAAAAACTGTGAGGAATGGTTTTATTTCGGGTACTGACACTGGGGACTTGGCACCTCAGTGTTGATATTATATTTAGCGACACCAGGGGTGGGCTCCCGGTGTCGCACTGTGAAAATGGGCAGGGTGGGGGGGTATTAGCCAACACTGGGGATTGGACGCCCTGCTGTCATAAAATTAACAAGGAGGGGGTGGGGCAGTTAAGGGGCAATGTGAGGAAGTATTATTTCACAGAGAGGGTAGTTGATGCATGGAACAACCTTCTTGAGGAGGTTGTGGGGTCTAAAACTGTGGGAGAATTCAAGAATTCATGGGACAGACATAAGGCAATTCTTGTGGGGGGGTTAGTAAGAAATAGGCTGTTGGTTAACTAGGATCTGCGGCCTATCCTGTAGGTAGGGAAATGGGCAGACTAGATGGGCCAAGTGGTCCTTATCTGCCGTCAAGGTCTATGTTTCTATGTGGGAGGGACTGAGGGATGAGTTGGTGTATTTCAGGTACTGATACTGGAGATTGGGTATCACAGTGTCAGTGTTATGTTTGGTGGCAACGGCAGTGGACTCCCTGGTGTTGCACAATGAAAATGGGTGGGGGGTACTAGCTGGCACTGGGGTTTGGGCACCCCAGTGTCAGAAGAAGGAAGGGTTTGGGTTGTTTTTACATTGGGGGTGGGAAGACCATAGCAGGCTAATCATGACACTGATCTGTTCTGCTTTTTGGGCAGCCTTATGCAGAGCAAAGGAAAGAGCCTCCGTATCATTGTCATGCTCTTTCCTTTGAACTACATGAAGTTTCCACCCAGCAAGACCAGAACAGTGTCATAATCAGCCTGGCTGATGTTTGGTGTGGCATGGTCGAGCCCCTTGCAGATTGCCCTGCACTGGGCCAAGAGTGACACAGCTCTCAGAATCCACAATCATACCAGTATATTCACTTTGTGCAAGCACAAGGACAAATATTAAAAGTAATGAAAGCATGTTTCTCTATGGGGCATTTCAAGAACACCACACATTCATTCAAAAATATGAAAATCATAACACTAGCCATACAAAACAGAGTGTTTACAAAATTCCATTACATTTGTTTGGGCAGGATTGATAACCTGTGATTATTTACTAAAAATACCACCAACAGCTTAATCTGGTTCAAGGTCAGTTGGCATTTATCTGTATCCCCCTTCCCCAGGTCATGGCTGAAAATAGACAGGATTTGTCTAGTGCACTTACCCGGTCAACAAACACTAAATAAAACAAATAAATAAATATAAAATAAAACATATACTGGTGTGTTGACTTGAATTTATTACACACGCTAGGTATGTGATGCTTCAATAAACCCCTTGAGCATTACACACCTTGGATATGTATTAAAATCTCATACTACACACCACATCTTGTATTATTCTTGTATTATATTTAAGAAATAAACCAAAACAGATTGTGGGTTATGCTGGGATTTACCCACACCTGGTGAGGTTTGTTCACAAGGCCACAGGCCGAGTGATCAATTCCACATCAGAAGTGGGTACATCCCAACATAACCCACACCTTGGAGTGGTTTATTGTGATTATACAATATTCCCCCTTTAGTTTTTATAAGAAAAAATAAACTCAATTGTCATTTTTTGTCATTTTAAATTTGTTTTATTGAATATATTCTTACGCCTCAAAAAAGTAGTTCCTTGTTGCTAGGAACACTATTGAGATCGTCTCCCCCTCCCCCAACTCACAGACATGGTTATTTTTATTGACTTTTATGTGTTGTAAGACATAGTGTATAGAGAGAGAATATGTCAGCTGGGTTGAGCAACTGGGAGTTTGAGCTGTAAAATGGAGTGAGAGAGGGGCAGTGTGACTGTCTGCACCCTCTAATAATGTGAAAATATGCAGTGCTCTTTTTTTTTTTTTTATCCTCTGCCCTGATCTGATACTTTTGTTTCAGTCTGGAAACCTTAGTCGGTGCACCTGATGGGTGAGTTTTTGTATCTCTTCTGGCTCCATTTACTAAGTAGGGTCTGAGAGAGTTATTAAAGTAAGAGATCCACTCGGATTACTTTTATGGAGCACCGCACTGTTCATATGCATTTCCTAAAGTGAGTAGCATGTTTTTTTCAGTTCATCTGGGAGCTAAGGTTTTTTTTTAGCTTTTCAGTTTCAATAATGGCCCGGGACAAGTATACCGGAACTGGGAGTTAGTGGTACGAGAATGAAGGTGGGAGGGGGTGACTGTGACAGGAGCTAGGAGTGAAGGCAAAAGAAGATGGAATTAGCAAGATTTGGAGGAGCTGGCAGTTAAGCGTCTTGTAGGGAACGTGGAAGGGAGTCTACAGAAAGCTGAGGTCTGACTTTGACTTGCATTCCAGTTTGCAGGTACATCATTTCCATACAGAATATGTATTTCGGGAATTACATTTTTTAAAAAAGGGTTTTATGCTGTTTGACGTGGTTTGCGGACTAGTACTTCAAGACTGGGTGCAGGTTTTAAAGTAGCACTTTTGCATCTCGTTTAGTGGCATGACAGTTTGATTTTTGGGAAGGGAGTCAGACTGATTTTTTAAGTGAGGATTTTAGATAAGGTTGACTGGGTCTTTATCCATGAGATATGCAGGAGTTTACTCACGGATAAACTACCCAGTCAGCCAATCAGCTTCTTAGTTTAAAACATCCCATTGTATAATATATTATATTACATTACATTATATTGTGTTAATGGTTTTGCTTTAGAATGTTACTGTGTATTTTAATTAAGCACTAATACATGACAGGGGATGGGCCATTGTGGGATACCATGACATAATTGGCGTGACATGTCAACAAGGGGAAGCCAATATTTTGAAAACAAAAATTGTGTGTAATTACCTTTAATTTTGTAAACTATAATAATAATAATAACTTTATTTTTATGGCGCCTTTCAAAACCAAGGCACCTAACAAAGTA
Organism: Neoceratodus forsteri; assembly: GCA_016271365.2. Taxonomy (NCBI): domain Eukaryota; kingdom Metazoa; phylum Chordata; order Ceratodontiformes; family Ceratodontidae; genus Neoceratodus; species Neoceratodus forsteri. The sequence continues at coordinate 817,199,873 of CM028133.1, forward strand.
AACTCACATGATTAAAATTCCAGAGCAGCATTCTCAAAACCAATAATATAATAATACAGTCTTAGACTCTTTCCATCTATTTAAATGCCATAGGCCTGGCTCCATAACCAAGTTTTCAATGCTCTTTTAAAACCCTCTACAGTTCTGTGCTCACGTGACCAACGAGGTAAAGAGTTCCAAAGGGTAGGGGATGCATACATAAATGTTCTGGCCCCAGAAGACTTCAAGCCTACTCTCAGAATCTCTAGCAACCCCTCGTTGGCTGAGCGGAGCGATCACACAGGGCAGTGAGGAACCAGGGACTCTTTCAGGTAGTCTGGGCCAAGTCCATGTAGGGCTTTAAAAGTCAGCAAACCAACTTTAAAGGTGATCCACCACTGAGCTGGCAGACAGTGCAGTCCATGCAGCACTGGCAAAATATGACAGGACCATGAGGATCCCATCACCAGCCATGCCGCAGCATTCTGCACTAGCTGCAAGTGGTGGATTTCCACCCCAGGAAGCCCTAGGTATAGGGAGTTGCAGTAGTAGTCCAAACACAAGATCACAAAGGCATGGATCAGAGTGGAAAGGTTGTCAGATGGAACAAGGTGCCTGATCCTGGCAATATTCCTCAAATGGTAGAATAAGGAACTGACGAAAGCCAACACCTGAGCATGCAGGATTAGTCCATCATTGAAAATTACCCCCAGGTTCCGCACCCATTCAGAGGTTAGGAGTGGCCTACCCCTAAGATATAAGCCAGAGGGTGAGCCCCCCCAACCTCTCTATCTGGTGACCAGGATCCACCACCAATACCACAGTCTTATCAGAGTTCAACTTTAGCCAGCTGGATTCATCCACTCCTGGATTTCAGCAAAACAGTTATTAAAGACCGAGACAGCTCCATCCTGATCGGGGACAAAAGAAAGGTAGAACTGGGTATCATCAGCATAGCAGTGAAACCTTAGCCCATACCATCTTACAATGTCTCCGAGAGGCAGCATGTACACTGCAAACAATATGGGGGACAGCACTGGTCCCTGAGGAACTCCACACATTAATGGGACCGGGTCAAAGATAAAAAACAACAACCACACCCTCTGAGATCTTCCCGTGAGGAACAATGTAAACCACTTGAGGACCACACCCGACAGTCCACAAACAAACTTCAGGTGATCAAGCAGCACCCCATAGTCCACAGTATCAAGCACTGATGAGAGATCTAGGAGGACCAAGATAGAGTGGCTCCTCCTGTCTCTAGCCACCAGGAGATCATTGAGCACCCGAATCAGCACTACCTCGGTACTATGCTTTTTTCGAAATCCGGACTGGAGAGGTTCATAGATGGCATGGATGGTCAAGTGGTCCTCCAGCTGTGTGGCCACTGATTTCTCAATCACCTTCCCCACAAAGGGAAGGTTAGAGATTGGTCTGTAGTTAGCAAGACAGTCTGGGTCCAAAGAAGCTTTCTTCAGGAGTGGTGTTACCATCGCCTCTTTTAGGGAGCTTGGAAACTCACCCATCTCCTGGGAGCACCAGACTATCCAAGCTAGGACCGGGCCAATGACATCACTACAACCCAAAATAAGGGAAGTAGGTCCCAGATCCAAACTACAGCACATAGGGCACACACTCTGGACAATCCGCATGACATTCATGAAAGCCAGCCAGCAAAAGGTACTCCAAGGAAAACCAAGATATGTGAACCTACATTGGTCCGCCACAGCGCCCATAGAGTGTGCCGGATGGAAGGCCGACCTGATGTCTGCAACCTTATTTGCAAAAAATTGAGCAAGTTCATTGCACTCTTCTTGCAAAAGTGCTTTCCGAACTTGTAGACAGGCCGGGTTGCACAGTCTGTCCACCGTTCAGAACAGCTGAGCTGGTAAATTTTGAGCAGCCACAATTGTTAAAATGATGCATTTTTAAAACTGAGCATATGGAGCTGTTTAAATAAAAGCGCTTTCCAAATTATGCTAGATTTTGTTGTGATTTAGCAAAAATTGTGTGAATGCCAAATCATCAATTTTTTGATATTTTATCCACATAATAATTTCTACTCAGCACGAATGGAAACATTAAATGCTTTAAACTAAACAAGAAGTGGGAAAATTCCATAATGACCCACAAACTGAAGTGCATTATTGCAATTACAAAATGAATCCATTTTAAAAGAGAGCCAGCCCAGTGGTGCAGAGGACATTATGCACTGGGCGCCTTATTTCTCACCACACCGGCGACCCCTGTTTGGAAATGAGTATGGTTTGCTGGGGGACAGCAGAAGGTAAGGGCTGGGAGTGAATAGAGCAGCCACCAGGCAGTTGTTCTCTCCTGGACTGGGGAGGTAGGCCTCTCTGGCTCTTGACTTCAACCAAGTGGAGGCTTGCTGGTAATGTCAGAGCACTGGAGAGGTTGGAATTAGGCTGGGTGGGCAGATTGGTGGTGTGCTCGGTGCTCAGTGCACTTGCACACCTCCACACAGATATGCTGCCATGCTGGACGAGGTCCTGGGGACTTAAGAGGTGAAAACCAGGTGGAAAACAGTACCCCCAGAGGCAGGATGAAGACTGACCCCCTGCAGGCTCTGCACCAGTGGCTGGGCACATGCAACTAGTCTTGTGGCAGAGGACATAGGTACAAGGTAAGTCCCACGGGAGCATGGTGACGGGGCTGCGGGGATCGGTCAGATGGTAGGAGGCAGCTGGAGGAAAGGAGTATATAAAAATAAAATTGCAAAAAGTTTTAAAAAGATAAAAAGAGCAAGTATATAATTTTATATTAAAAAAGAAAGAAAAACAGCTGAACAAAATGGAAGAACAATGCAAAATACCAGATGAAGGTCATGCAGAGATTTACTCACACGTTAAAGTCCTTATAGTTCTCATTTGGCCTCAGATAGCAACATGAAACAGAGAATAATGTATGGTGAGGGGTGTATTACAAGTTTCATTTACACACTGGAGGTGTGTGATGGCCATAAACCTCGAGAGAGAAGCTAGAGTGGTTTATGTGGCCATCACTTGCTTAGGGAGTGTAAGAAATATTGAATAATTCATGGGGAAGTGTGTATTATGAGGATTTTATTCACATCCAAGGTATGTGATGCCCTTCGCACTCTGGGTTTATGCGGGCATCTCACACCAAGGGTGAGAATGAAATCCAAGTTGTCAGACTTCCCCATGTTTTATCTTTTATATTTACTGGTTTAAGCCAGGTAAATAAGAAAAATGAGACATGGTGAACTCTGTAACTTTAACATTTATTGGACATTTAAATAATTAGTAACTGTAACATTTGTACAACTTTTGTGAACAATTTGAATTAAAATAGATTATGACAGGGAGCTCCTGCCACTCTTGAAGACTAACCTTTTTTTAAATCTGTTGCAACAGTTCTTCTATTTCTTAGCCTAATCTGTCCTTTACAATTTCTAGTCCATAAGGTTGGCCACCTATGGGCACCCCCTCCCCTTTCTTGACTATGCTATAGTATCCGCTTTAATTTTCCTTTTCCTTCTCAGGTCCTCATACAGGGAGGTTATTGTGGTGACCTCCAAGTGTCACACCTTGATGTATATACAGCACCTTGATGTATATACCTTCTGTTTATTAAATCTGTAAATACTGAAAATACCATGGCACTAGGTGTTTTTGATAATGGTAAAAAGTACTAGGTGACTATTATAGAAATCAAGTTAGTTGTGCTATTTAAATTGCTGTAAGTTGAACAAGTCTGAAATATCATGGTGATTTACATATATCCCATGATGCTTTGCATTAAGGAAGAATGTGTGATGTTGTGTTTCTTTGAAACTTTGCTTACTGTCAATGCTCTTTGGGGTAACCCTTATTTCAGTGCTTCTGCACTGAGGTTCTTTGTCTTTAGCTTGTTTTTTTTTTTTTTTTTTTTTGAGCCCCTATTACCTAAGCAAACAAGGCCCGCATAGGGGAGGGGGCTGAATCTCAACTGCTAAATGGATCAGAGATCAGTGTCAGTAGGTACTGGCTAAGTACAGAGAAAAGACACACATAATCTGTGGCTGCCAACTGATGTACTGAAGAAGGAATATGCCATTGCTTAAGGTTATCTGCTGTATTTTGAATAATCATCACACAGAGACTTTGTGTTGAACTTGAAGTTCAGTGTCTGGGCCATCTGTTATCCCACAACCCCCTCCACAGACTTGGTGTCAGTCGTGGGATAACTTTCTGGAAGTCTCTGGACTGACTAAGGAGGGAAGTTTTCTGGTGGATATCACCCAGATATCCCAGGTGGACCAATGCACCAAGAGTTGCAGGAGAAGAAAGTCCGTGGAGTTCTGACCAGAACCATAGCTGACAGATGGAGAGAAGCTGCTGCCTGGACTAGACCAGGGAACTCAGAGGAAGGCCAAGCCTGAAGATGATGAAGAGATGCAGGTCAAGGCAGACGGAGGTGTGAGCGACAACATCCAGGAGGTGATGAGGATGATCCATTGGATGAGTCGGCAATGGCTGGAGGCAGACCAACTATGCAGAGTGGTGGAACACTGGTGCCAGGAGCTCAACAAGTTCCTGCCAGAGACTTTGGAAAAAGAGTTGGAGGAGGAGGTTTGATGGGCTCAGTTTGAGGAGGACCCCTTACCTGAGCAGGATATTCCTTTGTTTCCTGTGTTCCCAGGATGTTACATATTGGAAGACAGAGATGCAAGTATGGAACTTGAATGTGAGACCCCAGATAAGACTGTGCCTAGTGATGTTGTGCTGAGGTTGAAGACTGCAAGCAAGAAGAAGCCTATGAGGCTGAAGGGACTTTTTCTTGTATTGATGCAGCTAAATCTATTAACAGTATTGACTGGGGTATACTGCAGACTAAAGATGCTAATATTGCCAAAATGTTACAATATATTAAGATCAAGAAGGTGATACATGTGTTTTACTTTTTTGTTGAAAAACCTGCAAAGGAGGAGATGGGTGGAAAATGGATAGGAACCTGTGTTGGGGTAACACCTAGCGTGTCTACCCTGAGGTGTCTGTATCTGTAGCAGGTGAAATGAATCAAGAGACAGTGGGTTTATGAAGAGGGGTTGAACCTATGACTGGACCCCTGCTTTAAAACTGACAAGTCTGGTGGGGTTGGAGCAGGTAATTACTCACCCCAAAGAAAGTATTTCTATGGTACTGGACTTTACAACCATCCAGATTTTTGGTTATGATATATAACAGATTTTTCCTAAAAGGAGATGGGAAGGTAATGTTAGTCTCTATTGAGAAATGTGTTAATGCCTCAGGGTAAAGAATGATGATAGCCACTGTGCTTATAATAGAATGTTTATTGTTAATAGGTATCCTGAGACCGATCTTCTGAAGATGGATAAGTGGAAGCTCCATCCCTTCCTGGAGCAGGAAGGTGGTAAGCAGTCTGCAATAACTGCTTCCCTCATGAGGTGGATGGTATGTGACAGGGAACTCCTGGTACTGTTGAGGACCAACCTTTTCTTAAATCTGTTGCAGCAGTTCTTCTAATTTGCAGTCTAATCTATCCTTTACAATTTCTAGTCCATAAGGTTGACCACCTATGGGCACCCACTCCCCTTTCTTGACTATGCTATAGTATCCGCTTTAATTTTCCTTTTCCTTCTCAGGTCCTTGTACAGGGAGGTTATTGTGGTGACCTCCAAGCGTATATAAAACAACAGGTTGTGTTTATCATTGTTGAGTTTAGTATGTAATAGCACTATCTCATAAAATACCTTGATGTATATACTTTATGTTTAGGAAACCTACAAATGTTGAAAATACCATGGCACTAAGTGTTTTTGATAATGGTAAAACGTACTAGGTGACTATTATAGAAATCGAGTTAGTTGTGCTATTTAAATTGTTGTAAGTTGAACAAGTCTGAAATGTCATGGCGATTTTGTTAGCCCCATCTCCCCTTCCACCCCCCACACCGCCCCATCTCGCTCTGCTTTGCTGTACTTAACTTGAACGATTGCTAGAGAATTAAACTGAACAGAAAGTTTTTTCTTATGCATCAGAAAGTACTTAAGTGAAAAGCATCTGGTTGCCATTTCAGCCCTTTTCAGTCTGTTGCTGTGTCAGACCTCTTCAGTCTTTTACCATGTTAGCCGTTATCATGGAGGTTTTTAATCGGTTGCCATTTTATGTTGATTTTTTTCCTTTTTATAACACTTTTTAGACTGGACTGTGCCCGACATTTTTGTCCTGTGAACTGCCAAGGAGGCTTTGTTTCACGCTGGTGGTTTCCCTGATGGAGTGCAAGTGAATGGCCAGCGCAAAGATAGACAGCTGGACATCTGCACAACTGTATTTACATCTGTTTTTAGAAAGGTGGTTAATGTAACTCCATTATTCACATGAGTGAATTACAGAGTTTTTATGGTTGTACCATTGAGTGATAATAGGGTCTAACCAATAAATATAAACACATTTTATACCCCTTACCATATTTTATTTTTTTGTAATTGCTGACGGCTTCTGTTTCTAAAACTCAGCCCATTCTCATACACTGTACACATCTTAGCTTCTTTACAGATGGAATGAGATGAGCATTATACTTAAGAATCCCAAGACATGCCCCATGCCTGCTTTGCTGTCTGCAGAGTGTGGGTGGGGTGTTACGGTTTGAAACCCTAATGCCACATTTCCATAATTTTTTCACTTTAACCCTAACTAGTGCATTAACAAAGTTTTTACAATGAATATATATCTATATCTATCTATATATATATATATATATATATATATATATATATATATATATAATAAAATACATGGATGTGACCCAAATCCCATTATGAAAACCATAATTTATTTCCCCATATACAACACCCCTGAAAGTAATATATGATGGCAATTAAACTCAAATGCCACAGCAATTAAACTCAAACATTACAACTAAAATACTCACCAAAAATGCAAAAGATCCCACACACAAAATATAAAACACCTACCTGATTAAAACAAAAACAAATTAAAGGACCAAGCAAAATAAAAATAAAAATTAGTTCAGGAACATAAACGAGCAAGTAACACAACTAACTACCTAAGCAGCCATCAATGAAAATAATTGCTGTGCAAATGAAACAATAAATATTGCTTGTCGTTGGAGTGTGGAGATGAATGACAGCAGTACACAGGCGAAAAGGTGTAAACACCGTTATACGTATGTTTATTCAAATAATAATTTGAACAGAAGGTAAAATGGTTGTTAGTCTTGTCAGTATAAAGAGGTTTGCCCAATTGAAGGGGCAGATCACATTGTCCAGTGGGATGCTTATTAAAGTCATAAACTCCTTTTCTTGTACCCTTTTCAATTAACAGCTTTTTCAAATAAAGTAACAAAGCAAAATTAACAACTGTAATAACAGAAATGAAAAGAAAAGTCTCTGTGTCCTCAACAGGAACCTTCTCTCACCACTGATCAGTAAAAACTGACCCCCTATATCTTGAGGCCTGTGCAGGTACAGCTTTTATTCCCTCCCACCTGATCAGGTGATACAGCATCATCAAAAGAAAATTAACTCTTTTAATAGCGTTTAAAACAATATCATACATATTTTAGATTGCTATATTCACACTAAGCGACCTATTAGCATGTTTAACCTGAAATAATGAATTGTGTAAAAGTTTTTCTATCCCATAGCACATTCCCCTGTGTTTGAGTGACAGGTTCTTCATTATTAAAATAGCCCACAAGTGGCTGCTGATCCACTATAGTCCAAGTCAGAATGTAGCAAGTTCTTACCACAAACAGACCTCTGAGACCTGAGAAGAGTTCAGCTACACACTCAAGGTATTTGTATTTAGGGAATGCTTATTTTATTCCTTTAAATCAAAATAACTTTTAAACCTGTAGCACAATTCAAATGCAGAACACTGATATTATCTAGCTTGGTGTAGAACAGACAGACCTTTTTTATGTAAGGTGATTCTTCTTTTCTTGCAGTTATGGCAAATATAAACAGCAAACAGCAAAAAAAAACCTTTCTTGGACCTGCCTAAATGTATACTTAGCTAGAGCCAACCTTATTTTATTAGACCCAGTTCCAAGACAGCAGCAAAACCCTACTAATAAAGGTTTGGAAACAGAGGCTACCAGTTTATTTTATTTTTATTTTATTAAACTCTCGGATTACAAGTACCTTTGAGCAGGAGCTGCTCATTTGCAAAGGTTCCATGTCAAAGGAAGAGGGAAACATACATACAAAGGTTGGTAATGGTAAACAGGCATAGTATAGACATGGTTGACATGTTTTTGCAGCTGTAGATCACTTTAGAGATAAAGGTTATCAGTAGGGAGCAATGTAAATAAGGCAGATAGATGATGTAGCAGAGTAAGGGAATTAATAAAAAGGGGACTATCGGCCTGATATTAAATAAGAGATTGCCAGAGAGACATAGGCAGGCTGAGGGGGCCTGTCACCAGGTGGGGAGGAGAGGGACGGTGGGAGGGGATCAGGTACTGGGGAAAAGAAAGATGAGGTTTGAAGAGTGGAGGGGGAGTGTAGAGGGGAAGGGGAAGAAGGGTGGAGAGAGGGGAAGGAAAAAAGGGGCACAAGGAAGACAGATGCCAGAGAGAGTAGTGTCAGGAGGGATGCAGGGCACAGGTCAAGATCGACTAGGCAGTGAATGCACCAGTCCTTTAGGAGAAGCAGTCACATTTGGAGGTAGAGGTAAGGTAAAGTCGGAGATTCTTTTTAAAGGGACCAAGTGTTGCGGAGGAAAGTGCTTCTTTGTTGAGGGTATTAAACCAACGAGGAGCCCTATAGGAGAAGGACCGCTGATGCAAGGAGCTACGACATCTAGGAAACTGAAAGGTTTGGGATTGGGCACTACGCGTTTGCTGAGTACCACTGAAGGTAGAGAGGAGCTTACTAACACCAGGGGGCATGAGACTAAGGAGAATCATTTTGGTAAGCAGGCAGGTCTGGTATTGAACTCTTTTGAGGAGTGGTAGCCAACAAGCTTGTGCATAGAGGTCACAAGTGTGTGTGTCTCGGGCAGTGCCTGTTAAGAGCTTGCAGGCTTTGTTGAGTGAGACTGAGATTCTACGAAGGGCAGTTGAAGAAGCAGAGCCATAGATAGCCAGACCATAGTCAATGATAGAGGTGACAGAGCTGTAGCTGGCCAGTCTAAGGGTGTCTGCAGTCATACAGTGCTTGTGCTTGTGTAGCAGACCAATTCGCATATTGGCGGCATTAGCAACAGTGTCAATATGCCGCGTGAAGGAGAGGGAGCTATCCAGTGTGACACTGAGGTATTTGAACTCCAGGACACGTTTGAGTAAGTACCCGGCATTTTTCATGATATTGAAGGACCGAGATTTGTACCTGCTCCATGGATTACAGAAGGTGATTACTTTGGTCTTGCTATAGTACATGATGAGTTTATGCATGCTGAACCAATCTTCAACACGCTTGAAGTCAAGCTGCAGCTGTGTTTCAAGGCGTTTAGTGTCATGGTGGCAAGAGAATAGTACTGCATCATCTGCGTAAAGTAGAATTCTTTGCTGGCAGACACCAGGGAGTCTATTGAGGAAGAGGGAGAAGAGTAGAGTTCCCAGGATGGACCCCTGAGGAACTCCAGAGAGGTCAGGCTTGACATCGGACGTGACACCTGCAATCCTGACCGTTGGGTATGATTCCTGAGGTAGCTAGCAAACCATGGAAGGGTATCATTAGACAGCCCAATGTAGGACAGTTGCCTAAGAAGTAGAGGGTGAATAACGGTGTTGAAGGTCTTCATGAGGTCTATGAAAATGCCCCCACAGTTTCCTTTGTCGGGCGTCGTAGATGGAAACTAAGTGGAATTCCAGAAGACCATGGTGGTGCTGTGCCCTTTTCTGAAGCCATGCTGTTCTGGGCATAGGACTTCATACTTATCCAGGAATTCGACTAGCTGGTTGGACACTATTCGTTCTAATACCTTAGATAACAGGGGGAGGAGTGAGATAGGTCTGTAGTTGGAATGAAGAGACTCGTCTCCACTTTCATGCACCGGTGTGACATTTACCTGCTTCCACGCAAGGGGAATTGTCCCAGTCTTAGTGAAAGGTTAAAGATCTTTGTCAGGGGTTCAATGACCTCATCCAGAACTCTTGCCAGAAGTTTGAGGTCAAGGGAATCACCACTGTACCCGGACTTGCGGATGGCTTTGCGGATATAGGTACGTGCCACATGTGGTGGAACCTCTTTGAAGAAGAATTGTGTAGCTGTATGAACATTTAGGGTGGTCTGGTGGGGGGCATTGGGGGCAGGGTTGTTGAAGAAATTAGGACAAAGCACATTGTCCATGTTCGAGAAAGCATTGTTGAAGGTATTGGTAATGGTGCCAAGGTCGAGCGTTGGAGTGTCATGTATGTTGAGCATAGTGGGGGATGCTTTAGGATCCTTGCTGGTGGGTTCTTTCAGGTTGTTCCAGAAGTTTTTCCCATCACTCCAAGAGTTAGTCAGTGCCTCCTTGAAATATTTGCTTTTGGTATTCCGAATTAGACGAGTGCAGGCATTGTGGGTTGCTTTGTATTTTTGTATGTTTCCTTGCGAAGGAGTAGCATGAGCACATTGCCAAAGGTGGTCCCTGTGCTTAAGATATGTTAAAAGATCAGAGGTAATCCAGGGGTTCGATCATCCTTTGACCTTCATCTTTTTTAGTGGTGCATAGATGTTACAGGCTGAGTTGAAGCGGTCGATGAACAAGTCCAAGGCTTTGTTTTGTATCATTGAGTGTGTCCAGCACTGCCCAGTCAAGTCTGTTTAGGTGGGATTTTAGTAGCTGAAGGTGCCCCTAATTAATTACCCTTGTGTAGAGAAGCTTGGGAAGGGGTTTGATGAACTTGTTAGTCCAAGAGCCGATGACAGGAGAGTGGTCATTAATTGTGTCTGGGAGGATTGCAACATTAGAGATTTGTTCGGGGCAGTTAGACAGAATCCAATCTAGTAGTGTGAAAGTACCAGTCCTGTAGTTGCATCTGGTGGGGGTGAGGACAAGTTGTGAGAGGTGCTGCGCTGTAACTGCATCCTTGAATACAGAGGCCTCAGGGGAGAGCCAGTTAATATTAAAGTCACCAAGAATTATAGTTTCTATGTTATGATACAAGCTCCTTATGTATTCCAGATTGTTGTTGAAGCCAGTGGCCTGGTTCTTAGGGGGTATATAAACTGAGACAACAGTAAGTTCCTTATTGTGGGCTCCAAGGAGGACTTTGATGGTGAGAACCTGAGCAGAGGTGCCCTGGTTTGGAGATGCAATAGCATGACCTAAGTGGGTAGTCCTGCGGTATATGGCACAGCCCCACCTAGTTTGGAAGTCCTGTCTTGCCTGAATATGGAGTAGCCAGGGATTGAGATAGAGGCATCTGGGATCTTAGGATTTAGCCACGTTTCAACCACGGAGAGGACATCAGGGTTATGTTGTTGAATCCATGATTGTAGGGAATCTAGCTTGCTGAGGATGCTATAGGCATTAATAGATGCCAGAGTGAGAGACCCTTCCCTCCTTATTGAATTTTCTGCTGCGTGCCCAGAGGGACCTTAACTGGGGTGAACATTTCCTGAGAGCAGGAGCAGCATAAGCAGCAATCGTAGGAGAAAGGATTTGAGCATGCTGCAGACTTGCTTTTGTGTGACGTTCCTATACTTTATAGAGCCACAGGGCTGCGGCCGACTTGACAAATTGTAAAGTACCGCAACAGCTAGGGATCATCAGGGGCTGCATGCTTTAAGTTTGAGAAGAGCCCCAAGGTGCGCCACAAAGGGGGCGGAGGGCCAGATAGTCCATGTTATGTGTCCCTGTGACCATACCAGAGGTATAATGCAGGGCTGAGAGAAGTACCTGGTGAAGGTGAGAATGGCAGGAGTTGTACCCAGGGGATATGGGGCCAAGAAGCACAAGCATAACCACAATAATCAGTTGAGTATGAATTTTAGGACAGGATAGTTTGAATACTAGAGCGATCACAGAAGGGAAGGAGAGTACAAAAATCAGGGTAGAAGCGGCTGCAACATTGGTGAGAGAGAGAGAGAGAGAGAGAGAGAGAGTGTAAGGGGTTTATATAAGGAGTGGTTAGGTCAAGAGAAGCCGAACCAATGAGATAAAGGACAACTAAGAGTGGGTGGGCCGAAAGTGTATTTAAAGGAGGCCTGGGAGGGGGTGGTGGGGCTGGGAGAAAATATCCTATGAGAAGGCATACAATATCTGGCTTGGGAGGCAGGCTTAAGTCTGAGAGAAAGGTGCACCAATGGCTGAGAAATAAGAAAAGTTTTACAGCTTTAGGACTGATTTCCAGCTCAGTTCTACTTTAAAGGGAACAGCTGTTGGTTGCAATGTTAAGCCGTTGGCTGAACTTTCAAGCCGTCAGCTTTATTTTCTCCCCAGCAGCAGAGCAAACTTAGAGAGCTGTAACTCTTTTGCTGGACAAATTAACATCGCGATTTTCTTGAGGGACATTCCATAGGGAAACCTAAATGTGTCTCAAGCTCTTTTAGATTAAAACAAATAAAGCATGTCACGTTTACATGAACATGTGCACAATCACGCAGTTCTTTGCGATCTTGCTAACACTGTAGTGGTTAGTTTTAAGCTATGTTATCAATAGAAAAAACATTTCTTGACAACAAGAAATACTTCTGCTTGTTCAAGGGGTTGCTTGCTGTTTGAACAAGGGGGCCTGGGTTACTTGAATGAAATACTTCATTGAATGAAATGAAATATATAATAAAAGGCAATACTTAAGAAAAACAGGTAGCCCAGTTTGCGATATAGGTGCCATTTATGTGCTAACTAACTCTAGTACCAAATGCCTCTTTCTTTATTGTTTTGCAGACCTCTAAGTTGTTATCCTTAGTTCGGAGGTACCCATTTACTTCACTCAAACCTTATTCTATCTTTAACCAGTAATAATTACAAAAACAATATCTTAACAGACATTCTTGTTACCGGCAAGGCTTTTGCCCATACCACCATCAAATTATCGTATTCTAATGTACCAAACAGGAAAAATAGAGGAAAATCAGAAAAGGGGAACAAGTTTTGGAGGGGGGAGGGTATGTGTAAGGAGGTATCCTGCCTCCAAATAGAAAGTCACAGGGATAGCCTCAGAAGAGGGAAAGATAGTGGTTGCAACCAAAGACAAGATAAAGAATTGGTACATTTAGGAAGTGGCAGGGACTAACCGTGTCACACTCAGACAGGAGTAGTGGAAGCTCTGGGGAGGAAGGGGTGAAGAGTAGATGAGGTCACAAAGAGGGGGAAGTTCTTAGTGAGGTCACAAAGAAGGCAGAGAAGGGGAGTGGTAGGAATGGTGTGTTGGCAGCTAAGGATTGGTAGAGTTGAACAAGAGGCTGGGCCAGAATGGAGCCTGATAAGGGGCTGCACAAGGCCAGGAGCTCACAAATTTGCTTCAAAGTATTTAGCTTTGGAAGCACATCAGCTGTGGCAGAAATTTAAGCCTGTGGGCTTTTGATTTTATAAGCATTTGGAGTTACTTATAAAAAAAAAAAAAATACAGTAGATAGAGAGATACAGCATATAAAGATAATACCAACTTACCAGCAACAGTAAGTATCATGGGGGAGCCGACCCCATTTGAAAGAAGAACTGTAAAGGTTTTAAGCAGGACTGCACAGAGGTAAAATATCAGAGTGTTTTGTTGATGATATTGTCCGGAGCTGGAATGAGGAGCAAATAAAAGCAAGTGTTACACCGAGTGGGAGAGAAATGTTATGAGGAAAGCAGGCAGGGCTCGTAATCCCAGGTAGCCGTGGAGATGGTATCGGGGAAAGCACAGGGTGCAGGCAGGGCATATGGTTAAGCACGGGGTGGGGATAATGGGGTGCTTAATGCTAGCAGGTGAGAGATGTAGCAGCTGCTGGGCACCCGAGAGTTCCCTGTTCTGGAGGAAGGAAAGTGCAAGGCGCAGGCAGGGCTTTTGGCGGAGAGGTCTGTGGTTTAGGAGAGCAAAGGGGTGCATGGTTTGGAGTAGCCGCTGAGTCGGCAATGAGGGAAGTGCAAGGCAAAAAATGGAGTTGGTGCTTAAACGCAGGCATTGAGGTGTCTGAGGAGTTTGGAGAGCGCCCAAGGAGAACTGCAGTCAGGGTATCCAAGGAATCGACGGCTGCTAGCGGGGAGAAAGAAGCACCAGAGTGGGAATGGCACCAGGGAGTATGGGCATGGAGAACGAGCAGGGCAAGCAAGATGCCCGGGCCTACTGCGTCGGATGGCATCTGATGTCATCACCTTGCGGTAGAGGGCACAGGCGCCACAGAAGGCCAAACACTGGTGGTACAGGGGGAATAGGGGAATAAAAGGCAGCCCACGGTGGCACAGGGAGAATATACAGGGACTTGAAGCGGGGTTCTTCAGGCATTTAAAAAATAAATAAATAAATAGAGAAACAAAAACGTGCATCGCAGGAGAGGGGAAATCTGGCAGTGTAACAATGCGAGCTACATGCTGGCGAGTTACAGCAGAAGGGCAAACCCCTCATTTTGGCATAAAGGGCAATGCAAGTAAACAAAAAAGGGGGATTATAAGCTACTTGTGCGTAGGTTGGCTGTTGACCAACTTTGAGCAAGTTTTAGCACATTTGAAGCGGGCAGATTGGGCTTTTGAAAGGAAGGCAGCTACTGAGAATTGAATGTCGTTTAGAGAGGGAAGGACAAATTGACATCAATAGAGGAGAGGATACATTCAAAGTTAAGGATTTTTTAAGTGACAGTAGGGGTTCTTTGTTCCTGTAGCTTGTATACCTGGGACTTCCAAGAGGTGAGGGACCCTCCCTGCAGTTTCATTCAAGAGCAGGGAGCAGACACTGGGTGTACAAGTAGGCATGGGTAAGAAGGATGGGAGGTGGTTGATATGGATGGCGGTGCATAAAGGGGGCAGGATCCAGGTCCCTGGATGTAAAACGGGGCAAGGCAGATCAAGGAGGATAGCGACGATCTGGGGAAAAGGCGAAATGGAGCCTATGTCAATGGAGGGCAGGGCCATACAAACAGGACGGGGCATCCAAAGATAAATAAAATAAATATACAGGGGGCAAAGCATGACTATGTTGTCTCTTATGTTTCTTGTCAGTAGGTATCCAAAAGATGGCACCAAAGAGAGGGAAGACAAGTAAAGAGGAGTGTTATAGAGCAGTTATGGACCTGGTGGAAAAAGCCAACCGTCTATTGGAGGTGGTGGAGCCGGATGGGGGTGACCAAGGCACGAAGAGGAAGAGACAGTGGGGGAAGGGACAGGGAAAGGACAGGAGGGTGCCAAAGCAACCACGGGCAATGAAGCCCATGCTGGTGATTCCTCAAGGTCCATCTCCTAGCCACCCAGTACCTGAACCTACCCTGGCCCCGGTACCCAGCCCAGTACCAGTGCTAGAGCCTCCCACCCCAGTGGCTCCGCCCCCTTGGCCAGAGCCGATGCTGTTCCCTCAGGGTCCTATTCCAACACCTGGCACACCGGTAGTCCCCCAGCCAGGGCCCAGCAACCATCAGTCAAGCCCAACAGGTAATACGGTAGCGACACTGGAAAGTGGTGTGAAGGAATATGTGGAGCAGATGCTAAAATGTATGGGGGAGAATGGGCTGGGGCAGCTGGAGAAAGGCCTAAGTGAAATAAAGGGACTGGGATGGATAGGGGGGTGGGCGGTGGGGAACTGGCAGGAAGGGAGTGGGTAGGTTAGCGGACCACGTCCCAGCGGCCATAAAAGAAAAAATATGGAAAGGGGAATATGCTGACATTTTTGCTTTGGCAAACATGGACAAATTCGAAGAGAAGGACAGCTTCAAGAAGAAGGATATGGCAGCAGCCATGGTATTGTTAGGAAAGGGAGAGGAGGACAAGTCATGGAAGGGAAAGACCTGGGACAACTGGTCCACAGGCTTTACGTATTTCACTGCTATTGCCATCGAAAAGCTGCCTGAGCTGGCGACCCCACTCCTGACTTACTCCTTTATCATCAAAAATGCATACAAAAAAGGGGGGCACAGTTGGGTGAGATACGATGAGAAGTTCAAAAAGAGGATGGCGCACTTCGGGGGTGTAAAATGGGATGCGTGACAAATAGATTAATGGTTGGAAATTTATACAGGACAGATAGAAAAGGAAGTGGAGGGAAACAAGAGAGGGGGAACAGTGTTGAAGGTGTTCTGGGGATACAATCGGGCCTTCTGCACATGGCCCAACTGTCGATTCTAGCACGTATGCTCCAAGTGCAGAGGGCACCATCCAGCGGCTAAGTGTAAATTCAGCTGGGAAAAGAACACTGTGGGACAGGACCAGGGGTACCAGCAGCCTTTTTGGGCCAGCCAGGGAGCATTTCAGGGACAGCAGTGGGGGAGGGGAAACAGAGGCCAGACAAGCAGGGGAGGTAGGGGACACCCCTACCAAACTCAGCATCAGGACAACTGAAGGTGCGAGGAGCAGTTTTAGGTTGGCAGAAATGCTGATCAAGTTGACCACAATTCAAGAGGCATTGGAGGGCTACCCTGACCAGGTGATGGCCAAGGACTTGGAGACAGGATTTTGGACAGGGTTTAATTTAAAGTTCCGGGGGGTTAGAAAGAGGACAAGGGCAAACAACATCAAATCTACGCAAGGGAAAAGTGTCCTACTGGTGCACTTAATCCAAAAGGAGGTAGCAGCGGGGTTGGTGGAAGGCCCATCTGATGCACCCCTGCTACCACACCTGCGGATATCTCTGTTGGGATTGGTGCCTAAAAAGCAGCTGGGTGAGTTTCGGGTGATACACCACCTCTCGTACCCAGAAGGGGATTCAGTTAACAGTGCCATAGGGGAAGAAGACAGCAGGGTTACTTAAGCCACCTTGGAGGAGGCAGTGCGACTCATTAGGACTAAGCAGAAGGCATGGCTGGCCAAGACCAATATAGAATCTGCATTCCAGCTGCTACCAGTATGGCCGGCAGATTGGGATCTGCTAGGTTTCCAGGTAGAGGGGTTGTATTACTTCGACAAGGCCATGCCAATGGGGTGCTCTATAGCATGCGCCACATTTGAGATGTTTAGGACCTGGCTGCAGTGGCTGTTCCAGAAGTGGTTTGGATACTGGACAGTGGTGCACTACCGCAATGATTTTCTATTCATTGGGCAGGGGAGACAGGAGACAGAGGGGATGTTGTGGGATTTCAAAGGATTATGCCAGGAAATGGGGGTGCCACTAGTGGATGATAAAACAGAGGGACCACTCCAGTAGATAGAGTTCCTGGGTTTAGAGTTGGACACAGTACATGAGTTGTACCAGTTACCATGGCAGAAGAACAAAAAACTGAAAGGGCTGTTAAGACAGGTTGGGGGGGACCAGGAGGGTACAGCTACAGCAGGTGCAGCAGTTAATGGGGCATTTGAATTTTGTATGTAGAGCCATCGCCCCTGAGTGCATGTTTACGTGGCATCTAGCCTGAGCAATGCAAGGGGCAAAGCAGCCCCATCACTGGATAGACCTCAATAAAGGGACCAGGGAGTACTTGGCGGTGTGGTAGCATTATCTACAGGCTTACAATGAGCAGACATTCTAGCAAGATGACTGGCTGTACAACACACACCTTCAGCTGTATACAGACATGGCTGTGGGGGGGGTAGGTATGGGTGGTTACTTCCAAGGTAAGTGGTTTGCAGAACCATGGCCCGAGGAATGGGTGAGGGAAGAAGTGATGCGGGACATCACTTTTCTGGAACTATTCCCCATTTGGGTGGCGATGTTAGTATGGGCTGGGGAGCACAGGAACAGGCAGGTCACATTTTGGAGTGATAATCGGGTGGTCGTAGAGGTGCTAAACAAGAAGCGGACCAGGTCAGAGAGAGTAATGAGGGTTCTAAGGAGGATGGTGTGTTTAGAACTGACCTTGAATATGTAATTCAGGGCTAAGCACATTGATGGTATAGAAAACATGATAGCTGACTGCCTCTCCCGCTTGCAGATAGGCAAATTCCGGACCATTGCACCCAGAGCAGAGGTCGGGGGGTCTGCAATTCCGATGTGTGCATGGACTATTGGATTGGGGGAGCCGAAGTATTGTTCCAGACTTCCTGGGTCCCAAGGATCCTTAGAGCTTATGAAACCTTGTGGAGGGCATTTAAAAACTTTGGGGGGGCTAATGAGCAGCTAACGGAGAAGTTGCATTTCCCGCTAGCTCCGATGAAACAGCCAGTTAATTTAAATTAATAAATAGAGTTTATCACCCTGGGGCGAATAAAACGGTGCCTTTGAGTGGAGGAAGGTGCAATGGATGAGTATTTAACTTTGATGCCATCAAAAAATCAGAGGGCGACTGGAAAAGCGGCGAAAAAGGGGTCGGCGGGCCCTGGAGGAGGAGAGAATGCAGGCCTGTTGTCTTTTTTGGCAGCGGAGGTGGCAGCTTTGGGGAAGGAGCTCACAGGGCAGGTAATTGCATCCCTCGAGCCGGGGTTGATAAAACTGGAAGATAAGCTTGATGGGAAGCTGCAGGAGGTCATTGAGCAGCAGGCACAACAAAATACTTGGCTGGCGGAGGCTGAAGAAAGAATTTCCAGGCTGGAGGATGAGCTTATGGCAGCTCCAGAGCAAATTTGCATGCTGCAGAAGGAGCTAGAGGAGTTCAAAGAAGTTTTTGATTACCAGGAGAATTATCACCGGCGGCTAAATTTATGTCTTAGAGAGCTCCCGGAAGGTATGAAGGGGAAGGATGCTCTTGACTTTTGCAGCAGGGTGCTGCCAGAACTGCTGGGACTGAAAGTAAAAAAAGGTAAATTCAAACTGGAGCGTGCACATCAGGCAGTTTTGCCACAGCCTACCGCAGACCAACCCCCACGGCAGATAGTTATGCGCTTTCATAACTTCCAAGACCGAGAAGTGCTACTAAGAGCTTACAGATCTCAAGACACCCTGCATTATGAGGGCCACAGATTATTCCTTTCGCCAGGATTACTCTGCTCGCTTGTTAAGGAAAAGGAAGGCTTTCAATGGGCTGATGGCGCAGTTGAGAAGTCTCAAAGTGGAAAACTTCTTAGTGTGCCCGCCACTCTCAGAATAAACACGAGCGACCTATTCCTTCTGGGAGCTCGAGAAGGCAGAGGAATTCGTGAAGGGGCTGAAGAAAAGAGTAAGCTGAACGGTGATGAGGAGTATGAGTCTGGGAAGGATGGAGGATCGCCGTAAGAGTTCTTGTTTCGATGGGATCACTTTGTTGGATAAGCTTGGCTTTATTGCTTTGCTACAGAGCAGGGACTGAATTGAATTGAGTCGGAAGTGCTCGAGGTTTTGGGTTTGGCACTGTTGCGCCTTTTTTTCTTCTCTTCCTTTTTTTTACTTGAGGAGGTCATATCCCTGGAAGCGACAGTTATGGGTCCAGATAAGCTGGAGGTCTTATAGGCAAGAAAGTCATTAGGAGGGGCAAGCCTGGGACACTGGATATGCTCCCGTCTGCTTTTGGAAGAGGACTCTCTTTTTCCAACAACAGACTCTGTACAAGAACTCAGATCAATTACAGGGAGTGTTGGATGCAGGAGGTCTTAGCTGCAGCTGAGGTAGGGCGGGGGAGGGCCTGGTGGCGTGTTTTCAGATGGCATTTCACTGTTCCTTCCTCTTACATTATCAGACTCAGGGTGGACATTGAATATGGTATAGCGGGAGGGGGGTATGGACATGGAGGGGGTGGATCAAAGGTATTCAGATGCAGTTTCAATTCCGAAAGGCTGAAAGTGGTGGGATGAGGGGGTTAGTTGGCGGAAGGGAGTAGCTATTATTGAATAGAGTAGGGTGGCCTTTGGGAGGGGTAAATGTGTTAGGACTTGGCTGAGAGTCTCTTAGGGGGAGGGTGGTAGAAATGTGCAAGGGAACGAAAGCCAAAGCCAAGGCACAGAGATCAGGACAGTAAATGTAGCAGCTGGATGAGACACGGAGTTGGATAAGGGGAGGAGGGAGGGTCGGGTGATATTCGAGAGTAGAAGCAGGGATATGGATAGAGCATGTGATGGAGGTCAATGGAGCTCACAGGGAAGGGATAACTTTGGAGGAGGGCAAACTGGCTGTGGAGGAGGGCAGCGGGACGTGCATCTCGGTTATGGTGTTGAGATTATTTTACAACATTTCTAAATGTACACTTGTGCTATGTTAGCAATTAGTGTTACAGGAGGAAGGAAGAAGTGGAGAGGCTATGAGGGGGAGGAGGAGGAGGAGGTAGAGGGGGGAGAAGAGGGTTGGGGTGGATTAGGTATGGATGATAGAATAGAGAGTTTATTTAGTTTATATGTTTGTAGTCTAGTTGCCGTGGTGCGTGGTGTGGCAGTGAGTGTACAGACAATGGGGAAAAAAGAATAAAAAGATACTGGTGTGTTTTATGAATATGTGGCTATGTGTAATGCAATACCAAATGTTAATATTAAAAATGGAAAGTAACATGAAGAGGGATGGGTGATACAGGAAACTTGAATGTGATATCCTGGAATGTTAAGGGAATAGCGAGCCCAGTGAAGAGGACCGTGCTTCTGACTGCGCTTAGACGTAAGGGGGCACAGGTGGCAATGCTGCAAGAGACACACCTGATAGAGGTGGAGCATGCCAAACTGGTGCAGAATTGGGTCGGGAAATGTTTTGTGGCCTCCTATTCTTCGCATAAAAGGGGAGTAGCAGTACTCTTGCATAAGAATCTGCTCTTCGAGGTAAAAAGAGTGGTGCGAGACCCCAAGGAAGGCAGGTATATTTTTGTCACTGGGATCTGGAGGGGGGAGACATTTACCTTTGGGTGTGTCTATGCACCGACGGTGTATAACCCTGATTTTTATTCCTCCTTGCTGGGCCTGCTTACTAGAGAGCAATTTCCAGGGCTTATTATGGGAGGGGATTTTAACTGGACAATGGATGCAAAGATGGATCACTCAGAGGGTAAGGGAAGGGCGACAGAGGCTATGGGTCAGTGGGCAATTGACATGGCAGATCTGGATTTAGTGGATGGGTGGAGAGCGGTCTACCTGACTGGATGGGAGTATACATTTTATTCTTGCCCCATAAGACCTGGTCCTGCTGGATTATTTTTCCTACCTAGAAGTTGGGAGGAGCAGTACAGGAAATAAGTCACAGCCCCATTTTCCTCTTGGATCATGCAATGGTGGTATTGTGTATTGCTGGGGAGAATAGACCGTCAACCTGGAGGTTTCCCACGTACTTAGTTAAGGATCAAGCGTTCAAGGAATACTTGATAGAGCAATGGAAGTTATATGAAGAGGCGAATGACACGGGGAGGTGTCCAGTGCCATGGTATGGGAGGCGGGTAAGGCTTATATGCAGGGGGCGATAATAGCTTATGTAGCCAAGATTAAAAAACAGAAAAGGGGGAAAAGGGAATAATTAGAAAGGCAAGTGAAAGAGCTGGAGAAGCGAGTGGGTGGAGGAGAAAAAGGGGAAGCCCCTAAGATGTTGGTAGTGGCTAGGGAGTCCCTTAACTCTCTTCTGAGGGAGGAAGCAGGGAGGTCGTGTTTTTCTGTCAGAGGAGGGTTTTTGAGTGGGGAAACAAGCCTGGGCCTATGATGGTGAGGTGATGAAGGGGGCAGATGCCCAACTAGATATTGCGGATCAGGGAGTGGGGAAATCATAACAAGCTCTAAGGAGATAGCAGAGCGCTTTGGGAAGTTTTATGAAAAGTTGTATAGGCTGGAGCATAAGGGGCAGAAAGAACGTATTCACGAGTTCCTGAGTGGGACAACACTGCAAAAGATCTCAGATGAGCAAAAGGAGATGCTGAGTCTGCCCATTTCAGGGCAGGAAATTTTGAGTGCCATCCAGAAGCTGCAGGAAGGGAAAGCAGGTGGACCTGACGGCTTCCCTGTCGAATATTACACGGTGCTAGGGGGGAGAATGGTAGGGTTATTGGGCAGGGTGTTTGAAAGGGGGGGAGGAAGACCAGATTCCGGTGCTGCCTGACTCATGTTATGAGGCCAATATACAGTATGTTAAATTCAGAAAGGAGGTTAGGATGAGCTTGAATGTTCCTCCTATCGGCCAATCTCCCTTCTCAATGTGGATATGAAAATTTTGGCTAAGGTGCTTGCCACCCGACTAGAGAACATTCTACCGGTGGTGGTCCACCCAGACCAGATAGGATTTATTAAGGGGAGGCAGTCCTATCATAATGTCCGGAGGTTGGTTAACATTATATGGCGTGCTGAGAGGGCTAACTCTAAGATGGGGTGATTTCATTGGACGCTGAAAAAGCGTTTGACAAGGTGGAATGGGATTTTCTATTCGAGGTCATGACCCGGTTTGGTCTGGGGGACTCGTTTATAGGATGGGTCAGAGCTATGTATCAGAAGCCAAGTGCCCAGGTGCTAGTGAATGGAGTTTTGTCCACAAAGTTTAGACTGGGAAGAGGAATGAGGCAGGGATGCCCACTGTCTCCCTTGCTATTTGCTTTGGTGATCGAACCATTAGCAGCGGTGATACGACAGCAGGAGGGTGTAGTAGGGGTAAGGGATGGGGAGGGGGGAGAGCATAAGGGGGCGCTTTATGCTGATGACATGTTGTTATTTCTGGGAGATATGAATGAGTCTATAGGATGTCTTATGGACATAATTAAAGAGTTTGCAGGGCTATCAGGGTATAAGGTAAATGTGAAGAAATCGGAGGCCATGGGATTCCAGAGGTAGGTCTGGAGGTGCGACAGAGGGGATTTAGGGTTGTTGGGTCGGATTTTAAATACCTTGGGGTGCATGTCGGGAGAAGGTGGGATGAGCTATGTAGGATGAATTATCAATCCTTGATAAATCGGATATTGACAGACCTGAAGAGGTGGATGCAGCTACCAGTGTCTTGGATGGGTAGAATAAATCTCATAAAAATGAATATTATCCCACGAATTTTGTATCCTATGCAAATGTTGCCATTGCAGTTGTTGCAGAGGGATGTGAAGCATTTAGAGAGATGATTTACAGATTTTATATGGCAGGGGAAAAAGCCCAGGATGAGTTTATTAAGGCTTAAGGGGGATAGGAATAGGGGTGGGCTGGGCTTCCCAGACCTAGGGATATATTATAAGGCAGGTGGGCTGGGCTTCCCAGACCTAGGGATATATTATAAGGCAGGTGGGCTGGGCTTCCCAGACCTAGGGATATATTATAAGGCAGGTGGGCTGGGCTTCCCAGACCTAGGGATATATTATAAGGCAGGTGGGCTGGGCTTCCCAGACCTAGGGATATATTATAAGGCAGTCCAACTCCGAGGGGTAGCGGATTGGGTGCATAAACCAGAGGTGGCTAGGTGGATTAGTTTGGAACAGGAGGGGAATCCTGGGAGGCTTACAGCCTACTTGCATAGCAGAGGGAGGAGGGCATATACAGATGCTGGTAGTGGTAACCCATTAGTAAGAGAGATGCTGGAAGCCTGGTGTCATTTCTGGTGACAGAGAGGAGGGACCCAGAGGGAGACTATTTTGCTCCGAATTGTGAAGAATCCCTTCATCGTTCCTGGGATGGAGGACAGAGGGTTCCAGGATTGGGAGGCAGGAGGGGCAGTATGTATGGGGACGTTGGTGGAGAAGGGGAAGCTAAAGGAGTTTCACAAGGTTAGGAATGAGATTGGTGTAGGGGCCACCCAGGTGTTTCGGTACTTACAGCTGAAAACATACATAGGGAGTTTGAACGTAGGGGGGATGGGAGGATTACAGTTAGATAGAATAGAGCAAATGATCTGTCGGGGGTTGGGAATATGAAAGGGTTTGTTGGGAAAATTGTTAAGCAGTATAAGCAGAGCCTACCGGACCGGACGGGCCCCACGAAGACCCTCTGGGAAAGGGATCTAGGGGTGCAGATCTTGGAGAGGAACTGGGAATTAATGTTGGGTTTGCCAGAGGATTATGATATGCAATAAATTTAAGGAGGCCTTTTATAAGTTCTTGCATAGAGTCTATTGGCTCCCAGTAGCGATGAAGAGAGTACAGCCGGCTATTTCGCCGAATTGTGGAAGGTGTGGGAAAGGACTAGGTACCTTCTTCCATTGCTTTTGGACATGCCCAGTGCTGATAAGATATTGGGGAGGGGTCATACAAGAGATAAATAAGGGGGCTGGGAGGCAATTGACCCGAGATCCCCTAGTTTGCCTATTTGGGGTGGAAAGAATAGAAGGGGAAGAGGAGTGGCAAATATTGCCCAGATGGGTGAGGGTCTCGTTAGTATTGGCGAGACATTGCATTCAGAACACTTGGGTCACCAGAAATGGACCCAAGATAAGTGACTGGAGAAAGTTGGTCATACTTACGTTGGCCTTAGAGAGACTTACGTGGATAGTGAGGGATAGGGAAGAAGTTTTTGTGAGAGACTGGGCCCCTTTTATGGCAACGCTGAGTCTCACCGAAAATTTAATGCTCACCTCGGGGTTGAACATATAAGTATATTTAAGCACATGAGCGTCAGATAAGTATAGAGGCAACCCAAGTGGGGGGGATAACTGATGGGAAAGACCAGTGACTGAACCCTGGTTAACTGGAAAGAGACAGTTTGTCACATGGATAGTATGCAATAATGAGGGCCACCCGGGGGGTCCTGAATGTATGAATGCATAGCTTGACATGGAGGTATTGCTGCACACTCGACTGCACCTTTAATTGGTTAATGGATTGTTTAATAAATTAGTTGATTGGTAAATGGAATTAACAAATGGAAACCACAGGATGTAGTAAGTTAAAGTTAAAAGCCGGGAAGTTAGATTAGATTAGATTGTATGTTCGCTTATCTGTTTGTATGTATGTAAATGCATGTGTTTTTCCTTTTTCCTTTCCCACTGTTTGTAGTATGTATTAGTTGCTGTTCTTTTGTTTTTCCAGAAAATTGTTAATAAACAGAATATTCAAAAAAAAAAAAACTTTTGGGAACAATATGGCGGACAGGTAAGTGGGGCAGTAACACAGGAGCAGGTGGCCAGATTCATAGTGGGGGGTTGGCGACAGGACATGGCACAGGCCACTATGGGGGTCCACCTGGTGGCCATAGGGCAAATATGTACCATAAAATGGTGGGAGGACCCCATGAAGAGCAATCTAATCCACAGAATGATGCAGGGTTGGGCCCAGGGGGCAGACAAGAAGCGGGACACCAGGAAACCAATAGGGGAGAGCTTATTGGCAAGACTGGGGGGTGTACTACACCACATAGCTAGCTCAAGGAGCGAGGCAGTGTTGTTTCAAGCCTTGTATCTGACTATGTATGCTGGGGCATTCAGGCTAAGTGAGGTAGTGGGCCACGGCGGGAAGACAGAGGGAGGTGGGCTACAATGGGAGGACATAGAATGGGGCCCAGACGAAATGGCAATATGGGTGAGGTGATCAAAGACAGACCAACAGGGGCAGGGCAACAGAGTATGGTTGCAGAGGCATAGCAACACAGCCATTTGTCTGGTGGGGGCCTTGCACATGTATGCGGCTGGACGGCCTACCGGGGTAGCTCTACCCTGTTCATACATGGGAATGGGAAGCCAGTCATCGGATACCAGGCGACAGAGGTACTGCGCAAGGGCCTTAAATATTTGAGCGAGCCAGTGGAAAGTTACTCTTCTCATTCATTTAGGATCAGAGCGGCCTCAATGATGGCCGTGCAGGGGGACACAGCAGGGGAAATCATGCAAAAGGGAAGGTGGAGGTCTGAATGTTATAAGAAATACATACACAAGGTTCCGCATTAACGTTGTCCTTTTTGTCTCCCATAGTAGGCACGACGGATATGGGGGGGAGGGGAGGGGGAAGGAGTGGGGGAGGGAGGGAACTGTGCATCACTAATACAATATGTTTCTTGTACACAGGCAAACACAAGAGACTAGAGACAAGGATTTGTAGTCATTCATTTATCCACTGGGTGGAGAAATGGGCAGCCAGGAGACAAGGGAGCAAGCAGCTGTGCCTGAATAGCGATACCATCCAGTTAAGGTGGAAAGGTTGGAGGAGGAGGAAGAAGTGGGTGCAACTATTGCTGGAACTTAGGGAAGTTGGGAAGGTCCACAGGAGGCCAGACCTCATCATCATACATCTGGGTGGCAATGACCTGGGGACACGGCCATGGGTGGACATATTTTACCACATAAAATGGCCAGAGGTGACGCTGGCCTGGTCAGACATCACACCAAGAAGGGTGTGGTACAGGGATGAGAGCCACAAGGGCATGAATAGGGCTAGGAAGTGGATGAACATGTGGGTGGGCAGGTTATTTGAGGCCCGGGGAGAGGGGGGACTGGTAATTCACCATAAGATTCAGGAACAGGCAGATGCATATTTCTGAGTAGATGGAGTGCATCTCTTGGACCATGGGCTGGCCCTATTTAATCAAGAAATGGCTAACACCATTGAGGTGTAGATGAGGTAAAGGGTTTTGATAAGGAGAGCACAGAGATGAAAGAAAAAAGGGGGGGGCGAAAAAGGCGAAAATGGGGAAGTCCACCATCCATCGCAAGCTGGAGGTGGACTAATGGGAAAAGGGAAAGTAGGACAGGAAAGAAAGGAGGAGTTTGAATGGAGAAACATGAAAAAGGACACAGGGTATAAGATAGAAGCAAGGGGTATGGTGTGTACGCTCGTGCCCCCTGACAACAAAAGAGGAAGCGACCGGGCCCCACCATAATGTACATCTGGGGGGCAGAAGGAAGGAATGAGATGTTGGGATTGAACAAGAATGTGATGTATATGTATATGTATTATGAATATGTTCTGAACTATGTGTAAAAGGACAAGGAGAGTGATCAGTTATTGTAAAGATGGAAACTTGAATATCAGCAAACTAATTGCCGAACTGAGCAACCACACACAATCTTGTCGGTGTCTTTATTGGAAGGGGATCTGGGGACAAAGAGGGCTGCCCAATTGAAGGGGCAGACCACATTGTCCCAAGGCCCAGACAGGAATAGTGGAAGCTTGGGGGAAGGGGGAGGAGGGAGGGAGGGAGGGAGTGGAAAAGAGGAGATGAGGTCACAAAGAGGGGGAGGGTCTTAGTGAGGTCACAAAGAAGGCAGAGAAGGGGAGTGGTGGGAATGGTGTGTGGCAGCTAAGGATTGGTAGAGTTGAACAAGGGGCTGGGCCAGAATGGAGCCTGATAAGGGGCTGCACAAGGCCAGGAGCTCACAAATTTGCTCCAAAAGATTTCCCACCCGCCTGCCCTATAGGAAGTAGCAGAAGGAGCACTGTGGCAGGTAGAGCACAGTGGGAGGTGCTACAGGAGGACTGCTGAAGGTGGACGGCAGGAAAGTGGAGAAAAAGGGACTGCCGAAGGTGGACAGCAGGAAAAGGGAAATGGGGGAGTAGGACAGGAAAAAAAGGAGGAGTTTAAAAGGGGAAACATGAAAAAGGACACAGGGTATAAGATATAAGCAGGAGCACGGTGTGTACTAATTGCCGAACTGAGCAACCACACACAGTCTTGCCGGTGTCTTTATTGGAAGGGATCTGGGGACAGTCCTTTTGCGAAAAAAAAATCCACTTGAAAAGACAGCAAGGCAGATTTCCTTCTTACTTGTAATGTCTGTTTAGCTCTTTAAGGAAAATAATCTTTTGCTTGATTGCTGCATACTCTCCTCTTGCTGAATTTTACTCAGCGTTCCCTCCTCCAGTTCATAGCTCAGACTGGAGATCCTTCTGTTTCACACAGCAGCTTCACACTCTCTTTAACTCTCTTTCTATAGGGCTCCCTTTTTTTATACATCCCCAGGGGTCAGGTGATCTGCCTTGTTGTACCCCATTAAAGAGAAAAACTCATCAGCACATGTTAATATTTGAAAAATCGAGCTATTGAACACATAAGCACATTAAATTAGTCAAGTTGTCATTTTGCAGTGTCAGTAATGTAAATTCTAAACTTGTTTTACTACTAATCCTTTTTCCATATTAATACAGTTTTTAGAATGATGATGTGCTTGAGGATCAGTTGAAGCTGAGAGCCCTCTATTTGTAATAGGTTTTGTCAGAACCGTATTTTAATTCATTCATTTGGTGTGTTTTTTTTTTTAATGGGTTGTTCCTGTGTGGTTGGATGCAGTAATGCATCAAATAAGATAAAGTGTAGAGGAATTTCTTTTTTACAGTTTCCAAAAGATAAAGAAATGATCAGTAAATGGAAGGCTGCGATAAGAAGACGTAACCTCCCAGGTATTTCAAATCAGTGCACCGTTGTGCGTTCAGATAATTTCTCCAGTGACAATTATAATAGGAATCTGCAGATGAATAGTAAGCATTGTACTTGTTTGTTTTGTGTGTTTTGCACCTGTCATTTTCTTATTCCATTGAGTAATTGTATGCCACAGTAGATGTTTAGTGTAATGGACACACTATCGGTGAAACCGAATAAATAAATTCATAATTATACAATGGGGATCAAGAATCCTTGAATTTGATTGGCTGACCTTCACCTTTCACCCATCGTAAAACCCTCAAAATGAAACGCTCTAAGTGCTATCTTCTATTCCCCGCTAAAACAGGTAAACCTGCAAAGCACTGTAGCAGTTCCTGTGAACTCCTGCCATCTTAGCTTAGCTAGCAAACTTTCTGTCTCCAGTACTAAGAAGGAGCCTTGCCACGTAATGTAATACATACAATAAATATTGAAAAAAAAATGTAGCTCTGTCTTTCACTGTGTCACTTATGTTTCTATTAAAAAAACACACAGCTTAGTCTCATCATTTCCCAGCCCACAGAAAGGACTGTCCCCAGAAGATCACCGGCTCCACCTCCACCCTACCACATCCATAACAGTCATCAGACATGACCCAACACCCTCCTTGAATAATTTTCCTGATACATAAAACAAAAATAAAATGTAAAAACAAAATGCAAAGTCAGCTGTATTACATTCTCACACCCGGAATCAAGCACACTAATGGATGGCAGCCAATGAGTGCTCCCACTATTTTCGGTTACCAACAGAGGGGAGAGTGTGCTGTTTCATTTTTTATTTTCTTACTACTAAGAAATAATGTTAACCTGAGGATTGCTCCAAATAAAAGTACGAAGTACGTCTTCCAGAGTGAGACAGAGGAGTGAAGCTTTTCCTTTTTTTCCCCATGGTGCTCCCTGAATTAAACCACGAACAGGGTCCTCCCTCTGAGACACAGCAACAGAAGAAAGTGTGGTAAAGACTTTCTTGTTTTATTTGTTTTACTTTTCTAACTGTAACTGTGCCCAAACTATTCACTTCTCAAATTTTTTTTAAAACATCCTAAGTTTGGTAGCGGGCTGGGAGAACCATAGGGTCCTCACTCACAGTAAACTCTCCTCTGTTTGCCAGCTGCTGGTCTGGGCTGCCACACATATTATCTTTCCCTGTTTCTATGTTAGTATAAAAAATAATTGTTATAGCAACCAGACGTGGGAGGGTAGGGTTATGTGTGTTTGGGAAAGGGGGGCCTGCCATCTACAAAAAATATTCTACCTAGCAACAGGGAACTATTTAACATACAGGGGAAGGATATTACAGAAAAAATCTATTAAAAAAAAATTTTCAAATAAAACCACTTTAATCTTAAATTCTTTAAAAAGGAGGACATTGTATAATCGCAATAAACCACGTTGCTTAAATAACCTGTTAGTCTTTAAGTATTTCAGTGATCAGTGAAATGTCTTTGTTTTGTTATTCGATCCTACTTTCCATATGTATTGGATATGTACTTACTGTAAGATTTTGTATGCAATGATGATTTTTATGTTGTTTGCACGCATGTGCAAGAAACATAGTGCCATCATCCGAGTTTTCGGAGGTGTGTCAGCCCATCTTCCAATGCAGTCAGTGTGTTTGCAGGCACGGCCCCAGTTCCCCCAATTACTGCTGCAGCTGTCTATGACAAGCTAAAAATGCAGTGGCATACAGTTCAAAGGGAGAGCTCCGCTTCAGTGAGCAGAGCTCCCCCACACACACACGCACAAGCAGTACGGCATATTGCGTGCTGATGCGCCTCCCCCACGCACACACTGTAGCGGCCGACGGGGTGCCTAATCCCATTGGCTCCACGCCTCTAACAGTTGTTCAGGTGCCACGCTGGGAGCCCACCCCAGCGTGGCAAAACTGTTATAGCCGACAGGTGCCTACATTGCCTGTCAGCTCAAAGGCTGCACGCCCCCCAACAGCTTTCACAGTGCCATGCTGGGAGCCCACCCCAGCGTGGCAAATCTTGTTTTGGCTGACGGGGTGCCCAATCCCCGTCAGCTCCATGTCCCCCCAAACAGCTTTTTTTTCTGTTGCCACGCTTGGGAGCCCACCCCAGCGTGGCAAACATCCCAAGCCGCCTTGGTAAAAACAACCTGTGAATAAAAAAGGTCCCTCGTAGTCTCCCTGCCCCTCCCACAACCTGCACCCACTCCACTGTGCACCCTGCCTCCCCACACCCCATACTCCTATACTTACTCCGAGCTTGGCGCGACGAATCATCGTGGACCGAACATGTCTGTATTCTTCAAAGCCGACCACGAACTGAGGAAATGCAGGTAGGCTGTATAATGGGATATATAGGGTTTTTTCAACTTTTCTGCATATCTCAGGCATTTTTTTGAATTTTTGCACCAAATTTTCAACATGGGGTTTTTGGGACCCCTTCTCATGAATGCTGTCACTGTCATGGTGTTATTCGGGCTCAAAGGGTGATTTCGCAGTCACTGTGCAAAATCACCTTTCGGGGCCGAGTAATGAAATTACACTGCCAGTGTTCATAAGGTGGCTCTCAAAGAGCCTATTTTGAAAATTTGTGGGAAAATTCCAAAATGATTGTTATTTTGCATATAGCGTATCCTTACGCACGCTCGTAAGTTTGCGAATTTTCATATTTTCACTCCAGATTTTCAACATTGCCATTTTACCACACCTCCTTATGAGCAGTGCAGCTGTCATTTTTCACATCTTGCCCAAAACATGTTTCTGCCCATGTAGCGCACAATGGCGCAGTCGGTGTGCGAATTCAATGTATGGGACACATTAAGAAAATCACAGTGACACTGTTCATGAGCAGAGGTCTTAAAATGGCTGTGTTGAAAATTTGGTGAAAAAATTCCTTAAAATTACTGTTTTACGAGCGTGCATTGCGCAGTTCCTACGCACGCTCGTAAGTTCTCGAATTTTCAACATTTGCACTCCAATGACTTCCAAATACTTAAACAGCACATAGAAGTAAGCAACATTCAGCATTGACAAATGCTTGTTTTGTTTTATTTTGCACTTGTCCGTGAGTTCTCTATGACCATCTTACCTCTCAGAACATTGGTGACATGCAATTCATTGCTTACTTTTTTTAATTTTCAATTTGTTTTTATATATTTACCTCATCTATCTCACACTTTCCCCTTTCTAAAGTGACATGTTGTGTTGTGGGAATGCATAGAGACATCTGTTACTACCCATTTGTTGTTTTTTTTGGTAAAGCTACATATACCTGATGACACCTGATGACAATATAGCTTTGTCCTGCAGCTTCTAGTTTACTTTAACAGTAACTGAAATAAGCATTGCATTAGTTTTTGGTAATGCACATAGGTATTGAATCAGTATGGTGATCATTTGCAGTACACCATTTAGGCATGTGCATACCTTAAAAGGAGCAGTCACCAGCTCTCAATTGCAACTATCAGTCAGCCATAAAAAAGAATGTACCATGGATCTTGTGAAAAGAAATTAAGCTGGGCTTTTCTCCATATTACTTGCTAATGCTATTCCAGTACTGTATTTCATTTTTTCATCAGCTTCTGAGTCAACTGTGATGTGTGTTATTTAAATCTTCTTTGGTAACTATTCAACCATGTATTTAGCCACCAGTCTCAAATATATGAATACCAAAATTTGCAGCAATCATTTATTAGTCCCTTAAATATGTGATTTTTAAATGGTGTTGTCCTATTCCCACACTTCCACCTGCAATTCTGTCAGACCACTTGCCATACAACCAGCACAGATATTGATGATACCTGCTGTTGTCACTTACTGCTGTTTGATCTAGTAGGTAAACAGTTCTAAATTGGCTATCACTCAAAATCTCACCCATGCTCAGTCTGAAATGTTGCATTTGTTATAACATGAGTTAGCTGAGTTAGGATCGCGAACTGTTGTTCTGACAGCTAGGGTCAGCATGGCATCACTTATAAAGACTTCTTGAGTGTGTGTCCAAAAGGATGATTGGTGCAGAGAGTGGTCACTTCAGGTCATAACTCTGTACACATCATCTCAAAGTCAGTGGACACAGACACCTGATGCCCCTTTCTGAACCCCCCCCCCTTAACCATCCCTTCCCTGGTGATAGAGAGGCACCCACACATGGATGTAGTTGTCCTCCTGGCATGCAGTCCCTTTCTGTTCTGTATATTGAGACAGTTATCAGCACACTAATGTACTGCTCCAATGTTCTTCTATCTCTCTGCCTTCACCAACAGTGCTAGAAGCTCTTATTCAGCGAGCAGCTTCATCAGCATGTGTCAGTGTGAGTGCTTGTACAAGACTGGAGAGAGAGAGAGAGAATTTCTACTGAACTAAATGCTTGTCACCATTGCTGGGAGAGGGACTGTGACAGTGAGAGGCAGAAACAAAATCTCAGTGATTCCCCCTTCTCATCCCTTGCACATAGCTTAGTGTAGATAAAGTAAGCAGAGAGAGAGAGTAGTGATGAAAAGGTAAGTGATGAGAGAGACAGTGAGTAGTTTAGATAAGTCCAACCATATTATCTTTGTATTCATTCCATTTTCATTACTGAGGTACTTGTTGCTAAAGCAGTGCAGCCCTGTGACAGAGACCCTTATTCCCCCCCCCCATATCCATGATGTTCATAGCTTGGTGACCCCTAAGTAGATCACATCTTCTCTTTCTCACATTTCTTCTGTGGGATTACAATTTTTTTTCCTTTAGTCTCTACTCATGTATAGTTCAGTGCTTGCAGAATTTCATCTGCCTTCCTCTGTGCCAACCCTACTCCTTCAAAGCCCTCCCACAGATTTTGTTTTTGAGAACTGAACACATAACATCTCTAGATGAGTTCATGACAATGATGTACACATCTGTAGCACAACCTCCCTCTTTCTGCTGGTGTCAATCCTACATATGCACTCAAGCGTCTATCTATTACCTCAGCCTTTTAATGCTGTTTGACACATTTTGTTCCCAATATTATGCCCTTCCCAAAAAGACTGTTCTAGTTTTATAATCATAAGTAGAACTTTAAACAGGATGTACTAGGAACTGGATTTTTCTATGCTATTTGAAATCAATTGTCAAGCCATGAACTGTAGTACAAATTTATTAGAACGCTGTTCATTTATTTTTTCCTACAAAAAATTACTATGTACCCTACTGTGGATTATATAGTCTTCTGTAGAAAGACACACACTTCATTCTAGACTCTGTTGAATGAACCTAATACAGCTATTGCAGAAAATAAATGCCATTAGGACTACCACCCTCTGATTCAAAACCTGCACCCATTTCATTGCAAGGAGTACAACTTTTGTGCATTCTATCAGGTAGCCCAACTAGTGTAATAGGTACATGTGTGATAATGTGCAATACCATTACTGTTTACCTAATCTCACTGTTGCTTTGGGATCCAACTTTTATATTCGAAATTCGATCACAGCAGGATTTCAGAACAAAAAAAATCCAAGACAAATGTGATGCATTGGTAAATAAAAAAATGAATAAAAGCACCACTGTCATAACAGATAAGCTCATAAAATAATATGCAAAAGCAGTAATGCAAGTGATGTGTGTGCATATGTGTGTGTGTGTGTGTGTGTGTGTGTGTATGTGTATGTGTGGTTTCCTGACTGCTCAAACAGTAATTAAATGAACTAAAAAAAGGTTATGATGGATGACTGATCAATAAGACAGTTGTACCCAATATCAATTAATGCCTGTACCAGAAAGTGACTCTAAAAATCTGAGAAGTAGAGGAAAACACATAATACACCTCAGCAGAACATCACAGAAGCACCAAGACTAAATTAATTGATTTAAACTGTACAAGACATCTTACATATTTGGAACACAGAAACAACAATGAGTTGCAAAAAAAGAAAAGCCCAGCTCACTCCATCTGCAACATATCGAAGTTAATGATGTTACTCCAGGATTGTCAGACATGCCCCAACCCATAAATGAATGAACAGAGTTAGTTGACTATTTTTCATTGCAATGTCAGCTGAAAATAAAGTGTTTTCCACTCGAGTGAGTTGCAAGCATAGGAAAATCAAGTTTATGTTTCAATATTTTGATTAATCTTGCTGTCATGTAAAAGGGCGTCAGTACTGAGAGAAAGAAGAGCAATAGAGAGCTAGAGAGAACTAGAACAAGACTAAGAGTGTAACAACAGCTTCATAAGATGTTTTATTAGGCTGCAGTGACAGTGTCAATACCTATGTAACACAATCATACGAGACAAAAAAATGGTCCTAGAACTAGTTGTCATGGTCATCCATCATTGCAATTATCCATTGTGGTCATGCTACAGGTGTATGCAGATGGTGGGGATTTCTAAAAAACAGAATGAAAGAAGTTCAGAAGCAGATTCTGAATACATACAATGTGCTTGACCAGGAGCCTTACCTGAACTTCACTTTTTTTGTCTTTTGGTAATATTGCACTGACAGCTCACCTACACTAGAAACTGGGTATGTATGGTACATAGAAACATAGAAATTGATGGCAGAAGGAGACTGCTAGGTCCATCTAGTCTACCCATTTGTTTTGGACCTATTTTGATACTCTAGTTGCCCTTTGTAGTCAGGGCTCCCTTGTATCTATCCCATGCATTCCTGAATCCACTACAGTGTTGACCCCCACAACCTCTTGGAGCAGACTGTTCCAGGTGTACACCACTCTTTTTGTGAATAAAAACTTCCTGGTGTTGGTAGAGAACCTTCCTCTTTGCAGCCTGAAGTTATGTCCCCTAGTCCTGGAACTCTTCTTGAAGTGAAAAAGTTCCTGTGCCTGTACCTCTTTAATGCCTTTTATGTACTTGAATGTTTCAATCATGTCCCCTCTCGCTCTCTTCTCTGCTCCAGGGAGTACATATTCAACTCCCTAAGTCTTCCCTCAAAGGACATGTACTGCAGACCCTGAATAATTTTTGAAGCCTTTCTCTGTACTGTTTCCACCCGGTCAATGTCCTTCCTGAGGTGAGGCCTCAAGAATTGGACTTCATATTCCAGGTGAGGCCTGACTAGTGATCTATACAGTAGTAGTAGTGCCACCTCTCTCCTCCTGCTCATCACCCCCCTCCCAATGCAGCCCAGCATTCTGTTGTCCTTCAACGTTGCCTTCTCACACTGCTTACTATCCTTCAAATTGTCTGAGATTATAATTCCCTTATCTCTTTCTGATTTGAGGCCGCCAGTGTTTCACCTCCTAGGTAGTACTCCTTTCTTGGGTTTTTCTTTCCTATATGCATGACCTTGCACTTTTTGGCATTAAATCACAGCTGCCACACTCCAGACCATTCTTCTAGTTTCTTGAGGTCAGCTTCCATATTGCTCACTCCTTCTGAGGTGTCCACCCTGTTACATATTTGGTGCCATCTGTGAACAGACACACCTTCCCTTCCAGTCCATCAGCAATGTCTGCTATAAAAACATTGAAACACAGAGGACCCAGCACTGAGCCCTGGGGCAGCCCACTGGTCACCCTGCTTTCCGTCGATTGCATTCCATTAACCTGTACCCTGTGCGTTCTACCTTGTAACCAGCTTTGTATCCATCTGACTACTTCTGGACCAACCCCTGTGTAGTCAAGCTTCTTTACCATCCTTCTGTGTGGAACTGAGTCGAAGGCCTTACTAAAGTCTAGGTAGACCACATCTACTGCCCCACTGTCATCCACTATTTTTGTAGTGTAAACAAAAAACTTAAGCAGATTTATCTGGCATAACCTACCTGCTGTGAAACCATGCTGTTTAGGGTCTTGTTGGTCGCTAGTTTCAAGGAATGCTATGATCCTCTGTTTAAGTAGTGTCCATTAGTTTCCCTACTATATACTTATGAAGCTACAGAAGGTATACCATGTTCAGAAATAAAGACTTATTTAATTAGACCTATTTACATGGTGATCAAAGCATGTGTAATGTCAATGCTGCCACGCTGTGCAGTGTCACAGTAAATCATAGAGACAGAGATTAGCGCTGTATAGCACAGACAAACAAAAATGCTATAGGAAAACTGATTCAAAATCCACCAAAAAACTAGATTGCACTAACTAGATAGCAGCCTCTGTTCATAATTTACAGTTAGCCACCATGAGATTGTCTGCAAATCAACTGTACGATAGGCACAGCTGTTACTGTAGGAGACGGATGGCTTGTCACAAATCGCATCAAATGTACAGATACTTCATACACACAACACGGTTCCATAAACAATAGTCCGTTACTATCAATTTTGAATTTCACAGAAATTAGGAACAAGTTGCAATAGATGTTGTGTTAATATTCTAATGTTTTATATGCACAGACAAGAGGCAGTATAGCCTAGAGGTTAGAGTAATGAGCTGTGAACGAGTTTGGTACATCCAGCAGACTAAACCTAGGTTTGATTCTCACAATCTCCACTTGCATACTGTGTGACTCTGAGCAAGTCACTTAACCGTCCAGTGCTCCCAGGTCACCCCTAAAAACAGGCACTTGTGCCTAGTGGGCCTTACCCGGTTACCAAAGACTAAGATTAAAAAAAGTCATGAAGAATCCTGACATTTAGGGCTGTCTAATCTGCCCACACATTTTAAACACAGCGCAATATCATAAAAGATGATAAACTCAAACAAGAAAAGAAAATGAGGATGCTGCAATACACTGAAAAAAATATTGTAAAACACAGAATTCATTCATGATTTACTTCAGGTTTAACTCTTTAGAAATTTGACAATGTTTAAACTTATACAGACTAACCCACAACGATCAGTGGAGACAACTCTGTGGAGAACTGACTGTCATGCACGTCACTGTCTGAGCCATCCCAGCAAGAGACCAAATAAATGGCGGTCAGATGTGTAAAACAAAAAAAAACACTGTTTTTGGTACTGAACTTCTTTATTATAAAATGGGTCTTGAAAATCCTGTAACCTCATTGGTCAAAACATGTAACATGACCATGTGTAAATCCCGCAACATACAACTGGTAAAGATCCCAGTAATCAAATGTTTACTTTCTTTCAACCTAATTCATTTTTATTTTAATTTTTAATAACAGATTCATTTTATAATCACAATAATGCACTACTGGACATGTGTAGTAGTAGGATTTACACACTTCCTGTGTGGTTAAAGTCACTCGGCTATGCCTCGTGACACACCTCACAAGGCATGTGTAAATCCCACAACACATGCCCTGTCGTGCATTTTTGCTTAATTATTTTGGAATCATACTGTGAGTGTTAATAGCTCATTATAAAAATGTACGTTTCTTAGCCAGATGTTAGTGAACAAGTCCCTTTAACATCATTAGTACATTTTATCATTTTTATAAAGGTATTTTCTTAAGCAAACATGAAACTTTATTACACGAACAACAGTAAAATCACACATGTGCACACCTTAAAACATCTTGGGCCCTATATTCAAAGCTGAGCCTCTGAGCAAAATTAGCACTGCCCAGTGTGCTAAAATAGCCCGGACCAAATAGC
Organism: Neoceratodus forsteri; assembly: GCA_016271365.2. NCBI lineage: Eukaryota > Metazoa > Chordata > Ceratodontiformes > Ceratodontidae > Neoceratodus > Neoceratodus forsteri. The sequence goes on from CM028133.1 coordinate 817,237,441, forward strand.
CCGCAATATTCAAAAGGCTTGAATATAGCAAGCTAATGAAGCCGGGCAAACTGAGCTGGAGGGGCAGTGCAAAATATCACCGGAAACAAGATAGTACTGAATATAGCAAATGGCTCTATGCATGAAAAGGGGTTACCAATGGCTCCTAAAGTTTGTAATGCAGTACATCTGTAGGATTTTGAGTATAATGCAGTCATTGATATGAGCTTTTTAAGTAACCTATGTGGAGAGATATATAAGATAACATTAATGGAATCAGATGATTCCATATTAAAAAAATGCACTTTCATCTTTCAAAATGCATGGAAATTTGTGTACTAATTTGTGACATGGCTACCCATGTGTGTGAAATAGTCTCTCAGTGCCATTTAACTAGACTTTTCTGGCAATAAAAATAGTTTTGTGACTAATTTTGGGTCCTGCTTTCATTTATTACACTTCCTTATTGTGCTACCTTGATTCCTAGCTACCCCCAAGGGGTCCTAAAGATTTGGTCTCACGTGTAACTATTTTTGTCCCCTTGTGTTACCTCTGATCTTTTGCAATAATCAGCACTTTGGTGCTATTTGTGTTGTATTTTTGCCCCCAGGTTTCTTGCTGTATTTGTTTAGGGTACTACAGTGCATTGCCTGTTTCTTTAAGTAGACAGCATGATCGTAAGCTGCCCCTTTTGCTCCCCTGATCCTTTCATGTCCCACACCACCGGATGTTTACGCATGACTGCAGGGTTCCAAGGGAGACGCTTGAGAAACCATTTGGGCACTTACATTAGCATGAGATTGGGGCAGGCCATGGAGGATTTAAAAGATGATTCCCAGCAATTTCTAGCCCTTTCCTGTGATCACCTGTCTAGTCCTGAAGAGCTGTTGTCCTCCTGTGTGACCCTCATTACATCACTATCCTCACTGCATCAGGTAAATACCACTTATAACTACAGTCAAAAATATTGTTTTTTACTAGTTTTGGTAATTTTAGTGAGCCATTGGGGGTTTCATTAACAGTGCAGATGGACCCACACCCTGAATTTTCCTTTTTGCCTCTGGATTTGGTGTAATAGGCACCATTTGAATTAAAATGTGAATTTGGGACCATAAACTTCTTTATGTCCCTGTTCACCATGAGGTCTTCTTGAAAGAGTTGATACAGGGGGTTGCATAGATCAACTTTCCAGGTTACTATGCGTTATTTTAAATGTGCTTTTTTATGTTGGGACTGTATTTTACATGCTGCTGTTACAGTACATTTTCTTTGGGGGGGTGAAGATTGAGTGAAGTGTCTGGGATTAGCACACTGCATTATTTGATTATTGGGGAGGGTTTTGGTACCTGTATTTAATCCTTGGGCTCTTTATTATGTTGGCGCACTTGCGCAGCCAACATCTTGAGGTAGTGGAGATTTGGAGGTGGGTCGCTGTTGGGCGAATGCAGGTGCATCCCTCATTCCCCAATCAGCCTGCATGCCGGCGCCACACCACCCAAGTGAGCACATCTAAGGAAAGGTCCGCTGCAATGTGAGCAAAGCTTGTCACATGCAGAGGACCTTCCTATGTTCTTCCCCAGCATCAAACATGGAGGCACAGTGGCCGATAAACTGCCAACTTCGAGGGTGCCCAATCCCCCGGTCGGCTTACCCTGCCACTCTTTTATGTGCTGATGGGGGATCCCACTCCCCGTTGGCATAACGTGTCCCCCCTCTCCTTTTTTGGTTGCCAAGGAGGTGCCCAATCCCCCTCGGCTCATGCGCCCCCCCAACTTTCGTTGTTTGCCGACGGGGGTGCCCAATCCATGTCAGCATCTGTCCCCCACTCTATGTGCTGACAGGGGTGCCCAATCCCCTGTCGGCTACTGTACCCCCCCAAAAAAAAACCTGTAAAAAAAGATAACCATCCGCGATGTTGTTTTTTTTAACACCTGTAAACAGAAAATGGTCCCTCGTAGTCTCCCTACCACATACACCCACTGCGCACCCTGCCTCCCCACACCCCCCACCCCATACTTACCTCCGGAGTCTGGCACGACGCTCTTCGGTGGATCGGGAACACGTCTGCACTCTTCAAAGCTGACCGCGAACTGAGGAGATGCCAGTAAGCTGTATAATGGAATAAATAGAGTTTTTTCAGCTTTGATGCATGTCTCGGGCATTTTTGGGAATTTTGGCACCAAATTTTCAACATGGGGTTTTTGGGACCCCTCCTCATGAATTCTGTCACTGTTATGACGTTAATCGGTCCCAAAAGGTGATTTCACAGTCACTGCATAGAATAATCTTTCAGGACCGATTAACACAAGGACAGTGGCAGTGTTCATGAGGTGGGCTCTCAAAAAGGCTATGTTGCAAATCTGGTGGAAGAAATCCAAAAAATGGCTGTTTTACAAGCGTGCATTGCGTAGTTGCTACGCACGCTCGTAACTTCATAAATTTGCAGTATTTTCATGCCAGATTTTCAACATTGTAATTTTTCTACACCTCCTTGTGAACAGTACAGCTGTCATTTTTCACATGCTGGCCAAAATGTGTTTCCGCACTTCCTGTGCACAATAGCGCGGATGCTGTGGGAAATCAGTGTTTAGGGCAGATTACGAAAATGACAGTGACACTGTTCATGAGCAGAGGTCCTAAAATGCCTATGCTGAAAATTTGGTGACGATACTCCATAAAATGACTGTGTTACGAGGATGCATTGCGCAGTTTGCACGCACGCTCGTAACGTGCATTTGTAATATTTTCACTCTGCATTTTCACCATTGGTATTTTTCCATACCTCTTGATGAACAGTACAGCTGTCATTATGCATATCCTGCCCAAAATGTGTTTTCACACATTCGGCGCAGGATTGCGCAGTCGCTGTGCGAAATCACTTTTTGGGACAGTTTGAGGAAATGACAATGACACTGTACATGAGCAAAGGTGCTAAAATGCCTATGTTGAAAATTTGGTGCTGAAAGTCCATAAAATGACTGTTACAAGCGTGTGTTGCGCATTTCCCACGCACCCTTGTAACTTTGCAAATTTGCAATATTTACATGCCACATGTTCAACACTGCCATTTTTTTTACACCTCCTTATGAACAGTACAGCTGTCATTTTTCACATCCTGCCCAAAATGTGTTTCTGCACTGAAATTGGATGGTGGGCAGCTCAGGTATTTCACAGCAACCAATGTTAGTGCTGGCCAGTCAGTCATTTTGCTGCTCCAGTACAGCAGTGGCTCATCAGTAATGGCAAGGTGCTTTGGGTCCCCCATGTAGGCCTCTACCATTTATTCTGCTGCCCAAGGTCCAGTTGTCTCATCTGTCTCCTCCTTCTTTTCCTCCATATCTTCCACTTTCACCTGAAAGAGAATATCCCAAATGTGATTGCTTGCTGTTTTCTGCTGTGCCTTGCCAATTCTCTCTGATTGGGTTATCTGTGAGCCGCCGGTGGTGGTAGCAATACCCGTTTTCATTGCAGTGTATGCCTTTTTCATGTGTGCAGCATGTACCAGTCTAATGAGGTTCTCTGTCAGCTGTTGCACTCACTGATGACCTCCTTCAATTATAGAGGGCAGGCCACATTTGTAGCGTGGATCCAACATAGTGGTGATTGCAATCAGCCAACTGTAAAATGCCAGATACATGGGTATTTGTGTCCAGCACATGGAGCATGTGATCCATTAGATCACAACCGCCATGATCCCAACTTGCCTCCATCTGGTGTTGCACATTAACTAGTATCTGCCTCAGCACACATATGAGGGATATGGATTGACTTACACAAGCAGAGTCCCACTCACTGCCTGTGTAGCCTGCTTGAATGGATGGAGAATGCATATTAGCCAATCCATTTGGTGCCACTGCTGTGTTGTTAGAGAGATGGATGCTCCAGCACTGTCACGGGTGGTGTGCAGCAGCAGGTATTCTGACACAGTCTTATTCTGTTCATACAGCCGGTCAAGCATGTACAGTGTGGAGTTCCACCTGGTGACAACATCAAGCTTCATCCAGTGCTGAGGCAGATGGTTATTGTGCTGTAGCTCACGTAGATGGTCACAGGCCTTTACAGAATGGGCGAAGTGGACACAGATGCAATGGGTGACAGTAACTATTTCCTTAATGTTCACATGGTTGAGAAAATGCTGAACAACAAGATTAAGACAGTGTACCAGGCAGGGCACCCGAGAAAAAACACCATCGCTAATGCACTTCACTACATTGGAGCCATTATCACTTGCGATGAATCCTGCTATGAGTGACTGTGTGTGTAGCCACCCATCAGTCTCATCCAGCAGAACATTAAGCATTTTCACAGCCACGTGAGAACCTTTAACACTTGTCATACTAAGGGTTGCATGCTGCCGAATACCAGGTGTGTTGCTACCACCACAAATTTGCTTCATGTAGGTTTTGCCAGGCCCAAAATTAAGTACCACCCCAGGCAACTGTGCCCAGTGTGCGGTTATGCATAGATACGAGCTTGCTGCTGTTTGTCCACTGGTCCACATATCCATACTAAGATGGATATATTGTGATGCACTATGCTTCAATGCATGTCTAATGGAATCAACAACTCTAATGTTCAGCTCTGGCATGGCAAGCTTAGTAAAATAGGTTCAGGTTGGAACTTGCCATTTGGGACAGGCACGGGTCATCAACCTGCAGAAGCCAGCATTCTCCACAAATGAGAATGGCAACAGATCAATGGCTTGCATTTCAGCAGTGGCAGCATTTAACTCTCATGCAGTAGCATGATTGGGTGGGTACTTTGTCTGCCGCTCAAGTATGGTCTTCAGAGTGGGCTGCATCTTTGGGGCTGTTCAACCAGAATGCTGTACTTGTGGCTGCAATTATGTTCTTTTAGGGGTAACACTTGACTCTTGGGGCTGTGTAGACCACATGAAACCTGTTATTTTAGTTGCTTGTGGGTGTGGTGGTGTACTTTTCAGACTCGAGGGACTGGGGACTGGGACTGGGACTGGCACCTCCACTGCTTTTCCCACTACTCGAGAGATCAAAGGATTGCTCACCCTCCTCCTCAACCACCGACCCACTCTGCTCTCCCTCCTCCTGCTCTTGCTCTACTACATTTAACTTGCCAAGGGAGATGCAACCAACAGCTCTGGCACCCTTCTGGTGTTGCTGCCATCTCAGTGGGTGCTTGTTTTTCAGGTGGGCATGTTGGCCACCAGTGCCTATATGGCGTCCCTCCCCCCCCCGACTAACACTTGCTTAACAAAGTTGGCATATTGCTATGGTGTCATCAGCAGGATCTAGCACATTAAAGTCCCAAAATAGGAACTTTTGACCTCTGGACTTCAGATGCTTCTGGGGGACTGGGATAGTTCAGAAACAGGTGTGAAAGTGTGTGTTTTTTGGGCTGCTCTCATCAATTCAGTAAAACCACATTTGGGAGGGGGGGTTACTTGACTGCTTGGAGGTTTGCTCATAGGCTTGTTGACAGGCTGTACATGTAAATGGCCTACATCACTCTTGACCTTTTTTAACTCAGGCTATGTGGGATCATCCCAGTAGTCATCATCGTCACCACCAATAGCAATGATGTCCTTGTCTTCCTCCTCCTCTTCCCCCCATCACTGTCTTCTTGGAGGATGGCACCTTTATATTTCTCTACAACCATCTCAGGGGGCTGACTATCCTTATATCCAAGATTATCAGACTCTTGTTGAACACTATCATCACCAACTCCTGCAGGAACATAGACAGTCACACCAATAAACTTAGCACCCTCCTCCTGGACCACTGTTCCTGTGCTGGTGTCAGTGTCTCCCTTCTTCTCACTGTCATCATCCTTCACTAGCATGGATGCAACAGTTTGAGCCTTAGAAAAGTAAGACACAGGAATGCCCGACACAGTTCCGCCAACACCTCTTTTGCTGGTTCCTACTGCACCACCAGATCCCACATCAGAAGACACTGAAGTGAACATACATGTGCTTTCACTGCTATGGAGAACTGGAACTGAAGTTATACTTTTTTCTGCAGAGTTCTTCACTCCCTCATCCCCCCCTGCCACATTTCCCCCCGTACTGGACCATCTCTTAGCAGGCATTTCTGCTGGCTGCTTCTTCAGAACTTTGCCTTTCTCTGGGAGTATTGGAGAAGCGGTGTATTACTAATTGTGTGACTAACACCTCACACATGATGTCACACCTACAATAGAAACATAGAAACATAGACATAGAAACATAGACTTTGACGGCAGATAAGGACCGCTTGGCCCATCTAGTCTGCCCACTTCCCTACCTGCAGGATAGGCCGCAGATCTTAGTTAACCAACAGCTTATTTCTTCCTACCCCCCCAGAAGAATTGCCTTATGTCTGTCCCATGCATTCTTGAATTCTTCCACAGTTTTAGACCCACAACCTCCTCAGGAAGGTTGTTCCATGCATCCACTACCCTCTGTGAAATAATACTTGTCACATTAGCGCCTGAACCGCCCCCATCTTTAAATTGTGTCCGCTTGTTCTTGCACGTCTCTTTTTTTGAAAGATGCTACTCTCTTGGACTTTGTTGATTCCACTGAGGTACTTAAAAGTTTCTATCATGTCCCCCCTCTCCCTTCTTTCCTCAAGGGTACACATATTAAGCTCCTTTAGTCTCTTCTCACATGGCTTCTCTTGCAGATCCTGCACTATTTTAGTTGCCCTCCTCTGGACTGCCTCTATCCTATCTATGTTCTTTTGGAGATGGGGTCTCCAGAACTGGACACAGTACTCCAGATGGGGTCTCACCAACTGTCTGTACAGAGGGATAACAACTTCCTGTTTTCTGCTGCTGATGCCTCTCCCTATGCATCCCAGTATACCCCCAGCCCTCCCTACTGCCTTCTCACATTGCTTGCTAACCTTAAGGTCATCTGATATGATTACCCCCAGGTCCCTTTCCTTTTTTGTTGTTGTTACTACCCCCCCATTGTGTATTCTTCCCCTGGGTTCTTGTTTCCCAGGTGCATTATTTTGCACTTCTTTGCATTGAATCCTAGCTGCCATACTTCTGACCATTCCTCTAACCTTGCCAAGTCCCTTCTCATCCTTTCCACGCCTCCTTGTGTATCAACCGTGTTGCAGATCTTTGTGTCATCTGCAAAGAGGCATACTTTTCCTTCCAGTCCCTCTGTAATGTCACTTATGAAGACATTGAAAAGGACTGGACCCAATACTGAACCCTGCAGTACCCCACTAGTAACCCCTCTTTCTTCAGAGTGGACTCCATTTACAATTACCTTCTGTGTCCTGTTGTCCAGCCAATGTTTTACCCAGGCTACCACCCTGGGACCCACTCCCAGGCTGGTTAATTTAACTATTAATCTTTTGTGTGGGACTGTGTCAAATGCCTTGCTAAAGTCTAGGTAGGCCATGTCCACAGCCCCTCCCTGGTCTACTACTTTGGTCACCCAGTCAAAGAAATCTACTAGATTCATCCGACATGACCTTCTCGCTGAGAACCCATGCTGCCTTGGGTCCTGTGCCCCACTGGCATCTAGGTACTCAACTATTCTTTCCTTCAGAAGCGACTCCATCACTTTCCCTACCACAGAGGTCAGACTGACAGGTCTGTAGTTTCCTGCCTCTGTCTTGGTCCCACTTTTGTGAAGGGGAATCACATCCGCCTTCCTCCAGTCCTCGGGTACCACACCATCCTCCCATGATTTATTAAAAAGAGTAGCCAGTGGTTTCACTAGTTCCCCCTTAATTCTTTTAGAATTCTGAGGTGAATTCCATCAGGCCCCATTGCTTTGTCCACCTTCAGTTTTAGGAGTTCTTGCAGAACCCTTTCTTCTGTGAAAGGACTGGGATCGACCTCCTATCAAGAGTGCTTCTGTTAATTGGATTAGACACTTCCCTCTCTTTTGTGAATACTGAGCAGAAATATTCGTTCAGTATCCCTGCTTTTTCACTGTCCCCTCTGCCCACCCACCGCTCATTCTATTCAGCCTCACTATCCCTCCCTTTGTCTTTCTCACGCCGCTGATGTACCTATAAAGGTTTTATCCCTTCTTAACCAAGTTGGCTATCTTTTCCTCAGTTTGGGCCTTTGCTATTCTGACTTCCCTCCCTGCTTCCTTCTGCCTTAACTGGTACAGCTCTCTGTCCTGCTCCTTCTGTGTTTCCTTATACTTCCGGAATGTTATCGTTTTCTTCTTGACTTTCACAGCCACCTCTTTTGAGAACCATAGTGGCTTTTTCTTTCATTGTGATTTGTCTATTTGCTTCACACAAAGGCTTGTTGCCTCTGTGATGGCAGTTTTGATGATTCTCCATTATTGCTCCACACCTCCTTCTAGCCTGTTTGCTAGTGCTTTTCTGAGGCACTCTCCCATCTTGCCAAAGTCAGCCCTCCTGAAGTCCAGTACCCTCACTTTTGTATGGCTTGACTCTGTAACTGAGTTTAACATGAACCACACTGTTTGATGGTCACTTGTTCCCAGATGACAACCCACTTCTAGATCTGAGATCCTCTCACTGCCCCCGCTTGAGAGTACAAGGTCTAAGATTGCCCTCACAAGTGGGTTCTGAAACTAGCTGTCTGAGGCCTGCCACCTGTAGGGCATCAAGAATGGCCCTGCTCTTGGATGTGGCTGCAGCAAATGTGCTCCAGTTAACATCTGGCATATTCAGGTCTCCCATCAATAGTATCTCCTTTCTCTGCCATTCTAAGAATGCCTTCTATCATATCCTTGTCCATTCCCTTCCCCTGACATGGGGGTCTGTACACAACCCCTGTGCGGATTGTGGTGCCCTTTCCAGTCTCCAAGGTGACCCACAGCGCCTCCTCTCCTCCCTGTTTACTCTTTTGTTCAGTTGCTTTTATCCCTTCCTTTACATAGAGAGCTACTCCTCCCCCTCTTCTCCCCTGCCTGTCTCTCCTGGCTTCCTTACAAGTCCAAACACAATCATAACAGGTAGCAGCACTTGGAGTACAACTAATACTGTATATGGTAGGTAGCCCATTCTAGTAAAAACAAAATGGTAACTTTCTTTTCTTTCCACAAATGGGAATTAAAGAAACACACACAAGGAAAAAGGACACAAGTGACAGACTTTAAATACAGATCACCTGTGTCTGGACAAATAAAGTACTGTAATGTGTTATTACTTAGTTAATACCACAATATTTTTTGATTATATAAGGGCAGAGATGACTATAAAACCTCAACAAAGGTCTGGATGGGAGGGATCACCAAGCAATCTCTTGAAAACGACTATATTAATATATAGTCTTTTATAATGCACACGTCAGGTGCTAAACAAACAATGCTGTAACAGAGAAAGGGTAAGGTAAGTCAACTAAAACAGGAACACTGCACAATGTGCACAGGCAAGCTCCAGCAATACAATACAGGGGGGCAATTCAACAAAGCAGTGCAACTGTAAATGGACACGTTCAAGTGATCAAGTAAAAGTACTTAAGTAAACATACAAAAAAATACAGAAGTGTTCATTTTCACAGTTTAAATGACACAAGTTAACACTCCGGCAAACAGAACTAACCACAAATAAATAAAATAACAGATCAGCTCTGTGTGTTTAAAACTTTAGAATTGACAATCACAACTAAAAGCGAAAGAATGGTATATATAACACAGGCTAATAGCGGCAGGAATTCTCTCAAACAGGACAGAGTAACTTTTCAGAGAAAAAAATGGCAAATATATAACAAAATTAATAAGAAATAACAATAAATAAATAACTCACAATTTTTGAGTGATCTATTTGTAAAAGGTTAGAAATAGCCTGCACTGCTTTACACTCCTACCCTCCCCCCACTCAACCCCTTCAAAGACACAGACAAAAGTAAAACCTAATTAAACTAAGTATTATGCAAAAATCCACAAAATTAGAAAATGTTCCCTAGCAGCACTAGGAAAAAAACTTTATATTTTGGAGCAATTAGCTCTCAAAAACAAGTTTTACCAGGGTTTTAAAAGGCTTTATTGGCTCTGGTGCACCACAACAGACTGCTGTCCGACTCAACGTGCAGCAGAATGAGCCGTAAACAAACTGCCCATTATATTCGATCTATTTACCCTCAATGCATTGCATATTTCGCGTTTGGAGCAAAAGTTTGTCAGCAAAATAAAAAGTTAGCCAGTGAAATTGTGCCACAGTAGCAAATTTTGGAGCATCAATGGGCAAAATTGGCTGACCAAGGCATTTACGCGAAATTTCGCCATTTATGCGAAATCGTGAAACCAGGTGAAATGTCACTTTGCCTAGGTGAAAAATTTCACGTAATTCTGCTATTTTGTCAGGTGAAATATTTCAGTTTCGCACAACACTAGCTGTTATTGAAAGATAAAAGTGCCTTATTTAAGACAGCCTCCTGAGTAGGTGGCCTATAAACTATTCCCCATGTTGATACTTTTCCCATCACTTGGTGTTAATTTTATCTATATATGTTCCCCCTGCAACTCAGTTATATTCATTTCAGCCACATCTACATCATTTCTGACATATACTACCACACCTCCCCCCTTTTCTCTTTCCTATCCTTATTAAAAATATTATAGCCATCTATAATTCTGTCCCATTCTGTACCTTCCTACCACCAAGTTTCTGTACCTGCACTTTATGTGTAAACCATCTTTGTTCGGGATATATTTCAGTTTGTCAGTTTTATTTCCTAAGTTACTGGCATCTACTAGTATTACCTTCCATTCATTAACTGCCATTTTCTTATTAGATGTTCTTGTGAATAATCTGTAACCTTCTTTCACAGATGTTCCTTCAAAGAGAATGTCAAAGATTTTGGGAATGGCTTTTAAAATACATTAGTCCATTACCTTATGCTAGCAACCTCATTTGAGCCTAGAAATGAACTGTTTTCATTAAGTCCACTACAGAAGGGAAGAGATTGAAAATTGTGCTGAGCAGATAGCCAGTTGAACTCTTCCACTTCCTGGTCAGCCTTCCCCACCCCCTCACTCAGATGTTTTGTGATGTCTAACCAGGCAAAAGGAGGTGGGGGTGCCACATAGAAGTCAAATGGGGGACATTTTCTGGACTGTTTAATGCTGTATATACTAAAGTTACCTTTGATATAAATGAAAGTCACTGCCCAACTAACAGGTGCCATATTAGTTGAGCAATGACTTTTATTTATAACAAAGGTTGCTTTAACATACATAAAACTGTTTCAAAAATGTCCTCCATTGACTTCTATGTGGCACACTCCTGTGTTCTGCCTGGTTAGTCATCACAAACTGCCTGATCATGGGGGTGGGGCTGGCAGGTCAGGGACTGAAGGGGTTGCCTGGCCATCTGTTCAGCACAATTTTTGATCACATCCCTCCCATAGCTGACTTAAGGAAAACATTCCTTTCTGTGCTCAAATGGCTATCCCCAGAAGAAGGTAATGAGTTACTGTGTTTAAAATGCCATTACCCAAATCTTAGACATTTCCTTTAATAATGGAAACTCCTCCCCTTCCCTCTTAATACTCAGTTTAAACAGCTTTTAATGATGTAGTTGATTATTTCTGCAAGGACCCTGGTGTCATTCTTGTTTAATAATAACCCATCCAAACTGAACAGTTTTTGGTTATTCTTGAACCTGTCCGAATTCCTTTAAAATCTAATATCATCTCTAGAACACCATCTCCCTCAGTCAAGTCATCCAGGGGCTTAATTCCCATTGTTTTACACTTCCCTGATGTTGGTATGGGAATGATCTCTGAGACAACAATGCAGTAGCCCCTCTTCTTTAGTTTAATTCCAACATCTTTAAAGTTCCTCTGAATTTCCAGCTCTTTCCTTCTCCCTGTCTCATCAATTCTCACATGTAGGCTACTATGGGGGATGCAATTCCTTTTACCAGGCTTTTTAAATTATTTTTCAAATCCCTTATCCCTGAACCCAGCAGACAACTAACCATGCACTTCTCTTTCCTCTCTCTCTCTACAGAAGTATTTGTCCATGTATCTCAGCAGGGTGTCACCTATTACTACTATATGTCTATCTCCTTCACATTGCAGCTTAGTGACAGAAATTATGTTCCCAACTGCAATATCACCATGTTGCAATGATTCTCTTCAGACTGTGTACTGGCCCCAAGTGCACCTTCAGCTACACCGAACATTATGTTTTCTACGCCAGGATTAATTTCTTGTACATCTTGTACCTGATCACATTGAATAGTACCTATTTCTGTGTTGTGGATATCCTGTTGTTCTGTGTTTATGCCTGTCTCCTATTGTGCCACTCCTCTCCCTAACAAATTTTCTGATTGCTCTGTCCCTTCCTCAGGTAGAGACTCCAATCTATTTTGAAGGATTATTTGTTCTTTATCTTGGTCATACCTTCTTCTTCTCTTAGCACCCACATTTACCTGGCACCAGTCCTCAATCAACAAATCATCCCTCTTACCATCTGAGTCCTCAACCACATTTCTTTTCCTCTTTTTCCTTTGACCCATTTTCAGCAGTCTGCCACCCCCCCATCCACATTTGCTACTACTTGTTTGTTTTCTTGAAGCAGCATACTTGTGTTGTGGACAAACTGTTCTATTTTCCTCATCTCAGTATGAAAATCTACCTGTTTCTTTAGCTTCTTAATCTCGTGTTACAGTTTCTTAACATAAACACAATTCTTACAGGTAAAATCATTTATGACAGTACCATACATGAACGTGTCACATACAGTACCTTGCATTGTACAGTGCTATGTTTCATTCTCGCTTATTCTGATTTACTTTTCCTAATCCAAAATATAGATATCTGGCCCTCTGCCACATCAGATATATCAAACACTTGCCTCTGCTGTGTCCGCCTCCACCAAACTCACCTCTGCTTGCTAAGGATTTGCTGCTCTAGGTTGCTACCCGGAAGTGCCCCACCATAGCGTGGTTACCAGCCCAAACTCAAAAGCTTAGAACTGCACAATGTTTGCCCCTATAAGGAGTGATACAAGACCCCAGAGCTGTCAGCACTAAGACACACTACTGCAACTGAAAGCAGGAGTGTTTAGGCTTCTGCTCCATGCCCTGTAGTCCTTTTTACTGTCTTTACACAACTACAGCCCATACATTGCTTTGCTGCAGACTACAATTAGTGTGTAGACAGAATAGAATAAATTATTCTGTTCTTGCACTTTGTAATTTATTCACTACAACTGTTTTTATGCTTTGATGTAATTTTGCATTCTGTACTCCCCTTTCCCTCTTCCCCAGGTCACACCAGAAAACTAGCTCCTGCTGAGCATGCCTTTCCTGCTTATTAATTTTTAATAAAAAAATAAAAGCTTTCACAACAGTTTAGGTAGACTTAGTACTAACTGGTAATTGCATAACGAAAGGAACAGCTGTAGTAAGTGCTTTTATTTTTCACCGAAAATATGAGGAGTTTTGTGAGTGTGAGGATTCTGTGACGTGAAAAGCTCATGCTGTAATTGGACATGCCTAGTACAGATGAGGTATTGGACAGGTTATGAGGGGCTAGATATCTGACCACAATAGAGCTGATGAAGGGATACTGGCAAGTGTGGCCATCCATGAATGCTTGTGAGAAGTCAACATTTGTCACCCAATTCAGTTTGTTTAAATTCTCTGTTTTGCCTTTCAGCATGAAGAATTCACGTACCACTTTCCAGAGGCTACTTGACATGGTTCTGAATGGGACTGGGCACTTTGCTCTAGCCTACAAAGATGAAATGGGCTTATTTATCTGGGCTTGAGAAGAGCATCTGTCCAATGTTAGGGAAGTCCTGACCAAACTACAGGATGCAGGACTGACTATTAAGCCACGGAAGTACCAAATTAAGATGGCAGAGGTACTGCACTTGGGACACTGTGTGGAAGGGGGGGACATCAGGCCTGAGTCAGCTAGGGTTGAGGCAATTAGGGATTAGCCTACCCCCAAAAAACAAAGAAGCACCTGAGTGCATTTCTGAGAACTGTGGGATACTATCGGAAATTTGTTAAAAATGATACTGTAGTACCATTGCAGCCCAGCACAGCTAAGAAGCTGCCAAAGAAGATCCAGTGGAAGGAGTACAGTGAAAGAGCCTTCCAACAACTGAAACTGGCATTATGCCAAGGGCTACTACTGACGAGCCCAGATTACAATTTGAGGGTTATTGTTCAGACAGATGCACGTGACAGAGGCCTGTGGGCAGTGCTCCCTCAAATATCTAGGGATGGGGTAGAAAGGTTAGTTGTTTTTCTCTGCCAGAAGCTGCTACTGAGAGAAATGAACTATTCTACCATTGAGAAGGAATGTCTAGCGACTGTCTGAGTAATCAAGAAATTGCACCCCTTTCTGTATGGAAAGTCATTCAGAGTGGTCACAGACCACAATCCATTGCAATGGATGAACAGAATAAGTGGTTAAAATGCCAAACTGTTGTGCTGGAGTATCAATCTCCAAAACTACAATTTCATCATACAGCATCACAGTGGAGCACATAATACTAAAGCAGATGAACTGCCTCACCAGTATGAATAAATATTTGGTCAGATAGCTAGCATGAAGTAGCTATTGGTGGACCTCACAAATATGTAACTTCATAAAAATAAAAGGCAATGTATGTGATTACCAGACAACTTTTGTTGGTAGTCTGAAATATATTTGTCAAATACTAGTAACTTCTGTAGCAGTGGGGGGCCAGGAGGCACTGATCAAAGGTGAGAAGACTGGCCTATTTGAAAGATTATCAGCAGACCACCAGGGTTTCATAAATGGTGTGGACTTTCACTGTACTGTCTTCCTGACAGGGGAACACAGTGAGAGAGTACAGTGTATCCTTCTTGGAGCAGAGACCCTCACTAAAGGGAGTCTAAAGGGTAGAAGGTGACAGAAAAGGGCCATCAGAGCACCAGGGTCAGTGCTGCTGCCAAAAAGGGGACCTTGACAGCAATGACATGGGTCCAGATGGTCTCAATGGCAAAGGCCTGAGAGAGCGAGACAGACAGAAAGAGAGAGAGAGAGAGAAAGATGCTCACTGAGGACTGCAGGGTGCTCTGACCATCACTTGAACAATAACACAATTACATTGTATTTTTTTTATAATGTAAGGCAGTTTTTAGGGCTTAGTTCAAATCAAATCACTCTTTATTTATATAAGGCACCTTTCTTAGACCAAGGCACCTGTACAATATTACATACAACAATAAATAGTTAAAACAGCATTAAAATATTCAAAAATCATTATAGGCTTTACTAAAAAGGTAGGATTTCAAAGCTCCTTTAAAACTTTGGACAGTTGGGCAGTCTTGCACCTGAAGAGGTAGAGAATTCCACAGGGTTGGGACCATAAAACTAAAAGATCTGGCCCCTGAAGTTTTTAAATGAACCCTGGAAATCTCTAGCAATCCTTCATCAGTGGATCGGAGAGAGCGGGGGACAGTAGGGACAAAGGAGATCTTTCAGGTAAGCAGGTCCCCTGATCGTGTAGGGCCTTATAGGTCAGCAAACCAACCTTGAAGGTGATTCGCTAGCAAACTGGCAGTCAGTGCAGTCCGTGGAGCACAGGCGTTATATGACTGGACCTAGAAGAACCAGCCAACAGCCTGGCTGCCGCATTCTGCACTAGCTGCAGGCGGCTAATCTCAACCCCCGGTAGCCCAAGGTAAAGGGCATTGCAGTAGTCAAGGCGGGAGGTAACGAAAGTGTGGACCAAAGTAGGAAGATCATCTGGAGGAACCAGGTGCTTCACCCGGGCGATGTTCCTCAGATGGTAAAAAGAGGTTTTGACAACCACTGACACATGACATTTTAATATCAGACAGTCATCAAACACAACGCCCAGGTTCCGCTCCCGGTTTGAGGTAGTCAGCTGGACACCCCCAAGTCATAAACCCGAGGGTGATCCAGCTAACAAACCCACCTCACAGTGACCCTGGTCCACAACCAACACCTCAGTTTTTTCCGGGTTCAACCACAGCCAACTCACATTCATCCAGTCTTGGATTTCGGCAAGACGGTTGTTAAAGACTGAAATGGCAGCATCCTGACCGGGCACAAAGGACATGTACAGCTGGGTATCATCTGCATAGCAGTGAAAACCCAAGCCATACCACCTAATAATCACTCCTAATGGCAGCATATACACTGCAAACAACATGGGTGCCAAAATGGAACCCTGCGGTACCCCGGAGGATAGGGAGACTGATGCCGAGGAAAAAATCCCAGACACCACCCTCTGAGTCCTACCCTCGTGGTAAGATCAAAACCAGCTGAGGACTGTATCAGACAGTCCACAGATAGATCGCAAATGTTCCAATAGTACACCATGGTCCACAGTGTCAAATGCTGCAGAGAGAGATCAAGAAGGACCAAGATGGAACAGGTCCTTCAATCTCTCGCTATTAGGAGGTCATTTAGTACCCGAATAAGTGCTGTCTCAGTACTATGCCTTTTCCTAAATCCAGACTGGAGAGAATCATAGACATTGTGGCTGGTCAAATGTTCATCCAACTGCAATGCAACCACCTTCTGAATAACTTTACCCACAAAGGGTAAGTTAGAGACAGGCCTGTAGTTTTCCAGACAGTCCGGGTCCAAGGAGGACTTCTTAAGAAGGGGCTGAACCACAGCCTCCTTGAGAGGATTTGGAAAAATCTCCCTCTCCAAGGACCTCCAGACTATCTCAGCAAGGACGGGGCTGATTTTATCCACACAACCCACTAAAAGACATGTGGGGCCCGGGTCCAAACCACAGTTGGTCGGACGCAGCGATTGGATGATCATCACAATGTCACTGATTGTGGGGAGGCTGAAGTCAGACCACACAAACTGGGTGTCCGACATCTCCTGCCGACCTCACAACTCCCATTGGAGAGGGTCAAGCAGACATCAGATCTGATTTTGGCAACCTTATCTGCAAAGAACAGAGCAAACTCCTCACACCGTTCTTGAGAAAAGGCTCTTCTGGGCTGAAGACAGATTGGATTGCACAATCTGTCCACAGTCCGTAAGAGCTGAGCTGGTCTATTCTGTGCAGCCGCAATCTCTCTGGACAGGAATTCTGCCTTCTTACGAGAGATTGCGGATTGATAGACCACATAGTGGTCCATCAAACTAAGTTTGTCACCATCCAGACCCGACCTCTGCCAGCACCTCTCCAACCTTCATCCAACTCTCCTCAACTCCCTCAGAGTCTCATCGAACCAAGGAGACCTGGGGCAGAGAGTGAGAGGATGAACACAAACAGGAACAATGGAATCCAGGGCCCCTGCCACCGCCTTATTATAGGCTAGTACCAGCTCTCCTGGATCCATGCAATCTTTCGGTAAGCCCAATAGGTCCAGCACTGCCATCAGGTCATCCGGGTAAGCACCCCTTAAAGGGCAGTACCAGACCATTTCCATAGGGCTGACCTACTAGGGGTGGCCTCAAAACTGAACCCAGTGGAGTGATGGTCTGACCATCTGACTGGTTCCACCACCAGGTCAGATATCTCCATCCCCAGAAGGAACACCAAATCCAATGAATGACCACCAATGTGGGTCGAGGAGGAAATAACCTGTGTGAAGCCCAGTGAAATCATTAACTGGAGGAAGTCTTGGCCAAAATGTGAGAGTTCATCGTCGACCCAGGCATTGGAGTCTCCCAGAACCAACCATTTGGGGGATCCCAATGTCAGGTCGACAATGAAGTCTGCGACTTCCCACAGGAAAACATTCTCGTAACCTGCTGGACGGTATACGAGAAGTATCCTGCACCCCACACCCTCGCCTAAGATACATTCAAAGGATTTGGTAGTTCCCACTGGTACCTCCACTAGGCCCAGTTCTGATCTAAAACAGATAGCAACACCCCCGCCCCTACGATCCACCCTCTAGCGGTGTATCACTGAGTACCCGGCTGGAACTGCTGCTGCCAAAACTGGTCCAGCATTCTCATCAAGCCAGGTCTCAGTGATGCAGGCCAGGTCAGATGACCCAACAAAATCAGCTATAATAGCCGTCTTGTTTTTAATAGACCTGACGTTGCACAACACTGCTCGAGTAGGATGAGCCTCCGAGGATGACCGTGCTATCTGCTGACTATAGTCAGAACCCTTGGGTACGGGCACTAGACAGGGAGGACCCCTTTCCTGGGCCCATTTTGCCCCAGGGCGTCTCCTTGTCTCCACTATCCCTATCCACCCACTCCTTTCCATTCCCCTTCCAGACCCAGCCCTCATCCTCCTCCTCCTTCTTCCAACAATTCCCAGAGCCCTACACCATCTATAGACCTCTGGCAGAAGGGGGGACAAGAAAAAGGATGAAGGTCCCTGAGCCTGGAGGGGGAATAATACCCGACTGTCCTTGTGTTATCCCAACACATAATTAACACAATAAATAAATAATCCTAATTAAAAATTTACCCACCTCTTAAAGCTTAAATAAATACTAAGCCCTTTATAATAGTTGAAGGTTTTTGGTGGCAGCCATGATTGTGATGCCAATCAAAGATGTGTGGCTAGTATTTATTTTATTGTGAAGGGGCTTCTACTACTTAACTCAGTGCTCTTGTGATTAGATAACAATACAGGTAAAGATGGTCTTCAGCCAATAAGGTTTTACAATTTTTGAAACCCATGGCATAATTAGAATTCCTAACACCTGCTATATGTCTTTGTCCATTGTGACTATACAGATATTAATCTGTTCTAAAGGGCAAACTGAAGAAATTAATGTCATTAAGAATAGGGCAGCCTTAATTATCCTGTATAAGGATTACTGCAGAGCAATGAAATGTTTAAGGAACTTATCTGTATGCCACCAGAATACAAGCAACACATTCTCAGATCTTAATTTGTTGTTGACTGGGAATGGAGGACTAGGAAGTATTTCCAGCTTCAAGCCTTGTCACAGGAGGAGAGGGATACAGATGAAAGCTGACTGATCTTGAACCAGGTTAAGTAGTTGGTGGTGTTTAGTGCATGGGAGAAATTTGGCCTGCACACCGGGGAATCCCCCCCCCTACATTTTTTAAGATGTGCCATGGGATCTTTAACATTCACCTGAACAACCACAAGAATAAGCAGATGCGAATTCTATTTAAAGTCACATCCAAAAGATGGGTTTTCTGTTGTCTATACGTAACAATGCTCTCCATCTTTCCAAAAGTACTTCACTGGTAAACTGGTAAACTGAATAAGTTCAGCAATATTTACAGTCATACAATCAGTTCCTGCAACAAAGATATGTTGCAAATCCCAACAATCAATAATAATTTGGGTAAATACATTTCTGTCCATTTGAGGAACTACCCTCTGGAACTCAACACCTGGAAACTGGGTAGTGTTCACAAATAATTCTGCAAACTAAAAGCACTTGAAAGAGAAATATATTTATGGCGTATAAGATTACTCATTCATATCTTTTACAAGCAAAATCCATATAACTGTATGTACAAATATTCCATTTGCCTCCAATGTATGTTACATCTAAATGTCTGAGCACTAAATGTGTGACATAATGTGTTATGGTTGTATGTTAAATATGCTGTAAATGTGAAGGCTTATTGCCACGTGACCTCCTTGAAAACATAATACTTGTGTACTTAAGGAGTTACCCTGTCTAAATGTTAATAAAAAAGTTGGCACATGGTATAATTTGTTACACAAGTATTTTAAAGAGCTATGTGTAAACACAATTTGCCATGAGTATAATATATAGATCACTTTATACACTTACAGAAGAATAAATCTGTCTGCATAAATGAAAAGATTAAGTTCAGTAACTGTAGTGGGGAGGTCATTTATAGTATGTATACAAGAAACAGCCAAGGGCCAAAACTGAGCCTGGTGGAACTCATACACTAATATGATATAATTAGGCTTGGTACCTCAAATAACCACTTTCTGTTTTGTCTCAGCGAGGCAGTGATAAAAACAATTTAGGATGGTCACAGAAGCCTAAGGTCTCCAGTTTGTTAATTATTCTTTTTTTCAGTACTTCAAAAGTTTTCTTGAAGTGAAAAAAATTATAATTAGTGTCTGATGTAGTTTTTAAAACTCTTCTAACTGAGGTATTTGGATTACCTTAGCAGAGAGCAGTCCTGCGATATCCATGAATAAGTCTATGCAATCTATTTAGTTATTGAAAATTTTGAAGAATACCTTTGAGCACAAGTGCTCCTTTACAAAGGTTCCACATCAATAGTAGAGATTACAAAGCAGCATAACAAATACAATAAGTGAGTTCTAGTGGAATGAAGTCACACAAGTACAAATATAGTCGAACAAGTGTAAATAAAATAGGCTGGAATCAACTGTATACAATTTTACAACAAGAAGGGTAGACAGAATCAGTGTAGAACAAGTACAGTAATGGTACATCCCTCAAAGCCAGAGTCTGACACAGTTCAATGAGTATAACTGGGAAGGACTTGAGTTAGGATGATTAGCAGGTACAGTTGAATTGAAATGTTAGGGTTGCCTGTAGTGCTCTCTTAAATTGGTTAAACTTAGGTAGATTGAGCAAGGTATTTAACCAGTCAGTGGCCCTATCTGCGAATAAATACTTACCCAGCTGAGTATGATAGAATGGCAGTTCAAGCACATCTGAGCCATGCTCCTGCTGTTGTAGAAACTGGCGACAAGGAAGAAGCAGTGAGTTAGGTCTGGGGGAGTTAGCCCCAGAAGTACCTTCCTTTTTGGCTAGCAGACATGTCTGAAACTTAACTCTGCTAGGTGTAGTGGGTGCAGCTGTGGGTGCACTTGTCAGCCCCAAGCACAAAGAGATAAAACTTATTACAGATCAGATGTATTCTGCTGAGAATTCAGATGCAGACAGTTGCATAGAGGAGGAGGCCATGGTAAATTAGTGACAGTACTTGCAACTATGAGGAGTCTAGCATCAGCACTAAGGCGGAGCTGGTTAAGGTACGAAGGCTCCCAGTCTTCTGTTTATGGTGGATACAAGGTGATTAAACTAGGGAGCAAAAAGATAAGGGGCTTGATTCTTAAAGAGCCCTTAGATTGACACAAGCTGCTGCCAAAAGCAGCTTGCATTAAAGCCTGGTGCACCACTGACCCTTCGTGGCCGATTCTCTATCGGGCAAGGTCCAGACTACAAAGTCCCATGACTTGTGGCAACCATGGTCATGCACCAAACAGACAGTGCACAGGGATGGTTTGTCACAAGTTGCAAGGCAGCCATGCACCACTCTAGACCCTAGTGGTCTAGCAGTCCCCCCACCCCATCATGCCCGTATATGTAAAAGTTTATTATAATCTATACCTGGTGGTCTAGCGGTGCCCCCCAATATGCCAGTATATGTAAAGGTTTATAATAATCTTTTTGTGGTCGTCTAGCAATCCCCCCCCACATGCCCATATATGATAATGTGTACAAATACCTATTCCTGGTGGTCTAGTGGACACCCCTCTCCAATCCCTGATGTCACCCATTATGATAATAATTAATAAAGCCCCCTTCCCTGGTGGTCTGGTAACCCCCTTCCCAATCCCCAATGTCACCCATTATAATAAAAATCAATAAAGCCCACTTTCCTGGTGGTCTAATATTTACAAGCAGGTAGTGCGCACCACCCATTCTGAAACAGACCCAGCGACCACACAGCACTCTCTAACCTCCACGGCCGCCACTGACTGAATTGTCACTGAGCGTGTACTATAAAGTGTATACGCATTGACTGGCAATCAGTGAGTGTGTACACTTTACAGTACATGCTCAGTGACAGTTCAGTCGGTGGCCAGCCGCAGAGATGAGAGGAGGGCTGTGCCGGTCGCTGGCTCTGTTTCAGGATGGGGGAGTGGGGTGGTGGGCACTACCTGCTGGGGTGGAGGACCTCTAGACCACCAGGGAAGGGAGCTTTATTAATTATTATTATTATAACAGGTGACATCGGGGATTGGGGAGGGGGCCTACTAGATTACCAGGGCTATGTACATTATGTAAAGGGGACTGGGGCTTGGGAGGTGGGACCGTGGCACATGTTATTTTTTGGTTTTATTTAACGTTTGATAACTGGGAAAAGCACACTGAGCTGGGGCTCATTTCCAGGTGTGACCCAGGGTTAAGGGGACATAATACAGTCACAGGGTGCCGCAAGGTGCTACACTCTCTTTTGTGAATCCCACTTTCAGGGATATGACAGCCTGCGTCTGCCACAAGTCCCCTAGCACCACACCACAGCCCATTTTGTGGTGCAATCTGGCGCAACTCCCCTTAGGTGTATGCAGCATGCGTCTAACATAGGCTGCTTTGGTGACTAGCACAGGTCTCATTGTTTGATGCAAGGTGCCACTAGTGCTATTTACATTTGCTGCAGGCACCTTGCGTCAATCTATGGTCTTTGAGAATTGAGCCCAAGGTTTTGTCCAGGATTACCCCAAGGTATTTAATGGTTTCCACCTGTTCATGTGAATGTCCCAGGTCATTGAAGATAATAAGGTGGGGTACCTTATCTTCATTTGTGGGCTTGTGAATAGCATTATCTTAGTTTCTTGATAATTTAGAACCAGTTTGTTTTGGGAGAACCTAGGAGAACCATTTTTAAAGGGTCTCAAAATTACCAAGGAGGATGAAGGTAAGCCTGTTAAGGTTAGGGTCCTAGTTATTTTAACACAATATTTAAACTATGATGCAGTTAGACACAGTTTCCCCCTCCATGACATCACAAGATTCCAAAAATGGATCAGAGTGTGGTAGCAAAATAGGACAGACTAAAACAGGCATATCCACAAACCGCTGCCAGTTATAGGTAAGCCCAAGTCCTCATTTTAAAGAGTTGTTATTGTTTCTCAAACCTTGTCAGGCACTGTTCGTAAATATTTCCCTTTAAGGTTAAGTGAGAAGTGTTCACGTGAAGTGCCCATGTTTTATTTTCAAAAGGTGTAACAATTTTGTACCAGTTTTGTTAGTTGGGGAATTCATTTGTAGTGGAACGTATTGGTGTGAAACCAGGCTATCATTTCTTAGTTTATTCTGCTATAAACAGTGATGGGCCTGACTCTGGACTGTTTTATTCTATACTTTTACTACAGAGTATGGAGAACAGGCATGGGATCATGATTATTAGGATCATCTGTATTGCCAGACTTATGAATGGAGTGACTAACTAAGTGTCTGCCCCTTATCAGGTCATATAGGACTAAGATGGAATTTTCACCAACATGGAAAGGCAGGAGGTGCAACTCATGAAAAAGGGACAGTTTATTGAAGCAATGTACCAGAGAAGTCAGAAACAGGAGAAGCAGGTGAAAATACATTTTGGAGCAACAGCTTAACACTCTACTATCATTTATACATTCTATGCCACAAACAACATTTAAAATCACTAGAGAATTCTTAAATATCCTTTATAACTTATTTTACAAATATAAAAACATAAGAAGAAGCTAGCAGAATAAGGCCATTTGGTCTATCTCGTCCGCTCGTATTGCAGGGTCCACAGCTTATGCTGCTGACCCTGCCCCCTTCCCTAATCAGCCTGTACTTTCCATCTGCCCTTCCCATGACCCTTACTTTCCCCTTATGTCTATCTCAGCCTCTCTTGAAGCTGGCCACTGTCTTCAATGAGACCACCTCTTCCAGCAGCTCATTTGAACTGGATACTGCTCTCTCCATGAAGATGTGCTTTCTAAACTCCCTCCTAAACCTCCCCTCTCCAACTTAAGACTGTGTCCTCTTGTGTTTCAGTTGCCACTTAACTTAAGGGGACCCTCCTTTTCTACCCTATATATCCCTTTCAAGAACTTGAAGGTCTCAGCCATCTCTCCTCTCCCACAGGGAGTACATGTTCAGGGTCCCCAACCTCTCCTCGTATGCTTTACCCTGCTGACCTACAATCATCTTCGTTGCCCTCCTTTGGACCGTCTCCAGCAGTTAATTTCCTTTTCAAGGTGTGGGCACCAATAATGCACTCCATACTCTAGATGTGGCCTCACCAGTGACCTGTATAAGGACAGTATAACCTCCTCTCACCTACTACTGATCCCACTGGCTGTGCATCCCAACATCTTATTTGCCCTTGCTGCTGCTTTCTTGCACTGCATGGAGTGCTTCAGGTCACTAGTGATCATCACTCCCAGATCCTTCTCTTCCTCTTTTTCAGCTACCCAGACCCCTCCCAGGTAGTACCCCATCCTGGGATTCTTCACTCCAATATACATAGCTTTTTGTTTCTTAGCATTTAAGCCAAGATGATAAATCCCAGACCACCTCTCAAGTTTTCCAGATGCTCCTTTAGGTCCTGTATCCCTATGACCATGTCCGCCCTTCCACAGAGCTTGATGCTGTCTGCAAAAAGGCACATTTTGCCCTTAATGCCATCCCCAGTGTCATTAATGAAGACATTGAACAACACCGGCCCTAGCACAGAGGCCTGCCGGACATCCCTGATGATCAATAACTGTCACCTCACCACTACCTTCTGGGTCCTGTTTCCCAGCCAGTCCTGTGACCCATCTGGTCATCTTTTCCCCAACCTCAAGATCTGCTAACTTCCTGATCAACCTCTTCTGGGGTACAGAGTCAAAGGCCTCACTGAAATCCTGGTAGAGGATGTCCACTGCTTGACCCCTGTCAACTGTTTCTGTGACCCAGTCAAAGAAGTCAATCAGATTCATTTGACACAACCTCCCTTCCATAAGCCCATGCTGCTTTGCATCCTGAAGGCCATCCTCCCCTAGGTACTCTATCAGCCTTTCCTTAAGTATGGTCTCCATGAGCTTGCACATGATTGAAGTCAGACTGACCAGTCTATAATTCCCTGGGTCATCATTGGGACTCCTTTTATGGAGGGTTCATAGGTGAATACGAAATCGAGGGACAAGCCCATTAAGACTTCGCCACCCCTAGCCAGGGTGGTAGTGGTATTTAGAGTCTCCCATGTAAGTATCTAGATTAATTTTAAATAGTTCAGGATCTGCCCTATCTACCACCTCTTGCGGAAGGGAATTCCAGAGTGGAACTATTCGCTGTGTTATGTAGTTTTGCCTCTTTATAGTCTTTGCTAAATAAGTCTTTATTTTCATATTATGGGATCTAGTAGTACTTATAGAGTGACACCAGTCTAGACATAAGGTTTCAAATAAGGCCTCATTTCTTGTCGCATGAAAGATTAAACACAGGTCACTTCTAGTTGAACGATACTCTAGAGAATAAAGATTCAGTTTTCTAAATCTGCTATCATACGGGAGCATTTTTAAATTTTTAATATTTTTTGCAAATCTCCTTTGTACTTTTTCTTTTAAGATCTTATCCTTGATTAAAGTTGGTGCACAAAATGAAGAGCAGTAATCAAATTTAGATCTAATTACACTGCTATACAGTGGAATAAGCACTTCAGGTTCTCTACTTTTCAAATTTTTTAAAATACAGTTTATTAGCGGATGGCACCTTTTAACTGTAAGGTTGTTATGCTCAGTAAATTTTAAGTTATTACTAATAAAAATGCACAGATCTTTTTCAGTCGTAACCTTAGTTAATGGTATATTGTTTATAAAATAATTTGTCACGGAGTTATTTTTACCAAAATGCATGAGTTTGCACTTAGATATGTTAAGAGTCAACTTATTATCACTAGGGGCACTACATGTGCCATTCTCTAGTCCTATGGTACCACACTTGGCTCCATTAACTACTGAACGGGCCTGTCAGTGGCTCCTCAAGCTCCTTGCCAGTTTCTTCAATACCCTTGGGTGTACTCCATCCAGTCCTGGTGATTTCTCTACCTTCAAAGCTAGCAGCCCTTTCCTCGCTCTATCCTCCTCTACCACCACATCCATGCTTCCTCCCGCTCCTCCCCCCACCCCGTTGCAGTGATCCATCTTTCTCCTTGGTGAAAATGAAACAAGTATTCATTCAATACCTCTACTTTTTCCCCATTCTCCTCCAACCATCTGTTCTTCTTCTGATGCCTAACAATCCCATCCTTCTTGTCCCTTTTCTTGGTTAGATATTAGGTCATGAAGTCACCATTATACTGGATGATTTTAACATTAACTGGCAAGAAAGCACACACTCTGACTGCTACAACCTTCTCAAACAATTTAATCTTACCCAGTGTATCACCACCTCCACCCGGCACAAAAGCCAGTTCCTAAATCACTTCACCATTGACTGGATTTTGAAAAACCGAAATCATAGGATCACCCAAGCTGGTATCTTATCTGACTCTATTAGTGACCACTCACCTACCTACTGTATCTGGTCCACAACAACTCCCTGCCCACCTCCAAGTACCTGACTTTCCAGGACTATTCCAAATACGATTCCTCACAAATACACTCTGACATCATGTCTATAAATTGCCCCCTTTACAAAATGAATGATGCCTCCTCTGCACTTGGTTTCTTCATCGCTGCCCTCTCTAGTATTCAGGATATGGATTTCCCTCTAACCACAGAGAGAGTGCGTGGGGGTGACACCCCCTTTGGCTCAGCAAGGCCCTTATAAGACTGATGAAGGAGCATGATGCCAAATGGGCAACTTACAAAGCTTCCCCCTCCCCTCTGCTATGGAAAAAATACAGAAACCTATGTAACTGTTGTAAAAGACAAATCAATTCCTGTAAGGTTGCTTACATCTACAACCTTCAATGCCACAGCCTTGGTAACCAAGATATTTCTGATCAGCAATCCACTCCCTACTTGCCCCAGTGCACAAACAGCCCCCTGTACAACTTAACACTCCTAACAGTCCATTGGCCGACCCAGCTGAAATTGCAGATGCACTCAATGCCAAATTTACCAGCCTTGATGAATATCTCACCAAGCTCCCCCCACCAAATCTCAGTCCTCCACCCCCAGACCAACCTATTTCTCACCCCAAAATCCTGCCATTCTACTTCAGAGCCATCTCCCTCAGTGAAACACTCAAGCTTCTCCTGAGCCTCTCCAACAAGGGTAGCACCAGCCTCTCACCCCACTTCCTCAGAATCGTGGCTCATGCTATTGCCAAACCCCTCACCATGGTCTTCAACCTCTCTCACCACCTCCTCAGTACCCTCAGTATGGAAACAGGCTAGAGATCATCCCAGTCTTTAAATCTGGAGACCCTGGCAACATGGGCAACCACCCAATATCCATCCTTTCCCCTCTAAGCAAACTGCTGGAAAAGATTGTTCACCACCAGGTCACGGACTATATGACAAAATAGAACCTCCTCTCCTCCCAGCAGCACAGTTTCAGAAAAGGCCACTGCACCATTATGGCCCTAGCCTATTTCCCTGACCATGTTCTCCAAAACATGGATGATGTAAAGCTTACTGGAGCTGTCTTTGTGGATCTCTCCAAAGCATTTGACCTAGTGAACCACAACATCCTCCTTGGTAAACTTGGTAGCCTTGGTTGTTCCCTGCCACTACTGACTGGTTCCACAACTACCTCTCTGACCGCACCTAAATGGTCTGTATGGATGGTATTATCTCCTCCACATTGCCTGTCTCCACTGGTATCCCCCAGGGATATATTCTGGGTCCTGTTCTTTTCTCTCTCTCTTTGTAAACTCTGTCCCCCCAGGACTGTCTCTCCTGCCACTCCTTACTATATGCAGACAATCTCATCTTCTCCCAGAGTGATAAATTCCTGACCAACCTCTCCATTTCACCTACAGTATCTCCAGCTACAGTAATGCCTACAATTGTTGGATAATGCCAAAAAGACAAAGACAATGCTCTTTGGCTCCAAGCCCAGGCTAGGCAAACTAACTCTAGCCTAAAACACCCTCAGAATCCTATCTCCTGATGGCTCACTCCTCGAGACCATTAGTTCCTTCAAATACCTGGGTGTCACACTCAACCCCACCCTTACTTTCTCTGACAATATTGAGATCCTAATCCGACGCATAAATTGGAAACTGGGGATCAGCCACCATCTAATTAATTACCTCACCCCAGAAGCCTGGCTCACTATTGCCCAGTGTAACCTCCTCTCTCTAATGAATTACTGCTCCCCCATCTACTCTCAAGTCTCCTCAACAAACATGGTAAGATTAAACACCACCTATAACAATATCTGCCAATTTGCCCTACTGGCTCCATACTCCACCAGCCACTGCACCCTCTATCAGGCCTTGGCTGCCCCCCCAAGCTAGATGTAGCTACCTCCTGGCTTGTACCATTGACAAGGCCATCCAAAATCCTGTTACTTCCCCTCTCTCCTCCCTCCTTTGGTCTAAGATGTTTAACCATGACCTCTGCCGCTCTGCAAGCCCCATGCTAGAGTGCCCGCAAGTCTCTACCTGCATGTGCCAGAGGGGATTCTTGTGCATGGCCCCAACCCTTTGGAATAGCTTAACTTCCTCCCTTAGAGGCCTTGACTCCCCATGGCAGTTATACTCTCTCCTCAGCTCACGCCTACAGTTCACTGTCACCTGTACTTGCTCCCCTGGCTGATTTCATCATAACCATTACTCTCTCCCTGCCCCCCCCATGGCCTAATTCCCACTACTACCTTACACAACCCTATTTATTTGTATTCAGCCTCTGCCTTGCCAGGACATTGTTACAAAACTGGTCCACTAGTATTGCACTATTTTGCTATTGTATATTTATTATCAGTTGGTTATTTACTACCTTTGTATAATTTCTCCCTGTACTTAAAGGGACACTGTCAACCCCCTTAGGCCTCAAAATGTTTCTTGTTTAAAAAACACATTTTAAGACTGCTAACATTCTGTAAAGTTTGGTGATGTAGCTAGTAGTGTAATTCTGATTTTATTTTTCTTTTAAAAAGTGAAAAAAGACTGCCCACCATACTGGTGTTACCACACAAAAACAAGGTTTGTTTACATTCCTTGTTCAACTCCCACTGCATCTTTCCTGGACATGGAAACACCTCCAACACAGTCTAGCCACTCATGATACAGTGGGAGTTTAGGTGACTACTGCCTCACGAGTGACTGCACTGTTTGGGAGTGCTTCTAATGTTCAGGAAGTATTCAATTAAAATAGATGTAAGATTTGAAACAAAACAAAGTTGTTTATAAATGTACATTAGCATGCATTTCAGTTCTACTAAACAAAGAGACAAAGCAAACAGCAGCATCTATGAATTTTAGAGAAGGTAAGCAATCATAAAATGTAGGGTTTTAACTATAAATAATATGATGCAAAACAAGTTGACAGTGTCCCTTTAAATGACACAATGCTTTGCAGTGTCTCTTGATGCTTTGTATTCGCTGTATTCCTGTGCCATCTCCCTGGCCCGGTCATGCCTGAAAACAGCCCTTGGACCAGTGCACCTATCCAGCCAACAAATAAATATAGTGAAAAAGGCCTTCTCTGCCTTATTAATTCGATCTGCTCATTGCAGTTCCTCCTGAGCCTTAGCCCATTGGACTACTTTACTTGCCTCATTAGCTGCCTTTAAGTAATTCTCCCTGTCCTCCTCTCTCTTGGTTTTCCTTAATTTCCTATAGGCTAACCTCTTGTCCCTCACTGCCTCGGCAACCACAGTACTAAACCAGCTGGGTGCTTTGGACCTTGAATTCTTCCCCCTGAGCCTAATGCACTCCTTGGTTGCAGCCATCATTCCTTCCTTAATGATGGACCACCTTTGGTCTTCCCCCATATCTGCCCTGATGCCTGACAGGTGTTTCCTTAACAATTCACCCATCTTCCTAAAGTCCACCCTCCTAAAGTCCAGGATTTTGGTCTTAGTGGGGATAGTTTGCCTGCCCATATACAACTGGAACCAAATTATGCAATGATCACTTTTACCCAGGGGCTCCTTGACTGTTGCATCTTGCACATGCTCCTCATTCGTGAGTACCAGATTAAGGACTGCCCCCTCTTCAGTGGGTTCTGTGACTCCCTGAATCAGGAACCATTCTGCAATGTTTCCAGGGTCACCTGACTCCTGGCACATGTCATGGTCAGTACGTTCCAGTTTACTTTGGGCTGGTTGAAGTCCCCCACTATTACCACCTCTCCCTTCCCTGCAGCATTCAATCAATCAATCAGTCATTTATTGGAAGGCAAATGAAGAGTAATCTCTCTTTTTCAATTGTGTCCAACATTAAATATACAAAGACAAATCTGATACATCATACACAACTACAACATGACATTTCAATGAGCAATACAGTATGAGATATAATTTCATCTATAACAATCACATTTTGTGTACAATAATCTATTAATACCAGATTTAAAATAAGAAATAGACAGGAGGGTTCAATATTTGTAAATTCAGTTCTCTGTCTCTTTCCTCTTCCTGGTTGGGTGGTCTGTAAACCACACCCAACCTCACCTTTCTCCCTCTTTTGGGCAGTAAGTGAACCCACATTACTTCTGCCCTCCCCTCCTCTGATTCCTCCCTCATACATGTTATACCCTCGCAAATGTACACTGCCACCCCCTTCTTTCCCTACCAACCTGTCCTTCCTGTATAATTTGTACCCCAGGATTGAGAGGTCCCAGTCATGGTTTGGTGTGACCCAAGTCTCAGTGACTTCCGCAATGTCCACCCCCTTCTATTAGTAGAGCCTGCATGTCATCCATCATGTTTAAATACTGTCTCTAAAATACTCTTGCAGGTCATCCATCTTATTTAAATACAGACTAAAATACTCTTAAATATCAGATTTTAAATTTAAGAACTCAGACATTGGTACATGCTTGTTCATGTGAACACATTGGACACCATAGATGATCCTGTCAGGGAATTCAGAATAAGAAGGAATGTGTGAGCAATCGCTTTCATTGGCTTGCTTGCTGAACAGAAAATTGAAAGGGCAAAGGAACTGGAACCTCTGGGTGTAGTCGAAACCCCAGGAAAAGAGCCAAACAAGGATTTGTAATTCCACACATATTGAAAAACTTGAAGATCCTCTAGGCCATCACTGAGGATCCCAGGAAAGAACCTATAGAACCTGATGAATCTGAAAAACTTGACAAACCTAAAGATGCTCTGGGCCATCACCTTGGACCCCAACAAAGAACCTGTAAACCTGATGAATCTGAGGAATTTGAAGAAACTGAAGAGCCTCCAGGCCATCACCATGGATCCTAGAGAAGCATCTCTAGAATCTATAGCATCTGTAGCACTCAAAGAACTTGAAGAGCCTCTCAGCCATCACCATGGACCCTGGGAAGGAACCTGAAGAACTAGACAAATCTGATGATCCAGAAACACCTCCAGGCTGTTGTTATAATCCTTAGGTAAGAATTGGTAAGAAGCACCTCTGGTTTGTTGCTGTAGATCTCAGGAAAGAATCTGGAGAACCTGAAGAACCTATAAGGAAAGAAAACCCCAACTTCACTCAGTGTCAGATCCGTCTGTGAACCATGGCAGTTAACTAAGCTACCTGGCTCACTTTTTTGGAGGGGTTGATCTGGTGGGAAAAAAGCAAGTGATACAGGGAATTCCTTAGCTAACTAACACTGTTCCTATCTGAAGACCAGACCTTGACTTTTCATCATGCAATGGGACGTTTCAGGACTCAAGGGCAGGAGTTGGCAATGTGTGGATGTTTCACTGTCTCTGAGTCATGCAGGAAAATCATACTTGGCATACATATATTCACAGTTGACATAAATAATCAACTTAGTTGCAAAAAGGTGTACTGTCACTGTAAGCTTTGATTATTCATTGTGGCAGTTTTCTTGGTCATGCAACAGTATTGGGACAAATCTGGAACATTTGAGGGCAAAAAAACAGTTTTGGAGCAAGCTGGATCAAGTTGGAGAATTTCAGAGCATGCAGGGGCAGTTACACAGTCTTGGAGCATGCCATTACAGTGTGAACAGTGTTGAAGAAATTAAGTGCAATTTAAATGGTTTCTGAACAAACTAGGGTGATGTAAACAATTTCAAGGTAACAAAAGGCAATTTGGAGCAGGCAAGGGCAGTTACACAGTCACACAGTACGTAAATGCTGTTCAAACAAATTCAAAACATGCAAGGGCAATTACACAGTATTGGAGCATGCAGTTACAATCTGCTGATGTCTCTTTAGGTAAGCAATTTGCATAAACACAGCCCTTGCACTTTGAAATGTTTATTCACCTATTCAGCACTGTCACTTTAATAACACTTGCACTTTGAAATGTTTGCTTTGATGTTCAGCACTGTCACTTTAAATGTCATTTTGATTGCATTGTATTTCAATTACCGGTTTGGCTTGCAAGCTGGGGTATTATACCAGCGCAGACATACCAGAGGGGAAGTCTTAATTTAAATCATGCTTGATGTCACATTGCCTCAACTGTGAAGCCAAATTCAGGGCTTACAAAGGGGCTTGGATGTGTTATGCTATGGTAGGGCAGGGGCCAAGAGCTATACCCTCCACAGACACACGTAGTAGCTTTGGATATAATGAACAGTTCTGCCCTCTTACTTGAGGCCCATTATGTGACATCTGTGTGCTGGGGTCCGCACCTACTGTCCCTCCCTTGCCTGAGGCACTGGGTATGATGACATACTTTTAAATAACTGGACCCTAGTGTGAGATTTTTGGGTAGCTATGCTGTTTTTTGTGCAGCCTCATTTGGCTGGGGCCTGCCTGCTTTCATCTTCCCCTAGCTGCACTTATTTATTTATTTATTTATTTATTTATTTATTTATTTCAAGCTAGGATTAGAAAATACCTTTGAGCACAGTGGGGCTCATTTATAAAGGTTCCACGTCAATGGGGAAGGGGTTACAAAACAGACAGAGTATAAAGCACAATAACATGTACAGATAATATCAAATACCGCGAACAGTAGAACAGCACAATACATATTAAACATAGGTGACTACAATTAGATACATAGTTGGCATTCTAGGACTTTATAGGTGAAAATGTGGGTGTGTAATCCCATTTGGAAATCGGGAAGGGTGAGTCAGGGTATGAAGAGTAGCCACAGCAAAAATGAAGTGTGCAACCATGCCTACGATACCAGCATTTTAAATGTTCGAAAATGTGGAGAAAAGAACACAGTCTACGATTTTTAATCCAAACAGTGCAGGGGACTGCAATTTATTCCATCCAATAATCCACAAAAAAATATTTTTTACAAAAGGTGGGAAAGAGAACCTCTGCAATGAGCAAACCCCTAGCGCCTCGACTCTCGTAAGTCTTCATAGGGGGTAGAGCATATAGACATTCACGTCTATTTAAATTAGTAACTCATTACTATACATGAGCCATCTGACCCAAGTTGTTAAAGTGCACTACACAATTTTATGGACAAATTCTAATTTATCTAATAATATGATTCAACATCCAACTATATAAATCTAAGATTTAGAATATATAAAAATAGAAGAAAAAGTTTCTTTATATCATCACTCAAGCACATTTATTGCACATTTATCGCACATTTATATGAACAAGGTAGAAGGCAATCCCATGATCTGAATTCAACTAATTCCTGTTAAAGGGGAGAAAACAAAAGAGGGTAAAAGGTAAAATTAGTTATGTCATGTGAACACAAATATATAATTTTCTAGCCAAGTTGCATCTTTTTAAAGGTTCTACACAGACAAAATACTAATTAAAATCTTTTACAAAAAAAAACCCTTACATTTTAAGAAACAGCTTTATGTCTCATTTCTCATTCAACTCATTCGGTTTCACACTTTCAATTTTAAAAATCCACATACTTTCTTGTCTAAGCAGTTTATTCACTCTGTCACCTCCCAAAGATAGTGGTGAAACATGTTCTAGGCCCATAAATTTTAAATCATTGGGAGACGAATTATGGCAAAGAGAGAAAAATGAGTGCCCACTGGTGTATCCTGTCGATTGTTAATTATGGACCTCATGTGTTCCTGAATCCTCTGTTTTAAAGGTCTCACTGTCTTTCCAGTATATAAAATATTACAGGTGTACCACAGGGCATGAACCGCATGTGAAGTATCTCAAGTGATGAGTTCTCTTATTTCCATTTTCTTGCCTGGGTCTTTCAGATGGAAAAAGATGTTACCAACAGAACCATATTTACAGACATTACATCTTTTGCAAGTAAAGAAGCCTTTACTTCTTTTTGGTAGCCAATGACCTTTTTCAACAGTCTCAACCTTTTTCTCTCTACTATGCACTGCCTTATCGTTAATGTTTTGTGCCCTGCTAAAAGTAATGTGAGGTTTGGGCCCTACAGCTTTTTCCACCAGTTCATCTCCCATTAAGATGGGCCAGTTATGAAATACAATATTTCCTATACATCCTGCCATGTTGTTATATTCTGTCACAAAAGTGCAAGCAGTTTCCATGTCACCACTTGTTGTATTTTTTCTTTACGATCACTTCCCCATCAATTGTTTGTACTTTTTCATAAGCAATTTTTAACAACTGTTCATCATAACCTCGATTTTTAAATCTCTCTATTAATTCTCCTGATTGTATTTCAAAATCAATATTAGAGTTACAATTCCTTTTAATCCGTAGAAGCTGGCTATAGGGAATGGATTTCTTTAAATTTGGGGGGTTGGCGCTTTCATCATGCAGTACAGAATTTGTAGCTGTTTCCTTTCTAAATCTTTTTGTTCGAATACAATATTCTCTCTCACCTTCAGTGTCAATAATCAAGCTAAGATCTAAAAAATTAAGGGTCTTGTGATCAAACGTGTGGGCAAACCTTAAATGTAAATAATTTACATGTATGCTTGGGCCTCATCTTCTTCACCATCCCAAATGCAAATAATATCATCAATAAAATGAAACCATTTAATTATTTTATTAAAAAATGGATTTTCTGTTTCAGATAACACTTTTGCCAACTCCCAACTTCCTAGAAAGAGGTTAGCATAGCTAGGTGCCATAGAGGCCCCCATAGCTGTACCACATTTTTGTTCAAAGAACATCCCTTCAAATTCAAAGTAGTTGTGTGTAAGAATAAACTTCAAGGCATCCAAAATAAATTATTTCGGTACTTCATCTACCTCTTCATAAAAATCCAGGTGTTCTTTTGTGGCCTTTAGACCATCTTTATGATGTATATTTGTATAAAGGGATTGGAAGAAAATGTTTGTTAAATTGCTAGACAGCTGGCTTATTTTTCTGCTAGTCTCAATTAATGTGTAGACCAGTCTTGATGTTCTTAGCACTCGACTTCTAAAAACTCCGGGTCTCAGCCGATAATCTAGGCTAAATTACTAGGCTGCTTGCTATTCTTTTCTGTCAAAGTCAAAATTAATTGTGTAGACCTGCCTAAATGTTTTAGCATTGAACTCTAAAGTGCAGTTGGAAACTGCTGTAATTTAGAGCTGTGAAGTAATTCCTGCCCCTCTGCATTCACTCTTTCTCTCCACCCTCCCCCCTGCTGCTAAACCCTGCATCTCTCTTCTCCTCCCCTTGTAAATTTCATATTCTACTAAATCTCCCCTCTGTCCTCCCTCTGGTGCCAGTTCAAGCTTATTTCTCTTGTCTGTGGCAGCCTCCCCTCCCACCCCTCTTCCAAATTCACCTCTCTCTCTCCACTGCACACGCCCCTGATTTACTCTCCAGTGTCACCTTTTGTTATTACTGTGACTCACAATCTGTTGCTCTGTTTCTTCCCTCAGATCTCTCAGCCCCTGATTAGGGAAACATCTGAGTGGCCGGGGCTACCTGGGCCAGCCATCTATACCACCACTGCTCACTGCCAAGGAACCCTCCTGTTGCTGGTAAGCTCCCAGGCCGAACTGGGAAGTGCTGAAAGGCTCCCATTGGCCACTGCCTGTTGCTTCCATCTCCTGTTGGACTGTTGTGCTCCGAGCGGCCACTGATTGGCCCTGCAATCTTGACTGATTCAAACTGTTTTGCTGGGCTCTGCGCCCATAGACTTTAGTGGGTTTAGGAAGAAAATTTTCACTCACCCCCTCCCCCACCTCCCACCTTAATTAAATAGGCCTTAGCTCTGCCCACTTCTGCCTAGGGAGCCACCCTTTCATTTTCTATTGGATACTCTCTCTCTCTCCTGTACCTCCTATCTCTTTACTGCCCACTCCACCTCCTCCCTGCTCCTCCTCCTCCCACTCTGCTAATCAACTCAGTCCCCTCACTACTCCTGCCTCCTTTCTGTGCCTGATACCCTCCTTATATTTCCTAGTGCCAGTCACTCCATCACTCCGTGACTGACTAAACCCCCTTTGGCATTCTGTAGCTCCCCTGCACCCTTTCACTCTTGAGCTCTATTCTAGAGCTGCTACCTCCTGTCTCCCTGTCTTGTTACACTCTTGAATGACCCCCACTACCTCTCTGCTACATCCTCCTCTTTTGCTACTGCCCTTGTCTCCTCACTGCCCCACCCTCTGCCCGTTCTCCCTCAGCCACCTGCTTACCTAGTTCCCCCTGCCCCCGAGCCTCCACCTCATTGCCTACCTCCTGCCACTTTCACTACCTGCCTCCCACCTACCCAGCACCCTGTGCCTGCTCTCCCCCCTCATTCACATTGAATCATGTATGACACCGGTACTCTGTACCCCTTTCTCTTCACCTTATTTGCCCTCTTCCCACTCCTACATACCCCCTGTTCATGTTTCCCCACTGTCCTGAACATCTACCAACTCACGCTCTCTCAACCCCTCCATGGTACCCAAGGTCCCCTCGATTTCATGTTCCCACCTTGGGCATCTCCAATCACTACAAAATGGCCCTCTCCCCCAAATGGCTGTTGGGTACTTCCCCTGTCCACCACTACTACTGCTACACTTTACCCACGGCTCCACCCATTTACTTGCCTGGTGAATCTTGGAGTTCTATGGCCCAAAAAAATAGGTGCCAGTCATGGGTATCTCACACCAATACTCTAAAACATATACTTCTTCTCCTGCTATTGTTGGGAAACATTCATCCCAATCCTGGACCAGCCCCTACAATAAGAACAACTCAGACCAATCAACCAGGATCCCTCTCAATAATCTCACTTAACATATGCAGTCTTCTTCACAAAATTGATGCCCTTCAGACTTTTGCCTGCCAGCATAACCCAGACATACTAGCAGTCATAGAAACCTGGCTCTCACATTCGGTTCCCAACCATGCTATCACCCTCCCTGGGTATAATGTCTACCGGCTTGATCGAACATCAAAAAGAGGTGGTGGCTGCACCCTGTACCTTAAGGACATGATCCAGGGACACCTCATCAACTTAACCCCCCAAACCACCACTGCACAGATTCTTCCTGTCAAGATCCTTCTCGGTGCACACAATAAAGCCATCACAGTTGTCACAGTCTACATTCCACTGAGAGAGCAAGGTAATGGGCTTAAGCAGTCCTGGAGTTTACCAAATCTCTCTCACCTAATTCAGAAACCATCCTCCTCGGTGACTTTAATATTAACTGGCCTGCTGCAGAGGCATTTAATTTTAAACTAGTCAAGGGGGGAGGCACTGATAAGCAGCAGGAAAATCCCAGCCTCTCCCTACAAAACAGGGTACTAAATGAGAAAAAGACCAAGGTAGAAAGGTCAGTGGGGGATGCTGCAACAGAAGGTAAAGCCATCAAAAAATTGAGAGCAATGAGTACCAATGCCCGTAGTCTGAGTAACAAGCTTTCTGAATTAGTGACCTTGATGGAGGAGGAACATCTGGATATCGTGGCAGTCACAGAAACATGGTACACACAAAACCATGACTGGGATGTAAACATACCAGGATACACTATCTACAGGAGGGACAGGGAGGGTAAAAGAGGAGGATTAGTAGCTCTCTACATAAGGGAAGGAATCAAAGCAACAGAACAAAAGGGTAAACAGGGAGGAGAAGAAGCACTGTGGGTAAATGTGGAGACTTGCAATGGCACCACAATCCACACAGGGGTTGTATACAGACCCTCTTCTCAGGGGGAGGAAATGGACAAGGAAATAATAGAAAGTATACTTAGAATGGCAGAAAAAGGGGAGACATTGCTGATGGGTGATCTGAATACACCAGATGTTAACTGAAGTGCAGTTGCAGCAGCCACTTCTAAAAGTGGGGTTATTCTAGATGCCCTACAGGGGGCATGCCTTAGACAACTAGTATTGGAGCCCACTCGAGAGGGAGCTATCTTAGACCTGGTTCTCTCAAATGGAGATGAAGAGAGATCACAGATGTAGAAGTGGGTAGCCATCTGGGAACTAGCGACCATCGAACAGTATGGTTCACAATAAACACAGCAATAGAGTCAAGCCATACAAAGACAAAGGTACTGGATTTTGGGAGGGCTGACTTTGTCAAAATGGGTGAGTGCCTAAGGAATGCACTAGCAAATGGGCAGGAAGGAGGGTGGAAGAACAATAGGGAATAATAAAACTGCCATCACAGAGGTAACAAGCCTTTGTATAAAGCAAATAAACAAAATGAAACGAGTGAGAAACCACTATGGTTCTCAAAGGAAGTGGCAGTGAAGGTTCAAGAGAAAAGAAAGCATTCAGGAAGTACAAGGAATCACAGAAGGAGCAGGACAGAGAACTGTATCAGTTAAAGCAAAGGAAGCTGGGAAGGCAGTCAGAACAGCAAAGGCCCAAACCGAGGAAAAGATAGCCAACTCAGTTAAGAAGGGGGATAAAACCTTTTATAGGTACATCAGGGAGTGAAGGAAGACCAAGGGAGGGATAGTGAGGCTTAATAAAGGGGATGGTGGGCAGAGGGTGACTGTGAAAAGGCAGAGATACTAAACAAATATTTTTGCTCAGTATTTACAAAGGAAGAGGGGGAGGTACCTAAAACAAACAGTAGAAACACTCTGGATACAGAAGTTGATACCAGCCCATTTACAGAAGAAAGGGTTCTGAAAGAACTCTTAAAACTGAAGGTGGACAAAGCAATGGGGCCTGATGGGATTCATCCCAGAATTCTAAAAGAACTAAGGGTAGAACTAGTGACACCACTGACTACCCTCTTTAACAAATCATGGGAGGATGGGGTGGTACCCGAGGACTGGAGGAGGGCAGATATGATTCCCTTCACAAAAGTGGGAGCAAGGCAGAAGCGGAAACTACAGACCTGTTAGTTTAACCTCAGTGGTAGGAAAATGATGGAATCACTTCTGAAGGAAAGAATTGTTGAGTATCTAGAGGCCAGAGGGCACAGGACCCAAGGCAGCATGGATTCACAGAGGGAAGGTCATGACAGACAAATCTGATAGATTTCTTTGACTGGGTGACCAAGTAGTTGATCAGGGAGGGGCTGTGGACATAGCCTACCTAGACTTTAGCAAGGCATTTGACATAGTCCCACACAAAGATTAATATACAAGTTAGCCAGCCTGGGGTGAGTCCCAAGATGACAGCCTGGGTAAAGAATTGGCTGGAGAATAGGACACAGAGAGTAATAGTAAATGGAGTCCACTCTGAAAAAAGGGGGGTTAGTAGTGGGGTACCGCAGGGTTCAGTATTAGGACCGGTCCTCTTCAACGTCTTTATAAGCGACATTGCAGAGGGACTGGAAGGAAAAGTATGTCTCTTTGCAGATGACACAAAGATCTGCAACAGAGTTGATGCACAAGGTGGAGTGGAAAGGATGAGAAGGACTTGGCAAGGTTAGAGGAATGGTCAAATGTATGGCAGCTTAGATTCAATGCTAAGAAGTGCAAGGTAATGCACCTGGGAAACAAAAACCCAGGGGAAGAGTATACAATGGGGGGTGAGATACTAACAACAACAAAAATGGAAAGGGACCTGGGGTAGTCATATCAGATGACCTAAAGGTGGGCAAGCAATGTGAGAGGGCAACAAGGAGGGCTGGGGGGATACTGGGATACATAGGGAGAGGCATCACCAGTAGAAAACAGGAAGTTATTATCCCTCTGTACAGACAGCTAGTGAGACCCCATCTGGAGTACTGCGTGCAGTTCTGGAGACCCAATCTCCGCAAAGACATAGACAGGATGGAAGCTGTCCAGAGGAGGGCAACTAAAATGGTGCAGGGTCTGCACGGAAGACATATGAAGAGAGACTTAAGGAGCTTAATATGTATAGCCCTGAGGAAAGGAGGGAGGGGGACATGATAGAAACTTTCAAGTACCTCAAGGAATCAACAAAGTCCAAGAGGGTAGCATCTTTCAAAAAAAGAGGTGTGCAAGAACAAGGGGCACAATTTGAAGATAGAAGGGCGGCTCAGAGGTAATTTAAGGAAGTATTTTTTCACAGAGAGGGTTGTGGATGTATGGAACGGCTTTCTGGAGGAGGTTGTGGAGTCAAAAACAGTGGTGGAATTCAAGCATGCATGGGACAGTCATAAGGCAATTCTGGGGGGGGTAGGAAGAAGTAGGCTGCTGGTTAACTAGGATCTGCAGCTTATCCCTCAGGTAGGGAAATGGGCAGACTAGGTGGGCCAAGCGGTCCTTATCTGCCATCAAATTCTATGTTTCTATGTAGGTAGGGGCATACAGGGACTTGATAGCAGCAGCAAGCCTTTCTCAGATGGTTAGCTCCCTAACCAGGACAAACTATAAAATGGGTACCAGCACCCTTCTGGATTGGATCATAACAAGCCATCCCGCCAGGATCACAAACACCACTGTCCTCCCCTGACACACTTAGTGACCACTCCCCCGTCATCTGCTACTGGTCCAATAAATTCATCAAGCCCCCCCCAAAACCATTACTAGCCGGATTTTACCTAAAGGCAAGCTACCTCATCTCAAAACCTTCCTTTGTCAACAGGATTCGTCCCCAGTTCTCACTACAACCAATGTGAACACCGCACTGGAACACTTCATCAGGATCTTCAACCAAGCATGCAACATATTTGCACCCTTCAAGAAGTGCAAGGCCAAAGCCCTATGTAACCCCTGGCTCACCGGAGACCTACTTAGATGACTAAAAGCTCGAGACCACCTTTGGGAGATTGCCAGAAACACTGGGGGAGACAAGTTGATATTGCTAACTATAAATGTGCATGAAATGACTGCACCAAATATATCCGGGATACGAAGACCACCTATTTCCATACTGCTCTTACTAACTCATGGGGCAATGGTAGGAACTTCTGGAATAACATTAAAGAAGTCACCGGGAAGCAACCTAAATCACCCCCGTCAGTACTCAGCATAAATGGTGAAACTACACTTGACCAGAAACTCATTGCTGATACATTCAATGACACCTTCACGGACTTCAGTGCTGTACTCCCACAGGGTTTTTTCAATGAAGTGGTTCCCCTGGCCCCCCCAGCCACCTCCAGCCACCCTTCCTTCTACTTTAAAGCAGTAAAAATGCACCAAGTCCACAGCTATGTTACCAAAGCCATTTGCAACTCCAGAGCCAGCAGTGACTCCCTTGACCTCAAACTGCTATCACTCACACTTGTAGAAGTACTCCGACCACTGGCCAGGATTTTCAACCTCTCCCTCAGCCTCAGCCAGTTCCCTGACTTATGGAAATCTGCCACAGTAACCCCCCAATTCATAAAAGTGGTGACAAGACAGCTACTGAGAATTACCATCCAATTTCCATCCTACCTCCACTCTCCAAGGCTCTAGAACGGATTGTGTCAGACCAGCTCACCGACTTCCAATACAATCACAACATCCTGTGCAAGGAGCAACATGGCTTTAGAAAAGGTCATAGCACCTCCACAGCGCTACTTGAATACATGTGCAATCCATCACTCACTTGATAACAGTCATCTTACTGGGTCCACCTTCATTGACTTAACTAAAGCCTTTGATATCATCAACCACAATCTCCTACTTGCCCAGCTTTGACTAGCAGGGCTCTCACCTAACTCAGTGAACTGGTTCAAAAGCTACTTAGACAACCATTCCCAA
Organism: Neoceratodus forsteri; assembly: GCA_016271365.2. Classification (NCBI taxonomy): domain Eukaryota; kingdom Metazoa; phylum Chordata; order Ceratodontiformes; family Ceratodontidae; genus Neoceratodus; species Neoceratodus forsteri. Next base: position 817,278,997 of record CM028133.1, read on the forward strand.
AGAGTGAGAATTGCTGGCACACTCTCAGACCAAAGACCAGTCCGGTCCGGTGTCCCACGGGGCTCAATCTTGGGCCCCCTCCTTTTCAGTCTTTTTCTGAACTCACTGCCTGAATCCTGCCCTGAACAGATCATACTCTACGTGGATGATGCTGTCATCCTGGCATCCCACCATGATCCAGTCCATCTACAAGGAAACCTCCAACAGGCCTTCTCTGCAGTCAAAAAAATGGTTCACAAAACACAGACTTGTACTTAACCAGAAAAAAACCAAAACCATGATCTTCTGCAGCTCCCAAAACAAACACAAACAATATCAGCTCTCCATTAAAACCAAGCAAGGAATCACCCTCAAACAAGTTCATACCTTCAAATACCTCAGCCTCACCCTCGACTGTAATCTCTCCTATGTCCCACACATCAATAATGTGCCACAAGTAGCCAACACCAGGATGGGCCTACTATACCGACATAGGAAACATCTAACCCCAGAAGCTCTGTCCATAGCTGTCCAGAGCTCCATCATCAGCATCATTGACTATGGTCTCATTATCTACGGATCTGCCACAACCTCATCTCTCAGGCGTGTTTCAACTTCCCTCAATCAAGCCTGCTGACTCGTTACTGGTTCCCACCATCTCACCCACACCTGCAACCTCTACTCCAAAACAGGCTGGCCGCAACTGAACAACCGAATCAAATACTAAACCTGCATCACTACTAAGAAAATCATAATGGGAAAGGCACCACCAGGAGTCAGCACCCTCCTCAAACCCAAAATCACCAACCGCAACACCAGGAGCTCTAAGCCCCAAATCCTTCAAATCCCCCGATGCCACACGTCCCAAGGCCAAAGGTCGTTTGCATACAGGGCTCCGAGTTGGCTGAATGAGCTCTCTAGTGACATCTCATCCATAGCAACACTTGGAGCGTTCAGAAAAAGAGCTCCGCCACTCCATAACTGGCACCTCCACCTATGCTTGCACCCCATAACATCTTCATTCTCTACGCTGCTTCTGGCCTTACAGGTGTCAGTTTTTGCCCTCTCTTCTTGCACTTACCTGTCCAATGCAACTTCTAATGCACTTGCCCTGTGTCTGTCCTGACAAGGCCCCTTGGCTGCCTCACCCTGACCCTCTACACCTATGCCTTCCCCTACCCTCAGCCCTCTCCCCTTCTTGTCCTCTTCCTCCTATTGTTTCTTGAGTTACTCATAGCTCAGTCTGATTTTGTCAAGCAAAGTTACTGTCTAAAACCATGTACCTGTAACTGTTTTATGTTTTAGTGTATGTTACTCTGTAACCAGCATGACGTGGAACCTTTGTAAAAGAGCCTTGGCTCAAAGGTACTTTGCAATCCTAGACACAAATAAATAAAATAAAATAAATAAATACTTGTATAAAGGGATTCTACATCCATGCCCAACCAACTGTAGCTTCTTTCCTACTTGAAAACACTTAATTTTCTTAACAAATCAGATATATCATGAATATTGGAAACAAGATTTTCCACAAGTGACTGCAGAAAAAATTCACAAACCTTCCCAAATTTTGAGTCAACGAACCTACCCCTGAAACACTTGGATGCCCTGGTGGTTTTTCTTTATTTTTATGCACTTTTGGAAGTGCATACAAACCAGGGACTCTAGGGAACTCTTTCCATAAGAATCCAAATTCTGCCTCAGAAGTTTGAACTTTGTTAACTGCTTCTCCAAGGAATATACTCAACTCTTTCCTATATTGGATAGTCAGATTTAAAGGCAACTTTGTATAATTCTTTTCCTCTGACAATAAATCCCATACTGTCCCCCTATGCAATTCCTTACCTATAATCATAATATTTCCGCTTTTATTGGCCGGTTTTATCACTATTGTGTTATCGTGACAAAGTGTATTGAGAGCTTTTCTTTCATTCAAGTTAAGGTTTTGTCTTTTAGTGGTGGTATCTTCATTCAAAAGACTTAAAACCTGTCTTGTTACCGTCTTCTCATATGCACTTAAAGTGTTGTTATAGGTTGTTGGGCAGAATTCAGAGACAGGATGAAATAAGTTCTTCCTTGCTTTCTTAAAATCTTGCCCTAGTTTAAACAAATTGTTACCAGGAATGGTGTGATCCAAAGTTTCTTCTTGTTCCATAAGTAATTCTTCAAAAATATTTAATCCTTGTCTGAAGTCAATCTGTTCTGTGGTGGGAGTTGAACAAGTGAGTGTTTCAATCTCTATCTCATGTTGTACCTCTGTTTCCAGAGGGGGTTACAAAACAGACAGAGTATAAAGCACAATAACATGTACAGATAATATCACATACAGTGAACAGTAGAACAGCACAATACATATTAAACATAGGTGATTACAATTAGATACATAGTTGGCATTCTAGGACTTTATAGGCAAAAATGTGGGCGGGTAATTCATTTGGAAATCGGGAAGGGTGAGTCATGGGATGAAGAGTAGCAGCAGGACAGAGAATGGGGAGGGGGGAATGCAGTCAGGTGGCATTGTCAAGCATGTTGAGTGAGGCGAAAGGGGCAGAATGGGTGGGAATGAGGGCAAACACAGAAGAGAGAAGGTGACATGAGGGAGGGATGGTGAGGGGAGGGATGGAGGGAGGGAAGAGGGAGGGGTAGGAAGAAAGATGTGGAAAAGAGTCAGTCAGGGGTCACATGGGTGAGTTAATGGGACAGAGTAGGGGGGTCCGGACATGACAGGTAGGGGGGAGGGTGAGAGAGGCGATTGAGCAGGGGAGGAAGGATGCAGCCAGAGACCTTGTTGAGGAGGCTAGGAAATGCAGGTTGCCAGATGAAGTGCAAGTCACATGACTAATTAAAGCAGGTACACTCACTTTCCTTCAAGATGTGCAGATGCAGGAGACATTTGAACTGAGTAAGTTGAGGTATGCTAGTCAGTTCACAGCTCAGGCCATTCATCCAGTTAGGAGCTCTGTAAGGGAAGGATTGCTGGCATTGTGTGGTCCGAACCCTAGGAACGTGAAAGAGTTCAGACGCAGAGGACTGGGTGTGATGTGACTTTTGAGGCTTTGATAGAAGACTGGTGATGCCCATTGGCAGGGCTCCAAGCAACACTTGCTTGGCAAGTATACATGAGTGGTACTTGATGTGGTCTTGTAGTTTGAGCCACCTGGTTAGGGCAAATAGATCACAAGTATGGGTGAGGTAGCCAGCACCAGTGATAAGTCTACCGGCTTTGTTTAGGGCAGTATTTAGTCTTTTGAGAGATGTAGCTGTGGCAGCTCCATATATAATCAAGCTGTGGTCAATAACAGATAGTACTGAGCTGTGGATTGCAAGTTTAAGTGCTTCTGGGGTCATACTTCGTCTGTGTCTGTACAGCAGTCCAAGTTTAGCATTTACGTTCTTAGCAACAATATCAATGTGTTGCTCGTAGATAAGGTGGCAGTCCAGGGTTACTCCAAGGTATTTGAAGTGCTGGATTTATTCAATGGGGGCTCCTTCGTTATTTTTAACTGTGAGGGCATGTGACTTGTGTTTATGGTGGGAGGATGAGAACAGCATAAGTTTTGTTTTTTTGTAGTTTAGAACTAGCTTGTGGGATTGGAGCCATTTTTCAACTTCAAGGAACCCATGTTGGAGGTTGTCTTCAAGCACGGTGGGATCCGGATGACTTGCAAAGATGACAGCGTCATCTGCGTAAAGGAGGGTCCTTAAATGACAGGCCTTTGGTAGGTTGTTTAGGAAGATACTAAGCAGAAGGGGTCCCAGGATGGACCCCTTGGGATACACCTGATCTGAACTTAAGTATACAGTACATTTTACTTGTATTGATATATAGTAGCCCTGCTATGGGGCTTGTTGCCTTATTTATTTATTTAAAATATGTTAACCGAGAAAGGTACGCTGTGCCAAGTCTTGTTTCTAGGTGCGACTTGACGGAGGGGGGAAGGGTAGTACAGACATGTACAACAAATACAGGACATACAAAGTGCAAATACAAAATCCAGCGGTAGTAATGGCAAAATGAAAGGGAGGCCCCATGTGACCTATCAACCACATGGAGCAGCACAGTAAATGGGGAGTCTTTACATGGATGCGAAATCTAAACAGCATTGTGTCCTTTCTGGGCTGCTTTGTGGTTAGTAGTCCAATTTGACCTTTGTAATGCTACACATTTCTGTAATCAGGGCCTGCCCTTCCCCTTATTGCTCCATACCACTTCTCTGGCTGATCCACTATTGGGGATTACCTTGCCCTGCCCCTTCTCTCTTGCTCTGCCACCCTGGTTCACAGCCTGGAGTCTGCCCAACCCTTCCCCTTTTCCCTTTCTTTACACACCCAGCATTTCTTTGTGGGGCCTACTTTGTCCCTACTGTCCTACCCACTTGTCAGTCTCTCAGTCTCAGGGCCTGCTCTGCTACTAGTCCTGCCTTCTGGGTGCCCCTTCAGTGGGGTCCTGTTCTGCTCTCTGCAGCCATGGCTGCTGCCTGCTGCACTGCCTGGCATTAAGGAGAATGTTATTTCTTTTTTTAATGCAGAGAAGCACTGTCCAGGCTCACCTCCCCACCCAGGTCACTACTCTTCTCTGCTGGCTGGGGGAGGTAACTGTTGGTGGCCTTACTGGGCTCGACTGACCTGATATTACTCCTGGTTCCACCTCCTGATGCTGGATCACCTGTCACTGCTGTGGCCAGGTCATTACTCCTCTCATTCACTTTGCCTTCCTTATTGCTGCAGCCCAGCTGGTTGCCACTGAGTGGAACATTCATTAATAAAAACCAACACAAATGCCCCTTGCTTTTGGCTGGGACCATCAACTCTACTCCTCTTCTGTCTGGGTTCTGGATGACTGCTGCTGACTCTGGGGCCTACCAACTGGTTAACCAGACCCCTGACTGCCCAGGTGATGGAAGGAGGGGAAGCAAGGACCCTCCCATCATTATGTCCTTTTCTGTTGCTTTCTCCCTTCCTCCCTCCCTCAGGCCATAACTCACTTGTCTGACCATCCCTAACTCACAGTCGCACTCTCTGCTTGATGACTGAATGAACACTTGACAACCAAGTTTTCTGCCATGCCTTACCTCAGGTAAGGCTTTATGTAGCCCCCCCCCCAAAACATTCAGGATACGAACATACGAAATTTGCCAGCAGATAAAGGCCTAGAGGTCTATCAAGTCTGCTCAAATGTGCAGCTAGCACCCCTTATTCTGCAGCTGCCCCTCCCTTCCACCCTTCCCCTTCATTAACCCTCCCCCTTGTCCTGTCCCATCTTCATTTGAAGCAGTCCACTGTTCTACTGCATACCACTTCTGCAGGTAACGCATTCCACCCAGCCACCACCCTCTCTGTAAAAAAGTGTCTCCTCATCTCCCTCCTGAACCTTCCTCACTCCAGTCTCATATCATGGCCCCTGGTGGCCCTCCCCTTCCTTACTTTGAACAGCCCCTCTGTACCCGTCTTGTTTATTCCTTTCATGTATTTAAAGGTTTCAATCATGTCACCCTGTCTCTCCTCTCCTCCAGTGAGTACATGTTCAACTCCTTCAACCTCCTCTTGTATGATAAGTCCCCCAGCCCCTTGATCATCTTTGTCACCCTGCGCTGCACCCCCTTCAGTAACTTAATGTCCCTCTTCAGATACGGACGCCAGTACTGCATGCAGTACTCCAGGTGTGGTCTAACTAATGACCTATACAGTGGCAGAATCACCTCCTCCCTCCTCGAGGATATACTCCTTGCAATACAACCCAGCATTTTGTTGGCCTTTGCAGCTGCCTTCCTACATTGTGCTGAGTTGTTCATTGACCCTGTAATGAGCACACCCAGATCCTTCTCCTCCTCTGTCTGGGCTAGCTGCACTCCCCCTAGCTGGTAACTCCTCCTTGGGTTCTTCATCCCAAAATGCAGCACCTTGCACTTTTTGGCATTAAACCCCAGCTGCCAGGTGTCTGACCAGGTTTCAAGCTTTGCCAGATCATCCTGCAACCCCTGCCATCCCCCTAGATCATCCACCACTGCGCCAACCTTGGTATCATCAGCAAACAGACTGATCTTGCTCTTGACGTCCCATGATATGTCTGCAATGAATATCCCAAACAACACTGGTCCCAACACTGAGCCCTGTGGGACACCACTCGTCACTGCCCTTGGGTGTGAGAGCTCCCCACCCACCACCACCCTCTGTTGCCTTCCCTGCAGCCAGTTTCCTACCTATCTCACCAGCTTTCCACCCGCCCTGTGCCTACTAACTTCCTTCCCAGCCTTCCATGTGGCACCGAGTCGAATGCCTTACTGAAGTCCAGATACAGGACATCCACTGCATGGCCCCTGTCCAGTTGCCTAGTTACCCAGTCATAGAACTCAACCAGGTTGGCTTGGCAGGATCTGCCACATATGAAGCCACGCTGTCTGCTGTCCTGTAGTCCTTTGGCCTCTAGGAGGGCCACCAGCCTCTCCTTTAAGATAGTCTCCATCAGCTTACCCACGATGGATGTGAGACTCACTGGTCTGTAGTTTCCTGGTTCATCCTTGGGGCCACTCTTGTGGAGTGGCACCACATAGCCATCCTCCAGTCCTGAGATACACCCCAATGTAGTGAGGCATTAAATAGGTCTGCCAAAGGTCCTGCAAGGACCTCTGCCAGCTCCTTCAGTACCCTGGGGTGGATGCCATCTGGGCCTGGCGCCTTGTCTACCCTCAGTGCCTTCAAACCCTCTCGAACTCTGCCCTCCATGATTTCCCCATCTGTCACCACTCCCCCCTGCTTCTGCCATTTCTCCCACCTTGGGTGTCACCCCCCCTCTTCTCTTTAGTAAATACTGAGCAGAAGTACTCATTTAGTGCTTCCGCCTTATCGTACCCTGCTTCCACCCAACCCCCCTCCTTCCTAATCCTTACTTTGTGGTCCTTACAGCTCCTTTTCTCCCTGATGTACTTAAAGAAGTCCTTCTACCCCTTCTTAATGCCTTGTGCCAGCCTGAGTTCCGTAGATGCTTTGGCTCCCCTTACTGCCCTTGTCACCTCCTTCGATTCTGTCAAGTACTCCTCTCTGTCCTCCCACCTCCCTGTTTTCTTGTACTTCCTAAAGGTAGCTCTTTTCCTCCTTACCTTTTCCATGACCTCCTTGCTCAACCAGTTCGGTTTCTTAGCCCTAGCCTTCTTGCTCTGGACTTTGCAGCAGGTTTTGGTTGCCTCCACTATCCCAGCTTCATGAACTCCACCTCTGGTTAGTATCCATACTAGACTGAATTCTGGCCAGGTACCCTTTACCACTTCCCCATCCTCCCAAAGTCGGCCCTCCTGAAGTCCAGCACTCTTGTGCCAGATTCCACTCCTTCCTTGCCCATATCCAATGTGAGCCATACTGGTGGTGGTCACTCCCTGACAGCGGTTCCTCCACTGTAAGTTCTCTCACAAAGTCCCCATTTGCCAGCACAAGGTCAAGGGTATTCCCTAACCTGGTTGGATCACTGACCATTTGCAGCAGGAAGCTGTTGTGGAAGGCATCCAGCAGTAGCTGCTCCCTTCTGTTCCTGGTTGTTGGGGTGCTCCAGTCCAATCCTGGCATGTTGAAGTCCCCCACAATCACCACATTACCCTTCTCGCAGGTCCTCCTGATCTGTCCCGCTAGTTCCTGTCTAACTCCTCCGTCTGAGATGGTGGCCTGTACACCACTCCCATTCTAGAATCCTATTCTTGGAATCCTGGTTACACCAAAGTGACTCTGTACTACCTCCTCCCTTCCTCCCTTACACACTCAGTCCTTCCTTCACATATAGTGCCCTCCCCTCCTTTCCCAATCACCCTGTCCCTATGAAAATAACCTGCCCTGGTACAGACAGGTCCCAATCATTATATTGGGTGGCCCATGTTTCCGTGATGGCTGCAATGTTCACCTCTCCCTCTGCCATGAGAACCTGTAACTCTGCAGTTTTCCTCCCAAGGCTCCTAGCATTAAGGGTAACCACCTTCCACCCTTCCCCCCCCTTCCCATCCTGCCCTTCTTTCCTAGCATCACCAATAATACTTGCCATTTGTCCTTTGTCACTGTTATGGGGGGTAAGCTCATATGATTTCCCAACCTGTGGTCTCTGCATATCTCTTCCTCAACTGCCACCCCCACTCCTAGTTTAAATTCCCAGCTTCCTCTATATACTCTTCCATCCTCTGTTTCAACACTTTCTTTCCTCCTCACTCAAGTGTAGTCTGTCTTTGGCATAGAGACTACTGTCCTCCCAGGTCCCTCCCCAACCCCTCAACAGCCCATACCCTTTAGCACAACACCAGGTTTTTAGCCATCCGTTAAATTCCTCTATTCTCAGCTTTCTTGTTGTGCTTGCCTTTGGCACCGGTAGTATCTCGGAAAAAGTTAATGATCTTCCCGGCCCCTCACATGGTTGTGCTAGTTCCTCAAACCTCCTCTGGACTATTTCTATTGTCTTGTCAGCCAGGTCGTTTGTCCCAAGATGTATAATTAAATGAGGCTTGTCCCTACCCCTTCTAGCATATTTCAGAACAGACTGCCCCACCCTTTCTGCTGTCATTCCTGGCATGGCCTCCTCCTAAATGCGACTATGCCTCTCCGCCTTGCTACCCCACCTAACTCCTCTTAGTATTGAGTCCCCCAGCACTAAGATTCCACCCCTCTTACTCCCTACTTGCTTCCGTTCATCTCCCTCTCTCATTTCCAGCTCCTCTTCTTCCTCCTGCACATTATTTCTCCCTTTTACCCCTGTTGCAATTCTCCCAGCAGAACTTCCCCCCACTCCAGTTTGGTCCAGGCATTTATCAATGACTCCTCTAATTTCATCATTTCCCTCCTCCACTTTCTTCCTCTCTAGCAGTGCACAGCTGTTTTCTGAAGACCCTTCACAAATGCCTGCTCCCTCTCTCTTCATAGTAACCTGTTCTCTCCTTTCCACTCCATGACTTTTGCCACTTCTTGACTCCCTCACAAGTCCCTATCTCCTCCTTCCATTTGTCTTTTGTCTCCTGACATGGTTTCCCCGGCAATCGTTCTTCCTGGCCTGGGCCCCTTTGTCTCTGCTTCCCTTCTTCTGACCCTCTCCTCACCACTGTCGGCTTAAATCGCCCTCTCTCATCTCCTCTTCTTCCTCCCGCCAGTATTGGGCTAAACCCACCCCCAATCTGCCTTGCCTGTCTTAGTTCCTCCTGCAGACCCTCAATCTCCTTTCTAAGTTTTTATATGTGGTTGCACACTAAACATCCTCCCAAACTCCAGGCAATGTTTAGAAAGATTGGTGCACCACAGTTGTTGCAGCCTACCACCCTACCCATTGCTGTCGTTGCCCACCAGCGACCCCCTACCCTTCCAGATGCAGGATACCAAACACTCCCCCAAGTCTCCCCTCTCCTCCCTCTATCAGTGCTTTCCAGCCACTCCACCCTTACCTCTCTTCCTCCTTACCTACACTCCTAAACTATCTTCTCTTGCTCATGACCCCCACCATATCCTTCACCACCCTATCTTCCCTGCCTCTCCTGCCACCCCTCCCCTACCCCTCTTCCACCTTACCTACAATACTATCATTCTTTCCCCTCCTCATGACCCCTGCCACCTCTTTCTCCTCCCTATCTTCCTGCCTCTCCCGCCATCCTGCCCCCAGCCTATCCATAAGGATGCCAAGTCCCTGGCAACAAGGGGAACAATCAAGTGGCCAGCATGAACTGGCATAATTAAAAAAAAGTGGGCTGGCATTAAAGTCTACCACAAGCTGGGAGCAGGTAAAACAGGCTGAGGAAAAAAGGTGGCAACTGTATACAAATAAAGTTTTAAAACACCAGCACATCTTCTAATTCTTGGTACGGAGTGTATAGTATCTGAGAATTCTGTGCACAACTAATGTCTGGAGCAATGCTTCCCCTGGATTGGCATGTTCTGGATAATACACTGGGAGGTGGATGGTTTGATTTAGTAAACTCAGAGACCACCTTTGGTAACAACGTAGGTAGGACTAGTAAGCAAAGACACCTTGCCTTTGTGGAAAATGTATTTATTTATTTATTTTATTTTCATTTATTCAGTACTAGGATTACAAAATACCTTTGAACCAGAGGTTCATTTACAAAGGTTCCACATCTTATAACATAAAGGTGTAACACAGCAAAAATAAACAGAGACAATCAGTAGGGAATAACAAAATTAAATGGTGCATAACAACAATAATTAGGCAGTAACAAGCATTAAGGATAAAAAGAGAGGTTGACACAAAATAGGACGAGTAAGGAAACAAAGCACAAAATTGTCAGGTAAGGGGTAGGAAGGGAAAGGTGTCAAGGGCAATTGTGGTCTTAAGTGAGACTTTGTCATAAGTGCTGTGGGGTGGAAGAAGGGCTAGGGGGGCTGGAGGCAGGATGGCGTGAGAGGCAGGAAGATAGGGAGGAGAAAGAGGTGGCAGGGGTCATGAGGAGGGGAAAGAATGATAGGATTGCAGGTAAGGTGGAAGAGGGGTAGGGGAAGGGTGGCAGGAGAGGCAGGGAAGATAGGGTGGTGAAGGGTATGGTGGGGGTCATGAGCAAGAGAAGATAGTTTAGGGGTGTAGGTAAGGAGGAAGAGATGTACGGGTGGAGTGGCTGGAAAGGCATGGAAGATTGAGTGGGGAAAGTGGTGGTGGGGTCATGGCGAGAAAGGAAGGTTAGGAGTGTGGTGAATAGGAGAGGTAAGGGTGGGGTGGGGTGGTGGTAATGGGCGTGACAGTGGGGGAGTGGGCTGATAAGAGGAGGAGGTGATAGTGGTGAGATAGGGAGGGAGAGAGGAGGTTATAGTGGGGAACAACTGAAGAGGAAAAACAGGGAAGAGAGGAGGGAGGGAGAAGGAGGGAGATCTAGAAGGGAGAGGGTTGAGGTGGGCAGAGAGAGAGAGAGAGAGAGAGAGAAATGGTGGGGGGAGAGGGGAGGGGTGTGTAGAGAGGTGGATGGGGGTTTAATGGGTTTGGAGAGCCAGGATATCCTAGTGGGTACAGTCGCAACTGCTGAGATTAGTGAGGTGTTGGCATAGTTGGCATTTGTAATGGCCTAACTTTGTCTCACCAGAGACCTCTGGAAGTAGTTCATTCACCAAGTTCGAGGCCCTGGCATAGAAGGTGCACTGGGTTTGCAAGGTATGGCAGAAGGGGACCACGAAAGAGGATTTGTTGGCACCACATGTGTACCGTGTGTAGGTGGTGGGTGTCACAAACCCACTCAGCAGGTCAGGCCCTCTACTCCCAAAGTGCCAACCTCCGAGTGCAGTCGTGTGAACAGTTTAACAGAACAAGATATAAACAGTACAATTCCTACCTACAGTACTTAGATTTATCTCTATCTCTAAATATCTCCTTAAAAGTGCTCAAGGATGTTTTCTTGGTCAGAGTCTAGATAAAAGTGTGTGAAGTAAAACAGAATAATCCTTAAACAAACTGTATTTGCCAACCTCTTTTGTGTGAGGTCATCTAGCTACTCCTCTGTCAGATTATATATAAAAAATATATCTAATAAAAAAAAACAGGATGTCTTTTCAAAGTATTAATTTTGCAATCCTCAGCATGACTCATATGTTCTTCAAATTACATCTCTTTGATCTCATGATAAGCTTCCCCCTTTCAGGACATGAAAGCATCTTTATGATTTTCACACTAATACATCACAACCTGCTTTTCTTCCTCTGGAAACGTCATAAAATGGGTATGCTCAACTCAAGCTTCTCCCACCCTGTAATTAGGTTCAGGCCTTCCACGTAACACCTGCTTTCTAAAAACTGAGTGTGTGTGATCTCACATGTTGTTTTCAGCATTTTCTCATGGCTTTCATCTTTCAGCTGAAACCTGGAGGGTGGGATGAGTGAGGTCATTCTAAGAGCACCAGATTTTTCAGCAGAAACAATCAGTAATACATTTTTATATTTAAAACAAAAATGATACAGTACTCAGAACTGGCTGTCCACGTCACAATTCCTCCCCCACCTAGACTGAATTTGGGGGTTCTATCCCCTACATGGGATGAGCTTCCCAAATCAGTTCACTCCTCATAGACCATAGATAGCCCATCTGAGTTCTGGTTCTTTGCTCCAGCCTTAAGTATGATTTTTAGATCATACCCTTGTAAAGCAAGACACTATCTTAGTAGTCTGCCATTGTTTTTCCCCATCTGCGTCAGCCAAACCAGGGGGTTGTGGTTAGTCTGCACCACAAAATGCTGCCCTTACAAGTATGGCTCTAACTTGTTTAGGGCCCACACTATGGCAAGACACTCCTTTTCCACCATGGAGTACACTTGCTCCCTTGGAAGCAGCTTCCTACTCAGGTACGCTACTGGGCGATCTGTCCCTTGGTTGGATGTCTGACTCAGTACTGCCCCAATACCCACATCTGAGGCGTCCGTCTGAACTATAAAGGTTTTGCTATAGTCAGGACTTGTCAAAACAGGAGCACTGCACAGTGCTTCCTTCAGTCTGGTAAAGGCTTCCTCACAGGCTGGGCCCCAGGTAATTTTCTTTGGCATCTTTTTCTTTGTCAGGTCAGATAGGGGAGCAGCCAGAGCACTGTAATTGGGTACAAATTTCCTGTAGTACCCTGCTGTCCCTAGAAAGCTCTTGATCTGCTTCTGGATTTCTGGTCTGGGCCACACCTGGATCACCTCTGTCTTTATTTGGTTAGGGCGGAGCTGTCCCCGGCCTACCACATGCCCAAAGTATGCCACTTCTCCCACGGCCACCTGGCACTTCTCAGTTTTAACAGCGAGCCATGCCCTCGGTATCCTGTCCAGCACTTCCCTAAGGTAGGATGGGTGTTCCTGCCAGCTGGTACTAAAGATAGCAATGTTATCCAGGTATGCCACGGCGTACTCCTCTGCACCATTTAACACCTGTTTCACCAACGTTTGGAGAGTGGCCAGGGCGTTCTTCATTCCGGAAGGCATTACTTTAAACTCAAATAAGCCTATTGGAGTGATGAAGGCCGACTTCTCCCTAGCTCTGTCTGTCAACTCTACCTGCCAATACCCCTTTGTCAATTCAATGGTCATAAGGGAGGTTGCCCCTCCCAACTTGTCCAGGAGTTCATCCGTCCGGGGCATCAGGTGGGCACCTGACTTTGTGACTTCATTCAGTCCATGATAGTCCACACAGAAATGAGTTGAGCCATCTGGCTTGGGCACAAGGACTATGGGTGAGGCCCAGGTGCTGTGGGATCTCTGGATTACCCCTAAATCCAGCATCTCCTCCACTTCCCTCCTAATGCCCTTTTGAACAGCCTCTGACACCCGATATGCTGTCCACCGTATGGGTGTCTGTGTCTCTGTCTCCACATCATGTGTCACTAAGGGGATTAGTCCAAGCTTGGCACTAAACAACGGGGCAAAGTCTGCTAAAACCTCCCTTACTTTCTGGACCTGGTCTGAGGCCAGCTGGGGAGACAGTTTTACTGCCTCCACAGAGGACTCCCACTTGTTTTCTTCCAGCAATTACAGAAGAGGGTCTCCTTCGTCCGTCCCCTCCACATGACTACACACTGCAAACACCATGTCAGCCCTATTTGCATATGGCTTCATCACGTTGACATGGTACATCCTTTCTATCTGTCTTCTGTCAGGGAACTCCACAATGTAGTTCATGTCATTTACCTTCCTAACCACTTTGTATGGTCCTGCCCACTCAGCTTGCAGCTTGTCTTTCTGGACTGGAATAAGGACCATGACTTCCTGACCCACCATGTACAAGCAAGTTCTGGCTCTGTGGTTGTACCACACTTTTTGTTTCTGTTGGGCAGCTGCCAGGTTGCTCTGGGCTGTCCCCATAAGCTCCTTCAGCCTTTCCCTAAACCTAAGGGCATAATCCACATTGGGAGTTCCCTGGGTGGCATGCTGGCCTTCCCAGTACTCTCGGATCAAGTCTAGAGGTCCACGTAGCCGGCGTCCATATAAGAGTTCAAAGGAGAAAATCCTGTCAACTCTTGGGGCACCTCTCTGTATGCAAACAACAGGTGGGGAAGGTATTTCTCCCAGTCCCTCCCATGCTGTTCAGCAAACGTCCGGATCATTGACTTTAGGGTACCGCTGAATAGTTCCACAAGTCCATTGGCTTGGGAGTGATATGGTGTCGTGCTTCTCTGCACAACCCCACACTTCTCCCATAAACATTTCATCAGGTACGACATGAAGGAACCCCCTCAATTGGTGATTACCTCCTACGGAAACCCAACACGGGAGAAATCCCAAGTAAGGCATCTGCCATTGTCTGTCCTCAGTGAGGATAAGACGACTGCCTCTGGGTACCAGGTGGCATAATCCACCACAGTCAGGATGAATCTCTTCCCTGAGGAGCTTAGGGTATTTAAAGGCCCCACAATATCCATTCCCACCCTCTGGAATGGCTCCTCCACTATGGGCAAGGGAATCAGGGCAGCTTGGGTTTTCTTGCCCGCCTTCCCTATTTCTTGGCACCGGTGACAAGACCTGCAATACTCCTTCACCTGCTGGGTGAAGTTAGGCCAGTAGAAATTCTGGGCTAACCGCTGCATAGTGCGCACGATTCCCAGATGACCAGACAAGGGAATATCATGTGCAATTTTGAGCAACTGCTCACGATACCTCTAGGGAACGACAAGCTGCCTGCCTAGCATCCCCTCCCTCTATCTGTACTGCCTGATTATACATAAGACCATTTTCTCAATAAACCTTATGTCTGCCATCACCTCCCTGTGTGCCATCTGAGTCTGCCCAAGCCCTCAGCTTCTCTAAACTAGGGTCACTTCTCTGAGCAGCTGTGAACCCCTCACACATTCCCAAGGCATGGGACAGGTCCCCTTCAGTCACTAAACTAGGGTCCCTAGCACTAGCATCAGGGCACTCAGGATCGCTGTCAATCCCAACCCCTCTGACAAGAGGTCACCCCTCCCTCTTTGGAGTAACCTTCTGTAGCTGTGTGGTCACTAGCTACTGGGGACATTTCTACTCCCTGTCTATCAGTCTCCATATCAGGAGACACAGGCTGGAGAACCAGCCTCCCAGTGGTTTCCACAATGGCTTCTGTGGGGTTCAGGGAATTACAATTTTCACTTGCCACTCGGCTACGGGTAACTGCACATGCCATCCCCGGTTGGAGATTGTTACCCAGGATCACATCCACAGCTAATGTTTTGGCTACTGCCACCTGTTGCACCATTCCTCCTGTTTTACCCCAGTCTAGGAGAACACTAGTGAGGGGCAATGTTTTCACCTCACCAGTGAAGTCCTGTACAGTGACGTATTTAGTGGGTATAAGCTGACCAGGCCGTACCAGATCCCCCTTTACCAAGGTCAGGGATGCCCCTGTGTCCCTTAACCCTTGTGTCTGCACACCATTTACCATGACTGGGTGCATGTGTTCCTCATGTTCACTGACATGCTCCCAGGGACACACAAACAACCCACTTCTTTTCTAGCACCCTGTTGTGTATTATGGCTCACCTTTTTGGGACACTGTCTGGCAATATGCCCAGTTTCTTTACACAACCAACAGGCATTTCTTACTTCAGAGAAATCTTTTCATTGAAACCGGGGGCTAACTGGTTTCAGTGGAGGCAGGGAGTGTTTTAGCTGCCCTGAAGGTGCACTTTTCCCTTTCTGCACTGCCACGCCCACCCCATTCACTCTCAGAGCAGGTCTGCTCTTGGCATAGTGGTCCGAGAGTTCAGCAGCCTCTTGCACTGTTTTGGGATCTCAGTCCTCATAGCCAGGTTTTTAGCTCTGCTGGGCAAGCCCAATAAAACTGCTCTAATAAAATCACAATTTCAATTTTATCAACAGAGTTTGCCTCAATTCCTTGCCACCAACATTTTAAAAACTGACATTGTTTCATCGCTAGCTCCTCATAGCTCATATCAGGGCTTCTCCTGAGCTTACAGAATTTAGCTCTGTATGATTCAGCAGTTAATTCAGACTTTTTTAACAGTGCAACTTTTAGTTTGCTGTAATTATTACTGTCCTCATTGTCCATTTGACCCAATGCATCCTGAGCTTTCCCGGTAAGTAGCGGGGATAGCTGGAAGCTCCAGGACTCTCTAGGAATTTTAGTCTGAATATAAACTTTTTCAAAAGAATTTAAAAAGGCATGCATGTCCTCCCCCTCTTTAAACTCGGCTATTAATTTGGAGTTCAATTTGTAACCCAGTCCTGCAGTCCCAGTTAAACCCAAGCCACTTACCTGCTCTGGTACCGCTGGTTAGAGTCGTATATTCTCCAGTTCATGTTGCCTCTGGCACTCCTGCTCCTCATAGTCTGTGTCTCGGCATTCTCATTCTCTCTTCTCCTCTGCATCTTACTGGCGCTCACACTCCTCACAGTCTGCCTCCCTCTGTTCTCACTCTGCCTCCAGTTCCATCCTGCGCAACTCAATTTGCAGCCTGAGTACCTCTGGATTCAGGATACTGGTGACCCTTCCCTGCTGCTGTGGCCCTTCACTGACAGTGGCCCTGCTGTCCTTCTCATCGGCTCTGGACCCTTCACTGGCCATTAGCCCTTCCACACTTGAGGTTTGGTCCTTTCCCATCATGGTTGGTGACTTGCTGCTCTGGGTATCTGCTACCATCAGGGCATCTATGAGGCTCTGCTTGCTTGCTTTCACCTCGAATGGGACTCATCTGTCCCCGTACAACTGCCTTAAGTAATCTACAGTGTGCCTGCTATAGTTGGAAGTCAGCTTTCCTGACTACTGCTACTCTGACTGCACGTTAGGAAAAAAAAACGGGGTGGAACTTGACTGTACGCCAAGTGATATATAGTTCTGTTTTCTTTTTAAAATAAAACTCTGTCTTTTTCTTTCTTTGCAAGAGAGCTTACGGTCTCAGCTGACACAGAACAATAAAAGCTTGTGATACCAAAACTATGCCACCGCTGCCAACCAATCTGTCACAAACCCACTCAGCAGGTCAGGTCCTCTACTCCCAAAGTGCCAACCTCCGAGTGCAGTCTTGTGAACAGTTTAACAGAACAAGGTATAAACAGTACAATTCCTACCTACAGTACTTAGATTTGTCTCTACCTCTAAATACCTGCTTAAAAGTGCTCAAGGATGTTTTCTTGGTCAGAGTCTAGATAAAAGTGTGTGAAGTAAAACAGAATAATCCTTAAATAAACTGTATTTGCCAACCTCTTTTGTGTGAGGTCATCTAGCTACTCCTCTGTCAGATTATATATAAAAATATATCTAATAAAAAAACAGGAAGTCTTTTCAAAGTATTAATTTTGCAATCTCAGCATGACTCATATGTTCTTCAAATGACATCTCTTTGGTCTGATGATAAGCTTCTCCCTTTCAGGACATGAAAGCATCTTTATGATTTTCGCACTAATACATCACAGCCTGCTTTTCTTCCTCTGGAAATGTCATAAAATGGGTATGCTCAGCTCAAGCTTCTTCCACCCTGTAATTAGGTTCAGGCCTTCCACGTAACACCTGCTATCTAAAACCTGAGTGTGTGTGATCTCACATGCTGTTTTCAGCATTTTCTCATGGCTTTCATCTTTCAGCTGAAACCTGGGGGGGTGAGTGAGGTCATTCTAAGAGCACCAGATTTTTCAGCAGAGACAACCAGTAATGCATTTTTATATTTAAAACAAAAATGATACAGCACTCAGAACTGGCTGTCCACGTCACAGTGGGTATCAGTAGGTCACGTGTTGATGGAGGGGTAAGGCAGAGACAAATTTTCTCAGTGAGGAG
Organism: Neoceratodus forsteri; assembly: GCA_016271365.2. Taxonomy (NCBI): domain Eukaryota; kingdom Metazoa; phylum Chordata; order Ceratodontiformes; family Ceratodontidae; genus Neoceratodus; species Neoceratodus forsteri. The sequence goes on from CM028133.1 coordinate 817,296,661, forward strand.
GCAGGTTTGGTTGGCTATCTTCCCTTGAAGATGAAGCCAGTTGGATTGCTTGTAAAGCTTACAGGTGTGCATTCTTTTCCCAGCACCTGTCACCAGCTGGCAACACTTATTGAGTGCAACTTTTATTTGTTTTAGTGTGGTGTCCAAGGCAGCCCCATAGAAAATTAATCCATAATCGATTATGGAGAGGACTGAACTGGTTATGGCAATGCACACAGCCTCGTTTTTAAGGCAATGGCAATGGCAATAAAGAATACCTATCCTTGAATTGATGGCTTTGGAGATGAGTCGAACGTGCGTACTGTAGGTGAGTGGACTGTTGAGCATAACCCTGAGGTACTTGAATTCAGTTACTTGTTTGAGTGGGAGGTGTAGCTTGTTTAGAATAGTCTAGCTTGAAGCTTTATGTTTACTATGGGTGTTTGTGAACAGCATTGATTTGTTTTTTTATAGTTCATTAGCAGTTTTTGTTTATCAAACCACGATTCTACAAGGATAAAATTCATCAATAGGCCAAGGGATAGGAGAACTGGGTCAGTGTGAGTGGAAAAGAGAACAGCGCCGTCTGCGTATAAGATCATATTGTTGTTGCAGGTTACAGGGAGAGTGTTGATGAAAAGGCTGAAGAGTAGCAGACCCAGGATAGAGCCTTTGGGAACCCCAGAGTGCACAGGGAGGCGGTCAGAGAGTGAATCACCTATCTTGACATCTTCCTAGATGGTAGCTTTCAAACCAGTTGGTGACTGCATGGGAGAGGCTGAGTGTGGGGAGGGAGTGCAGCAGAAGCTGATAACTAACGGTGTCAAAGGCCTTGGTTAGATCTATATATACACTGCACCTAGTTGGTGACCGGAGTCCAGGGCCTTGTGATTGTTGGTAGTGAGCTCCAGCAGGGCAGTGGTTGTACTATGAGCTTTTCTAAAGCCATGCTGCTGCAGACACTGGATGTTATATTTGTCCAGGTATTCTGACAATTAGTCGGCAACAATGCACTCAAGGGCTTTAGAAAGCGGGGGAAGGATAGATATGGGGCCGTAGTTAGTGTGAAGGGATCAATCACCACTTCTGTGTGCAGGTACGATGATAGCAGATTTCCATAGTTGGGGGAACTGTTGGAGAGAAAGAGAGAGATTTAACAATTTGGTGGGGGGGAGTAAGACGACATTGAGTGATAGGGAGAGAAGTTTGAGATCCAGTGTGTCGCTGCTGTATCTGGACTTACTCAGCACCTTTAGGAGGTGCTTTGTGGCTTCAGTGGGGGACACTGTTCTGAAGTAAAAAGGGTGAGGGAATTCAAGGAGGGAGCAGAGTTTGCCGTGTTAACAGGCAAGGTTGAATCATTAAAATAGTCGGGGGGAGTGCATTGAAGAGATCAGTAAAGGTGACATTAAAGGTATCTGTGAGCAGCTTGTGGTCCTGTATAACTGTGTTATTTACCACTAGCAAGGAAGCGGGGGGATTTACAGGGTTTCCCTGTCAGGGTTTTGATTTTAAATAAGGTGTCTCACACATTAGAGCCTACAGTCCTGAAATCCTTTGAGCAGAAGTGATTGAAACTAAAAATAACAGTTTCCAAAAGAGAAAGTGTAAGCCACAACTCACAGCTGGCTCAAAAGGAACCAAAGTCAGTTCTTCTAAAACAAAATTCAGATCTCAAGCTGGGACTGGATTTCTAATGGGAGGTTTTATATGTAAAATGCCTCTCAAATACATACGAGCTACATCTAATTGAGCTACCACACAGCCATCCACAGGCACGAGAAAGGCTGATATAGCAGCAAAGTGAACCTTGACTGAAGAATACATCAGGCTGGAATCTGGTAAGGACAGTAAGTATTCCAAAACCTGATTGACCAAGCAGATAAATGGATCTAAGTTATGTGAAGCAGCCCACAAAGCAAACCACTTCAATTTTTATAGAATAGGTATGTCTGGTGGACAGTTTTCTGGCACCTACCAGAACATGGGTTACTTTTTGTGATACTCCAAAACTAGCTATGGCTATATCTTCAGGAGCTATGCATGCAGATATAGGGATTTCAGGTCTGGATGGACTAAGGAGCTCTGTTCCTGCAGCAGCAGCAGCAGGCCTTTGAACAGAGACAGAGGTACTGGTAGTTCCACTGCCAGCAGTGGCAGCAGGGGATACCATATCTGGTGGAGCCATAGGGGAACAATGAGTATTAGAGTTGCCCCCTCCATCTTCAACTTGAGTAGTACTTTCTGAATTAGCTGAAAGGGAGGGAAGGCATACAGAAACCCACCTTTCCAGGTGAGGGACAATGCGGCTCACTAGAAAACTCCAGACCATTGAGTGACCAAGAAAAAAAGTGGCAGTTTTGCATTGTGTCGGGATACAAAAAAGTCCAACTCTGGATAGATAGATAGATAGATAGATAGATAGATAGATAGATAGATAGATAGAAACGTTATTTATATAGCACCCCATTCCAGGGACTCAGAGCGCTTAGCATTAACAAATAAAACATCATGAAAACACACTTAATATAACAATCACAATGAGGTCAAGCAGACAAAAATAACTTAAAATCTATCTATCATCATAAAAGATAAATAATAAATCAGCAATTCAGTATCTATAAATTAAAAGCCTGGTTAAACAAAAATGTCTTTAGACCCTTAGGTTTCCACCAAGGGCACCTCCTGAAGATGGTAAGGTAATGAGTTCCACAGGGTAGGTGCAGCAACAGAAAAATGCACAGTCACCCGAGTGCTGCAGCCAAAGTCTGGGAACCTCAAGGAGGCAACCCTCGGAGGAATGGAGAGCCCAGGATTGACAGTGGGGCACAAGGAGATCTTGCAGGTAGACTGGTTCCTCTTCGAGTAGGGTCTTATAGATCAGTAACCTAACCTAGAAGACAAGTCTCCACCTAACTGATAGCCAGTGCAGTCCGCAGAGGACAGGCATAATATGATCGCATTTTCATGCACCCATCTATAATCTTGCCACCTCATTCTGCACCAGCTAGCCCTAGGTACAGGGCATTGCAGTAGTCCAACCTGGACATGACAAAAGCATGCACCAGGGTGGTCAGGTCCTCAGTTGGCATAAGGGCCTGGATCCAGGCGATATTCCTCGGATGGTAAAATCCACTTTTGAAAACAGCTGACACCTGAGCATCAAGTGTCAAGCCATCTTCGAGGATCACGCCCAGATCGTTAATCCATGAAGTGGGGGTCAGTGGAACCTCCCCCCCGGTACTAGACCAGGGGGGTCTCCCAACCTCCTCTTCACAATGACAACCTGGATCCACCACTAGCACCTCAGTCTTGTCGGATGGATGACCCTATCTTGTGAATAGGTCGTTGACCACTGACTTTACAAGTTCCCACCCTTGCACCCCGCACTGTGACCTGCATAGCTTGTCTGCCAAGAGATAGTTCTAGACTGTGTTCCAGAGTCCAGTACCAAACTCTCATTGTTTCTCTGCACATTGGTAGGAATGTGTCGCCCTTGTTTGTTAATGTAATGCATCACACTGACGTTGTCCATCTGTACTAACAGAGGACCTGGGGGCAAATGTGCAGAAAATGCCTGGAGCCCATATAGGACTGCTCTCCTTTCCAGGACATTTATATGCAAAGTGAACTCCACCCGGTTCCACGTGCCTTGTGTCTGAAGAGGCCCCAGGTGGGCTACCAACCTGGATCCTGAGGCATCCATACTGAGGATCTGATTTGGTGTAGGAATCAGGACTGGGATGCCCTTTAGCAGATTGTTGCACTCCATCTACCACTTCAGTGCACTGTGTAAGGGAGACATTACTAGGACTTTCTGTTCTAAGTCATCTGTGAATTGGTCTCAATGGACTCGCAGAGTCCACTGTTGTATCCGCATGTGTAATCCGGCCAGTGGCACTGTGACAATGGTTGCCACCATAAGGCCCAGAAGGCATAGAAATGTCCTTGCTGGGGCATAATGGCTGTTGTATAATGACTGTGCTTGTGTAATCAGCCATTTTGCTCTGTCCAGTGGCAGAAATGCAGAGCCCTGGGCCATATCCAAGACTGCCCTTATGTACTGCAGGCATTGGCAGTGTGTCAGTACAGACTTTGGTATGTTGACTGTCACCCCTAGGGCCTTGAACATCTGTCTGGTTCTGGCTAAGGTCTGTAGTAGTAAGTCCCTGGGCTGGGCTTTTAAAAGCCAGCCGTCCAGATAAGGAAAGACATACAGACTTTCCTTGTGAAGGGTTGCTGCTGCTACCACTGCCAAGCACTTGGTAAAGACTGATGCAGAACATTGGCCAAAGGGCAGCACTCTGTACTAGTAATGTTCCCCCTTGATCATGAACCTCAAATACTTCCTATGAGGTTTCCTGATATTGATGTGGAGATAGGCATGCTTCATATCCAGGGAGCATATTCAATCCCTTGTTTGCAGCAGGGAAAGAAGACCCTACAGAGAGACCATCCGAAGCTTCTTGTATTCTATGAAGAAGCTGTGGTCTCTGAGGTCTAGAACAGGCCTCAGATCTCCTATCCACTTGGGGACTAAAAAGTATCTGGAATAAAATCCTTTGTGCCTCTGTCAGGAAGGCACAGGTTCTATGGCTCGTTTTTGATGTAGGGCATGTGCTTCCTCATACAACAGGGACATGTGTCCCAGTGGATATGTTGTTACAGATGGTGGGTGATCTGGAGGATTGTCCAGAAGCTCCAGAGCTTGACCCTTCTTTATAATCTAAAGTACCCATTCATCTGTGGTAACTACCTTTCATTAGTTCAGATGGAGGAAGAAGAGACCCCCCACACACACACAACCACCACTGGAGGTAATGGTGGTTGGGGGGTGTTTGATGAGTCATGCCGAGTCAGGGGGCAGAGTCACCAGCTCTGCCACCTCTGGGAGCTTTTGCATGGGCACCTGGGGGTGAGAGAGGACTGGCAAGGCCCCTGCACCTCTACCTCTACCCTACTGTCCATAGGCCTGATGGTTGCTTCTGACAGCAGACTGATGAAAATTACCCCTGCCCTTACCTCTACCTGGTTTATGGTACACAAATGTTGCTAACCTCAGAGTCTTGCCAGATGACTGAAAGTTTTTCAAAGCTTCTTCAACATCATGACCAAACAGTTTCTGTCCTCTAAATGGTGCATTTAGAACTGTCTGCTGCACATTGGTGGCAAATCCTGCTACCCTAAGCCAGGAGTAATGCCTTAGACAGATGCTGAAGGGTGCAGCCTTGGCAGAGGCATTAAAAATATCAAATGCTGTATGGATCAAGTATTTACTCAGATCAGGACCAGCAGTAAGACTTTTGATTAACTCTTGTTTGGCAGTACACTCAGGTAAGGCCTGTGTAGCAGCCTTAGCCTTCCTCCATAGTCACAATAATGAAAAAGCATAGACGATTCTGTCAGCAACATGCAGATCACCAAAAATCACTAAGATAGTGATTACTATTTTGATATGAAAAAAGAAAATGGTGGCTTTTGCAATGGTGTTTCCGATGTCAGGTCTGGTGAGTCTGATCAACTCTGGGAAAAGAACTGAGGAAAGGTGGGGCCAGCTATGTTTATGTAGACACTGGTGCATGATGTCATCATGGGCAGCCCCTGGCTTGCAAAGTTTCTGTATGGTCCTAGCACTGACATGGGTATAGATTCAAAGGTGTGGCATGATGAAAGAGATATCCTCAAAGATATGGGAGTTTCTTACTGATTTGGGAGAATTTCCAATCCACATTTAGCATGCTGAGGGCCCCCATTAACACCACTTCTACCTTGTTGACTGCTTTCCTTATTTCTTCCCCCCAGTGCCCTGTCCCTATCCTATTTCTGGCTTGGTGGTCTGTACACCACATCCACCCTCATGGATGTTGCCCCCCCTTCACTACTGCTAGCTTTACCAAGACTGATTATATGCGCTCACCTCCCCCTATGGTCCTATCCTCAGTACCATCTTTGCTTTTACAAACAGGGCACTCCCTTCTCTTCCTTTTGGACTGTCCATTCTACAAAGGGTTTAGCCAGGGACAACAAGATCCCAGCCATTACATGTAGTGCCCATGTTTCAGTTATGGCTAATGAGTCCAGCTGGACTACTGCCACCAGTGCCTGGAGTTCACCCATTGTTTTTTTTTACACAGGTGCCAAGCATTTATCCTGGCATTTAAGGTCTAGTTACATGACTTCCAAGTTTTGCAGTTGGGGTCCCCACATAGGTGTCTTTAGGTCACCCTAGCTCCAAGACCATAAGTGTCAGATTCTTAATCCCATTTTTAAAACTATATAGAAACCCTATCCAATGGTGAATTGCAAATTAATTGCCTTTAAGATTCAATGCAGGTGAGTAATAGCAGGAGCTTAGGAAAACAAACCAACTGAAATATATTTTGTCAGTACAAAGCCTTCTACACAAACAACAAATGTATTCATTGTTAGGTTCCAAAGGGCCAAGAAATTAGGCTTGGTTGCAAGGCATATTTGGTTTTGAAATGAAGTTCAGAACATACTGTACACATTAATAATCCTAAGATTATAAATCAAGTCATTATCTGCCAAAGTGTGTCTTGAAATATGTTTTCGAGCTACTTAGACTATGGGCATGGTTTCTGGCAAAAGTAATGACCATATGTGACATAATTTCCCCATGATGATTGACAACTAGGAGTACTCTAAAATGCTCCCAAGTTGCTAATTGATGTACTATGTGGAGGCAGTTTACTGTAGGTCTTTTAAGGGTTTTAAAGCCTTGAGTAGATTCTCCCTCTCTCAGAGAAGGAAAAGTTAAGTTCAAGCCCAGATGGATTACAGTACACTTTGGCAATAGGCTTAATTTCTGACTAGAACAATAGGCTGACCCAGGGCCTGGGAAGGCTAGTGTATATTCATTCTGACATACGCTGCACTGGCCTAAGTACAGTATAGGGTTGTAAAATTGGCCTCCAAAATGTATCTCCATAAATGTGATACATTTGTACTGGACCCCTTTTTAGTGTAACAATGTAGGTATCATAAAGGGAGGTTGTGAACCTGGTGACCCAGGTTTGAATTTCACAACTGCCACTGTAACTTTGGCAACAGGAAGCAGAGAGGACACTGATGCAGAATTTTGTCTTAAGCTACCATCTTTGTTAACTGAGGAATAAGGGTACATGACAGAATATCAGTAAATACTGCAACATGGTATAATCAAACTACCCCCAGCACTGCATGCAGGATACATTAGAGTACATAGATAACCATATACTATACTGGACTCCTCCCCTTTAGACAAAACTTTTGTAAGAAACATTAACATCTTCACTTCAAGGCCGAAGTATATTATTCTGTACCCCATAAAAGTTCTGGGGATCAGTTTCCCACTTTTTTGTACGGTGTGCCCTAATTTTAACAATATAACAGTAACAGTTCAGACACACATAGATATCCAAGTTAAAGGTACTTGTCTCTGTGGTGGTATTCAGTGGCGCACTGGCAATTTCTTGTAAGGCACAACTGCAGCTGACAGAGTGACCAGATCTCTGACAACTGCAACAACAGGCATCAATGCATAGTTTTCAGCATTGCCTTAACCTTCCACTGAATTGTCATCAGACAGACTGGGAACAAGAACCATCAAGGAAAGCAGGTGATCCACATGTACATGAATCAACCACTGGCTCATGTGTATTCCATATAATAATGGCCCTCAAACCAAACATCTTGCACTGTACTTTGCATCTACAGATGGTTTGGATTTCCCACAACCGGAACTATTGCACTACCCTCAGATGGAACATCTGGACTAGCTTTGGAACTGCATAATGTCCCCTCTTCTGCTGCTGTTGGTGCTTCTACACAGTGTGGGACAGATCCAGATAGAATAAACTTGTGTGGGGTGGCCATTCCAAAAACAGTCCCACAGGTGTCTTCGTGGTGACTGTGAGAGAAATATTCCTATAAGCAAATAGGAAACATGCCAACCTCTTTCTTGTATGCACTGCTATGTTTCCTTTCCAAGATGTTTGCTTCTTCAAGACTTTTATGAAAGTTTGCACAACCCATTCCACTGCACCATTGGATGCCAGAGAGTTAGGTTGTGTTCGTATATGTTAGATGCCATTCTGTTTTAGAAACAGCTTGAAGGCTTGAGATGAAAACTGGGAGCCATTTCTCAATACCACATTAACTTGTGTAGCAGTCCACATGATGCCAACATTTCTCAAAAGACTTGTGATCTTTTTTGTAGCTGTGTACTGAGCTGGAAGCACTTTGAATCATGAATATCAGCCACAACAAAAAAGCATTGCTTGTCCACCTCTTCATAGATGACACAAATGCACTCCTAAGGTGTTGCTGCCCAAGGTCAGAAATGGAGGAATGCTAATGCAGGCTGACCATGCATGACCACATATGGTGCATATTTGCTGACCAGATCCTGGCTGTATTGATCTGCTTTAGGCCACCAGAGGTATCCTTGTCCCAATGCCTTCATCCAAGAAATTCATGGATGACTTTCATGCAAATTAGAAAGTAACCTGGGGTCTAATTTAACCCCAATAAGACTCACGCCCATCTGGGATTCTAGTTGACAAAAAGCCCATTATCTGGACAAGTTGATCAACTGCAGGGATCCACACCACCAGAGATATCATGACTCTGGGATCCCCACAGCTGGATACTTTCCAAACCTACAATCTCAATGGGGGCTCCCAGCTACTGACTTTTGGAGTTATTCTCTGCAGTGCTGTCCAGGCCCATATCAAGGACATTGCCACAAAGGGCACACCATGGTGCTGCCCCACTGGTTGTTCAATAAAAAGAATCTGGCTAGTAGAATGTATTTATCAGTCAGGGTCTCTCTACCCTTACAATCAGATTCTTCCAGGCTCAAATAGGAACAAGAGCTACAAATACCAACAGAGGACATGCAGTAGTGTGAATGGTGGAGGTTTGGTCACGCAGCTTTTAAAGATGCAAAAAGCAGACTAATCCAAAATAAAATCCTGCATTCGTGGTGCAGGACCCTGGCTGTGCTCCACACAGTGGGCATTCTAAGTCACAATCAGTGCTGGAGATGCCAGTTACAACCGGGAGATCTACTACATATAATATGGACATGTCCCAAACTACAATCCCTCTGGAAACAGATCTGTATGTTGGGAGCTAAAGTAATAGGCAAGAGTATCCCTTTCTCAGCCCCACTCCTGATAATTGGCATGAAATCCACAGCCCTCCACCTGACTGGACATGAACATAGATAAGGACGGCTCTGCTCTCCATGCGGGTTAAACATCAGATCCTTTGTAAATGGAGGACAACAGTTGTCCCCTCTCTGCAGTAGACTATGTCTTCTGTTGCACAGCTAGCCATACTGGATCACCTTTCTCACTTAGCCACAAATACACTGCCAGCCTATAATGCCTGCTGGCGTCTCTTTCTTAAGTATACAACACCTGAGACAGGGATTGGCTGAAGTAAAAAATCTAACCCCATCCCCCACACACCTTTTAGTCAGGAAGTTATAACTCATAGGACTGCTGATAAACAGTTCCAACAGATCTGGTTCTTGAATCTTTGTATGTAAACAGTTTGGTCATTAGAATTCTGTTTTTTTTTTTTTTCTTTTCTTGGTATGGGTTCTTTGTGGTTTTGTTTTATTTCATTTGCTGGGTGAAGGTTGCCTTGTACACCACCTGCTTTGATGTCTGAATTCAATTGCAGAAGAACCTGGTAAGTGTGTACCATAATATCTGCTCTTATGTTTTTCCTTTTCTCATGCATACTGATCTACAGTATGACAAAGTGCCTTGTTTTTCCTGCATTCTTATTTTACCTGGTTTTGGTTTCTGTTGTTCATGTACCGTGAAATGTTCAATAAAAAGTTTACAAAATGGAAAGTAACCACTTTCAGAATTTTGGAGGTATTGTAACTCAGCACCCCACAGAACATATCCTTGATCTGTGGACAACTGATCCTTAAGTATGTATTGAAAAACGGCAGCTCAGGACACCACAGAATGGAGCCAAGATAAACAAAATATTCTAAAAGCACAAAACAAACTTGGCTGCCCATCCAGACAAAAAGTCATTCCTAGACCTAAGAGTTGATAAAACCCTTTATTGGATGCAAAAGTATACAAAGAATAGCACCCCCACCCCACTATACCAAATGTCAGTGTCCTACATGAGATGCTGATACGTTTCTCTTCATCTTCCTGAATGTACATGATGCATTCAGCTTGTTTCCAGATTTTCAGTCTGTTAAATTGTTCCTGTGACTGCTCAAAATCTTTGTGACTCAATTCTGCCATTAAATAAAAAGTGTGGCAAAATTCTGCTGCAGTTCCATACTGTGGCAGTTTTAAGATTTAGCAAGAGAAAGTGATATGAAATCCACCCAGCTTGGCTTTTAACCTGGGTGAGTTTTTAGTAGGGGGTGCAAAAGAGACCTGAAAGCAGAAAGAGACTGGAATGTTGAATGCTGAACTGGCAGACTGCTAGCTTCGAGTAAGTGAGATCCTCCCTCACAATTTTGCTTCTAACTTGGTCAGTTTTTAGTTTTGAACCTGGGTGAAATTTTAGTAGGAGACTGGAAAGAAACTGGAATGCAGGAGGAGATCACAACAGTGAATGCCAAATTGGCAGACTAATAACTTTGAGAAAGTGAGATCCTCTACTCAATGGGAGGGCTGGTTCGATGGGCGGAGCAACTATGTCACTCCTCCATCAGGCTTATAAGGCCACTCATCCTGGGGCTTTTCAGGATTCATTTCTTGTTGTGGCCGGAGGTGCCGCTCCTCCTCTCCTCTCCTCTCCTCTCCTCTCCTCTCCTCTCTGCTGCTCCTGCCTGATTGTGTTCCTGCAGTCGCCTCTGGCCGGCTGTTTGCTCCATCCTTGCTTGTTGCCTCAGTGGCTTTTTGCCGCATCTCCTTGACATCTGCCTTGCCCTCTACTCATTCCTCTCCCATTTTCTCTTGTTCTGCCCTTCCCGTCCCTCCGTCATCCACTGCTCATCTTCGTCTCCCCCTTCCTCCCATATGCTGCTTTCATAGCTGGTTCTTCCCCTTTGGCCGTCTGTCTTTTCTGCCTCCTGTGGCGCTGTCTTCACCGGCGCTTCTGAGCATCCATATCAGTCAGACCTGGTCGCCCTCCTGTGTGCATCTTCCTGTGTTTGCATCTGGTTGTGTTCTGCAGTGGCAAACACAGCTGTAGAGGTCACTGTCTGCACCCTCCGGTGGGGATCTGTGTAAGTACATAAGTATTCTCTGTGCAGGGGGTTAAACAAAACATGGATAGTTTCATACTTCATTCACATAAATCTGCTGGGTAGAAGGTTCAAATCTGCAGAACAGGGGGTACCACTCATGTAGCAGCATTCTCCCTCTATACTTGTGGGGTAAATCTTCAGGTCTGAAGGTTGTGCAGTGCCTTGAGTCACCCTTCAGTTAGCTCTGTACCTGATATAACCTGATCGCTGGGTTTCCTGTGTTCTTTCAGCACTGCAGATATTCTGATCATGTTTCCTACATTATTTAATTCTTTTTTCTGTTGAACTACACATAACCACTAGCTGTTTGTTTAACTGCTTTAACTGGTTGGGAGTTGTCTGGATTATTTCTTCATTCAGTGCTGCATTTCTCCACATTCCAGCCATTTGCTGTGCTCTTGATGGCCTGTGCTGTGTTCCTTCCGGCTGTGAGGTTAGGAGGTACAGTATGTTTTTGCTTCTCTACTCCTTCTATCTTCCCTCCTGCTTGTTCTTTCTGCCTTCAGTGTCTCCCAGGTTCCCTTGACTTGCTTTCAGTGTGTCTACCATTCCTTCTTATCGACTTCTCAAGCATGACCCTCTCAGATCCATGCTACCTCACCTCGAATTAGGCATCCAGTTACATCGCTCCATCAGTACTCCTCTCCTCAAATTCCCATCAGATTTCTTCTCGCTCATGATTCTCCTGAGCACCTTCGTACCTTTTCACCTCGGTTTTGGCCGTCAGGGTTCACTTCCTCACCGATCATCGCCATCCCTAGTGGTTTTGCATACTGCATCCCTATCACTAGCCCTCTCTGGTCCCCGATACCTTGCTTCGACCTGCTTATCTCTTTCTTTCCCTCTATCGGTATGCCTCGGCTGACTCCGTCTGGCCTGCCATTGATATTTCTTTTGGGCATACCTATCCTGACTCATATGCTGGCTTGTTCAGTCTGCCACTCCAAGTCCCTTCATTCGTTCCTCCCTCTATTGGGTGCTCTCCCTCCTTCCTTGTCCAGTACCTTCTTTTGGGGTTTCCCCTATCCTGTATCTGGCTACCTATCATTAATCATATGCCACCTCATTGACCCGCGGCCCTTCTGCAGCATGTGTCAAGTTTATGACTCCGGTCATCATTCACCACTTATTATCTTGTACCAGCCATCAAGGATTCTCTCCAATAATAGCTTCGCTCCATTATTATCCATCCAACATCAGCCATCAAGGATTTGCTCCAGTCATGGCTTCTATCTCTCCTCATGCTTCCATCTCTCCTCATGCCTTTACTCATGCCAGCCACCACAGATTCACTCCACTCATAGCTTCAATCCTCATCTATCCCTGCTACCTCAATTTCGACTCTGTCTCCACTCAAGCACCATGCCTTCCTGTCCGTCGCCCTTTGCTAAGGGCTGGATGGAGGCTCTCCACCATCGTTCAAGTTCCTTTTTAAGCTCATTTCTGAATCAACCTCCTTTGGAGGAGCATACTTAATCACATCGCTCTATTCATTTCCGAATCTGCCTCCTTTCGAAGAGTCTACTTAGTCACACTGCTCTATCGAGCATACCACCATCATCCAAGTTCAATTTCAAGTTCATTTCCTGTCTCCTCTTCCTTTTCAAAGTTCAATTCCTGTCACCTATCCTTCACACTCACATCAATCAATCGAGTGTACCACTCATGAGGCCTTATGCTACCTCATCAACCCACTGCGCCCCTGTAGCGCTCATCATCATCCATCTTCATCATCGTCCATCTTCATGTATTCTCATATTGCACTGCTGCCCTCCTGCAGCGATCGCCATCAGTCTTCATCATCCTCAGTCTTCTCATAAATGCATCTGGATACCCTTTGCTTCCCTGAATTATTCATGGTTCTACTCCTTCCCATCGACTCCTTGGCATATCCCTCTCGGGTCTCTGCTGCCTCATGTTCCTTCTTCGATCTGTGCTTTCTTTTTTTGGGGGGGTCCCTATCCAGTCATCTTCCCTACTCATATCCTTCTCTTTAACACCATACATCTTTTAAATCAAACATCGTCAGCCTGGTGGGAAGGCGAGCTAGACCTTGGATCCCCAGAGGTTTCCTCGTAAAAGGGAGTTTTCCTCTCCTCCATGCCAGTGGTCATAGTATTAGAGTTAATGCTTTCTTAGGTCAGTTAGTAAGGTTCCACTGTTAGATGTAGGTGGATGGTGGCCCTGGCTTTCCCCCCTCTCCTTAGGAAGTCCACCCTTAATCATCTTCTAAGAATTCATTCTTCAATCATCCTTGCCTCTTCTATGCTCGACACTCGATTGGGTATTCTTTTTGGGCTTCTTCTTAAGCTACCTTTAGCTGACTCAATCATTCCCATGGCCCCTGTAAGGGGGGCACCCACCTCTAGGGTTCCTTGTGTAGTACGCCTACAGGGTGGTATATCCCATGGAGAGAGAGGTGAAAAGCCACAGAAGTAAATCAAGTTACACAAGCATCATCTCATCTCATCTAGTTATGTAAGCACATTGAATGGGAGGGCTTTAAGCCAAAGGTTCAATGGGCCGAGTAACTACATCACTCCCCCATCAGGCTTATAAGGCCACTCATCCTGGGGCTCTTAAGGATTTGTTTCTTGTTGCCCACCATCCACCTTTCCCCCTCCAGCAACTCATCTCTCTTAACCATGGGCTTCTTTCTAAGCTATCCTTAGCTGATGCAGTCATTCCCATGGCACCTGTAGGAGGGAACCCTCCTCTAGGGTTCCTTGCATTGTGCCCCTACAGTGTGGTATATCCCACAGAGAGAGAGAGAGAGAGAGAGAGAGAGAGAGAGAGAGAGATGGAAAGCCACAAAAGTAAATCAAGTTACACAAGCATCATCTCATCCCATCTAGTTGCATAAGCACATTGAAGTTTTGCTTCTAATTTGGTAAGTTTTTAGTTTTGAAACTATATGAGTTTTTAGTAGGAGGAGGGAGAGAGACTGAAATGCGGACGGAGACATTAAACTGTCAGACTGCTAACTTCAAGAAAATGAAATCCACCCTACTATGCTTTTAACCTGCAAGACAGAAACAACACACATTAAAGGGAGCTAACTAGTTAACTATACAGGCAGCTATCCACAAGATATTTAACTATTTAAACCAATATCAACCTTATTACTATTCTATTACTGTACAATACTACAGGGCACTCAGCTGTGCAAGCTGGAATGCTTGAAAAGCTATTCTTAGCTACAAATGATACTCATTTTTTTTTGTTGACTGGGAAAGGATGGCTAGATATTATTGCCTATTTTCAGCCTTGCCTTGGGGGGAATACAGATGCAAGCCAACTGAAATTGAACCGGATAAAGCTTATATTGGACAAAAGTGCTGTACACAAAGTAGTCCATTATAAGCTGCTTGCACTGTACTAATTGTGGAACACTGCCACTGTGCCACATCATCACCTGTTTTCGCAGAATCTGCGCATGGCAGTCAGGACAGTGTATCCACATTTGCATGTTTCTGAGACTACAGCTGCACACAATTGTAGTCATATGCTAACCAACTCAAACCTCAGTGCTGTATCCTCAGAACTGCAAGTACCAGAATCACTTCTTTAGACCCAGCTTGGTCAGTGCTGGCTTGTAATCTGTTAGCAAGATAGATTTTCTGCTGTATGGGTATTTTTAGAATTTCTTAACCCTAAAGATTATGTTCAAAGCTATCCTCTTGATATGAGCATAGTTTCTTTTACTGGGATACAGAATACACAATGCAAAAGCACTGGGGTTTTGGTCACCCGAAGGCAGATTGTGAGAAATGACTACTCCCACCCTACATAGGCACACGTCATAAGCCAGTCTCAGAGGCTCTTCAGGGTCTTACTGAGCTAACCATTTGCTGTTCAGAAGTCACTGTTTCCATGTCTGCAGTGCCACATTACACTGCAGTGACCAATTCCACTTGGCATCATTTTGAAGAAAGTTGTTTGACAATTGCAATAACATGAACAACTTAGGAAACGTCTGTAGTAATTCAATAGGGAGAGAAAAGATTGCAGGTCTGTCATATTGGATATTGGATGGCGTTAGCACATTGGCAATAGCTGCCACTTTGCTGTCTTTTTGGTGCAGTCCCTGGGTGTCAAATCTGATAGCCCATGGGAACTGGAGGAAACTGAGATAAGTTTCATGCTCAATTTATACCTCTGCAATCTGGTCAGGACCTTTTCCAAGAACAACAAATACTCTTGTACTGTGGTCACATTACCAAGATATTGTCCATAAAGCAGACTACTTGGTCCAAACCGTGAAGTATCTGGTTTTTGTATGCTAGAAGAATTCTGTCACTGTTGAAACTCAAATAGGTCAGGCAATAAGTATAAAAGCACACACAAAGGAGTTGCTTGACACTTTAGAAACAGGCATGGAGTCAAGAGGAGGTCATTGCTGATCACACATCTACTTTTTGAATAAATTAAATTTTTTAGCAATAGTCCTTGTCTCTGTGCCTGTATCTAAAGCATTGTGCTGCCCCCTCATGTGTGGTTTGATGTACACACATGACATGAAGTCAGGGGAGAACTACAACATGGTATAAGATAAGCACCCTCATCATGGCACCCCATCTTTTTCTGGGTATGTAATAAGCCCCTATACTTTAGCCACTTACTCAGTGTATGACCCTGAGCAACAAACATAACCTACATCAGCTTAGTTTTTCTGTAATGCCTCTGTATCTATCTGTGAACCTAAAATAGCAGCAACATTTCTCTTCCCCCTCTTCCAGGTTGTAAAAGGTTTTGGGATACAATTTATGTGGAAAACAAAAATATACAAAAACAAAATTCCTTGCTTTTCTTTCCTTACATGGATGTTACAGTCAGTGGTATGCAGAACTGTCCAACTTCATTTCACAGACAGTTTTGCAGATTTGCTAAAATTTGTGAATTTAATCCACATGGCAAATTTGCAATCCACAGTGCAGGCCAACTTTGTGGTTGACAGATTTGGCAAATTTATCAGTGGAGTGAGTCCCACAGGCACAATTTGCAATGTATCATGGAATTGTAGGTCACATGATACTAAAAGGAGTTGTGTGCCATGCGGTGGCTGTGTTCATTGTAGTCTTAAGAAGAAAGAGTTGGAGAGAAGTCTTACTCTTTGTAAGGTTTGTAAATAAAAAATGCAGTGTGATACTTCATGCACACTAATATTGCAAGTCATGGATTGGCTGAAGGTCATCGCACATATTAATGAAGTATGCAGTAGGAACACAGTGTGCTCAGCATAGACTTGTGCATGATGTCATCACATCATGAATGTACATGTGTCACTACATGATATGTCTTTGTGGCAGTGTGGTGCTCTTAAGGGAGCTGCATGGAGATGCCAAGAAGGTATCAGACATGGTGTCCTTGTAGAGAATCAGCCCTAATCTGAATTTCATCTCAGCTGAAGAAATAAGCTATCCACATAAAGATCAGTACTTCAGCATTTTAGAATGCTGTAATCAAAACTGCAGTAAACATTTTTTTTTAAAAGCTGTATCCCCCCCTCCCAACTGAAGAAGTAGGGAATTATTGCTAGTGTATCTCGGGGTAGGTTTCTGAGCTGAAGAAATCAGCTATACCCATACTCATTACCTCTGATAGTGTATCTCTGGGTAGATGGCTTTTCAATTCAATTTCAATTTCAATTGCACTCTAAACAAAATATATCACTGGCAGCACAGGGGTGCATGGTAGATAAAAACATGAAATGCACTATTCAGTGAGTAAGGGTGCATGGTGCACCTCCAAATCCACATAATTTATGTGAGCTATCATTGCCTGACTACTATACAACATGTCAAAACTTGTCAAGGCATCAAAGTTAATTTTTTGTTGCTTGATAGTGGCCCAGGTTTCTAATTTTGTTACAGCATTTAAATCACTCAGCTAGGTGCTGCAAATGCTTCCAAGTGTAATTTCTTGAATGTTAAATCAGGTTTCTAATTTTGTTACATCATTTAAATCACTCAGCTAGGTGCTGCAAATGCTTCAAGTGTTATTTCTTGACTGCAAAATCATTCAGGAAAAGAACTGGGGGCAGAGCTGGTGTTTTTGCAAATGCCAAATGTAGCTTCCTCTGTCCTGTCTGACATGTCTTGCATTGACATCGGAGTGAGTTGACATCGGGAGTGACTTGACAGGAGCATATTGTCGGGAGAAAATTGACGCGCCCGGAGAATCTACAGCCGTGTGAGTTTTGGTGCAGTATTACTGCCCCAAGAGGCTTAATGAACAGCTTATGCTGGTGAGTGATGATCTTGAATGGCTAAGTACATATATGATTCAGTATTACGGTGAACTAAACAACATATATAGTATATCCTGTTATTTTTGTAGGAACTACTGCTTTGATAAAGCTGCTGGATGGCTGCAGCGAAACACTGGTAGATGATAAAGCAACCAGCCATGAAGCATTAAAGACAGAAATAAAGACTGAAAAGTTTTTAACATGCTGCTTGTTTGTTTACTAGTTTCCATGAATTTGCATTGATGTCCTTTGAGCAGACCACATACATTGTGAGTGGGAGGTTGGGCAACCTGCTGCTTTGAAATTAATCATTTAAAGAAATACATATTTACTTGCATCAACTCTAACCCCTCACCTCCTCCAAGATGAAGTGAGAGAGTCTCCTCCTGCCTTCATGGTCACAGTCACGGTAAAAAAATGTATACATTTAATTAATCATTTAAAGAAATAAACATCTACTTACATCAGCTCCA
This sequence comes from Neoceratodus forsteri, assembly GCA_016271365.2. Lineage (NCBI taxonomy): Eukaryota > Metazoa > Chordata > Ceratodontiformes > Ceratodontidae > Neoceratodus > Neoceratodus forsteri. The sequence goes on from CM028133.1 coordinate 817,314,602, forward strand.
ACATGTCTACTTCATTCAAGATGAAGTGAGAGAGTCTTCTCCTTCCTTCACAGTTATGGCCAAGGTCACGGTCATGTTAAAATAAATTATAATTTTCCTTAATCATTTAAAGAAGTATACATTTACAGTTCAAGAACTATGTCATAAATACTAAAACTCAATGTGTCACCATGTAGCAGCATGCAGCAGCCTGCTATATTTTTTGGGGATGTCAGCAACTGGAAAGTTTTTTGAGCTGGAGTGAGAGCTGAGAGCTAAGGGAGGTGGAGGCTGCTGTTTCTCTGGCTCCTGTTGTTCATCACTTGTGTTCTCCCTTCCACTCACCCTCCAACTTCATCATCCTGCCTCACATTCCCTCTCCTCTTCCCTCCAATGGTTTCCTCTTCCCCCTGTTACTAGCCAGGATACTCTGACTGCTATTTATTCCCTCAACCTGCACAAATCCAGCCCTAATAGGCTGGATCCTATGCTACTACATATCTCCGCTCCTGTCATGGCATCTCCTCTGACTCACCTACTCAAACTTCTCCTTCTCCCACAGTGCTGTCCCTAAGTCCTGGAAGCTGACCAAAGTTCTTCCTCTCCACAAAGGGGGGACCCTTCCCCCTCAGGTAACTTCTGGTCAGTCTCTCTCCTCCCTTCCCTAGTTAAGCTGCAAGAGAAGCTTATCTACACTAGACTCTCTGATTTATTATTCTCCACCAATTTCCTCTCCCTGTTCCATTTTGGCACCGGGAAGCATCACTCCATCATCTCCTCCCTGTTGCATGTCACTGATTCTATCTTCTCAGGGATGGATCAGAGGCATATCACAGCTGCCATTTTCATTGATCTGGCCAAGCCCTTGGACTTGGTGTCCCATCCACTCTTCCTGGATCAGCTGAGTTCTGATGGTGTCTCAGATCCTGCTGTTGACTGGTTCTGTTCTTACCTCTCGGGCTGTCTGCAGTCAGTACAAGTTGGTAGTGCCCTGTCACCTCCACTTACCATCCAGTTGGGGATCCTTCAGGGCTCCATTATGGGGCCCTTCCTCTTCTCCATCTTCCTTAATGACCTCCCCTTGGCTTGTGCTTGGCAGGTGACAAGGAAGGTTAAGGAGAAAGAGATAGCATTCAGAAAATATAAGGAAGCACAGAAGAAGCATGCAGAGAACTATATCAGTTAAAGCAGAAGGGGGTTGGGAAGGTAGTCAGAATAGCAAATGCCTAAAGTGAGGAAAAGATAGCCAACTCTGTTAAGAAGAGGGATAAAACCTTTTATAGGTACATTAGGGAGCAAAGAAAGACCAAGGGAGAGACACTGAGGCTTAATAAAGGGGAAGGAATGTGGGCAGAGAGTGACAGTGAAAAAGCAGAGATACTGAAGGAATACTTCTGCTCTGTATTCACAAAAGAAGAGGAGGGGAAGTTACCTAAACCAAACAATAGAAACATTCTGGATGGGGGGAGTCAATACCAGTCCATTCACAGAAGAAAGGGTTCTGAAAGAACTCTTAAAACTGAAGGTGGATAAAGCAATGGAGTCTGACAGGATTCAACCCAGAATTCTGAAAGAACTAAGGGTAGAACTAGTGACACCACTGACTACCCTCTTTAACAGATCATGGGCAGATGGGTTGGTACCTGAGGACTGGAGGAGGGCAGATGTGAATCCACTTCACAAAAGTGGGAGCAAGGCAGCAGCAGGAAACTACAGACCTGTTAGTTTGACCTCAGTGGTAGGTAAAATGATGGAATAACTTCTGAAGGAAAGAATTGTTGAGTATCTAGATGCCAGAGGCACAGGGCCCAAAAGCAGCAAAGATTCACAGCGGGAAGGTCATGTCAGACAAATCTAATCGATTTCTTTGACTGGGTGACCAAAGTAGTAGACCAGGGAGGGGCTGTGCACATTGCCTAACTAGACATTAGCAAGACATTTGTCACAATCCCAAACAAAAGATTAATATACAAGCTAGCCAGCCTGGGAGTGGGTCTCAGGGTGGGAGCATGGGTAAAAAATTGGCTAGACAACAGGACGCAGAGGGTAATAGTAAACGGAGTCCACTCTGAAGAAAGGGGGGTTACCAGCAGGGTACCACAGGGTTCAGTACTGGGACCAGTCCTCTTTAATGTCTTTATACATGACATTGCAGAGGGACTGGAAGGAAATGTATGTCTCTTTGCAGACGACACAAAGGTCTACAACAGGGTTGATACACAAGGTGGGGTGGAAAGGATGCAAAGGGACTTGGCAAGGATGGATGAATGGTCAAATGTATGGCAGCTTAGATTCAATGCAAAGAAGTGTAAAGTAATGCACCTGGGAAACAAAAACCATGGGGAAGAGTACTTAATTGGTGGTGAGATACTAACAATAACAAAAATGGAAAGGGACCTGGGGGTAGTCATATCAGATGACCTAAAGGTTAGCAAGCAATGTGAGAAGGCAGTAAGGAGGGCTGGGGGATACTGGGATGCATAGGGAGAAGCATCACCAGTAGAAAACAGGAAGTTTGTTATCCCTCTGTACAGACAGTTGGTGAGACCACATCTGGAGTACTGCATGCAGTTCTGGAGACTCCATCTCCGCAAGGACATAGACAGTATGGAGGCTGTCCCGAGGAGGGCAACTAAAATGGTGCAGGGTCTGCACCAGAAGACATACAAAGAGAAACTAAAGGAGCTTAATATGTATACCCTCAAGGAAAGGATGGAGAGGGGGGACATGATGAAAAGTTTCAAGTACCTCAATGGAATCAACAAAGTCCAAGATGGGAGCATCTTTCAGAAAAAGAGATGTGCAAGAACAAGGGGGCACAATTTGAAGATAGAGGTGGGGCAGCTCAGAGGTAATGTGAGGAAGTATTTTTTCACAGAGAGTGTTGTGGATACATGGAACAGCCTTCCTGGGGAGGTTGTGGCATCAAAAACAGTGGGGAAATTCAAGAATGCATGGGACAGACATACTGCAAGGCAATTCTAGTGGTGGGTAGGAGGAAGTAGGCTGTTGGTTAACTAGGATCTGCAGCTTATCCGGTAAGTAAGGAAATGGGCAGACTAGGTGGGCCAAGCAGTCCTTATCTGCCATCAAATTCTATGTTTCTATGTTGTGCCAACTCACATTATCTACATGTATTCAGACAACACACTTACCTACACCTCCGGTCCCTCCACCACAACCGTGGAAGGTCTACTTCAGCACAACTTCCACAATGTCCTGCACTGGTTCCAATCAAACCAACTTGGGGTTAACACAAAAATCTTTGTAAAGTCATAAGAATCCTAAACTCACTACCACCAAAGTAAAACACTGCTCGCTGGATTCAAACCAAGTGCTGGAGCTTATTTAAAGCGCCAGTGCTTTCAATAAGCTCCAGCACTTGGTTTAAATCCAGCAAGCAGTATTTTACTTTGGTGGTGGTGAGTACGGGATTCTTATGGCTTTACATTGCTTGCCTGTATCTCAGCACCCCAGCCCAGTGCACTCATCTTTTGGATCCTTACAAAAGTCTGTGTCCATGACTTTTGGCACCAGCCAGAAATTGGCCAGATTCCAAACTCTGCTCATCTTCTCAATCATGGATAGCACCCCTGTAGAAGTGGTTCAATCCTTCAGGTACCTCGGGGTTTGGCTAGACGATAAACATGACTTCTCTGCCCACTCTCTGCCCATATTAACGCCATCCATATCAAGCTGCACTTTAAACTTGGTGTCTTGTACTGCAATAAAAAGTTTTGTCTCTGCAATTCTGCCATGAACTTGTCATCAAAATGGTGGTCCTGGTCTTTGACTATGTGGAACTGGTCTATGGTACTGTTCCCTCAACCTCCCTGATGAAACTGAACACCCTTTGCAATTCCTTCTGCCACATTGTTATCAACTTCCCCTCTCGTATCATCATTGTTTGCTTTATTCCTCCTTAGCTAGTCTCCCTCTACCCTCATGTTGCTAGATTCACTCTGCCTCTTTCATATCCAAATACTGGTTTGGGTCCCTTCCAATTTACTTCTTATCACTCCTCTCCCTCATCCCCTCTGCCTCCTGCCCCCTCTGCTCCAGGGATCCTTGCACCTTCACAATTCCTTATCCCCGCTCCTCTGCTGGATAATCTGCCTTTTTCTTTTGTTTCCTATAACTTTGGAACCATCTCCCCTCTTCCTTCTGCTTCACTGCCTGCCCTGGCTCCCTCAGATATCACCTGAAACTCCTTCTTTCCCCGAGCTCCTGTTTTCCCTTTACCTGCATTTACCTACTACCCCTAATTTAGTGGTGGCTAAAATGTATCAGTTTGTTGCTACTAACCTGATTGCTAAATTTGCACTTACTTCTGTATTAATTTATGTCCTCTGACTGCACTTAACTGTAACTGCCAACTGTATCTGTGCTATGTGTTTTGTATCTTCCATTTCCCTTCCCCCAGGTTGTAACTGGAAAATGAGTCTCATCAGGTGCTTTTCCTGGTCACCAATTTTCAAATAAATAACTAAATCTGCCAGGCTTATGCTCGTGCTCTCCTCCACTGACTGGCTAACAATGCAAAACTGAAAATAATGCTGTCTTACTTTGTACAGAGTGTCATCGAGGCACAGGTCAGGAAGCATAAGAAAACCAGGAGCAGTTCCAAAATTCACAAATAGCATTTTATTTTTTTTCAATAACAGCAAAATGACAAATAAAAATTATTCAGCATATCTATTTACAAAGGCAGTACAAACAGAGAAAACTAAGTCCTTCTGAGGGTATCTCTTAATTCCAAGTTTCATCTCTCTCTCTCTCTCTTTTGCAAAACATTGCTGCTCTTTTTATAATAAGTCTTTGCAGGGAGTTTGTTAAAGAGGTAGTGTTTTTTTTTCACAAAATGTTCTTGTCAGTTTCCAATGTTCTTGCAGGGGCAGCAAAAAGAACATAATGACCCAGAACTGAACTCTTGCTGACAGCTCTGTAAAGTTTGCACACCAGCATCTCAATTTAACCCTTGAGTTCTAAATAGCTTTGCAATCATTTCAACATTATAGCTATATACAGTTTTAAACAAAGGGATACAGTTTCAAACAAAGGGATCCTAGTATCACTTACAGTTTCACACAAAGATATAGACATGTGTTTTTATAACTGCAGATATGCAAGGAGGAAGAAAAGGCAGAAATAGCAATGGAAGGCAGAAACATAGCGAGAGGCAGGGAATTGCGAAATCATCTGAGTGATCAGTTCCCAGGTCTCACAAAAAATATGGGTGCGCAACCAGACAGAAAAGAGACAGAAAAGGAGAGAATAGAACAGATCCTTGCATTTAATGTATTTCTGCATAACAAATGAGGCAGGGCCTTATTCAACACTGTCACATACCCCCTCTTTAAGAGGGAACCTGTTTTATAAAAACAGGTTTCCAAAATGTTATATTAAATTCCCGTCTAACATTAACTTATAGCCTTTACAGTTCAGTGCATATGCAGCATAGCAAACAGACAAGTTTCAACTTACATTTTGCTTTTTTCAATTTGCAGAATTCTCTATTCCTGATTCATATCTTGACAGAAAATCAGCATTGACATTCTCTTTCCCAGATTTGGCACCAAGATAGAGCAGTCAATAGGGAGAAGGGCAGGGGTAAATGGAGAAAAAGATAAAGACAGTAAGGACAGGGATGGGACAGAAAGGGATAAGGCCATCAAAAATGGAGGGTAATGAGTACCAATGCCTGTAGTCTAGGTAACAAGCTCTCTGAACTGGTGGTCTTGATGGAAAAGGGATGCCTGGATATCATGGCAGTCACAGAAACATGGTACACAGAGAACCATGACTGGGATGTCAACATACAAGGGTACACAATCTACAGGAGGGACAGGGAGGGTAGAAGAGGAGGAGGAGTAGCACTCTATGTAAGGGAAGGGATCAAAGCAATGGAACTAAAGGGTAAATGGGGAGGAGAGGAGGCACTGTGGGTCACCCTGGAGACTGGAAATGGCACTCCAATCCACACAGGGGTTGTATACAAACCCCTGTCTCAGGGAGAGGAAATGGATAAGGAAATTAAAGAAGGCATACTTAGAATGGCAGAGAAAGGGGAGATATTGCTGATGGGGGACCTGTATATGCCAGATGTTAACTGGAGCACCTTTGCTGCAGTCACATCCAAGAGCAGGGCCATTCTCGATGCCCTACAAGGGGCCTGCCTCAGACAGCTAGTGTTGGAACCCACTCGGGAAGGAGCAATCTCAGACCAGGTACTCTCAAATAGGAACAGAGAGAGGATCTCAGATCTACAAGTGTGTAGCCATCTGGGAACAACTGACCACCAAACAGTGTGGTTCATGATAAACTTAGCTGTAGAGTCAAGCCATACAAAAATGAAGGCACTGGACTTTAGGAGGGCTGATTTTGTCAAAATGGGAGAGTTCCTCAGAAAAGCACTAGCAAACAGGCAAGAAGGTGGATGGAGCAACAGTGGGGAAACATCAAAACTGCCATTACAGAGGCAACAAGCCTTTGTGTGAAGCAAATAAATCAAAATGAAAGAAAAAACCACTATGGTTCTCAAAAGAAGTGACAGGGAAGGTTAGGGAAGAAAATATAGCATTCAGGAAGTATAAGGAAACACAGAAGGAGCAGGGCAGAGAACTGTACCAGTTAAAGCAGAAGGAAGTGGGGAAGGCAGTCAGAATAGTAAAGGCCCAAACCGAGGAAAAGATAGCCACAACGGTTAAGAAGGGGGATAAAACCTTTGGTAGGTGCATTAGGGAGCAAAGAAAGATTAAGGCATGGATACTGAGGCTGAATAAAGAGGAAGGTGGTTGGGCAGAGAGGGACAGTAAAAAAGCAGGGATACTGAACGAATACATCTGCTCAGTATTCACAAAGGAAGAAGAGGGGACAGTACCTAATCCAGTCAATAGAAGCACTCTTGTACTGCAAGATAGGGAGGTTGATATCAGCCCTTTCACAGAAGAAAGGGTTCTGAAAGAACTCTTAAAACTGAAGGTGGATAAAGCAAGGGGGCCTGATAGGATTCACCCCAGAATTCTAAAAGAACTAAGGGGAGAACTAGTAACACCACTGACTACACTTTTTAGCAAATCATGGGAGGATGGTGTGATACCTGAGGACTGGAGGAGGGCAGATGTGATTTCCCCTTCACAGAAGTGGGAGCAAGACAGAGGCAGGAAACTACAGACCTGTCAGTTTGATCCCTGTGGTAGGGAAAATGATGAAATCACTTCTGAAGGAAAGAAATGTTGAGTACCTAGAGGCCAGTGGGGCACAGGACCCAAGGAAGCATGGATTCACTGCAGGAAGGTCATGTCAGATGAATCTAATTGATTTCTTTGACTGGGTGACCAAAGTAGTAGACCAGGGAGGGGCTGTGGACATGGCCTACCTAGACTTTAGCAAGGCATTTGACAAAGTCCGGGCCCAAAAGATTAATAAACAAATTAGCCAGCCTGGGAGTGGGTCCCAGGGTGGTAGCCTGGGCAAAACATTAGCTGGACAACAGGACACAGAGGGTAATAGTAAACGGAGTCCACAGTGAAGAAATGGGGGTTACTAGTAGGTACCACAGGGTTTAGTACTGGGTTCAGTCCTTTTTAAATGTCTTTATAAGTGACATTGTAGAGGGACTGGAAGGAAAAGTGTGTCTCTTTGCAGATGACACAAAGATCTGCAACAGGGTTGATACACAAGGTGGGGTGGAAAGGATGAGAAGGGACTTGGCAAGGTTGGAGGAATGGTCAAATGTATGGCAGCTTAGATTCAATGCAAAGAAGTGCAAAGTAATGCACCTGGGAAACAAAACCCAGGGAAGAGTACACAATGGGGGTGAGATACTGACAACAACAAAAATGGAAAGGGACCTGGGGTAGTTATATCAGATGACCTAAAGGTGGAAAGCAATGTGAGAAGGCAGTAAGGAGGACTGGGGGGATACTGGGATGCACAGGGAGAAGCATCACCGGTAGAAAACAGGAAGTTTGTTATCCCTCTGTACAGACAGTTGGTGAGACCACATCTGGAGTACTGCATGCAGTTCTGGAGACCCCATCTCTGCAAAGACATAGACAGGGTAGAGGCCACTGCAGAGGAGAGCAACCAAAATGGTGCAGAATCTGCACCAGAAGACATGTGAAGAAAGACTAAAGGAGCTTAATATGTATAGCCTCGAGGAAAGGAGGGAGAGGGGGGATATGATAGAAACCTTCAAGTACCTCAAGGGAATCAACAAAGTCCAAGAGGGTAGCATCTTTCAGAAAAAGAGATGTGTAAAAACAAGGGGGCACAATTTGAAGATAGAGGGGGGGAAGGCTCAGAGGTAATGTGAAGAAGTATTTTTTCATGGAGAGAGTTGTAGATGCATGCAACAGCCTTCCTGAGGAGGTCGTGGAGTCAAACACAGTAAGGGAATTCAAGAATGCATGGGACAGAAAAAAGGCAATTTTTTTTTTTATGCTTTTCTTTTTGCGCCCCGTACTGACAGCCCCCCATCCCATCGTGGGGTTCCCCAGCCCCGCCTCCGGGAATAAGAGAACTTACCTTATGCCCGGCCTGGGAGTGGCACCTGTGGGGAGTCAATCCTCATCCTGCCGTCAGTGATTTTCCTCGGTTTTCTCCTGAGGGCCCCAGGAGAAGGACGCATGTGTGTGGAGGCGCGCATGCACCTTAGAGTTCCAGTAACGTCCCCCTTCTGCCCACCCCATTTGGCCTACTGTCTGGCACCCTTGAGCCTGAGCTGCCCCATGGCCTCCACCAGGGGGCAGCCATTAGCCAAGGGATGCTGCACCACCAGCCCGGAAGGAAAACTGCCTGCTGGCAGCTCAATCCAGCTCCGCCCCGCTCTGACCTCTGATGACCCAGGCTCATTCCCAAACCGGATCGCCAGCGTGCCATGAGGTGTGGCGTCCAGTGCCTCAACCGTCTGTGCCACTGGGCTGGCATGAAATAAGGCAACTCTAGGTGGGGGTAGGAGGAAGTAGGCTGTTGGTTAACTAGGATCTGCAGCTAAATCTATTAGGTAGGGACATAGGCAGACTAGGTGGGCAAAGTGGTTCTTATCTGCCATCAAATTCTATGTTTCTGTGTTTCTATCACTTAAATTTTAAATGGCCTTAGTGCCAGGTACCACTGCGTGATTCTTGGATTTTTATCTTTCATTTGGTTAAGCCAACAGAGAGGACTGTGATCTGTTACAAGGACAAAGTACAAGTGCAATTTCCTACTTATGTACAGAATAGGTTGTTCTTTCCCATCTGTATTTATTTTTTTTCTATATATAGCTTACTTCTCTGTCAGAGCTGGCAGGCAGCTCCATTCCCCTTCCTCAGAAGGGACTCATCTCTCCAGCAAGGATTTCTCTGTACCCGCCTCAACTGACCATCCCCCATGTGTTACCCCCCCATGACAGGGCCAGTGGCGAGGGGTGGAGGCCTCTCACCACCCCCAGAAACCACATCTAGATTGCTGGGGGGGTTGGTGCAGCCTGCCATCATAGAGCCTGTCAGCTTTGATTCCTTTTTCTGTTTTCTCCCCAGAGCCATGCATGTGCAATGGGTGGGGCAACTGTCTCCACCTCTGTGGAGGTAGTCTTATGCCCTATGCATGAGTCCACCCATTTCTAACATCATGCCTATGATGACCCCCAGCCTCCACCGGGTGTCAGTCTACAGCATAATGCTGAGTCCCCTCACCCCCGAGGAAGGAGAGCTGTCAACAGACACTCAATCCTTCCTCTCCCGGCCGACCCCTGAGTGACCCGAGTTCATTCCTGACCCCAGGTCACCAGCGTGGCATGAGGTAAGGCATCCAGCACCTCAGTCCTCTGCACCACTAGGCTGGCTATCCCATCTATATTTTGAATCAGGACTGCACCTAGGCTTCCCTCTGATGCTTCTGTCTGTAACAGAAATTGTTTCTCAAAGTCTGGGCTTCTTAAAACAGGCGCTGAACATAATGTAGCCTTAATGGCCCAAAAAACCTCGTCACACTCTGAGGTCCATTTCACATTATACGGGGACCGTTTCTTTATGAGTTCAATGAGGGAGTAGCTAACTAAGCAAAGCTGGGAACAAATCTCTGATAATAATCAGCCAGTCCTAAAAATGACTTGACATGCTTCTTCATTTTGGGGTCAGGGCTATTAGCTACTGCTTGTATCTTGGAAACCTCTGGCTTGACTTGTCTATTTCCCAAAACATAGTCCAAATATCTGGTTTCCTGCATGCCCAATTCACACTTGGTAGAATTAATTGTCAGTCCTGCCTTTCTAATCGATTGGATAACTGCTCACTATTTTTCACTAGCTTTCAGTAAGAGGCAAGAAGGCAATTGCCCATAGGAGCCTGTGTCTTTCACCCATAATATTCCACTTTGTTTTGTAACATATAAGTATCAAGTTTATTTTTATAAGTTCATTTGGATTTGCAAATAACAGTTTTATTTGGGAGTTTGTTCCATGGATTAACAATTCTCTGTGAGAAAAAATAACTGTTTTCTTGTTTTAAATTTAGGACATGTTAATTGGAATGGATGCTCTCTTGTATTTATATTGGTTTGTTTGAAATCAAGGCCTATTTCAGGCATCAGATATTCATCATTTATGAGCTCTCTTTCCAATAGAAGGTTGCCTCTCAATCTCCTGGTTTCCAAGGACATTAGAGTAAACCTCTTAAGCCTATCCTCATTTGAATTTTTTCTATTTTATCGATATTCTTATGTGTATATGGACACCAGAATTGGGAAGAATAATCAAGCTGTTGACGTGCATAAGCTCTATATAAAGGTAAAAGGACAGTTTTGTCTATGGAACGGATGTTACGTTTACTAGACCACCAGACCTTATTGACACATGCTATTTTTTCAGAGATTTGTTTGTTAAAAGAGAGATCGTTAGAAATATAAACTCCTAGGTCTTTTTCACATATGGTTTTCTGCAATGTTTCTCCATTAAGAGTATATTGATAGTGTGGATTATTAGGGCCTAAGTGCATGATACGGCATTTTTTTGTATTAAACGATAAACCCCATTTAAGGAACCAACCACATAAGGTATCCAGATAATTTTGGAGAGTAGTGTGATCTTCCATAGAACTACAGGGACTACCTATTTTGCAGTCATCTGCTTATTTAGAGGACCAACTATTAATATTGAGTGTTAGGTCAGCAATGAATATTTGAAAAATGAATGGGGTTAAAACAGTACCTTAAGGGGCTCAACTTTTTACTGGAAGCCAATTAGAAGTATAACCATCTATGATTGCTCTTTGGAGTCATTTTTTAACCAGTTGTAAATCCATCTGATAATATTAGGGTGTATGGAACAAGAAATTAATTTTTAAATAAGAGCACAGTGTGGAACTGAATCAAAGGCTTTTTTTAAAGTCTAAATACGCTGTATCACATGGTATTTTGTTATATAGTTTTGAACTAACTTTATCATAGAAACTAAGAAGATTAATGATACAAGAATGCCCTTTTGAGAAACCATGCTGGTTTGAATCGAAGTTGCCTAATGAGGCAGACATTGTTAATTTTATGATGCTTTCCATAAGTTTGCAAATAACTGGAGTCAAACTAATTGTACAATAATTATCCATGTCTCCTGTATCTCCTTTCTTAAATAGAGGCATCACATTTGCCTTTTTCCAATCAAGTGTTACATCAAATGTTCGTATACTTTGATTAAACAAGATTGGAAATGGCAGAACTAGATGTTCTTGCATAATTTTAATCATATCAGTTGATATACCATCCGGGCCTGGAGAAGAACCTTTTTTTAGACTATTTATTGAATCCCTAATTTCTTCTTTATTAAGGATAATATCTTCAACTGGTTGAAAATCAGTAGGGAAGGGTACTGTGATTAAATTTCTAAATGCCTTGCAAAAGTGTCTGTTCAAATGGGAGGCCATCTCTATTGGAGAATTAACAGAGGATGTTGAAATTATGAGTGGGCCAACCTTACAGTTTTGTTTTTTTTAGTGAATTTATGTAACTTTAGAATTGCTTACTGTCTCCTTTTTTGGCTTGTTTTGCCAAGTTGTTTTCTGCTTTGGTTTTGGCTTTTTTATTGCAATTTAACAGGTGTAAAGTACTTTTTTATAAGCATCCCAGTGATGATCTGATTTATAAATCAGATACTTTTTATAAAGTTTTTTCTTTCTTTTAATAAGCTTTTCTATTTTATTATTAATTCACTGTGGGTTTAGGGTAGAAATATTACTTGGTTTCATAATAGATGGAATGTAGAGTTAAGCAGTATTAAGAATAATGGATATGAGTTTTAAGCATATTTCCTCAACAGTTTTATCTTTAAGTACAATGGGCCAATCTATTTCTGACATCGATGAATGGATTTTAGAATTATCGGCCTTCTTGTATAAACACATTTTTTATTTTTTAACAGATGGTTCAAACTTAGTTTGAATATCAAATTGGACCATATTATGGTCACTGTTTGCCAAAGGCAGAGTGACACAACAGTCTTGTATATTAATAGAATCCGATGTGACTATAATATCGAGGATATTGTCACCCCTAGTAGGTGTGTAGACACATGCTGAGAAAGAGCTAGTTCTTCACAGAGATTCAAAAAGTTTTTTGATGGACTGGAAGATGCTGTTCTGCAGTTCCAGTTTATATCTATGTAATTTAAATCACCTAGGAAAAGGATTTCTCCTATTTCTGCAGCTGCTTCGAGTTCTTTCAGAATAAATTAATTTTGTATGGGGGAGAGATCAGGAGGATGATAACAGAGGCCAACTATTATTTCACCTGTAACTCCTCTGTTTATCTTTGTCCAGACAGTTTCAGTATCATTCAATATTTTTATTTTATTTGATATGTCAATTGTTTGAAGTGCAGAATGAATGTATGAAGTGACACCTCCTCCTTTTCTATCTGTTCTGTTAAAATTAAAAAGATTGTAACCAGTTATATTTTTCCCCACAGATCAATATTAGGCCAAGTTTCAGTTATGGCTACTAAATCTGGTTTCTCAGAACTGAATAGAAGTAGAAGATCATCAAATTTATTATTTAAACTTTGCGCATTGATTAGAAAGCTTTTAATTTTATTTTTGGACGTTGTACCATTCTTATTTAGTAATGAAATACTACTGGTACAATTTATAGATGGGAAAGACAGACTAGGAATTACTTCCTCATTGTTTAGTTTAAAGTGAAACACTGTTGTGCTGCCATAAAGTGAGAAGCCAGTTTCATGGTACCTTTGTTATTTACATGCAGGCCGTCTTTAATGAGTAGTGATTTATTGTGGTAAAAAGTATTGCAGTGATCTATGAAAAGAACATTTTCTTTTAAACACCAGTTTTTAAGCCTATCATTTATCCTAGAAATGGTCACATTTTTATCTGGATGAGCACGTAGAATCAGAAGAATTCCCGATATTGCTATACGGCATCCTTTATCTTTCATTTTACGACTTAAATCCATAAGTTCATAACACATATCTTTTTCATGCGCTTGCCCTATGTTGTTAGTACCTGCATGGATTATTATATTGGCATTAGGTTCTGACATTACAACATCGATGTGTACAGCTATATCATCTATTTTAGCACCAAGCAAACATGTGACATTAATCCTAAGTAAATACAGTCCTCCTATAACTTGTTGAGTTCTAGTATTGTTTAGTAGTTCCTGAGAGGGATTAGAGGTAGGGGAGATGGGATCACTTAAAATTTCAAATCTATTGGAGCAAATAAGATCTGACAAAGAGTTAACAGTATTTTGGACTGGGATGCTATTCATAATGGGACGGTGATTTTCAGCTCTTCTCTCTTTTTTAAATTTTCTATTAAACACAGTATCCCACTCTGTATGACTCTGGTTATTCAAATCTGGTTCCCTGGGTCTTTTGTCCTTTCTTGTGTTATCACTTGCTTTGGAAAAGTTTTAATTAGCTGAGGAAATTGAAGGTAATTACTGTAGATTGGTTGGATGTACCATGTTTGTTGGGGGTTGTATGGTTTGCTTAATGGGGATGTTCCTAATCATATTGTCTACATAGTTTTCTAAATCCCTAATTTCCTTTGACTTTGTAAGCTCAGCTTTAAGAATATTGATTTCCTGTAGCAAGGTGACTATCTTAGAACAGTTTGGGCAATCTTTTGGAGATTCTGCCTTAGTATCCTGATTAGTTATTATTGTAAAGTGGCTACATGAGCAGTAAATACTGGCTGTTTCTCCATTTGACATTATAATATTTCTGTATGGGCTCAAAGAGTTTGCCAATTGATCGAATGAGTAGATTACTAATATGGGTTTGCAAACAGTGATAACTCTACAAAAAGATGCTTTCAGAGTTGAAATAATAAATAGTGTAATGCTACTTTGTTCTATAAATTGTATTTTTTAAATATCTGGAGTGCACATCTGAGTCCTAGTTTCCTGGTCCCTACTGGATATGCCAGATATGCGCTAATGATGTGCATTTCTCTGTGTGCATCTCCATACGCGGAACCATGTGCTCATCCTGCTCACTCATGACAAGTAAATTTATGTTGCGCCACCCAAAAGTGGCTATGCGGTAGGTGTTCCAGGTGGCTTTTTCAGTCTGGACTGTACACCAGGACATCATCCAGGTATTCAGCACAATAACCAGTGTGAGGGAATAAAATTTGAACCCATGTACCTCTGGAATGTAGTGGGTGCGCCATGTAAACCAAATGGTATGACGGTGAACTGATAGAATCCTATAGGAGTAGCAAATGCAGTTTTGTCTCTGGATTCGTGAGCTAGGGGGGATTTGCCAGTAACCCTTGGTGAGATTGAGGGTACTGATATACTTGGCATTCTCCAGTCTGTCCACCAAATCATCTATTCTGGGCATAGGATAACTGTTAAATGCTGACACTTGACTAAGTTTTTTAAAATCAAGGCAGATTCTTACACGCCCTTCTTTTTTGTTTACAGTCACTACTGGTGATGAGCAAGCACTTCTCGATTCACCTATGATACCCAGTTCTTTCATATTTTGTGTTTCCTTAACCACATCTACTCTTAACCGTTCTTATAATCTGCATGTCTTTTGTCTAACAGGGTGAGCATTCCTTGTCACTATTACGTACTTGACTCCTTTTGCTCAGCCTGGTACTATGGTAAAAGTACTGTTTAATGTTTTTAGCAAGTTATGAATTTCTGCAGTTTGTTCTGAGGTTAAGGAAACAGTCACCTTTACAGCATCAGCAGTTACAGTTTGTTCCAGTCTGTCATAAGCTACATCAATATCTTCTTTATCAGTTTCTGGTAAAACCAGCAAAACAGCTTTTTTTCCAACTTATTTCTTGAGGACATTAGCATGGTAAATCTTAGTAGGATTTTTCCTGTCAGAGGTCTCCATCTCATAGTTAACTGTGCCAGTACATCTAAACACTTTATAAGGCCCTTGCCACTTCATTAACAGTTTATTTTCTGTAGTGGTAACAGTAGCAAAACCTTTTCACTTGGCTCAAAAACATTTTCTTTTACCCCATGGTCATAATATGCCTTCTGCTGGTTTTGGGCCTCTTCCTGATTACTATGGGTGATTTCAACATATTTGCCAGCTTTTTTCTCAAGGCACACATATTGATGGCTGAGGGATGGCTGGAGTTCAATGGGCAGAGTTAAAAACCACTTGACCAACCAGGCCTTAAAAGACCCTCCTCCGGGCCAGTACTCATTTGTTTTCTTCATTGTTGCCAGAGGCGCTGCTCTTCCTCACTCCCTTTCCCCTAGTTTGGGCTTTTGCCTGTCTTTCCTGAGCTGCCAGCTCATTCTCCTGCCCTCTTTCCTTCTCATTCTTCTGCAGCCATTTTGCCTCCCCTTGCCACTCGTCCCCCTTTCCTGTGGCCGTTGACCTAATCCCTCCCACCCCCTCTTCTTCATTTCCTCCTTAGCTGCCTGGTCCAGTTCCCTGCTTCTGTTTCTGCCCCTCCCCCATCTCCATCTGCTGTCTCTGCCCCATACTTCTTCTTGCTGCTTAGCTTCACTCCTCAGATCACAGCTCCTTTGCTCTGCTGTGGGACATTCGTCCTCCCATCTGCTCCCTCCCTTGCTGTGCCGGTACTTCTGGGGTGTGTGACTTCTCTTGTGGCACACAGTTTCCCTGTTGAGGAGGTCTTGTATCATCAGGGCCTTTTGCTGTTTGGCTCTTTTCATCCGTTCTCTGCCTGGGAGCTCCTGCTAGTTGCTGTTCCCTACTGCTCTTCGTTGCCTTCTACCTTGATTTCCTCAGCTTCCTGCTCATTGCTCCAAGCTGTTCACCTGCCGACCACCCATACCATGACTTCGTTATGCCTTCCCATTCCTGGCTCCTATCTCGTCCCCATAGATCCCCATTCTTCCCTGCCTTGGTTTACTCCTCCATAGCGTTTCACCTTCCAGTCATTTTATTTTCTGTTTTCCGCTTGATTCCTGTCTGCCTCGTCTTTTTGGGGTTCCCCTACCTCCCTAAGCCACTTCTGCTGCTTTTCTCAGTTCTAGTCCTATGTGCAGGACCTGTATTCCGTTCCCGGGAGTCCATATAATTTTAAAATCTCACCAAGGTTGGTCAGCTCCCGCTACAGCACTGGCATTGACTCAGTTCTTTTACCTCCCAGTCCTACTCATTAACTTCTTTATTTGCCATGGGTGATTACTCAGCTGTCTGCTGTCCTGATGCCTAGTTAGTGCAGGTGTTGTGATTCCAGGTAGTCGAGTAGCATTCTTGGCTCCCTGCTGCCTTCCACCAATATTTTAATTGATATTTTCCCTTTGTTACATGATACACCAGTAGCTATCTGTAGGTTCATGTTTTATTCGGTTGCCTCTGCGATGCAACATGTCGTAACTTGGTGCAGTCCTCTGATTTTCATTTTTTTTCCAGTTGTTTAACCAGGTGAGACACACTAAGCTGAAAGTTTTTTACAGGTGCAACCTGGAAGCACAGGGAAGTTAAATGACTTGCTCAGGGTCACACAGTATATGCAAGTGGGGGCTGTAGGATTCAAACCCAGATCTCCAGATTTGCAGCTCAGAACCTTAAATCACTGTGCTATACTGCTTCATCAACCCTTACTCTACCACTTTGCATGAGTAATCAGGTGCCTACCAGCCTTCCTGGCATTCCAGCACTTGGCATAGCATGTTTCTTCATTCTTGACCCTCACTTTTCTCCCATACTAGCTGCTCTGTCCCTGCCCCAACTTTAACCTCTCTTTCTGCCTCATCCCTCTGCCTACCACATCTACTCTGTGTCTTTCTTTTGGGCTCTCTTTGCTTGGCCTGCCACCACTTTCCCTGCTGCACTCTAGTTTTCTGCCCCCTCTGCCCCTTTGCATCGCCTAGCAGCCTATCATCACAGCTCCAAGGCCAGCATATGGACTTCTCCTCTATAGACAGGGCGCCTAGTGTTCTGCAGCAGAATTTTCTGATTTCTGCGGCAGGGCTCCTTGACTTCTGCGGCAGCATTTTCTGATTTCTGCGGCATGATTTATTCATTTCTCTGGTAGAATGCAGTCCTGTCATTGGCTGAATATGATGTGATGTCATCGATGACATCATATGCTGAGCATACAGGAGGGGCTTCAGGATAAACAAGGTGGGAAAGAAAGCCTGACACTATGGAAAAACAGGATATTTATATGAAAATACACCAAAAACAATGAATTCTGCGGCACTATATATATTCTGCAGCATGATGCAAATTCTGCGGCAAATTCCGCAACCACAGAAATGCAGAATTCCAGGGGCCTTGTCTATAGAGTTGCACCTCAGCATATCGTGTGCATGGCTCATCATTACCGGTAATTAACTGTATTTAATTTAAGTGTTTTAATCTATCACTTTCTTTATCTTACTGTTCCTTAACTCATCTTGTCTCCTTAACTCACCTTGTCAGCCAACCTCCTGCACTGGAATACCTCATTTATTTTATCTTGGCTGTATTTTGCTGTTTGGTGTCAGTCCCCATTGGTTGCAGGCTTTACCCGGCTGTTCTCTTTTCTATCATTCTTACAGTTTAACCCTCTCCTAATTTGGCTTTCAGTGGACCTGGTTGGCATGCAGTCCTGTGGTTACTAACCACATCCAGCCTCCTCCTGACCCACATCAGGGTCTCCTTCGCTCAGTCTGACCTCTGTAGGTCTACTCATCCTCATTGACTACTCGAGCGTACCCCTCAACCAGTTCTCATGCTACCTTGACTCAACCTGCTCTCCACTTGGAAATGTGTCTTCCATGTTCATTGCTCCATGGCTCAGAGCTAGCCTGTAGCCAATGATCTTTTTTATTTTTTTTATTTTAGTCTGTGGTAACCAGGTAAGGCCCACTAGGTACAAGTGCCTGTTTTTAGGGGTGACCTGGAAGCACTGGGCGGTTAAGTGACTTGGTCAGAGTCACACAGTAAGCAAGAGGAGGTTGTGAGAATCAAACCAAGGTCTGATCTGCTGGATGTACCAAGCTCATTTATAGCTCATTACTCTAACCTCGAGGCTATACTGCCAGCCCATGATGGTATAGATGTATTGGTATTGAGGTATAGTGATCTTGCTCTGCACCCATGAAGTCCACATCTAGAAGCTTAGAGTGGGGTCATTCTCCCTAGCCCATAGTGAGAATGTCTTCACTCCAGGAAGCCCTTCAGTCGTCCCTGGTCTTGGTGACACCTCTGGATGGAAAATTTATGACTTCCAGCTGCGAGAGGTGGGACTCTCATCATCAGAGTCCCTTTGGCTATCTGAGCGGGTTCAGAGGCACCCTCTGCACTGTTCTCAAGACTGTCTCTGGTTCATCTGGTCTGTTTCATAGGCTCACATAGGTCAGCTGAGTGCCTCAGCAGTCATCTGTCTCCTCTCTTGCTTTTGAGTGTATAGTTGCAGAGACATAGCTTGCAACCCTCAACAGCTGTCCATTTAGTTGGACAGAGCAAGAGCTTCCTCTAAATTGGAATATTTTTCTCCTCCCTCTATCTGGACTCTAAATTGCAGTAGCTGAGCCATCTCTAATCAAAACATCCTTCAGCCTGAAGGGAAGGTGTCCTAGGCCTTGGGTTCCCAGAGGTTTCCTCCTCAAAAGGGTTTTTTCCTCTCCTCCATGCCAATGGTCATAATATTAGATAGGGTTGGCGTTTCCTTAGGTTCTATGGTTTAGTTCCACTGTTGGATGGAGTCAGATGGTGGCCCCGGCTGTTCCCTCTCTCATTAGGAAGTCTTCCCTTTTGCATCTTGTCTGCTTTCATTTCATTCCTTGTCCTCGTCATATCTCGTTCTTTTCCTGTCCTTCCCATCTATGTCTATCACCTTAATTTCTGGTCTCTATATATTCTGATTTCTCACCTCTTCAGTGCTCAACACCCTTTTGGGTATTCTTTTTGGGCTTCTTCCTTAGCTACCTTTAGCAAAGGGAATTATTCCCATGGCACCTAAAGGGGGGAACCTTCTTCTAGGGTTCCTTGTGTCTTACCCCTATAGGGTGGTATATCCCACGGATAGAGAGGTGAACAGCCACAATGTATCAAAGTCACACAAGCATACATCTCATTCAGTTGCTCAAGCCCATTGAAATTGACAGCTGAGGGCTGGACAGAGTTCAATGGGCAGAGCAATAAACTACTCTCCCAACCAGGCCTTAAAAAGCCCTCCTCTGGGCCAGTCCTCATTCGTTTTCTTCGCTGCCCCATTATCCACCCCTCCTCCTCCTCTAGCAGCTCGCCCCCCTCTTTCCCATGGGCTTCTTCCTAAGCTACCTTTAGCCATGGGAATTATTCCGGTGGCACCTATAGGGGAACCTCCTCTAGGGTTCCTTGTGTCATCCCCCTACAAGGTGGAATATCCCATAGATAGAGAGGCGAACAGCCACAATGTATCAAAGTCACACAAGCATACTTCTCATTCAATTGCACAAGCCCATTGATAAATAAGATGCAATAGATTCTTTCTGATGGGGCTATCTTCTTATGTTTCTTTTAATACATCTAGTGGCCCTCTAGGTTGTCTGCTATAAAACATTTCAAATGGTAAACAACTTGTTAATGTCTGTGGCACTTCTCTGTAAGCAAAAAGCAGGTAAGTATTGGTAGCAGTCTTTCCTGTCCCCTTTTATAAACCTTTTAACAAGCATTTTAGGGTTTGATTGAAATGCTCCACAAAACAATCTATCTGAGGGTGATAAGGAGAGGTCCTTATGTCAATGGCCTACCTAGACTTTAGCAAGGCATTTGATACAGTCTCACACAAAAGATTGATAGTCAAATTAACCAGCCTGGGAGTGGGTCCCAGGGTGGTAGCCTGGGTAAAACATTGGCTGGACAACAGGACACAGAAGGTAATTGTAAATGGAGTCCACTCTGAAGAAAGGGCGGTTACCAGTGGGGTACCGCAGGGTTCAGTATTGGGTCCAGTCCTTTTAATGTCTTCATCAGTGACATTGCAGAGGGACTGGAAGGAAAAGTATGCCTTTTGCAGATGACACAAAGATCTGCAACAGGGTTGATACACAAGGAGGCGTGGAAAGGATGAAAGGGACTTGGCAAGGTTGGAGGAATGGTAAGGCGTATGGCAGCTAGGATTCAATGCAAAAAGTGCAAAATAATGCACCTGGGAAACAAGAACCAGGGAAGAATACACAATGGGTGGGAGGTAGTAACAACAACAAACAAGAAAGGACCTGGGGTAATCATATCAGATGACCTTAAGGTTAGCAAGCAATGTGAGGAAGGCAGTAGGGAGGACCGGGGTATACTGGGATGTATAGGGAGAGGCATCAGCAGCAGAAAACAGGAAGTTGTTATCCCTCTGTACAGACAGTTGGTGAGACCCATCTGGAATACTGTGTCCAGTTCTGGAGACCCCATCTCCGCAAGGACATAGACAGGATAGAGGCAGTCCAGAGGAGGGCAACTAAAATGGTGCAGGGTCTGCAAGAGAAGCCGTATGAGGAGAGACTAAAGGAGCTTAATATGTATACCCTTGAGGAAAGAAGGGAGAGGGGGGACATGATAGAAACTTTCAAGTACCTCAAGGAATCAACAAAGTCCAAGAGGTAGCATCTTTCAGAAAAAGAGACTTGCAAGAACAAGAGGACACAATTTAAAAATAGAAGGAGGGCGGTTCAGGGGCAATGTGGAAGTATTATTTCACAGAGAGGGTAGTGGATGCATGGAACAGCCTTCCTGAGGAAGTTGTGGGGTCTAAAACTGTGGGAGAATTCAAGAATGCATGGGACAGACATAAGGCAAATCTTGTGGGGGGCAGGAAGATATAGGCTGTTGGTTAACTAGGATCTGCGGCCTATCCTGTAGGTAGGGAAATGGGCAGACTAGATGGGCCTAGCGGTCCTTATCTGCCGTCAGAGTCTATGTTTCTATGTTTCTATGTTTCAGTGATACCAAATGGTCGGTACAGCTCCTTCAGTAATCAAATCAAATCAAATCAAACTTTATTTATAAAAAGCGCCTTTCTAAAACCAAGGTGCTTGTACAATACTATAAATAAACAAAATACGTAAATGGGAAATACTACAAATTAAAACCAATACAAATCAGCATTAAAAATCAGAATAGGCTATACTAAATAAGTAAGTTTTAAGAGCAGCTTTAAAACTTTGGACGGTCAGACAATCTCACACCCGATGAGGTAAAGAATTCCACAGGGTCGGGGCCATAAAGCTAAATGATCTGGCCCCAGATGTCTTCAAATGGATCCTGGGAATCTCTATCAATCCCACGTCGGTGGATCAGACAGAGTGGGGGGGACAGAAGGGGTGAAGGAGATCTTGCAGGTAACTAGGTTGCTGGCTGTGTAGGGCCTTATAGGTCAGCAAACCAACCTTGAAGGTGATCTGCCACTGTAGTCCGCGGAGCACAGGCATTATATGACTGGTCTTGGAGGCACCAGTGATGAGCCAGGCTGCCGCATTCTGCATCAGCTGCAGATGGTGGATATCAATTCCCGGTAACCCCAGGTAAAGAGCATTGCAGTAGTCAAAGCTGGAGGTAACGAAGGCGTGGACCAAAGTTGGAAGGTCATTGGAAGGAACCAGGTGCTTCACCTGGGCAATATTCCTCAGATGGTAAAAAGAGGTTTTGACAATTGCTGACACCTGAGATTTAAGGGTCAGGCAGTAATCAAAAATAATGCCCAGGTTCCGCACCCTGTCTGAGATAGTTAGCTGAACACCCCCAGGCCATAGCCCCAAAGGTAATCCTGCCAACAAACCCACTTCCCGATGACCTGGGTCCACAATAAACACCTCAGTTTTTTCCAGGTTTAACCACAGCCAACTCACACTCATCCAATCCTGGATCTCAGTAAGACAGTTGTTAAAGACCAAAACAGCATCATACTGACCGGGCACAAAGGACATGTACAGCAGAGTACCATCTGCATTGCAGTAAAAACTCAAGCTGTACTGCCTAATAATCACTTCTAATGGCAGCATATACACCGCAAATAACATGGGTGTCAGGATGGAGCCCTGCAGCACCCCACAGGAAAGGGGGAGTGGTGCCGAAGAAAAAATCCCAGACACCACTCTCTGAGTCCTACCAGCAAGGAAAGCTCGAAACCATCTGAGGACCATCCCAGACAATCCACAGATGAACCGCAGGTGCTCCAATAGTACACCATGGTCTACTATGTCAAATGCCACAGAGAGAGATCTAGAAGGATCTCTTGCTATTAGGAAATAATTTAGCACCCAGACAACGGCTGTCTTGGTACTATGTCTCTTCCAAAATCCGCACTAGAGAGAATCATAGACACTGTGGCTTGTCAAATGATCATCCAGCTGCAACACAACCACCTTCTCAATAACCTTACCCACAAAGGGTAGGTTAGAGACAGGCCTGTAGTTTGCCAGACAGTCCAGGTCCAAGGAGAGCTCTTTAAGGACGGTCCAAACCTCAGCCTCCTTCAGGGGATCCAGAAAGATCACCCTCTCCAAAGACATCCAGACTATCTCAACAAGGACCGGGCCAATTATATCCACACAGCCTACTAAGAGGTGTGTAGGGCCAAGGTCCAAACTACAGTTGGTCGGTTGCAAAGACTGGATGACCATCACAATATCATTGATTGTGGGTAGGCCAAAGTCAGACCATACAAACTGGGCATCTGACAACTCCTGCCGACCACCACAACTCCCATTAGAGAGGGTCAGGCAGACTCCAGACATTATCTGTGAAGAATTTAGCAAACTTCTCACACCGCTCTTGTGAAAAAGCACTTCCAGGCTGGAGACAGATTGGACTGCACAATCTGTCCACAGTCCGAAAGAGCTGGGCTGGTCAATTTTGCACCGCAGCAAGTTCCCTGGACAGGAATTCTTCCTTCTTAAGGGTAATTGCTGACTGATAGACCCCATAATGGTCCATTAATCTAAGCCTGTCACACACCAGGCCTGATTTCTGCCAACACCTTCATCCTACTCTCCTCAACTCCCTCAAGGTCTCATCAAACCAAGGAGACCTGGGGCGAAGATTGAGGAGATGAACGTGAACAGGAGTAATAGAACCCAGGGCCACTACTACCGCCTTATTATAGGCAAGTACCAGGTCCCTAGGATTGATGCATTCACTCGATAAACCTGATAGGTCCAGCACCGCCATCAGACCATTGGGTGAAACATCCCTCAAAGGGTGGTACTGGACCATCGCCATAGGGGCCAGCCTACTAGAGGGGACCATGAAACTGAATCCAATGAAATAATGGTCTGACCACCCGACTGGTTCCACCACCAGGTTGGATATCTCCATCACCCAGTAAAAACACCAAGTCCAATGAATGACCACCAATATGGGTTGAGGAGGAAATAACCTGTGTGAAGCCCAGTGAACACATTAACTGGAGGAAGTCGACCAAACTGTGAGAGTTCATCATCAACCCAGGCATTGAAATCCCCCAGGATCAGCTATCTGGGGGATGCCAGTGTCAGGTCGACAATCAAGTCTGTGACTTCCCGCAGGAAAACATTCCCATCTCCTGGTGGACAATCTATGAGAAGAATCATGCACCCCACACTATCACCCATGATGCATTCAAAGGGGTTGGTGGTCCTCACTGGTACCTCCAGCAGGTTCAGTTCCGATCTAAAACAGATGGCAACTCCCCCACCCCTATGATCCATTCTCAGGCGGTGTATCACCGAGTACCCAGCTGGAATTGCTGATGCCAAAATTGGATCAGCATTCTCATCCAGCCAGGTCTCAGTGATACAACCAGATCTGATGATCCAACAAGATCCGCTATTATAGCGGTCTTGTTCTTGACTCATTGTCTCCTAGCAGATGCCTGTAGTCATCAGCAAAATACACTGGTGTGTCCTGAGGACATCTACAGAAGTCAGCTACTGACTTCCTGTGTGCCCTAGCAACCTCTGGAGATGTCATTTATAGATTTGAATATATAATATAACAGAATATAATATATATTTCACTGCATAGCACCATTGGAAAGGTAATTTTGTGCTGAACAACTCTGCCACTGATATTTTGTGTATATCATTTGTACTTTAGGAGTCATCCACATTTGTTTATGGTATGGTGTGTATGGCTTATGTTGCCTATTTTAGTGAAAAAAATATTTTATTTGCTTTTCAACGAGCATAGAAAAAAATGAAATTACATATTATTATTTGCATACCACCATTGGAAGGGTAATTTTGTGCTGAATAACTTTGCCACTCATTCTTTGTGTCTAGCACTTACTGTTCTTGAGCTATTAGGATTTGTTTGTGGTATGCTGACTATAGCTTGATTTTGCTTAGAAAGACCCAGGATTCACTATTAACAGTATGCAGGAGACAAGTGGTGCAACTTCAGAGAGCTCCTATGGAGGCAATGAGTTAATGGACCTGGCATTACATACCGCCCAAGTAGGATGAGTGACCGAGGAAGACCGTGTTACCTGCCTGCTGCAAGCAGAGCTCTTGGGTATGGGAACCAGACAGGGAAGACCCCTTTCCAGGATACATTTCACCCCAAGGTGTCTCCTTGCCCCCACTATCCCAATCTGACCACTCCTTTCCATTCCTCCTCCTGGCCCAGTCCCCATCCTCCTCCTCCTAGGAATCCCCGGAGCATAGCACCATCTACAAACCTTTGGGGATAATGAAGGACAAAAAAAAGGATGGAGACCCCTAAGCCCAGAGGGGGAATAATGCCTGACTGTCACTACACCTTCCCAACACATCTCAACCACACTCTGCAGACACCCAAAATAAACAATCGCATACACTCAGCACTCAGCACCTACACACAACTACTCAATCAACCTCAGACTTATACACCACACACCTGCAAATACTCAAACTAATAAGTAATACCAAAAATCACAAATATATATGAGATAAAACCAAAACTAACCACTGATAATATGAAATAAAATTAATGACAGAATAAAGAATAGCCACAACACTCTACACGCAAAGATGATTGCAATCTCGGGAAGGTCTCACCTCAGCAAAGAAAAGAAATACTGATTCCCCAGCCTGCCTCCCACCTAGGTCAGGGAGTACAGTAAACAGAATTATTATAAAATGTCAGAGTCAAAATAGGTCACTCTCACTGTCCACCAAGTTCAGGGAACAAGTGAAAAAGAAAGAGTCAAACCATCTATCTGGAGCAGTCCCTGTTGGGATTCTCGAAAAATCATCCAGCTTCAGGCAAGCAGTCCTCCTTGTCAGAGTACTCGGGAAATCCTCCAGCTTCAGGAAAACAGGCCTCTCGCTATCTCGCATGCCCAACCATTCCCCCAAGGAGGCACCATGAGGAAAGAACGCCACAACTAGGTCTTAACGCTGGACAGTCTCTCCAGTCCATCACACAAAAATCCAGGGAAAGTTGGGCACCACGATGTACATCCTCCGACAACACCGTACCCAGCCTCCATTGCAGCTGACAAACCCAGTGAATTCCACCCCCGGGATTAGATGAGGCCCATTCAGCAAGCATGGGGCCCAAATAACATAAGCCCGCAATCTCCCAGTTCATGAGAAAACCACGGTAGTAGTTTGATAAAAAAGTCCAGGGCAACAACTCATCAAGATACCATGAAAAACCCTGTAGTTTAACTCCGATAATCCACAATACCAGCTACAACAAGGCTCCTGCTCCACTCCTGTACTCCAGTGGCAACATCCACTATTCCACCAAATCTTCTACACTCCCAATTAGGAACTCCACTCCAGCAGATAGATTGACTCCAATCCTCCTTTAACTCCAAACTCAGCCCAGAAACAAATCGCCAATAGTAAATAGGAAGATTTTCTTTCAACAGATGGAATAAATAAAACCCAACGGTGAATGTCAGCCATTCAGGACACAAAAGACAAAACCATATGTGGCTGAATAAAATAAAACTAAATAAAAAGAGAACCCGAAAAAATGGTCCTAACACTACAAACTCACTGCTTCAACCCTAACTCACTACCTCTAAAAACACAATTACAGAAAAATCAAGTAAAACAAAATAAGAATAAAGAATAAAATAAACAAATTAAATCCCTGATGCTGCAGAGCTGCTAAAAAGCTTCTGAAGGCTAGCCCAGCGTGGCCGCCATCTTGAAAGTACTGCCCCAGCACCAAAATTACTACCCTAATCAGTAACAATCTCTTTAGGCATGGCCACCCTGCTGAAAATCTTGGCAAGCTCTGCTGCCACTTTTGGAGTTGTGACAGTACACATAGGAACTGCCTCTGGGTATCAAGTAGCATAGTCACATACTACCAAAATGAATCCATTACCCTTTTTACTTTTGTCTAAGGGGCCAACCACATCCATTGCAATTCTCTCAAAAGGCACATCTATCAAGAGTAGGGGCACCAGGGGAACCTTGTCTTTTTTAGTTACTGGGGCTACCTTCTGACACTCAGCACAAAAACTACAATAGGCAGCAACATCTCCATGAATTCCAGGCCAGTAAAATCTGTACAGCAATCTGGCAAGGGTGCAATCCCTCCTCGAGTGGCCAGTCATAGGACTATCATGTGCTGTCTGTAACAACTCAGATCTATACTATCTTGTCCTGTGTCTGAGGTTTAACCCAAACTCTGTACAGTAGCCCATTACATTTTTTAAACATAGGTTCACCCTGTTTTGGTTTACACCCCCAGCTGCTTAAAACAACCCTAAAGAGAAACATCATTAGCTTGTTCTGAAAGAAAATCACAATCAGTGATCAGTTTAGTTTCAGCATTTTCATATGTTAATCCCTCATGTCCATCAGTCTTTTGTTGCCACTGTTTCTTCAGGTGTCATCTTTCTTTCCTTCCTGGACTTCCGGATCTTGGAGCTGTGCTCAAACATGTCTGAATCAAAATCAGCGAAAGGAAAAGAGTCCCCACCATCTGAGATTTTCTTCGCCTGAGCTCTTGTCATCACAGCTGCTGAAACATCAGGATTTACACCCTCTTTGATTAACTCAATAAATCCTGGAAAGTTGTTTCCAATAATCACAGGTACAGGTAACTTAGGTACTACGAACATACGAATATACAAAAACGCCAGCAGAAACATGCCTCGTGGTCTATCGAGTCTGCCCTATTGTGCAGCTAGCCCCCAAACTTGCAGCTGCCCCACCCTCCCCACTGTCTTCATCATTACCCCCCACTCTCTCTCATCCCCTCTTAAAACCACCTACCATTTTACAGGATACCACCTCCTCAAGCAGAGCATTCCATTTGTCTACCACCCATTCTGTGAAAAAATGTCTCCTGGTTTCCTCTTGAATCTTTTCCCCTCCAATCTTAGCTGGTGCCATCTCATATGCCTCCCTCCTCTAATCTGGAAAATCCCTTCTGTATTAGTCTTATTTATCCCCTTTAAGTATTTAAAGGTTTTGATCATATCCTCCCATCCCTCCTGTCCTTCAGGGAGTACATGTTCAGCTCACCCAGCCTATCCTTGTAGGACTTTCCCTTCAATCCCTGGATCAGCTTTGTCACCATACACTGCACCCCCTCCAACAATCTGACATCCTTCTTCCAGAATGGGTGCCAGTACTGCACACAGTATTCCAGGTGTAGCCTGACCAGCAACCTGTACAGGGGAAGGATCACATCCCTATTTCTGGAGGAGATTCCCCTCGCTATACACCCCAGCATCTTGTTGGCTTTTGCTGCCACCTTCCTGCACTGAGCTGAGTTGTTCATACTCCCCATTATAAGCACCCCTAGATCCCTTTTCTCCTCGGTGCTTTCCAACTGTACCCCTCCCAGCTGACAGCTCCTTTCCTGGTTCCTAGCCCCAAAGTGTAGTACCTTGCACTTCTTGTCATTGAACCACAACTGCCATGTTTCTGACCATTCCTGTAGATTGATGAGGTTTTCTTGCAGCCCCCTCAAACCCTTGATGTCATCTACCACAGCTTCCACCTTCATATCATCTGCAAACAGACTGATCCTACTCCAGATCCTGAGTGATATATCCACTATAAATATCCCAAACAGCACCAATCCCAGTACCGATCCCTGTGGTATGCCACTTATCACCACCACCAGGGATGACAGTCCGCCCCCCTTCCATCCATTGCTGCCTTCCATTGAGCCAGTTATTGATCCATTTGACCATCTTTGTTCCCACCCCTATATATTCCAGCTTTCCCCCCAGCCTCCCATGTGGCACAGAATCAAAGGCTTTGCTGAAGTCTAAATACAGGATATCCACTGCACAACCCTTGTCCAGTTCCCTGGTCACCCAGTCGTAGTGCTCAATTAGGTTTGTCTGTCATGATCTGCCTGAAACAAACCTGTGCTGTTGACCATAAATACAGGACATGCACCGCATGGCCCTAGTCCAGCTCTCTGGGTCCCAGTCATAGTACTCAATTGGGTTTGTCTGGCAGGATCTGCCCAAGACAAACCTGTGCTGTTGACCATCCCAGAGTCCATTATCTTCCATTATCCCCACTTTAATTTGGTGCAACACCCCATTAATAGTCAGAGTCAGTAGGCTGGTGGGATAGTATTGAGTGTCCCCATGGATGCAGACGACACCAGAACCTGGTCCTTTTGAACACTGTTTTCCCAGCACTTCCATACGCACTAGGGTCTGTTTGCTTCCCAAATCTATAAGTCCCTTCATAGTCTTATCTCCCACATTCACATCTGTTAAGTACTTGCCCCAATTTTCTAAGGCCAAATCTTCTCCAGTGTCACTCTTCTTACTATGGCAATTTCTTGCAATATGACTGGGCTTATTATAGTTATAGCAAATAAAGTTTTTGGGTGCAGATTTGTTACCCCCACCAGAGTTCTTAGGAGGTTAAATAGGAAAAATAGTGTCTTACCAGTGCTTAACTGTTACCTCACTGCTGAGGCATCTGTCTGGTCATACAGTGCAGGAAGGCAGCAGCAAAGACCAATACAATGCTAGGGTGTATAGTGAGGGAAATCTCCTCCAGGAATAAGGAGGTGATCCTTCCCCTGTACAGGTCTCTGGTCAGGCCACACCTGGATTAATATGAGCAGTACTGACTCCTGTTACTGAAGAAGGACATCAAGTTGTTGGAGGGGGTGCAACCTAGGGTGACAAAGATGATCCAGGGATTTGAGGGAAAGTCCTACTAGGATAGATTAGCTGAGCTGAACATGTACTCCCTGCAGGAGGGGAGGGATAGGGAGGATATGATTGAAACCTTTAAATATCTTAAGGGAATAAATAAGGTTAATACAGAAGGAATTTCCCAGCTTAGAAGAGGGAGGGAGAGATACAAGAGGGCATCAGTTGAGGCTGGAGGGGGGAAGATTCAGGAGGGAAATCAGGAGACATTTTTTCATGGAAAGGATGGTGGAGAGGTGAAATGCTCTGCCTGAGGGGATGGTGTAGGACAGAGGGTAATTTTAAGAGGGGTTGGGACAAGGTGGGGGGGTGTTATGATGAAGAGGGGTGGGAGGGTGGGGCAGCTGTAAGTTGAGGGGCTAGCTGCACATTTGAGCAGACTCGATAGAATGTAAGGCCTGCTTCAGCTGGCATTTGTATGTTCATATGGTAGCCTTCAACCAAAGAAACAGCCTTTCCCCCACTTTCTGGTTAGTGTTCTTTTTCCCAGAGCTGTACGTCTGTGGATAGAATGTTGATTAATTGCTCCATTACAAATGTGTTGATGATCTGTGGGACTGTTTTGCCCTCTGGTTGGAACCATCTGATAAGGAGTTCTTTGAGACAGATGAAGGCTTCTCGAGGATTGTCGACTGAGTTGTACTCCAGA
Organism: Neoceratodus forsteri; assembly: GCA_016271365.2. Lineage (NCBI taxonomy): Eukaryota > Metazoa > Chordata > Ceratodontiformes > Ceratodontidae > Neoceratodus > Neoceratodus forsteri. Next base: position 817,344,757 of record CM028133.1, read on the forward strand.
GACCAAAATCTCTGCCTGTAGGTCTCTCCTGAGATATCATACCTTTTCAGGATTTCTGTTTTTGCCAGGTCATAGTTTCCTGACTGTGCATCATCCATATTGCTGTAAGCAAGTTGGGCTTTACCTGTCAGGTAAGGTACCAGTCTGGTTGCAACTTGATGCTTTGGCCACTGGCAGGCTGCGGCAACCCTTTCCAAATTTGTCAGGTATGCTTCGATATCATCCAAGGGACACAACTTTGTAAGATTAATGTATTTTAAGTTGTTTGTGTCTTGTTGCTCTGCTGAACCTGTGCCAGGTCCACCAGCTTTAATAACTTGCAAGGCATCCATCCATAGTTGCATCTTTTGTCTTCTTTGCTGCTCCTGTCGCTGCATCTCTTCCTTTCTCTGCTTCTCAGATTGTTGCATTTCTTCTTTTCTCTGTGCATCTAAATGTTGAATCTCTTTTTCTCTCTGCTGCATCTCCTCTCTTCTCTGTTTCTCTGTCTCTTTTTGTTTTACAGCCCCCCATTTGAAAATGGCAGTAGGCTTTCAGTTTCTGTCACAGCCTGTTTTTTTTCCATAACTGGTGCTAGCTGTACAGTCTCAGCTTGGACTTCTGTCTCTGCTAGTTTGGCTGCCATTCTCCTGGTAACCACCCCTGGGCTTGCTGCTGCAGAATCCATACCTTTCTTCTATGCTTCCCTGATACCAGGTCTAGTACCCATGCACAAAACCCCTGGCTTAGAGTATGCACGGCGTAAATCCCACTTAAGCTGACACCATCTGTCATCGAGGCACAGGTCAGGAAACATAGGAAAACCAGGAGCAGTTCCAAAATTTGCAAATAGTGTTTTGATTTTTTCATTAAATGCAAAAGAAAAAATAAAAATTATTCAGTATAACTATTTGCAAAGGCAGTACATACAGAGAAAACTAAGTCCTTTTGAGGATATCTCTTAATTCCAAGTTTCAGTCTCTCTTTTTATAACAAGTCTTTGCAGGGAGCTCGTTAAGGAGGCAGTGTTTTTTCATAGAATGTTCTTGTCAGTTTCCAATATTCTTGCAGGTACAGCAAAATAAAAAAAAACATAATGACCCAGAACTGACCTCTTGTTGACTGCTCTGTAAAGTTTGCACACCAGCATCTCTGTTTAACCCCTTGAGTTCCAAATAGCTTTGCAACCATTTCAATGTTGTAACTATATACAGTTATAAACAAAGGGATACCTTTGGATGGAACTGGATATGGAATTGGATGGAATTGGACAGTAGGCATTATGGCTCAGTGGGTTAAGGCTCTGAGCTGCAGATCTGGAGACCTGGGTTTGAATCCCATAGATGCCTAGGAACATACTGTGTGATCCTGAGCAAGTCACTTAACTTCCTTGTGCTCCCAGGTCACATCTAGAAACAAGCTTCAGCTTAGTGTTCTACTCCTGGTTAAACAATGTTCCCTTTCCCTCGGATATAGTTTCAAACAAAGGGATCCCAGTATCACTTACAGTTTCACACAAAGATTCACATATGTTTTTACAACTGCAAATATGCAAGAGGAAAGAAAAGGCACAAATAGCAATGGAAGGCAGAGAGATAGCGAGAGTCAGAGAAATGCAAAACTGTAGGAGTGATCAATTCCCATGTCTCACAAGAAAATTTGGGTGTACAATCAGACAGAGAAGAGACAGAAAAGGAGAGGCTAGAGCAGATCCTTACATTTAATCTATTTCTGCATAAACAAATGGGGCAGGGTCTTATTCAACCCTGTCACACAGAGATGTATCCTGTGACCTGCAGATGCTCTTTAATGTGACCTTCTAAAACATTTGTTTACCAGTATGTGTTAATCTCTGTCTTGGTAACAAACAAATAAATAAAAAAAAATGTTTTGGTGGTTTTACTATCACACAGCTAATCCCTCGGGGGAGGTGTTGTCCACTGCTACGAATTAGTTGTACTGCAGGCTTTAAAAAAATTTTTTTCATCGCAAGATCATAGCTATAAATATTAAAAATGACTGGGAAGAGATGCTGCACTAAAGGGAGAGGCGATGGGGAGGCAGCAAATAAGTGTAGAAGTTCTGTGAGGCAAAAGGGTTTTGCAACAAAAAATAGCTATGTCGGCAGTAGCATCTACTATGGGCTCTAGGGACAGCTGTAGTAGTAAAAGGGCAGTTGGTGGCAGTGATGGGGGCATTACTATGGCAAACGTTTTTTCTGCCACTTCTGTGACATATATGCTGGTGGGTGCTGGTGAAGGCAGCAACAAATGGAACAGTACAAGAGGTAGCAAAATCTCTGGCTTAGGCACAGTGGTTGAGGAGGAGGTTGTTGACCATACTAGCAGCCCCTAGTCTCGTCCACGAATGTGACATCTCTATAACCCTCTTATCTTTTCACCCTGTTAAGGGGCACTATCACTTACTAGTCTCTCACCTCTTCCCCCTGTCCCCGCCTCCCACCACCCCGATTCATGTACATTCCCATCTTTCTTCTTCTTCCCTCCCTGTATATCCTCTCTTATACCATAATAGCTGCCTTACATTGATGTATAATTAAGTCCTAATTTTAATTCTCAAGTCTCCTAGTTATGACACTGTAACTGTATCACCCATGTATGTTTAGGCCTACTAGTTATGACTCTGCAACTATGTTACCTATGTTAGTGTATATATGTACCTATGTATAGACCTGTACAATCCTGCACATGTAATTTGCCCCTGGCTTGTCAACCCTTCCTTTGTATGTTTTCTGTATTAATGTCCAGGACCACCTTGAAAATGAGCTTGCTCAATGGTGTTTATGCCTGGTTAAATAAAGTTTGATTGATTGAGTGATTGATTGGTGTCTCTGTGTCTCCTGATGGTGATGACAATGAGCCTGGTCTTGATGTTAGTTTCCCATCATCAAAGAGAGTTGCCCTTGCTCATAGTCAAGGAAAACCATAACTGTGTGCACTTTTTAAAATGTATGTCCAATTCAGTCCTCTCTTCTTCATTAGCATAGTACATATCCTGGAGACAGATACTCCAATACTCACTGGAAGGTACAAGATTCACATAACCTTTCCATTCACTTTCCACAGTTGTTACACTTAGATACTAAATATCTCTTCTTCAATATCAACTTCTCAGTAGTTGAATGATTCCATGGCCAGTAGTCATAGGAATCATGTGAGTCCCTCGATGTAGGTAGGGAGAAGCAAGGAATTTTCTGATTCTTCCACAACAGTGTTATTTCCTGCCAAAAGAAGCTTGGGATGCGCTGTGTTGGGATCCAGGTAAAGGTTAGCTGGGACTGAAGAAAGAGCAGACTCCATCTTTTTCCAGGCAAAGCACTGGAATATCCTGCTAATTGTTTTCCAGTTTGAATATAATATAGGCATATATGGAGCTGGAAATGTGGGAAGGGCCTATAATGACAGGCTTCCTGAAGAGCTCCAGGCAGATGTAGCAAACCAATTCTGTCTCCAGACTGATGCAGGAAATGCTAGATGCCTCCTCTGTCTGGAGCACCTTCGTGCCATTTCACAGCATGTAGCAGCATGATATATTAATTCTGGTAGTTGAGAAAACAAGTGACTTATACTGCTCTCAAGGGGGCCTGATGGTCTCAGGAGGGTCTCCTCTTTCCCATGGGGATCAGGTGGTGGCACAACCACAGGGGTGCAGGTGTTGCAGGTACAGGAGCAGGGTCAGTGGGTGGTGGTGGTGCCACTGCCACTACATGCTGCTGCTAGTACTGCACTATAGGGGGGGGCTGATGTAGAACTGGGGGCTACTGCAGCACCGTAGGGAGGCTGCTGAATCACCCTTCCTGCTGCCTCTTACAGAAACAAAACCTAAAGTACTCCTAAAAAGTCAAGGAATTAAATGAGAATGAGAAAAAAATTAAAAATAATCTGTTAAAGTACTGAAAAATTAGGATTGCTATCTTTCTATGCAGCGCTGAAAGTTATCAGTCTCCTATCTCCTCCACTGACTAACTCACACTGCAAAACAAAAGTGAAGCAATCTCACTGTACAGAGATGTACCATGTGACCTACAGAAGCTTTTCCATGTGATCTTAAGGCACTGTTGTATACCAGTGGCCTCATTCTGAGAAACTTTACCCAAATGTACCCCAAAGGTAGTCGACACGTAATGTTAAGAAAAGAAGGGGTTAAGCAGTTGCAAGTCACGTTGACCACTACCACCCTATAGCAATGAACCCTGAGAGCCTCTGTACTGTGGATCACTACCACCCTGTCATATCCTACACAGTTTGAGGAAGCACCCATCCATTTAAGGGGAACAAAAAGCTAAATTATTCTACACAGGATGAAGTTAATTCTTTAACTGGTACCAGTAATAAAACTACAGTTTCTAGTATGATACAAACACCAATGACTGGGTACCCAGATATTACACTAGAGTCCCAGTGCAGGCCTGGTAGCTACATTGCCTGGGTTTGTACAGTGGTACACTGTGTGAAGGTTAGCAAGCTTGCAATTTATCCCCACAACAGGCCATAGTATGCTAGCACAATTTATAGAACATGAAATCCAAACAGAAAATGCTTGAAACCAAACTTATAATCCAAAGCTGGAAAAGACCCCAACCAGCAATGCCACCACTCACATGATCAGATGCAGCAGTTCAGTTGTGGTAGGGAATAGCCCACAGTAGCAGGTCAGGTAGCAATCAGGAACAGGCCCCAGTGGCCTGGGGATGAAACACATCGGACTCTCTCAGATGTTCTGCAGCAGCACAACTCCCTCTGGATCACAACTCTCAGGATACAGCCCATCTGGCTCACATCTCAGGATACAGGAGCACTACACAGCAGCTTCCTGTTTCCTAACTTGTCCAGACCTCAGGAGTTACCTCCATGGTCTGACTCCCCTCAGATCGAGAGTACCCACATACTCAGGGTGCATGCCCCATGGCTCCCTGTTCCCCAATCCACCCCTCACCCCGATAAGGGCTAGCAGGCCTCTTACCTGGCTCTGGAGCAGCCTGGATAGGATGCAGGTCTCTGTCTCTGCTTGGTACAGCTCAGCAACTTCAGTATGCAGCAATGGCCCACATGCTCACACTCTAAGCAGTTTTGTCTCTCAGATGCTCATCTGGCACATTCTCTTGGTTTACTGAATGAATCCTGGTGAGGGCTTGAAGGATGGTTGGCCTGGCTAGGCCTCTCACTTGGTCTCACAGGCAGCAGGTCTGACCACCTCAGTGTCCCTTTCAGACTGCCATGAGCTCCTGAAGTCCAGAAACTTCTTTCTCCAATTCAGTATTCCACTGGACAGGCAGGGCTGTGCATCAATCCTTCTACCCTGCTCTTCCCTCTGATTGGTCCTCATAGCCCTCCAGTTCATTAGGGAGGGTCCAATTGCATCACCCTCCTCCCCACAATACCCTGCTTAAGTCTCTGGGCTTCCTAGCCCTCTGATTGGCTGGCTGGTGAGGTCAGAGGTTGCCAACATGACTGTGGCCATGTGCTGAATGAGCCTTGTGCTCCTAAGTTTTTTGTTATATTTGTTTCTGCTGGCCTTAAATGTGCATCAGCCCCTAGATTCCATTGCAGTCTTACTGGGCTGCCATTCAGTCAGGCAGGGGTAGTCAGTTGAACATCGGGTCCATGGTTGGGTGCATTGGCAGGGACTATGGAGCTCTGAGCATTAGAGAGGAGCCCCTGCAAGTGTGCTTCAGCTCAAGGTATGGGGGCAGTATGTGACACAGCACACTGAGGTGCCAAAATGGAAAGGTTGCATCCTTGCAGTTCCCAGTCCCCTCTGGCAGGATCAGGGGACCAGAACAGAACAGCATGGTCAAGGAATCTGAACAATCTTGTGCAGGCAGCACTGAAATCAAAGGCAGCACTTCTCTCTCTCTCTCATTCTCTCTCTCTCTCTCTCTCTCTATCTCTCTCTCTCTGTCTCTCTCAACTCCACACAAATGGTTTTGAGCCAAGAACTGCACCAAAGTTGGCAGCAGCAGGAGCAGCATTAGGGAGGGCAGCAGGTACAGTAAAGGTAAGGCCCCCTCCAGACGGGGGAAAGTTGCATCTGTATTACAGTGTTATGTTATCTGTCAGTGCTTTTTTAAATCTGTGATTATACTTACATTTTTTAACTTTTTTTTCCACACATATTTTATGTTCCATTCATTTCCCTGTTTTTCACCCATCCCCTGTACCTCGGCTGCACATGTGCATGTGGAGGCATGTGCATGCCGTGGCTCGAGGCACCCTCCTGCGACTTGCCACCCCTCCTGCCTATGCTAGCCACTGGACCTCAACTCGGTGGCAGCACAACTATGAGGGAATGACAACCACCCCGAGAGAGGAGAGCTGCCTTTCAGATGCTCGATCCTGCTCTCACTCCCCCCCCCATACTGGCTACCCAATGACCCAAGTCCGTTCAAGAACCTGGTGTGACATGTGTTAAGGTGTCTAGCGCCTCAGCCCTCTGTGCCACCAGGCTGGCTTAGATATTGTACTTAACTGAAACTGTATATGCATAAACAGGACCTCCTTGTAAACAGGGTACCTTTGCCTTAATGGTGTTTTTGTAACCAACTTTTACCTGTCTAAAAATAAAAATCTTTACTACCACCACATGCAATTATATCAGCACAACCCAAACTTTGGAACAATTTAAGGCAGCTAATTACACACAGTAACATAATAGTTAAATCCTTTCAGCTGACATTTGGACCAAGTAAAACTGCTTCATTTTCAAGCATAAAATACTTTGTCATTGATTTCTGTTAATGTTCTCTTTCTGCTACCCATTTTATAAGTTTAAGTACACATTACACAGTCTGTGGCCCCCATATTCAAAAGGTTAGCATGGCACTACTCAGGTTAGTGATACGCTAATCATGAATTGTGTTGTCGCGCCAGGCAGCACGATTGTGCAAAGTATACTGTTGCACCTATGCAAATGAGGGTCCCCTAATGGATAAATGGTGCAGCAATATATTCACAGGTTCTGAGATGGTAAACAGCACCCAGCTCAGCACTTTTACTGCCTCTGAAACCTGGCCTCAACAAGGCACTCCATCCCATCAACATTGGGTGGGTGTACTGCAGGCAACATCCCTGGCCTCTAGTGCTGCCCCCCCCCCATTGTCCCAGTACCACAAAGTTTTTACATATCCTGGCATCTAGTGGACTACCTCCCCCTAATTACCTCTGCATTTGAATGTTTTATATATCCCAGGTGTCTAGTGGAACCCTTGCCCGTGATCGCCGCTGTATTGGAATGTTTTTATATATCCCTGGTGACTGGTGGTCACCCCCGTCCCCTCTGTCATAATGTTTTTTATATATCCCTGCTGTGTAGTGGACCATCCACTGCCAATCATCCCTGTATTGGACTGTTTTTGTATATCCCTGGTGTAAGGTGGAGCCCCCCCATATTGGAATGTTGCTATATAACCCAATCTCCCTTGAGTTCAAATATTGTTATTTTTTTACTTCCGATAGTCTAGTAAAACCCCACCCCCACCAAATGACGAATCCCCCACCTACTCACCCACTGAGCACCCCCTGGCCCACACGCCCCTCACCACGGTCACCGGTTTGGCAGCAAATAACTGTGACTAGCACAGCCCTCTGCTCACCTCCTCAGCTGGCCACCATCTGACAATTCCAGAGCATGATCGCACATACTATAGAAATCGCTGTTTGACTAGCGGGGAAGTAACTACATAATATTATTTGAACTGATGGGCAATCAGGGGAAGGGATTTTCAAAGGGTGACGCAGGGCTTGCCTCAAGCCCTGCTCAAGCCCTTAGAGTCCTGCAGCCCCGTCATAACAAAATGCTGCAGCTGCAGCTGATTTTATAATCTCGGGTGCAGTTGCATCAGTCAACATGATTTATAGCTACTTATGATAAACTTCACCACAAGTTTAGTGTTAAGGGTCCCTGGAACTGATGCACATGTAACCCCCAGTCGGTGCTAAACTGACAGGGCTACTACCCCTGCCTGTGTGGCTAGTGAGCAGGTTGAGGGGCCTGGGTCCTATGATGTAGTGCCTCCATTTTTATATCCTGAAATTTGGGGAGAAAGGTGTCACTTGACATGGTGATTAGGTTTGACTACTCTGCACAGGGACACCCAAAGTAATCCAGAGACTAGAAGCAATAACATAATGTCCAATACCAGGAGATGGGATTCTAGTGTGGCTTTATTCAACATCTCTGAACAAAAAGCATAGACAGACACCCATTGGGCTACACTCCTGGTAATGCAGATAAGGTGTTGACATAAACACATATCCAAACTTGGATCCTAAGTTTCCATATAACATGGATTCTTCAATTAGTGGCACACTACCACCCTTTACTCCATCCCATACGTCAGGACACCCTCTTCAGGCACTGGCCGGTACCTGACAGAAAGGTGACTGGTGTCTCAAAGCGAATCTATAGAGGTGAGCCCTGTTATGCCAGGTGGGTGGTCTCCCATCTTTTGTTCCATAGACCCATACCGGCCATTCCTTTGTTTACACACACACATCCTTGGATACTGTAGTGCAGACTGTACATGGCTTTGTAATGCAGTAACTGTCTTTCTCTGAAGACCCCCCACATACATCAGTCATTACATCTCACTGTTCCATAAGTCTCTTCATTGGCTACTATAGTGCAGAGTGTACATGGCTTTGTAATGCAGAAACTGTCTTCCCCTTGAAGACCCTTCACTTACAATAGTTATTACATCTCACTGTTTCATAAGCCCTGGACTTGGCATCCTGACTGACCCACAGCCCCAGAGACTTATTTACTCACTGTTTTGGTGAATGACACTGGCCTTTTGTCAAAGCTTCATCACCCTCATTGTTGCAGATGTCCAAAAACTCTGAAGGATTCTCATTCCTCAAAAACTATAGTGGCCCAGCACTCTTCATCAGGCAGCTTCTTCTTTTTCCCAGGCCAGGGGGTTGCCCCTGGGAGTTGGTTCCTTGTGCCTCTCTTATGGTGGAAGCACACACCCTAAGGTAGCTCTGTGTCAGAGCTGAGGACAGGGGGGGCCTGCCCCTGCAGGGCACCCCCACCCTCCACTGCACTGCACTGCAGGATCTACATCCTTCCCTCTCTTGAGCCTACTTCAGCTTCAGCAGACTGATTCAGACTGATTCAAAAAACCCCAACGTTCTAGCCTAACTCCCAACTGAAAATTCCATCATGGCTTATGCTGCTGCAGAATTCTAAATGATGTCATAGCCCCAGCTCAGCAGAGACTGAAAACAGAGCAAGACATAGTGAAATCCATTTAACTGGAGCTTCACTAGCTGGCTGTCCCTGCCTGCCACTAGATCTAACTAGGGTTCTATTAACCCCTGGTAACAGCTGGGTTACACACTAGACCAAAGAAAGATGGTTTAGAGAGTGTCTAGAATGCTACAAGCCCAGTGTGCCATATATTTGATACACCCGGGGCTTGCAACACTTCCAGAGCATTACAAATCTGGCCATCGGGATATATAACAGCATTGCAATACAGGGGCAATGGCGAGAGGAGGATCTACTAGATGCCAGGGATAGAGGTGATCTGGGGGGCCACTAGACAACAGAGATGTGCTTAGTATTGAGCACATGGGTGCTAAGGGGTTGCTATGTGGCATGCAAGTGAGCCCATAATGGCTAATTTGCATGTTAGGGCTCAATATGGCCCAGAAGAGACCTGGCACCATCGTATTTTGTACAGCACTATTTCTAGTGGGCTCCCCTGTGATCCATATTCAACCTTGGACTGTGACAGCACAGCGCATGGTCACATTGTACTGCACTGGCATGGCCCCTTATTTTACAGCGCACCTCATCACAGTGTGCTAACTGTCTGAATATAGCTCAGAGCCAGTCATGCACCATATGCCATATAGTGCTACTGGCTAGGGGTGTGTGTGTAATGAATATTATTTCCCAAGCGCCACCAATAATGCGCAGTTCATTATTTGAATAAGAATGATGAATAGTTGCACTATTTCTGCCTATTTCTATTTAGAAAATATTAAACAAAATGGAAAAAAAAGAAAGAAACCCATCCTCCTCCCTAGCTCAGTCATTTAAAATACAACCCCTGTCCTCCCACCCTCCTCCCCACCAGCATCCACAATTGTTCAATTTTAAACAAAAACAACTCCCATGATGGGCGACTGGCACAGCTCACCCCACCTCCATGGCTGCTGCCATCTTGTCTAGCAGTTTTCTTCAATTCTATAGATCAATTTATTCCCCCTCCAGCAGCAGTACCCAACCCTTCTCCCCCCCAGCACACACATTTTATCTAAATAGAAGGCCACCAAGCACAATGAAGGCAACTGGTACAACCCACCCTCCTCATGTGGTCAGCTGTTTTACTATGCAAGCAAGCATGGGAGCGATTCCACTCACTAAAAGGTGGCCGGCCATAGAGGGGGGCAGTGAGGTGTGAAGTAATAATCCATACAACAGATGGCTAAGGGACTGCATCAAGGGGTGTGGGTTATTTTAGCAATAATCCATGCTAGGATGTGAGTAATGGTGGGATTTACCCACAAATGCTGTGGCATGTCATGAGGCTGCAGGCTTAGTAACTTTAAAGAGCACAGGAAATTAATAAAACAATGCTGTCCCATGAGGAGTGATCAGTGGTTACTTTATGGCAAGTCACATATGTTTGTCTAGTCACCATCTGTATCAACCTGATTTTTATATTTTTAATTTAGCCAACTTATAGAAATGTAAAAATGGCTGTTAATGGATCATCCCATTTCATAGTTTCTGTTTTCATATCGGGAGAGTGAGTGTGGCAGCTAAATGCTGATGTTGCCATTCATAAATTCTATAAGGTCAACGAGACTCGCACTCGGTGGGACACACACGCTTGAAAAGCTGTTAGAAACTGACGGCAACCAGGAAGTGAAGTATTTCTTTCTTGTGGGTATTATGTTTACTATTTATATGCTTTACTGTAACAGCTAAAATGAATACTTGTGACAGCTCTGAAACCAGTGCTTATATTTTACCTGATTAGAACAAAGTTCACCATAACAAGCATTCTGTTGACAATTAAAATGAAAAAAAAAATGAAAGAAATGTAGAGATCGCTTTCTTTTTTATGTTGCCTCCCGCATACACGCCAGCCAACATATTGCATTAGTAGCAGATTTGGAGGTGTGGTCACTGTGGGTGAATGCTGGACACACATCAGTAGGTGCATCCCTCATTCCCCAATAAGCCAGCATGCAGGCGCCGACACCAGCAATACGTAAATTGGCCACCAGATCAAACAAAAGTGCCACTGCAATGAGAGCCAAGCTCGTCACACAGCGGCACAATAACATGCCTCCCAATGTCCCTTTCCTGGTGAGGCACTTTGCTAAATATGGAGACACTGACAGCCGCAGTTACTTCATTTGCCAATGGGGGAGCCCACTCCCCATTGGCATGATGCCCCCCTCCCATTCCAAGTGTGTGCTGAGGGGGTGCCCAATCCCCCTCGGTATCATGTGCCCCCCAACAGTCTTTCCTTGCCGACCGGGGGCCAATCCCTGTCAGGTTCAGTCCCCCCCTGCCTAGTTTAGTTTGCTGATGGGGGAGCCCACTCCCCATTGGTATAATGTCCCCAGCCTCCAATGTGTGCTGTGTGCTGAGGAGGTGCCCAAACCCCCTCGGCATCATGTGCGACCCCCATTTCTTTGTCGATGGGGGGGGCCCAATCCCCATCGGCTGCGGTCCACCTCCCCATTATGCAGGTGGTACACTGGAAGCCCACCCTAGTGTACCAAACAAACACCTACAAAAAAGAAAACCGACCCTCATTGTCTTTTTTTTATTTTTTACCTGTAAAAGAAGAAAACGGTCCTTCACAGTCTCTCCTGCTCCTCCCCCAACCCCACGCCCACCCTCTGCATGCCCTGCCTCCCCACACCCCCTCACCCCATACTTACCTCCAGAGTCTGGCACAACGATCTTAGGTGAACCGGGAACACATCTGCAAAGCCAACCGCGAACTGAAGAAATGTCGGTAAGCTGTATAATGGCATAAATAGGGTTTTTTCAACTTTGGTGCATATCTCGGGCAGTTTGGGGAATTTTTGCACCACATTTTCAACATGAGGTTATTGTGAACCCTTCTCATGAATTCAGTCACTGTCATGGCATTATTCGGTCCTGAAAGGTGATTTCTTGGTCACTGCACGGAATCACCTTTCTGGACCGATTAACAAAACGACAGTGCCACTGTTCATGAGGTGTGCTCTTAAAAACCTTATTTTGCAAATTTGGTGAAAAAATCAAAAAAATTACTATTTTACGAGCATGTATTGCGCAGTTTCCATGCACACTCGTAACTTCGTGAATTTGTAATATTTTCACTCCAGCTTTCAACATTGGCATTTTGCCACACCTCCTTTTGAACAGTATAGCTGTCATTTTACATATCCTGGCCGAAATGTGTTTTTGCACTTTCGGCACAGAATAGCACGGTTGCTGTGAGAGATCACTTTTAGGGACAGATTAAGAAAATGACAGTGGCACTGTTCATGAGCAGAGGTCCTAAAATGCCTATGTTGAAAATTTGGTGATGGAAGTCCATAAAATGACTGTGTTACAAGCATGCATTCTGCAGTTTCCATGCACCCTTGTAACTTCACAAATTTGCAATATTTTCATGCAAGATTTTCAACACTGGCCTTTTTTCACACCTCCTTATGAACAGTACATCTGTCATTTTTCACATCTTGCCCAAAATGTGTTTTCTTACCTGTGGCACACGATGGCATGGTCACCTCGGGAAATCAACTTTTGGGACACGTTAACAAAATCACAGTGCCACTGTTCATGACAGGAGGTCCCAAAATGCCTATGTTGAAAAACTTCCCAAAAATAATTGGGTTACGGATGTGTGTTGAGCAGTTTCTATGCCTGCTCATGACTTCACCAATTTGCATATTTTCACTCCAGCTTTTCAATGCTGACATTTTTTATTCCTCCTCATGAACAATACAGTTGTCATTTTTCACACCCTGCCCAAAATGGGTTTTCGTGCCTGTGTTGCCATATGGTATAGTCGCTGTGCAAAACCACCTTTCAGCTAATAAACTGATAGTGCCGCTCTTCATGAGGTGGGGTCACAAAAAGCGCATGTTGAAAATTTGGAGTGAAAATACCTACAAATGCCTACATCGCTAGGGTTTCCAACTGTAACACCCCACCCTGTAGATACTGACAGGCATCAGGGGTGTGACTTGGGATCATTGACTGTAATGCTCATGCCATTCCACCCCTACCCTGCAGCCAGTCACAGGCATTGAGGTGTGCCTTGGAGTCTTTGGCCTTAAAGTACACCCCATTCTCCTGTACTGCACCCATCTCAGTGTATCTCCTCATGAAATGGGGTAAGTATAAGGCCCAAAGCACACCACGACACTTGTCAGTGTCTATAGGGTAGGGTAAGGTTAAATGGCATGAGCGTTATAGCTGATGACCCAAAGGCACACCCCACTGCCTGTCAGTCTCTGCAGGGTGAGGGTGGGGTTGTCGTCAGTTCAATACTTCACTGCCATTCCTATTATGCATCTCTAACTCCTGCACTACCAATGCCAGCGACACAACATTCGGCATTGACAAATGCTTGTTTCCAGCCTCTGTTGTTACTATGCCATTAGTGTGCAGTTGCTCATCTACCTAAAGTAACACAAGCCCGAATAACCTACAGCTACTTCATTACAAAAAGACCTAAATCTATTCAGTTATGTAACTTACTGCCTTTTACCCCCCCACACACACACGCACACACCCCTATTTGTCAATCTGTTGTGAGTGTGTTTGGTATCATATTCAGAATATGATTATCGTTCTCTTTCACCCTCCCTTTAACTTTGCCTTTTCTACATTCCTTCCTTTTTTTTTTTTGAGAACCTTGTGTTGATGGATTCGCTACCGAGCTTCTGCAATGTGGTCATCAGCATAATTTTACTCTCCTGACTAAATATGCTCCATTTTTCATTTCATTTACTGCACCTTCGGAATCTTTACTGACTCCCAGTTCATGCTATGTTTGTACTTTTTCTCTTGGCTCATACTATTTTGTCAGGTTACCTTGGTCATGCATTAGATAACTTTGAATTGAAGCTCTGAGTTCAGCTTGAACAGTGGACCATTAAACCCCATACTCTGCGCACATCTTTACTTCAATACCAAACTTTTATGGTTTATTCTCTTTTTTTTGAGGGGGTATTGTAAGTAACTAAAAAAGTCACTTCTGACATTGGTGCTGTCTGACTACATACTTTGCAGTTTAATTCATCATTTGGGTGATTCATCGGAACATAGACTCGCCCTTCGCTCTCACGACATTCAGCAACATTTTTAGATTTGTAGTAACAGAAAATGCCCGCAGTATATAGGTCAGAGCATCTCTCTGGGTCCTGTTCTTAGATCTTAATGTATTCTTCAGTGTTGTCTGTAATGTTTTTCCTTCGGCAAATTGTATAGCACTTTCTTGCATTACAGAGGTGCTGCACCATATTTCATTGCAAAATGGTAATGTAGATGAATGTAGAGTCCCTTCAGCTACTTTGTAGTTTTGTAGCGAAGAAGAAATAGCTGGTATCTGCAAACTGCTGAAACTCTAATGCTCAAGTGTACATCATTTCACAAGGTATCATACATCGAGCAGTGGGTATACTTATTTTCTTAAGATAGCATATCACAGAACTCTGTACAGAACTGCTTAATTTTAGTTATTGTAAACATTCCATGTTGAAATCAATCATGTTAAAATCTCCTTGGTTCATGGATCTCCGGTCTCACAACACCCTCTATTTACACGTGGGCAACTATAAGATGAGGGGGTTTGTAAAAGAGATTTACCTTGAAGTTAGGTGTTGTCATTTTTATCTGTTAGTTTTCAGAATGTAGGCCCAGCTATTCAAAGCTTTGCATGGTGTGCAAACCATTTGCATGGGTTTAGCGCGGGATTAGCGTGGGTCTGCTATATTCAAAAGGCCAAATAGCGCATGCAAACCACATTAGCACTGCGCAAACCATAATATATGCAAGGAGCAAACTGAACATGAATACAGGCACTATGAGATATTCAGCAACTAGCACAGCGCTAAGGTGTTTAGCGCGACTTAGCGCGACCCTTTGCGTGGTACAAATTACTGCCCAGGAAAAGCTGGTCTTATCTCTGGGCCAACAGCTTTGAGTGACATTGTGACTTTGTGCGGCATTAGTGCGGCATTAGCGCAGCCTTGCGCGACCCTAACATATGACTATGACACAGAGAAAAAGCCAGACATGGAGGAAACATGCTGCTCACTGATGACACCACAGTGAAGCCAACTGCTGCTTCCAGTCCCAGCCATACCAGGCAGTATGTGGTGACCCGTCCCCCATGGGCCCCCATGGTAGTGTGGCCATACAGCACACACCTGCAGACCATACATCTCTGGTGACCAACAGACGCCAGCACACACATGCAGCACTGTGGACATGGTGGGTGTTGAGGGGAGGGTATACAGGTGGCCAAGCCTCACCACAGACCTGGTGCGGCCACAAGGCTGGGACACAGCTGAAGTATACATGGGCCAGTATTGGGAATACCCCAATACCAGTGTGCCTGTACGATCGTACATGCCCCCCCAGTCACATACCGCACAGCTGTACATACACCACAGCACACACAGCCGACCATGTCTATATCACCATGAGCATCCCATGCCAGAGGTGCAGCATCTGCGGGTTGTGTGCTGTCCACTGGCAGTACACACCTGCAAGGTGGGCTTGCCACTGTGTGCAGTGCAATGGTCATCACTACTCTACACACCATAGCCATTGCTGTGTCCCTCACACTACTGGCCCCCTTGCTACTGTGGTGTCTGCTGTGCACTGTAGCATGCCCTACAGTTCGACAGTTGCATGCCTCACCACTACCACCTGTGACTATGCTGTGTTGCTATATTCAGAGCTGTCTTATTCCAGGGCTACATTTGCCCTGCACTCCCAGCCCAGTTTACCCAGCCTCAGTCCCGTGCTATATTCAGAAGCTATTTGCCCCGGGCTATTCCTTTTGAATATAGCTTGCTTTGTGCTGTGAGCTATGTTTGCCCGCCACGCAGTGCTACTTTAGCCCCGGGGCAAAGTTTTGAACATTTGGCCCGTAGTGTCTAAGCCAAATAAACTGAAGCACTTTTTGTACTTACTTCTGAGTTATGGTCTCTTACTTTATTAAGTGCTCTTTTTTGCCATTGTGTTTTTTAACTTCCAGATAAATGATGTGCCTCTGAACAGTATTGTTTCGTCAGTGTGCAGACGCTAGCTGTTTCATCACTTTCAGCATTTTCTGTGTTCACTGAGGTCCTGCATAATCCATGTGCTTTCTGTCACTTTCACTCTAATGTGTAAGGCATTTAACTAATTTATTTATTTATTTTATTTATTTTTGAAAGTCGGATTTACAACCTTTGAGTCAGGGACTCATTTACAAAGGCACCTCATCACAGGGAGGGTAAACATGATTACAGTGTGAGATACAACAGCAGTAACATACAGGTGCAATACAGATAACAAAAGAACACAAAATAACAGTGGTTTACAGAATAAAGTTACATGCAGTAAATAGCAATCGTATAAAGTATAACAATAGTAGAAGTCACAACCCTGGTCATAACAGGAAATACCTATGTGGAAGGGTGGGGGAACAGATGTGAGGAAAAGAAAAAAAAAGGGGGGGAGCAGTCCAACGGACATTGTTAAGGCTATGGGCCAGAAACGGGGAGGGACCCCAACATTAGGTTGATTAAGGGCAACTACAGCTGCGGGCGCCAAAGAGGTGGTTACAGAGAGTGACTTTAAAGGGACCAATTTTGATAGACTTAATGATAGAGGGTGGGAGGGAGTTGAACCATGTAGGGGCGCGGTAGTGGAAGAACCTTTGGGCTAGGGAGGTCTTGGTATATGGCACCAGAAAGGTGGCCTTAACTGAGCTACAGGTGGCAACAGATGGGGATGCAAGCCACAGGGATGGGTGACCCCTGGGGGGGGAGAGTTCTAGCAGTAATTGGCAAGTAAGCAGGTTTGATAGCGCAGGCACTCCTCCAAAGTGAACAGGTTGGCAGTGGAATAGAGTGGCAAGTATGAGTGCAGAGGGATGCGCCAGTCAGGAGCCTGCAGGCCTTGTTTATCAAGGTCTGGATTCTGGTGAGGGTGGTATTGTCGGCTGCAGCATAGATAGGTAGGCCATAGTCCACTAGAGACAGGATGGAGGAGTTGATGGCAAGTCGGAGGGCAGTTTGGGGGAGGCAATCTCTGTGGTGATAGAGAAGGCCAATCTGAGAGTTTATGGCTGAGGACAGGGTATTGATGTGGGTGTGGAATATAAGAGCCGAGTCAAAGGTGATGCCCAGGTACTTATAGGATGACACCTGCTCGAGAGGGTGAGCATTACTGGAAAGAATGCAGAAGGGGGCATTTTTGGCCTTATTCTGGTGATGTGAAAAAGCATAGATTTGTTTTTTTTGAGGTTAATGATCAGCCGGTGGTCAAGGAACCATTTTTCAGCTTGGTTGAATGTGTGTTGCAGGAATTCCTGTGGAGATGTGGGGTCAGGGTGGGAGGCAAGGAGAACCGCATCATCGGCATAGAGTAGCATATTGCCCCAGCAGGAGCTGGGGAGGGTGTTGAGAAATAGGTTGAACAGAAAGGGGCCCAGGATGAAACCCTGGGGGACCCCTGAGTGAATGGGCAGGTGTTGGACAGGGTGCCATTTACCTTCGCGCACTGTGATCTTATAGAGAGGTAACTGGTGAACCAAGCCAGTGGGCCAGGGGAGAAGCCATGTTGGTGGAGGTAGTCAAGTAGGAGGGGGTGACAAACAGTGTCAAAGGCCTTGGAGAGGTCAACGAACACTGCACCCGCAACCTGACCAGAGTTGAGAGCAGAGTGGAGGTGCTGGGAGAACTCCAGGAGGGCTGTAGTGGTGCTATGTCCAGAGTGGAATCCATATTGTTCTGGACACAGCAGGTCATATTTGGCCAGATACTCGGAGAGCTGAATGGTCACTATTTTTTCTAGTGCTTTGGAGATGGGGGCAGAATGGAGATGGGCCTGAAATTGTTAGGGGAGGTTCTATCTCCATTCTTATGGATAGGGGTGATTTCTGCAGTTTTCCAGGCACTGGGAAATTGACCAAGACTTGGTGACTGGTTTGAAAGGTTGGTGTGAGGGGCTAGTACAGTATCTAGGACTAATCATAGAATCCTGGAGTCCAGGGGATCACAGCTGGGGTTGTTGCTAGCTAAGGCTTTTTGCAGATGAGGCCTGGCTTCAAGGGGTGATGTAGCATGTAGGTAGAAAGGGGGGTCAGAGATGAGGGGTGGGGGCAGGGATAGAGTCGAAAAAGTAGTTGGGGAGGACAGAGCTTAGATCTGAGAAAGCCATATTGAGGCACTCAGCTGTGTGGGGAGGATCAATAGTGACGGTACCGTCTATGGAGAGTAGTGATGGTGGGGGGGAGCGGGTCTTTCCACTGAACTCTTTCATATTGTCCCAGAAGGCACGGGATGAGCCCCAAGTGGATTCAAGGGTGGCTTGATAATATTTGGCCTTAGCCGCCTTTATAGCCCAGGTGCACTTGTTACCTGCTGCATTATAGGCTTCTCTGTCAACCAGTTTGACTGTCTCGACAGCAATATGCCAGAGATTATTTCTTTGTTTCAGTGTTTGGATGAGGGATGGGGAGATCCATGGAGCATTGTGTTTCTTGGTACGGATTCTGGTCAGAGGGGGTGAAAAGGTTGCAGGCCTTGCTACAGGCACTAGAGAAATAGGCTAGGGCAGAGTAAATATCCATTGTGACTAGAACTGGGGACCAGTCAAGCTGGGCTAAGTGCGTTTTTAGCTTTCTGAGACCCCCAGGGTGAAAGTACCCGTGCGAGGTGACCTGGGACACTGGTTTTGGTGTGGGGGATGACCAGTGACAGAGGACAGAACAGTGGTCACTAAGAGAGTCTGGTAGTACATTAATATCCCTGATTTTATGGGGGTGGTTCAACAGAATTACATCTAGGAGGGTGCTGGAGCTGCCTGACTGGTTAAATCTAGTGGGTGAGGTAACTAGTTGGGTCATATCTAGGGCAGCGAAGCAGTCCCTGATATGGGGGGCAGTGGTACTCAGCCAATTGAGATTAAGGTCACCTAGGATGAGCTGCTCCACCTTGTGTGGGAGTGTGGTGAGGTAATCAATGAGGGATTGGACAGCTGGTCCTTGGTCCCTCGGGGGTATGTAAGAGATTGTGAGAAAAAGAGGGCCCCTGGCAGGGTCGGGGTAACCTTAAGGGTGAGGGCTTGGGCACTAAAACCAAGCTTGGGGGCAGGGAGAGCATGGCCTAAAAGTGTGTCATGCATAAAGACTGCACACACGCCGCCACGTTTGCATATATGATCTTCTCTGAACAGAGTGTAGCCAAGGAGGGAGATAACCGAGTCGGGAGTTTTTCTCGAGAGCCAGGTCTGGACTAGTGCTGTAACATCAGGACAGTGTTGTACAGCCCAGCACTGGAAGGCGGCGGACTTTTTTAGGAGGCTGCAAATATTCATGGATGCAATGCTGAGGCCAGTACCAGAGTGGGGTGTGGGGTGGTTAATTGACAACAGCCTGGGGTTGGGGTGTATGTTCCCAGAGAGCAGAAGGAGTAGAGCAATTAATCTGATGAGCAGTCTGTGGCAACCAGGACCCTCAGCCAGGTAACGATGCAAGGTCCTACTAGTGGGGGTACAAGGGATGGGTAGGGATTGGAGGGTAGGTATGGCAAGGAAGGAGTGGGCCCAGGGTGTCCCGGGGGGAAGGGGTATTGGTTGAAGGTGGTTGCCATGGAGAAATAGGGGTGTCCAGGGTGGAGGGGTGGTTGACTGCTGTGGAGTGGTAGATGGGAGTGGGGCTCAGGGTGGAGGGTAGGGGCAGGATGGGACATGGGCAGAGTAAGAAGGGTAACCATGAGTAGGCTGAGTGTGACAGCCACGGTGTCCATTGCTATTTCTTATTGGTGGGTAAGGGGAATAACTGACCTTCAGTGAGGGTGACTGCTGCTGTGGAGTAGTTTTTTTTTCTTCAGAGTACAATATGCTAAAAGTGAGAACAAGGCAAGGGATAACAGTGATTAGAACAGGAAAAAGGCAGAGGCACAGTTGGAGCATTAATAGGAAAAATAAGATGTCTCTAGTGGCAGATCAGTATAAACTGCAAATGGGAAAATTGGCATAAAAAAAAAACTCTCTCAAAACTTATATCAACTCTAAGAAATCTCTACATCAGACTAAACATTACTTAAAGTGAGAAAACAAAACATTTCAAGCAGGGATTAGCAAATGAAGATAGGGCAGAACATTAAATGCTGTGACCACATAGAATCATCTTGACTGGTCCGACATCACGGTATTGTAAAACATCATCCCCTGGTAAAGCATTTTAACAGGTTACTAATATCCCTTCTTCAAACAAAGGGAAAAAAGAAAAAAAGTGCTTCATTTCATTTAGTGTATTCACATTATTTAATAGATAAAATGCTATCTCCTGTTTTCATGGCAATCCTATTTCACAACCCCTTCTACTTGTGTGAGAGTATCTGTAAGTGGAGGGTGTTGTGTAAGTGGAGAACCTTGAACATACAGTATGAGTTGCAATTTCATCTGCTTGTTTTGAACAGGTAGAGACTACACAGACACTGGTCTGGCAGTGTATCCTAAAAGGGCTAGATTAGCGGGATGTAATTGAGATTGTTACACTAGCAGACCATGGTTTGATTCCCACAACCTCCACTTCCTTATTGAGTGACTCTGAGCATGTCATATAACAACCTTAGTGGCCCCAGATTGCCTCTGAACACTGTCAGTTTATTACAATTGGGCCTGACCCTGTTACCAAAAACTAAAATAGTGTAAATTTTTTTCTGATTGTCTGAACACTAAGTTTCTATACCAGGTGAAAACAAAGCACTTTTCTGTGACCAATCTATTTGGTTTTCTGTTTGAATTTAACTACTCCTATTCCAAACTTTATTCCTTTTTGATAAATGAAGATCATTTCAACATTACCGGTTCAACAGTGTGTAGGTGTGTGGAGGGATTGTGGCATAACAGATGGACCAGACACCAAACTTCAAGTTCAGCACACAATCTCTGTGTGATGTTTACTCAAAATGCAGGTGATAACCTTAAGCAATGGCATATTCCTTCTTCAGTACATCAGTTTGTAGCAACAGACTATGTATGTCTTTTCTCTGCACTTAGCCAGCATCTACTGACACTGATCTCTGATTTAACTCAGCAATTGAGATTCAACCTCCACCCGTATGCGGGCCTTGTTTGCTTGGGTGGTGGGGGCTCAAATAAAAAAAAAACAAGCTAAAGACAAAGAACTTCAATGTAAAAGCACTGATAATTAGGTTACCCCAAAGGGCATTGACAATAAGCCAAGTTTCAAAGAAACACAACATCACAAATACTTCTGCAATGCAAAGCATCATGGGATACATGCAAATCAGCATGCCATTTCAGACTTGTTCAGTTTACAGTAATTTACATGCATCTTAAATAGCACAACTAACTTAATTTTTATAATAATCACCTAGTACTTTTTACCATTATCAAAAACACTTAGTGCCATGGTATTTTCAACATTTACAGGTTTTATGAACATAAGGTATATACATCAATGTACTTTATGACATAGTGCTATTACATACTAAATCCAACAATGATAAACACAACCTGTTTTACATACTCTTGGAGATCACCGTAATAACCTTCCTGTACGAGGACCTGAGAGGGAAAAGGAAAATTAAAGAGGACACTACAGCATAGTCAAGAAAGGGAAGGGGGTGCTCATAGGTGGCCAATCTTATGGACAAGAAATTGTTAAGGATAGATTAGGCTAAGAAATAGAAGAACTGTTGCAACAGATTTAAGAAAAGGTCAGTCCTCAAGAGTGGCAGGAGCTCCCTGTCACATATCCCACACCTTAAGAGGAAAGCAGTTATTGCAGACTACTTACTGCCTTCCTGTCCCAGGAAAGGATGGAACATCCACCCATCCATCTTCAGAAGCTCTGTCTCAGGGTCCCTATTAATGATAAACATTCTATAATAAACATAGTAGATATCATCATTCTTTACCTTGAGACAATAATGCATTTCTCAATAGAGACTAACAGTACCTCTCCTGAACTATCTCCTTTTAGGGAAAGTACGTCATATTTCTTAACCAAAAAATCTGGATGGCTGTAAAGTCCAGTACCATAGAAACAATTTCTCTGGGGTGAGTAATTACCTGCTCCAACCCCACCAGACATGTCAGTTTTAAGCAGGGGCCAGGTTCTAGGTTCAACACCTCTACAAAAACCCATTATGTCTCTTGAGTCATTCATTTCACTTGCTACTGATACAGACACCTGAGGGTAGACTCTCTACATGCTACCCCAACACAGGTTCCTATCCATTTTCCACCCACCTCCTCCTTTGTAGGTTTTTCATCAAAAAAATTAAACACATGTACCACCTCCTAGATCTCAACATATTGTAACATTTTGGCAATATTATCATCTTTAGCCTGCAGTATACCCCAGTCAATACTGTTAATAGATTTAGCTGCATCAATACAAGAAAAAGTCCCTTCAGCCTCATAGGCTTCTTCTTGCTTGCCTGGAGTCTTCAACCCCAGCACAATATCACTAGGCACAGTCTTATACCTGGGGTCTCACATTCAAGTTCCATATTTGCATCTCCAACCTCCAACATGTGACATCCTGGGAACACAGGAAACAAAGAAATATTCTGCTCAGTCAGGGGGTCCTCCTCAAACTGAGCCCACAAAAAATCCTCCTCTGACTCTTCATCCAAACTCTCTGGCAGGAACCTCTTGAGCACCTGGCACCAGTGTTCCACCTCTCTGCATAGTCAGTCTGCCTTCAGCCATTGCCCACTCATCCAGTGGATCATCCTCATCAGGGTCTCCACCTCCTGGGTGTTGTCCCTCACTCCTCCAGTCTGATTCAACCTGCATCTATTCATCATCTTCATGCTTGGCCTTCCTCTTAGGTCCCAGGTCCAGACCAGGCAGCAGCTTCTCTCTATCTGTCAGCCATGGTTCTGGGAAGAACTCCACGGACTTTCTTCTCCAGGTTTTCCTCTGGCAACTCCTGGTGCATCAGTCCACCTGGGATATCTGGATGATATCCACCAGAAAATGTCCCTCTTTGGCCAGTCCAGATGCTTCCAGCAAGTTATCCTACTTCTGACACCAAGTCTGTGGAAGGATTGTGGGATAACAAATGGACCAGACACCGAACTTCAAGTTCAACACACAATCTCTGTGTGTGATGTTTATTCAAAATGCAGGCTATAACCTTAAGCAATAGTATATCCCTTCTTCAGTATATCAGTTTGCAGCAACAGACTATGTATGTCCTTTCTCTGCACTTAGCTAGCACCTACTGATACTGATCTCTGATCTAACTCAGCAATTGAGATTCAGCATCCACCCCTATGCGGGCCTTGTTTGCTTGCATCTTGAGATTTCAGTGAAGGCTGCGTCACTGAATGTAGAGATACAGTACATAAATCTTCTACCCTAAGTGTATTTGAACCCTGTTACCAGGTATACTGAATGATCACTTGCAACTGGATCTATTCTTTGTGTTTCAAACCGACCACCAGGTGTGTACATATGAAACCACACATCTTATTGAATTCATTTTTTTGTTCTTTTTCCAATCGTGATGCAAAGTTCATACATCGACTCAAAAGCAGCCATCCACAAACTGACTCACACATACGCACCACATCCGTGAGGTCAAAAAAAAAAGATATGGATGTTAGAAGTCAGTATAGAGGCTAATGGATGGGCAACATGAACAACAACACAGTTGTTCACTTTGAGAGGTTGTCATGACAACCATGTAAACCTCGAGAAGTGAAGACAGTGTTGTTGTTTACTGTTGCCCATCCATTGTCTTTTATAGTGTATGGGCAACAGTAAATAAACAGATTGTCACTTCTTCTGTGATCGCGCCTGCTCAAAAGTCTGTGCTACCTACCGCAGTTCCCTTCTCCTCTCCCTCAACAACAGGCAGTGGCTGGCAGTGCAAAACAGTGGGGACGTGACTCGGCTACAACAACTGGGAGGTAAGTACGCTACGTCTGCGGGATGCTGCTTGGGAAGGCAGCACCTCTAGACAGGCTGACAGTTTGAATGTAAACCTCAGAGGCCAGATGATTTTGGATGTGCTAAGTACCACCACTTGCGCATGCGCAAAGACAGTCAATGCTATTGTACCATCGCTGTGACTTACTAACAATAGTACAACAGCTTACTGACGTCACAGCGATGTTACAGCAATTCTAGTAAATGATAGATTTTAGCTAATAACAATGTTCTACCATGCACTATATATGTATATTACAGAGTGGATATATATACAGGTAAACAGGTGTTAAATTACTTATATCTACAAGTAGCGTAGTCATTTACAGCCACGACCATTTGGAAATTACCTGAATGACCAACTGATATGCTTTTCCTAATTAGATTTCTGATAGTTCAGTGTGTAACATTTCTTAAATCCTTTCAAAAATGTAACAACATCATGTACATTTAAGCTACACCATTAATGCTTTGACCTAATTTACTGAAGGTATTATTCAGTTAACTTACAAACTATGCCAAGATTCAAGTTCAGCAAGAAACTGCATGGATTGCTGGATTGGGGTCATACTCGCCAAATACACAACATCCGTTCAGGCTCTCTCATGCATTTGTTAGACTATCCATACTCATAACAGTACTAAATAATGAGAATAGGCATAAAAGTAAAAAAGATGCACAATCAACACCCTTTTTTCATGAAAACTTTTTATTTATGTACATCAGAGTAAAAGTAGACAAAACACACAAAAAATGTAAAGTCAAATTCCTATCCCCTTTAACCACACCAGAAGTGGGTAAATCCCACTCTAACCCACCCCCAGGAGTGGCTTACTGCCATTATACTGTGGGTGTTATTTTATGTAAAACAAGAATGGAGAAAATCAGTTACAATAAATTATAAATTTATGTGGGGTGAGATACTAACAACAACAAAAATGGAAAGGGACCTGGGGGTAGTCATATCAGATGACCTAAAGGTGGGCAAGCAATGTGAGAGGGCAGCAAGGAGGGCAGGGGGGATACTGGGATGCATAGGGAGAGGCATCACCAGTAGAAAACAGGAAGTTATTATCCCTCTGTACAGACAGCTGGTCAGACCCCATCTGGAGTACTACGTGCAGTTCTGGAGACCAAGTCTTGCAAAGACATAGACGGATGGAAGCTGTCCAGAGGAGGGCAACTAAAGTGGTGCAGGGTCTGCACGGAAGACATATGAAGAGAGACTTAAGGAGCTTAATATGTATAGCCTCAAGGAAAGGAGGAGAGGGAACATGATAGAAGCGTTCAAGTACCTCAAGGGAATCAACAAAGTCCAAGAGGGTAGCATCTTTCAAAAATAGGGTGTACAAGAACAAGGGGCAGAATTTGAAGATAGAGGCGGCTCAGAGGTAATTTAAGTATTTTTCACAGAGAGGTTGTGGATGCATGGAGCGGCCTTCCGGAGGAGGTCGTGGAGTCAAAAACAGTGGTGGAATTCAAGCATGCATGGGACAGTCATAAGGCAATTCTAGGGGGTTGGGGTAGGAAGAAGTAGGCTGCTGGTTAACTAGGATCTGCAGCTTATCCAGTAGGCAGGGAAATGGACAGACTGGGTGGGTCAAGCGGTCCTTATCTGCCATCAAATTCTATGTTTCTATGTTTTTTAATGATTTTCAGGCAATATTCTTACTCTGTTGGCAAAACAGTATCCTTGCCTTACAATAGGTAGACAGAAACATAGGAAGTTTTTGGCAGATAAGGATCTCTTGGCCCACATAGTCTGCCCTATATTCCCTACCTATTGTGGCACTGCAAACCCTACTCGATCTCCAGCCTTCTCCCCCCCCCCGCCTTGCTTCCAAGATCCCCTTGAGTCTCTACTATTCATGCTTGAATCCTGTTCCTATTGAAGCACCCTCCACCTCTGCTGGAGTCTGTTCTAGGTGTCTACCACCTTCTCTATGAAGAAGTATTTCCTCACATATCCCTTGAGCCCCCCAGCTTCATAGCATGACCCCTTGTCTTTGAGCATCTTTTTCTATGGAAAATGCTATCTTTCTGTACCTTACTAATACCAGTGAGGTATTTGAACATTTCTATCATATCCCCCTTTCCCTCCTTTCCTCAAGAGAGTACATATTTAGTTCCTTTAGTCTTTTCTCGCACAGTTTTTGAAGCAGGCCCTGCACCATTTTGGTAGCCCTCCTTTGTACTTCCTCCACTCTATCTATGTCCTTCTAGAGGTGGGGTTTCCAGAACTGGACACACTACTTGAGGCGGGGTCTTACTAGTGATTTTATACAGGGGTAATACTATCTCCCTCTTTCTGCTGGTGATGCCCCTCACTGTGCACCTGAGCCAAATGAGCGAGACGCTGTACCTACTGCTCCATAAGAGCTGCCCAGTGGTGAAACTGCCCACCAGAGTCCTCAAAGATGAAGGATTTTGTTCTGTTCCCTTGACAGATTCCTTTTCTTCCCTCTCCCCTTTAATTGATTGTTACATATTTTTTGGTTTTTGAATTTGGGAAAAAGTTTAAAGTGGAGACTGGAGCTATTACTGGATTGGTGAGGAGGTAAGTATAGAAATTCAATGGACAGCGTGTGTTGCTCTCTGTACCTGAATGCTGTACATGTGCTGCATTCATTTGTCTCATTTAAAAAAAAATGTAGTTGTTAATGCATGATTGAATCAATGTGATGCTCTACCCCAAATGTTAGTTTGAAATGGAGCAGAGAGCTGAAAGTGGGAGGGAGGATGAAGTGAGAGAGAGGGAGGGAAGAAGGGAGGGACAGGGAAATAGAGATCAGATTGGCATGCTGCTGTCTCCCCTGTGAATGGAACTCTGTTGTTAATTTAAAAAAATAATAGTGTTTCTATTTTTTTTTAAAAAGACAGAGAGAGAGAGAGAGAGACAGGGAGTTTTACAAGGAGCTGAAAGCAGGAGGGAGGGACAAAGGAATGGAAACTGGATTGACTTCTGGAGACAGGGAGGGAGAGAGAGAGAGTGAGAGGATCAGGAGTGGTTTTAGAAGCTTCAGCCGTGGTTTCGGAAGCAGCAGCCGAAGTTTCAGGAGTGGCATCTTTAGTCTTTGGATATGTGGCTTAATTGACTTTTGTTTGCTGTTTGGTTTAGGGGTTGTAATTTGTATTGTTGTAGTGCTAAGAATGGACTTGAAGTGTGATTTTGAATGTTTATTGTGTACCAGTAGATTTATGGCATTAGTGAATTTTTAGAGAAAAAATGGTGGCTGCAAAGTTTGAAAAAGTGTGGATCACGTAGTGATTTGGAGTCATTTTTGTGAAGGAGTCAGCTGGTATTTTGTGTGTGGGTTGTGGGGAAGTTTAGTCACTGCCAGATGGTCATCTTGGCCAATCAGATTGCAGGATTTGTGGTGCCCATAGTATAATATAGCATAACCCACACTGTCATATGTTATTGCTTAAATAGTAGTGTCAGTGTTGTTTTCATGGTAGTACTGCTACCTCTTATCCAAAATGCATGTGTTCATGTCTTTCAGATGGGATTCCTTTTTGATGCTGACACTGGACCACAGCACAGGGGACAGGGGTAGACCTACACTGTTGGAAGGCACCATCTTTTAGGTATTACCTACAGCAGCAGTATTTATTAATCTCAATGTACTTTTTTCAGCAATAATATTCTCTGACAAAAATATCAATATATCCATTTTTATTTTTGTTTTATTTTATTCCTGAATGAAGGTATGACATGGGACTCTGCCTCTGCTCCTGTGCCATGCCCACCTTGACAAATGTAATACTGTGCTACAGTACTGTGTCTAGCTTCAGAAACATTTCAGAGTACCATCATAATACATCCACAGTGCGAATCAAGTATGTAAATTTCAACAGGTGACCGCAACAGTTTTAAAAACTGCCAGTGGCTGCCATCTTTAATGACTTGAGTCATTAATTACAAAATTAGCTATAAAAGCTTTTTAAAAATACCTGAGAAAATTAAAAACACACTGATGATGAATACAAGGATGTCAGACATCTATTTTACTAAACAAAACTATGTGATGAAGTTTTTTGCTATCAAATACTGCTACTGCTACTGCTACTGCTACTGTCGCACCTGCTCCCTCTATACCTCTGCCAATCTTCTAAACCTCGATGAAAGGCTCCTCTACCAGACCTGCATACTGTCCAAGAAAATACTGCTCGGACTCTTCCCCCCGGAGTCATGGCCTCTCTTCATCCTGCCACCCCCACTATCTCCACCTGCAACTCAGAGAAAGCACCACTGGTTGTGCCCAGGGGAAAAACCTCCCTTGCCCAGAGATCTTTTCACTACAGGGCCCCTACATGGTTTAATGCACTCCCAACCACCATCACTAGTGCACCCAAGATCACCCACTTCAAAACCACTCTTCACAATCACCTCTTCAATATCCACTCCTGTAACTGCAACTAACATTTTACTCTCTTACTCACTTTGATCCAAATTCTCTGACAAAGTCCATTATGGATTGCAACCTCCGTCAACAATGCCAAACCCATGAATAGGACTGACTACTCTGTTTAGATGCTTTCTCAAGCTAATAATGTCTTTCTGCTGTGATGATGTAAATATCGTCATCCAAATACTGTAAATAATGTCTGTAAATATCTACATCCAAATACTGTAAATAATGTCTGTGACAAATGTCTGTAACATATTCTTAATATAATTGTTGTAATACCCAGTCTGTATTAGTTTCTGTCTTACATGTGATGAGGTACCTTCGTAAATGAGCCTCTGGCTCAAAGGTTGTAAACCCGATATATCAAATAAATAAAAATAAAAACAAATAAATAAATCAAAGTCTCTTATGCCTATAGTACAGTATCTTCCACTGTCATCCAAGTGGAAGTTACAGATCTCAGGGAACATTGAAAGGTTATCTTGGACAACACTACCCACCAATAAAACAGGTTCTAATATAACTGTCTAACTATGTGTGGGTTGCTGTTGATGATTGCTGCTGTGTTTGCCTGCCTGCTTCGACTGCATTGCCGATGTGTGGCTCTTTACTCTCGAAAGCACATTGAAGTACGGTTTGTATGTAAAGTGCTACAGAAGTAGTGCCATTCTACACAAATCTGGAGGCCACACAGGTCCCTGTGCTTGGTGCATTAGTAGTCTAAATATAGGGAGGATGTTGCACAAAACAAAAGGGCCTGTGTGGCCCCTGCAGTGTGATTGCTTTAATATACATACTCTATCCACGCCATTCCAGTGCAAGAAGATATCAAGCTATCCACTTAGTTTAAATTTTCACAGACCAATATGGCTGCACATCCTCTCGCAAATATAGAAAACTGTGAAATTTTGTATATCTCTAATTAGATATTGAAAGGATATTTTCCCACTCAGGCTTCACCAAACAAATAAACAATACTTTCCAAATGTTGCTGATGTAACAGTCTTGCCTAAAGCAGAGCTGGCTTTAAGCCAGGCCCTTTTTTCTGTCATCTTAGTTACAACAAACCTATGAAGCTAAACAAGTAACACCAGTTCCCAATTTCATGTCAATTTAACACTTTCAAGTCTTAACGAAAATAGTTTATGTTCCTTTCCATTCACATAGACATGACATGCCTGTTTCACCCTGTATTTTCTTATATTCAACTAGAACCATGATCGCTTGAAACATAAAAGTAACATGATTCATGGATGGGACTTTTTCCTCATAGTATCCATTATCAGTTATTTCCCTGTATGCCACCCCAGTTAAGGCTGTACACCTCTGCAATTAAACAAAATAAAGCTGAATACCACTCTAATTGATACGGTATACCTTCCAAAAGAAAGCACTATTCTACTAGTAGAATACACCATGAAACATTACAAAGACCAAAACAAATTAATGGCCAATTACATCAATTACATACATTCCCATGTCAAGTAATACACCACAGGATGTGAGTTGTGCTAAGCTTGCAGACTCTAAATTAATTCACAAAGGTTGCCACTCTACAAGTACCTACTTTGCAGTTTTCAGCCAGTGAAGAGGCACTTTTTCAAGGGAAGTCATGCAAATTAGCTGGAGAAGTTGCAACGTCACCTGAAAAAGTACCACTTCTGCTGGAAAACTCACAATGAAGTAGGCAACTCATGGAATTTATCACGAAGGTAAATTTTGCAGTTACGCTGGAACGTCGCCCGAAAAGTAAAACTTTGAAACATCTCTGTACATTAACAAACTCTGGTCAGAGCCACTACAGTTGCTTATACAGCCCCTTGATAAGGACTGTTTCACAGATTTCTTTTCCCCAGTAACAGCAGGCAGCACATGTCAAATTTTTTAATACTGACATCACTCATCCTATTTACATGCAGGGTCAGTGATGTGAACATTTCAAGAGAGTAGGCAATAATACATGTTTACTGAGTCCATGAACAAAATTAGCAAATAAAATCTCAGTTCTAAATTCTGAATGAAGTGCTTTTCTATATATTTTTTTCTTCCTGTATAAAACAAAAGAAAAGTACCAGCTATACTCAGATAGGAAATGCAGCACTTGGTTCACCTTTGGGTTAATAGGACAGTTCACAGCACAGTGTGTAACATTAGGAGAGATAGATGGTTTAGATGGTGAGCCTTGGGGGTTGCTGTAGGTTTTTATTTGGATAGAAGAATGAGAGGGTTCCCACCAGACCCTGATCAGCCCCAACTTGACACCCCTCTCTCTATCCCAGCCTGGCACTTGATGTCTGGTGGTGGGGAGCCTTTCTTGACTGAGTCAGAGCAGCTAAGCATAACACCTCACATTATAGTACAAGCCCCATCTGCAGAGAGACTCACTGGCCACAGAACTGTGTATCAAGGATGGGATGGGATGAGTGGGGTGGGTGGGGTTGTCTCCCTTACAGTAATGGGGATGGGGAAACCTGAAGGCACTGCCATTACCTGGTCTCCTGGCACATTTCTAAAGTGGTACGCAGTATATGCATAGTGATACAGCTGAACGTTTTACATCCATAAGGGGTCGACTCGCTGTATGAAAATACAATGTTCAAAATTGCATTTAAAGCTATTTCAAAGCATTGAATGTTTTAACTTTCTAGAAACACCCCATAACACTAAACATATTTGGCCACTATTTGAAATCTTGTATTATTCCTTAAATACAGAAGTGATATGCATTCAGACCAATTGTTTATCATTTTAAATGCCAGTGCTACATACATACAGTACATGCTGAAAAGTTGA
Organism: Neoceratodus forsteri; assembly: GCA_016271365.2. Lineage (NCBI taxonomy): Eukaryota > Metazoa > Chordata > Ceratodontiformes > Ceratodontidae > Neoceratodus > Neoceratodus forsteri. Next base: position 817,376,124 of record CM028133.1, read on the forward strand.
GTCATAACAGTGTGTGAAGTACAGTTAGTGCATCAGCTCAACCTGTAAATTATAGTATATTTATCCACACTGAGTGTGCAACTGCATCCAGTACTGGCGCATTGATACATTTGGATCTGTTCAGTGACTAGGAATCACATGCTAGTCTTTAGAACCCTCATTCCATCACTTTTAGACAGTTTCATAACCACTAATCATCCCTCACCTTTGACATGTTTGCTGTAGCTTCTGTGACAGTTGGAAACTACCGCCCTTGGTCATCTGTCAAGTTATCCATTTCCTCCTTAGAAGTGCATGCTTTATCGATTAAGTTGATAATGGAAGCTGCAAGTGATTTAAGTAAACAAAAGAATATGTGTTGATAGTTATAGTGATCAAGTGCAATGGTTTCCAATGGTCACTGAAGCTTCAGCAGGCATGCCAAAGGCGATGGACTATGAGTGATTGTGAAACTGCCAAAATCACTGAAGATCCAAGACACAGTTGATACCTGCTGATACTTGTCTAATTAAATGAGGCATCTTCATGAAACAGAAAAGTCCGTCTACTATTGAGATATGCTTTGCACCACACGAAGGGTTTAAATTGGCCTTGAACCCAAAGCAACACAGTTTTCCCATCTCTTACAAAACTGTATGCCTTCATGCACCTCTGTCATCTTTCTCCACTAAATACTATGGAAGGCTTTCACCTCTTACTGATGGCAGTTCATCCACCTAAAAATCTATAGGTTAAAGAGCCTTCTTGCACCTAGGCATGTTCAATTTAACCACTAGACATACATCCTGAGCTGCAGAATGCCTCATACCTGGTATGCATTTGTGATGTTGACTGCTTCCCCAAAACATGGACACCAGCACTCCTTCTCAGGAGGGCCCTTGACCAGGAACAGCGAGGACCTATCGGCATTCACCATGATGCACACATTGATGAGGATCTTGTTGCTGAGGCTGGTCTGGTCCAGGTCCAGGTCATTGGAAATATCCTTAACAAGTTCCAGGAAGAACTCATGCTTGCCAGCCTCCTTAAGTTGGCACTTGCACTTGCTGGAGGCCAAGGTGGACTGGGACAGGCTGACCCACAATTGGAGAAGCACGCTCGGCAGGTGAACTCTTGTGGGTGGCAGCAAGCTTGCCTTCTTCAGCAAGGCATACCCGTTCTGCCTCATGCTCACCTGTGACTCATCCTGGTGAGCCCACAAGCTGGCCTGCTCATTGTACATGCAGTGGACCATAAGGGCCCTCGAGTGTGTGAAGTTCCTCCTCATCTGCTCCTGCTGGTGTGAGGTGTGTGCCTGCTGCAGCTGCCCATCCACTGTACCATTAGACACCTGGCCACATGGATCTCTGCCCATTCATTCACCGCTGCTACCACTGAAACTTTGAGCTCCAGAGGCCAGTGTACTGTTAACCATTTGCTCATTGAGTCATAGTCCCTTTCCCTATTAATAAGTTCTCAAACAGATCTGGGTGGCAGTCTAGGAAGGCTTCAACATCTGAAAAGTCATTTTTTTTGTTCTTTGGCAGGTTTTCTGTTTTTATTTGAATATTATGAAATGGGTTAGAATGAGAGAAGTTGTGTTGGGGGCTATAGAGTGATTCCTAGAATGCTGGGCAGGTCTTCATTAGAAACACTTTTGGGGCCAGGGTATTACCGGGCTTCCAAATTCCTAGCTTCTAGGCCAAAAAAGGCACCATATCCTGCTGAAGTGAAGAGAAGTGAATTGCAGTTCCACTGGCTGTGCAAAATTAGAGACCCCTGAAGCAGCAAGCAATTTATAGTGAGACGGAGTCAGATGGGAGATGGGATGGACTCCAGATAAATGAAATATCAATGCAGGGAATATATCATAATGCCATACTTCTTTTCAGATAAAATACAGCATAACAAAGGTAACCATATCCGGCATGAAAATTAATGATTTTTTTTGTCTCTTGGACATTTTTGTTAATATAGATTGTGGGTATGGAGTTATAGTATACTGTATATGTTCTGCATTATTTTGAGTGTTTGTGTGCAGTTCCTGCAACAATTTCCTTACTCGAGGGTGACAGTGAAATTTATGACCATTAGTCAGGAGGCTTTGATGAAACTCAAGTACAGATGCAGGCTTTGACTTGTAAGAGGGAACTGTGCAAGTTGTAAGGTAGCTGCAGTCCTGATTTTCCTAAGTTTCAATACTGTAACTATTCAGAATTAAAGCACATCAGTTGCATTCAAAAAAATGAATCTTTGTTTTTTTATTATTTATATTTTTTGATGCTCAAGGTCTCCCTTTAGTCTCCGGCCAACACTCCAGCCTATCACCACCAACCTGCCCCATGGAGCCATGGTTTACCCTCTAGGCAGGGGGAAGGGGCAGCCAGCTATTCCCCACAACATATCCATCTCATTGGGTGGGACTTAAGGAGGTGGCAGCTCAGAGACAAGTCGGGGTTGTGCAGATTTTTAGGTGTTTTGTTTTTTCCCTGAACAGGAGGCGTGGTGTGCAATGATGCCACAGTGGAATCCCACCCAGCATCCACATGCCCCCCAGAGGCAACCTTGGACCCTCTTGGCAAGCCACCCTCATGGTCACCCGGGGCACTACACTGAGAGGTACAGGATCCCCATTCCCTCCACGGAGATGGAGAGTGCACAATTGACGCTCAATCCATCTCCCCCCTGGACAAACCTCCAGTTCCCAGGTGTGTTCCTAAACCCGGGTCACTGACGCTGCAAGCGGTGGCTCCACCACTGTGCCAGCGGGCCAGTTAATCATTGTATTTTAAGTGCAAATAAGCTCTGAAAGATGGCAGCCAGATGTGGAGGAGGGCTTGTTGTGCCAGTTGGGGCTGTTTCCTTCTTTTGTTTTAATTCTCCAGTCCTTTCAGTCAGGACAAAGAAATAAATGGATAAAGTATGTATGTTAAAGTGCACTTGTAAGAGGGAACTGTGCAAATTGTAAGGTGGCTGCAGTCCTGAATTTGGTTAAGATTAAATACTGCAACTGCCCAGAATTCAAGGGATACTGTCAACCCACCTTAGACCTCAAACTGTTCCCAGTTTAAAAAAAACATTTTATGATTGCTCACATTCCATAGAATGTGCTAATGTAATTAGCAGTTTGATTTTTTTCAAATCAAACTTTATTTATTTTTAAACCAACATGACATAAAAAGAACAGTATGCAGCATCCATATTTTGATAGCAAGGTAAGTACATCAGTGCTACAAAATGGGAGAGAGTATGGAGAATGGTAGTTTGATTTTCAAAGTGAAAAACAGACTGCCCACTATACTGGTGTTACCACACCAAAATGTGTTTGTTTACATTCCTTAATTAACTCCAGCTGCATCTTTATTAGGCTTGGGAACATGCCCAACACAGTCTAGCCACTCATAATGCAGTCAGAAGAGAGTAGACTGTTGCACCATGAGTGGCTGCTCTGTTCCTAATACTCAGGAAGTATGCAATAAAATTAGATCAAGGATTTGAGACAAAACAAGATTGAGTATAATTACACAATGGCATGTGTTTTATATCTATTAAAAAAAAAAGCCAGATTAAACAACCAGCAACATAAATGAATTTTAGAGTAGATAAAATGTAAGAAAAGATGGGGTTTCAACTAGAAATAGTATGATACAAAATGGGTTGACAGTGTTCCTTTAAAGCAGATCGGTTGCATTCAAAAAATTATTCATTGTTTTTTAAGAGCAGATGAGCACTGAAAGATGGTGGATGGCTGTGGAGGAGGGCTGTTTTTTTCTGGTTGGGGCTATATCTTTTTCATTCTTCCTTTTTTTTTTTTTATTTCCTGCCCCTACAGTTGGGACCAAGAAAACAGTGCAGTGAGGGAGGGGGAAGAGAGAGAGAGAGAGAGAGAGAGAGAAAATGGTGTGGTGGGGGGAGCGGGCAGGAGGAAAAGAAGTAAACACATTGTAGTGAATGGGAGGCGCCAACAGATTTTCAGGAAGTTGTGCTTTGATTCCACTCTCTCGTAAAAATACAGCTGCGCTGCGTTAGGAATTCTAGTCAGACCCCTTCTTCTGATAGCAATCTGTCGGCATAATATCATGACCTAATTCAGCCATAAAAAGGCACACACATTAAAATAAAACTATCCAAACCACACAAAAAACAGCTACTGCACCTTCAATGTAACCTAACAATTCTCTGTCTCTCACCAAACAGCCTTGTCCCTTGACACTGCAGCTATCTTCTCAGTTGCCATGTTCTCCATGATGTTACAACCAACTCTGACCTCCTTCAGCTGCTGCCAGCACTGAGCTCTTGCCATTCCCAACTGGACAAACCATGCTGGTCCCAGTCTCAGCCACACACACAATTACCCACTGTAAAGTACAAGACACTCCTGACCACTGCTGACCACTGATGCCATGCCACTACAACCACTCCGACCACATACTCCATGTCATGTCATGTTAATGGATGGACTGCTGCAGCCATGTCTCCTTACATAGGGAGGCCCTGCACTATGGTAACCTAAGGGAGCAGAAAAAGAAGCACTCCAAAAATACCATTAAACACTGGGGGGAAAAAACAGAAAAGGAAAAACCTGGCAATCATTGCAAATACAATCGAACAGTATTAAAAGACCATCCATATGTATGATCTCAAATAAATGATGAATAAATCCAGTATACAGGAAAATAAAAACATCATTGGGCTAGCTACATAATTCAGGCTTTTATCATTGATCTGTTTAGCCCCCCTCAGTGGGTTTATCTGGAGGTATACCACACTTACCCATCATCTATTCTATATGCACAAAATGTCATGTTAAATCTGTCAGACAAGTTCACATCCAGTTCAAATCCATGTGTCACAGAATCATTGAGAATTGATATAGTGTAATGTATTGTGAACATGGGAGCTTTTAACTCTGTAAAGTTACAGCTTTGAGATACCCCAGAGGGCTACAAGTAACACGTAAATGGATAGCTGGGTAATGAAGATTATGTTTTTAACATGGAACAGAAATGCATCAACCATTTTGAAAGGAAAGTCATACAATGCCATAGTATTGTCATCATGAGAGCAAACTAAAAGAAATGTACCTCTTTAATGCAGTCATAATACACATTTAACAAATATTAAAAGATATGACTTAATTTAAAGACTTCGATAAATTTTCTTGACAATGTCATTTCCCGGAACTCAACAGAAATATCAGCTCCATCTTCTTAGTGTTATAGATTATCAATCTTCATTTTATTCTGACTATCGCTACGAAATCTATATAGGGCAATTTTTAAATGAAGCTAAGACTTATTGTTAGACAACTGACTAAAAAATGCCATGCAAAATTCAGAATGCTTGCAAATCTTACTTCTTTTTGGAAAAACGCTGTTTATAAATAGGATGTTTGTTTGCAATTAAATGCAGAATGTTTGCTAAAGACTTAAATTTCAACCAGATGAACTAAGAGATATCACTTAGCTTCTGTATCTATGGATAGAAAAAAAACAGTACATAGATGTCTGGCAGAAGCTTTATGTAGACAAACTCTAACCAGTGTGTCATTGGATGGAGTAGCCTTAGGACTGAAGCTACAGTACATAAAGTATGCTGTTAAATAGTATTGGCTCTTAACACCAGAAATAATAAACCATTTGGATAAGCTATCCATTTTCTGTAGCTACTATCTCATTTGATTATGCCACTTTTCAAGTTGTGCTTTGATTCCACTCTCTCATACACAATTGTAATTGGGGTGGCAGTCTTTGGGGGTACACAGAGACTCCAGGTATTGCCACCCTCAAAAACTACTATTAACAAAGCCCCAACTTAGTACCCAGGGGAGAAGTCTTCCAAGGCAGCTACGGTACATTGCAATGCAAATCAGCTCCACCAGATGCCACAAATGGAGTGTGTGACTGAAAATACTGAGTATGGCATATCCAGACATCTGGGAAAGGCAGTGTGCCAGCTGAATGGCATGCTGCCATGCTCAACTGTTCATGGCACAGTGCTCCACTGAGGTCATCCTCTCATCCCCCCGACACAGTACCTGTTAGTCATTTGTGGGCTGTACTGCTTTTTTAAAATTTTCTCTTTATGCTCTTGCAGTGTTTCCATTTTTCTCCCCCAGCACAGAGGAAGGAACGTGCAATAGCACCATTGGTGGTGCCGTGCACGCTTCCATGTGCAGCATGCTGGGCATCTGCCCCACCTCCGCCACCCCAATGTAGTATCAGTGTGCCAATCTCTAGCCATCACTATGGGCCAGGCAAACACCAGCCACTGATCCCCCTCTCTCCTCAGAGGAAGAAAGTGGCACTGGGACACTCAATCCTCCAAATCCTGAGCCAATCCTCAGACTCCTGTGGTTACTTCCAACCTTGGTCATCGGCGCTGCAAGCAGTATCACTACTGCTGCACTGGTGGGCCAGCAGTGGGCCTTGCTGTTTTTAATTTTATTTGTACCTTGACAGTCAGCCCTGGTGCTCCAGTGGCCTCAACTGATATTCCACTCTGGTACCATCCCTGGTGTCCCATAGAATCCCTTCCCTAGCCCTGCTCCCATATACAGTGTTAAGCAAGCTTGATCACTCACCAGTTTGATCACACTTCACCAAAACTCACTCCTGCAGTGTGGTCTAAGTCCCAGGCCAGGCTCCTGCAATAGTCATCACAAAGGAGTGTAAGGTTTGAACTCTGCTGCAAAAGTGGTCTGTGTGACCACTTAACTACACTGAGATGTGACTCTGTATGGGGCTCCTGCTAATGTGCCAGGGGGTATAGGTGTGTGCACAGGTTCTTAGATTCAGATTCGGATCTGAATGTGAGGCAATGATGCCATGATCCATGTACACTGCACCCTCTGTCTCAATTACACCTAATGGAGACATTTTTATTATACAGCATTTTATACAAAATACATCCCAAAGAACTTTGCAGTCTAGGAGAGGAAGGGGAAGAACACTGCTACTATTTCAGTGTTCAAGGAGGGTCAAACACCACAGGAATAGTTTGATGGGATTAAACAGATACCATGTGTAGGGAAGTAATGAGACTTGCCCAGGGCCCCATAGTGAATTTGGTGTTTAGTTCACTTGGGATTTGCATAATGAAGAGGCAGTTTGCAGGACAATAAGTGCATGGGATCCTTAAAAGGATGCTAGGATAGTAGAAATATCCAAATCATTTTGTTGTTGTGCATCTCTCTAAACCATGCACGGGGGTCCCACGGTGAGTAAGTGGAAGTTCTGAGGAGGACAAAGAGATTAAGTTACTTGCTCATGGTCACATAGCGAATAAGTGACAATAGTGGTATTTAAGCATGAGTTGTCAGGTTCACAATGTTGGGCCTTTAACCACTTCTCTAACATGTTCTCCAGCCCTTAACAATCAGACATCAAATAAACAGTCGGTCACATGCAATAACCTCCCCCCCCCATCTTTGTGTACCTTTCTCCTCTTACCTTAAAATAGATGCCTTTAGGGGACACAGGAAAGTGTACCCCATAATTCATCTTTCAGGAGTGGCCTGGGCTCCTCTTCATGATGCTGGCGGGGGGGGGGACTTTGTGCCACCATCTTAGAAGAAATGTAGAAAAATACTGGCCCGCTGTTTAGGAGGCATGGCCTTGTGTACTCCAACCTCCATTTATGCCCCCTAGTGGATCATTGGTGTAGCTCTCTAACTTCCTCCCCATGAATGACTCTCCCAACAATACCCAGACATAGACGCGCACTTCACCCACAATATCAGAAACATTGTTTTCCTTTTTTAGGGATCCACCATTATTACACCCTTTGGCTCTCCCCTGTCTCATGCATACCTTTGCCACTGCATCTATGCTTCCTTCTTCCCCAGCTGCCCCACCCACGCCACCTACTCCTTCCATCCCTTACACCACAGAGGCAAACAGGATCCTTCTTAGTTCTGCCTAAACTTTCTCCCCTTCCCCAATAACAGCAGGAGTCTCATGGTCTCTCCTCGTCCTTTTCTTCATTTTAAAGCACTTTGGGATAGGGAGTTGGTCCCTGCCCTTATCTAATGGTAGCAGCATTTGCTTCCCTTTTTCCTTGAATAAAAAAGCAGTGGGATGTAGTGTTAGAATCCCCTCCACCATGGTAACAGCATTCTCTCTCCTCTCTTTCCAAAAATGTAAAGCACTTTGGGACAGCATTGGTCCTGGTTCATCCCCTAAATGCCCCCACAATGTGAGCATTATTTTTTCCACTTCCCTTCTTTGGACTGTATAACAGATTAACCCTCCCCTCTCATCTCAGACTCACCACCCTCTCTACACAGATCTTATTGGTCCCAAAGACCCCTGGTTTAGTAAAATGACATTTTTTACACATATCCTCATCTCCTGAAGCTCACTGCAAGGCCCAAATGCTGGTAAACTCACAGAAAGTCCAGCTGGTGTGAGATTATCGGAATTCATACCCACTGGTGAGATGCAGATAATGAGGATCTGTACACTACATTGCACTGTGTAAATATAGTAATTTAACTAAACAGGGTGATTTGGGGTCTGACACTGTGCGTACTGGCTGCTAAGGATGCTGGGGCTGGGATATGTGTGTGAGTGGGAGTGTTGCAGTGTTATGAGGAAAGACTTGAGGATGAAGAGGATATGAAGTTAAAGTGCTGGCCAGGAAGGGAGTGTGGGTGCTTGCCCTCCAAGGCCTATTATACTGAGGAAAAGCAGCTTCTTGGTTTCACCCATAACACCAGCTACACCACACTCCCTAGATGTTCAGAGCTCAGAAATGGCATAAAAAGCACTCACCAACTGTGGAAAATAGAAATTTGTTTTAGCACATTGATTGTTTTTGCAGTTTCTATTTTTCCTTCTTCCCCAACCCTCCAGTACCCCACTCTCTCAGGCCTTGAAGTCCTGCAGCCTGGCATTCTCATGCCTTGCTGCCACCAGAGTGTCAATCAGACCTCTAGTACATCCTACATCACATGAAACCAGCTTATCCCTGCTGGTGGCTTTTCCTGAGCCCAAAGAAGGAGCACTACATCAACTGGAACATTAGACTGTTTAACCGGGAGTGGCACACTAAGCTTAAAGCTTGTTTACAGGAGCGACCTGGGAGCACAGAGAAGTTAAGTGACTTGTTCAGGGCCACACAGTATGCAAGTAGGGGTTGTGGGATTCAAACCCAGGTCTCCAGATTGCAACTCAAAGCCTTAAGCCACTGCACTATACTGCCTTCCCATGGATGGAGGGACCTTGGTGGTGTGCCGGGGGGAGGGGTCTTTTGGCATGGGAGACTTGAGGCCATCATCCAGTGTGTTGGTATAACAGTGCCACTTTTACTCCCCATCCCCTCCTCCACCTCTCGTACATGCCTGCATATGCATGTTGCTGGCCTGTAGGGGGTCCACATACACACACCCACAGGTGCTGTGCCTCCAAAAGAGGGCTGGGTGCAGGTTTGAGGCTGCTGAACTCAAAGAAGTGCAAATTATTCTAGGCAGAGGAACCGTGCTCCAGAATATATAAGAAACAGTACAAGCCTGAGGCAATGAAGATAGGAGTCCCTGAGGAAGCTTAAAGAGTGAAGTGCGGGAGTGTTTGTTTGTTCAGTCAACCAGACGATTGATATTTCTTTTGAAACAGTGCTATGTAAGGATCTACCGTAGTTGCTAATCAAAGCACTTGGACTTCAACAAAAGTGTACAATCTTCATTGCCTCAGGCTTGCACTGTTTCTTATTTGTTCTGGAATGTGGTTCTTCAGCCTAGCAGAATTGACCTGTGGGGGGTGCCTGATGTTGCACAGTCACCCTTGTCGTCAACAGCACCACCTTCATGCTGTCACAAGGAACTACTACAAGAACAGTGCAGTGAGCTTTCTCTCCCCCCATGGGGACAGCGTCCCTTGCGGATGCTGTGAACCCTCCTTGCCAGCCTCCACTCCTGACATCCCTGTCTCTGAGTGTGAACTTAGGTCACCAGCATGTCAGAAAGAGATCTTCACCACTCAGCAGCACAGAGCAGACTTTCTTTTTGATGCCAAATGGGTAGGCAGCAAATACCTAGCCCCCACACTTCTTTAAAATTGAGGTCTTGAGAAACAAAGAGTATACTGTGCATTGCTACCAACACAATTTTACCACATTTTTTCCTTGAAAAACCTACATTTTACAAATTGTTTAACCTTACAGAAGAATGAGATGTTTAGGAGCAATACAAAAACTGCATATTAAAAAACATTTCTACCTTTGTATTCAAGAAGAATAATAAAGATTAGAAAATCATGTTTGGTATATCAAAACAGAATGCACAAACCAGGTTTGTTAAAGAAAAGTATTAACATGTAATAAAACATTAATTGGATGACCTTAATGTATTGTGGGAGAAGTAAAGCTCTCCTGAGACTTTTTCTAGGGAAATGACACTGTTAAATGCAAGACTGCCAGAGGATAGCTGCAACATTAAAAGGAATAATCATAAAGACTCTCTCACAAGTCCTAATTAATCAGCAGAATTTCCCACAAGAACATGAAGCCCTTGCCACTGAGTACTATTGATTGATAATGAATTTAAAATACCTTCAGGACCTGGTTTAATAAAAAGACATCTGATATTCTTAATACGTTTAAACTAGTGAAGGACCAGTGCCAATGTTCTGCATGTTTCACAGCAATTATCACTATACCCCTTCTTTCACATATGCCACTGAAAGCTGATGCAGTAGTATTTTCACTCACAAAAAGAATGCACCTTAAGGGGAATGTTGTTAATAATCATTTATATAAAGGCAAAATGAAGGAGTTTTATATGAAGATAAGCATATTATCAGTCCTAGATGAGGACTTGGCAGCACTGCCAGGAAAGGTGATCTTCAGAAATCGAATAGCCTACCTGCATAATAGAAATATAACCTTATTATGGGTAACAAATCACGTTCAGGTGTGATGCTTTTCAGTTCTTTATTCCTATGATCCTAGTTGTTCACTCACTGTAATATTTTGTGATCCTAGAATACCGAACCCCTTTGTTGCTTGTAGTTTAGTAATGAGGGCTAATATTGTTTAGGAATTTTTGTTTAATAGCAGCTGTCATTCTTCCACACAGCTTACTTTACAACCAAAGAAGGCACCCACATTTCTGCAAGTGATTATATATGGCCAATTTAAAATGTACAGAACAGGAAAGGGAGGCCTCCAGGGTAATGGCAGTAAACTTTGCAGATGGTTATAGGAACAAAACAAAAGTGGGCACACCTACTCCTCCTCCTCCCCGAGTGAAAGGGATAGGCACATGATGCTGGATATAAAATGTAGTTAACCTTCATCAAACACAGCAAAATATGCAACACAGTGCCAAAAAACAATGCAGTCAAACTGGGCCACATAATTTCAACAGGATGCCAAAATACACAATCTGTCCACAGGGCATATGATTCCTTGTTTTTGTGTTTGTTTGTTTGTTTTCCTTCTGTTGGCATTATGCTGCCTAGTTTTATTGCACCATTTTTGGCACTGTGTCACATACTGTAGCAATACATAGTTACATTCGTGCCATCTGATAGGCAAGCTTTCACTAGACTCTGTAACTACTGTACTAAAGTCATCCAGCAGGGCAAGGCTGCCTACTTCCAAAATAAATTTTTATTCAGTAATTCAGCAGCTCGGATCCTTCTAAATTTTGGAAGGCAGTTCACTGCCTCCTTAATGCCTCCCCTTCCTCTTCAAGCTCCTAGGCCAATTCTTGTTGCTGCATATCTGCTGATGCAGTAAACTTTTTTTCACTGATGGCCTCAGAGCACTCATCTCTCCATCAACCTCCATCATTCTCTGCTGTCTCTGCCCCCTCTTTGCATTGGTTTTAATCATCTCTTTCATACTGAACCCAGTCAGTGAAATTAGGATTATCATTCTCCCATTAGCTCTCTGTCTCATTAAGGGTCCTCCAGTGATTGCTCCTAGGTCCCTTCTTTTCTCAGTATTTATATAAGAGCTGTCCAGCTCCTTAACTGTCTGTAAATTCCACATGTGTGCTGATGACACAATCATTTTCTCCTCTGGCCCCTCACTCTTCTCCATTAAGCAATCATTTCAGATCAATTTCATTAATGTACAAAAATGGTTCCTCGCCAGTCAACTAACAATGAATCATAAGAAGACTGTTACTAAACCTTTTGGCACTGTCAACTGCTTGAGATCAGACCCTTCCAAATTTTAAGATACAGTCTTTATCAGGCAACACCACCGACTCAATATCCTTTTATGAATACCTCTGTGTGATGCTAGACCGACATCTCACCTACTCCCTTCATAAAAATCACATAGTAGCAAAAGTGCTTCAACAATCTCGGAGCCATCTACAAGCTAAAATATTGTCTCCAATTTAATACCTTAATAATTGTCATAGAATGAACCCTTCCTCCCTGCTAGACTCTGAGGGTGTGGTATTCTCTGGAGCCTCCAGTACTGCCTTATGTAAGCTCTCCCCTCTCTTAAATGCCCTCTGTAGGTTTGTTATGGCCTGCCCTCTCTAAAGCCACCACTGTACTGTACAAGGACCTATGATGGGCCCCTCCCCTTATGAAGCACTTTCTCCACACCACCCTGCTAGGTGCCAAATAATGGTAGGGTAAACTACCAGGGTACCTCAGTGATTTATTCATTCCTTCTTCCAATTCCTCCTTTTCTTTAAAGTTGAAGGATGCAAACAAACTCCAAATTCCTTGCTACAGACACAGTATGGGTCAAGCCTCTATCAGGTATACACTTGCTCACACATGGAATAGTCTTCCCACCTCACTCAGTACCATCTCCAGTTTCCAGTCTGCAAAGGCCATGTTTAAGGAATACTTCAAGGCCCCTCTGACTTGTCATAATTGCCCTAGAGGTGACCCTTTATCTCTTATATGGGGTCTGAAGAGTGTTAGGTAGTTCTTGGGTGTAATCCTGATTTGACCCTGTCTCACATATGGGTTCCCACCTAAGTGTTAGTAATACCTCTGGTTTCATAGTATGCTCTAACTTGCTCTATTTAAGAGAAATCACGGTGTAGTGTTGTGGTCATTCTACCCCTTTGGATATGTATATATAGACCATTTGTATCATTTTGTGCCTTTATTTTCTCTCCACTATATAATATGATGTATGTATGTAATTGTGACTCTGCTTCTTTTTGTTGTAAAACATTTGATGTGTTATCAGCCCCCTCCAGGGCCTTGTATATTGACCTCTCTGTACCATTCCATGGCAGTCATTTTCATACTCTTTGTACTTTGTGACTGTACATATGTTGACGCTGTATTTATTTTTTTACTAAAATGTCTGTATTGTATCTTCTTGTTGATTCCTCTCTTCCTCCTACTAGGTCACAGCTGAAAATGAGCTTGTCGGGACTATGCTTGCTTACCCAGTAAAACATGTTACAAATAAATAAGTATTTTAAGTTAATAAATGTTAAATACTTTTTGCATCCAATGTTGTGTGACTACCCACTTTTTCAATCAGGGTGGGTGCATCCATTTTTGTTTTGATTGATTAAAAATGTCTCTAACCATTCTGTTTGTGTGCTATTATAAACCTCCCAGAAGGCAGAAAAGCAAAATGTGTGATCTGCTTGAATATTCTGATGATTTCAATAACCCTTGGGACATGGCTGCAAGACTAGCCTACTATTGTTACAGTGGGATAGACAGACAGTGTCTGGTGGATATTTTATAAAGTATTTTTTAATTATCATCTAGTTTTAGCAATAAAACCTCCTGTGTCTGCATATCCTGGTGTATTGACAACTAGTTGGTTCCTGCTGTCACCTTGGGCCCTAATTTCTTCCAGTTAGCTACTAACTACTTGGGATGCCCCTTCCTCCTCACACACGCTAAGGCTTATTGTTTAAAATGTACTGCTTGTATTCATTTGACATATAAGCAGTATAAGGCTGCTATATGATTTCTTTTGCTAACTTAGGTTAGGTAGATGAAGTCTGCAGCCTTGCAGGCATCTGATGATACAAAGAGATAATTACTTGAATTAGCATAACATTTTCAGCAAAAACTAAAACACTGCTAATCCACTGTTAAAGTATTTTGATTACCAAAATAACATGTGCTAATCCATTTGTAGGACTACTTTTAATCTTAGTAATAGGTTGACATTTGATATTTATTTTCTGAAGGCCTCTTTCAAAGCATCTTATTCTATGACATTTGGGCTGTGAAACTAAATAATTTTTCTAACTTAATAGTAGTAGTTTATCACAATCTACTTTACTTTTCAGTTCTTTGCTTAGCTAAACACACAGAACAATGCTTACTCTGTCTACATCCATAACCTTCAGAAGGTCAGAAAAATGTGAATGTAAATGTTCAAAACATCCTGCATTTTGCATACTTCTTTCCCTAATCATTCCCCAGGTGAATTGATTGATCATATGTTACAGAAAAACTCTCACCAGACCTCTGAATTATTTGCCAAACTGATTTATTAAGGGTACACTACTACAAGATTGTACAAACAAAAGCTCTCACCATGAACAGTATATTTAATGTGTATGGTGTTAGGTTTTTGCACAATCTTGCACTACTGTACCTTTAATAGACCAGTTTTTTGACAAATAATTTGGAGGGCTGGTGTAATTTTTTTTCTGCCACATAGAAACATGGAAAGAGATGGCAGACAGGAACCGCGCAGTCCGTCCAGTCTGATAAGCCTGGCCCCCCTTCCTTAACTGCTATTCAGTGTTATAATACCTATGTGCCTATCCTATGCTCTTTTGAATGATCTGACTGACCTAGCCTCAACAACCTCTGGTGGAAGGTCATTCCAAGCATCCACCACCCTCTCGGTTAAGAAGGACTTTCTTGTGTTGCTCTTGAATTTGCCTCCTTCCAGCTTCATGCCACGGCCCCTCGTTCTTGTGTGATTCTTGACCTGAAACAGGTCCTGAACCTGGACCTTGCTTATTCCCTTCAGGTACTTGAAGGTTTTGATCATGTCCCTCAATTCTCTACGCTGTTCCAGAGAATACATGTTTAGCTTGTGCAGTCATTCTTCATATGTCTTGTTGTGGAGTCTGAGTATCATTTCTGTAGCTTTCCTTTGTACTGTTTCCAGTCTGTCTATGTCCTTCTAAGGTGTGGTCTCCAGAACTGCACACTGTATTCCAGGTGAGGCCTTACCAGTTATCTGTACAGTGGTATAATTACATCCCTCTTTCTACTTGTAATTCTTTTTCCTATGCAGTCGAACATACTGTTTGCCTTTAATGCTGCTTTTCCACACTGCTTAGATCTTTTCGGGTCATCTGTTATAATTACACCCAAATCCCTTTCCTGCCTTGTGGCTTCCAGTTTTACTTCACACAGAAGGTATTCCTCGCATGAGTTTTTCCTCCCTAGGTGCATGACTTTGCACTTTTTGGCACTGAAATTTAGTTGGCAAGTTTTTGACCACCTTTCTAGTCTTTTTAGGTCAGCCCTCATCCTTTAGACTCCACCTGGAGTGTCAACCCTGTTACATATCTTTGTGTCATCGGCGAACAGACTCACCTTGCCTTCAAGGCCCTCAGATATGCCACTGATGAAAATATTAAAGAGAATAGGTCTAGCACCAATCCTTGAGGCACACCACTAGTTACCTCCCTCTCCTCTGATAGTGAGCCATTAACCAGTACCCTCTGAGTCCTTCCACTAAGCTAGCTGTGTACTCAATTTATCACTTTATGCCCTACTTCTATGCTGCCAAGCTTGTTCAACAGTCTTCTATGTGGGACTGAGTCAAAGGCTTTGCTGAAGTCCAGGTAAATTACATCCACAGTGCCACCCTGATCTACTGTCTTGGTTATCCAGTTGAAGAAATCTATTAGGTTTGTCTGGCATGATCTTCCTGTGGTGAAACCATACTGTTTTGGGTCCATTCTATCATTTTCTTTGAAAAAGTATATAATCCTTTCCTTAAGTAGGGCTTCCATTGTTTTGCCCCCAATTGAGAGCAGGTATACTGGGCAGTAATTGCCAACACTTTCCCTACTATAGAAAGGCAAAGTTCCTGCCTTGCTCAAGCAAATGAATGCTCATACACATAGATTTCTTCACTGAAAAGATTCTTTTTTTATTCATTTTTTTTCAAACCCCAATGTTTCGCATATAAATATGCTTCTTCAGGGGAATTATAAATAAAAATAAAATATTTTTAACACATTTTTTTGTATTTTAAAATATTCTCTGTTATATTGTTATAACAGTTAACTCACTTTCTTAATTTCACATTAATATAGTTGCTATCATCAATTTCATATACATTTCAATTTTAACTTTATATAACAATTTGTGTTATAATATGCCAGCCACCTGTCATCAACATAGTATAAATAATACTACCTTACATTTAACATAGCAAGTTTGCTCCAGAACTGCGCATTGTCCACGCCATCAATGTTTGCTCATTTCTAAATAAAACATGTCATAAAAAACATTTTATTAGTTATTTTATTATAGGTTTCTCTTTTATCTTCTTCCTTTAATACTTAAAATAATTTGTTCTATTTTATTTTATTTTATAGCACCTGTTACTCCTAGCTCAATTAATATATAATTTTCATTATCATCTCAGTTGTCTATTTCTTTCATGTGTAACTGTAAAATAAAATAAAAGTGCATACATTATAAATCTCATAGTTGTCATATTGTATTAATGTATTATTTATTTTTATTTCTTATTTGTAAACTCTTTATTTAGTTTAATCAGTTAAGTATTTGCCTTATGTTACCTTTTACGCTTGCATGTTCAATGTATGAAATCATCTGGTGGCAAAAAATGGGTTGACCCTGTAAAAAACATTCACATTTCATTCTGTGTTGCCTTCAAAATATGTATTTATAACTCATTTCATTGTACACATCATCAGTTTCATTCCATTAGTATACCATGTTGCTGTTAACTCGACTAGACACTAGCTTCAAATGCATCACCTATAGCACCATTATCACCAATTAGCATCAAATTCTCATCGTAAGGTTTTAAAATATCTCCTATGTTCCATTTTACTTCACCCAGTCAATTCTGACTTAACCTCATATTGTATGTGTTGTCATCTGTTCTAGAAGCAATGCACTTTTCATTTACGCTAACCTACAGGTGTTTCCAAACTTTCAACTTGGTATACTGATACATGTGTAAGCACATTCTCCTTTGGAAAAACTTCACTCATTTAAACCACCCCGTGGTTGTTTTTAGCTTAGCGTCTGATGCGCTTTCAAATATTTACACTATGTTTGCTAATTTGTGTTCTTACTACCTCCTACATTAACACATATTCTGTTAGAAAGTATGTAAATTAACAAAGAACTTAACTGTCAAGCATGCTGGTAGATTGGGAGAAGTAAAACAAAACAAAGAAAAACCTATAATAAAATGCTTTTTTCATTATATGTTATATTTAGAAATGAGCAAACACTGATGGCATGGACTATGTGCAGTTTTGGAACAAAATTGCTATGTTAAATGTAAGGTAGTATTATTTATACTATGCTGATAACAGGTGGTCAGCATATTATGATACAAACTGTTACATAGGGTGAAAATTTAAATGTATATAAGATTGATGATAGCAACAATATTAATGTGAAATTAGGAAAGTGAATTAATTGTTGTAACAATATAACACAGTCTATTTAAAAATATAAAGATAATATATTAAAAATCATATTTCATTTTTATTTAAAATGTCCCTGAAGGAGCATATTTATATGTAAAGTGTTGGGGTTTGAAAAAATTGAATAAAAAATAATATTTTCAGTGAATAAATCTTTGTGTATGAGCATTCATTTGCTTCAGCAAGCCAGGAATGTTGCCACTCTACAATTTTTGTTTCACCAAAAACTGGCAAGCACCACCCCTTACATCAAAAATTGAAAGAATAAAAAAAAATGAAAGAATAAGAAAATTTTAATGATTACTCTTGAGAACCCACCACAAAAAAATGACTTTCCCTACTGCCATTTTTATGAAGTGGGACAACTGTGGCCTTTCTCAAGACACATGTACATGTTAAACAATGTACACGCAGATGCTGTGTAATACTGATACATGCATACATGCATGCAAGCGCACACACATGCCTCACAGAATAAACAAGCATGCCCCACACAATATGTAAATGCTGAACTTTTAACCTGATCAGTTCCCGCATTAGGGCCTCTGCAGTCAGCATGATCTTTTGTTTAAAAAAAAAGGTCTCATGTGCTATGATTGATAAGTCTCTATTACTTCCTCTCATGACTAATTAGTTAAGTAGAGTGTGACAGTTACATTTTCTATGTTTTTCATTACTGGGTCAATGACAGTTTAGTTGTCTTGAAACCTACGCCAACCCCGGAAAGCCCTATCACTGACATCAGCAATGACATTTACCACTTTGTCTCATACAATTGCTACATGCTAACAACATAAATTATAGTGACAAAGAAAAGCTGCCCCCCACTGAGAGTCTTAATCCAGGCCCCATAACTATTGTCTTGGTGCGCTGTGACTGTACAGGCATTTCACAGGGTGGGCCATAAGGTTTCTAGAAAGATATACATGCCAGCAAAGAAATAGTTATGATAAAGAAAAAAGGTTCACTACTGGGAATTGAACCCAGGTCCCTCAACTACTGTCCTGGAGCTTTGCCACTATGCTATCATTCTACATGGTGAGACAGAAAGTTTCTAGAGAGAGATGCATGACAACAACATAAATTGTACTGAGAAGGAAGAAATGTCTCTCACTGGGAATCACACACAGGCCTCTCCCAACTACTGTCCTGGTGCTCTGCTGCTGTTCTGTTATTCCACATATTGAGACAGAAGGTTTCTAGACAGAGATACAAGCTAACAAAGAAATTGTAGTGAGAAAGAAAAAATATTTGCAACAGAGAATCGAACCCAGGCCCCCTCCCAACTATTGTCCTGGTGCCCTGCCACTGTGCTATTGTTCCATATGGTGAAACAGAAGATTTCTAGAAAGAGATGCATGCTAACAACATAAATTGTAGTGAGAAAGAAGAGAATGTTCCCCACTGGGACAAACCTAGGCCTCCTCCCAACTACTGTACTGGTGCTCTGCCACTATGCTATCATTCCATATTTTGAGACAAAAAGGTTTCTAGAGAGAGATACATGCTAGCAACATACAATGTAATGAGAAAGAAAAAATGTTCTGCACTTTGAGTTGAACCCATGCCTCCTTCCAACTACTGTCCTGGTGCTCTGCCACTGTGCTATCAATCAATCAATCAATCAATCAAGTCTTTATTTAACCAGGCATTCATCATTGAGCAGAAGCTCATTTGCAAGATGGACCTGGGTGGAGCATGAACAATTGTATATACAGGTCAACACAGGTATTTACAAGGCATTACAGATAATGCTCTTTACAGAGAGGAAGAAAAAGAAGTTCATATGTACATAGAATTATACAGATATTGTACAGATTACACGGTATTTACATACATAGAAGTGTCTATAAGAAGATAAAGCAGGTTATCTAAGGTTGCAGGAGGAAGTAACGGAAGAAAAAAATAAAAATAAAAATATACACCAGGTAGAGGTGAAGGTAGGGGGGAAGAGAGGGAGGGAAGTAGGGGGAGAAAGGCTAGGAGGGCACGGTGCACAGAAAGGAGTTAGTAAAAGCTGGATGTAGAGAAGGTGGATGGAGAAAGGAGTATGTGTGAGCCCCGGGATTGAATGCTATAAAGTACAGGGCATGGTAGGATGTCACAACCCAGGGTAGTGAGCTCCTATCTGAGATTGGGAAAGGAAGAATAAGGGGATGGATGGGCCTAGTGTTGATAAGACAGGGGGATAAGAGAGAGAACAATTAGGCTGGTGAGGAGCAAGCTGGGGGTGTCAGTACTTAAAATTGGGTCTAGGCGTGGCTATATACCAGTACTGGGTCTGAGTGGGTGAAGCAGTTACATACTTCTCTGATTGTACGGAAATAAAGCATCTTGAAAGCATTTATACCGATTAGAGTGCTTAATTTGAGGGTTTTTTGTAGATCGTTCCATAAGGTAGGTAGCACGAAGCTTATGGCTGCCCTGCCGAAGCGGAATTTTGCTTTGGGTACTTTAAGTGTAATAGCTGAGTAACTTCTACAGTATTTCCCAATTATACTCAGGGAAGACAGCAGGAGATATAGTAAGGCAGCTTATTAGAGATGGCTCTATAGGTCCAGAGGCGTTTCTGTGGAGCCTGAACTTTAGTGATGTCCATCCCACTGCGCATATAGGGTGCAGTGATGTGTCGAAGGAGTCCCGTTATAAACCTCAGTGCTCGATGGTAGAGTATGTCCAGTTTAGCCATGTAAGAGTTGGGGCATTGGCTGTAGAGAAGTCAGCGTAATCAACCAATGATAGGAAAATGGATTGGACCAGTTGTTTCTTGGCATCTCTGGTGAGAAATTGTCTGATTCTAAAAAACAGTCCAAGCCTTTGTCAAGTCGCTTTTAGCAAGTCCTCTATATGTTCAATGAAGGAGAGTCTTTGGTCTATCCAAACTCCCAGATACTTGAATTTTGTAAAAAATTCTAGTTTTCACCTAGAACTGTGGTAATTTGGGAACTGTCCCACTGGACACAGGGTTAGCTGTATGGATAAAAGGAGAGGACCATCGCTTAGTTTTTTGGCATTAAGGAGTAGCTTTTTGGAGGAGTTGGCTTTGCAAAGGTTGAATTCTGACTGTAGGTCATTGCAGACAGCTTCAGGTATTAGGCGACTCACGTGAGAACTGTATCATCTGCAAACAGATGGATGTTGGCTCTTTTATACAGTAGTCGATGTTATTAATGTGAATTCAAAAAGTAAGGGCCCTAATATAGAACCTTGAGGTACCCCTCTTTGCAGAGTTTTAAGGGGACAGGCCTCCTTGGCTTTAACTTGTTGAAGGCACCCTGTAAGATAGTCAGTGAACCAACGAGAGGAGGGGTCCACACCTATGGTTTGAAGGGGTTGAGAGGAGCAGACTATGGTCGACGGTGTCAAAAGCCTTGCTTAGATCAAGGAAAACAGCACAAATAAAGTTTTTGCTCTCAAGATTACGCTGCCAGTCGTTAGTAACTTTGGTGAGGGCTGAGATAGTGCTATGTTTAGCTCTGAATCCGGACTGCATAGGATTAGCAGTTCCCTAGACTCAAGGTGAGTCCTCAGCTGTGCATTTACAATTTTCTCTAGGAGCTTGGACAGGACCGGAAGGAGGGAAATTGGCCTGTAGTTATTTTCGATCGCCACGGTCACCTGATTTGAACAGTGGTATGACATGTTCTGTCTTCCATATAGGTGGTAAGGTGCCCTGAAACAGGGATAAGTTAAAAAGGTGGGTGACGGGTATTGCTAGTACGTGGTAGGCAATTTTTAGGAAGTAAGGGTCAAGGGAGTCGGCCCCAGCACTTCTTCTAATATCCAACTGAAGCAAGAGGTCCTCTACCTCTTTCAGTGTGGCAGGTTGAAGTGAGAAAGGCGGCGAAGCTATCGGAGTTTCAGGCAGTTGGCTGGCAGTCTGAGAGCAAGTATGTTTGCAGGGGAGTTATCAAATGCCATGCATGCAGTAGCAAAGTGGTTATTGAATCGTCAGTATATCCATCTTTTCGGTTATAGTCAAGTTGCCAGAGGTAATCTTGGTCGGGAGTGAATTTCCTGGGAGTGGCCTAGCAGATCACTGATTGTGTTCCAGAGCTTGATTGGGCTCTTTGTGGCAGAGCCGAGTTCGGATTTGAAGAAGGTGGTCTTCGATTCTCTGATTGTTTTGGTACATAATTTCGTAGTCTCCTGAACTGGTTCCAGTCCTCTGCAATGTTCAGTCTGCGTGCTTTTTTCCAGAGCTTATCTCTTTCTAGAAGCAAGGACTTGATCTGAGGGGTGAACCATTTACAGGTTTTGGTCCTAGTTCGAACTTTAATAAGTGGAGCATACTTATTAAGGGCCCTTGATAGAATGTTGTGGAAGATATTGTAAGCTGTCGTAATCGTTTTGGCCAGGTAGAAATCTTGCCACTCAGGGGAGTACTTAAGCTCGTTTAGGTAGGCATGTTCATTGAAGTTGCGCCTGGATCTCTTCATAGAGAACTTGCTGATGGATGCTGGGTTGTTGGTGGATCTTACTCCCGCAATAAAACAATGGTCGCTGGCGTCTGAGAAGAAGATATCAGCGTGGGAGAAGAGATGAGGTTTGCTCACCATTAGCACATCCAAAAGTGTACTTTTACTGGGGTTCTTCATGTTTGGGCGTGTTGGTTCAGTAATAAGTTGCATCAGCCCATGTTCATCACAGAAGGATGCAAGAGGGGCAGCTGTGTTAGAGAGCCAGTCAAAGTTGAGGTCTCCTAAAATAATAGTTTCTGGCAGCCCCTGTCCCAACTTGTCACTTAGATATGACACAAGCTGTAGGCCAGCAGGCGGTGGTCTGTAGCATCCTATTACATGAAGTGCAGTAGTCTGTGTAATTTCCACTTTGAGAATTAGGCATTGAATTAGCTGGCGACAGATGCGAGGATAAGCAGGAGGCAGAAAATTTGTCTTTAATGAGATAGCTACCCCTCCTCCTCTGGCATGCCTATCAGCTCTGAACAAGGCATAGTTGGGTATATTTACTTCTCTATCAGTGGTGCTAGGTCTAAGCAAGTTTGGAAATCATAAGTATGTCAGGAGAAGTATGATTTACCCAGGTTTGTATTAAGGTTATCTTTTAAGGAGGCTATACATGTTAATATGCAAGAAGCTTATTCCTTTAAATTTGCTAGTTCTGCTGGCAAAGCAATAGCTTCTGGGGGCCAGGTTGAGTTCTACATTGCCTGAACAAAGCAGGAGGATAAGTAGGATTTTTCTAAGAGCGCTAATTATAACTTGTAATTCCTGCCTTTCTCCCATCTAGTAGATCTGATGTTTTAGGGACTGGAAAGTAGCCACCATAGAAGAGCTGATCTGTTGTAGCAAGAGCTAGTACCCCTACCACAATAGGCGGGAGGAGATAGAAGTCTGCATGGTGGGAGGTAGACCTTGTGGTGGGGGTGTTATAAGTACTACTGGTATGTGTGTCCAAGAGCAGGGTTCGAGTATTGGTACTTGGAATCACGGAGGCAATTAAAGGATAAGTTGCCATGTGGTATACAGCACAAGGTGCCATTGTAGACCAAACATGATGGTAGTTCAGGTGTCCAATGCTGGGCAGCTGGTATCAGCAGAAGAAGGGGCAGTAAAAGGAGCCATATAGGGCCCGACATGATGGTACCTCAAAAAGGAGCCACTCAATTAGCCCAGGGGCCAGTGGGGTTGCTGGATTAATGCAGCTTATCAGTAGCTTTCGATCCAGGTGTCGACCCAAATTTGATAGCATTAAAGATATTTAGTGGTGAAGGCACAGCCAAAGAGAGCCTATGCGTTTAGTAAGGAGAGGCCCTGAGAGTTGTATCCCGTGAGGCTGGATAGAGAAGACGGAGATCATGAGCTAAGTCTCTATTGGTGGGGCACTCACGCGGGGCGTGGACTAATATTTTGGCAGGAGCTATGTATTTAATAATCAGCGAGTGGGGGAGGGTGCCGGTCGAAAAGTTGCGGCAGTGATTGCCCGTACCTTGTAGGGCCTTGGGTCCATGTCTGCAGTCTCAAGCATCGGCTAGAGGGGCACCGACCGCCCGGTAGCCGGGAATCCCGCGGCTTAGGAGCTGGGAGCCTGGGCGACAATTTCTCGGCTGAGGGAGAGAAGGAGAGTGAGGGTTAATAAAGTGGATTCACATAAAGGGTTAGACAGAACAATGGGGAGTCCAAAATTTGCAGAACAAAAGGATGGGTATGGTACCAGCAATGCCAAAAGAGGTAGTGACGAGTAGTAGTAGGTGGTTGCACCCCAAGGTAGTTTGTTTGGTGTTGCTGGCCTGCTTAACTGCAAGCTGGTTTATAGTAGAAAGGGTATATAGTCGAATTAGGGTGAGGTCCCTAACAATAGGGCAGATAGAGCAGTAATTGAGAGGGTTAGATGGAGTGGCTGGAGAAAAGGTTGAGAGGAAATGTGGGATCCTGTGGGTGGGACTGCTTTAAAGGGGCGGTAAGAAAGTGGGTCAAGTCAGGTATTGAAGACAGGAGGCCAATAGCATGAAAATGTGCAGCAGTGGAGTGACCAATCTGCTGCTAAGCTGAGAGAGGGGTGGAGTAAGGGTCTATTTAATACTGTGAGGAGAAGGGGAGGGTGGGCGAAAAATTCAGTCCAGAACAAAGCACAGAAAGAGATTTCCTGAGACCAGGAAGCACCAGGCGTTGGAAAATCAGCCAAGGAGTACAGCTGCCAGTCAGTGCCTGGTTCCTCCACCGGGCATCCAGTCAAAACAGTGGCATTCAAAACCACAAGTTTGGAGGTCCAGTGGGTACCTGAATCTGTCCGAGGGGTCAGTCCGGTGGTCTGTTAGCTGTGGCCTAGCTTGGAGAGAGCCAAGGCCACAGGAGCAGCAGGAAGCCCACAGATGGGCTGTCTGTGGAACAAGGAGGAAACACAGAGATTAAATACAGCTGAGTACAATAACAAGCCTCAGTGGGGGCAGGCAATGAGGAAAGACAAAGCATGGGTAAGAGGTGGTAAAGAGGCAACGATTTGAAGCTAGAAGAGGAGTTAATGAAGTCCGGGTCTGTGTTTGGCACCGGGATGTCTGAGAGGACAGCAGCAACAGCGGGGTGTGAGGAAAGGGTTTGTAGGTAAGGCAGAAAGAAAGTAAGGTGTTTAGAGAGACAGCATTACAAGTGGGGCGAGAGAAATTAATAACTGGCAGAGTGACCAGTGTGGGAAGGGGCAGAGTTCATCAGTAGGGCAGAAATGG
Source organism: Neoceratodus forsteri (assembly GCA_016271365.2). Lineage (NCBI taxonomy): Eukaryota > Metazoa > Chordata > Ceratodontiformes > Ceratodontidae > Neoceratodus > Neoceratodus forsteri. The sequence goes on from CM028133.1 coordinate 817,400,900, forward strand.
AAAACTGCAGCAGTCTTGCTCAGTAGCTAGGTCAACAGTCAAACATCGGCTACTATACAATACAGTTTGTCCAGCACTAATAACACTGAGAGGCTAGACTGAGTGGCTTAATAGACTAGCCTAAGCTGGCAGGTAGTAAGACCAATTGATGCATCAACATATGTAGATTACATTAAAAAAAATTCAGTCCAGAACAAAGCACAGAAAGAGATTCCCTGAGACCAGGAAGCACCAGGCATTGGAAAATCAGCCAAGGAGTACAGCTGCCAGTCAGTGCCTGGGTCCTCCACTGGGCATCCAGTCAAAACAGTGGCATTCAAAACCACGAGTTTCGGAGGTCCGGTGCGTACCTGAATCTGTCCGGGGTCAGTCGGTGTCTGTTAGCTGTGGCCTGCTCGGAGAGAGCCAAGGCCACAGGAGCAACAGGAAGCCCTCACAGATGGGCTGTCTGAACCTGTTCGGGGTCAGTCAGGTGGTCTATTAGCTGTGGCCTGCTCAGAGAGAGCCAAGGCCACAGGAGCAGCTTGGGAAGCCCACAGATAGGCTGTCTGAATCTGTCTGGGGGTCAGTCGGGTGGTCTGTTAGCTGTGGCCTGCTTGGAGAGAGCCAAGGCCACAGGAGCAGCTTGGGAAGCCCACAGATGGGCTGTCATTCCACATGATGATAAAGAAGGTTTCAAGAGAAAGATGCATGCTAACAGCATAAATTGCAGTGAGAAATACAAAATGTTCCCCACTGGAAATCAGACCCATTCTCACTCCCAACAGCTGTTTGGTGGCTTTGCCACTTAGTTATCATTCCACATGGTAAGAATAAGGGAATATGTGATGGCCCAGTGTGTGATACCATATGTATCACAATGAGTAGACAATGACCTTGGCTCACTAGTGGTGGAGCATAGCAGAGTCATGAGTGAGGTTTCCAAGGTCACGGTCCATGAGTTGTGATACACAGGTATCACACAACAGGACATCATGTATCTGTTTTATACAAATAGGGCTCTGTTTTTTATTTTATTTTATTTTTGTTTTAGTGGCGTGGGGGGGAAGTGATATGTACACTGTGTCGATAACTGGTGATGACGTGTACACTGTGCTTGATACCTTTACAGTGTACATGTCACAATCTAGTTATCATACTGTCCTTGTAATACAGCTTTTTATTTGATGCCATATCACTTCACCCCTGTTGTGTAAAGAAGATTTCTACATAGGGATGCATGCTAACAACATAAACTGTAGTAAGCAAAAAAATCTCTATTAGGAATCAACCCAGGCCCCCCCCCAACAACTGTTGTCATGGTTTGCCAGCGCGCTATCTTTCCACATGGTGGGACAGATGGTTTCTATAAAAGAGATACATGCTATAGAAAAGTACATCCTGCACTGAGTGCAGCCCCCCTTCCCATACAGAGCTGTAGTGGAGTTTAGTAATGAACTCTCTGCCAACCTGAAATAATGCTTCTAGCAAAGTTGCATTCAAACATCAACATGTTAGCTGGAACTAATGAAGTTGACTACAGCATACAGTAGAAGTAACAGTTCAATTTTCCAAAAGTCTGCTTTAGACTTTGCTAAAACCCTATCACTAACATCAGTAATGACATCTAACAAGTTCTGCCATACTACATATACTGTACTGACAAATATAAAAATAGGTTATACTGGGGATCAGACCCAGACTTCTGTAGGTCTAAAACATTATGCCAAGCCCTAAAAGCCTTATCACTGACATCATCAGTGGCATAATGCAGTGAATCATGCAGCGTGAATTTGACTTTAAACTTGACTAAATGCACATAAGAACACTTATGACCACAAGAGGTACTGTACTTAACAAGCTATGCGTGCTCTAACATCTAAAAACAAAATGAATACACTTACCAAGTTTCAGATGCCACCAGATGAATTTTAGTCATCAAATTCTCATACAGTTATATTAGTTAGTAAGGTCACAATCTGTCACGGCGAGTGCTAGTCCCTCACTATATAAAGGAAGCTCAGAAGAAGATGTTCCATTTGTGGCATGGAAATGTCAGCATGTGTGCTTATCACAGCTCATGTACCCGAGTGAGGGAAAATTAATTGTTTAATAATAGAAATCTGATGTACAGTAACTTGAATTATTGCAGCTCCACCTGACACAGCATTTGAGGCACAAGCAACCCATATGTAATATGGGTCTGCCACTTATTCTGGTGGATTGGAAGCAGTGAAACTACTGTACTGTGATGAGAAGTTCAATAAATTCAGTTGATGATATTTGAAACTTGGTAAGAGTAACCTTTCTGTTTTTGAATTTGCCAGTGTGTACACCCTCAACAAGTGTGACTCATTAAAATATGAATGATTAAAATAAATATTGTGAGGTCAATGTAGAAACGTCCAAATAAATCTGGATTCAGCACAGCCAACCTCAGAAAAAAGTAATAATAATACTCATCAGGAAGAGGCCCATACCAATTATATGCCAAACAATTTGATGTTTAACATACTTATCTATTATAAGGTGGAGAGTGAACAAATGTAAAAGCTTATGCTTGTTGAGAAAAATGTATTTAAATATATAGAACAGTATTGGGTTAACTGTTTTAGTAACATTAAATAATGAATGACAAGGATAAGGTAGCACATTATAAAACATTTATTTTAACTCAACGGAAGAAGCACAGTACAATATTCAATGGGAGATATGTTTAAAGCATTTAATATATAACAAATAGGTATTAGAAATACTTTACCAGATAAAAAATGTATTGGTTGATTAAATAATCTAAAAAAATATCTTTTTTCAGAGAGGTTGTATGATAGTAGCTGTGGCTACCTAACTGTGTATACATTTAAGTGCACACATAGGTGAGCATTTCAACCACTGTGTATTTTAGTTAAATATTTTTGATTTTGATATTAAGTGATATTTATTAAATGTTACTATTGATATAGATGCAGTCTGAACACTGAAGAAGGATTATTTCCGAAACGTTTGTTCTTTGGATTGTAATCTTAACATAGTTAAATAAAAAATTGATATTTTTTGGTGAGTGGGCCCTTTGTACCAATTTAGTTTTCATGTCAATGTAGAAACACCTTAAGAAGAGTAAATGCTTGTAGACTGGGTCCTAACCATGCACCCAAAGTGCTTTTTTTAAAGTTCAGGTACTGCTGGATATCATTAAAGACCACTCACCCATCTTGTGTAAGTGGTCTGCTCAACACCAAAAGACACCCCTCAAAACTATAACCTACAGGATCCTCTGTAAAGGTTGGGTTGAATCCTTCAAGACATATCTAGGCCAGACTGATTGGAACTTTCTGGATGATATACAAGATGTAGAATTGGTCCTTGACTGCTTCTGCAGCATAATCACAGAATTAAGTGACAAATTTCCCCTTCTCAGAAAGTGCAAAATAAAAGGCACATCGGCAAGCTAGATCACCCCCCCCCCCACTGTTTGCCCAAATTCAGGAAAGGCATAATCTCAGGTGCCTAGCCAAAGCCATTGCGACCCCAAGAGACCTACAGAGGTACCATGAAGCCCATAACAAATGTACAAAACTAATCAGGAAGGCCAAAGCTGACCACCATAATACCCTGCAAAGGCAGAGTTGGGGGGGGATGGGAAAAAATTCTGACAATGCATAAAGGAATTAATGGGCAGAAGTGACTGGTCTCCCCCAACTGTTCTCATCAGCAATACCCAAGTACTATCAACCTGAGCCAACACAGCAAATGCCTTCAATAATGCATTCACTGACCTTAGCTCAGTATTGCCTACTGGTGTGGGAACCCTGGATGATGGTGTGAAAGGCACAGGGCAGCAAGGCAGTAACCTCCCTAAATTTTACTTTAAGCAGGTCTCCACCAAGGTAACAGTCAAATACCTAAGAAGAGTTATTGGAAAAACTAAAGTGTGCAGTGATAAAATTGACATGGTATTATTGGCTCAGGTCCTTGAAGAGGTGGCATTGCCTCTGACAAAGATCTTTAACATCTCTCTGAGGTTCTGCCAATTCCCACAGATCTGGAAGGCTGCCATAGTTACACCAGTACATAAGGGTGGGGATAGTACTAGTGTAGCCAACTACAGGCCTATATCCATATTATCTTCCTTCTCTAAAGCACTGGAAAGAATAGTATCTGATCAGCTGGTCTCCTACCTCAGAAAATACAACCTGCTGTGTTGCCAACAACACAGTTTTAGAAAACTGCACAGTACCATGACTGCACTCATCAAATTCACAACCCACCTACATGAAGCCCTGGACAAAGGCCATCTAGTAGGAGCCACATGTGTTGATCTTACCAAGGTGATTGACTTTCTTGATCACCCTGTGTTGCTGACAAAACTTCAATGCATTGGTCACTCTACTGAGTCAGTGTTTTGGTTTCATTGCTACCTCTCTGGATGCAGAGAGGAGGTCAAAACTGACGTAGTGCTCTCTGAAGCTAAGCAGGTCTCTGTTGGAGTTCCCCAGGGTTCAGTACTGGGAGCTCTTCTTTTCAGCCTATTTATTTACGGCCTTCCAAGTGCTTGCCCTCAAACACAGATGCTACTCTATGCTGATGATGCGGTCATCTTCAAGAGCAGCTCTCAACACGAGGTTATCACCAGGGAGCTTCAAAGCAGCACTGAGTCCCTTGAAAGTTGGTTCAAGCAGAATAAGCTTGACCTGAATTACAAAAAAGCTAAACTCATTCTCTTTACCAGTACCTATCTTAGGAGTAAAGTTCCCCTCTGAGCATCCTGAATACTCAAGGTCTCCCACTTGAACAGGTGTCCACATTCAGATACCTGGTGGTTACACTTGATAAGTCTGTCACATTCACAGAGCATGCAGACAACATGGTTGGCTTGGCCAACAGAAAGCTTGGAGCCCTCTTCAGGCAGCCCCTGAACCTAACCCATGAGGCCAGGAGCCTAGCCATAGCAAGCTCTGTCCTCCCACTCATTGATTACGGTCTTGTGGTATATGGAGCTGCCTCTGATACTGTCATGAACAGGGTGAGGGTACTGCTCAATAAGGCCTGCCAACTCATCATGGGCTCTGACAGTCTCACACATTGCTATACCTTATATTCCCCCATGAGCTGGTTTCCCCTGCAAGAACGCATAAAGTACCAGAACATCTTACTGGCCAAAAAAAGTACTTGGTGGCCTTGCTCCCCCCACTGTGGCACTCTTCCACCGAGTTCACAACCAGTATACCACCAGGAGTATGGCATGACATGCGCTAATAGTCCCCAAATGTAATACCAACTTGGGCAAATGAACCTTTGCCTGCTGAGCTGCACACTGGCTAAACAACCTTCCTACCTACCTCCACCTCTGAGCTACCTAGAATGTCACTGTTCAAGAGAGCACTCAAGAAGGAACTCACCCACAAAGCCATGTGCAGATGCTTATTCCTAACCCCTAACCTCAGCCTGACCCACCCTGTTCTACCCATCCCTTCCCACCTCCTTAGCCACCTGCTGCCCAGTCTCCCTCTCCCACCATCCTTCCTCCTCCTACCTAACCTAATGGTATATATTGTAATTTACTGATTCGTTAAAACTATGTATTGTACATTTGTTTTATTATTGCTCTGATAAATGCTCACCTGAGCTGCCTATAATCAAGGTAATGAATGTATTGACTAATGCTCATTTTGCTGCCTGTATACAAATCTGTTTATTACAGCATTTGACATGGAACCTTTACAAATGAGCACATACAGTAGCTCAAATGTATTCTGCTGTACAAATAAATAAATAAATGTTAAGTTTGCTATTGCATGGCTCATGAAAGCACAAATGTTACAAATACCTTCAAAACAAAATTAATTAAAATCACAATTTATGTTCCATGGATAAATTAAAAAAAAGGTTCTTGTACTTAGAAACATATAATTTGATGGCAGGTAAGGACTGCTTGGCCTAGTCTGCCTATTTTCCCTATGTCTTTGTTTGGTATTACAGCATTGTAACATTCACAGCCCATATGCTTTGTGTGTCTCTTTTCATATATATTGCACTCATTATCTTTGACCTATTGTAACATTGATTTGGGGCTGTATCATAGGGTTTGTTGATCCTTGCCTGCTCATTGTGACTCTGTTACAGGACACATACAGTACTGTTTTTTTGTTGTTCTTCTGCTCTTTTGTTATGTTGTAGCATTGCTGCTTTTTGTCATTTCAATTGTTTTTGTAACCTCCCAAGTCATGCCTGAAAATAGACATTTTCTTGTCTAGTGCACATGTCTGGTCAACAATTGATCAATCAATTGATACAAATTAAATAAATTATGTGAGGTCAATGTTTGAACACTTTAAGAAAAGTTAATGCTAAGTTTGCTATAGTTTAGGCATTTAAAAATAACTAATTTATGTATTTCAAAACCACAGTTAAACTAAACCAATGCTATTTTTTATTATTTTTAATATAATTCTGATTTGACAATATCCATTTGCAGACTGAAAGGAAAGGTTCTGAGTTCAAGCCAAGTATTTGCAAGAACTTACACAACCATAAGGGGACTCTGTTAAGTAAACCAATTTGAGCTTTAACACATGAGAAAGAGGTGAGCCCCAAGAGTAAGTGCTGTATAAATAAAAGTTATGTGACAGGGTAGATAATACATGGTAACTAATGATTTCAGTATAGGTGTCCAAAGAGCATTTGATGTCAATCAATCGATCAATCAAAATCTTTATTTATCCAGGCGGGCACTGTTGAGCAAGGCTCATTTGCAAGGTGGACCTAGTGATGTGTTGTCCTTTGAGGGGTGTAGAGTACCTGCTTAGCTACAGATGAGCCCAATACCGCATTTGAAAGAGCTTTTCATGAAATTTGAAACTATATCAGCCATAATGCCCATTTTCCTTTCACATGTTTCTAAGCATAGGGACCTTTCGTGTAAGGAAGGAGGGATTTTTGATGGCAGTTATAAGAACAGCAATGGTAGAGGTAGCAAAATAGAGGTGTGCAGGGTCTAAGTCATCAGGGCTACTTATTTTGGAGAGAATGCGTGCCTGGAGGGCCTTCAGTGTAGCTGAGAGAAATAATGGAGATAATGTAAAAGGATAGCTTTAGACTTTTAAAACATGAGCTGTAGGTATTAACATGAATCTGCAGGAGAATAGTGTTCCAGAGCACCATGCCAGCTATTAAAATACATAATCACTGGTACATTATGCTAGCAATACTACCTGACAGGGTGGGCAGTATTGGACTATACCAAACCACCCCATGGGACATAATGAGGACAGACACCTCAGGCGAAGGGCCTTATAGCTCCTGGGTGTTCTGGTATAGCCCATACCACCCACCCCAGAGGGTATTATTACGCTTAGACTATAGGATTTGGGTTGTATTTTAGGGGGAAAAATATATAAGATAAAAAAAGTGTTTAAATATTTAAATTAATAAAAGTTATCAAAAATATATGTGAAGCTCTGTGTAAAACTGTATGTGATACTGGGATCCCTTTGTTTAAAACTGCATATAGTTATACTGTTGAAATGATGGGGGCTATAGTGCTGCTCCTGCTACTGTCACTGCCACAGCTCAGGGATAGGAGCCACAGTGCTGTAGTTGTCACCCCTGAGAATAAGAGCCATTGTGCTGTTGCTGCTATCACCCCTGAGAAAGTGTAGCCATAAAGCTGCTCCTGCTGCTGTTTGTCACCTCTCAGGGATGGGAACCATAGTGCTGCTGCTGTCATCCTGAGAAATGGGAGTCATAGTGCTGCTGCTGTCACACAAGAGGGCTGGTCGACTTAAGATGCCAAACATGAGATCAGGTACACACACACACACACACACACACACACACATATTGGCCTTCAAGATCGGCACATCTGCAGATTACCAGAATAAATAGGCATTGATAAGGCTCTATGATACCGGTTCGACAACCTTTTTGTCAACTGGCATCTCGCTGACTGGAATCATGTTGACCACAAGTTGCAGTTTTCATGATTCCAGTGTGTCTCCCGGTCTTTTTTCTGGGGGGGAGCAAGTTGCATCAATGACTGACTCTCAGGAGTAACTGACTTGTTACTGGGTCTGAATCAGGGGGGCTCTGGCTCACTAAGTGAACAAGAAACAATGATGGGTTTCAGTTTTGAAAAATGACAGCCACTGCTTGACTTCGTTAAGTAAGCAGTCAGTTGGCACAGGGACTTGTTGCTTCCCAGTCTCTATTAGCACTAAAATGTACCCCTTGGCAGGGGATTCAGCCAATTAGAGGTCAGGAAATCTCATTAACAAGAGGCTGTACACCAGAAGATCTCAAGTGGACCAACAAATTGCAGAGAAAGGATAAGCCTCAGTCCTTTAAGAACCTTAGAAACTAACAAAAGACTGATAAAATCAATCTGCCATCAAACAGGTAGCCAATGTAGATTATGGAGCACGTGTGTGATCTAGTTCAACCTCATGGAGGAAAGCTGCATTGTCTAGTACTGTGTGGAATCTTCAAACACTAAAGATTTGGAATTCTGCAGAATTTCAGAAACTTTTAACAAATTCAGCAGAATTCTAACAGAAGCAGAATTCTGAAGTATTGAAAGCAGAATGTTTTCGTATGTTTACATAAACAGGGGATTCCTTTTCCACAATCCACAGAAACGTATTCCACAGTGTTGTTGAGCTGCAGGTCAGGAAGCATTGCAAGACCAGAAGTAGTTGTAAAATTCGCAAGTAGCATTTTATTATTATTAATAATAGAAAAATATATTAAAAAAATGTTTGGTAGAACTATTTACAAAGGCAGTACAAACAGAGAAAACAAAGTCCTTTATCTGAGGGTATCTCTAATTCCACATTTCAGTCTCTGTCTCTCATACTCTCTGGCAAAAGCATTGCTGCTGTTTTTATAAGTCTTTGCCTGGGAACTCGTTAAGAGATATCCTGTTTCTCACAAAATGTTCTTGTCAGTTTCTTTACAGGTACAACAAATAGAACAATGTCCCAAACTGACCCTCTGCTGAAAGTTCTACAAAAGAGTTTTCAAACAAGCCTGAGAGGAGCTCAAACTGCATCTCAGATTAACCTGTAAATTCCAAATAGCTTTATGCAATCATTTTAACAGTATAACTATGTACATTTTCAAACAAAGGGATCCCAGTTTCTCATACAGATACACATATATTTTATAACTGCAGAAATGCAAGAGGAAGAAAAGACAGAAACAGCAAGTTCAATGAATGGTTGAAAAACTGGTGTGGAGCTCAGGGTTTTGGCTTCATTGGGGGCTGGGGAACCACCTGGAGGGATGCAGACCTATACTGGTGCGATGGTCTGCATCTGTCCGGGGGGGGAACCAGGATCCTAGGTGAGAGGTTTAAATGCTTCATTGGCAAGCATTTAAACTAGCCAAGGAGGAGGCACTGAAAAGGAGCAGAGGAATCCCAGCCTCCCCCCACAAACAACAGTAATTAGTGAGGTAAACACCAAGGTAGAGAAGTCATTAGGGAGCAGGACAGAAGTAAATGTAAAAAAAGGCAAAGGCAGTAAGGACAGGTACGGGGCTAAAAGGGGTAAGGCTATCAAAAAGTGGAGGGTGATGAGTACTAATGCCCGTAGTCTGTGTAACAAGCTCCCTGAACTAGTGGCCTTGATGGAAGAGGGTTACCTGGATATTGTGGCAGTCACAGAAACATGGTACACAGAGAACCATGACTGGGATGTCAACATACCAGGATACACAATCGACAGGAGGGACAGGGATGGTAAAAGAGGAGGAGGAGTAGCTCTATATGTAAAGGAAGGGATCAAAGCAACAGAACTAAAGAGTAAACATGGAGCAGATGAGACACTCTGGGTCACCCTGGAGACAGGAAATGGCACCACAATCCGCATGGGGGTTGTATACAGACCCCCATCTCAGGGGGAGGAAATGGACAAGGAAATGATAGAAGGCTTCCTTAGAATGGCAGAAAAAGGAGATATTGTTGATGGGGGACCTGAATATGCCAGATGTTAACTGGAGTACATTTGCTGCAGGCACATCCAAGAGCAGAGTCATTCTTGATGCCCTACAGGGGGCATGCCTCAGACAGCTAGTATTGGAACCCACTCGGGAGGGAGCAATCTTAGACCTGGTACTCTCAAATGGGGACAGAGAAAGAATCTCAGATTTAGAAGTGGGTAGCCATCTAGAAACAAGCGACCACCAAACAGTGTGGTTCACGATAAACACAGCCATACAAAAGCAAGAGTATTGGACTTTAGGAGGGCTGACTTTGGGAAAATGAGAGAGTGCCTCAGAAAAGCACTAGCAACAGGCAAGAAGGAGGGGTGGAGGAACAATGGAGAGTAATCAAACAGCCATCACAGAGCAGCAAGCCTTTGAGTAAAGCAAATCAAAAAACACAACAAGAAAAAAAACTATGGTTCTCAAAAGAGGTGGCAGGGAAGGTTAAGGAGAAAGGACAGCATTCAGGAAATATAGGAAACACAGAAGGAGAAGGACAGAGAATTTATCAGTTAAAGCAGAAAGAGGCTGGGAAGGCAGTCAGAATAGCAAAGGCCCAAACCAGGAAAGGATGCCCAACTCTGTTAAAAGGGGATAAGACCTTTCATAGGTACATTAGCGAGCGAAGAAAAGACCAAGGAGGGATACTGGGGAAGCAATAAAGGGAAGGAATGTGGGTGAGGGTGACAATGAAAAGCAGGGATACTGAACGAAAATTTCTGCTCAGTATTCACAAAGAGAGGAGGGAGGTACCTAAACCAAACAGAGAAACACTCTGAAGGCGAGGGTCGATACCAGTCCATTTACAGAAGAAGGGTTCTGAAAGAACTAATAAAATTGAAGGTGGACAAAGCAATGGGGCCTGATAGGATTCACCCAAGAATTCTAAAGAACTAAGGGTAGAACTAATGACACGCTGATTACTCTCTTTAACAAATCATGGGAGGATGGGGTGGTACCTGAGGACTGGAGGAGGGCAGATGTGATTCCTCTTCACAAAAGTGGGAGCAGGACAGAGGCAGGAAACTACAGACCAGTTAGTTGACCTCAGCGGTAGGTAAAATGATGGAATCACTTCTGAAGGAAAGAATTGTTGAGTACCTAGAGGCCAGTGGGCTGGGACCCAAGGCAGCATGGATTCACAATGGGAAGGTCGTGTCAGACGAATCTAATAGATTCCTTTGACTGGGTGACCAAAGTAGTAGACCAGGGAGGAGCTGTGGACATGGCTTACCTAGATTTTAGCAAAGCATTTGATACAGTCCCACACAAAAGATTAATACACAAGTTAGCCAGCCTTGGAGTGGATCTCAAGGTGGTAGCCTGGATAAAAAATTGGCTAGACAACAGGACACAGAGGGTAGTAGTAAATGGAGTCCACGGTGAAGAAAGGAGAGTTACTAGTGGGGTACCGCAGGGTTCAGTACTGGGACCAGTCCTTTTTAATGTCTTTATAAGTGACATTGCAGAGGAACTGGAAGGAAAGGTATGTCTCTTTGCAGATGACACAAAGATCTGCAACAGGATTGATACACCAGATGGAGTGGAAAGGATGAGAAGGGACTTGGCAAGATTGGAGGAATGGTCAAATGGCAGCTCAGATTCAATGCAAAGAAGTGGAAGGTAATGCACCTGGGAAACAAAAACCCAGGGCAAGAGTACACAATGGGGGGTGAGATACTGACAACAGTAAAAATGGAAAAGGACCTGGGGGTTATTATATCAGATGACCTAAAGGTGGGCAAGCAATGTGAGAAGGCAGTAAGGAAGGCTGGGGGATACTGAGATGCATAGGGAGAGGCATCAATAGTAGAAAACAGGAAGTTGTTATACCTCTGTACAGACAGTTGGTGAGACCCCATCTGGAGTATTGTGTGCAATTCCTGAGACCCCATCGCCACAAAGACATAGACAGAGTGGAGGCTGTCCAGAGGAGGGCAACCAAAATCATGCAGGGTCTGCACCAGAAGACATACGAAGAAAGACTAAAGGAGCTTAATATGTATTCCCTTGAGGAAAGGAGGGAGAGATGGGACATGATAGAAACTTTCAAGTACCTCAAGGAACCAATAAAGTCCAAGAGGTGGCATCTTTCAGAAAAGTGATGTGCAAGAACAAGGAGGCACAATTTGAAGATAAAGGGGATGGCTCAGAGGTAATGAGGAGATATTTTTCACAGAGAGGATTGTGGATGCATGGAACAGCCTCCCTTCGGAGGTCGTGGAGTCAAGAACATTGGGGGAGTTCAAGAATGCATGGGACAGACATAAGGCAGTCCTAGTGGGGGGTAGGAGGAAGTAAGCTGTTGGTTAATTAGGATCTGCAGCTTATCTGTTAGGTAGGAAAATGGGCAGACTAGGTGGGCCAAGCGGTCCTTATCTGCCATCAAATTCTATGTTTCTATGTTTCTAAGTGAAGGCAAAGAGACAGCGAGAGGCAGAGAATTGTGAGATCATCAGAGTGCTCATTTCCTAGGTCTCATGAAAACATTTAGTTGCACAAACAGACAGACAAACGACAGAAAAGGAGAGAATAGAACAGATTCTTGTGTTTAACTCTTTCTGCATCACAAACAGGGTAGGGCCTTATTCAACCCTGTCACACACAGATTACATGATCCATGGAAAGTTATTCCAGGGCTTACATAGAAATGCTTTTCACAATTCCGCAGAATTCATAATGAAATTCCCAAATGCATTTCAGAAGCAGAATTGCCATTCCACATGAATTCTGCCGTGGAATTCCACATTCCACACACCTCTAATAATATCATATACTTTTCATAATGCTTTGCATTAATGAGAGTATGTGTAATTTTACATTTCTAATAAAATTACTACAATATTTTAAATGGGCTACAGTGCAGGCACTGGATCTGATTTCTAGGCATAGCCACATACAACTTGTTGCACCATTCTAATTGTGGTGAAACAAATGAGTGAATCAGTTCAACAAAGTGAGTGTATGAAAATGTTTCTTAAATGGAAGAAACCATATATTTCTTTCTCCAGTTAAGAGTGTAGCACCCAGGATTACATGCCAACCTGATTCTCACCAGATGCATCCCACCAAAGACATGAAAGTATAAAAATGTCTTTATTTATATTGGCATAATAGTATTACTGTAGTTAGGGTTGAGTAGACATTTCCATACAAAACTGCAATTCATTTCTGCTTATAACTCAGTCATCTTTTGACATAGGGACATAACATTTGGAAGGCACACACTGTGAGAAGGGATTTCAAAACTTCAAGAAATAGGGACATATAAAGTACATCTGTAGATCATCCATTGAGTTTTAACCTCATTTCTTTTACTCAAAGGGCCCGATTCACTAAGCCCACTAAATGGTGCAAGGGGCGTGTGCCACAAGGAATGGCGCAAGGTGCAGTTTGCATGAAAAGCTGTGCTGGGAGCAATTCACAAATGCAGCCTGTGGCAAATGCAGGCTGTGTGTGCCAAAAGGGGCTTGCACTATCCTTGTAGCACAAAATTGCCTGCAGCATGGTGCAAGGGGGCTTGCGGCAGATGCAGGCTGTCATATCCCCTAATTTGAGATTCTCAAAACAATCCCAGAGGGCAAATTTCCAAGTGCTGTTAGACCAGCTGGAGCTGGTCCAAGGGTACTTAGAAGTGTGTCCTCAGGGAGGGTTTAGAACCTTGCGCAGATGAGCTACATTCCTCCCACCCCATTCGTGATCCCCTCTTATGAAGTGAAATCCCATCTGTGGTGCTAGCAGTCTCCCAGCCCCGATCTCCTTATATTAAGTGAAATCCCATCCCTGATGGCTAGCATGCCTCCCAGCCCTAATCCCTTTATAGTATGTGAAATCCCATCCCTGGTGGCTAGTGGACCCCTAGCTCTGATCCCCTTATATTTAATTAAATCCCATTCCTGGTGGCTAGTGGTCCCTCCCCAGCCCCAATCCTCTTTTTATTAAATTAGATCCCACCCCTGGTGGCTAGCGGTCCCCCTCCAGCTCCGATCCATTTGTATGAAATAAAATCCTATCCCTGGTGGCTTGTGTTCCCCCCTCCCAGCCTGACCCCATTTGTAATAAATAAAATCACATCCCTGGTGGCTAGTGGTCCTCCCCAATCCATGATTTCCCCTATGATATAACCATAACACTGTTCCTGGTGGCTAGCACCCTCTCACACCCCAATCCCCTTTTCATTAAATGAGATCCAATCTCTGGTGGCTAGCGGTCCCCCATAGCCAAGATCCCCTTGGTAATAAATAAAATCTCATCCCTGGTGGCTAGTCATCCCCCCCCCAAGCCCTGATCCCATTTGTATGAAATAAAACCCTTTAATTTAATCTAATACAGCAGTATGTCAAATTAAGAAAGAAAAAAAAATTATATGGTGTTCATTGATTATTCAATGGCATTTGATTCCATCTCAAGAAGATTATTATGGGAGAGTCTACTGAATAAAGGAATAGACATTTCATTAGTCTATACAATATATAATCTATACCATGATACATGGGCTAGAGTTAGAATGGGTAAATGCGGTTAGCGTTCTTCCCCGTTTAAGATCAATAAGGGAGTAAGACAGGACTGCGTTTTAGCCCCTGCCTTATTTGCTCTATACATTGATGGTCTATTATGGAAACTGAATGCATTAAGTTCTGGTTCCCCTAATATTAATGGTCAACTCTGCTCTGTGTTGGCATATGCTGACAACTTAGTACTCTTTTCACTTTCCAAAAGAGGTTTGCAAAAGAAACTTGATTTTTTAGACAAATTTTAGAAGGAATTGAAATTAAAAATTGATCTTTCTAAAACCAAGATTTTGGTCTTTGGCCAAAAAAAAACTCAGAAAGGAAATTGGTCTTAGGGCCCAGATAAAGTGGAAGTGGTACAAACTTATATATACTTGGATGTCATTTTTAATGCAAACAGGCATTGGAATTCACACATTACAAAATTGCTATAAACACTTAAAAAGACTGCAATGGCCCTGGCCAGGTTTAACTATAGATTTGGTGGTAACAGTATTAGACCCTTCATTAAAGTAATAGAAGTCAAGTACCATGCCCAATTACAATATGGTTTAGATGTGTGGGATACTAAGCATAGGAGTAAGCTCAGAGTGCCCATATTCAAGATTTTAAGGAATACATTAAGGCTGGGATCATCTTGTCCAGCCTCATACATTAGAGTAGAGCTTAGCACTATGAATATTAATGCACTTATAGAAACCAAGAAAATTAATTTTGGTTAAGAATTACAAGAATGCCAGATAAATAAAATTTCTCATCAATGTTTAATAGAGAAATAAAATGGGTACCAAATTGATATACATAGAATTATTGGTACACAACACTTTCAGATTATTTGCAAAAATATAAATTAAACATCTTAAACTCTTATGTGAAAAAAATATCATTCTCAACCTAACGTATAAATGGTACATTACAAAAAGAGTAGCAAACTACTAGAAAAAAAGGATATAATGGAAATCAAAGAATCTTCATACTCCAAATGGTTTACAAACAACAATGGAAAGGGAGCAGTGTTTAACCAGGAGTAGCACACTAAGCTGAAGCTTGTTTCCAGATGTGACCTGGGAGCACGAGGAAGTTAAGTGACTTGCTCAGGATCACACAGTATGCACCTAGGCGACTGTGGGATTCAAACCCAGGTCTCCAGATCTGCAGCTCAGAGCCTTAACCCACTGTGCTATACTGCCTCCTATAACAATTATAATTTTGGGCTGAAATCTTATTTGGATGCATTGACAGATCTCAAATAAAGAAGAATTTTATACAATATAAATTTGAAAGGTTCAAGAGCAGTGTTCTGAATGTATAACAAAAAAATACACAAGGAACAACTAACTGTACATGTGCAGAGGGTGGAATAGAATATCTCCTCCATGTATTATGGCATTGTACTTAGTACATAAAAGAAAGGACCCCTAGGCCCCTTCTAAAATAACGTACAAAATGGAAAAAATCAGTGTTAATTGTTATTTTATTGCACACAGATGGTGAATGGAACATAGAAAGAATGGCTAAGTTTTTCTACTGTATTAGTAAGGTCAAGAGAAGGATAATTAATCCCCAGATTGTTTTGTGATTTAATAATTGTAATAATTAGTGAGGACTAAGAGAGATTATACTAACTTTATGGTAGTAATTCATTCTTCTAATGATTGAGGGTAAATTCAGTAGAAAGTTAGACAAAGTCCACTCTGTAATATATTTTTCTTCTAAACATGCTTTATTACTTTCTCTGGATGCTTTTTATATGCTGTTTAAAATAATTGTATTTATTGTATTATCTTGTGTAATTCTTTACTGGGTTTACTGGGTTGGAAGGACAAAACAAGGCTTATGTTAGCCTATCAAAATTATTCACCCACACAAGTGAGTTAATTGAATCTAGGTTATGTTTGAAAGTAACAATTTATCTAAACCCTTTTTAAAGTACTGTAGGGTGCTTTTGTCAGTTAAGTCTTGAGGTAGTTTATTCCAACTTTTTACTGAACGTACTGTGAAATAATTATCCCTTTTAGTGGTGTTTGCCCAATGAATAATTAATTGTTTATTGTGAAATCTTAAAGTATTTCCTCTCTGATATGAATTTAACTCATATTATAAAAAGAGTCTCAGAAATGCTGCAATCTGATTGGCTGTTAGGATTCCAACAGCCTTACATTAATCTGTGTCACACTGTCATGTACAGCCTGATCACCATGGCACATGGATTCTTCCTGCCAGCTGCCATCCTTTAGCACTGCTGAATGTGTGGAATGAGTCATTCTGCTTTTGAACCAGCATTCTTAAACTGTTGGTGGAAGAACTATTTTATTAAAAATCTTCCTCTAAATGAGGAAGACGTCAAAAAGTATGCTTTTAACACTTTCTTTTGGAATAATTTTTTTTATAATAGCAATAAGGCACCACAGGCGTTAGATTAACAGTCAGTTAATCACCCCCTTGGAGTGATTAACAAACTGTTAATCTAACCCCTGGTCATGCCTTATTGATTAATTAAATTGACAAAGCTGGTGAATGGATAGCTTTCTACATATGTAGTATATCACCCCATGTCTTCTCTCTTGGAGTGAATATAATCCCTTAATCTTTCCTGGTACAGTTTGTTTTTTTAAGTTAGGGATCATTTTGGTAATATGCCTTTGAACCCTCTGGAACATATCAATATCTCCTTAATGGTAAAGGCTCCAAAAGGGAGAGGCATAATCCAAGCGAGGACGTACAAAACTCCTATATAGAAGTAAACTGTTACACTCAGATCTACATATAAAGGAACATTTAATGCATTTTATCGTGCCCATAGCCTTTTTTGTTATTGATTTGCAACATTCAGAGGGGGTCAATGTATTGTTTATCAGAATACCAAGATCTCGGTCTTCTTCAGAAGTGTGAATTGGTAAATTATTTAGAAAATATAAATATTTTTGATTGTTTTTACCATAATGAATTACCACACATTTGTTCACATGGAAGGAAATACCATTCATTACTGCCCATTTCTCAGTATTCAGTAAGTTATTAACCAAATGTAGATGGTTAAAGAATCTACTACTACTCCCAATTTTGTATTGTCTGCAAATCTGATGATTTGATTTGTTGATTGACACTTATGATTGCTTACAAAAATACCAACTAGCATGGGGCCTAAAACAGAGCTTTGTGGTATGCCACTACTGACTTTTCCTTTATGTGATAAATGACCGTTTATTATGACAGACTGTCTATGATGGGATAAACAGCTAATTATCCATCTGATTTGTATATGTGTTTGACTTATGAGCCACTCAAATGGAGCTCTTGCTGCTCTGCTTGGCTTCTGTATAATTGATAAAAATTTCCAGGAGAGCAGGGAGTTGTATTTAAAAAAAAAAAGGCTACAGCCCCCTTCGGTTTTGTGGTGTATGCTCCCCATGTGTGCTGATTCTGAGTTTGTGTGCTGACAAGGAGCTTTTGCTTATGGGTAAGCCACATCAGGTGCAGTAATGGCCTGGTATTTAAAATTCTAAAAGTCTTTCAAATACAATTATGGCATCTGCAACAGTTTTCTAATATCTGCTGGTGTGCTACAAAATTTATAATGTATCCGGTTTTGCTGGAAAATGCCATGCATATAAAAGAGTTGCAGCACCTGAGAGAGGATATCTAGGAGTGGAAAAGGAGATATCCAGGATGATTACAGCACTGTTTGGTACTAACAGGCTTATTCTTTGCCTGAAAAAGGTATTCTAACATTGCCTTAGGGGCCTGTTATAAGGGCTTGGGTATGGCAACTTCAAAGTTACTGCGCTCTGTGGAGCATTTTTCTTTTGTTTCCATTCACAGGTACAGGTTTGGCCACCCTTAGAGATTGAAATTTGTCATAAACATTTGGTGACCATATGCAGATTAGAACCTGAGCAGAATCGACAAAACACTCTTCTGAACTTGAATTGGAGAGGGAAAGAGACTAACTGGACAGGTGGAATCTAGATAGCACACTCAGTGCTGACAAGATTGTTTTATTCATAAACAGTCATGCTAGTGTTGGCTAAGGGGTTGGGATTCTCTTACTGTTTGAGTCAGACTACCATGAGGTTTCAGTGCTCAGAGAAATATATCTTCTCCCCTTTAATCCACAGGTGCTGCTGTTTTCACAGACTTGGCGGAAAAGATGGAGGCCAATCAGCAGAATTACTGTGAAATGTTCGGAGCTGTGGAAATTAAATGGACTCCCAGAATGGGAGACTGGAAATAGGGTCCATTTGCTGGCCATAGCAGTTTGGTGGAAAAGCAAATGCCCCTCCTGCATAGGAATCAGGAGACTGGAGCTAGGTCTGACCTTTTTATTTATCAGCCATATAAGCATGTTGTCCTGGTGAGTACTTAAAACTACTGTGGAGTGAGGATTCTTTAAACTTTTTACTCCCTGGATGGCAATGATTAGTGGACTCTGGATTATGGAGCCAACTGATATATCAAGGTGAACACTGGTGGTTATAATCATCTTTAAGAGTGAAACCTGAACTCTTTTGATATTGCTTTAAACAACTAAAGATTAAATTTAGACTGCCTAACTAGGATATATAAGAATGTTATTATAAGAGTTGTTGGAGTTTAAGTCATTTCCATTTGTTAAGGAATTTTGCAAATGTTTTATTAATGCTTATTTATTTACTTTTGCTAGACTTTGCTTCACTTGTTTTATGCTCTGCATTAATAGGGGACTGTATGTTGCTTGAAGGACCTTAATTATGTTATCTTGACCTGGTAAATGCTCTGTTGTATTTTATACTCCCGGACAGAGCACCATTAGGAGAGGAAAGGAAGCAAATGTTTTGGAGTCTAAATGAGTTTAGTCTCATGTAGATTATCCCCAAATACCTAAAAATTCAAAGGACAACAATAGCAAACAGAAAGCATGTTACAAGTAAGTAGCTATAAGTCTGGTTAGGTAATGCAAGTAGATATATGATGCCAAGACTGGATCACTTTTAGGTACTAGCAAGTTAGGTCTAGAAGCAATATGTACAAAAAATGCCATACCAGTATGTGGGTGCAATTCAGCCGGTAATGATGGTATAGTGGGAGGTCTTGTGGACATATTTCTTGACACTAATTGCAGTATGCTTCATAGTACTGTCGAAAATTGGTGAGAAGCCAGGGAGTGTTGGAATATAATTTTATTTTTCCTTTTTCATGATTTGGATCTACATCCTTTGAGTCAAAGACTCATTTACAAAGGCACCTCATCGCAGGGAGGGTAGGCAACAATTGGTGGTGGAATACAACAATGGGGAACATTACAGGTGAGATACAATAAAAGAACACACAAAGCAATTCCGGTAATACAAAGGTGTACAAACACCTCAATTAGTTACAATTAGTCTAGTATATAAATAATAAGGTACCGCTAGGGGTTCTAGGGAGCGATACCTGAGGGGGAAGGGGTGGTTGCTGGGGGAGAAAGCAGTCCAGAAGGATGTTGTCTGTAAATTGGGCCAGGCAGAACTCTAGGTATGGGCCAGTCAGGGGCATTTACAGCTCCAAGTGTCAGGCAGGTGGTTTCGGAGTGCGATTTTGAAGGGGCTGATTTTGGGGATGTTTGTGATGTGAGTGGGGAGGGAGTTGTACCAAGAGGGGCATCTGTGGTGGAATGATCTATGGGCAAGAGAGGTCCTGGCTCTCAGGACCTGGAAGGTGGCTTTGGTTGCACTTTGGGTGGCGACCAAGTGGGAGGCCAATTTTAGGGATGCAGCAACCCCTGGTGGGGAGAGCCCAAGTAGTGATGTTTTTGCCAGTATACAGGTGTAATAGCACAGGTGCTCATCAAAGGTGAGTAAGTTCAAGGAGGAGTAGAGCTGGCATGTGCGTGTTCTGCTGGGGGCACCAGTCAGGAGCCTGCAAGCCTTGTTGATTGAGGTCTGGACTTTGGTGAGGGTGGTGGGGTCAGCAGCAGCATAGATAGGGAGCCCGTAGATGACCAGTGACAAGATGGAGGAGGTGATAGCCAGCTGGAGGGCATTCTGAGGGAGGCAGTCTTTGTGGCAGTAGAGGAGTCCAATCCAGGTGTTTACAGCAGTGGACAGGGAATTAAGATGAGAGTGGAAAGAGAGAGCTGAGTCAAAGGTGATGCCCAGATGTTTGTATCCAGACACCTGTTCAAGGGGGTGTAGGGTGCTGGGGAGGATGAGAAGGGAGGAATTTCTGGAGTTACTCTGGTGGTGGGAAAAGCATAGATTTTGTCTTCTTGAGATTCGGAACTAGACAATGGTTGAGGAACCATTTTTCATCTTGGCTGAAGGTGAGTTGCAGAGAGTTCTGGAGGGTGATAGGGTCAAGGTGGGAGGCGATGAGAGCCGTAGCATTGGCATATAGGAGCATACTGCCAGAGCAGGAGCTAGGAAGGGTGTTTAGAAAGAGACTGAACAATGTGGGGCCCAGGATGGAACCCTGGGGGACACCTGAGTGAACAGGTAGGGCAACTGATAGGGTACCGTTTATCTTGACCCGTTGGTATCTGGCATGGAGGTAACTGGAGAACCAGGCAAGGAGGCCAGATGAGAAGCCTAGCTGATGAAGGGAGTCAACAAATAGGGGATAACACACAGTGTCAAAGGCCTTAGATAGGTCAATAAACACTACCCCAGCAATGTCCCCAGAGTCAAGTGCAGAGCGTATTTGCTGTGAGAACTCTAGGAGGACTATGGTGGTGCTGTTCTGGACATAGTGTGCTGTATTTGGCTAGATATTCCATGAGTTGGGTGGATACTATTTTTTCCAGTGCTTTAGAGAGTGGGGGAGGTTGGAGATCAGTCTGTAGTTATTTGGTAATGTGCAATCTCGATTCTTATGAATTGGGGTAAATGGACCACAACTGGGCACTACAGCTTATTCTGGGTCATGGGGCAGATGGAAGATGCCCTCTGTAGCTTTCTTTTTTTTTATATATCAAAAGTAATCAATTGTGGATTATTCAGGGCTTTTAACTAGTTATACATATCCTTTTAGCTAACTTTGTTAGATAAAAATTATAGGATTTAAATTGGCATGTGCAAGATTTATATAAAACATGTTAAAACATGTTACCTGTATATGAATTATAATTTAAGTAGATTGACATTCTACAATGGACATGTATGTTTGTAATTTATGTGATATTGAGTTTGTAATGGTTTGAATAACCAAACAAATAAACTAATACTACTGCTACATTTAGTATATGACTGAATCCCATTTTACTTTATTTACAGGAGTGTGATGAGGTACCTTGTGAAATCTAATAAGATGACATCATATGGCTTACCCTGGCCCAGACTGTTACTAACATTGTTGTAGAAGGACAACATATTAGTTGTAGTTGGAAGGTCCTTTTTAAACCCATGTTGGGATTTATCATCCAAATCTAGATTTGATACCTCCATGTCCAATCTGAATTTAATGAGTTTTTCCATTAGGTTTGCAGCAGATGGAGATAAGGCTAATGGGTCTATAATTCTCAACTTGGCCTTGAGTGCCCTTTTTGAAAATGGGGCTCACTAAAGCAGTTCGGCAATCGTCCGGCACAATCCCATGATCTAGTGAGATGTTAAATATGATTGATAGTGGGTATGCCAATTGTTCTACCATTTCTTTGAGAAACTTTGGGTGAATGTTGTCAGGCCCTGGGCCAGCATGAATTTTTAGTGTGAGTATTGCCCTTTTTACTGCTTCTTCTTCTTCTGTCACCTGGTAGTTGTTTGACAAGGTCTGCACATCTAACCTTATATTACTTATCCCTCATTGCAAATACAGAGCAGAAGTATGACTTGAAAAGATTAGCAGTTTCAGAATTGTTAGAGATTATGGATCCATTATGTACAAGTGATCCAATGACCCTAGTAGAATTTTTATTATTATTAATGTAGGAATATAGCCCTTTGATATTTTTACCATGAGCAATTTTGAATTGTTTTGAACTTTGCTTGCCTGATCTTTTTTTATGTGATTTATTTCTATCATATATAATTTAATATTTGAAGCTGAAGGAGCTCTCCTGGCTTTTTGGTATAAGTTCTCTTTATTTTTTATTAGTTTTCTTATATACTAGATACATTAATTTCCAGTTTAGGGGCTAAATTGCTATTTTACTAGATGAATTTGCAGCACCTTGTGGCTGACGTTTTGCTGAGTTGATTTTTTTCCCAAGCTAATCTTCCCAATTCTGCTGCATAGCATCTTCCCACCCGCCACACCCACCCTTGTCTGTATTACTTATATAGGTCTCAGAAAATGGCTCGGGTGACATTGTCTATCCCCCTAAACTCCCATTTGCTCATTATAGAAAGCCACCAATAGGCAGCTCTGTAGGTGCTAAACTTGCTGTTCTGGTAATCTGTGCAGCTCCAGGGCATTAACTTATAGGTCTCTATCTCACTCATTATTTGTTCACCTTTACCCTCCTCCTAGCATGCAATTCTCTGGTTTTGCCACTGCACTGCTATTCATCTTCTCTTTTAGCATTTGTGATCACCTCATAGCTGTAGGGCTTAACAATGTCCACATTGAAAATGTGCACCCTCCTACTACTCTGTCCTACCCCAAAACCCTCCCTTCCCTCCTTCACCAACCCTGCCGCTCAAAAAAAGATGTGGCCTGCCTTGGCTACTAGTATGCTTGTAATTTCTCTTGTCTCTCCCCCAGGAGCACTCTCACCAAACTTATCCCATTGCTCCTTCTCATCATTCTTGCTGGTGATGTTGAATTGAATCCCAGTCCCACTGGTCAGCAGTTTCCCCCTCTACTTACTTAGCCCCTGTTCGACCTATCAATGGCCTGAAAATTGTTCATTTAAATGAGCAAAGCTTACTCCCTAAAATGATGGAAGTAGAAGCCTGGGTCACTCTTCACAATCCAAATGTGCTGGGAATCATCGAGACCTTGCTCAAACCAAGCATCCTACACCACGAAGTGGCTTTACAGGGCTAGTCATGCTTCAGGCAGGATAGGTCAGAAAAAAAAGGGGGTGGGGTTCTCATCTATGTTCGATCCAGTATTTCGGCACCCAAAGTTGCCTACACTGCCTCTTTTCCTCCTCCTGTTGAATGCTTTTTTCTTTCATTAGCCCTAGGCAAAGTCAAACAACTTATGATTGGTTGCGCCTACCTTCTCCCAAAGGATGCTGATAATGTCCTTCCCTCTTTCATAGCTTCTTTTACCAACCCATCCAGACATGATCTCCTACTCTGTGGTGACTTTAATATTGATTATCTGAACCTTACTAATAACAAAGCTCATGCTATCCTAGCCGACTCCAAACTTACACAACACATCTCCGATCCCTCTAGACTAAATATTAAGTCTGTTAACCACTCACTGCTTGACTGGATTGTGTCAAATTGTCCTCACAGGATTCAGTGGACTACAGCGCTTCTTGATAGCATTAGTGACCACTCTACCACTCTCTGCATCTGGAACAACAAATACCCTAACCCTCCCCCTAAAATCACTGTGTCAAGAAACATGTCATGGTTTGACCCCTCTGCATTCCTATCTTCCTTATCAGCTGCCAATCGGAACCCCATCAGAACCCTGCCCGACATAGACCAGGCTTTGGAATACTTCATCAATACCTTAACTAGCATAATAAATACTTATGCCCCCTTCACTAAAAGGAGGTCCAAGGGTTTAAAGACACCTTGCATTAGTAAGGATCTAAGACATCTCATGTCCCTCCATAACTCAGTTTGGAAAAAATTCAAAAAGTCTAGCAACCCCTCCGATTGGATGACATATAGGCACCTTTGCAACACATGTAAAAGTAAATTACAAAGTGCAAAACAGATTCATTTTCGTTCCTTGCAAACAAAGCAGCTAGCTAATGCTAAGGCTTTCTGGAAATAGGTCAATATTCTAATGAAAGGTCACTCCCCGGCAGCCCCTGGCTCCCTACATGATCATGGCTTGACTCCCTCAGACCCACACTCTATCACTGATGGCTTAAACCAATTTCTTCACTGATCTTTCCAGCTATACCTCACACTTAACCCCTCCCTCGAACTAAGACCCCACCTCCCTCACTCCCCCTCCTGGCAATTCCCTTCTCTCCCACAATTTCATCTAAAATTAACTATCCACAAAGAGGTGTTACAACTTCTCTTAAAATTAAAGGTGGACTGCTCCTCTGGCTATGACTCACTTGAACCTCGGTTCATAAAACTTGGTGCAACAGCCCTCGCAGTCCCCATCCATGACCTAAAAAATAGGTCTCTCAGCAGTGGGACTGTTCCAGAAAAATGGAAAGTGGCGATAGTAGTTCCACTGTATAAGGGAGGCATGCATGCTGTAGAAAAATACAGGCCCATTTCAATACTGTGCCCATTAGCTAAGATACAAGAGAGTACAGTTTTTGACCAGCTTCAGTCATATCTGGAATAACATCATATCTTAACCGCATGCCAACACAGTTTCAGAAAGAATTATAGTACCTTAACTGCCCTAACTAAGGTGTCTTCAGATATCTTCGATGCTCTTGACAAAGGGCTCTTTACTGGTGCCATCCATCTTGGGGCCACTTCTGTTCTCACTTTTTATCAACAATGTACCACTGCACTGCAGTGAGTCCAAGGTGCAACTTTATGCTGATGATGTTGTCTTATACAGATCATCATGCGATATCCAATGGCTAAACCAGAACTTGGCATTGGACTTCCATGTGATAGAGAAGTGGTTTCTTAAGAACCATTTAGTCCTCAATACCAAAAAAGAACAAGGCTATGCTCTTTCGAAACTCTACTGTAAAAAAATGATCAATGCGGCTCATTTCTTATTACATCCACTTCTGGGGACACCCTCAAAACTGTTCAGACATTCAAATACTTAGGTATGGTGCTTGACACCCCTCTCTCTTTTGAGCAGCACTTAACACAAACTACCAAAAAACTCAACCAAAAACTTGGCCTACTTTATTGTGTTCGTCCACATCTCTCTCATGCATCATGTCATAAAATCGCTACCTCCTTCCTCCCTCCTTCCCATCCTAGTCTACGGTGCCCCTCTACTCTATGCTGTCAAACCCACCATACTCTCCCACCTTAGAACATTATATCACAGGGTGGGATGTTTTTCTTTTGGTGCCCATCCTCGCCTTCATCACTGCAATGTGTTAACTGCACTGGATTGGCCTGATTATGAATTAAGACTGTAGTTTGCCACCCTTACCTTTACCTTTAAGCTGCCTTCTGTTTCTCTCCCTCATGTCTGAGAGATGTACCGAAGTTCAAACCTTCCCACTGTATACTTAGGTCTTCCTCAGCACGACTACTGTGCACATCTTATCCCTGTCTAGCAATTGGCAAGCAGTCATTTGCCTACTCTGCACCCTCCTCTTGGAATGTACTCCCCTTTACATCTGTCTCCCTCACCTCACTGGCCTTGTTCAAGTGCTCCCTCTCTGTGCACCTCTTGAAATCTAAACCTTGCACTTGCCTAGCCTAATCTATTTCACTTCTCTCAGTTCCTGAAATGTGATCCTCCGAGAACACCTGACCTGATGTTATTTGGGTCATTCCTGCATTCCTCTTCTGTTGGAAAATGTTATATTAATGTTTCAGACTGTAATTAATGGTCAATCTTGTTATATGTATAACTGTTGTATATTTATAATTTGTGTAATTGGCGGTATTTTGCCTCCTCTCCTTTCTACCATTTCTGCATTTGTTAATGAATTGTATGTATGCAACCTGCTGTGATGTTGTACCTGACCCAGGTTACCCCTGAAAAAGGGACTGTACGGTCTCAGTGGGCCTACCCAGTTACCAAAATCCAAAATAAAAAATAAAAATAAAAAAAATAATATCGTTAGTCAACCATGCTGGAATTTTACCTTTGTAGTTATACTTTCTTTTAACAAGAACAACATCCTGCTTTAAATTATGTATGATTGTCTTAAAAAAGGCCCAGGCCTCTTCAGTTGATTTATGAGATAGCTCAACATCCCAATTAATATTGTTTAGGTACGTTGAATGAGTTTTTTTTTTGCCTTATTATAATCTCTTATTACGGTAGCTGAAGAGATCTTAGGGCTTGAAATATTTAGATTACTTAGTGGATTTAGGATGTTGATATCAGAGAGGTCTGAATCTAAACTGGTAGTTATTAGAACCAGGATGTTACCACATGTTGGCTCAAGGACCAGTTGTTCTAATCCCTGGCTCAACAGTGTATTTATAATTCCCTTTCTTGTTCGCTAGCACCCATTAATGCATCCCATTTAATACCAGGTTAATTAAAATTGCCCATAACTAAAACCTCACCCATGTTTGAAGCTGTACCAATCGCACTATTCAGTAATCTACTGTATCCTTCATCAGCTGAAGGAGGTCTGTAACAGTTTCCCAGCATCATTTCCGATCTTCCTTTATACTGGACAGAAACCTATACGAGTATCATCTGTGTATTAGGAGATAAATGGGCCTGACAAGTGGGAATATTGTCTCTGATATAGATGCAAACACCTCCTCCCACTCTATCCTGTCTGTTATTCAGGTATAATTTGTAGATGGGCAATTTATTCATCCATACAGATGAGTTATCCCACCAGGATTCAGTGAGGCCAAGATATCAATATGTAACCCCTAGGTGGCACTATCCCAAGGGCTACTACCCCTGCCTTCTTGGCTAATAGCAGGTTAAGGGGCCTGAGTTCTGAAACGGGTGCCTCCACCCGGAGGTCAGGGTTAGTAGTGGTCAAGCTAACCTTGCACAGCCCTACGGGACACTGTAACCCCCCCTCCTTCCTTACTAGCGGCCAGAACAATATACAGTAATCACTTTCACAATACCCCTGATACACCACACAAGTACCCACACTGTTTGCACCTACCACCAGGGCTTTTCTCTGGCCCAGTCCTGGGGACTCCCTGTAAAACAAGATTATACACAGCAAATAACAGCAGTACAGTACTCTTTCACAAACTGGAACCACAGTCAAGGTAAATGCAAAAAAGAGTTAGATCTGATTTATTTAAGGGGCTTGAACAAGGGAGGGGGTGTAATCAGATTAATTTGCTTAAAGGCTCTATCAATCAAACAGTTATGCATGCACTTCAGGGTCCATAAACAGTCACACACTCTGGGTACCCAGATGGAAAATGGTGAGCTAGCCATGAAAATTGCAGCT
Organism: Neoceratodus forsteri; assembly: GCA_016271365.2. Taxonomy (NCBI): domain Eukaryota; kingdom Metazoa; phylum Chordata; order Ceratodontiformes; family Ceratodontidae; genus Neoceratodus; species Neoceratodus forsteri. The sequence continues at coordinate 817,428,506 of CM028133.1, forward strand.
GGTTGGGGCCCTGTGATGGAAGAAAACAACATGTACAACACACACTATTTGTAATCCAGAGCCGGAGGGCTCAGTTTGTGAAAAGAAAACAACAAGACAATCAGATGACACACTTTTAGATTAGACTGTTGTTGCAGGGAGCTACCCTAATGATTACTCATGATACCCAAGACTGGACACAGGCTGGACAAAAATCGAGACAGTAGGTGGTTAATCTGGAGTGCCAGGAGAAGTAGGTCCCACATAATTCACTGAGGCATTGTTCCTGTTCAAGTGTGGAGTAGGGGGCTGATCCCCAGGCAGGTCTCCTGTTGGTGGCTTTCTCTGTGCAGTGGGGTAGCTTGGCATGGCCAGCGTGACATGGCCCAGGCCGAATGGAGATGAATGTGTATTCAGTCCGATTAGGCTGGATAAAGCTTCCAGCAAGCAGAACACAGTTCACACAGTGGAGAACAAAATCACGACCCACTATCATTACACAGCACATTTACATGCAAGGAAATTCTACTGTACCAGGCTAACCACTCTCCGGTCACAATCGCAAAGTCTCTGCACAAACCGGGGATTCAAAAGTAGCTGGAAATCCTGACAGGCCACTCGCATTCAACAAATCTTTGGTCTTCTTCAGGTTAAAGCCTGGTCATAGTCCAGTGGCTTAAATAGTCCTCACAACTTGGAGTCAGTCCGAGTAAACTCCATTTTCCCTGTCAGGGACAGCAGGCAGACAGGCAGGCCAAACACTCAGCCCTTTCACAGTTCTGCCATGCAAAACTACACAGAACTGCTGCTCAAAATCATTTGAGCTGTTACTTTTTCACTTCTCAGCTCAAAACTTGAAACTAGCTACTGCAGCCTGGGAAATTCCCCAAGATCCAAAAGGTTCGGTTGGCTGATCCTCCTGTCAGTCACAACAAAGGCTCCCCCTTCAGGTGCAAAAAGGCACAAAAAGCCCAAAACTACAATTCCTACAGATTTTGACTCCAGACAGCTCCTGTAGTCCGGCTGCATTTTAGGTCCCACCAGTACTGATTGGTCCAATTCACAGTCCAGGACCAAGATAGTGGAGATAAACAAAACATTCTTTGCTACAAAGAAGGCAGGTTAGACAAACTACATTATCAGTATCACTCTAAATGATTTTCAGCAAATAGTTACATCTTTCAACAGAGCTCCCTCTCAGATTACTTATGACTGCAATCCAGGCAGCTCTTAAAGAGACAGTACACAGAGACTATACATGCACTCTCTGGCAATCACATTTAAACTGCTAAAACGCAGGACACAAGCTTGGCAGTGAGCATTTAGGCAAGCTCAAGGAAGACTTTTCAGGAACCCCCATTTGTAGGGGGGTTACAAATATTATCTACAGAAAGTAATGCTTGAAGTTCAGACATTTTAGTGATGCTCAGACTACTGGCATTTAACATTAGTATCTTGTGTAGTGCCCCAAAGTTGCGGGCACAACAGAAATTAAGTTAAAGTAAGGTTCCCCCTTAGACCCCTGAACAGGTGGGCATCAAGTGGTGGTCTGTAGGGGTAGTGTATAGGGGCCCCTGCCAGTGTTTTCCCTTCCCCACAACAGCAGCTGCAGTAAAAAAAAAAGAAAAAGAAAAGTTTCTCTTTCTCTGACCCCTGGCTGCCTACACTCCATTCTAGAACACCCCGAGCAAGCAGCATGAACCAGAGGAGCATCTTTGACTGTCCAGCCTGTGCTGGACTGTTGGGGGTGAAACAGTGCTACCGGGGACACCGTGTCCCAAATGCTGGCCAGTTTGGCAGTTGAGTGGTGGCTAGGGAAGTGGACAGTCTGTTGCAACCATCCTGTGGGCAGAAGAGCCCAGTGAGAGTGCTCTCAGGCACTCTGAAGAGGAACCAAACAATGTCTGCTCATGGAGAGAGGGAGAGGGGACACAGGTAAGAAAGTGTAGTTCTAAAGCTTACCTGTGGTCCGCCTCTCCTCCCCCAGTGCTGGCGTTAGGACCAGTGTTGCAGTCCCGGTCCCATTCCTGGTGTGGCAGTCCTAGTCCAGTTTGTCCTCAGCTGCTGCGGTGTGGGCTCAGTTTAGCCCTTTTTTTTATTTTAAACTAAAAGTAAATGCTCCAGTCCCCCGTCTTCGGCAAGAGAAGAGCCGCATGCAGAGAATAAGCCGTCGGGTGTCATGAGGTCCTGTGAGGCCTTCTCTTGTCATCCATCCAGCATCTGCAGTCATCCCTCCGACTGCCAGCAAGACTCCCACCTTCCAGAAGCAGTTTCTTCACCCCAAGCCAGAGGGGTGAGTCAGCAACAGCACTAAGAGCAAAGTGCTGATCACCAACAACTTAAAATAAATAAATAAAATTGTGTGAGAGCCCAGAGTGCAAGGGAAAAGACGGCCAAGTTTCAAGAGGGGAGCTGACAAGAGGGCTGAATTTAAATAAATTAATATTCATTTGGGGACAGCAACACCCAGGGGCGGGGCTAGGGCAGACAGCCCAAGGGAGAGAAAGTTAAATATTCATACAGGGGCGGAGCAGCAGGGGAGTGACAGTATGAAGGCCTTGGTCAGGCCTAAAAGAATAATTAAAGGGGCAGCAATAGGCCCACAGTTAAAGAAGCAACATTAGGCCCATAACTTAAAGGGGCCCAGCAACAGACAGAAAGCCCCAGAGAGATTAAAAGAGGCCCAGAAGAATGGGCTCAGAGAGTTTAAAGGGGCAACGGTAAGCCCAGTAATTTTAGAGAGGCCCAGCCAGGAAAGCTCTGGAGTTTGAAAGGGGCCCAGTACGGTGTAGTCCTCTGGTCAGTTAAAGGGGACCAGCCTCAGTAGGCCTAATCGCTTGTTAAGTGTGCTTAACTAGTCATTTAAGCCCACAGATGTTAAGGGGTTTAGATAGCCATTTAGGCCCACCCTATTAGAGTACCTCACAGTCTAAGGAGGCCATTTGGTGTTTAGTAGTCAAGAGTACCCACAGCAGCAGGAGAGCCCATTTACATTACAGGGACCCCACTACAGTAGGTCCATGCTTTGTAAGAGCTTCACCAAATAAGGTGACCAGATAGAAGCAACCAAGTGCCTGTTATTTACTGTGGTCTGTACATCGAGAGACTGTGATATTGTACAGAATTGTTGGAACTGTGATATTGTACACAACTGTTGGAACTGTGATGTTAAGCAACACTGTTAGAACTGTGACTTTTAATTGCATTGAGCCAGCATCTTGTGCTCATGTGTTGAATCAGTCTTCAGCAGCCTTCAAAGGGCATTCAGCAAGTCCATCCCTGAGTCAGTTTTCAGCAGCCTTGCAAGGGCATTCTGCAAGTGAAATCCCGAATCAATCCATGATAGCAACAGGAAGGTGTTCAGCTGGTGTTTTCACACCTTCAAGTCTCCACCTGAAGAGTAAGATCCTGCTGTAAGGTTCTCTGAAGAATCACATCAACATCCCCTTTGTTGTCCGCCGTGAGTCATAGTCCGATGTAGTCCAGGACTGAGTCACGGCAGCCATTTTCTTGTTTTCTTAGTGCTTCTTCAACAGTCTTTTGAAGATCTTCTGTTCCAAGTTCTCCATACCAATGTCCCATTTATTGTTTTATGTTTGTCCTTGGCTCATCCGGCATTGGTGCCCAGCACCCTGTCATTCTCCAACATCTGAAAACATTGTCCGCTTGATTCCTAAATTCTGTGGGGTCTCCCAACATCTTCTTCTTTACCCGGCAGTCGGGAAGCGGGCTGTGGCGGGATGTTCTACATCCTCTTCAATACCCGGCAGTCCAGAAGTTGGCTGTGGCAGGGTGTTCAGCATCTTCTTCCTTACCCAGCAGTCTAGAAGAGGGATGTGGCAGGGTGGTCTGCATCTGTCATCTCAGCCTGGCTCTCCACCAGAGGACTGTGACTGGATCTTTGCATCTGTTCTTCATTCTTGGCTGCCCACCAGTGGGTTTTTAGCCGAGCAAGTTTTGCAATTGTCCTTCAATTCTGGTGGCCCACCAGTGGGTTCTTAGCTGAGGAAATCCTTTGTGTTGTGCTCTGTTTCTGGCAACTCAGAGAGGTGGGTGTAGCCGATGGACCCATGGCCTGTTGAAAAACCTCTCAAATCTTAGTGGCCTTCTTTAGGCCAGCACTAAAGGATTTTCCCCATCTTCATTCTCTTTTCTTCTTCTTCATCACCCCTCAACTGTGTGCTTGAAGATTCTCACCAGAAGTGAACTCAAAATATATTGACTTTACTAACTTATTGTAGTCTGACTATAGTCTACATTACAGAAAGAGCTCCTGAAGCCAGTGATCAACCAGTTGTTTCTTATTTAGAGTACTCAGTTTGACCTAGAAATATATTTTATTTTTTTTATTTGTTTTTTTGTTGATTGGGTAAATGCACTAGACAAATTCTTGCCTATTTTCAGGCACGACCCGGGGTGGAGAGGGATACAGATGAATGCCAACTGACCCTGAACCAGATTAAGCTGTTGGTGGTATTTTAGTGAATGGGGAAAATTTCCCTACTCTTCGGAAATGGGCGCTGTTGGTTCCCCAACTGTCATGGTGGACAGTCAGACTGGAGAGATGGCTGGTGTACCTACAAGACATCTGAACTCTGTCCCCACAGATCCAGCTTTGGAGATCACAAATGAAAATTCGACAGTAAATTTGGAAAAAAACTCAGAAAGTGATATGCAAACCATGGATTTTGATGTAGCAGAGCAGAACCTTCAGGACAATTTGACCAGAGAAAAAAAAAACAGCTAACAGAATTACTGCACACTGCAGAACAGCAATATCATGAAAAGAAAGTTTTACTAGAAGAGGAAAAAAAGTGGTTCGGTCTGTCCTGATAATCTGACAAGCAAAAAATTAACTGTGGCTGTCTTTCAGTTTGGAACACCCCACCCAGCATCAGTGACAGCTATAGAACCCTCCGTCACAATGCCAGACAGCATGTGGACTCCAGGAGATGCCCTGCATTGCACTGGTTGGTTACAAGCAGAATCGGGTATCTGGGTTCCTGATCCCTCAATTCCTATCCCTGAAACAAGTAAACCAGGTAAAATGCCACAGTGTATGGAACACAGACACACACTAGGAAATCCAAATGAACCCAAGACCAAAGACCCGGGTCAGTTACCACCGACTGAAGCAGAGCCCACCTTGATACATCAGGACTGTCAAGCAAGTATTAATGAAGCAGCTGCAAATATTGAGATACCCACTGAACTGACTAACAAAATCTCAAATAGTCAGTTATTAACTATAGACACATCAGAGCAAAACTCCTCAAACTCTCTTAATGATGGTTCAGGTCCAAAATCCAGTTGTGCCAGTTTATTCCACTGACCCCCTGAAAATGCTTAAAGGAGACACGCGGTTAGAATCAGGTACAAAGGAGGCCTCGAAGAACCCCCGGACAGGGCTTATGTGGGGACATTTTTGATAAAAGAATCCTTAAAGTTTTCACCATCTGAAGTATTTGTGTATTCACACACTAGGGAAACAGAGTTTTGATTTAAGTTTTTGTTCTGCTTCCTTATTAGAGAGGTTTTGGCAACAATATGCTAAAGTAAAAGAAATATGGGGCCCTTGTTTTGCAATCCCCTTATCTAAGCCCACCCTGAAAGTTATTACTGTACTTTTTAGAAATGAGGGGGTGGATGTTAAAGATATTCTGTACTGGTTAGATCAGAGATGTGAAGTACAAGGATTACCTGACCCCATTATAGATGGTAAGGGTTTCTGGATGGGAGGGTGGAGGTTTAAAATTCAGTTACGCTTGTCAGATTCATGGATTCAACACCTTCCAAGTAGTTTTTTTCTAGGAAGAGATCGAGGAATATTGTTTTACCCAGATCAGCCTAGAACCTTTTATAAATGTGGGTCACCAAGGCATGTGGGTAGTGGGTGCAAAAAAATTAGGTGTTCAATGTGTGGAATGTTGGATTATCCAGGAGTACATTGTACTTTCACCCCCAAATGCAGCCTGTGTGACACAGAAGGACACATGTTCACAAACTGCTCCTGGGCATCTCATAACACTTCAGATGCCGATTTTGCATAACATGATTTTTATGTAAATTCTGCCAGTCACAAGAATAATCATGCTCCGAACCTCCCAGTTACTCCAGAGCTTGGCCACCCTGAACAACAAGTCAGACTCAACAGCCCACACCCTCAAACACTACACACAAGACTGACACTCCTAACCCTGGCATTAGAGTCCTTCCAGGAGGCATATGGTAAAGATGCAACTCCCAGCACTAGTACCAGGCCTAACACCCCCCCCAGAGGAAGAAACCCCTATTTTTGTGAATGCTTCCGATATGCCCCCCCAACTTAATTGCCTTTCAGCTAGTAACACAAGGGAAAGGTAAAAACAAACCAGACAAACAAACCCCAAACCCAGTATAGTTGCACAACATATACAAAGCCTTGCAATGGGGGGATATAGAAATGGAGGACTTGCCCGATGCCCTCTCCATTAGAGAACAACCGTCAGGTAATGAAGATTCCTCAAACACTAAACCTAAGGTGAAGAAAAAATGCTGGGGTACTAGATCAAAAGCTAAAGAAATGCCACTGTCTTGATTCTCAGTCACATGATAAATGTTTCAGATACAGTTATCCACTGCCTCTCTCAACACTAATAGCATAAAGAATGAGAAAAAGAGGAAAGCTACTTTTGCTGGATTTGAAACATCCTCTTCCGATGTGGTATTCTTTCAAGATACCAGAATACATGAATAATCTGAAGCCTCAAGGGCGGCAGCTAATTGGAAATGAGGGCCTAGTTTTTGGTCCGTAGGGGGTAGAGGCATGTAGTTGGTTGGGTATTTGTTTTTTTCAACATGATGTAAAAATCCCCACAGTTGTGGAAATTCACCAGAGTAGAGCATTTCTGATAGATGTTTTCTTCAAGGGAACTTTTTTTCGTTTTATTAATTGTTATGCATCCCAAACTAAGACAGGCCAAGTGGATTTATTAAAAGAAATTCAATCTTTTCTATTCTCTTTAAAAATAATTGTGTTAGACGAAGATTTCAATTGTGGATTATTACGATTCAACAGAGGGATACAGACAGATAACATTTTTGTGATGTTAATGCACTTAAAAATTTAATTATGCAATCCAAACTTAAAGATGCTGTTGCTTCTACCTGTCATTGTCCAGCTCACACTTTTCATAAAGGTAAACTATCTTCCTGCATAGATTACTTTTTTATTTCAGAGACAGTCCCAGTGAAGAAGGCTAAGGTACAGGTGGTGGCCACTTCTGACCACTGTTTTATCAGCATATATTTAACTGAAATAGCTGAAGTTGCATATGGGAAGGAACGTGGAAATTGAACTGTACACTTTTGAAAAACCCTGACATACAAAGCTCCCTGAAAGACCTTTTACTAGCTAGGAAGTCAGTGGTTTGTTTATACTATGACATGATAATATGGTGGCAGGATTCCAAAAAATATTTTATTTCTTGCCTGAAACAAGGATCTAGAATTTTACATTATAATAAACAACATGAGTGCAAAGTATTGTTACAGCAGCTTCAGTTTTTACAAGAAAATGCACAAGCAGTTAGGAATAGTACTCAACAAATAATGGAACTTAAGGAAGAAATAAAACAATTATAATATGACAGATTCTCCTCACTAGAAGCAGAACAAAAAATTTGGGACCCAAGGGAAATCCCACATCGTTAATCCCTATGAGAATTGCAAATACAGGGTACAAAATAAATCCATTACACAGTTATTGAACAATGCAAGACAAGCCCCCCCCCCAAATGCAGGCAGCATACTGGGAGCCCACCCCAGTGTTCACAAATGAAACCTGAAAAAAAAAAACTTCCCGCAACATCCTTTTTATTATTTTTGGCCCTGAAATAAAGAAAACGGTCCCTAGCAGTCTGTCATGCCCCCTCCCCCAACCCGCGCATACCTTCTGTGCATTCCAGCTCCCCATACCCCCTCACCCCATACTTACCTCTGGAGCCTGGTGCCAATGATCTTCGGTGGACAGGGAACACATCTGCACTCTTCAAAGCTGACCATGAACTGTAGAAATGCCGGTAAGCTGTATAATGGCATAAATAGGGTTTTTTCAATTTATGTGGATATCTCGGCCATTTTTTTAGACTTTTGCCACCAAATTTTCAACATGGGGTTATTGGGACTCCTCCTCATGATTACAGTCACTGTCATTGCGCTATTCAGTCCTGAAAGGTGATTTTGAGGTCACTGTGTGGAATCACCTTTCAGGACCAATTAATGAAATGACAGTGTCACTGTTCATGAGGTGGGCTCTCAAAAAGCCTATATTGCAAATTTGGTGAAAAAAATTCAAATAATGACTGTTTTACGAGTGTGTATTGCACAGTTTCCGTGTTCCCTCGTAGCTTTGCAAATTTGTAATATTTTCACTCCAGATTTTCAACATTGGTATTTTTCCATACCTCCTTATGAACAGTACAGCTGTCATTTTTCTCATCCTGGCCAAAATGTGTTTTCGCACTTCTGGCACAGAATAGCGTGGTCATTGTGGGAAACAAGTGTTTGGGACAGATTAAGAAAATTACAGTGACTCTGTTCATGAGCAGAGGTCCTAAAATGCCTGTGTTGAAAATTTGGTAACAAACGTCCATAAAATGACTGTGTTAGGAGCGTGCATTGTGCAGTTTCCACGCACCCTCGTAACATCGCACATTTGCAGTATTTTCACTCCAGATTTTCAACATATGCAGTTTTCACACCTCCTTATGAACAGTACAGCTGTCATTTTTCACATCCTGGCTGAGATTTGTTTTCGCACTTCCGGCACACAATAGCACGATTGCTATTGGAAGTCAGTGTTTGGGACAGATTAAGAAAATCCCAGTGACACTGTTCATGGGCAGAAGTGCTAAAATGCCTATGTTGAAAATTTAATGACAAAAGTCCATGAAATGACTGTGTTATGAGCGTACGTTGCACAGTTTCCGCACATCCTTGTAATTTTGCGCATTTGCAACATTTTCACTCCAGATTTTCAACATTGACATTTTTTCACACCTCCTTATGAACAGTACAGCTGCCATTTTTCATATCCTGCCCAAAATATACGTTTACACATCTGGCGCAGAATAGCGTGGTCGCTGTGGGAAATTAATGTTCGGGACAGATTAAGAAAATCATAGTGACAGTGTTCATGAGCAGAGGTCACAAAATGCCTATGTTGAAAATTTGGTGAAATAATTCCACTAAATGACTGTGTTACATGCATGCGTTGCACAGTTTCCATGTACGCTCGGATGTTCAAGCATTTTTAATATTTTCACTACAGATTTTCAACATAGCCATCTCTTCACACCTCCTATGAGTGGTATAGCTGTCATTCTTCACATCCTGCCTGATCTGTGTTTTCGTACATCTGGTGCAGAATGGCACGGTCGCTGTGGGAACTCAAAGTCCGGGACTCATTAACAAAATCACAGTGCTGCTGTTCATGAGAAGAGGTCCCAAGTGCTTTCATGAGGTATGGGTCACAAAAAGGCCATGCTGAAAATTTGTAGTGCAAATACCAACAAACGCTCAGGGCGTTAGGGTTTCTAACCATAATGTCCCACCCTGTATAGACTGACAGGCATCAGGGGTGTGCCTTTGGATTGCCGACTGTAATGCTCATGCAATTCAACCCCCGCCCCCCCATCCTGCAGCCAATGACAGGCATCGAGGTGTGCCTTGGACTCTTCCGCCCCAGAGTCCGTCCCATTCTCCTATACTGCACTCATTTCAGCGCATGTCCTTGTGGAATGGGGTGGCTGTAAAGCCAAACACCCCAAGGCACACCTCAACACTTGTCTGCAGGATAGGGTGAGGTGAAATGGCATGAACATTATGGGTGATGACCCAAACACATACCCCAATGCCTGTCCCTTTCTGCAGGGTGGAGGTGGGGTTGGCATGAAGTTCAATACTTCACTGCCATTCCTAGTCTGCATCTGTCTAACTCCTGCATTCCCAATGCTAATACAGCAAGCAAACATTCGGCATTGACAAATGCTTGTTAGAGTTTATGTTAGAGATTTGTGTTACTGTTCCTGCTACCACAATGCTGTCCAAATTCCCTGTCATTTTTACTGTTGGTATTTTCCTGTATAACTATGTCCACCTTCCCCTCCTGTCAAATAAACATCATTGCTCATCCGACTTCTGTGTACGACTCCTGCCTCACCTTGTTTAGTGATTCCATCCACCCACCCCTGTTTGAACCTTCAGCGGCCCCTTGCCATCTCACCAGCTGAGGGTGCCGCTGGTGCTGCTGGCAGTGAGACAGTTACATCCACCTATTGGAGTGAAGAATCCCAACGTCTACCAGTCCAGCACCTTTACACTTGCTTGTCCCATCTCCTGAGGTTAATGATATCCTTTGGTTAAGAGAGGGTTTTTGTTTATTCCTCTCCCCCTGTTTATTAGTTTAAATGATTTTAAATCAATTTGTTGAATGTTCTTCCCAACAAGTTGCTTCCACTCCTACTGAGGTGAAGGCCATCTCAACTAAATAAATGTTTGTTTTCATAAGATTGTTGATGACTTTTTATGTTAAACAATAAAACTTAATTGATTGATTTAAAAAAAATTCCATCCCTGGTGGCTAGTTCCTCCCCCCAGCCCAGATCCCCTTTGTAATAAATAAAACCCCATCCCTGGTAGCTAGCAGTACCCCCCGCCCAGCCCTGTTCCCCTTTGTATAAAATAAAATCCCATCTCTGGTGGCTAGTGCCTCCCCCAGCCACAATCACCTTTATATGAAATAAAATTCCATCCTTGGTTTTTAGTGGTCCCACATGAATCCCGATATCCCCTATGATATATTCATAACTCTGTCCCTGGTGGTCTAGCAGACTCTCTACCGTATCCCCAATCTGCCCCTATAATATAATATAACAGACAACATTCCCTGATGGTCTAGTGGATGCCCCACCCCAGCAGGCAGTGCCCCACCACCCCATTTTCCTCCCCCATCTCTTCCAAGAGCTGGGTGACCAGCACAGTCCTCCACTCTCCACCACGGCCAGCCATCGACTGAGTTGTCAAGGAGCATATACTGTATACAGTTGGCACTCACTGATTGACAGCTCATTGATTGACATGTAATGTGAATGATTGAGGATGAGGGTACTTTGGGGGCAGAGATCGGGTGAGAGAGAGCAAGTGCCGCAGTGCTGCAAATGTATATGGAGAATTGCAGCATGGTGGGGTCAGAGATGGTGTAGAACAGGAATAGAGCTGGAAAGCATGTCATGTATATGGATAATGGCAGCATATTTGATGGGAGAGAGATCTGGGAGGGAAGGAATAGAGATCAAATGGCACATGACAGGTAATATGAAGTACTGGAAGCAGCAAGACATTTGAGAGTGGATGGGAAAGAATACGTGCTGCAGAGTCATTAATGTGAACAGACAATGTCTTCATTTTGGGGAGGAGACAGATATCAGGGAGGGGAGGAATAGAAAGCGAGTGCCGCAGAGCAGATAATGTGAATAACAGTGAATGGCAGCATTTGGGGGGGCAGAGATCAGGAGGGGTGGAATAATCAAGTGTCACATAGCACCTAACATTGATACATAGAAATTGTCAGCAGATAAGGACCACCAGGCCCATCCAGTCTGCCTATTTACTCTACCTTTATTAGTAGCCGCTGACCCTATCTGGTCATCGGTTTAGCCTCTCCTCACCCACCTGTAGGGTTCCCTTATGTCAATCCCATGCATGTTTAACCCCCCCCCACACTGTGCTCACTCCCACCACCTCCTGGGGTAAGCTATTCCATGCATCCACCACTCTTTCATGAAAAAATACTTCCTCACATTTCTCCTTCAACCTGCCTTCCTCCAATCTCATATCATGCCCCCTCGTTTTTTGTACCTCTCCTATGCTGAAAGATGTTGCCCCCTTGCAGTTTGTTAATGCCTTTCAGATATTTGAAGGTTTCTATCATATCTCCCATTCCCTCCTCTCTTCCAGTGTATACATACTGAGGTCTTTAAGTCTCTCTATGTATGTCTTCTGGTGTAAGCCCTTCACCATCTTAGTTGCCCTTCACTGAACCACCTCCACCCTATCTATGTCCTTCCTAAGATGTGACCTCCAGAACTGTACACAGTATTCCAAATGAGGCCTCACTAGTGTTTTGTATAGTGGCATCACCACCTCCCTCCTTCGGCTAGTGATACCCCTACCTAAAAACTCCAACATGCCACTAGCCATATACAGAAAATAGCAACAATTTGAAGGGGAAGCTGAGACTGGTAAGAGGAGAGATAATACAGCAGATAATGTGACTTAAGGGGAATGGGGAGACATTGTGGAGGACAAAGATTATAGAGTGGTAGGGGAACAGCAAGTGGAAAACAGCAGGTTATGCGATTTATGGGGAATTGTGGCATTTTAGGGGTGGGGCATAGATTGTGGAGTGGTGGAGAGAACAATTGCTGCAGAATGGCAAGTGTATACAGACAATGGTGGAATGTTTTGGTGGGGATCAGAGATATGAGAGGGATAGAGTACAAGTGGAAGAGCAGATGATGTTTTTCATGGGGGGGACAACAGAGTTGATGGAGGGGTGTAAAGGAGGAAGTGCTGCTATGTGGAAAATATAGAGTGGCAAAGAATGCTGTTTGGTGTGTTCATACAGAGTGTGTTGAAAGCACTGGGCAGCAGCACAGAAGCAGAACTAAAAGCAGGGAAGAGGCTTGTGCAGAACTTAGGAACTGTACAAAAAACCCTCTACGTTGCATTTTCCAGCAGTGTGACTAGGCAAAGACATCAAAGGAAAAAGACAATGGGTGGGTGGAATTAGGAAGGAGATTTAGTATTCAGGAGCTGCGCTAGATGGAGGGACTCTGTAATGGAGTTTCAGCCGAGCCCTAACTGGGAAGCTTGTCTCATGACAATTGAGAAAATGATAGTAATTATTTCTAGCAGATTGACTTTTGATTTATATGCATAGTAGGAGCATAGTGTCTTTTAGCTGGCAAGTTCAGTCTTGTCCCATACTTCCCACACAACTGAATTATTTACCTTAATTAAATGTACTGTACAATGATTTTAGTCGTTGCAGTTCAGGTTGTAATGGCTAGTAGATAACTATCCAAAAACTATGACACCATGCGGTAGAATTAGGCACAAATAGGATTTTTGGAAGGCAAAATATTCCTCCCAACCCCAATATTAAAGTGTCCTTGACTTCACCCCATTCTTCAGCTGGGCATAGTGCTAGTGCCACTCCTGTGTTTGTCTCTAGAGAGTGCATAATGTTGCCTGCCTGTTCTCTTCCTCTGTAAGAGTTCAGCACCTCATCTCAATAACCCTTGTGTGTCACAGTGTGTGAAACACATATAGAATAATGTGTGGGAAACCATACACAACAAGGCTAAAATACTATCATGTGGTGAGATAACATCACAGACCTTAACAGCAAAGCTCAAAATGCCTCTATAATGTTCTCTCACCGCTCGATGGAAACATCAGTTGTACTGTGTATGGTTGCCCATGCATCATTTTGTATAGTGCATGTTTGTTTAAATGTGTTTGCCATCTTTCTAGCTCTGTCTTGAACTACAAAAACAGAAAACAGCAAACATGCTAAGATTAAAAACATTTAATGTCATGTAAGTATTAACTATATGAGCTGGCAACATTTCTAGTAGTTCATCTTTTGACAAGCAGTTCACTTGGGGTGTTTTCATCCTGCTGATGTCTCTATTGTGAGACATCTGCAGTGAACAGTAGGTAAGCATAAGGAATACCAATAGGCACAGGATTCTATACTGTTCATCCACAGTAGTGATATAGCCACTATAGTACAACATAGAGCATAATGTATGCTCAACCATACACAAGGCTGTTTCCATTAAGATGAGAGCAGATGAACTCAAAGAGCGAAGCTCAAGAGGTCCATGCTGTCATCTGTACCCTGAGTTGGAAACACTTGGCAAGTTATTTTTGGTTGTCCATACTCTGTTTTATATAGAATATGTTTGTTTGATGGATTTTTTACATGGAGTCCCAGTAGTGCCTCCCCAAGTAAAAACTTGCCATTTCTTTGTTCTGTTCTATTATCAAAATTAAATTTACAGACATTCACTAGTTAAAAGGTGCGACTTTGTGCACCAGATGGTCGGTAAGGCAAGGCAAGGCAAAATTTATTTAAAAGATGCCCAATCCTGGAGGTGCTGGGTGCCGTACAAAATAAATAAAACAGCATCAAAATAAAATTAAACATCACAAATTTTTAAACAAAATAAAGAATAAAATAAATAACTCAGCAAATAATATCAGGTTCTTACTACAGTTCATGATTTTATCCCATAAAAGCTTGGGAAAATAAGAGGCCTTCAGGCGAGCCTTAAATATATCTATAGTGGGAGCTCCCCTGACCTCATCTGACAAAGAATTCCAGAGAACGGAAGCTGCGACACTGAAAGCTCTGTCGCCAGCAGATTTTAGCCTTGTTCTAGGATTGGCCAGGAGGCTCCCACTAGAAGAACGGAGAGGGCGGGTAGAGAGAGCAGGTACCAGAAGGTCTAACAGATAACCAGGGCCCTGCCCGTGTAGGGCCTTATAGGTGAGAAGATCCACCTTAAAGAGGATTCTCCAACTGACTGGCAGCCACTGCAATTCATGCAGTACCGGTGATATGTGACAAAATTTATGCTGCCCAGCAAGTAACCGGGCAGCTGCATTTTTCACCAGCTGCAGCCTGCGGAGAGATCCCCCTGTGACCCTGAGGTAGAGTGTATTGCAGTAGTCAAGCCTAGATGTGACTAAGGCATGTTTCAAGGTAGGGAGGTCCAGAGGTGGAAGAAGGGGCTTAATCCTGGCAATATTTCTGAGATGGAAAAAACAGAACGAACCGTGGAGGATATTTGTGCCTCTATAGTTCAATTCCTGTCGAGAATCACTCCAAGATTTTGCACCCAAGAAGAGGTCTTCAATGACACAGCTCCTACAGCAAGTCCAGTTGCTATGTCAGAGGCCATCCTATCTTGCACTCTGTTCGACTCCACTACCAATACCTCCGTCTTATCAGGGTTCAGTAGCAACCAGCTGGAGGCCATCCAGTCGCTGATCTCCGCCAGGCAGATGTTTAGTACATCCACTGCATTGGATGTTCCTGGGGCAAAGGACAGATATAGCTGGGTATCATTGGAATAACAATGGAAATCCAAGCTACACTTCCTAATGATCCCCCCCAAGGGCAGCATATACACTGCGAACAACACTGGGGCCAGTACTGATCCTTGGGGAACTCCACAAGAAAGGAGGCTGGATATAGATGACAAATTCCTCATCACAACCCGTTGCCTCCTGTTGGTGAAAAAGGACTCAAACCAGCAGATGACAGTACCGGTGAGTCCGCAGAGCTCCCTAAGGCAGTCAAGCAACACACAATTGTCCACAGTGTCAAATGCTAAGAGAGACCAAGGAGAACAAGAATTGTCTTATCCCCCTGATCTCTTGCCCTGAGGAGGTCATTCTGCATCTGAACAAGCGCAGTTTCTGTATTATGCCTAGACTAAAATCCCGACTGGAAGTGTTCATACAACTCATAAGTCACGAGGTGCTCTTCCAACTGAAGCGCCACCACCTTCTCCACCACCTTCGCCAAAAAGGGAAGGTTGGATATAGGGTGGTAATTTGCCGTGACCTCCAGGTCCAAAGATGGTTTCTTTAAGAGGGGTCTCACTAGTGTCTCCTTCAAGGCATCTGGAAAGACCCCCATGGATAAGGAGCACCAAACAATCAGGGCAAACACCGGGCCTACAGAGTCAACACATCTCATTAAGAAATGTGTCGGCACTGGGTCCAGCTCACAAAAGGTGTGCTTCAGATTGACTACCACCTCAATGATAATGTTTTTGGTAGCAGTTTAAAACTAGTATACATAGAGATATTTAGCCTTGCTTCTAATGTGGTACTGGATGAATATTAAGCCTCTAATATACAATGCATATACAGTCAAACTATGTAAGTACCATTGAGCAGCTCATTGTTTGGTGTGGTTGGGATGTGGACTACAAGTGCTGCGGAAGGCTCTGTATTCATAGAAACAGAATGTATGACAGAATGAGATAGATTTTTAATGCTGAATTTAACTGAATTAATTTACTCTATTAGTGAAAGTGATTGTGCATGGATCTGGGATGTGTATGGGGAGGGGATTCGAAACAATGTGCTGACTGCAGTACCAAACAGTTAAGAAATGTGTTACTGGAGTAATTTTTCATGCCATATCATAGATGATTTCCTTTATTAAAATTTACATTGTGAAGTAAACATATGTTCTAGACAGTGAAACTAATTTCTAAAACATGGGCATAAAAACTGTCCCTGACATTCAAATGACACAATCTTCAAAATTTTATCGTAGTGCATTGATTGCATCAGAATCATAGTAAAGGTAGTAGTACCACACAATTCAAGATATAAACCTAAAGATTCAGCCATAAACAAATTACAAAATGTACCTAAGACAAGTAAGCATTAAGCCAAGACGGAGGTGTGCTCTAATGCTGGATTGATGCATGGGGGGGGCGGTGCATGCCCGAGGCCCATGGCCGAGGGCTACCACCCGCCCCCCCTGCATCAATCGCATTACAGCACACTGACGGAGTGGCTTAATGCTTTTGTAACATGGGTGTGGGTCGGAGGAGGCATCTGGAGTGGTTCCAGTGTGCGAGACAAACAGTGGCACACAGAGGGGCTCGCGACCTGTCACCCTGTGCTCTGCTCTCACAGTCTTGGGTGCACAACCCTGGATGAAGTACCGCGATCCGGTCCTTACTGCTGTCCCTAGTCGACGAGATGTGTGCAGCCAACTTCTGTCACACTCCTGTGTGACTCGCTGTGGTTGTTGCGGATGAGCCCCGGAGGTCTCCGTGAGGAGTGTGAGCGCCGGAGTCTCGCTGTGCATCCTGGGGCTTCCTTCCTCTTCCCTCCCACACACTGCTCGTGGTGCCCTGCTCCAGGTCGGCTCTGCTGCTGCTCCTGGGTCTGGTTGGCTGCCTGTCGCGGATGTCGACGCATTTCTCCCATGCCCGTTTCTGCGGTGGATGACTCGAGGTGTTGGGCTCCTCTCTGCAGGCTTGGTCTCAGTGCTGCTGAGCAGGGGTCTGGGCGGTGGCCGGTACTGCAGCGGGCACGGCATATATGCTGGGTTCATGCCCGCTTCAGTTGCCGTCTCGTGACCCTCCTATGCCTATCGCAGATCACAGGCACACTATTGATGCCATGTTACAAGTATAAATAAAACATTTAAAGGGACACTGTCAACCTGTTTTGCATCGTATTATTTCTAGTTAAAACCCCACTTTTTATGATTTCTTACCTTCTCCAAAATTCATTGATGTTGCTGTTTGTTTTGTCTGTCTGCTTGTTTAGTAGAACTGAAATGCATGGTAATGTACATTTATAAACAACCTTGTTTTGTTTACAATCCTGGATCTGTTCTTACTGCATACTTCCTGAGCATTAGAAACACACCCATATAGTGCAGTCACTCATGAGGTAGTAGCCACCTAAACTCCCACTGCATCATGAGTAGCTAGACTGTGTTGGGGATGTTTCCAAGTACAGGAAAGATGCAGTGGGAGCTGATCAAGGAATGTAAACAAACATGTTTTGGTGTGGTAACACCAGTAGGGTGGGCAGTCTGTTTTTCATTTTTTAAAAGAAAAAAAAATCTGAATCAAACTCTAAGCTACTTCACCAATCTTTACAGAATGTTGGCAATCATAAAATGTGTTTTTTAAACTTGGGACACTATGAGGCCTAAGGGGGTTGACAGTGTCCCTTTAAGAGATGACAGCCTCCAGCATGTCTCAGGAGGCTATTATATCAGCTCTGAACACTTAGTACCCACTGGATTCAAACTGAGAAAAAGTCAGTCCTCTGTAAGCACAACTATACTGATCAATGTGGTTTTCAAACAGCTTAAGTAAAACACATGGATGGCTTTTTTATCAATAAGGCACAGTGATACTTTGCATAGGTAAATAAACACTTTATTTCACACATGAACACACACAAAAAAACTATCACGTATCTTCATTTCCTATCTCCTTTAAAGCAGGTATGGGTAAGGGGTTGGGGTTAGGGTTAATGTTGAAGGCAGTTGCCTTTTCCCCATTAAGTTTCCCTGGCCAGCATGAGATGCTGCCAAGCATCAAATGTTCAGTATTGACAAATGCTTGTTTTTTTACTGGTCAAACTTGAACGTTAACTCAAAAATTGTTATGATTCTAAAACAGTATATTTTTTTCACTAAAACTTTAAACACCCTTGGCACAACCCTCTTCAAACCTGAAAATTTCGTGAAAAAATTCCACACCATCTAGCATGTAGGTGAGAGCAAAAAATATGCAACGATAAGTATATATTTTTTTCCTTTTGTTTGACGCTCTGTACCTTGCAAATCATACAGGATGATGTCACAAAACTTTTAATGTCTTGAGACTCTGACAACCTGACTAAGCATGTCAAATTGTATGCTATTTCATCAAACAATGCCAAAGTTATTAAGGTACAAATATTGGGGTTTAACACTGAACAGCCAACTCAACCCTAACTATAGGGGTGCTACCATGTCCCATAATAAGTCTGTTTGCAACACCAGTCAGAAATAACCTTAGTCCAGCTAGAGAATAATCTCTTCCTGATTTGACTAGTGATACAGTATGGGAGAAAAAAATTACTGCCCTTCTACCAGCTGCAGCAACAGTCACAAGTAGGGATATCCTGGACTCCCTGCAAGAGGTGTTCCTCAGGCAACTAGTTAAGAAGCCCACTCATGGGGGGGTGGTGATACTAGACGTGGTACTGGCAAATGGGGACAGTGTTGCTGATGTCACAGTGGGTGACAATCTGGGGTCCAGCAATCACCATACAGTGTGGTTCAGTATAAGGACTGGGCCAGAACTCAGCCACACTAAGATGAGGGTCCTGGTCTTCAGGAAGGCCAATTTCAGGAAAATGGGAGAATGCTTTAGGGATGCCCTGGCAAGGATGAAAGATCTGGGAGGGAATCAAGGAACTATGGGCAAAAATAAAGGGCAGCATTGAAAAAGCAACAAATTTCAGTGTCAGGCAGGTTAACAAGGGCAAGAGAAAAAAGTGACTGCTATGGTTCTCTAAAGATGTAGCAGAAAAAGTAAGATCAAATAAATTAGCATTTAGAAAGTACAAAAAGGCCAGCCTGGTGGCACTGAGGGTTGTGGCATTGGATGCCACACATTGTGCCACACTGGCGACCCAGGTTTAGGAACAAGCCCGGGCCACCAGGGGTCGGCAGGGGGGGGAGAGTGGATTGTGCTTCCGGAGGACTGCTCTCCTCTCTAAGGGGGAAGGAGGACTAGTCCTGCTTGCTGACTGCCCTCTGGCAGTCACTGGAGGGCAGTATAGATTGGGAGGCTTGATGTCCTTACATCGGAAGGGAGGGGAGCCAGGTGAAAAAGGAAAAATGAGCCAGGCAGGCTCAATGATGGTTCGCCGCTCCCGGGAGCAGTTTCCAGATTTTGGATTAGGTCTCCGGGAGAGGGAGAAGTCAGCAACCTCTTCCTGGCCCCACTATGAGGGGCAATCCATGAGAGAACTACTGGGAACCACCTAGCATGGCAGAGGTAGGACCATAGAGAGAGTCCCTCCATTTGGAGGGTCGTAGCCGCCTGCCAGGGATCCGGTGGCTAAAGTGCTTATGGAAAGAAAAAAAAGTACAAAAAGACACAGAAGGAGGAGGATAGGGAAAACTACTAGGAGAAACAAAGGGAGGCAGGTAAGGCAGTTAGATTTGCAAAGGAGAAAGTCCTCAAGGTGCTAGCACAAGTAAAAGTAGATGGCAATGGGACCTGATGGGTTGCACCCCCAGGATACTGAGAAAGCTCAGAGAGGTGCTGGCTGCACCTCTGACAACTCTGTTCAAATTTTCATTAGAAACAGGGGAGGTTCCAAGGGACTGGAGGAGGGCAGGTATGGTCCCACTTCACAAAAGTGGGAACAGGGAGGAGGCAGGAAATTTCAGACCTGTCAGCCTGACCTCAGTAGTGGGCAAAGTAATGGAAAGACTACTGAAGGAAAGAACACTGAAATACCTTGTAACTAGTGGATTATAGGATCCAAAGCAGCACGGTTTCACAGGAGGAAGGTCTTTCCAGACAAACCTGATTAAGTTCTTTGACTGGGTGACCAGGGTAGTGGATCAGGGAGGAGCAGTAGATGTGGCCTACCTGGATTTCAGTAAGGCCTTCAACACTGTTCCACATAGAAGACTGGTGAACAAGCTGGCCTGTCTGGGAGTGGGTCAGAAAGTTGTAAACTGGGTAAGAGGTTGGTTAAGCAACAGGAGTCAGGGTGGTGGTAAATGGTATCCACTCTGGAGAAGGCAATGTGACCAGCAGGGTTCCTCTGGGCTAAGTACTAGGCCCAGTCCTCTTCAATGTCTTTGTTAACAACATTGCAGAATGGCTACAAGGGAAAGTATGCCCTTTTGCAGATAACACAAACATCTGAAACAGAGAAGGCACACCAGGGGGAGAAAGAAAGATGACTTGAAAAGTAGGAAGAATAGTCAAGGGTTTGGAAGCTGGGTTTCAATGCAAAAAAGTGCAAACTCATGCACTTGGGGCACAGAAACCTGAAGGCCACATACCAATTGGAGGGGGAAGTACTGGAAACCACAAAACAGGAAAGGGACCTGGGGGAAATAATTTATGATGACCTGAAGATAGCCAAGCAGTGTGATAATGCAGTGGGGAAAGCTAGCAGGATGCCGGGTGTATAGGGAGGGATATCACCAGTAGGAAGAAGGAGGCAATATTACCCCTATACAGATCACTAGTAAGACCCCACCTCGAGTACTGTGTCCAGTTCTGAAGGCTCTACCTCTAGAATGATGTTGATAAGGAGGAGGCAGTACAAAAGAGATCCACTGAAATGGTGCAGGGCCTGCATCAAAAGCCCTATGAGTAGAGACTCAAGGAACTGAATATGTACTCTCTGGAGGAGAGAAGGGAAAGGGGATATGATAGAAACATTCAGATACCTAACAGGTATAAATAATGCACAGGAAAGCAGCATTTTCCATAGAAAAAGAAACTCAAGGCAAGGGGTCATGATATGAATTTGGAGGGGGGGGCAGCTCAGAGAAAATGTGAAGAAATACTTCTTCACGGAGAGGGCTGTGGACACTTTGAACAGCCTTCCAGCAGAGGTGGTGGGTGCCAAAACAGTGACAGGATTCAAGCATGCATGGGACAGATACAAGGGGACCTTGATAGTAAGGCAAGGGGAGGAGATAACCCGAGATCGAGCAGGGTCTGTGGTGGCACAGTAGGCAGAGAAAACTGGGCAGACTATATAGATACATAGACACTGTCGGCAGATAAGGGCCTATGGCCCACCCAGTCTGCCCATTTGAGCTTGTAAATTCTCTTTACATTTTTCTAGAAGTCTGTTGCCCCCTACACCTGACCTCCAGAATTCCCTTATGTCTATTCCATGCATTCTTAAATCCCATGATTTTTTCAGCTCCCACCACTTCCTCTGGCAGGGTGTTCCATTTGTCCACCAGCCTTTCTGTGAAGAAATTCTTCCTTATGTTTACTTTGAATCACCCTCCCTCCAATTTTATCCATGCCCTCTAGTTCTGGAGCATCTTTTTCGCTGGAAAATAGTGTATTTCTGCACCCTGTTCCTCCTTGTAAGGTATTTGTATGTCTCTATCATATCCCTTCTCTCCCTCCTCTCCTCCAGGGAGTACATATTCAAGTCCTTCAGTCTGTCCTCATAGGACTTGTGATGCAATCCCTGTACCATTGTTGTTGCCCTCCTCTGAACCTTCTCTACCCTCTCTATGTCCTTACATAGGTAAGGTCTCCAGAGCTGTACACTGTACTCCAGGTGGGGCCTCATTGGTGTCTTATATAGTGGGATTATGACCTCTCTTTTCCTGCTGGTGATGCCCTTGCCTATGCATCCCAGCATCCTATTTGCCTTACCTGCTGCCTTGTCACACTGTTTCCCTACCTTGATGTCATCAGAGATGATTACCTCAAGGTCCCTTTCCTGCTTGGTGCATGCTAAATCCTCACCCCCCAACTAATATGTTGTTTCAGGATTTTTGTGCCCCATTGTTGTTCCAGGATTTTTGTGGTGTCATCCGGGACAATGAAATGAAGCTCGACATGCAGGTGTCATTCATCGTCCAAAGTGATTTTAACCACTTAAGGAATGTAGCCGGGGTTATATAGTGACATAGTGGGGTCCAATGAAATCCTAGTCATAGGTGATTTCAATTTAGATTGGCTGGCTCCCAACCGCAAGCTATATGAACCACTGCTCTCGGGCCTTGCCCTGAGCCAGGTCATCACTGAGCCTACCAGGCCCTCCTCCCGGGGAAAAGAGTCTCTAATCGACTGGATCCTGACCAACAGACCTGACAGGATCACATCCTCTGGTGTCCTCCCTAATGCCGTCTCCGACCACTCGCCCACCTTCTGCACATGGGGTATTTCACAGACTTAAATCCCCAGCAAAGTGATCATGATGACGGATTACTCCAAGCTAAATACTCATCACTTCCTCTCAGACCTCTCACTAGTTGACCGGTCAGGGGTCACTGCCCTAGATGACCCAGCATGAGCTCTGGATGAATTTCTTACTAAATTCATCCCCGCACAGAACAAACACGCTCCCTTCACCAGGAGGCGAGTAAGGGGCGCCATCACCAAATGGCTTCACGGGGGCCTTTTCTCCCTAATGAAACTCAGGGACAAATGCTGGGTGACCTTCAAGACCACGCAAAGCAACACTGATCTCCTTGAGTACAGGACCCTCAGAAACACATGCAAAAAAAACATCCGCTCTGCTAAAAGTGAGTACTGCTAATCCGCTCTGCTCTCCTCAGCCACCAACCCGAGGAGTTTCTGGCAGAATATCAGAAGCGCAGTTGGTGGGTCTGCCAGAGTGCAAGTCACTGACTTACTTATTGGCGGGGTCAGCTGTAATAACCACCTCACTATCTCTAATACCTTTAACTCCCTGTTCTCCGAGCTTTCGGCCTCTCCTTCCCCATCCTCTGCCCCTAAGCTCCCTGACTCCCTACCTCCTGGATCTAACTCCCAATCACCACTCTACCTCCAGCAAGTGTCTGCTTACAAGACCCAGAAGCTCCTCGCCAGCCTTTCCCCTCACAGTGGGGCAGGGCATGACTGCCTCGAGCCAAAACTGTTCAGACTAGGGGCCTACCTCCTTGCCAGGCCTATCACACACATTTTCAATGCCTCCCTTAGCTCCGGGACAATCCCTGATATCTGGAAAGTGGCGAAGGTGGTCCCAGTCCTAGAACAAGGTAACCCTAAGGATCCCCAGAACTATCGTCCCATTGCAATACTGTCTGCCGCCTCCAAAATTCTTGAGAAAATCGTGGCCTCCCAGCTATCCCAGTACATACAGAACCATGACTTCCTCTCTCCGGCTCAACATGGGTTCAGAAAAGGGCATAGCACGTCCACTGCCCTCGCTGTAGTCACCTCGACTATCAGAACTGCTGCCGACCAGGGAAACCTCACTGGAGCCATCTTTGTGGATCTCTCCAAAGCCTTCAACAGGGTCGACCACTCCCTCCTCAGCTCCACTCTCCGATCCCTTGGTTTCTCCCCTGAGCCCATGCTTTGTTCCTCAACTACCTCTCCGGCAGACAGCAGTACACCAACTTCAATCATACCCACTCCTCCCCCTCTCCTGTCCGCTGTGGGATCCCCCAGGGCTCCGTCCTTGGCCCAACCCTCTTCTCCCTCTTTATCAACGAACTTCCATCCATCGCTGTCCATGGGCATACCACTCTGTATGCGGATGACCTGGTCATTCTGGCCAGTGCTCGGGACATCGCCACCATAAACTCCCAACTAAATGCGGACTTCCATCGCATTCAGTCCTGGTTGGTGGAACATTGGCTCACCATCAACCTTAAGAAAACCCAAGCAATGCTTTTTGGTTCACGGCACATGACAAAATTCTGCCTCTCCCCTCTTCAAATACTTGGAGCTGATGGCTCCCCCCCGCAGACAGTGGCTACAGTCAAGTGCAAATCACCCTGGACCCGCAGCTCGATCTTACCCTGCAAATTCAGAATGTCTGCAAGGCTACAAATTGTAAGCTCTGCATCACCTACAAAGCTAAAAAATGCCTAACCCCAGTAGCTCGTATGGCACTAGCCAGAGGGGTCCTCCTCCCTACTCTCTGCTATGGGCTGGTTACCTTTGCCCCCGTACCCTCATCCAGCCTCCAGAAATGGGACACTGCCTACAATAACATCTGCTGCTTCACCCTCTCTGCTCCTCCCCTCACTTACCGCTGATCTCTACTCCGTCTGGAGTGGCTCCTCCAGAAGAGCACCCGCCGTGCTTAGTAATTTCATTGACAACATTATCAGATCGGCCACCCTCCGCCCTGCCCCGCCCCCCTCAACCCTGGCCCCCTTCCTATCAGCTAAGATCAAGGGTGGCACTAGATCGCTTGTTCCTAGAACTCGGCCCCCTCACGGGTGACCGGGCCTTCTCCTCTTCGCCCAAAAATCTGAACTCGCTTCCAGCCCTTACCCGGTCCACCTCCTCCCACCACCGCTTCAAAACCTCACTCTGGCACTTCCTGAAATCCTCCTCCACTTGTCCCTGTACCTCATAGATCACCATAACTACACATGTACTGTGAGCTCTCAGCGCCCACTGCACTTACCCCTCTGAACTAGTAATGAAATCCAGACTGGACATCCGTTCACCATCCTCCCTCCTCACTCCTCACTCCCAAAATGGCTTCACCCAATCTATCCAGTCCCCCCCACCCCGTCCCCAGCACTTACTTCTGTTTGCACTAATTTCGTTCATATATGTACCACAATCGTCTTGTATACTCCACAATCGTGTGCATCCTTGTCCTAATTTCAATTCTAACGATACCTTGCTTCCTCTTTCATTCCAGGTAATGTCTGTTATTTTCTTGTTTGCTAAATTTGTATTATACTGTCAGCCGCCTATCCAACTCCTGTTAATCCTGTTTTTTGCTCAACTGTATGTAACTGACTCCTGTATGCTACTACCTATGTAACCCTCCTGGGTCGCACCTGAAAATGGGCACTTGGCTGTCTAGTGTGCCCTACCTGGTTAACCAAAACAAATAAATAAATAAATATGGGCTGAGAGGTCCTTATCTCCTGACAACTTCTATGTTTCTATGTTTTTCAATCTTGGCAACACTTAAGTGTTAGTTATGCTGAGACTGAACCCTGACAAGATGGAGGTACTGATGATCAAGCTCAGTCACAGGCATGATGTGGATGACACTAGGGTGGTAACAGGGTTGTTTCTTGGTTCTGCCCCATTGATGGCATCTACCAGGGTGAGAAATCTGGGCATCATCCTGGACAATGAACTGAAGCTTGACACGCAGGTGCTGTTCGTCGTCCAAAGTGTTTTTTACCACTTAAGAAATGTCATTGGGGTTAAACCCCTAATTCCGCCTGAGGATCTGCCTGTATTGGTACATGCCCTTTTTATGTCAAGGCTGGACTACTGCAACATTCTATATTTCAGGGTCTGTGGAGGGAACCTCTGTCAGCTACAGCTGGTGCAGAATGCAGTGGCCAGGTTGCTGATGGGCCTACCCAGGTCCTGTCATGCGACACCAGTCCTGACAAATCTGCACTGGCTACCTCTCAGATGGAGGATGCTTTTCAAGGTAGGCTTGCTCACCTATAAGGCCCTATCCTGATGAGGCCAAGGCTATCTGAGTGACTGCCTTAACCCTGCCCATCCTGTGCACCCCCTTTGCTCCTCCAATGAGGGCCTCCTAGAGGTTCTGAGTTCCAGGCTGAAAACCTCAGGCAATCATGCTTTTGAGGTGGCCAGCCCAGTCCTCCGGAACTCATTTCCCAGATCCCTGAGGGAGGCCCCTTTAGTGGCAGCTTTCAACAGGGGTCTGAAAGCCTATCTTTTTAAAGAAGCTTTCCCAGATTAGCTGCAGCTGGTTTTAGTGTTACTTATTTAATGCTATTTAAATCTATGATTTTAAATATTTGTTGATTTATGACTAATGACTGTGTTTGTATTGTTTTGTACAACCTGCCCCTCTCCCCCCCCTGCCACGTGGGGGGCCACAGGGCTCTGTACTTTCACCCATGCTGTTCACAGTATATATGCTGTCTTTGGGAGGCATTATTTATTTATTTATTAAATTTTGATAATAGGGTGAGCCCACTGGGCCCCGAGAGTCCCTTTTTCAGGGGCAACCCGAGGGTTACATACATTATTACAAGGGATTGTATACAGCAAGATACATTACATGTGTTATAAGGTGGTACGGGCTGAGTTTTCACTGCTATACAGTTGATACCCAGCTGTACATGTCCTTTGTGCCCGAGCAAAGTGACGCTGTTTCAGTTTTTAACAACTGCCTCTCTGAGATTCAGGATTGGATGAGTACCAACTGGCATATGTTGAATCCGGATAAGACTGAGGTGTTGGTTGTCGACCCAGGTCATTGGATAGAGGGGTTGCCTGCTAGGCAGCAATCAAGGCTGTGGCTGGGGGGCAGTCAGCTGATGACTTCTGACCAGTTGTGAAATCAGGGCGTTACGCTTGATGGTGGGCTGCCACTGAAGTCTCAGGTGTCGGCCATCATCAAGACCTCTTTTTACCATCTGAGGAATATCTGTATAAAACACCTGGTCCCGCCTAATGATCTTCCAATACTGGTACACGTCTTTGTGACCTCACACCTAGATTACTGCAACATCCTATAACTAGGGCTACTGGGGGTGGACTGCCACCTGCAGTTGGTGCAGAATGCGGCTGCCAGGTTGCTGAGTGGCTTATCAAGATCTTGCCATGTCACACCTGTGCTCTGTGGCCTGCATTGGCTGCCAGTTCAGTGGAGGATCACCTTCAAGGTCGGACTACTGTCCTATAAGGCTCTACAAGGACTGGGACCGCTATACTTGCAAGATCTCCTCTGCTCCTACCGCCCCCTCTGCCCTCTCCATTCCACTGATGAGGGATTGATAGAGATTCCCAGGGTCTGATTGAAAACTTTGGGAGCTAGATCTTTTGCTTTTGCAGCCCCTACCCTGTGGAATTCTCTACCTCACCGGATTAGAAAGTGATAACCGCTGAGGCATTTAAATCTGCCTTAAAGACTTATTTATTAGACCAGCCCGGTGGTGCTGAGTGTTGAGGTGCTGGACGCCACACCTGGGGGCCACGCCCGGCGACCCAGGTTAGGAGCGAGCCCAGGCCACTGGGGGTCGGCAGGGGAAAGATTGAGCATCGCGGGACTGCTCTCTTCGGGGAGGCTGGGAGTAAAATGATCGCTCCTGGAGGCGGCTTCTGGTGGCTATCGGGGGCACGCAGGGTGATGACATATGAGCGCATGGGGGCGGAGTTTGTGTAAGCGCATCTGCAGGGAAACAAGAAAAAGGGAAATGTCCAGCCTTGGTAGGCAACGATGGGGTCCAGGAGCTACCCCCCATGCCCAGCAGTCATGTACACCGGCTATCCTCGGGTCTCTCATGGTCCATCGATGTCCTCATGCAGGGTGGCGAAGGTGAGGTGTGGATGCCTGGAACTTGTGGGAGAGTCCCCGACCGAGTGTCAGGACTGAGTCTCAGACGTGGCGGCATGGAGGTAAGCTGTGTGCACCCATCAGAGAGAGTCTGGGGCTGAGAGAGGTGGATAAAGAAAGTTAAAAAAAAAAAAAGACTTATTTATTTAATCTGGCATTTCTAAATGCTTGAAATTCCTGCCACCTGCTTTCAATAGTTTTATGATTATTGTTTTTGTTTTTGTTTAATTAGGAGGCAGTATAGCGCAGTGGTTTAAGGCTCTGAGCTGCAAATCTGGTGACATCCAGCAAACCAGACCTGAGTTTGAATCCCACAGCTTTCACTTGCATACTGTGTGACCCTGAGCAAGTCACTTAGCTTCCCGGTGCTCCCAGTTCGCTCCTATGAAAAAGCTTTCAGCTTAGTGTGCTAGTCCTGGTTAAACAACTAAAAAGAAAAATTGTGTTTTTATTGCTTTATTTATATGTACAATGCTATGATCTGATTTTGGAATAGCATTTGCTTTGCTTGTTTTATACCTCCTGTAAGGTGCTTAGAGCCCCTGGTATTGGGCGCCATAAAAATAAAATTTTACTTACTTACTATTATATTTACTGTAGTACTGTGTGCTACATGTCCAAGATGGCAGCCATGCTGGGCTAGCTGTCTGCATGTCAGACTTAGTTGTGTTTTAGTAGCATTTTTTATTTTATTTATTCTGTAATCTGGATAACTTAATGCTCTGTCGCTGCTGCTGAACTTTCATTGTTTCTTGGACTCTGGCTTGAGAAGAGATATTTTCTTTTACCTGTGTTTCAGCATCGGTGTTTTGTTCCTGGGAGAGAGGGAATTGGAACTGTCTGACCACTGGTAGCGAGAGCTGTGAACTGTGGTGATCCATGGCTCATTGTCTGGAACAGAGGTGTATGCACTCTGGTGGAGTGTGACCGGCTTGGGGTCTTGCTCAAGGAGTATTGCCGGCCTCCAGTTTGCATGACTTCTGCCTCCTGCTCCCCAGTTTGGATCAGATGGAACTGTGGTGTCTCCCGATTTCGGTCCAGGACTGCTGGCCTTTCATTGTGTCAGACTGACTGGGTTTTCAAACCCGACCTGAACCCAGGGGGTGTTTGCTGGGGTTGCTGGCTGGGAGAGGAACTGGGTCTGGTGCTCTTGGAGGATGGGCACTGAGTACCTGAGATTCCTAGCTCGGGTAGGCGAGCTGGAGGGCCTGCTCTCTCTGAGCTGACTGCGGCCGGGGGCCTTTGGCAACTCCTCGGGGGACGGCTGGGGTGAGTAATTGTTCCCAGTCAGGGAATTTTTTGTGTCACTGGAGACCAGAATAGGCCCTGAACTGAGAAAGATCATTGATTATTGTGGCTACCCTGTTTGCCTCTCTATCTCTGAAGACTCATCAGCAGTGAGAGAGAGTGTTTTATTTCTTTTGATATGCATTTGCTCTGCCTGTGTGAGAGATAGGCTGGGGAACTGTACTATCGTGCCATCCTGGATTGCAAATTGAAAATGTTTATTTAAGTTTTTATTATTTTACTGAATTTTTTATCTTCTGACAGGCAGTGAGAGTGCCTATATCTTCTGCTAGTTCCCCAGGGCATGAGAGGGCCTGTGGACTAGAAACATTTACACATTTTTACTTTTACAGACAGTGAGAATGCCTGTACGTGGTCCAGCCCCCAAGGCAGTGAGAGGGCCCGGGGAGCTGTAAATTTTCATTTGAAGACATCTGCTAGATGTATTTGGCTTGTTTTTGTATTTGAACTGAATTTATTATTTTGTATTTTGGTACTTATCCATGACTGTAAATCCATTTTTGCCTAAGACGTTGAATCACTTATATTTTGAATTTAGCATCAAGGGGGTTAATTGAGGGTTTCTTATTTAGGTGGGACTTAGGAATTTTGGGTTATTTATTTATTTTGTTTATTTTTAATAAGTGCCGTGGGATTATTTTTTGCTAAGTTTTATGTTATTTTGTTTTAGTTGTATTAGTCTGGAGGTTAGCTAAGTGTGTATTGCGCTGTTGGAATATGTCGAAGGCCTGCCCACGTTGATGCGCTACTCACCCTCTACCTTCATCCCTCTGCCCCTTTTTTCCTCCCCCATTGCAGTCTACAACTTACCAGCACTGTAGGGTGCTGGGTATTGCTCATAAGGGGAGGAGGAGGGGGGGGTGAACAGTGGAGGGTGAATGAGCGGGGCCACCACTTCGGGGTCGTAAGATCCAGAAGATGCCCAGGGACAAAATGGAATCTAGAATGTGGTCCTCCATGCCTGGTTTCCATACCCAAGGGTACCACCAATATTGGTGGGAGGTGTCCCAGGCGGCCCCAGAAGTTCATCCAACTCGGGCTGTGTTATGCAATGCCAGGTCCATTAAAAACAAGACTGCAATTATTGCAGATCTTGTAGCAATGGTGGATCTGGCCTGCATTACCGAGACTTGGCTGGATGAAAATTATGTCCCCATTCTGGAGGCTCTAACTCCAGCCAGGTACTCAGTGATTCACCACCCAAGATTGGATTGGGGGGAGGGGGGTGTTGCAGTCTGTTTCAAGACTGAACTTAACCTCACAAGTGTTCTGGTTGAGGAAACTAAGTCATTCGAGTGTACCATGGTAGCAGGTGTAGGCTGTAGCATTGCCCTCATCTACCATCCACCCGGAGATGAGAAGCAATTTCTTCAGGAAGTGGTGGACTTTGTCATTGACATGGCATTTGAGTCACCCAGCTTGACGGTTCTGGGCGACTTCAATGCCTGGGTCGATAACAAACTCTCGCAGTTTGGACAACACTTCCTCCAGCTGATGTCATCTCTGGGCCTTACACAGATAGTTACCACTGCTATCCCTAAACAGGGTCACTCCCTTGACTTAGTCTTTCTCCTGAGGATCAAGGCCTCTGATTTGGGGGTGGAACCAGTTTGATGGTCCGATCACTACACCTTGGGGTTTAGTTTTAGTGCCCCCCTTCGTAGGCCTACTCCTGTGGAGATGGTCAGATACTGCCCTTTACGAGATGTTAGCTCTGAAGGCCTGGTGGCAGTACTTGACCTATTGTCCCTCCCAGTGGCAAACAATGACCCAGATGCCCTCATGGTAGCCTATAATATGGCTATCTCGGTGGCCCTGGATGTCGTTGCTCCTGTTCATGTTCACCCTCTCTCTCCCTTCGCCCTCGGTCCCCATGGTTTGATGGGACCTTGAGGGAGATGCGGCGACTAGGTTGAAGGTTAGAGCGTTGCTGGCGGAGATCCTCCCTCGATGCCAACCACCTTAGATTGATGGAGTATTATCAAGCCTATCAATCTGCAATCACCCATAAGAAGGCAGAGTTCCTGTCCAGGGAGATTGCGACTGCTCAGAATCGACCAGCTCAGCTCTTTCGCACTGTGGATAGGCTGTGCAACCCAGCCTGTCTACAACTCCGAAAGGCCTTTTCACAAATAGAGTGTGATGGACTTGCTCGATTCTTTGCAACTAAGGTGGCCGACATTGGGGTAGCACTCCAACCAGCACACTCTAAGGGTGTTGCTTTGGATCAGCGTGTGGCTGCCACTCCTTGGTTTTCCTGGAGTGCCTTCGACCGACCAGAATTCATGGATATCATGCGGATTGTCCAGGGTGTGCACCCTATGTGCTGTAGTTTGGATCCAGGACCTACTTCCCTGATTTTGGCTTGTATTGATTCTATCAGTCCGGTCCTAGCATGGATAGTCTGGTGCTCCTTGGAAACAGGTGAGTCTCCAAACTCCCTGAAGGAGGCGGTGGTAACACCCCTCCTGAAGAAAGCTTCTTTGGACCCTGACTGCCATGCAAACTACAGACCAATCTCTAACCTTCCCTTTTTAGGGAAGGTGATTAAGAGGGTAGTGGCCGTGCAGCTGGAGAATCATTTGACCATCCATGATATCTGTGAACCCCTCCAGTCCGGTTTTCGAAAGAGGCTTAGTACTGAGACAGCACTGGTTCGGGTACTCAATGATCTCCTGATGGCTAGGGATTGGAAGAACCATTCAATTCTGGTTCTTCTAGATCTTTCATCAGCTTTCGACACTGAGGACCATGGAGTTCTACTTGAGGGTCTGAGGTTCATCTGTGGACTATCAGATGTAGTCCTCAGGTGGTTTACATTTTAGCTCACTGGAAGGATGCAGAGAGTGGTTTCTGAGGTTTATTCCTTGTACCCAGTTTCTCTGTCTTGTGGGGTTCCTCAGGGCTCTGTGTTGTCCCCCATGTTGTTCACAGTGTACATGCTGCCCCTCGGAGACACTGTAAGAAGGTATGGGCTGAGGTTTCACTGCTATGCTGACACCCAGCTCTACCTCTCTTTTGCACCTGACCAGGATGGAGCTATCTCGGTCTTTAATAACTGCCTCAAAGAAATCCAGGAGTGGATAGACTCAAGTTGGTTGAAGTTGAACTCAGAAAAGACAGAGATGTTGGTAGTGGATCCAGCATGCCGGATAGGGGGTGCCGGGGGTTGGCTCACCCTCAGGACTTTATCTCGGGGATGTCTCACTCCCAACCTCTGAACAGGTGCGTAACCTGGGGGTAATTTTTGATGAAGTATTGACTCTGCACTTGCAGGTGTCTGCCGTCGTTAAGTCCTCATTTTACCATCTGAGGAATATCTCCAGGATTAGGCACCTTGTTCCGTATGGTGATCTTCTTATGCTGGTCCATGACTTTGTGTCCTCACATCTGGACTATTGCAATTCCATTTACCTAGAGCTTCCTGGGGTGGAAATCTGCTGCCTGCAGCTGGTGCAGAATGCAGCGGCCTGGCTTTTGACTGGTACCTCCCGGGCCAGCCATATTTTTCCAGTGCTGCACAGACTGCACTGGCTACCAGTGCAGTGGCAGATCACCTTTAAAGTCAGCCTTCTGACTTTTAAAGCCCGACATGGACTTGGCCCGGACTACTGAAAGAGTTTCTGGTCCCTTATTTCCCTGGGTGATCGCTCTGCTCAGCTGGTAAGTGGTTGCTAGAGATCCTGAGAGTGTGTTTGAAATCTTCTGGGGCCCCCGTACATTCATGCATGTGGCCCCTATCCTCTGGAATTCTCTACCCCGTCAGTTACAGGACTGTGCGACCGTGAAGAGATTTAAAAAGGCCCTGAAAACGTATCTGTAGACTCAAGCATTTGGAGTTTGATTTGATTTGTCTACCTGTGCTAGCTGTTTTAATTTTAAGATTTGAAATGTTTTTTGTGTTTTTAAATTTTGTACGGCGCCTTGGTTTTTGGAAGGCGCCATAGAAATAAAGTTTATTATTATTACTTACTTACTTACTTAACTACACTGTAACAGTAACTGCATTGCAATTGCAATGTTATTGCATTCAATAAACATGTAACTACAGTGTAATTAGCCCATTGCATATAACTTATGATTACCTACCCCACGGTTACATTGAAATTAACACTTAAAGTGTGACCCAATCTTTCTGACATGATGGAGCATCACACCCTGATCAAGCAACTAGCACTTTTTGCCAACTTCTCTGGAGTAGTCCTAACTTGGTTCAGGATATTCATAGTGGGCTGGGCTCATGGCCTAGTAATGTGAATGTGTTCCTTCTACTCCTGTGCTAAATTGTAAAGTTCTGCAGAGCTTGATCTTGGGTTCTGCATTGGATAGAGAGAGGGGAGAATATGCAGGTGAAAGGAGAGGGGGGGATATTAGAGGAAAGGAAACCATACAATTTAGGTAGAGGAACAGATATAAGTAACATGGTCATTGAGATAGTTTCAAAGTTTTCAGGGGTAAGGAAGATTGAAGGGGCAGGTTAGATCACTGATGTGGGAGTCTATAAGGGATAGCAGCCTGGCTTGCAGAACTTTTTGGAGAGGGGAGGAAAAAATAATGAAAATTGTGATATCTGAGTAAGAAGGAGGAGGAGAGAAGGTGAGCAGAGAATTGAATTAGCAGGGAAGGAAGTCAAATCAGAACCTGGCTATGAGAGATGCAAATTAGGAGAGATCGTGGCCCTCAAGGGACAGGAGAGAGACAGAGATTCAACTAGATCAATGGGGGTCAGGGTGGACAGTCAAAAGTGCAACAACTAAAGGAATTAAAGAGAAACTTAGGTCTGGCCATAATGAATTTGGTGACAGCACAATATCTTTGCAGCCAATGACAAGTTGCAGTATATCCAGATGTATCATGATATATTAGATGCAATTTCATTTATGTGACTAGGATTTCCAGCCCCCCCATACATCAGACTTCTGTCCTAGAGAGAAAAACTCTAGGGCAGAATACTGGATGAGTGTGTGTGGGGGGGCAGGTTGTTCACTACATCCAAAGACAGGGACTATCATAAGTGACTCCCTCAAACAAACCAGTCAGTTCAACATATCCTACAGCAATGTAACCAGAATGTTGGGGTGTATTAGCAGTGGTTTCCATAGTAGGAGAAAGGAGGTGATATTGTTACTGTATAGATCACTAGTGAGGCCAACTTGGAGTACTGTGCCCAGTTCTAGAGTCATTACCTGAGAAAAGATGGGGATGGACTAGACTTAGTTCAGTGAAGGCAAAGCCTATGAGGAATGGTGAGAGACACCGAACATGTACTTCTCGAGTCCAGAAGGGAGAGGGGATTCATGATAGAATCAGAATCAGCTTTATTACAAGTATGTATATAATCCGTGTACATACACCACTTTAAAATTTCACCAACAATAGTTAAAATCTTATCATAAAAATTGTAGTAAAAAAAGGAAAAAGATAAAATAAATTTTAGCAGTTCTAGATAGTCCACGCCATTGGATCAATCATCATAATTCTCAATAATACATACAACAGAACAACAAATGATAAAGATATTAAAACTTCATGAATAAAAAATGTCATCAGAAATTAAATGAAATTCAAGCATCAGTGATCGGCCAGCCCTCTGCACCATGATTCTAGATGCCTAGTCTGCCCAAGGCAATCCTGGCAAAGTTGGCAATAGCAAAAATATGGGTGTTATTATCACAAAAGAGCATACATTGTAAAATTTGTCTGATGCCTTGAGTTAGTCTTTTTCCCCATAAGGGATACAGCCATTGTGTTCTGATATCATACAGTAGTGGACATTGGACAATCATATGCATAACTGACAATGACTGGCTGAATCACATTTGCAATTCTTATAATAGTTACCCTGATTAGCTCTTATGTATCTGGGGTGTATGTTTGACACTATATCAGCCCTGAATTTACAATAGGTGTTTCTATCCAATTCCCTCTCTAGGAAATTCAGATATTTTTCCTTCTTCCTTGGCATTTTCAGAATACAATATGTACCATAACAGTGCAGTTCTTTCAGTTTGCTAAATTCAGCTTGAAAAAAGTTGTCCCCTAACCTTTCAATTGCCAAGCTGACATAACCTTTTATATTTTGGATGACATGCACTTCCCAGATTTCCGTCAAGCCAATATTCCTTAATAATGCATTCAGTCTGGAGAACCAGCATCCAGACCCTCGTCTTTCTTGGGCTTCTCTCCAGCACAGATACAGAATTCTATTTTTGGGTAGGAGGATAATCTTTTCCCATAGTTTGATGGCCCTGATCTGGGGCATCAAAACTATAGATTTAAAA
The DNA here is from genome assembly GCA_016271365.2 of Neoceratodus forsteri. NCBI lineage: Eukaryota > Metazoa > Chordata > Ceratodontiformes > Ceratodontidae > Neoceratodus > Neoceratodus forsteri. The sequence continues at coordinate 817,463,716 of CM028133.1, forward strand.
TTGAATTCGCTTCTGATAAAGGCTGTTGCAGTATTGTTACTTAGACCCATTATCTGTCTAAAAAAGGTACTGTGAACAGTTTCTCAATCTAACATTGCTTTTTCCAGGGCCCAAATCTCTGCCCTATATAGCAGGATGCTTATAATGTTAGCATCAAATGCCTGCTTTAAGGCTTTAAAGGATTTTGGTGAACGTTTTTCCAAATCTTTTAATTGACTTTGATGCTTGGTATGCCTGTAACTTGGAATTAGAAATACTGTATGTGTTTTCCAATAATTACCACCCTTATCAAGGATCACGCCTAAGTATTTATACGTGTTAATGAGTTTAAACTCAATGTTGCTTATCTTCCATACTGAATCTTATTTGTTCCTTGTATTGCCACATACCATTATATTAGATTGTTGAGGATTAATATGTAAATCCATTGTTGCTAACTGTTTGATCATTCTCCTAATTGCTCTTTTTAGACCATTTGGTGTCTGTAAGCACAGAATGATATCATCAGCATAACAGAGTATGCCTATTTTGCGATTAATAATTCTGGGGCAAAGGTATCTGTTTCCTTTACCTTATGAATACTCTGTTCAGTATATATATATATATATATATATATATATATATATATATATATATAAATATTAAAAAAGGGTTCAGAAGGCACCCCTGCTTGATGCCTTTATTAACTGGAATTCCATCAGTAATATTGCCCTGCCTAGAGACTATTACATAGGCTCTATTGTCTTTATGAAGTATTTTTAAAATCTCCAGTAAGTTAGGATCCAGACCCAAAGGTTTGAGTGTTTCCTATGACAAAGCCCTATTAACATTCTCAAAGGCTGCTTTAAGATCTAAAAAGGCCCTTTAAAGAACCCCTTTCCATTTGCTCGCATATTTGTCATGATAGAGACCTTTGAGTTCCTGAGAGGAACAAACAAGAAGAACAGTGAAAAACTATTCAATAGGAATTGAAAGTTCATAACAAGGAAACATGAATGGGAATGGATGGGAGGGAGGTTTTGGGGGATAGAAGTGAATTTTACTTCACAGGGAGGGTGGCTGAACATTTGAACAGTCAATAGTTAGAAGTGTTTGGGGATAAAACCATTAATGGGCTCAAGCAAGGCTAGGACAGAGTAAGGGATCTGATATTTACACCAAAGGAAACTGGTATGGTAGACAGTGGTGGGAGGACGAAAACCCGACCTCGACAGGATGTCACAGGGTAAGGTAGGAGAACCAAATTAGGGCAGACCTGATGCCATTGGCCTTTTCCTGCTGACAGAGACTATGTTTCTATGCCTGTATGTGATATATTGCCATATATTACAATACTGTATATCTGGATGTACTGCAATTTGTCACTGGCTGTAACTGTACACCATGTCCCCATAGATAAATACCAGGAGAAAGAAGCAAATGTCTTTGTCTAAATCCAGAGAATAAAGGAGTGATGTTGATGTGCTTGGGCCAGTGTTTTGCTTAATTAAGTGTAAAAAAAAGATGTTTAGGTATTAGTTTGGTTTGAAGTACAAAGCCTTAAAAGAAGGGAAATGTGATGTATGGGTAAAATAAAAGTCCGCTTAGCCTTGGGGAATCTCTGTTATGGTGTTCAATATGGTTTGAATAGTCATATGATTCAGCACTGGTGTTACACTAGCTTTGTCACTGTCTTTTCAGACACAAACAATATTCACTCATTAATGCTGGGAGCAAGGGTTCCAGTGTTAATTTAATGCATGAAGACATCCAAGCAATAATTCCCAACAGAGTGGGTGGTATTGGGCAATACTGGACCACCTGGGGTGAAATAAGGCTTTATAGCCCCTGGAAGGTCCAGTATTGCCCAATACCACCCACCCTGGAGGGTCTTATTGTGCTTAGAAAATGGGCTACATGCGTCATTTGTTGTAGGATTACAAAAAAAACTAAAGTAATGCTATAAAATGACTACAATTGAATGTTTAGTCCTTTTTGTTAAAGTAGTCCCTGTATCTACTGTACTGATACTGGTGTATCTGGCAGTAGAAGGTACTGCACTGTTTGAGAGGTATTTTACTGCCAATTTAGTACTCTAACTGCAGGCTGCTGCACTAGCTTAAGTGAAAGCAAGATATTCCAGTCCTCCCTGCATTGCAAATGCTCTTGTTTATTGCAGCACCTCATACTTTTGTTGTCAGTGCCACTGGTTAATGAGCTCCATTGTACGTTTTGTACCACTGGAGACCAGTGGCACAATGCACTTCTTTATTGCAGCATCTCATACTTTTGTTGTCATTGCCACTGGTTAATTAGCTCCATTGTATGTTTTGTACCCACTGGAGACCAGTGGCATAATGCACTTCTTTATTGCAGCACCTCATACTTTCATCGTCAGTCCCATTGGTTAATCAACTCCATTTTGCTTCAGATTACACACTTTGTAGCGTTGTCTCCCCCCCTTCAATATCTGCCCTTAATCTGGTGCTGTTCACAATAATTTATATTAGTTGTTGTGTGCCACTTGCTTTATATCCTATCCGTCTCCTCCTCAATCTGTGCCCCACAACATGCTAACATTTTCCCTATACAATAGCTGTTCTGCAGCAGTTGCTCTTCCCCCTTCCCAATCTCTGCCCCACCCCAAAAAATGTTGCTATTCACATTAGCTGCTCTGTGGCACATGCTCTCTTTTTCTCCTCTCCCAGACATTTGCCCTCACAAAAATGCCAGCATTGCCCTTGCGCATCAGCCAATCTGTCGCACTTGCTCTCCCTATTCCTCCCTGATCTCTGTTCCCACCCAATATGCCCAGATTCTCCCTATACATTAGCCACTCTGAGGCACCTCTCTCCTCCACCTCCAAAATCTCCAGCACTTGCTCCTTCCTTCCCTCCCCAATCTCTTAACCTTTCAGATCTGCTACCATTCATTGTAATTCACATGAGCAACTCTGCAGCACTTTCCCTTTACCACTCCCCTCTCGATCTTTGCCTCCCATGCTTCCATAGCCCGTATACATTACCTGTTGCTTACTATTACTCATTTCTCGTTGTGTGTGATGTTCATAGCACAGTCCTTCTACTTACATTCTTTTTTCCCATACCCTTCCCAGTACAGTGCCATCACATTACTTGCTGTCTTTAGGTACACCTCTTTTTATTTCTATTTAAATTTCTCATGCTGCCGCTTTAATGTGTTCTCATTTTTTCATCTCCTAATTCCTGCTTGAAATGTTACCCATGTTTTTTGTTCCACATATGCTTATTCTTTTGAACTTTTATTTCTCAAGAAATGGCAAAGATGTAGTACAACAATATCATTTGCACACCAGTGATGCAGTGCTTGCAACTCATAGAATTAATGTATTCTCATATGTATGGCAAAAAACAAGTAAAACAGCTGTTGTGACATTGTCTTATACTCATTGATCACTTTAGGTTAGGAGCTGTGTTTCTCTGCTTGCCAGTGTTCTGAAAACTAAGAAAAAGTAAAGTATTTTGGTCATTTCAACATAAATAAACAAGGCTCAACACATATATTTCTAGAACCACATGAATACATCTTTTGTAATGCATATGAATAAATTTGTATTGATCTGGACTGTGAGAAGAGCACCCTATCTAGGGTAGGTGTACAAACATGGTATAAGAAACAACATAAGAGGAAAAAGTAGAAACACCTTATGAAGGGTAAGGGTACAAAAGCATGTCTAAGTAACACAGGGAGAGTAGGAATTTGGAATGGTGCTGTGGCTGTGAAGTGGCAGTCTTCAGAGAGATCCTCTTGAGACTGCAATGCTGCCCATCTGTATGCACCTCTCTGGATTGAGGGAGGAGGTCACTAGACTCCAGGTTGAGTTGGTTAGGATTTAGGGGACTGTTTCCCCCCACTCAGTGACTATTAAGTTTGCCACCATTACCTCAGAGGATGCCAGGGTAGAGGAAAGGCTGCACTATGGTGGGTTTTAGAAGGGTGGGGCTGGTGGGTTGGCGGTATGTTCCTCAGCTGGTACCACCACAAAATTCCTCTGCTGTTCTAGCAGGGTGGAAGAGCCAGGAGGAGGCACCCATGGTAGTGGCCAGGGAGGATGCGAGGGTCCTCTGTAACAAAGACCCCAAGGAGAGTGAAAGAAGATCCCAGAGGGAAGGAGAAAGGAGCCTCTGGTGGGGTATTTGATTGGCAGGGGGATAGATTTGGGAATAGGAAGGGAGGTGGAGTGGGAGGTTATGTGCCTACATGTTGCCGCAACCTAGAGAGACTGGAAGCAGATCCTGGGGATTGCTAAGGCAACATAATGGAAGGGAGAAATAGATGTCATTGTCCACTGGGGGACCAATGACCTGGCTGGGGATGGTGCTGAGATAGTGCAGAGGGAGTTTAAGGAGCTGGGGAGTGGTCTTAGGTAGCACACTCAGTGGCTTTCTCTGAGGTGCTTCCTGTTTATGACAGGGGGAAGACAGTGATCTCTGAACCAGGAGCTTCAACTTGTGGTTGAAGGAATGGTGCAGAGAGGAGGGGTTCAGCTACACTGGGGGACTGGGGATTCACCTGGATGGATTAGGGCCTATACAGGGGTGATGGCCTGCATTCGTCCAGCAGAGGAACAGCAGTCCTCAGCGGATGGTTTAAATGTTACTTTGAACATTTAAACTAGCTGGAGGGTGGAGGTAGAAGTAATCAGGGAGGCAGAAACTGCTCCCCCACCATAAGCTGAGATAGAAAGTAGGGAGAACCCAAGGGGAGAGAAACCCTGAAGGTGCATAGTAAAGAAGTGAGCAGAGTGATAGAGACAAAGGGAAATGGGAACAGGAGCATTAAAAAAGAGAAAGGGGAAGAAGGAGGCAAAAAGGGGAAAAGGGGGTTAAAACTCAGAATACTAACAAAATCTGCAAGGCCATGTGTGTGAATGCTAGCAGTCTAGCAAATAAGATTCCAGACCTAGACACCATCATGGCAGAGGCCAGCCTAGGTACTGTAGCTGTTACCAAGTCATGGTGCACTGAAAACCATAACTCCCCCATCAGGAGGCCCCCCACCCCCCACCCTCGCCTCGGGTACCTCCTCCCTTCTCCTCTCTTTTCTGCTAGTGCCTCTGATACTGGGGTCAGTTTCAGTCCCTAGTTATTCTTCCTCCATCCCCCTTTGCCATCCCGTATTCCACCCCCTCAGGATGTCTACCATACTCATCTGCTCTGCCACTTACACTCCACCCTAACCTCCACAGTTTCTCCCTCAAACTAGCCAGTCATCTACAGACCAGACACCCCCATCCTCCAAGCCCAGTCCTGGATCATGGCACACCCACACCCTGTACACCCCTCCACCCTTCCAAAGATACCCGCCCTATTGAAAAGTGGCACCTGCCCCATTTTGGGCCCCATCTTATGTTATGGGCTGTTACTCCCAGGTTCTGTACCCTACTACAACTGTTAGGCCCCTATTTAGTCAAATTCCTGCCCCCCCCTCACACTAGTCCCCCTACTGACCCCTTGCCAACCAAGGTAATTCAGTCTCAAATCTTATCCGTTAGATACTGTATTAGTGTAGCAATCCTAAAGCCTCCTTGTCCGTTTTTCACCCCTCAGCTACCATACTTTTTGTTCTCAGCTCTCATATAGTTTCACTTAGCCAAGTTAGAAATCCTATTGCACTCCAAGTATTACTCAGCTCAGTTAGTGAAATAAACAGAACAAATAAATATGTATTATTACAGCAATCCTAAAGTATCCAATCATTGCTTTGTCTCAACTCCAGAGACCCTGCTGTAATATAGAACCACAGAGGAACTGGTTGGGAGGGTGGGCAACTGTAAAGTCCCAGCAGAGCTCCATTGAGCTCACTCACTCACTCCCCCTCTCTCACTCGCTCGTTCTATTTCTCCCGATGCTGCAGGCTGCCCTTTGGTACTGGGCTCCTGCTTGCACTGGCGCCCTTTTCTGCCCACAAAGAAATCCGCAGCACTTCTGATAGAGCTCTGTTGAGCTCGCTCACTCCCCCTCTCTCACTCACTTGTTCTGTTTCTCCCGCCACTGCAGGCTGCGCTTTTGTACTGTGCCCCTGCCTGCACTGATGACCATTTCTGCCCACAAAGAAATCCGCAGCAGTCCCAACAGAGCTCCGTTGAGCTGGCTCACTCCTTCTTCCTCACTCACTTGTTCTGCTTCTCCCAGCGCTGCACGCTGCCTTTTGTACTGGGCTCCTGCCTGTGTTGGCGCCTTTTTCTGCCCACAAAGAAGTTCACAGCTGTCACGACAGAGCTCAGTTGAGGTTGCTCACTCCCCCTCTGTCACTCACTCATTCTGTTTCTCCCAGTGCTGCATTCTTCCCTTTTGTACTGGGCTCCTGCCTTCATTGGTGCCTTTTTCTGCCCACAAAGAAATCCGGAGCAGTCCCAACGGAGCTCCGTTGAGCTTGCTCACTCCCCCTCTCTCACTCGCTCATTCTGTTTCTTCCGGCACTGCAGGCTGCCCTTTTGTGCTGGGCTCCTGCCTGCGTTGGCACCTTTTTCTGCCCACAAAGAAATCTGCAGCAGTCCTGATAGAGCTCCATTGAGCTTGCTCCTCCCTCTCTCATTCTCTCATTCTGTTTCTCCCACCGCTGCAGGCTGCCCTTTTGTACTGAGCCCCTGCCTGCACTGACGCCTTTTTCTGCCCACAAAGAAATCCACAGCAGTCCCGACAAACCTCCGTTGAGCTCACTCACTCCCCCTCCCTCACTCACTCTCTCATTCTGTTTCTCCCGGCACTGCAGGCTGCCCTTTTGTACTGGGCTCCTGCCTGCATTTGGGTCATTTTCTGCCCACAGAGAAATCCACAGCAGTCCCGACAAAGCTCAGTTGAGCTCGGTCACTCCCCCCTCTCACTCGCTAGATTTTAATCTGTCCCAAATACTGATTTCCCACAGTGACCATGCTATTCTGCGCCAGAAGTGCAAAAACATATTTTGGCCAGGATGTGAAAAATTACAGCTGTACTGTTCATAAGGAGGTGTGAAAAAATGGCAGTGTTGAAAATTTGGCATGAAAATATTCCAAATTTGCAAAGTTACAAGGGTCCGTGGAAACAGCTCAACACATGCTTGTAACACAGTCATTTTTCGGACTTTCATCACCAAATTTTCAACACAGGAATTTTAGGACCTCTGCTCATGAACAGTGTCACTGTCATTTTCTTAATCTGTGCCGAACACTGATTTCCCACAGCGACCGCGCTATTCTGCGCCAGAAGTGTGAAAACACATTTCGGTCAGGATGTGAAAAATGACAGCTGTACTGTTCATAAGGAGGTGTGAAAAAATGCCAGTGTTGAAAATCTGGCGTGACAAATCTGCAAAGTTACAAGGGTGTGTGGGAATTGCACAATGCACACTTGTAACACAGTCATTTGATGGACTATCGTCACTAAATTTTCAACATAGGCATTTTAGGACCTCTGCTCATGAACAGTGTTACTGTCATTTTCTTAATCTGTCCCAAACACTGATTTCCCACAGCGACCATGTTATTCTGCACTGGAAGTGTGAAAACACATTTCAGCCAGGATGGGAAAAATGACAGCTTTACTGTTCATAAGGAGGTGTGAAAAAATGCCAATGTTGAAAATTTGTCATGAAAATATTGCAAGTTCTCAAAGTTATGAGCCTGCGTAGCAACTGTGCAATGCACACTCATAAAACAGTAATTTTTTGGATTTTTTCCACCAAATTTGCAACATAGGCTTTTTGAGAGCCCACCTCATAAACACTGCCACTGTTATTTCATTAGTCGGTTCCGAAAGGTGATTCCGCGCAGTGAACGCGAAATCACCTTTTGGGGCCGAATAACACTATGACAGTGGCTGAATTCATGAGGAGGGGTCCCAAAAACCCCATGTTGAAAATGTGGTGCCAAAATTCCAAAAAATGCCTGAGATATGAATCAAAGTTGAAAAAACCCTATTTATGCCATTATACAGCTTACGGCATTTCCTCAGTTCATGGTCTGCTTTGAAGAGTGCAGACATGTTCCCAGTCCACTGAAGATCATCGTGCCAGGCTCTGGAGGTAAGTATGGGGCAAGGGGGTGTGTGGGGAGGTGGGGTATGCAGTGGGTGGGCGCGGGTTGGGGAGGGGTGCAGACAGTGAGGGTCCATTTTCTTCTTTTCAGGGTGTAAAAAAAAAATAGACATTATGGAATGGTTTTTCTTTTTACAGGTATTTCTGGCATGCTGGAATGGGCTCCCAGCATGCCACCTGCGTGTTTTGGTTGGGGGGCACTGGAGCCAATGGGGATTGGGCAACCTTGTTGGCACATAGCTTGGGGGAGCTCATGAGCCGAGGGGGATTGGGCACCCCCCTCAGCACACAAGAAATGGGGGGACATGCCGACAGGGATTGGGCACCCCTGTCGGCAAAGAAAGAATGGAGGGACATGATTCCGAGGGGGATTGGGCACCCCCTCAGCACACATTAACAGAAACTGATGGGGACTGGGCTCCCCGTCGGCAAACTGGATGTGGGGAATGCAAGGGACTGCCCTGAAAAGATGGGTGATTCCTTAATTGCAGCAGATGATGCTGCAATGACAAGACAGCCCCTGATTGCAGCGGCTGAAACCTTTCGAGGTTGTGGCCATGGCTGAACTCCGTTAGCAACAGTGCGGCACGTGGGGAATAGGGGCCAAGCCATAAAGGCAGTGGGGCATTGGCCACAACAGTGCCACACCTCCACAACCTGCTTCTGGAGCAAGCTGCCGCAATATGTTTCTTGCGCATGCGCGTAATCAACATGAAAAGAGACTGCTATGGTTCTTTAAAAAGGTGGCAATAAAGGTGAAAGCTAATAGGGTAGCATTCAGAAGGTATATGAAGATACAGAGGGAGGAGGATAGAGAAATGTATCAGGGGAAACACAAGGAAGTAGGGAGGGCAGTAAGGAGCACAAAGGTGAAAACAGAAGAGTGAGTAACCCAGGTGGTAATGAAATGGGACAAGATATTTTTTAGGTATGTAAGTGAAAAGATGAAGACCAGGGATGGGATTGTAAGGTTAAACACAGGGGAATGTGTGGAGGGGGGCCAGGAAAAGGCAAACATCCTGAACAAATGATTTTGTTCAGTGCTCATAGAGGAGGTAAAAGGGAAGGCCACACAAATGAGTAATAGGAGCACTGGATGGAGAGAGGTGGACAGTAGTCCATTCTTGGAAGAGAAAGTCCTAAAGAGATTTGCCAATCTGAAAGTAGACAAAACAATGGGGTCAAACAGCATGCATTGAAGGGTATTGAGGGAGCTCAGGGAGGTACTGGCTGCAGCTCTGACAATCCTGTTTAACAGCTCAGTGGAAACAAGAGTGGTTCTGGAGGACTGGCAGAAGGTGGATGTAGTCCCGTTGGCAATTATAGGCCAATCAGCCTGACTTCAGTGGTGGGAAAGTTAATGGAATCACTGCTGAAGGAAAGAATTGTGCAATATCATGAATCCAATGGGTTACAGGACCCGAGGCAGCATGGATTCATGGTGGGGGGGGGGGTCATGTCAAATGAATATGATAGATTTCTTTGACTGACTAACCATGGAATTAGATCAGGGTGGAGCAGTGGATGTAGACTACTCATTTATTTATTTATTTATTGAATTTTGTTGACTGGGTAAATCCACTGGGTCTCAGACAGTCCCTTTTTTAAGGGCAACGTGGGATCAATTACATGAATTATAGAACAGGAATACAGTATAGGAAGGTACAGACAGTAGGTAGTACAATTTAAGACCAATTACATGACAAAGATAACCTACATATATTTCAACAGTGTTTTCAACACCTTTCCACTTAGGAGACTCTTAAACAAGCTGGGTAGCTTGGGGGGTTGGGGACAATGGTGGTTAACTGGATAAAAAAATGATTAGGGAACAGGTGGCAGAGTTCGTTCAGATGGAAGGGAAGTTGACCAGTGGGGTACCTCAGGGATCAGTGCTGGAACTGGTCCTCTTTGAGATCTTTATAAGTGACATTGCAGAGGAACAAGGGGGAAGGTCTTCTTCTTTGCAGATGATCTCAAAATCTGCAATAGGGTGGACACTGCAGGGGGAGTGGAAAGGATGAGCACTGACCTGAGAAAACTTGAGAAGTAGTCAGGGGCATGGCAGCTGGGCTTCAATGTGAAAAAGTGTGAAATAATGCATTTGGAGCACAGAAACTGAGTACAAAATGGGTGGGTTGGTGCTGAGAACCACCAAACAGGAAGGAGACTTGGGAGTAATCATATCAGATGACCTAAAGGTGGCCAGGCATATGACAAGGCAGTTTAGAGGTCTAGTGGTATGCTGGGGTGCATAGAAAGGGGCATCACCAGCAGAAAGAGGGAGGTGATGTTGCCAGTGTATATATCTCTGCTAAGACCCCATTTAGAGTACTGTGTCCAATTGTGGAGATTACATCTGTGGAAGGACACAGAATGGTGGCTGTCTAGAGGAGGGCAACTTAATGATGCAGGGTCTGCATCAGAAGCCCTCCGAGGAGAGACTTAAAGGCCTGAATACATACACAATGGAAGAAAAGAGGGAGAGCTGGGATACAATAGAGACCTTTAAATACATGAAGGGGGAGTAAATAAGGTACAGGAGGGAAGAATTTTTCAGGAAAAAAGGTGCTCAAGAGCAAGGGGACATGATATGAAGTTGCAAGGGGTAAATTCAGGAGAGATGTGAGAAAGTAATTTTTCTCAGAATGAGTGGTAGATTCCTGGAACAGCCTTCCAACGGAGGTGGTGGGGGTGTAAACAGTGGGGATCAAGAATGCGTGATATAGGCACAAGGGGATCTTAGGGAAAGGAAGATGGAGGGATAATGGATCAGAGATAAGTAGGACCTTTGGTGATACTGTAGGCAGGGTAAAATGGGCAGACTAGATGGGCTAAGTGGTCCTTATCTAGTGGCAAATTCTATGTTTCTATGAGATGGCTTTTGGGGGCATGCCCCTTCTCCACCTGCCACAGCTCCAAAATACTGAATCTCCTCATTAATTCCACACAATCTCAACCTTTTACCTTTCTTTTTCTTTTGAAGTTGCTGCCCACTCACAATGCTGAAAAATGCAAGGCAGATAATTTTTTTGTGCAACTCATAGTACCTGCTTAAAATCTTAACACTAGCCAGCTTGGTAGCACTGAGGGTCGAGGCGCTGGATGCCACACCTTGCACCATGCCAGTGACTCAGGCTTGGGAGCAAGCTCGGGTTGCCGGGGATTGGCCGGGGAGGAGAGGATTGAGTACCCAGAGGACTACTCTCCTCTCCTGGGGAAGGTGGGTGGTGGTTTCCCCAGCATCAGTGACTCCCAGCAGAGGCTGGGGGTGCTACAGCCATAGATCACATTAGGAAGGGGTGGAGACAATGGCAGACATCTGCGAGTTGGGTGCGGGAGTGTGCCTGCCTCGTGCTGGACATCATTGCACATCCACACCTCTGGGGGAGTTACACTCACATTCACAGAAAAAAAGGAAAATCCCCAGTGCCTGGGAGGACAACGATGAGCCTGCAGCAGCCTTTATGCACACCTCTGGATCCTGCTCACCCAGGTCTCTGGTATTCTCCAGCCTACACTCTGCCTGCAAGATTAGATTGAAGGAGTGCCAATTAAGTGGATGGCGGCCCTGCCTTATGTAACACAAGCCGGAGGTCTCACGCAGGTTCAGGAGTGGAAGGTTGGAGTTCCGGTGGGGACCTAGGGATGGGAGGGTCTCAGACTGGGCAGGAGAAAGTTAAAGGGGCTACATCTGAGGGCGTTCACAGGGGCTGGTGACTGGAGGGGAAAAAGAGGTGAAAAGAAAAATATTACCACTGATTTTCGTTTCACATGTGCTACTGTTTACTACATTAATGTTTTGCTGTTTTGGACATTGTTTTTCAGGGAACGATAAAGATGTTTAACAGCCCATATCATTAGCACAGCCATGATGCACTGTTTGCAACTCTTGGAATGAATACATTCTCATATGCAGTAAAAAGCAAGGGAAACAGTTGTTCTAAAATATTCCTGCTCTATTGATCGCTTTAGATAAAGAACTGTGTTACTCTGCTTACCTGTATTTTTAACACTAAAACATATGGAATTTTCATCATCATAACATAAACAAGCATTTGTCAATGCCGAATGTTGGCTTGCTGGCATTGGCATTGGTAGTGCAGGAGTTAGACAGATGCATCATAGGAATGGCAGTGAAGTATTGAACTGATGCCAACCCACCCCCACCCTGCAGAGAGTGACAGGCATTATGATGTCCCTTTGGGTGTTTGGTAGTGCAGTGCAGGAAAACATGTCGGGCAGGATGTGAAAAATGACAGCTGTACAGTTCATAAGGAAGTGTAAAAAAATGACAGTGTTGAAAATGTGGCATGTAAATATACCAAATTTGCGAAGCTACTAGGGTACATGGGAAATATGCAATGCACGCTTGCAACACTGCCATTTTATAGGCGTTTGGCACCAAATTTTCAACATAGGCATTTTAGCACCTCTGCTCATGTACAGTGTCACTGTTATTTCCTCAAAGTGTCCCAAGAAGTGATTTCGCACAGCAACCACGCTATTCTGCGCTGGAAGAGCGAAAACAAATTTTGGGCAGGATATCTGAAATGACGGCTGTACTGTTCATCAAGAGGTGTGGAAAAATGGCAATGGTGAAAATCCAGACTGAAAATATCACAAATGCACGACGGTACAAGCGTGCGTGCAATCTGACAACGCACGCTCATAACACAGTCATTTTATGGAGTATCATCTCCAAATTTTCAACATGGCATTTTAGGTCCTCTGCTCATGAACTGTGTCACTGTCATTTTCATAATCTGGCCCAAACACTGATTTCCCACAGCGACTGCGCTATTGTGCGCCAGAAGTGCGGAAACACATTTTGGGCAGGATGTGGAAAATGACAGCTGTACTGTTCACATGGAGGTGTACAAAAATGACAATGCCTAAAATCCGGCATTAAAATATTGTGAATGCGCGAAGTTACGAGCCTGCGTAGCAACAGCGCAATGCACGCTCATAAAACAGGCATTTGTTGGATTTTTTCCACCAAATTTGGACCTTAGGCTTTTTAGGAGGCCACCTGATGAACACTGCCACTGTCATTTCGTTAATGGGCCCCGAAAGGTGATTTCGCGCAGTGACTGCGAAATCACATTTCAAGGCCGATTAATGCCATGACAGAGATAGAAGTCATGAGGAGGGGCCCCCAAAACCCCATGTTGAAAATTTGGTGCCAAAATTCCAAGAAATGCCTGAGATATACAGCAAAGTTGAAAAAACCCTATTCACTCCATTATACAGCTTACCAGCATTTCCTCAGTTCGCGGTCGGCTTTGAAGAGTGCAGACATGTTCCCGGTCCACTGAAGATCGTCGCGCCGGACTCTGGAGGTAAGTATGGGGTGGGGGGTGAGGGGAGGCAGGGTGTGCAGTGGGTGGGTGTGGGTGGGGGGAGGGGGGCATCGAGACTACGAGGGACGGTTTTTAGTTTTACAGGGGAAAAAAAAAAGAAAATCATCGTGGGACAGCTTTTCTGTTGCAGGGCATTTGGCACACTGGGGTGGGCTCCCAGCGTGCCACCTAACTGTTTTTTTTTGGGGGTGTCAGTAGCCGACGGGGGATTGGGCACCCTCTTCGGCTCACAACACAGGGGGGTACAATAATGCCGACGGGGATTGGGCACCCCCATCGGCAAACAAAGACAGCGGTGGGCGTGAGCCAAGGGGACTGGGCACCCTACCGGCATTCAACAATTGGGGGAGAGGTGATACCTGACGGGGTAGGCTCCCGTCGTCTAAAGCAGCGAGCGCCAGCGAGGGCGATGGGCACCCCTCAGCATTCCACATTGGGGGTATGCCGACGTCGGGAGTGGGCTCCCCGTCAGCACAGTAAAACAGCGGGGGTTACCGACAGGGATTGGGCACCCCGATATCGACAGCCATAAGCCGCTCGCCGACCATGCTGATAATGGTGGAGAGCATGCAAGCAAAGGGTCTGCTGAGTATGACGAGCTTTGCTCGGATTGCAGCGGACCTTTGCTTAGATGTGCTCGCCCCATTATGTATGCATGGTGTGTGCACCGGCATGCAGGTTGATTGGGGAATGAGGGACGCACCTACTGATGCATGCTCTGCATTCGTCCAACAGCAGCCGTGCCCCCAAATCTGCACTCTCCCTATATGTTGGCTTGTGACCGCAGCAAGCCAACATAATGAACTAGGCTCAACCCATATACTCCATGAGCCATGTGAGCATGTTTGCTTGTAAAACATATAAATATTGTAAATATTGGTATTAGTTTGCAGTGTGAGAGGGCATTAGGGAGTGTGTCCTGTCTCTGACTGTCATAGTGGCAGAATACTGAATTTGCTTCCTAATTACACCTACTCTCCACCTTTTTGCTCCTTTTCCATTTAAAGTCTGTGCCCTGTTACAGGGCTGGAAAATGCAAGATTGAGGGTTTTCTTGTGCAACTAATTCCTGCTTGAAATCTTACCTCTGCTGTTTGTTCCCTATGAGCTACTGTTTCTTATTTTCATATGGGCTACTGTTTGAAAGTTTGCTTCTCAGGGAATGGCAGAGATGTTGTACAGTCCATATTATTTGCATACCCATGATGCAGTGAGTGCAATTTATGGAATTAATGTATTCTAATAGATGTAAAAAAGCAAGTAAAACTGATGTTACAGTATAACGAATTCCTAATCTAATTGATAAATGATAAAAAGCAAATAAAACTAATGTTCTAATGGATTCCTAATCTCATTGATCACTAAAGATAAGGAGCTGTGTTACTCTGCTTACCTGTGTTTTGAAAATCAAAATGAAAGCATTTTGCTCCTTACAATAGCAATAAACAGGGCTCAACACACATACCCATGAATCCAGTGAATCTGTTTGTCTGTAAAGCTTGCGAATACACTGGTCTCAGTCTGAACTGTGAGATGGTTTTAGGGGCCGTGCCCCTTTTTTTCCTATCCCAACTCCAAACACATGAATCTCTTCCCTAATTCCACCAATCCTCCACCTTTCTCCTTCTTTTCTCTTTGAAGTCCTTGCACAATCACAAGACTGGAAAATGCAAGGTAGAGGTTTTTCTTGTGCAAATTTTAATTCCTGTTTGAAAGCTTACCTCCTATTTTTATTCAACATATGCTACTGTTTACTATTGTACATTCATATTAGGGACAGGTGGGTCAGGTGTGTGTGACCCGCTTTTGTTTCTGACTCTGATTTATTTCAAAAAGGTTCTGATTTACTCCTATATACTTTGATGAATTGTAGACCAATTTTAGTCTATTTGAGTATAAGAAATGCATCAGTATTATTCTTTTAGATCCCTCTGCTAAAAAATAAATTACATTTTACTTTTTTTTTTAAACTTTCTGTGTCTGTATTTTTATGTTGTCAGCATACCAACAGCAATAAAAAATAGATCTATAAATTTCACCAGTTCTGCAGTAGTGAGTCACTGAACAAGGAGGTCGGGCAGGGTACCCCTCAAAAAAGAACCACTTTTTTCCAGTCTCTTACCGAACATTCCAAGGACCCTCATGAGTCATGACCAATGAACTGTATAAAAGGCAAAAATCAAGATACTGGAGCACTGATGGGAGCCAACCAATTAGGTTATTTTTTGTGTGACTGACTATTGTTCTTGCCAATCCTGTGTGACAACCAGAGTGCCATACAGAGTTTGAAGGGGGGGGTCACCCACGTCTCAGACTCTGTGTTGCCCATCTCTGTGTCTGAATTACTACTAGGAAGGCCATACTAGTGCCATACAGATTTTAAAGGGGGGCATGTCACATCTCAGACCCTGTGTTGCCCATCTTTGTGCCTGAACAATTACTAGGTCATAGTGCCTCATGTTGTTTTGAGAGGGGGGGTGTCACATCTCAGACTTTGTGTTGCCCATCTTTGCATCCAAACTAATACTACTAATTAAGTAACTAAGCTAGACCCAAAAAAATGGATTCAGAATTTTTATTTATGACTTTGATAACCGGGTAAGTACACTGATCCCAGGGACCATTTTCAGACATGACCCAGGCCATGACAATGGCACAGGAGTAATGAAACCATAATACATTAGAAAAAGGAAGATCAGATTACACACAGATGCCAAATAGAATTAATGGGAATACAACAAAGGGCTGAAAACAATATGGTATACAGAAAATTAAATACAAGGCAATATACACAGCAAAAATATACACAATATTATTGAAACAGCTAAAAGTACTAAGTGTCTAGTGACCATGGCAGAGAAGCAGAGGAGGAAGGAGGAAGGAGGAAGGTGGAACTACCCAGAAAAGCATTGGCAGCTTGACTCAGCTATGAGCCAGTCTTTGAGGTGGGATTTGAACAGACAGTGGGTGTCCAGGGAGCAGAGCTCGGCAGGCAACTTATTCCAGAGGGAGGGGGCTGCCGCAGACAGCGCTCTTCCGCCCATGTTGGTGGACACCCTCGGAATGTAGAGGGAGGGGTAGTATTTGAGCGGAGGCAGTCGCTCAAGGTTGTGGCTTTGAAAAGGGCTGTGAGAGGGAACCCTTGGCCAGTGAGGATAACATTTATCAACCAGGCAGTAAAAGGCGAAGTCAAAGTGGCCTTGGAGTGGGAGCCACCCCAGTGACTGATAAAGGACACAATGGTGGGTGGAAAAGGGGCCAGTAAGGTGAAGCGATAAGCATTGTTATAGGCTGTGGAAAGTTTAGCAGAGAGGGAAGAGGACAACCTGGCATAGATGGTGGAACAGTAATCTAGTACGGGGAGAAGATTCCCCTGGACAATGGCAAGCTGGGCCTCTGGGGTGAGGTAGTGCCTAAGTCTGTAGGCAGCACCCAGCTTTTGGTGTATCCTGTGAATTACTGAGTTGTGTAATCAGCGAAGGAGAAGGAGGGGTCAAGCATGACACTAAGATACTTGAAAGTATCAACATTTTCAAGCACCTGTCCATCTGGGGAGACTATGTTGAGAAAGGAGGGTGAATTGAGCTTGGCAATGAAGGGTTTAGACCCAAACAGCATGGACTTTATTTTCTTAGCATTCACCAGGAGGAGATTGGCAGCAAACTATCATGGGCAGCTCCATAGTTCTGGGTAAGAACAGAGGAAATGCAAGAGAGGGATTTATCACTAAAGAAAAGGACAAGATTGTTCGCATAGAGGAGGGAGTGACAGGTAAGGTTGTCAGAGGGAAGGGAATTTATAAATAAGGAAAACAGCAGGGGACCCAGAATGGAGCCCAGCGGGACACTGGTTGAGACAGGCCTGGTGGGGGAGCAAGTGGGGCCTACACAGACAAATTGGGAGTGATTAGAGAGGTAGCTCTGATACCCCATGGGAACAGCCAAGGAAACATAGTTTCGAGAGGAGGAGGGAATGGTTCACCAAGTCAAAAGCCTTGGATGGATCAACGAAAACTGTGCCTGTGGCTTGCCAGTTGTCCATATTCCTGAGCATGTGGTTGGTCAGCAGGGCAAGGGTGGTGGAAGTACAATGGTTCTTGTGAAAGTCATGCTGCTGGCTACACAAGAGGTTTTACTTAGCAATGTGTTCGGTAAGTTGACGGTGCATGACCTTCTTGAGGAACTTACTTAGGTGGGGGACAATGAAGATTGGCCGGTAGTTGTCGGTGGAGTGGGGGTTGCCAGCTTTAAGTATGGGGATCACTTTGGCAGTCTTCCATGGGTCAGGCGTAGTAGAGGTGGATAGGGCAAGGTTAAAAAGAAAGGTGAGAGGCTTGACAATGGCAGGGGAGATGAGTCTGAGGAAGTTGGGGGAAGACTCCATCGGATCTGGGGGAGCTGTGGTTAGAGAGGCATTTCAGAAGCTTAGAGGTATCTGTGAGGGAGACAGCTTTGAAATAAAAAGGGTGGATAGAGGAAGGGGGTTGGGGAGGAGGAGGTGGTGGTGTGGTTAGGTGGCAGGCCATTCCATGGGCTGGCCACTCGGGAGTTTGGAGAGAAGCACTGAGAGGTCGGTGAATTCATCATTGAAAACCCTGAACACTTCCAGAGGGTCAGTCAGCAGGCCAGAGGAGGAATTTTGCTGCATGCATGGGTTTAGAAGGGAGCCAATGGATTCCCCAAATTTCCTAGGGTCACCAAAACTTTCTTTCTAAAGGTTCTGGAAGTAGCTCTGTTATAGGGATTTGGCCAGGCATTTACATTGGTTTTTCCGGTGTCTGTAGGCATCTCAGACTGCAGGGGAAGGGGATGCCTTGAAGGCTATCCAAGCATGATCTTGGTCTTTCATGTTGGACAGTAGATCCTTAGTGATCCAGTGGGAGCATTCACCTCAGACCCATCTAGTTGTGAGAGGGAAATGCTGTTCTTGTAGGACCAGCAGGGTCTGTGTGAAAGAAGTTACTGCTGGGGACACGTCAGTGATGGAGTAGAGTGCCAACCAGTCCAATGACCAAGCTTCACCAAGGAGGATGGAGGTGTTTGGACAGTGAAAATTCCAAAAGGACAGGTATTTGGGGGGAGGGGGATATTTGGTCTTGGTTGACCAGAGGATAAATGTGGGGGAGTGGTCACTGATGGAGTCAGCCAATGTCCTGGCTTGCAGAACACAGTCGTCCCTATTTGTGATGATCCAGTCCAAGAGGGTTTAGGTGGTAGTAAGTGGATTTTGCCTGGTGGGTAGTGTAATAGTCTGGACAAGATTGTGCTGTTTTAGGAGGCAAATATAGTCTGAAAGGTGGGCACTTAGCCACTTTAAATTGAAATCACCAAGGAGAATAGTATCCCTGGTAGTGGAGAGGGAGCTAAAACCAGATAGAAAGTTATTAAGACCCTCAGGTCCTGCAGCTGGGGGGTTGTAGCAGCAACCAGTGCAGAGTTTCTTAGTGGAGCCCAAGGTTATCTTGGAGAGGAGCCATTCACTGGGGGAGATGGGATCAGAGCAGAGTACAA
Source organism: Neoceratodus forsteri (assembly GCA_016271365.2). NCBI lineage: Eukaryota > Metazoa > Chordata > Ceratodontiformes > Ceratodontidae > Neoceratodus > Neoceratodus forsteri. Next base: position 817,482,622 of record CM028133.1, read on the forward strand.
CAGAAGCAGAGAGGGGTTCCCGGAGGAACAGTGCTAAGCCACCACCCTTTTTTTTGCAGGGCATGTTGAGACATAGGGAAGAGTTTACAGGTAGCTGATACATGGCGTCAGATAGGTGAGGCTTTAACCTTGTTTCTGAGAGTCTTAGTACATGGGGCTTGTGCAGAGACACCTATGCCTCCAGGTCAGGAAACTTAGCGGGGAGGCTGCAGATATTTTTATGAGCAAATTTCAGCCCAGCAGCATTAGCCCAGGTGCTGGTGGAGGAGATAAGGCAAGCGCTGGGCGGAACCAGGTTACTTTTGACATCGCTGGCTAGGAGTAGGAGGGAGAGGAAGAATCAGAATCTGTTATGGAACACGAACATGTGGTTAACATCAGCAGTATGGCTGAAATTGGTACTACACTTAATAAAAATACTTCCCGTAAAAAAATTCAGGAAAAAAAAAGGGGAAATTCACTGCTGCAGATAATATAATTAATACAATTGATGAAAATGAAGCAACACAACCAGAGAAAGAAAAGAATGTTGGTGAATCCCCTGATCAAAGTAGTGCAGCACTATCAGCATTGCCAGAAAAATCAGATAAAACACAAAAACAGGTAGCCAAAACAGTTAGACCTAGAAACTCAATGATTAAGGAAAAGGTTCTTTCTAGTACTACTAGACATGGCACACCACAATATGCCACTCATGCATATCAGGATCCTTCATCAGAAAGCAGGGCCTCTGATGAAGATGTTGTAAATGTACAAGAATCAAGAACAAGAACAAGATCACAATCACGATGTATCACAGTTATGCTCTTCCAACGGTGATAAATCAGAATGTGATACCGATGAGGTAGAGGATGCCACCTGGGTTCCTGAACCCAAAAAGAAAAAACAAAAACACATACAGCAAGCACCACCACTAACCATAGCCAGAGGTGGAAAAAACAATCAATAGCTATCATAGTAGCTCTTACAGGGACAGCCAGAGTGTGCAAGAATCTGGGTCAGAAACACCAGCAACCAAAATTGCTGCAGTTCCTGTCTGGGATGATGACAGAACGTTCCACCTCAGCTGTGTGGAGCTATGTTCATATAAGTCCCAAAAATGAATGCTGTGCTGTCTGTACCTTTTGTCATTGGGAAGTTAGCAGGGGGAAAGTGAGGGGCCAGTTCTTTTTTTTTTTTTTATTTAGTTGTTTAACCAGGTATAGCACACTAAGCTGAAAGCTTTTTTACAGGAGCGACCTAGTTCGGGACAACATCGCTAATAAAGGCATTTGCAAAGAGCACATCCAACCATTTGGCTGGGCAGCAGTCCTGAGCAAGGGAAAAATATCTTAGATGAAAATAATCCTACAGACAATAGTGATGGTGAAGAGACCAAGAGACAGGGCAGGAAAAAAAACGTGAGCGACTTCACTGATAACCATATTTGGACAAGCTACAGCTTTGCCACTGCAATCCTGTGGTTTTTGCTCCCCTGCATGAATTAAACAGCAGACTATTACTACAATGCTTGAACAAAAACCGTCTACAGTAGATCACATCAAGTAACATTAAAAATGAATTGGTTAATAGCTAGTTAATTTATGCCTATAGTAGAGCACATCAAGTAAAGTACAGTTATGTAAGAACTTAGCATAACAGTAGATCTTCGAGTGGATCTCTTGCAGCAGGCCATCACAGATAGGACTCTGCTTTCAGGCACTAGGACCACACAGAAACATTTCTAGCTAGCAGTTTACCAAAGAGGGCCACCCACCTATGACGTCGCTCTCTGACGTCAGCCACTCTATATATGTGGGCGACCCCCCACGTCCTCCCCAGTATCCCGCCGGGAACGCCAGAATGTCCAGCTGAGGGAACTAAGGAGGAACCTGAGGTTCCAAGGGAAAGGAAAGGAAAATAAGTGAAGGCTGAAGGTTTTCTCATGTAGAGGAAGCTTATACAGGATAAACAGGCCTGGAGGAAGGATAAAGGGAAAAGCAAGGCCTGCTGCAAGAGATCCCCTCGAAGATATACTGTTTCTTACGTAACTGTATCATCGTATGGCAGCGGGGATCTCTTGCATCACAGGCAGGATGAGTAGCAAGCAGTTCCAAAAGCTGATAGCACTATGAAAGTGGGTGGAGGTGAATGAACACCTAACACAGCCAGGCCAAAGTTGGCTCGGTGCCTGGAGGTGATGTCCAGGCTGTAGTGCTTAGTGAAAGTGTGGTCAGAACTCCAAGTGGCTGCTACACAGATTTCTGCAGCCCACACATTATGGAAACAGGCTACTGAGGCAGCCATCCCCCCTGGTGGAATGGCCATGAATGACACTCAAAAGCCCCTTACCATACTCCTGGTAACAAAAAATAATGCAGTTGGCCAACCATTTTGACAGACACTGATCAGAGACCATTGCTCCCTCTTTTCCTGGGGCAAGCTTATCTAACTAACTTTCTTATCTATGTCTGCCAATTTGTTACTGTATTCTCTCTCCCACTTTAATTGTAAACTTGTCATCATTGTATTTTTTTCTCTCTACTGTTATTCCAGTTAACCTGTACCTTGTTGTCACTTGTGCCATCTTAATGGCCTGGGTCGTGCCTGAAAACAGTCCCTGGAATCAGTGCACCCACCCGGTAAACAAGTGAATAATTAAATAAAAATAAATAAATAATGAAACAAACAACTGAGAGGACTTCCTGACTTCTTTAGTTCTGTGCATATAATAATGTAAAATTCTATGAACATCCAAAGAGTGGAGCAATGCTTCCCCTGGATTGGCATGCTCTGGGAAATACACAGGAAAATGAATGGATTGGTTCAAAGTAAGCTCAGATACTACCTTAGGGAGAAACTGAGGATTAGTACATAAAAATACCACTAATGTTTGAGTATCGCAATTGGCAACTTGACGCTTCTTGCAAACTTGCAACTCTATGCACTTTGTAAACTACTGACTAAATGAATTCCTAACTGCACTTTTGTATATTTTGTAAAAATTACTTTGCAACCGTATGCTAATGTCCTTTGTGTACTGCATTTTATACTCTTACTAGTAAGTTATTAGATGCCACAAATGTTGCTGCTTTACAACTCTATGTACTCGTATAACTTCAGACTCAATGTATTCCTTAACTGTTCATGTATATGTCTCTGTCACCTTCATTGTATTGTACCTCTTTGTCCTTAATTGTGACTTGCAACCTTTGTAAAAGAGCCCTGTGGCTCAAAGATATTGATCTGAATCTGAAATAAATAAAAAATAAATTAATAAAAAAAGATACCCTGTCTTTGTGAAACACCAAATAAGGCTCCTTACACATGAGGGACTGAAGCTCGGAAATCCTCCGAGTGGAAGTAACAGCAACTACAAATAATGCTTTCCATGACAGACAGCATAGCTTGCAAGATGTGGCCAGTTTAAAAGGAAGCAGGGTGGCTTTTCCAAACAAAGTCAAGATCCCAAGCAGGGACAGGGTTACGGATCGGAGGTTTCAGATGCAGAATACCCCTTAAAAAGCTATGGACCACATCAAGCTGGGTCACCACTCACTCATCCACAGGTACATGATATGCAGAGATGGCAGAGAGATGTACTTCAGTGAACAAGTACTTAAGGCCTGCATCTGAAAAAGACAGCAGGTACTCCAGGATCTGGTTAACTGGATACAATCCAAAGATACTAGCACACACCACCACCACCCCACCCCTCCCCCCACATAGCATAGCATATTTAAACTTTCCTCTGCCAAAATTGGCTATATTTACTTCAAGCTCCACATGAGGAGTGGGTCCTCTTAGTTTCAGACTAGAATTCCAATTTGAGTAAGCTAAATCACTGACGTCAAGGTAGGACCCTTTGATTTAGTCCCTAGGGTCCCACCTTGATGTTGGTGATTTAGCTTACTCAAATTGGAATTCCAGTCTGAAACTAAGAGGACCCACTCCTCACATAGAGCTTGAAGTAAATACAGCCAGTTTTGGCAGAGGAAAGTTTAAAAATGCTATGCGCTAGTATCTTTGGATTATATGTTGTTTGCCACAACCTAGCAGCACCCCTTAGAAGAAATGTGAATTCCAGTGTGAAGTAACATAAAAGGTTTGAGCATGCTATTTTTGGATTTGTCTGGTTAACTGGATACAGTAAGGGATCCAGGTGGTGCGAAGCAGCCCAAATGGTAAAGTGTTTCCACTTCATGGAGTAAGTGACACTGGTAGAGGCTTGCTAGCCACCACCAATACTTCTGCCATCTTGTGGGAGACCCCAAAGTGAGAAATGGCTACATCTTCAGGAGCAACAAATGAAGATGGAGTGACCTGAGCTCCAGATGGATCAGGGTGCCCTGTTTCTGGGAAAGCAAGCCTGTGCATAGTGGAAGAGGAACTGGAGGGTCCACTGCCAGTTGCTGGAGCTGAGGAAACCAAATCTGGCGAGGTCAAAATGGGGTGATGAGAATCTTAATTGCCCCCACCATCTTCAGTTTGATAAGAACTCGCTGTAAAAGAGGGAAGGGAGGAAAGGTATACAGAAACCTCCCTTTACAGGAGAGGGACAATGCGTCTCACCAGAAAACTTTAAACCATAGAGCAAGCAAGCAGAAAAGCGGCCATTTTGCATGGAGTGGGAACGCAAAAAGATCCAGCTCTGGGTGACCCCAGCGGTCGAACAGGTCCTCTGTGACAGAGGGCAGAAGATCCTACTCATGTGCTCAAGATTAGGACTGGTTTGAGCTGTCCACTAAGATGCTTTGCATGCCTGGAACATGCACAGACAAAAGATGAAGGCCATGGTCCAGAGCCCAGTACCATACTCACATCGCCTGCTGACACTGGATATGAGTGGGTCCCCTCCGCTTTTTGATGTAATGGATGGCTCACATCTCCAGAACATTTATATGCAGATGGCACTTGGTCACTGACCACAGCCATTGGGTTTGGTGAGCCCCCTGATGGGCTCCCCATGCTGAGATGGATGCATCCTTAGTCAGGATTTGCTGAGGAGGGGGAATAAGGAAGGGAACCCCTCAGAGGAGGTTGCTGGCTCCAACCACCACAGCAGAACCCTCTTTACTGGGTCTGAGTTCATGACCATCTGGTTGAGATCATCTGTACCCTGATCCCACTGAACCTTGATTGTTCACTAGGGCACTCTCATGTGTAGCCTGGCCAGAGGGACAGTAACTATGGCAACTGCCACATGACCCAGCAGGCATAGAAACAATAAGGCTGGGACATGATGAGAGGAGTACAGAAGTCTAGCCAGCTCCATCAAATGGTCTGCTCTATTTTGGGGGAGGAAGACCATACTCTGGGCCATGTCCAGAAGCACCCCAATATATTGAAGGCACTGGGAGGGAGAAAGGAAGGTCCTGGAAAATGCTGCAGGAATGCTCAAGGATTAGCAGTAGGCATTCCCTGGATGGGGCCACTAGGAGAAAATCGTCCAGGTAGGGGAAGACATTAAAACCCTGGCACCAGAGGGCAACTGCTACCACTGCTAGGCACTTGGTAAAGACCCTGGAGGGCTGAGGACAAGCCAAAGGGGAGTGCCCAGAACTGGTAATGAGTTCCCTGGAAATGGAAGCATAGATAGCGCCTCTGAGAAGTGCATATTTTGATGCACAGGTATACATCCTGCATGTCCAGGGAACAGATACAATCCCTCTAATGAAACAGGGGGAGGAGGCCTTGCAGCGTGACCATTCTGAATTTTTTGTACTAAATGGAGAGATTTAGTTCACTGAGGCCCAGGATAGACTTGAGGTCTCCTGTGCACTTGGGGACTAGGAAGAAATGGGAGTAGTACCATGTCCCCTGCTGCGGTACTGGTACCGGCTTTATAGCTTGCTTTCACAGAAGGGTATGGATATCCTCCCATATCAGGGGAAAATGATGTGGGGCGTAGTGGGATAGAGTTGGGGTGTTGTCTAGAGGCTGCTCCAGAAACTCTGAGTGACCGTGCTCTATTATCTGAGGTACCCGGCTGTCTGTTATGATCTCCCTCCACTTGGGCAGGTGGAGGGAGACTCAACCCCCTATCACCACCTCCTGCTCTGCCTGAGGGAGGGGGTTTGGGCAAGGAGTCAAGAGGAGGAACGGAGGCAGGAAGGGGCTGCTAGTCACCCTTAGTAGATATTGCTAGTGGAGAAGGCTAGAAGGCTGGGGTGGGCAGGGCAGGTGCTGAGGTTTTGTACTTACCCTGTGCTTTAGCAAGCTGCCGGACCTGGTGGGGAAGCTGGTGATGAAAGGGCTGTTTCTCTCCCCCCTGAGCTCCTGCTTTCAGGCAGCTTTGGCTGTCTCCTTGAGAGAGCTCTCCTCCGCTGTCTTGTAAGACACATTGCTCTCCCCTGACCCCTAGCCCGGAGCCAGTAAATTCCCCATGGATTCCCTGCCCCCATGGTGGGGCCATGAGAGGGAGGGACATCCCCTTGATACACAAATGCAGTTTGGTCGGTGATGCTGGGGGTCGAGAGTAGGACCTGGGTATCATGGTGCTCGCAGCATTCCCCAATCTGGCTTACTGCTTTTCCTTCCTCCCTCCCCACTGCTGGGCTGTGGACATCAGCACATGCATGTGGAGGCACACACACATTAGGAGTCCCACAGCACCCTTTCATCCATTGGCATCCCTGACCCGCACTACCCCCAGGCCACCACCTGGGGGCAGTCATTTTGTCAAACTGCCAACCCACCCTCTCCGGGAGTAGAAAGCTGTCCTCATGATGCTCAATCCTCACTCTCCCCAGCCGATCCTTGACTCCTACTTGCACAGTGAACATGGATCGCCAGCATGGCAGGAGGTAAGGCATGGATGCCTCAGCCCTCCACACCACTGGACCTGCCTGAAAGGGCTGTTTTTGAGGAGGCCTAGACTGGGTATGGTAGAGGGAATTGACCGAATGAATGGCCCTTCCTGAGGCCTGCAGCTTGGTCAGACTATCCTCTACATCACCCCCGAACAGCAAGGAGCCTCTGAAGGGGGGGGTGCATTCAGTGTGGACTGTTGCACATCATGGGCAAACCCTGAGACTCTAAGACAGGAATACCAGTGAAGGCAGATGCCCGAGGCTGCCGCCTGGGCCAACACATGCACAGCAATATAAGTAGTTCTGAGCAGGTGGTCACCTACATCTGAGACCCCCCCCTTGAGGTGGTCCTGCAACTCTGACTTAGGAGCTCCACTGGGGAGGGAAAGAACGGCCTCTTGGATCTTGTCCCACAGAGTTTTGATACTGCAACATGTGGCCAAGGTAATTAAGGGCCCTGATGGCAAGAGTGGAGAAAGCAAACATCCTTTTGCCAAAGAGGTCTGAACAGTGGGATCTCTCTGGGTGCAGGGAACTAAGGTGTTTGGGCCATTTGGACTGGTCATGGGTGGTGTTGATGACCACCAAATTCACTTGTGCTTGTTTCTCCAAGGAAGGTCTGCCCTCTGGGCATGGTAAAGTCTGTCCACCTTTCAGGACATGGCAGGGTGGAGATGAGGCCAATGCCAGGCCATCATTGTAACATTTTCATAAGCATCAATCAATGGGGGAATCACCAATTTTGGGGCTTCAGGCTTGTGCAAGTATATGGCCAACCGCCTACACTTGGGGTCTTGTTCCTCTAAGCAAAAGTCCATCACCGCCTGGATGCAGTGCATGACTGCTAAAAAGGAAGGATTATCCAGGGGGAACTGTGGAATGTCCATGGGGGTGGAAACCCCTTTAGAGAAAGGGTGAGGGAGGGGGGAGCCTGAATCACCTTTCCCTTCATCTGGAGCACCTTCATCCCCTGAATCTGGGAGAACCAGGTCGGTGTGGTATTCACCCCCTTTGTCTGTGGGAGAGAAGGTGAGAAAGCTGTCTGTGGCATCTGAGGCAGATGCTGGATGGCAGACAACTTAGGCCCCTGTGGCAGATCCCTCATAGGAGGCAGAGGGGCTAGCATCAGTGCCTGTGAATACAGGCTCCTCCTAAGGAAGGACACCAATCGCAAAATGTCCACCTTGATCAACATCAGGCACAATGGAGATGAGCTAGGGATAACCCAGAGGAGCCCCTGGTATTGGCATTGGTAGTCAGGACACAATGCCTGGTAGGGATAGTACGTGTCAGATGCAGGATGGTAAGGGTCCTGCAGTGGAACAGGGGACATAGGGGGTAGCGAAGGGTGAGCCCTGCATGGGGTAGAGTGAGTGCTGGGCAAGGGTGCCGGAAGATGGTAAAAGCTGAGGGGCTGAGAATCAAAGGGCACTTATGAGGTAGCAAAGGGCACTTTTCTATACTAGTTTTGCCATATAGAAATAAAAGTGGGTGCCCCGGTTCCGGCACCTATGGTGCTGGGGCAGTAGCTATCTCCATCTGAGATGCAGACCTGTGTCAAGTGTCCAACGCCAAGAAGGCAGGCAATGAAAGGGCATATGAAGGTGCCCCTGTATCCATAACACCTGCTTCAGCAGTGAGACCGCTGTCAGGGCCACTCTGCTGTGAGCCCGATGAGGAGATGGGCCTGAGCAGCAGGGGCTTGGTGGGATGGGAGGATCCTTGGCCAAACGCTCCTCCACCTGTGACAGAGACAGTAACAGGAGGAGGAACCACCATTTTCCCTCTGGAAGGGGGGGAGCTTTGTTGGGTTGTGGGACTGACCCATCCAGAGGTGGAGGACCTAATGCAGTTGAGCGAGAGTATGGCAACCACAAGCGAGAAGATGAGGAATGGGATTTGTGTTTTTCTTTATCCCGGTTCTTGTGCTTCCCTGAAGGTCTGTAGCTGAACCAGAGGACTGGGCCTGAAAGGCCAAAGACTGGGCCTGAGCGGCCAAAGGTTGGGCCTGAGTGGCTGAAGGTGGGGCCTGAGTGGCTGAAGGTTGGGCCTGAGAGACTTGGGAAGACTGTGCCTGCAGCTCCTCCTCCATTGAGGTGACGACCTTCAACTTCAGCAAGTGTGCTACAAGGGTCCACTGGCAGCAGCAGGTGGTGGCGTTGAACCTCTGGCAGACCTCACAAGGTGAGACATCATGGTCCGGGCATAGGCATAAAAGGCAAACTGAGTGGCCGTACTTCTTAGGCATTTGCTGGCCTCAGGCACACTTGTTGTAATGCTCTGCAATCAATGAGGAAAGAGAAGATGACATAAAAGTAAAGGAAAACCACCTTAGGATGGGGAAGCACTAAAATAAAAAAGTAAAAGAAAAGACACAAAAAGGGCAACTGAAGCAGCAGTGGCTTCCTTGCAGATCCAATGTGACTAGGTCAATAGTAGGAAAGAACTGGTGAGGACATGAAGGGCTGCCCACCTATAGAGAGTGGCTGTTGTCAGAGAGTGATGTCAGAAGTGGGCCGCCCCTTTTGGTAGGCTGCTAGACAGAAAGGTTTCCGTGTGGTCCTAGTGCCTGATGGCAGAGTCCAACCTGTGATGGCCTGCTGCAAGAGATTCCACCGCTGTAAGATCATTACAAATTCAAAAAAGGGTCTCAAAAATACTTAAATCTGATTGGCTGTTTGCATTCTGATAGCCTTACATTAATCCCTGTTACACTGCTATGTACAGCTTGATCACCATGGCTCATGAATTCTTCCTGGCAGCATTCCATTCTCTAGCACCACCGAATGACTGGAATGATGCATTCAGATTATGAACCAGCATTCTTAAACAGTTGGTGGATGAATGTCAATGAGAAAAACATTCAAAAAGTACACTTTTGACACTTTTCTTTAGAATAATTTTTATAATAGCAATGACACTCATAGGAGTTAAATTAACAGTCAGTTAATTACTCCCTAGGGGCATTATAGCACTAAGCTGTGCCTCGCGCCACATTACACCCCAGGGGGTGATTAACAGACTGTTAATCTAACTCCTGGTCATGTTTTATTGCTTAAATAATAACTGGTGACCTATAATATCAACCCGATTATGGTGCTTCTCAAACGCCATAATAACTCAATTTTGGGTTATTACACTCCACAAAGGTGTAATAACCCAAAATCCAGTTATTACAGCATTTTAGGAGCAACTTGAACTTTCCTTCTGCAGCATGGCTGACAGGAAATGTAGCGCGCCACCTAACTGGCCCTACCTATATGGGCGGGCTCAACCAATGCAGGAACATGGCAGCCGCAGTTTCCTGTTCTGGAGGACCAACGCTGTTCTTTGAGGTAAATGTTTGCTGCTCATTTTCTTCCTTTTTTTTTTTGAGGATCTGATTGATCTTGCCTTCTCTGAGAAAAAAAATCTATCTAGTTGATCCTGCCATTGTTGCGCTTCGGTCTGCTTCGACCGAGCGCAATCTCCAGTGTAAGTGTGTGTGTGTGTGTGTGTGTGTGTGTGTGTGTGTGTGTCTGTGTGTGTGTAGTATGACAGAACTGCATTTTTGTCTGAACGACAGTCTACCTCTGGCAGTATGCTGGGACTCACTCCCTGCACCACTTATTATAAAAAATAAAGAATAGGTTAAGTGTGAGTTAACGGAATATTTTTACACCCCCTTCCTGTGTGATGACCTCATAAACCTCTCAAGCTTTGCTCTCGAGGTTTATGGGTCATCACACATCTCAGGGGCATAAAAAAATTCCATAACACACATTTACCTATCCATTATTCTCTATTTAATCAGTTAATAGCTGAATTTATGCCTACAGTAGATCACATCAATCAACTAACATTACAAATTAATTAGTTATCACATTAATCAAGTAACAGTAAAAATTAATCAGTTAATAGCTGAATTTATTGCCAAAGACCTGCAACCATTTTTTTGTGGTGGACAATGAAGATTTTAGAGCCCTTTTAAAATATTTTGCTCCATGTAACTTACAACAAACCAAGTTATAAATATTTTGCAACTGTGGCTGTTCCCAAAATGTACAAATATGAATGTATGCAAAATAAAATAAAATTGTCTCTTATAGGCAGTGAATGTGGTGCTGTGCACCTGACCACAGACATGTGGAAAAATTCTCAAACCACTGATTATATGTGCATCACAGCACATTGGGTGTCACAGTCGGCTTCAAACACCACCACAAACAGTGCTGTACAGAAAGGAAGACAAAGAATGGCAGCTGTTTGCATTACCATGTTTGGTAGGCATTACACTGCTGACAATATTGTGGAAGAGTTGCATGACAAAATATCTGAGTGGTTAAATCTCCTGGGACTCAATACTGGATTTGTGGTTTGAGACAATGACACCAATATTGTTCGTGCATTGAAACATGAGAGACTTTACTTACATTCCGTCCTTTGCACACTCATTAAATCTGTTATGATCTCCATGTCCAGTGACAACAGTATAGTAACACTAGTGGGAGCTGCAAAGAATATCTGTGGTGGGGGGTGCTGTGGAGCCCAAGCAAATGGATGCTTGAGCTCAATGTTCGGTTTCACGATCAGCTTCTAAGTAATTAAAGTACAGTATTTTTGAGTGCTCTGCATTTCAAAAGTTATCGAATTGGTGGTGGAAAACCCATATAATAGCATTGGCAATCCTAAAAAAGATAAACCGATGCCAGATGGTACTAAAAGTAAATCTGTCTTAGAAGCTCCTGCCACGAGGTTGGGCCATGAGAAAACACCAGACCTTTCAAGAGAGGACAGAGGATGAAACCCTGCACTCTTTGGGCATTAAAATCAATCATCTCATCCAGACAGTTTATAAATTTTTTTAAATGTTTCACCAGGAATGGCGCACTGAACAGCAAGTTACCGGCCTTGATGCAAAATTTGACACTCTCACCAACAGAGCGGTGGTCCTGGAGATGACAGTGGACTTGATGAAATCCTCTGTAGTTGAGGCAGGTAAAAGAGCTGACACTGCACTGGGAACGGTGGCTACAATAACGAAAGAGAGTGCATATCTCAGCTCCCATCTTAAAATGCAGGAAAATCAAGTCCATTCAGCCAATATCCGACTGGTCAGCATGCCAGAAGGGAGCAAAGGGGATCACCTCTCCCTTTTTCTAAAAGAATGGCTCACTCAACAGTTGGTGGAGTCACTCGCAAGTCACCCGGTACATATTCAAAAGGAATACTGGGTAACTCGACGAGGCAGGCCTAACAATATGGATGCTTCCCAAACCATCACGATGGTGACTGATTGCATAGGCATCAGAGACTTTTTGCTGGCATTGGTGCGCCAAAATGGGCCTTTGCTGCAGGATGGCCAGACCATGTGGATGTACCCTGATATAAGTTATGCTACGAGGCAAAGAAAAAAGAGGTTTGATGGCATTCGAGCCATGCTCTGAGCAGTGGACATAGCCTATGGTATTATACTTCCTGCTAAACTATGGATTGTATACAATGGCAAGATCTTTATCTTCTTGGACCCAGCCAATGCCCTAAAGTGGGTACAGAAGAACACCTCAAAGATATCAACTTCAAGAGCTCAACAGGAATCCTCTTCTGAAGCTGAAGATACCTGAACTTAGTCTAAGGAGTGCTATCTTGCCATAAAATGGGCTTGTATGGTGGGTAAATGGCTTGTCCCCAGGTAAGGCCTCATGTTAAAGTTTTTGTTAGTGATTTTATATCTAAGAAGTTGCATTTCCCAAGGGTAGCCTGCCGCCTCACTTCATTTTGGACTTTCAAGTTTTAGTTGCCAATTGTTTACTGATTATATAGCCTATACTTTCTTATTTTTTTACAATACAGTCTGATTAATGCTTAAGACTTCTATGGCAGTTAGTTCTTTATATAGTATTAATAGACACCAGATATGCATGGTGTATTTCTCCTTCCCTCTTTCTGGGGGTGGAGATAGCTAATGTTTCTCTGAATTAGAGTTGACTCCAGGACTTTTACCATGCAGCTCATGGGCTCTTAGTAACAGCAATAGTAATTTTTTATTACTCTGCTTGATTATGTCTAAGCAATATTCTCCTCCACAGACATATCTATATTGCACCAAATGTTTTTTTCTACCTGCAATTATTAAGAGGAATGACCCCCTCACTGTAATCACTGTACTGAATGCTTGGTGTTTGAAGCACATTCCATATATAACATTGTCTTAAAACAATAATCATAAACTTTAAAAAAAAAGCTGTGGCCATTTCAGTCACTCTGTAAAATCACGTGGTATCATAGAAACATAGAAACATAGAAGTTGATGGCAGATAAGGACCGCAAGGCCCATCCAGTCTGCCCATTTCTTTTTTCTACCTTATAAATGTGCCATTGACCTTTGCTCTGTCAGTGGCCTATCTATTCATACTCATTTGTATTGCTCCCTTATGCCTATCCCATGCCTGTTTGAAGCCCTGCACTGTATTCATAGCCACCACTTCTTGAGGTAGGCCATTCCATGCATCTACCACCCTTTCTGTGAAAAAGAATTTCCTCACATTCCCCTTAATCGGCCCCCCTCTAATCTCATGCTGTGTCCTCTTGTCCTGCTATTTTTCTTATATTTAAACATGTTAGACTCTTTCACCTTGTTAATGCCCTTAAGGTGTTTGAATGCCTCGATCATATCACCTCTCTCCTCCTTTGCTCAAGGGTATACATATTGAGCTCTGTTACTCTGTCCTCATATGTCTTCTGATGCAGTCCCTGCACCATTTTGGTGCCTTCTCTGGACTGCCTCAATTTGGTTAATGTCCTTGTGAAGGTGTGGCCTCCAATACTGCACGCAGTACTCCAGATGGGGCCTAACCGGTGTCTTGTAAAGAGGGATTGTTACCTCCCTCTTATGACTTGTGATACCCCTACTAATACACCCTAACACCCCCCTAGCCTTACCTACTGCATTAGAGGTCTGCTTGGATTATTTCAGGTCATCAGTGATGATGATGCCCAAGTCTCTTTCTTCCTTTGTGACTGCTAGCAACTCCCCTCCCAGCCTATAGGTGGCTTCAGGGTTTCTCTTCCCTATGTGCATGATCTTGCACTTCTTTGCATTAAATCCCAGTTGCCACTCTTCTGACCATTTTGCTAGTTTATCCAGATCTCTTCTCATTCTGCCCACCCCATCTGGATCATCTACTCTGTTGCAGATCTTGGTGTCATCTGCAAACAGACAAGCCTTACCCTCTAGTCCATCTGCAAGGTCACTACTGAAGATGTTGAAAAGGACTGGCCCCAGGACTGATCCCTGAGGTACCCCACTTGTGACTTGCATCTCTTCTGACTGAATACCATTTACCACCACTCTCTGTTTTCTGCCCGTCAACCAGTTTGCCACCCAGTTGACCAACTTCTGACCCACTCCAAGTCTACCCAGCTTATTTATCAATCTTCTATGTGGAACAGTGTCAAAAGCTTTGCTGAAGTCAAGGTAGGTGACATCAACTGCTTCCCCTTGGTCCACCACTCTGGTTACCCAGTCAAAGAAATCTATGAGATTAGTTTGACAGGACCTTCCTTTGTAAACCCATGCTGTCTTGGATCCTGTGCCCCTATGGATTCCAGGTGTTGCACTATCCTTTCCTTAAGGAGTGCCTCCATAATCTTGCCCACTACTGAGGTAAGACTGACTGGTCTGTAGTTCCCCGCCTCCTCCCTGCTACCACTCTTGTGGAGCGGGATCACATGAGCCCTTCTCCAGTCTTCTGGGACCTCTCCTGTGCTCAGAGACTCACTAAACAGTTCTGCTAATGGTTCTGCTAGTTCCACCTTTAGCTTCTTAAGTACCCTGGGATGTATGCCAAGAGGTCCTATTGCCTTGTCCACCCTGAGCTTAGCAAGCTCTTGTAGGACCCTTTCTTTTGTGAAGGGAGTAATGCTCACCTCCCTCCCCCCTGTGTCCATGGTGCTGAGCTGTGGGCCCTGCCCTACCTTCTCTTCAGTAAATACTGAGCAAAAGTATCTATTTAGGATAGATGCTTTTACATGGTCCTCCTCCTCACATGCTCCCTTTTCTCCATTAAGCTTAGCAATACCCCCTCTGGACTTTCTCCTTTCACTAATGTATCTATAGAAAGTCTTGTCGCCTTCTTTTACTGTTCATGCTAGTGTTTCCTCAGTTTGGGACTTTGCCTGCCTTACTGCCTTCCCTGCTTCCCTTAGGGCAGTTTGGTATGCCTCCCTATCTTCAACCCGCTGTGTTCCCTTATATTTCCTGAAGGCCAGCCTTTTGGCTCTGACCTTTTCTGCTACTGTATTTGAGAACCAAAGTGGTTTCCTTCTTTGCACTTCCTTTTCTGTCTAACACAATGGGATGTTGCTTCAAGTATTGCATCCTTAATGCTTGCCCACTTTGCCCGTGCCCCTCACCTGTGTTTTTTTGCCAGGGCTAGCTTAACTCTGTTGGCCATCTTATCAAAGTCAGCTCCTCTGAAGTCCCATACTTTTGCCTTGGAATGGGATGATTTAGATGTAGTAGCCAAATTGAACCATACTATGTGATGGTCACTGGCCCCAGGTTACCTTCTACCTGGAGATCATGCATCCCTTCCTATTAGTCAGTACTAGATCTAGGATAGCCCTGTCTCTTGTGGGTTGTTGTACCAGTTGTTTGAGGCCCTCCCTGCAGGAAATCCACTATGTGTCTAGTTCTGGCAGATGTTCCTGCTGGTATTGACCAATCTGTATCCGGCATGTTGAAGTCTCCCATTATCAGAACCTCCCCTTTAGCTGTCATGTTTTGTATATCTTCTAACAGTAATGTGTCTATGTCCTCCCCTGGTCTGGGGGCCTGTAGACAACCCCAGTTCTTATGGCTGTCCCATTTCCTGTTTCCAGGGTGACCCACAGTTCTTCTGGCTCCTTATGTGTATTCTGAATTTCTGTAGCTTTGATATTTTCATTGACATACAGGGCTACTCCTCCCTCTTTGCACCTCGTCTCTCTTCTGAACAATACATAGCCAGGTACTGAAGTCTCCCAAGTGTGGTTACTGGTAAACCACATCTCACTAATTGCTACTATGTCCAGTTTAGCCTTTGACATTATTGCCTGCAGGTCTGTGATCTTATTTCCCAGGCTGTGAGCATTTGTGTACGTGATTTTCCATTGGCCAGATTTTGGTGTGTTAGTTGTTGGGTGAGGTTTGGCATTACCCCCGTGCATTGTATGGGGAGACAAACCTGTTTTCTTACCTGGTGATGCAAATGAACTGCAAACATGCTGAATCCCTGTTTGACCACTAGCTGAGGGGGGAGGGGTGTTCTTCCCATTCAACGTATGGGGTGCTGCACCCCTCTCCCCATTTGCTAGTTTAAATATTCTGCAAAGACATCAAACTTCTGCCCCAATGCACTGACTCCCTCCTTAGTCAGATGCAGTCCATCAAATTTAAAGAACTTTCGCTCCCAGAACTGTTGCCAGTTCCTACAAATCTGTGTCCTTTTCCTGGCACCAGCCCTTGAGCCATGTGTTTAGCTCCCTATCTCCCCTTCTCTGACCTCGTCCATCTGCCCCCTCTCCCAGACTGGCAGAATCTCAGAGAAGGAGATGCCAGATGAAATGGATGATGGTTTGTCACCCAGCCTGGTTAGGTGTTCCTTGGTCTCCACAACTGACCCGGCTGGGTGAGATCTAGTCCCTATGTGTACTAGGACATCAATGTTTTCTCCTGCTTTGTGAACAATTTTAGCAATGCAGGTCAGTGTCTCTCCATGCTGATGTACCTGGGAGACATCTGACCATTACCCCTGGCTGGAGATGGGTATCAACTCCCTAATCATGGAGTCTCCCATGATCAGAAGTTTTTGGATTCCTTTTTGCTTTTTGTTTTGGTTCCTGATTTGGGTGAGTTTTGTTGTGCTAGCTCCTGTGCCAAGTGTCCTACTCTGCAGTGTCTTCTGCCTCTTTGCTTGATTTCAGAGATGAGGCAGATACCTGTTTGTAGTGTTTATATGGTTTTGGAGTAATATGTTGGAGAGCAGAGGTGATGGGGCACCAGTTTGCCCCCCAACCACCTGCCAACCTCCTGGTCCAACTACCCTCTCGGTCGAGGGTTTTTCTGTTGGATGCTGAGGAAATGGCGGTGGTTCTTATAATGTATTTCCTCTTGAATATGAAATTTGAGGCATGCAATCTTCTGCCCATGCTGCCCGGAGCTGAGCCCTAAGATCTCCAATGGCCCAGCATGTGGGACAGTGTCCTAAATCCTGTAAGACTGTCCTTCTGAAAATTGTTCCACAGTACCTGCAGCTAATGATATCCATTCCAGATAAGTTGCTGGGTTTATAACCTAGTCAGAATAATTAGAAGGAAAAAAATGCAAGTAATGGTTTGATTGTGTTTTGTTTTTGTTTAACTTGTTATAACAAGTTAAATTACTAGTGCCCCTGTAAATGAGCTCACCTTGTGGATGCCCCACTGATCCGCCCCTTCCTGCTCTGCCACAGGAAATGCCACAACTGTGGTACCCTATAAAAGGAGTGTAGTGTGGGGTGGTTGGAGATGGGGGTGGGTGGTTGGGTCCTTCCCCTGCCGAAAAAGAAGAACCACGGACGAAAGAACAAGGAGGTAAGAGCAGAAACAATCAGTCAACAACAAATGCAGTAACCCTGAAAGCTTATCCCAATGATAAAAAAAGTCACAAAAATGTAAGCTCCACCTGTAATACAGTAATTTCAGAGAAGATATACCCTGTAAGAAACACTTTGCTACAGAGAAAAATAAAGCAGTAACAGAAGATATACCTTGCAAAAGACAATTTGAATCAGAAGATTACAGCAGTAATCTGTTAGCACACACCTGTAGGCACACCTTGTAATGATGCAGAAGAAGGTATACCAGCAACAACAATTTGAATCAGAGAAAAATAAAGCAATGACATGTTAGCAACAAACAGTAGCAATCCCTGTGAGTAAAAAATAAAAACAACACCACACAGTATATCTGCTTAGCCAAAATAAGTCTTAATCCTTTTCCCTTGCTCTGTTAAGTTTCTCTACTCTGCCTTTCAAGCAGTCTTAGAAGGAAAGAGCTCAGGTGAAGCTAGGTGCCTTGGCCAGCAAACCAAGTCTTCTACCTCCAAGATATCAACTAACCTAATTTTTTAACCCTTCTTTCTGTTGGAAACTACTGACAGTTTGCCAGCTCCACCCCCACATACACACCTAATCCTTTGGAAGAGCTGTGGTAGGAAAGCAATTAGCTCCTTCAATGTGAGAAGGAGACTGAAACACCTCTGAGACAACAAACCTTTTCAACAAACAAACAAAAACAAAAAAAACAAGAATAAAATAAAACACAGTGTCAAACAGTAATTTTGCTTAGCCCAATGATAAAAAAGTCACATCTTGGTTGACCTCCAGAAAAAAAATGACTTGCCAATACAGCTACTAAAACAAGATGTTCCGACAAGATGGAACTTAATGTTTTACATGTGTGAGAGACTTCTCACACAAAAGAAGGCATACCATGAATATTCATTCATTTATTTATTTTACCAGGAAAAGCTCTGTTGAGCAAGCTCATTCACAAGGAGGTCATGGGTAGGACAGGAATACAGATTAAAATGCAGAAGACAATACATGGGTATAATACACATTAGCTATAGATACAGTCAACAGTTACTATTACAATAGTAAAGCAGAGCAATATACAGTGAGTTGGCATCACGGTGTGCAGTGCATTACACTGTAGGTTTTCCATCGGTGTGCAGCAAGGTTCATATCAGAGATATCTTTAGTAACTTGTTTGGTTCAAGGAAATTGTTTAAGGGGAGTTAGGACAGGTAGTAAACTATTTACATGAACACACTTCAGTAAGCAGATTATTAAAGAGGTCTTTAAATTGCTTCCTCCAAACCAGGGAGTTAAGTTTAAGTGTGCTTTGTAGCTTATTCCAGGCTACTGGTATGATATTACTGACTGCCAATTTTCCATATTGCATACAGTGCCTAGGTTTGTCTAGGAGACAAATGTTGCTCTTTCTAAGAGCATAAAAGCAAGGGGATTCACTGAAGAGCTCAGTGATATATCCAGGCAGATCACTGGTCAACATCTTGTAAGCTCATGTGTAAAGTTTGTGCAATCTCCTTGTGGTTACGGAGGTCCATCTGACTGCTGCATAAAGGTTGCAATGATAAGTTAATGGTGGTAAGTCGGTAGTGAACCTCGATACTCTGTGATAAAGTACATCAAGTTTGTTTAAACACATAGCAGTGCAATGGCTATAGAATAAGTCTGCGTAGTCTATTATTGATAGAAAGGTTGCTTGTACAAGGCACCCCCAGATGTCCATGGGAAAGCAATGCCGGCTTCTGTAGTAGAATCCAAGTACCATGGAGTACAACGTAGCAGATGGTGTTGAGCTGAATTGATTCCAGTGGGGTCTCATGGAGCATCTTGCATTGCTCTTGACTCCCTTTGAGGAAGCAACTCAACAGACTAGCAAAGAGAATGCTACGCTAAGACAGATTATTCCCATCACAAATTTGTTGAACAAGGAACTCAGGAGGTTGCATAGAGGTTTTGAACAAAAGGTTGTGAGAGCAAACCCAGGTCTGCTAGACATATCAAACTCATTCACAGCTCATTACTCTAACCTCCAGACTAGACTGCCAGCCATATAAACAATAACACCAATGGATATAAAAAAATATTTATTTTTATTGGTAGGGAAGCTGGAGTGAAATTAAATCATTTATTTAGACTCCAGCTCAGAGAACAATGAATATGACCTAGTACTAGTTCAGGCACTGAGATGGGCAACTCAGAATCTATGTTACAGCAGTATGACTTAGTAGTAATTCAGGCACAGAGATGGGCAACACAGGTCTGAGATGTAACCCCAGCTTCACAATCTGTATGGCATTATGACCTAGTAGTAGTTCAGGCACGGAGATGGGCAACATAGAGTCTGAGACATGACCCCCCTTGAGAATCTGTATGGCACTATTACCTAGTAGTAGTTCAGGCACAGAGATGGGCAACACAGAGTCTGTGGCAGTATGACCTTTCAAGAAGGCACATTATCTCATGGAATCACTGTATTCTCATATGTGGTTAAAAAAAACAAGAAAACAGATGTTTTAACATATTATTACACTCACTGATCACTTTAGGTAAGGAGCTGTGTTACTCTGTTTACCTGTGTTTTGAGCATTAAAAAGTAAAGCATTTTGGTCCTTACAACATAAATAAATAAGGTTAAACCCATATACTCCATGAATCAAGTGAATATGTTTGCTAATAAAGATTATGGGCCTGATTTTAAAAAAAGCCAAAATTTGGTACAAAGTACCTGTGCCAAATGGCTTTGACACAAATGGCACCTTGTGCCAAATGTTGCGGCAATGCTGATTTTTTTAATGTAGGCTGCATTGAAATAGGGATGCCTTGCACCAAAACTGCCCTGTGCCACTCTTGCAGCAAAAGTGCCGGTGTGCCATGGTGTAAGGGGACTTGCGCCACAGTGGTGCAGCACCATTCCTTATTTTTGGATTTTAGAAGCCCCACTGTAGTTGCAAGAGGTGGCTGAGGTTAGACCAGCCATCAGCTGGTTTAAGGGCCTTGTGCTACTGCCTTGGAGGGAGGTGAGTTGGGGGGGCCTACAAGGTCAGGACTGGAAGTGATGGGGTTGCCATAGTGGGCAACAGGGGCACAGCTGCAGTGGCAGGGTTCAGAAATGGCACCTGGCAGAGGTGCCATGGCCAGTGGGACAGAGCCCCTGGACCCGGGCACAGGAAGTTAGGCATAGATGGATCTTGCTCCAGACCCCTAGGTGGCAACAGCCCTGGCACCTTCCCCATAGGTGACACAGTTCCCAACATGCAGTGGGCATCAATGGCTGCAGGGCATGAGGTGCAGTCAGTGGACAGGAACATCCCCTGGGCACCACAACATTCCTCTACTAAACACCCACTTCATGGAGTCCTTCTGATGCTGGACTACACTGTCGGGGACCATGTCATCTCTGGAGCAGTTGCCAGGGCTGTTGACACCAGTGAGTCCAAGACAGGGTCTGTCCATGCTTATCTCCCTGTGTCTGGGCCCAGAGGCTTTGTTCAGCACCTTCACCGTGTGCCACCTCTGACCCCTGTCACAACCACTATGCCCCCGTTGCCAACTATGCCCCCCCACTGCTCCCTCTACTCCCCATCCTGACCTTGCAGACATCTTCTTCCCCCCCAACTTTGTGGCTGCACTAGGGTTGCATTTGGCTGGGGGATTGAGGGGAACCTCTGTCAAACTCCTCAGGTGCTCCAAAGGTTTGACACAACCCTGCAGCTGTGACAACTCTTGGGACTTTGAAACAAGGACTCCCATTTTTCCAGAGTAGGTCACAGGGCCCCTGACACACCTGGAGTTAGCCACAGCAAATTGGGTCCTATGAATAAATTGGTGTCATTCTGATCTGTGAGATGTCTTTTGGGGGTGTGCCCCTTCTTTTATCACAGCATCGGACTACTGAATTCCCTTCCTAATTCTGCCCACTCTCTGCCTTTTTCCTCCTTTTCTCTTTGAAGTCCTTGCCCTATCACAAGGCCATCAAGTCACAATCTAAGAGAACAGCAATGTTTCATGTGAACCTCTTTATTTCTCATTCACAACATTTCACTATTACAGTTCATGTTATTAATTTAATTTTAACTGCTGTACTATCCATGCCCTACAACTACACAGCAAAAACAAGCAAGTTAATATCTGACATTGGCCAATGCTTGTTTTAGTTTGTTAACGTTCAAGGAGAATAATATTAAATGCATTCCTCACCAGTATCTCCTCTTTACTTAATGAAAAAAAACAGTTTAGTGCTGTTTGAAATTCTAGGTAGCAACACAACTGTTTCCTCTCTGTCAGAGTTAATCCTTCTCTTGTGAAGTTTTCAGATCAGTAATTCACATACACTACTAATTGCTCACTGTAGCTGTCACTCCTCCTTACTGTGTCCACTGCTGCTCTTTATCATTTCACTTACAAACCCTTGTGGCCTCTGCCTGCATGTTTACCACTGCAAGAAAAGATCACAACTGGGTACTGTACCTTAACACTGAGATTAGCACAGAGGCTCATTTAGACTGTCAGACTACCATCATTGACATTTTTGGTATCCCATATAATGTCCTGGTAGCTTCTCAATCACTACAAATTTCAACTACCGATCTCCTCTTCATGGGGCAAACTTAATTAAGGAGGCGATTAGTTAGCTATTATTCCAACAGACAAGATATTGATGACATTTTCAGAGAAGGGGTTAGTGATAAGCCAAAGCAGTGTGGTTAAGGTCTATCACTGCCTAATTAATAAAGTCACCTTATTATTTATACAAGTGTACCAATGGTTATGAATTTATAGTATGTTTTTTTGAAAAAAATGAATAGTAATTAGAGTCAAGGCTGCCGAACAGAAATATTCCATTGATGAATTAGTGTTAAGTAACATTGGACCTGATAGTGAAAGGTGGATGATTGCACTGCACAAAGTGGAGTGAAGTGTGCTAATCAGTATGCTGTCCTAATAGATACATATATGCGTGCATAGATGCATGCACCCATGTTCAATGTGAAATACATGTACAAATATAGGTGCTGTGGAAGCACTGCACAAAATGGCATGGTGCAGTACACAGCCCCCTGCTGGTCACTTGGACACCAAGGAGCAAACAGGGCGTGTGCATTGCAAATGGATTACTGCCTTTGCTCTTGGCTGCCATATTCAAAGGCCAATGTGGTGATTCAAGGACCTAAGAGGTCATTTATGTGTTATTATGTGGCCATTACCATTTCTGCACAATGCCTCTTTGCTTTTATGCATGGTAGCATTTTGCAGAGAAGTATCCATTCCAGTCCTCTCAGAATGGCAAAGAATATGTCATGCTTCCCTGGTAGACTAGTAATACCACCCTTGCCCAATCCCCATCAGCAATGAAAATGATAAATCCTGACTCCCTGTTAGTCTAACAGGCCCGCACCCTGTGACCTCACTGAATCCCCATTAAAATTGAAAATAATTCATTCTGGCTCCCTGATAGTCTAGTGGACCCCTACTTTCACTCAATCCATGATGGGATTGAAAGGAATACATCCTGCCCCACTTGTAGTCCAGTGGTACCCCCTCCACCCCTTGCATATCCTTGTGGGAAATGAAAAGAAGCCTGCCTTTGTGGCAGTCTAGTGGAACCCCCTCCCAGTCCTGCTATCCAATGCTCACCCCCACCAACCCACCCCCAATCTGGACAGTCCCAGCAATAGTGAGCAGCATAGACTCGGCATTCCTATCCATGACTAGCTGTCATCTGCCACCACAAGTATTGATATTTCTATGTCACTCCATATAGTGATATAGTATATGTGAGATGATATGGACATTGTGCTTTGTGGTTGACATTACTTTGAACTGTTGTAAATTTACTCAGGTGATTTACTGTAGTTCATTTAAAAACAGTCACTATATTTGATGTTGACTATTCATTGGACTGTATGCCCCTTCCATGAGGTGTCTGGTAACAAGCAGGGATACTAGTTACTGTATGTCAGGGTTCTTACTAGTTGCACTTACAGTAACAAGTATCTGGTTTTATGCAAAATGTGCCTGAATTGTATATTGCTTGTTGTCCGGCAAAAATGTTTTTAATTAACATTAAATAAATAGAAAATAGAAAATAGCTCTAGGTATTAACTGTAACTATAACTAACCAATAGATTTTTTGTTAAAAAAGAGGATACACTGTTGCAAATCCACTGGCATACCACCTTACTATTTTAGTTAATATACTGTTATGACATTTTACAGTGAAGCTCTACTGTCAAGTTTGGAGTACTCAGCAGATTAAAAGTTCTTGTTGGATGAATAGGCTAGTCATAGGAGGTCTCTCTATGATGAATAATTGTTTAACCTTGAGACAAGACAGAAATAAATTGAAAGACTAATAAAAAGTGCTGTATTCAGCTTTTATACTGTAGATCTCAAAGCTGCATTCAATTCTCATAACAGGGTCATTTTCTGGAACCACTTTAGGATTACAGGAGCATATAGTGAATCTGCACTGTTCCCAACATGAGAATACAAGGTCATGAGTTATGGTAACATTGAAAGGAGGACTGACAAAAACAATTTTAAACAAGTGAGACAGAGGTTCCTGTTGAACCCACTTTTCGTTGTTACATGACAAAACTGGTATATCTTTTCAAATGTAAGACCTGTGACCCCCTCAACATTGAGCATACAGCAGAACATATATTAATGTGTGCAAACAATTTGGTCTTGGTGCTACACATACAAAGGGCGTCAAATACCTTAGAAGTGTTAGAAATGTTTTAGCAAGAGTCAGAACTAATAATAAATGCCCAGAAGCAACAAACACTATTTAGAGCAGGGAGAAAAATGGGATTTAAACTGGATACTCAGTGCATTCCTGCTGGAGAAGAGCAAAGAATATAATTATCTACAACTGGGTCAATTTTCATAGAAAAGGTAAATTGGAACAAATAAATGAATTGCAACATGCTTTGAGTGCAACAGGCATTGGGCGGTATTGTGAGGTATAATGATAATTATAAAATAGGTACAAAGAACACTGGCTGATAATTGGCTTACATAGGCTGGCATTTGTACTTTTACCAAGCTATCCCAAAGCCTCACAATGGCCTACCATAGCCTTGAGTGGCAGTGTGTCTATACCAGCAACCCACCCTCAACTGCTGGGTTGCTTTTTAAAAAGGTACAGTAAGTAGAGTTTTGTACATTGAAAAGTATATGGCACTTAAACATTATTCGCTTTGTGATACACACTGTATAATATGCCTGTCACTATCACTGACCACATGTCCTTTTTTACAGGGTCAACATGGGGTTCTGCAGGCAACCCTCAGCAATATGACAAGAAGCCAGCCAGAGTTCTTTTGCTTTGCCCCATCTTTCTTGCTAGATGGAAAAATGCTGCCCCATACTGTATGTCACAGTTCAGAATAAGAGAAGTATGTTGATGGTCACTGGTTACTGTACAGTACTGATGTGCAGTTAACACTGTTCTATTGATTGATTGATTTGAAACATATTTTACCAGTTGAGTAAACAGAATGTAGACTGGCTTGTTTCCAGCTGTGATGTAGGGAGGTGGTACAGGGAATATCTGTGGTGAAAAAATGTATAAAATATAAAGTATGCAACAAGTTCAGAGATGAATACATACAGAGACAAATTAATACAGCAGATATGAGCATTATTACAATAGGGTAATTCAGAAATTACTATTACCAGATTCCCAGGGGAAACAGACAAGCAATAACATTACACTGCATTTTACCAGAATACCTACAAAATGATACAAGTAGTAGTAGTTTGCTTATTTGTTCAATGGTTTTAAAACCAACTTTACAATATACAATGTCCAAATATCAGTTACTATTAAACAGTATCTGCCATTTTGGGTTAAGAGCTCCAACCAGAACACATCATTGTATTTTATATGAGAGAATGCACATTGTGTCCCTAGAACATAGAATAGAACATAACACTGCCACATTTGCATGCACTATTTTTCATAATACATTTCCCAGTTGCCTTTAAT
Source organism: Neoceratodus forsteri (assembly GCA_016271365.2). Taxonomy (NCBI): domain Eukaryota; kingdom Metazoa; phylum Chordata; order Ceratodontiformes; family Ceratodontidae; genus Neoceratodus; species Neoceratodus forsteri. The sequence continues at coordinate 817,508,001 of CM028133.1, forward strand.
GATAAATTTATAAAACAAAATGATTCCCATTTGACAAGGTGAAGTGTAGTCTCACTATTTTATTTACCTGTTGCTAAATTAACAATGGTCAGGCACTCATTTTCATGGTATGGTCCAAATTTGTTGAACAAATTTTCCTCTACAACTCAAAACGCTAACAGTATAAAACGTTTTAAACTAATGTTGGCACCTTACTATTTTAATGTGAACTATTGCTTGTGCAATAACAATGCATCTAAGCAATTGTGACTTGCAACTGTTGTGCCTATTTTGTGTATTTGTATTATGTGATGTATCCTGTTTTTAGGTCAGGCATGACTGAAAAAGGGCTGTGCCCAGTCATTTTCATGGTTAAAAATAAACAAAAGAAACAAACAAAAAATAAACAAAAACATACAGAATAAAACATGGGGTGCTGTGCATTACAAACATACGAATGTGTCAGAAAAAAACAGACCACCTGGTCTATCTAAGTCTGCTCAAGTATGCAGCTAGCACCCCTAGTTTGCAGGTGCACAATCCCCACCTTGTCATCCCACTGCCATCCCCCACCTTCACTCTCCCCTGTTCCCTGTCCCATGCCCTTTCAAAGATGTTCACAGATTTACATGATACCACCCATTCTGGTAGTGTGTTCCATTTTGCTACCACCCTGTCTGTGAAATAGTGTCTCCACATTTCCCTCCTAAATCTTCCCCCCTCTATTCTTAGCCCCTGCTCCCTGGTGTCCCTCCCCCTCTTTAGCTTAAATACCCTGTCTGCCCCATCCTTATTGATTCTCCTCAGATACTTGAATGTCTCTATCATGTTCCCCCTGTCCCTTCTATCCTGCAGGGTGTACATATTCAGGTCTCCCAGCCTGCTCTCATAGTCTCTCTCCCCTCCATTCCACATATCATCTCCGTTGGCCTTCTCTGCACCACCTCCAGTAGCCTGATATCACACTTCAGGTATGGCCTCCAAAACTGTACACAATACTTCAAGTGCGGCCTTACCAGCGACCTGTAGAGGGACAAGATCACCTCTCTTTGCCTGAACAAATCCCCCCTTACTATGCACCCCAGCATTTTGTTTGCTTTTGCAGCCACTCTCCTGTACTAGGCAGTGTTGTTCATGGTCCCTGTTACCATTACCCTTAGGTCCTTCTCCTCCTCAGTGATCCCCAGCTCAACCCCCCCTAGTCAATATTCTCTCCTTGGGTTCTTCACCCTGAAGTGCATAACCTTACACTTCTTTGCATTGAACCCCAGCTGCCACCTCTCTGACCACTCCTCTAGCCTGCTTAGGTCCCCCTGCAGCTGCTTCCATCCCTCCCCTCCATCCACCGTTGCTCCCATTTTGGTGACATCTGCAAACAGACTTACCTTGCTCACCACCCTGTGAGCAATGTGCACAATGTCTGATATGAAGAGCCCAAATAATATTGGTCCCAGCACAGAGCCTTGTGGCACCCCATGCATCACCGACTTCGGAGTTGAGAGCTCCTCTGCCACCACCACCTGCTGCAGCCTCCCACTCAGCCAGCTTGTAATCCAGTTTGTCATTTTTGCCCCTACTCCTACACCAGTTAGCTTACCCCCAGGCTGCCCATGATGCACTGAATCGAAGGCCTTGCTGAAGTCCAAGTAAAGAACATCCACCGCATGACCCTTATTCAGCTCATCTGTCACCCAGCCATAATATTGCATCAGGTTGGTTTGACAAGACTTCCCCAAAACGAACCCATTCTGCTTCACATCCTGGAGGCCATTGTCCTCCAGGTACAACACCAGTCTTTCCTTTAGTATCATTTCCATGAATTTGCACACTATGGAGGTGAGACTTATCAAATGATAATTACCCAGTTAGTCCCTTGGTTCACTCTTGTGTAACAGCACTACATGTGCCATCCTCCAGTCCAGTGGCACACATCTTGACTCCAGTGAGGTGCTGTACAGATCTGCCAGTGGCTCCGCCAACACCTCCGCCATCTCCCTCAGCATCCTGAGATGGATACCATCTGGCCCTGGTGCCTTGTCTACCCTCAGTGCCCTCAGTCCCTCTGGGACTCTACCTCCCTCAATTCTTCTATCTGTTGCCTCCTCTCCCCCGTTCCCACCCTCCCAGCCCATGGTGGTAGCAGTTCCCCCCCATGAACACTGAGCAAAAGTATTCATTCAGTGCTTCTGCCTGTTCCTCCCCCTTTTTCATCCACTCCCCACCCTTTTTTATCCTCACTATTGCCTTCTTGCACTTCCCTTTCTCCCTGATGTATCTGAAAAAGTCTTTCTACACCCCTCCCCCCATTAATTCCCTGTTCTATTCTCAGCTCCCTCTTGGCCTTGGCATCTCTCATTTCTCTGGTCACCTCCCTGGACCATCTTGCATACTCCTCCCTGTCCCCTTCCTTCCCCACCCTCCTATACCTCTGGTGCACCTCTCGTTTTGCCCTCACCACCTCCACCACCTCGCTGTTCCACCAACATGGTTTCCTTGCTCTGCTCCTCTTACTCTGTGTCTTGGTGCAGGGTTCCATTACCTCTGTAATCCCCCATTTAATAATATCCCATCTCCTGCCTTATGCCCTCCAGTTTCCTTTTCAGTACTTTCTGCATCCTCCCAAAGTCTTCCCCCTTAAGTTTGCCACCTAAGTTACAGATTTCGCTGTCTCCTCACACATCATGATATTAAACTACACTGTTTGGTGATCGCTGTCAGCTAGTGGGTCCTCCAGAATTATTTCTCTTACTGCCTCCCCATTCAACAATATCAGATCTAAAGTATTCTTTAGACTAGTAGGTACACTGACCAATTGCATCAAGAGACCCTCCTGGATTACATCCGGGAGCACTTGCTCCATAGTGCTGGAGGTGACTGGAATGCTCCAGTCAACTTCCGGCAAGTTGAAATCCCCCACGATGACCACCTTCCCTTTTCTACATACATTTCTGATTTGTCCCACTAATTCCCTGTCAAGCTCCTCAGACTGGGATGGTGACCTGTATACCACCCCAAACCTCAGTTTCCTACCCCATTAGTCTAGGTGCTGCAGCCAGATTGCCTCTGTTCTCCTTTCCTCCCCCTTGTCCCTTGTGCATTTGATCCTGTCCCTCACATAGACTGTCACCCTACCCCCACCTCCCATCCTTATGGTCCTTCCTGTATAATTTGTACCCTGGGATTGCCAGATCCCAGTCCTAGTGCTTGGTTGCCCATGTTTCCGTGACAGCTGCAATATCCACCCTCCACACTGCCAAGAGAGCTTGTAGCTCAGCTGAGTATTATTATTTAATACACACCAAGGTGTGTGATGATAAATAAACCCCAAGAATGAAACTTGAGGGGTTCGTTCAAGTATCACACACACCAAGAGTGTGTATTAAATATAAGCAAACACTGCACCCCATCAAAGTCAAAGTCAGAAGGAGTTTATTTGATTGGCAAAAAGCCTATACAAAACATACAAACATACAACAATCCAATAAAAATCTCATTAAAATATACAAGTCACATCAATTAGTTTGACATTCACAATTTCTTTGGAATAAATGTTGTAAAATATGGAATAGATCCATTTCCTATACTCGATACAAAATTCTCATTCCCAAAATTATTTTGAGTCATCAGTTTTCTTTCTATTCCTTAAAATATTTACAAATGTATTGCTGATAAATATCCTACAGTTTTGTTTACTATATCAATGTCAAGAGTAGCAAAGAGATAACTTAGCATAAGATCGGGAAGAAGGCCAAGACTTGCCAGGATTTCTCCAAGCCATTTCTTTCTAGCTTTTGCATGGCTAGGGCACAGTAAAATAACATGTTTTAAGTCATTTTCTACTCAATTCCCGTAATTACAAAGGATATCCATTACCCCTTCCCTCTTTTGTCTAAAATGCACATATTTAACTGCATAAAGCTATTTGCCTACTTTGAGGGTTTGAAGCAAATATGGTTCTAACTGATGTACTACTTTAGTTTCTTTATACCAACTGTAAAAGTTTAGATTTTACAGATGGTATAAATGAGTTATTTTTAGATCTTTCACAATTTCCAAATCCCTAACCCTCAATTTTACTATTGAGGAAATTTCTTCTTTTGGTCTTATATAAATTTCATATAGAAGGTGACCTAATCCCATTGGGTACAGTTCTTTTTGAATCAGTTTAATATTTGGGGAAATAAAGCCCAGATTTGCACAAGAAATTTCTTTCTCCAAACGCGATCTAGGCATCCTGGTCTGTGGGAGATCAAAAGTCCCAACATAAACAATATTAATTTTTCTATTATCATTTCCAGAGAAAATTGTCTAAGTTCCATCCTGGAAACTTCTGGAGGAACTGATTGTGGTACCATCAAAATATAACAATATAATTTGTTAATAATGCACTCAAGATCTTTTAGATTTGAATCATCCCATACTTCTGATGCATACAAAATAATAGCCTTCAATTTAGCATTAAGAACCATAAGAATTCCGTTAACTGTACCTTTGTAAAAGTATATTATATCGACTCCTATCCTGGATTAGTGATATACTTTTACAAAGTACTTTCTGTGAAACATCAATCAGACTTATAGGTCTATACATTCTGGGGTCCATTGGGTCTCCTTTCTTTAGTATTGGGAAGACAGTGCTCCCCTTCAAACTATCTGGGATATTCTGTCTCTGTATCAAGGAGCTGAATAAAATGACAAAGATTGGTATCCACCAATTCGAAAAGGTTTTATATATGTCACCCAAAATACAGTCAGGTCCAGGGGCTTTATTTGAAGTTATCATGACTAATGCTTGAAATATTTTAGTTTCCCCAATAACCATTGGGGCTGGCTATAATATATCACCTTCAGTCAGTTTATTTGTTATTAAATTGTTTATCTGAAATTCCTCTTAATCTGAGAAATATAATTTCCGAAAATGAGTCTCCCAGACTTTTGGCATGACATAAGCTGCTATTATAGTTGAATATTGACCATATCCTCAACTAACAATTTTCCAAAATGTTTTGTTATCTTATGCACTAGCAACTTTTCTCAACTTTACCCATTGTTTGATGCTATATTTATTCTTCTCGTGTTCCAACAACTGCTTGTAAGTCTTCCTTAAGTCATTGATGTTCTTTCTTGTTCTCCTGTTTTATTGCTCTAGCCATCTGATTTAATCTTTGTTTAGCTTTTTTGCAGGTATTGTTGAACCATGTTTTCTGACCTGAAATCTGTCTTTTATGTGTTTTGCAAAGAGGCCTAAATAAAGATTTATTTTCTTTTTTGCCATTCTTGTATTATATTGGTAAAGTTGGTAGTTTATAACAGATGCTGTCACTGCTTTTCCAGGCTACTTTATGTGACTAGATCCTGGAATATATTTATGGTATCTGTCTACCACTTAATCCTTTTAAGATTCAGGATTTCCATGTCACCCTCTTGAGTGAAAATGTCTACTTGTTCACCATTAGAATTTTGTATTTGTATCATAGTCCATATTGGATAATGAAAATAACCCGGTTGGTCCAGGACCATTAAATTTTGTATTATATTAAGTGCTTCCACATTGACCCAGACTAGATAAATTGTTGAAAAACCCATGGGTCCTATATATGTGTAATTTCCTTCCTGATCTCCAGTTGATCTTTCATTTATTAATATAAAGCTATTCTCTGAGAGGAAGGTTATTAATTCCTTCCCTCTTTTATTATATTTTTTTATCTTTAAGTTTCCCAAAATAAGTTATTTTATGGCTAATTGCTAGGAGACACTGCAAGACATCTTTATACAGATCTCTAGTACTGTACATTTCCCATCTGGGGCTCGGGCATTAAAGTCTCCTACAATCAAAGATGAGCCAACCTCTTGTTCCTCTATTAAATTTTACAAAGTTTCTTTGGTATTTATCTACACTTCCACAGATATATTTTTTTGGGGGGGAGGTATGTATACATTGATTATTAATAATTTTATGTTATTTTCCATCTTTAATGGGAGTACATAATTACTAAGACATTTCATTTTAGTTATTCTAAATTTCAAGGAGGTCTTCACGTAAGATATAATTCCAGCTTTCAGACAGCCCTGCTTTTTTTTCTTTTACCATGGGGACCCCATATACAGAAAATCCTGGAACCAAGCACGTTTTAAAGTGATTGCTCCAGGTCTCTTGTAAACACAGCACATCAAAGGTCCCAAGAAAATCCTTGATTTCCTTGTCAGCCAATGTATATGTCATGGCCAATATGTTCCATGATAATGTTTTTAGGTCCATGACATTCTCCCTATCATTAAGTTCCTGTCATTTTGTATTCAATTCCTGAGTCTGTATAACTGGACTTTTTTCTTTCTTTTGGCCATTGTTCATTGTTTGTCCCTATCTATGCCTTCATTGTTATGTTTTTCACTATTTCCCTTTCCTGTTCTATTTGTAGTTGCTGTACAGACTTATAGAGTTGTTGTAAGAATACCAGATTTATCCAGTAATGTACCTTTTTTGAGAATTGTATCCACCATGCAAGCATTTTTGAATATTATATCTATTTGTGCTGTTACTGATGTTTCATCATGAATTCTTATATTATCAATTGCATAAGTTGGAATTTCAGTATTGAGAGCTTATTATAGATGCAATAACATCTTTCCCGATTTTCCCCTTAGACCTTTCTCCTAGTGTATTCCATCCAAAAATTGAGATAACTTTACTCTCCCATTCTGAATAATATTTCTTTTCATATTCTGTTATAATTTGAATAAGACTCTTTATTTATCTTGTTTCCTTTTATTCTGCTGTGCTTTATACTTTGAGTTTTCCTCTGATGTTCTATCTGGAATAATGGGAACCCTTTGTGGTTGGCATATATTAAAGCCTTTTGCTCTAAGCACCTCTGCCTGTGGCCATATCCTCTCCATCAGTATCCAAGACTGAGAGTATATTAAAACACAATCTGGAATAGTATGGTTGGGATGTCTCATAATATATATTTCCTTCTCTTGGTGATCTACATTTAGTAGTTCCCTAATATGTTTAAAGTCTTCTAATGTCTCTTTTTCCAGTATCTCAACCCCATACATTTCCACTAGAAATTCTGTTTCATAGACCTCTCTCTCTCTCTCTCTCTCTCTCTCTTCAAAAAGGCTGAAGGAGGTATATTTATGCTAATTCCCTTTAGTATTATGGTCTATTGTCCCTCTTAATTCTTCAAAATTTCCTCCTGGAGTTATTACATTTGAGGTCCCGGCCTTCTTCACAGCACATTCTTTGGTTAAAAATATCATTATTTGCTTCAGTTCTTTCAGTATCAGGATCTTTTCCTATGAAAATGTCATAGTTTAAGTTCTTAAATTATTTATTTATTCCCTTCATTTATTGGATCCATATGCCTAGCCTATCCCACTTCCATCAAAGCAGATTGTATCCTTTCTTCAATTTCAATTTCTCCTTCCTCTTTGCTTTCCTTAATGTCAAGTTTACAACTATTTGAATTTTTGTCTTCATCTCTATTTTGTGTTTTATTCATATTTTTGTTGTTATTCTGATTATTTTTGCTTTTATTTTTCCTTCCATTCTTTCTTCTTTCCTTTGCCTTGGGCCCTTCCCTTAAACAGGGCACTATTCAAAAAGGGAGAGGTAGACTCTTCATTGACAAAAGGCGGGGGTAAATTCACTGGTATTCCACAATTTATCCCTTGCCACACTGAATTCCCTGTATAACTCTTATCTCCATGGTTGAGTTAAACTCATTACTTTCCCCAAATGTCCTATCTGCTCCAGCAAAATCTTATTCCTAAATACATCAACTCTTAGGGAAAGAGATCTCTCCCTTAAGGGCTGCAATATTTTTCATAATTAGTACATTTGCATAATATGGATTTGTAATCATCTCCAGCTTTTGAGTAGACAAAACAGAGCTGGATGTAAAATCTCCTTCATTCATGAAGTATTCCTTATTATACTGTATTGAATGCACGGTCTGATTTAGATTAATATCTGATTTTTTTTTATCTCAGGTTTTCTGTGCGAAATATCCCTCCTATTTGATGGTCCTCAGAATATTGTTCTCCCTGCTCCATTTCCAATTTCTTCAAGCCATCTATAGTATTACTCAGTTCTGGTATAACTGAGGCCAAGTTATCACCTCTACTTCTTTCCAAACTTTCCAGTCCTTCTTCCCTCTATGAGTAAAGGGGAGGGGGCAAGAAAAAGGAATACAAGAGTTATTCATTGTTTGATTGGGTATAGTTTCTCCATAAGTTCATAGGTTCATCGGTTCATAGTGTGTGTATTCAGATCCATAAGCCAAAACAGCTATATAAGGACCAGTTACCATCTAATTATCATAACTCCATCTTTTGTCACCCATGTTCCTGTGCAAACCATATTTAAATGACTCCAAGGTGTCTGCATCCACCACTTCATCTGGAAGTCCATTCCAGACGTTTACAACCCTTTGGCTAAACCATCTTCCTCTTCTGTTAGTTCTGCATTTCTCACCTTTTAGTTGTTTATCATGAACCCTTGCACACCTCCTTATATCCACTTTCCAAACTAAACCTGCCACTTCACAAGCTATTCCATCCCTCATTGCTTTATAAACATAACATAAGTCTTCCCTTAACCTTCTGTATGCCATAGAATATAAAGCCAGATTTTCCAACCTAGCATCATATTCCTGTTTGTTTTCTAATCGTACTTTCTTGGTGAACCTTTTTTGTACTCGCTCTACTCTTTTACTCCCCCCAATACTTTGTACTGAGCTACAAGGGGCACCATACTCCAGGATAGGCCTTACCAGAGATCTATACAGTGGCACAAGAACCTCTTTCTCTCGACTTCTAATGTTGCGTAACAGATTACAAATAATTCTGTTTGCCCTATTAGCACAGGCCTTACTATGTTTGTCAAAACTCAGTCTATCAGTTATAACCACCCGAAATCATTTTCAGTGTCTGATATCCCTATTATATATGAATTCAGGATATATTGTGCTCTAACATTGTTATGATCAAAATGTAAAACCTTACATTTGGTGATATTAAACTCCAAATTATATGATTCCATCCAGATTTCAAGGTGGCATAGTTGTTCCTGTAGCTTTGTGATAGCCTTGTTGTTATTCACTATTGCCCCAACTTTAGAGTCATTCGTGTATTTGCACATCCAAACACCATTGGATACTTGCATACTGGAGACCAAAATATTGAACAATTTTGGCCCCAACACAGACCCCTGTGGCACCCCACTGGTCATCCTAGTCCCTGTTGACAGATAACCCCTCAACTGCACCCTCTGTTGCCTGTTACACAGCCATGCTGCCACCCAGTTACAAAGATAGAAATCCACCCTTAATTGTTGAAATGTCTTTAACAGCGTAGTATGGGAAACTGAGTCAAAGGCCTTTTCATAATCCAGGTACACAACATCGACTGGGAAACCTACATCCAGTGCATGACTCACAGGTTCAAAGAAGTGTAACAGATTAGTGGTACATGACCTCCCACTTGAAAAGCCATGCTGGGAAATGTCCAAGTGGTTCAGTGTTTTTAGGTTGTTATCCAGAAATTCATTTATAAAGCTTTCCATCACTTTACCTACAATGGATGTGATACTTATTGGACGGTAATTCTCAGGTCTCGTCCTGTCCCCCTTTTTAAAAATGGGTGTAACATAAGCCACTTTCAATACATCCAAAACTTTACCCTGTTGCAATGATTTATTAAAGATCATTGCAAGTGGAATTGAAATCTCATCCGCTGTTTCTATCAGGAATGCTGGGTGATAGCAGTCTGGCCCTTCTGATTTATATCTCTTTAGTTTCAACAACTTACTTCTAACTTGATCTGCAGTAATAGTTGGGATCTGTATTTCTTCTGCTGTTTGTATCTGAACTTCCTTGATAGTACAACTATCCTCTCTAGAATAAACACTTTGAAAATATGAGTTGAACATGTTCACTATACCATGCTCATCCTCAGTCTGATTTTCGTGATCCCTTAGTACAGTTATCTGATTGCGATTATTTTTTAGGCTTCCTACATAATTATAAAATTCCTTTAGGTTATTTCCTTTTGATGATGCCAGAGCTAGTTCAGCATTGGCTTTCCCTCTTTTTATAGTCAGTTTAGTCTTTTTTGACCAGAGTCCTATATGTAGACAGTCTGGCAGTAGATGGGTGCTTCCTTAATCTCTTGTAAACCCTGTTTTTCTTATTTGTCAACCTACGGATTGCTTGAGTCATCCATTTTGGAACTCTTCCCCTCCTATTATATTTTTTAATTACTGGAACGTGATTATGAATACATGTTTGCAAGACACCATTAACTATTTTCCAAGCTTGTTCCAGTGATTTCCCTTCTAGTGGGTCCCAGTTATATGATCCTATTATTTCCTTAATTTTCATATAATCTGCTTTATTGTAGTTCCTAATGGTTGATTTCCCCACAATGTGGTGGGAGTCCTTGACTAATGTAGCTTTAACCATGTTATGGTCACTACTTCCCAATGGTTCTTTCACTTCAACATTTTTTATTGCTCCTTACATATTATTTAGAACTAGATCCAATAGACTCTGATTTCTTATTTTGTCTCTGACCACCTGGTTTAAACAGTTATTTTTGCATATTTCCAGGAACCTTTCTTCGAAGGTCCCTTCCCCAATCAGGGGCTCCCAACATATCCCAGGGAAATTGAAATCTCCCATTATGATAATGTTATCTGCAGTCAATTCACCATTGAGAAAATCCATGAAAGCATTATTGTCTAGTTCATTCAAGTTAGGTGATCTATAACACACTCCTTATCTAATATTTTTTATCCCTGTCCAGAAGCTAAGCCACAGGTGTTCCACTTGGGCCCCCGTGTTATCTGGGTGAATAATTTTGCCTTTAGGTGTGATGATATATATATATATATATATATATATATATATACCCCACTCCACTCCACCTTCCTATTCTAGGTTTATGATAAAATCATAACCGTCTATGTTGTCTATCCAATCATCCTCTCTGAGCCAGGTTTCAGTGAGCCCACATATGTCTATGTTGTCACGTGTAAGCACATATATGAGCTCGTCAATCTTGGCCTTAATGCTTCTCACATTAACGAGCAGTAGATTTATTCCCAAATTCCTCATTACATTACCAAGTGTCTGTCCTGGTTCTCTTACCTGACCTCCTCATACCCTGTTCATTGCCTCCCCTAGGGTTAGTTTAAATGAATATCTATATGTCTCCTAAAAGCTAATCCTAATGCCTTTGATCATCTCCTACTTAGATGTCTACCATCCTTTCCAAAATATGTTGTATTTAAGTCAAAGTTTTCCCAGATGTTGATGCAAGTGATATCATTGGTGGTACACCACCTTCTCATCCAATTATTAATTCTTTTTATTTTGTGATTAATATTAAATCCTGCTTTAGGAACTGGTAGGATTTCTGAGAAAACTACTTTTGCATTTATTTTCTGTACCATTTTCTCAATATTCATGAGCTGAAGATAAATCTGATCTTCTCTGGTTTTATATAGGTCATTTGTTCCAGAGTGGATTAATATAAGTGGGACATCCCCACCTTTTTTAACCATTTTGGGAATCATATTATCAATGTCTTCTAGTGTGGCACCTGGCAGATAAGAACTTGTTACTATTTCTTTCAATCCCTTCCTTGTGTAGGCATCAGTATACTTGACAATAGAATCCCCAATGACGTGTATCCTACCATTCACAACACAGTCCTCTATTACCATTTAAATATCCTGTCTATTCTCCATGTTTTGTATTTCTGATATAAAGTTATGATTAAGTGGCCTGTCTTCTATCATGCTATCATGATTTTCTTTTTCAGTATTTTGGCAACCACCTGCATCCTTCAAATTATTTCTATTACTTTCCTCTGTGCCCCTTTCTTCTACTCCCAGTAGGCCATGATTCTCCTGGGCCTCTGCTTCTTCACTCCCAACCATGCTGCCCCCAGTTTCTATACTATTTAGTAGTGAGTCCGATACACTATTAAGTAATATCTGAAAATCCATTGCTCTCCTTCCTTTCTTCTCAGCACCAATATTAGATTGTACCTGCCAATCAGAGTCTACTTCCAAATTGCTTCTACTTTTTTTTTGTGCAGTCCCAGTGTCTTGCCTATTATCATGTGGGAGTTCCCCTGCTATCTCCTGTGTTTGATAACACTTTAATTGAAGTTCCAGTCCTAATAATCTAACTTTTAATTCCTTTATCTCACAACATTGTTCACAGGTATAGGCTGTTAGTACTACATTGTTATCTACTTTAAATTTACTACAAATATTACATTTCATCCCCAGTTCACCCAACTGTAAGGCCACAATAGGACTCACTACATCCATAGTGAAACCAAAATCTACCTAAACTACCCCTGTACCTGCTGTTTCAGTCGCTATTCCGAATTTGGGGTATACTTTCCAGTGACAGGCTTGATTGTAGTTTCTACCCAAAACCCACAGTCCCCATGTGAACACACATAAATACGCGCTGAGACGTGCGGGTCTCGGCATGCGTCTCCATGCACGGCGCTGTGCGCTCGAGCTCGCGTTGCTCGTTCTCCCACTCTCCTTTATATGCAGCGACCTGGAAGTTCAGCCAAGGGTCGCGGTCCACAAAACAAAGCAGAACACCTGCTTAACCACAGGTATGAACCTCGTGTACTGGCTCCTAGCAACGGGAGCACTGCAATTACTCTCTGTGCCCCAGTTAAAACAGCAGGCTGTCCTGCAGGTTAACAATAAGAAAATAAAAACAAAGTGCAGTCCTGTATTACAGGACTACTGCAATACTCGTTCCAACATTCAGGTAGAGAGCAGTACAAGTTACAATGCTGTCAGCAGTCACCAAGACAGCCTCCCCCTGTCCCTCAGATTTTGGCCGACACACAGGCTCAAAGGCAGTCCCAGAGTATTCTGGGGAAAAAAACCTCCTCATAGGAATCTAAATCTAAATTATCTTCCTCAGATTTTTGCAATTTTGGTGTTTCACAGCCATATGTAAGTAAAGATATATCCCCATCTTGTGCTTAATAAGTTGCAGTATTAGTCCCCTATGTGGGGTTGTCTTGAGAAAACAGATTAATTATGTCCCATCTTTAAGTTGTTTTGGATCAAACTTAGCTGTGGATATGTTTATGGGGGCATCTACATGTTCAGGATAAATGCAGTTATTTTAAATTGGGTTTTTTTCTCTTGAGGCACTTTAACTTACATCTTTTCCCCTTCTGTTATAGTTTTCTGCATTGTTTTAGGTTTCTTCCCCTTCCCTAGTACTGGTTCCTCTAGGGTACGTCACATTCTGGCAGCTATTTTTTACCACTTCTTGTTGAAACCATGATGTAATAATCTAGGTTCAAGTTATTCCAATATACCCCTATATTAAACTTTATACTATGCAAGGTTTTAAATTCAAATATAAACAATTGATAATGAATTAGAAAATTTTAAAATGCCGTGCTTATATACAGGTATCCTAGCTAAGGTAAATCTAGTAGTAACAGTGTTAACTACCTCAGCAATTATAAGGTAAATACAATATATTTCTAGAGAAAGCCAAAGTACAGAATACAAAATTAACCACTAATCCTTTGTGAGTCCCATGATATGGATTAGTCTGGAAATGAAACTGCAATATTCTTACAGCCTTTCCCTTCTGTTCCTTTCAAGGGCTCAGACTCAGTTTCCAGAAGACATGGCTTTGTCTTTGCTGAAATCAATTTCTTGACTTCCCAACAAGTAGATATAAAACAACTTTGAATAAATAAGGCCTTCTCCTTTGCTTCTCTTTGCTTCCCTTTGTTTCTCTGAGCTGATTCCTCTTGTATGGAAGTTCCATTTAATTTAGTCAATATCAGAAAAAGACCCAAGTCTTCCTGAAAGCTGCCTTGTGGTTTTTTGAAACATCTTTAGTTCAAGTTAATACGGCTCTTTGCAAGAGCTTGCAGACATCTTCTAGATTCTTCATTTTAGAGAAAGACTACAGTGCTTCTGCCCTTGCACCCACTGAGTTTCTAACTAAGCTACTACCTGTAGTCACTCAGTATAATTTCATAAACCCTTGAGCACCATGTTTTATGTTATATAAATACTTTGCATCACTCCCCCTGCTACATAATTCAGACTTGCGGTACTTGTCTCCTTTAAGAAACTGTTTTACAGTTTCAGATCACTCGGTTTCCCAAGTTATTTTCCTGTTCTCCTGCTTCTGACTGAACTGGTGATGGAAAAACATGCTTCCATCTTTATTTTTTTTAATTAATAACATATTAGCCGTTTTGCATACAATGCAGTGTTTGGTCTTATACCAAAATATCTGAGTAATAGGGTTAAATTTAAGCAAATGGTGCCATCCTTGAAAAATTCTGAATTCCTACAAATGGATATTCCAAATAATGTTTCTAGGAAAACTCAGCAGTGCTTTAGCTACATGGTCCCAAGATTTTGGAATGCCTTAACCAAATAGTTTAGGGAACATTTAAATAAACCCCTGATAATACATGCTTTAAAAAGTAAATTTTTATTGAACTTAGATGCTTGTAAATGTTTCAGTCAATGTTGTGTATTTATTTAGTGAGTACATAATTTGTAATTTTGCAGTTTTGTAATTGTCGTATGAAATGTGTTGATGTGCCTTTGTAACTCTGTGCAAAAGAGGTCACCATTATAAATGAACTTTTAGCTCAATGGTTATACCTAATAAAACAAACAAACACATTTGTTTGACATGTTTTCTGAGTGCCACCGCCAACATCTTTCCAATGCTATTACACGATCATACTGCCGACTTCAGAGGAAGTGGTTGGACAGTAGACTTAAAACGAAAGAGTGAGGTAAATTTAATTATTTGTGTCAGTGGTGTGTGTGCGTGTGTGTGTGTGTGTGTGTGTGTATGCATCTGTGACCATTAATGGTTTGCGGTAACTAGGAACTGCTGAAACTGCCAACTGAGTGTGATGCTGTGCTCGAGTGTCGAGAGTGAAGTTGTTTACTGTGTCCATGTGTTTGCTGTAATACATTAATACATTTTCCTATCTATACAATTTAAATCCTATCTTAACATTTGCACATATTGAGCATTCTTTTCCAACTATATATTCCATAATGCACAGCATTTCCAGATGGTAGCGTATGGAGAAGAACATTATTAGCTAATGTCACATTTTCCATATTACATGTAAATTGATTGAACTGATCCCTGCACTGGGTCTCACCTGGAAGCAATTCAATTTGTGAAAATCAATAATCCTGCTAAGAACTGATGTTCATATAGCTAAAAATAACTTTTCTTTTGTGCAGTACCATCTCTAGTTATTTAATTGTGAAGGTGCTATATGTGTTTTATGAAAGCTCTTAAGTAACTTGACAATGCTTTTGCTTGATTAACCTCCTGAAGGC
This sequence comes from Neoceratodus forsteri, assembly GCA_016271365.2. Lineage (NCBI taxonomy): Eukaryota > Metazoa > Chordata > Ceratodontiformes > Ceratodontidae > Neoceratodus > Neoceratodus forsteri. The sequence continues at coordinate 817,523,376 of CM028133.1, forward strand.
ATAATAAGATAAAAACATAATCATACAATATAGTGGCACAAATGTTAATAAACTGCCTAAGAATTTTTCACTCCACTTCCATACAGGAGATACTGTAATAATGGGTCTCTTTCATGCCCTTATTAGAGAGATAACTAAGATATTTTTTTTGTCTTTACAATATCACGTCTCCAATCTTTCTGTAGGCAAGAGATCAAACCTGGTGAAAATTATTAAACTCTGTTCTTCAGGGTTCATTAGAGCCCTTAGTGTGATGGACATGGATATAAAATATTAATGAAAATGTTAAGTACTAGACTGACAAATGTAGCACAACACCTTCTGCCAGATTTTCAAAGCCCCAGTTATGACACAAGGGACATGCACCATACAATGGTGGTCCAAGAGAGTCTAGTGTCAAACATTGCACCAGACCTGATTTTCAAAGGAGCACTGCATCAAAGGCAGTCCACCCTGTGTCAAAGGTGGCTGCATCAGCCTTGTGCCATACAAATGGCAGCACCATGATGCAAGCCATCTTGTACCATAGAAATGGTGCAAGACCGAACCTGTGGGAATTTCAAAGCTGCACTACTGACAGCAAACATGTCAAAGTACCATCAGCTGCTAGACCATCCAGAGCTGGTCTAAGGGACACTAGAGCATATAAAGAGACCCAAAGCAGGTGGTCATACCTGAGTATGCTAATATTAAGAGCCAGTATTCTCCTGCAGGACTAGTTTAGAACATTTTGGGGGCTTAGTTTTGGCCATTTCATCTGCCATTTTGTTTACTTAGCTTGCATCATTCTTGTCCTTTGCATCATTTGTTTGACTCGGCTTGCACCATTTTGGTTACTCAGCTTGCACCATTTCTACTCTGCACCATTTTGTCATCTGTTTGCACCATTTCTACTCAGTTTGCACCATTTTCATCAGTTTGCACCATTTCTACTCAGTTTGCACCTTTTTTGTACTCAGTTTGCATCATTTTCATTCCTTACATCATTTTACTGACTTAACATGCACCATTTTTGACTCAACTTGCACCATTTATTTTGGTGCAGCTTGTGTCATTCCCATCCCTTACACCATTGTGTTGCTGCAGTGGACCTCTTGTGTCAGTTTGGAGGACTTTGTCACACAGATCACTTTTGTTGCAAAACATGGTGCACAGTATTTGGTGCACCAAGATCTGATTCAAGCTGATTGTTTGACGCAGCTTGTATGGATCTAAGGGCCCTTTGAAAATCTGGCCCCTTATTTCTAAGTACCTGACTTGCTCTATTTTAAGGAGAAGAGTATATGATAATCCCATACTTATAAGAGAGATAGTAGAACTATGCAAGCAAGAAAAGAAACTGGATATATTTTATCATTAGATCAAGAAAAGGCATTTAATAGGGTATTTCATAACTACCTTTTTGAAGTTGTTAAACATCATGTCATATCTCCAGTAGTTTGTAGTTGGATCCAGAAACTCCACAGAAATGCCAGTACTATTCCCAATATCAATGGATACTTAGGTACAAAAGTTTAAAATTAAGAAGGGAGTCAGACAAGGATTTCCTGTAAGTTGATTATTACAAGTATTTTGTATTGACACTATGCTGTGAAGCGTAGCTGACCATCTGAGGATCAGGTATATAGGCAATGAAGATGGTAATGCATGTACAAATGTAACAACAGCATATGCCCCAATACCTCTCCTCTTCTCTACACTAACAGCCTCCCCCATTCCAGCTTACGCACTCAGATACAATGATACTAGACTCTTATCTACCCCACACATGTCCACTACCATAAGCCAGTCAGCCTTCAAATTACACATGCCTAAGCTATGGAACTCCCTCCCAGCAGACATTTGGCACACCCCTTCCACCTGGTACCTCCATGCCTGCCTCTCGGACCACTTCTTCTCCACCTGCACATGTGTCTAAACAAAATGCCACTCATCCTCTGCCTGCTATTAGTGTGACATTAATGTGTTCATGCATTGTATTGCTTGGTACACATGCATTGCTGTCATGCCTTGTTGCATGTACTGCACCCTAATCTCTGTTTATGTTTCTCTGCACTGGCTGTAATTTCTGTTGTTAATTGGTTTTTTTGTTTGTTTGTTTATTTTTATACTGTATAACCAGTGAGCAAAATATGCCCATTTTCACTGGTGACCAGTAACAAAATACATACAGAATACATATACAGAAACAAAAGATATGCAGCAGAATAAAATACAAAATCAATTAAAACATCAACATTCAGCTTCAAGATACAATAATTTTTGAAGAAGACCTTTAAAAGATGTAATGTTGGGAGAAATTGTAATAGTTTGAGGCAAATCATTACATAATTTTACTGCATGAAATTGTAATGAGTTGTGAGCTATTGCTGTTTGAAAAAATGGAATCTGAAATTTGTAACCAATCTGAGACCTAGTTGAAAATGTATTACACTATCTTGGAAAAAGCTCAGCAATTATAACTGGTAAGTAACTCAAATGTATTTTATGAGGAAAAATTAAAGCACGCAATCTAAATATGTCAAAAATTGACAAACACCCAGAGTAACTGTATAAATAACAACAGTGCATCCTTTTGTTCTGTCTGGAGACAAAACTTATTATATTAAGGTAGGTAGTTTTTAGCTTTCCAAGCATTCTGTCTGTAGAAAAACAATATATAATCAAACCATAATCAATTACTGAAAACAAAAAAAACTATGTGCTAATATAGCTCTAGTATCATAAGTTAAATGTCTGTTTAATTGATACAACATTCAACATCTTTGGTGTATTTTACTAATTAATTTTGCAATATGTAGCTCAAATGATAAGTTGGAATCAATAATAAGTCCAACATATTTTATGTCAGTAACTTTATCAATAATATTACCATGGTTGTCACAGAGAGAAAAATCAAATATAACGTTGGTCCTAGGATTTTTTAAAAATATACATTTTGTTTTACTAGAATTCAGGACTAGTTTATGCCTGATCAACCAATCATGCATTAAATTGAAATCTTTTTGTAAATATTGTTCAACCATTTGACAAGCTTCTTCTAAGCATAATAAAACAGCATCATCCACATATAAAATAAGTTCAGAATTATTACAAACATTATGTAAAGAATTAATAAGAAGTGAAAACAACAGGGGTCCCAAAATGGACCCCAGTGAAACCCCACAATCCAAATTACCCTCAACAGATAAAGAATCCTTAACTAAAGTTTTATGCACCCTACTAGATAAATAATCACGCAACCAAAAAAATCAGCTCATCAGAAAAATTAACTTTAAGTAAACGTATCAGCAATTCTCTATGATCAACAAGATCGAATGCCTTGATAAAGTCCACAAAAGCTGAGGCCACTATTTTGTCCCCATCTAGAGCTTTGTGTACCTACAGTAGCTAGTGGGTCTCACCAAGGCAGTCTCTGTGTTGTGTCCTGATAGAAATCCATGTTGAGAAGGGGACCAACACCTATATTTATCCAGATGTTCTATAGTCTGGTCAGAAACAATCCTTTCTAAAAGTTTAGATAGGGGAGCAAACAAAGTAATACGTAGATAATTATTAACATTTACCTGTAACATACTATCTGTTTTATGAATAGATCTTACTATACCACATTTCCATTTGGAGGGAATCACTTTATTATAGAGAGAATAGTTGAAAAGTTTAGTTGGCTGTGGGGCAATAATGAGCCAACTTTTTTCAAAATCCTGAAGTCAACACCATCAATACCAATACTTGGTCTTGGATCCATTTTATAGATATAAGACAGTAACTCGTTAGGAGATAATATCTGAAAATAGAATTTTGGAGACTCAAGTCTTTGTAATTTGGTCCTCTCCTCAGCCAGTACCTAATTCAGTTCAGTGTTGAAGTCCTGCCCTGTAGGTCTATATCTATCAAGGTTAACAAAATATGAGTTAAACCCATTAGCAACCTTAACTGGGTCACTTACAAGCTGACATTCACCTCAACTGAAATATTATCTGGTTTCTTTACTTTGCCCATTAAACCATCTAAGATTTTCCAAATGGCTTTAGAGTTGCCATTCTCAGAGATTAATTTCCTCTTATAATAACCACATTTTGCTTTTCTTACATCGGCCTTACAAGTATTGTGTAATCTCTTATATTCTTGCTGTAACTCTAATGTTTTATACTTCCTGAACCTATACCAAGACTTATTTCTTACTTTCATAAGCTTGACCAATTCTGAATTGAACCACAGTTTATTTTCAGCTCTAACTCTTAGAATTTTCATTGGCAATAATTTATCACAAATGTTAATAAAATACCAACAAAATTTCTCAAAGGCCATATCTACAGTACAAATCGCATTAAACTGTTCCAAAAATGAGTTGGTTTAGCATAGTTTTTCACAGTTGGCAATGCACTGGCAACTCATATTGCTTTGTTTTTCAATGCTTAACCAGCTCAAGAGCAATGTTTATAAAATATTTTTGCAGCTCATTTGGAATGCATCAGCAGTCCAGTCACAATGCAATGCAAAACTGAGTTTTAACTCTTAAGAAACAGTTTGTGCAGGGCTTTGTATTGTATCCAGCAACACTTATGTAACTCAATCAGGAATGCTAAAGCAACTCATTGGAGAAACAGTTTAATGTGACTTGTACTGTATGTCCTCAATAGCAGCCAAAAAAGACCAATCAATTAACTGTATCTCACTAGAGAATAACTGCATTTGAAAGTCATTTAATACACAATACTTAATTACCTTTGGGGGCATTTTAGAGCCCTTCACAGTGGTCACTCAGACTGTCAACTTTGATGCCTGAGGTAATCACATGACCAGATTAGTTAGTAATGATCCAGTCAATTATTGACTCATAGCCAGTATGGTAATTATAATGAGTAGTATCAGTTACTAACTGAAATATCCCCAAACCGTAAATCAAGTTTCTAACATACATTGCTTGATCTGAAGGCCAATCTAAGTTAAAATCTCCTACAACTAACAATTCCCTAGAAGGTGGAAAAGACAAATTATGAAAAAATGCATCAATGCCCATTTTAATATTCAACGGTGGAACATACACATTAATTATAGTAATAATTTTATTACCTCCTAGTACCAAATTAATTAAAAGTGACTCATAATAGAAACTGTCTACACTATCCTGAGTCTCAGTAACTAATAAATGATTTTTAACATAAAATAAACAACCTCCTCCCCTCTTACCCTTCCTATATTTTCTAAAAACCAAATAACCCTCCAAATATACCTCAGCATTTGACACTTTATCCGTAAGCCAAGTTTCTGTCAAGGCCAGCACATTGAATGTATTTTCAACCAGCCAACCTTTCAATTGATCCTTTTAGGGCATTAGACCTTGAATATTTAAGTGGCCTATACTTAACATAGTATTTAGTTCAGTATTTGTTGGCACATGAGTAACAGTGACAGGACCAGGATTTGTATGACCTGTCCCAGACAGCATTAATAATAACAATACTAACCATCTATACCTAGAATCATTTAAACCATACTTCCTAGCAGAAGAAACATGCCTAACATCACAATTAGTAGTAAAACTATTTTTTACCACCATAAGACATGTGTGTAAATAACCTAACTTATGTAAGCAATAATACCTGACAGGGTGGGCATTATTGGGAAATACCGGACCACCCAGGGGCATAATGAGGCTCGACACCACAGGCGGAAGGCCTTATAGCCCCTGGACGGTCCAGTATTTCCCAATAATGCCAATCCTGGAGGGTATTATTGCACTTAGAAAATGGCTCACATGTAGTATTTTTAATAAAATAGAATTATAATTAAGAACATGTCTAATACATTTTAAAAATAGAATAAGAGTATTTTTTTTGGTGAAGTAGTTCCTAGGTTAGCCGCATTAACCAATAGAGGTGCCGCTGATTAGTGGAGATTGTTTGGTTGATGTTGATTTGCAATCTATGGTTTGATGGGAGTTGTAGTTTTATGCTCTGAGATGACAGTAGTGTGACACTGCAAGAATCGGGTGAGGTTTGAAAAAAAGAATCTGAAGACTATGGCAAGTGAAGTGGCAACTATTTAAGCTGGTAGGTAACTCTTTTCTATTGGAGTTTGAAGCGCAGTGAGCAGGGCAGGAGTGGGAGTTTTATGAACAGTGCCTGTTAGATGGAGTAGGGCAGCTGGGTCGGAGCGTTTGTGAGCACGAGGATCGGAGGTCTGCATGGGAGCATTTTGAACACCTCTGTTGGGTGCAGTTTTCTGGATCAGGAAGAAGAAGATGGGTTGTTTTCTTGTGTATTTTTTTTTTGCTTCAACTTTAGATTTCTTTGTGTGGGGAGTGCTGGTTTGAGTACTCAAGGGTTGGGCCCTCCCGCTCAGTCTCTCGCTTAGCGAGGGAATTAATATGGCGGCAAAAGATTTTTTAAACTCAAACTGACAGTAGCTGGCACTTGTTTTTTGGAGGACATCTATTGAAAAATAATTGCCCAGCTCTGGGAGCCCACAAGCCAATCAGGTCACAAGAATGTTCTTTGCCATTTTCTAATTAGCATTAGAATTTTCATCTCATGAAAGAACCATATATTTTGTTGGCAATATACACTGGTAAAAGAATATATGCAGCATAAATTGGCCATGAACAGTACCAGCATAGTCAGTTGTAACCCCATAATCTAAACAGACTACTATAGGGTAGGATTGAACAGAATCATATATCACTACCCACTGTAGTGCACAAATAAACAAACCCAACAGCATTTTATTCATGATTTGCCCCAGCACTACTAACAAAACTTACAAAGCAGCCTCCCTGCAGCCTCTCGCTGTAGACTCTTGCTGGTGACTCTTGCCACTCCAGCTACAGCCACTCATGCAGAGAGCTGCTGCGCAGTGAGCTGCTAGAGGGAATGTCATTTTTAAACTGTAGCACCCCTCCTCCTTCACAAGTCACCTCATATTGTCCCAGTTCCCAGTACCGACTACTGCCACCAGGTCGGACCGGTAAAGAAAAATAGCAGGCTGTGCAGTCCTTCAGGCAGGAAATCTGTTGTCAGTGGGTATGCAGGCAGTTTGAATGCTGTAAAGTGCAGATGTGCTGTGGAGTGGATATCGCGGCTTGACTTTTAAACTATAGCACCCATCCTCCTTCCCACATCACCTCCTATTGTCCCATTTCATGGTACCAACCACTGCCACCAGGTCAGACCAATAGAGAAACAGAAGGCTATGCAGTCCTTCAGGCAGGGAAGCTGTCGTCAGTGGGTATGCAGGCAGTTCAAATGCTGTAAAGTGCATTGTTATTGTGATTGTTAATTTGTTGATTATTTGTGGTCATCTGCCACCATCTTATTACATTGTATTTTGTGTTTTATATTCCCCCTGCCCCTCTCCCCCAGGATGCATCTGGAATCGAGCAGTACTCTGCTCAGTGTGCCTCCCTTGTAAAACTCTTAAATAAATAAATATATGTATCAATAAATAAGTAAATAAATATGCAGATAATGCCTGTTTATTTAAGGATTCTCAGTCAGGACTAGTTGCTTTGAATGTTTTTCTTTCTTTTTCACCTGTTTCTGGGCAAAAATAAATAATAAGTGTAAAGGATATGCCACAGATTCAGAAGCAGAATCGGTTACTAATATGGGAAGCACAGAAGTTACCACTGCTTCTATTAAAATATTAGATGCAACATATGGGAGACAAGATTTAGCCACTTTTTTTTGGGAAAAGAAATTAAAAATGTGTGACAAAAGGTAAAGGCATTGAAGCATTGGCAGCAAACAAAAACGACTTTTATATTATCAATATTTGCTTGCATCAATATAGTTTACCCCTTACCCAAAAGTCTAGAAGTGAAATTGTTGAGCAATATTTTTCAAATAATATGGGGCAGTAGATGGAATTCCATTAAAAGGAACTTGCTGAACCAGAAAAGTGAACAAGGATAAATAAATCATATAAATCCTGTAGTTTACTATTTTAGCCTATTTATTTAATGGAACTTTTCCTATTATACACATAATGAACCAAAAATATGGAACTTTTGGGCATATAGATGAATGGCTCCTTTAATAGCTGATTGGGAAAGAAATGGATAGAAACTTAGAAAAAAACATACTACCCCAAGTTTTGTAAACACAATAAAAGAAAAAAATAGGAGTTTGCCATATAGATTTTGTGCAGTTAAAGAATGGTACCAGGGAAACTTTTTACAACAGGATAATGGATAAGAATTTTGAAGAACATACAATATATAAAGGAATACCATTGGCAGACTATGCAACAATAAGTGAATATTTAATAGATAAAAGACTCCCCCCGTCCTAGAAGTAGGACATAATCTGGCTTAGTTGCCATGGAAGACTAAGTGTACAAGATAATTCTAAGCACAAAAGTATCAATGAAAGAGTTTGCCCAAGAAAGGGATGTACCATAGCATTAGAAACCATCGAACATTTTTAACTAGAATGCCCATGTGCTCAACAATTTTGGATAACACTGACACAATCCTGGAATGAAAAAACATGGTCAATAGTGAAGTATGCAAATGTAATTTTAGGGAAGATAAATACCACCCAAAAATAAGATCAGAGTACTATTAGACTAATGTTTACTTGCATAAAATACTGTTTATGGCAATCAAGAGATGCACTACTATTTCAGCAAAAACATTTGATTCCAGTAGCAGTGATAAAGTTAATATCAAGAGAGCTAACTTCAACATATAAAACAGAGAACAAATTAATGTCTTCACCAAATCTAAGGAGTAAATAGAGAAATTTAAAGGATATTTTATGTAACTAAGATGAAAAAACTATAAGATAGACTTAAGGGTAGAATTAAGCATTATAAAATGGAAGATTTGTTTTTCTTTTTCTGGCCTTGTTCCTTTATGGTAGCTTCTGTATTATGTATATGAGCTGATGATGCTTAAAGATGTGTAATGTTCTAAAAGATTTAGTGTCTGGATATATTGTAAGGTTTTTTGGTTTTTGTCAAAATTCCCCTGCACTTTTCAAGAAAAGACATGGGATCTCTAATGCCCACCTGAACAATCACCAGAACAGGCAGACAGGACCTTAGTTTAACATCTCATCTGAAAGATGACACCTCAGGAGTGCAGCACCCCCTCATGCTGCACTATAGTGTCAGTACTGGGATTTATGCCACGTTCCCAGTGTGGGGCTAGAACCCACACATTTCTGATCTTCCAGCCTCAGAAGCAAGTGTGCAACATGCTGAGCCACTGACATTAATTACACTTCATACTGTATTACATTTTGGAATAGTATTGTATTGGTATATGTATTAAGGTATCGACAAGGAAAAGAACTGAGTAAGATAACCTTAGGCATGATCTTCAAAGCCTCATAATTGACACAAGGTGTTGCATCAAACAGCAGTGACACAAGGGGCACCTTGCATAAAAACATAAGGCAGTCTTGATTTTCAAATGCATTCTGCATTGAAATTGGATGCCCTTGTGCCGAACTGAAACTGTATCAGCCCTGCACCCTAAAGGGAGGTATGCCATGGTGGAATGGGTCTTGCATCACTCTAGTGATGCAGTATCCCCAAAGTCAGGATTTTGAAAGCCCCCCCCCCGTGGCCATAGAGCCACTGGCCAGAACACAGTTTGGTGGGAGGTGATCCTATGCCCACCTTGTGCAGGCAGATGCCCACCATCCTGTGGTTCACTCCAGCTTCTCCTGATCAGAACAGTGCCTGCCATAGTCATTGCACTGCTGCAGAGGGGGGAAAAGGTGCATGTTGGGCTCCATAGCAGACCCTACCACCCAGACACCTTGATGGCAGCAGTGTCCATCTGCCATGTCCCACACTGGTGGACCAGCCAGGCATCTGGTGCCACATCCCATGCCACTGCTATGCGAACCTTGACTGGTTGGGTCCACCCTGCTATCCGCTGTGTTCCACCACTCTGATGTATGCCTGAAGCTGGCTGTGTTGCTGATGGGGCATGTGGTCTCACTGCCCTGTATCCCAGCACAATCACCCAGCTGTGGGAGCATTCTGCAGTATCCCACAGTGGTGGACACTGCAGTGGCATGTAAGCAGACAAATGTATTTGTTCAATCTATGGACCATTATAATAAAATACAAAATCACATGTCACTATAGCACAATACATATGATAAATAACAATAAATACACACATTGCAAAGCATCACATCATTTATTAGGCTTCTACCCCTATTAAAAATGCATAGGTACAATAGATACTTATAAATGTTCATATTTACATCAACATTTCAAGTATAAGGCAACAGCTTCCCAATTCACTAATTTAGAAAAATAATTAGCTAGTGTCCACATATTTCATTCTAATTTTTGTTATTGTTTCCAAATACCTTATCATGTTATATGTTATATGTTCATCATTTGTGTTAAGGAGTATGTTTAGTAGCATAGTTTGATTCGGTGTTGCAATTCCAAGTAACAATGTTTTTAGCCATTTCTCTCTGGTCACATTATACCATGGGCACATAAAAATAACATGGATAAGATCCTCTACATTCTTATCAGTACAAGCACAGAAAACAGAACCACATTCTATATCCTTGTTGTACCTAGCAGTCAGTACCCTGCTAGGAAACAATTCCATTCTGAACTTAGTAAATAACTGTCTCTGTTTTGGATTAGTCAATACATCTAGATATTCCCTATAGTAAAAATTAACATCGTTCTGTCCTAACCAGGGAACAATCTTAAGATTTGTAATAACGTCCAGATCCAGCTTCTTAGCCTGATTCATGATTTTTTTTGTTACATGAGACTTATATTTAAGTCTTATTGTGATTTTATTCTCTACATATCCTCTTAGGAAAGCTAATCCACATTCCTCCAGAATTGTATACAGACCAGTCAACCATTTTGGTTTTTTACATCCCATTTCAGTCCATGCTCCCTTTTCTTTTAATGCCAGGACTTGCAGTCTATTTGGATCTAATACCAGCAATTTTAGCCAATAATTTATAATTCTTGCCTGGGCAAATGTAAACAGTCTAACTAGTCCTACCTCCACCCTAACTAGTGCAGCAGGAATCGAATTATTCAGACCTAGGGTAAGCCTCAGAAGTTTGTTAAGAGGAGTTTCTATCTTACCAAAATTGGCAAGTCCCCAGATCTCAGAGTGGTATAGTGCCTGTGCATAGTATTTGGCTTTTAGCACTGTGATCAGTGGTTTAATAGTATTGCCACAGTACTTGTAATTAAATGACTTAAGAGAATTAGCTGTTTGTTTTAGCTTAGAGATGAGGGAATCCATATGCTTAGCCCATTTACCATCATGCATATAGAGCAAACCCAAGTAAGGATAGGATTTTACCATGTTCAGTTTTCTATTTCCTATTCTCCATGTTTTGGTAATTTTGTTAGAACCTGATATCATGATTTGACTTTTATTTCACATTAATTCTTAGGTTATGTTTAACTGCATAATCGTCTAAAATGTATAATTTACTCTGTAACCCCTTTTGAGAAAGGGATAATAGAACAAGGTCATCGGCATATGCCAATACTGGACATGTTTTGTACAAAATTTTTGGGGAATCTGTCAATGATTTAGCCAACATTTTTAGTAAGTCATTAATATAATACAAAACAGAGTAGAGGGTAGGACACATCCCTGCCTAACCCCATGGTTTGTAGAAAAAGTTTCAGAAAGTTGTCCAGTTGTTCCTATTTTAACCTGAGCCCAGGTATTTTGATAAAGTTTGCTTATAATTGTGATTATTTCTTTGGAAATACCCCAAATCCTTCATTATTTTCCACAATATACTATGTGACACAAAATCAAAAGCGGAGCTAAAATCAATAAATGCTAGATACACTTTCTGATTACTCAGACTAACATATTTTTCATAGAAATGTGACAGAACAAAACAATTATCTATTGTATTAAAATTAGCTTGGAACCCTGCTTGAAATTTGAGAGCCCCCGCCCCTTATCAGTAAATGAATTTCCTCCATTAGTTTGGCAAAAACATTTTAGAAAATATCTTACAACAGCTATCTAGTAGTGAAACTGGACGATACATTTTAGGGTCAAATATGTCTCCTTTTTTATGTATAGAACTTATGATGGCTCCCTTCCAAGAGACAGGAAATTTCAATTGCCTAACTGAGCAGTTACAAAATAACATTAATACTGTAGCCCAAAATAGAGGGGAGTCCAGAAAGACTTCCACTGGAATCTGGTCTGGGCCTGGGGCTTTGTGCTTCTTCATGGAGACAATTGCTACACAAACATCCTGCTGATTACAGAAAAAGGTATAAGGTACAACAGTTCCTAAATCAGGCAGATCATCAACCTGATTTGGAACAAAGAAAATGTCTGAATAATATTTTTGCAAAATGTCCAGGGGAGTATACAGTATGGCCCGGATATTCAAACTGCGCCAGGCTGTGGTGCAAGTCTGGGCACAGCGCAACTTGCCTGTGCAGGGGTGTTGACAGGGTGATATTCAACAGAGCTGTGCCATGGCACAGCATCATTGAATATCGCACCCTGACCACCCGCAGTGCACATGGCGCAGTGGCACTGCGCCAGTGCAAGTGGCCAGAGTGGAGCAGGGGGATGTGCTAGTGCAAGTTCCATTGCGCTATGCACAACAACTGCGATATTCAAAAGTACACATGCAAATGGGGCCATAATGTATGCAAGGCACAAATGGGGCCATTTGCATGTCATTATGGCCCTATTTGCATGCAGGTGCGCTGATTCTCGGCGACTTGTGCCTGGCACCCTGCCAGGCAGCAGCCGCCAGGGACCGATGCCCCCTGCACAGCGTGGCAATATGCCCCACTGCCCGATCATGCACATATGTAGATTTAAATAATGTCCAATATCCCTGGTGGTCCAGTGGACCACTCGCAGCCTAATTGCGGGCTCTAGTATGAAAATAATTAATCCAATATCCGTGGTGGTCCCGTGGAGCGCTCGCAGCCCGATTACAGGCTCCAGTATGTAAAATAATTAATCCAATATCCCTGGTGGTCAGTGGACTGCTCACAGCCCGATCACAGGCTCCAGTATAAAAATAATTAATCCATATCCCTGGTGGTCCATGGTACCCCTCCTCACCCGTCCACTGAGCCCTGCCACCTTGCTCCTCCCCTGGTCAGCGGGCAGGCAGCAGCACACCAAGCAATTGCCGCCCGCCACCCACCGCCTGACACTGTATGGTTGGCATGCCCATTGGTCCACAGGGTGAGCCAATGGGCATGCAGCCTGTACCGCACTAGCACATTCCAGATATGTGAATGGATCCAGACACATATCTGAGTGTAGTATGGCATCGGTTGCATGCCCATTGGCTCACGCCAGGACCAACGGGTACAGCCCTACCATACAGTGTCAGTCGGTGGGCAGCAGGGCAGCAGGTGGGTGGTGCTGCCAGCCGTCACTGACCAGGGGGGAGAGCAGGGCGGTGGGGCTCAGTGGGCTGGTGGGGAGGGGGGGTACCGCTGGACCACCAGGGATATTGGATTAATTATTTTCATACTGGAGCCCGTGATCAGGCTGTGAGCAGTCCACTCGACCACCAGGGTTATTGGATTGATTATTTTCATACTGGAGCCTGCGATCGGGCTGCAAGCGGTCCACTGGACCACCAGGGATATTGGACCTGTATTTCCTTCTACAGATGCCTACAATTGGGCATGGGGGGCACTGCCACAAAGGTGCAGCTGGAGCTCGGGTGGCCACCCACAGGTGGCAGCTGCTGTGTTGCACCTTGCAATACAGCAGATCACCTGTGGGTGTCCAGCTGTTGTTCCTTTTTTTTTTTTGCTCACCTGTGTGCAGCGCAAGTCGGGGTTACACATGCATGGACTCAGCACATCCCAGGCTGAATATCGGGATGTGTGGAGTATGCATGGGCACACCCCCCCTACCTGCACTGCATACATTACTGATGCTCTCCGGCACATCGGGATTTGTGCCAGGCTCAGTCCCCATTTGAATATTGCACCGGGGTGCATCAGTGGGTTGCGCATGGTGCAACACTGTTGCGCCATGCATAACCCTTCTGAATATCCGGGCCTGTGTGTCTATGACAAGTTTATAATTATTTGTTCCTTGGGCCACCAGCTGCCAATATGCTTGTTGGTCATTGAGAGCCATTACATTTAGAATTTTATTCCACTGGGCATGTTGAAATTTCCATTGTTTTCTTTTAATAACTTTTTATATGCTACACTTGACTGATTTAAAGATCTAAACTGTTTAATCCTTTGAGAGGCTCTGACCCTTCTAGTTTGTTGCTTTAAATGTTTTTTGGCCAGACAGCATTCCCTGTCAAACCAATTATGTCCCCAATCTGGCCACTGTTTGATAGCAGTCAAAAGCAGCTCCCTTATCTCCTTGAAGCATTGCTTCAGTTGATTAGTCCATTTAAATAGACTCCAATTAACATATTCTCTATCAGAAAAAAAACTCTGTAGTAAAGAGCTTAACTCATAACAGCTAGGTTGATTCCATCTGATTTTAACATTATTCCTGATTTCTATGATTATTAAAACTGGACAACATGGGTTCTTGGGCTAATTGCCTAAAACATAGTACTAAAAGAAAATGATCACTATCTGGCCTAGTATGAATGAAGTATGACTCTCATATATCCATACTATCATCCCAGAAAACATAATCAATCACAGAGGGACCCTGTTTATTATAATGAGTAAAGTTACCTATGGTATCCCCTTAAGTCTCCCGTTGAGAGGTGTTAAGTTATATGGTGTTGTAATCTCAAGAAGTTTAAGCCCTGTAGCATTAGTCCTTTGATCTAGTGAGCTTCTTGGGTATTTATAGGCATTCCAGAAGTGCCATTTCTGTATTTCTTCATTTGCAAAGCCATCATGGTACCTATCCTGGCATTAAAATCTCCACAGAGTAAAATGTTCTCACATGCTGTTATTGCCAAGGCTCTATGAATGACATCATCCAGCTCTTCCCATATGCTATTTCTAAAAAAATTTGGAATTGCTGGGTGGTATATAAACATTAATTAAACAAAATGTCAGAGAGCCTATCATTACAAGAAAAGCCTGTGAGAAAGAATTAATGGATTTAAGATCTACTGTTATAAGGTCCGTAATTCTGAACCAAGTGACTAGCCCTCCAGAAGGCTGACCAGATCTAGATTGTTTAAGGCCAGGAACATAATAGGTCAAATAACCATTCAATACAACATCATTTGTTGACTGATGCCATGTTTCTTGCATTCATATTATATGGACTTGTTTCAAAAAGTTAACACATTCACTATCCACACATTTTGTAAGAAGACCAGCAATATTCCAAGATGTTAGCACTAAATTCTTAAACACCTCAGTGTCTTCATTCTTACTAACAGATGAAGAAATCTGTAGTCAATCATTTGAAACCCCCAACAGATCAAATCAGTTTGAGACTGGTACATTAAAAATCATCCTTTCATCAACAGTACCCTGCGGGCTCTTAGTATGCCCAGTAGCTGTAATGTGTTCAGAATTCTGATTCATTTCAGGTAAGATAGATTAATTAGCACCCACATCCTGATCACAAGCAACAAAGTGCAGCCCCATCCCATCTAAAAGTGAGGCATTTTGCAAAATGTTAACAAACAAACTTAGGCTTCTAACCTGAATTAAGACTTGATCTGTTTCAAGAATATTTCCCTGTCTCTGAGCTGTTAGGGTGTTTTGTTTTATAGTATCTATGTTTAAAATTTGTTCTAATAGATCTCTAACAACCAGTCTAAGATTCTTGTTGGTCTCATTTTCTAAATGACATAGGCCAAAAAGAGACAGTTCTTTATAAGCAGGGGAAATGCTATAATTCTGTTGATTCACTTTAGATTCCTGGCATACTGAATTGAGGATTTTACTGCTAACTATGTGTACACCTGCAGGATCCAGTAGGGGAGCCTTATTCAGAATATTTTCCAAAATCTTTTCACCTAGTACAACAAAATCAACCTGTCCAGCACCAGAATGTACCTTATGCCTGAACACACTAGTTATTTTAAAAACTGAGTCTGGAATTTTCAGTGCATGTATGAGCAGGTTATTAACCGCATTTCTTAACCTGCCCTGATTTTCATTCGGTATATTTTTTTAGTCCAAATATACTAAATGTATCTGGTGGAGTCACTTTTGGCAAATAATGTAGCTGTTTCCTATTAATGAAATCAACTAAAACCCCCTGAGCTTGCAGATCTTTATTATTGAGCCATATATGGTTTGCGATCCTCGGACTAACACAAAAATGGAATACGCATCTCCTACCCTCAGAATCCAGATCTTCCCAGGTGTGGACTATATCACTATCAACAATTTCAACACCAGTGGCTGCCCTCAAAAGGTGCACAATCTGGTTTTTGTTTTGTATGTATGAAATTCCAATATTCAAGCAGTAACCATACAAACTCAGGAATGCACACTCATTTGAATCAACCATCTCTTTTCCAGGTGCAGAAACTCAACCTGGTTTTCCATTTTACTCATCCCTGTCAATGTATTTGCAGTATTATCTGCTTTGATTGGACCCACAGAATACTCAGGTTTAAGTATATTATGGAATTTTCCTAGATCTTGTCTCAAATTAGTAATTTGCTGATTTATTGTTTGAATAGAGCATAATAGCTCCTTCTGATTTAGAGTGTTTTCAGGTGCTTTACAATTATCTGAGCTTTCTATTTCATAAACTTCATCCAGATTGATGCTATTACTTTTCATTAAGTCATGTGGGGAGGTCTGGGCTGCAGTGTTATTTTCTGCCTTAGCCATTGTGTTGTTATCTGTGCATACTGTCCCTATTTTTCTAATATCCTTCTTAGAAGTTTTTTTTTTAATTTTTATTTTCTTAGCGTTTCCTACCCTCCTTTACTATTGCCTGATAATTTAACAGGAGTGTCGGGGATGTGGATGATAGAAAAATCTGGTCTACCCAAACGCTCATCAACTTGCTCAGTAGCTGGTGCAGAGTCAAAGAATGGAATAGAAGGGGACCCTGTAATGTGAACCAGTCTGTCTAACTTGCTAAGAACATCATCTAGTCTGGCACCATGTATAGCAATATTTTCTTTAAGGGTCTCCACCTCATTAGTAACTCCTACTAATTGATCAAGTATCATAAAATGAGCAGCATAGGGGTCCTGCATAGATCTCTTGAGCTCATTATCCAAACTAGATGGGTAGGAGGAAATCCATTTATCAATTAAGCAATAATGCCCGACAGGGTGTGTGTCATGCTGGGCTAACGTCATGCCTCAGGTGGTTGGGCACGAGACCGCAGGCCGAGTGCATCCAATGACTGAGGCATGACATTATCCCAAACGACACACACCCTGGAGGGCATTATTGCTATTTTACAATGGCTTGTTGTTATACAGAATAAAAAAAATCATTTTGAAGATGTTTTTGTGTGGAAAAATATATTTGTTTTTTAAGAGCAGATGAAACAATCAAGCAAATCGTCAATGTGCTCAAGATCATCTACACTGGCTCACAGTGAGGCTGAGACTAGACCCGTGATGTTGTTCTGGGATAACAGCACGGGTCCAGCCCAAGACTGACCAATCAGAGTCCAGGATTTTTTTTTGCCATTGTATAATATGCTTTCTAGTCTCTCCTTTCCTGTGTATGCAGCAACAGTGTGAGCTTGGGGGACATTTTTTACTGATTTTAGAGTCTATCATCTTTAGCCCATCAATAGCCTCTTGCACCCCTGTTGTAATATCTTGTAAATCTGCAGTCCAATTAGTGCCATTCCACCCAATACTGGGAGCTGGTTCTAAAATCAGTTCCAGTGAAACTTCTAGGGAGTATAATGAGTCAGAAACAGTATCATAATAAAGATCAATCAAGGCTTCCCTAACTGTTTGTTTGAGCAGAATCCTCCCCGCCACATTTTTTGTGATGCTTTCTATCACTGTCGGCGCTGATGAAAAAGTTGAATCTCTGGTCACAATACTATAGTCCCCGCTACATTCATTAGAGTAATTAATAATATCAGGCTCCATGAGAACTTTGGGGTGGAAGAAAGTCTAAAGAGATTTTGTCCACAATCAAAATCATTCTCATAGGCAGTATTGTCATTTATTGAAACAACATCTAAGGATGAATCTACTTGTTTCAGCACCCCCTGCAGCCCCTGTACATTGGCTATTTCATTGGTAATAACTGCTTTGGTCAAAAACATGCTAATCTTAGCCTCTTTTGTCTTCAGGCTAGATATTTTAGGAATGCCTTCTGTAGTTTTTCTTGCTTAATTCATTTTATTTTCTTTACTAAATTTGTTTTGCTTGTTAATTCTTTTTGTTGATTAATTAGTAACAAATTTAATGCATTTATTTCCTGTTACATTATCATTACTAGACTGCATATAATTATCCTCCCCACCTGAGGGGTCTTGGCTCATAATACAAATTAAAGGGTCTGAATCGAACCTGCGGGCACTACGGCCCTTTTTACCATTATTATTACTAGTACTAATTAGAGTAGAACCATCCCATAAACCCATTACAGGGCTCTTAAGCTGCTCGGTGTTTACCATCACAGCTAATTGTTGTCTATTAAAAACCATCAGCAATTATAACAGCAGTTATAACAGGGAAAAACAGATTAGCACAAAAATAAAAAACAAAGTATAAAATTCCAGTCTCAATAATGCTTTAGACTATAGTTTTGACATCTAATCACATAAACCAGAAATTATCCAAATTATTCAGTCCTACTAGACCCTCTTCAGTATACTACAACACCAGCACTCAGATGAAAGATCACCTTCACCAATGCCATCAGTCTAGTAAAACCAACATCAAAAGGGAGGAGGTATACTCTGGTGTCTTTGCAGCAGTCAGACAGGAAGCAGCTTCTCCTTCCACTCCCATAAATGTCAGATAGAAACAAGAAAATCCAAGCCAGCAAATGACAGGGCATAAGTAAAATAGATTACATATATTATTAGTCTATCCTAGAGCATATCCTAAAAGCATATAAATAAAATCAACAGAAAAGACAGCTTGCAGCCAAAAACTAGCACACAATTGACAAGTGCTAAATGCTCTAAGTCTTAAAATGCTCTAAATCTTTAAAAAGTGTTCTTTTATTAGTCTGCACTTACTTCATAAAGGCCATTATTCTATACTTGAATATTCAACTGTTGCTGTTGCTCAATAGTCTGCGCTGCCATAGACCGCCACGGGCTGCTGAGAAAAACAGAACAGCTTGCAACAAACTGCAGAAAATGCAGAGCAGAAAGGCAAACAGCTCAAGGGCAATCATCAGTATAGCTGAAAAACCCCTGCGCACCACGCTCACTTTACTCGGCAAATAAAAATCAAAACAGCAGAACTGCACACTTCAGTAAGCAAAGAAGTACAGGAAAAAATGAGGGGAGGAATGAACCAGCATCTCACTCTACCAGCACTCTGTCTGATCTGAGAGGAAATGCAGCAGCTGCACTTTTAAAACTCCCTCAATAATAAAGCAGGCTATTATTGGCCATGCATGCCACATCCAAAGACTCCCGTGATATTTAAAAAACTAAAAAATACTAAAAAATAAAAGGCAATATACTACAAGCAATATCTTCAAAATATATTGCGAAGGGCTTCTATTATAAACAGGAGGAGAACAGGAGCAGAATAAACATCCAAACACATAGACAAAAAATCTCCCCTGAAAGCACAAAACAAATAACATGCCTGTCAGTACATAGTGCGTTTTACAAACTTTCATAAATCATTAGTGAAAATAAAATAAGTGTAAGAAAGTCTACTCAATGCTTTTTTAACACTCCTTTTACAAAGACGGGTGACAGAGCAGCTGCTTCCAGACAAAATAGTTCCCCCTCAGATCAAGACTGTCAGCTCTTCTTCCATCCATCTTCATCTCTGACTGTCTCCCCATCTATCTCCCCAGCTGGACTTCTCTCTTCGGCTTCTCCTTTTGGGCACCAAAACCTTTCCCTCAGCTGGTCCGAATGGTATCTCCTCCACTGTTCCCTCACTCCAATCACTCTGCTGCCATTTGCAGAAGGGGGCCAAAAACTCTGGAACAGAACAAGAAGAAAGCAGCAAAGGGACCCGGCTGGAGTTCATAGTAAGTTGGACTGGAAAGACTGCAAACTTACTAGCTAAGATGGCATACCTGTTGTATTTTTAAAACACGCAATGCAGCCCTGTAGTCAGTGTCTACTCCACATGCACTGCCGCACCTAGTGAGCTCCAGCCTCTAGAATTAAACTTCCTGATCCAGAGACAAAGTGAATGAATTAACTCCACAGTGGCATGTTGCAGGGGTGTATCTGTGCACATATCATTCACACCTGACACTGTGTGCCATGCTGCATGAGCACCCCTGAGCTTGCTGCATTCCCCTCATGTGTGCCCTTTCTTTGATGCATGGGTGCACTTGCAGCTCTTGAGCTGACCTTGGCACCCAGAACCCACCTGTTGTGCAATGGGATGGCACCCAGCTTCCACATGTCTAGGGAGCCCGTTGAAAATTGGGTCCCTTATCTGCATGGACAAAACACACAAGGAAAGCAGACAATGAGGGAAAATGATAAAGGGAAAAGATAAGAAAGACAAACAGAATGAGTGTAAGGTTAGCCAAAAATAAAACAAGAGAGGAAATGCATTCAGTCTATGATAACCAGCTATACTGATTAAATTGTCACTTCTGTTATTATAAGAGAATTAAACCTAGCAAGAAGACCTTTACAAATATGTCACTGCCCCTTCCAACTCAGACAAACTCTAATAAAGAGAATGGGACAATAGAACATAGTAAATCCACATAAAGTATGAGCTTATAATGGGAAATGGATTAGAAATGAGCTCTAATGAACTTCAGAAAATGGACTGGTCATCACACATCTTAGCAAGTAATATTGAAAAGAGAGCATTCATTTAAGTCAATTTGCCCATAGCTACATATGTGATTAGGTCTAATGAAAGGTTTACATTTGAACATGAACATCAAAGGTTACACGAAATTAGAGAAAGGAAGCAATGGCTCACTGTATAATACAGATAAGACTGTGACAGAACAAATTAAAGTCAATTCCAAACAGTATGCATTTTCCCAAGTAGTGGGAAATTTGGGAGATACTATCTGTGGCCTCTAAAATGTATTAACTGCAGACTTAATGATGAGGAAGATAATCAATTTTGGTGTACCACTGAATGGGTACATCACCTGGAGAATTGAAAATTGAACATACTTGGGCTCCTATTAACAAACAATAATCCATTAACAAATCAGACATAGATGACAAGGATAACTTTGAGAAAAGTATTGTCAATCAACCGATTATGCTGAGTGATGATGTGATAAATTTACTGAACAATTGACATATGGCAAATGTACTGTTACTGGAAGAAAAGATCATTTTAAAAGGTTATATAGTTGTGTTAAGGGAAGCAGCAGCTCAGAGTGAAATGCTTATTACTAAACTAGTTAATGGATAAATACATTGCACAGTTTAGTTAAGTGATACCATTACAACAAAATACAAGTAATACACAAAATGAGATTCATGAAAATAATCCATTACAATACTGAAATTACACCATTTAAGAATCCTAGTAAACAGACCTAAATAAGAGTAGGAAGAAAACAGAAAGAGCAAAAACAAAAAAATTCAGAATAATAAGTAAATACAAACACTCTGACCCAACATAGAAGTCAAAAACATTAACAGAAGGACCAAGATGAGAAGGAGATATGGCAGAATGCAAGACGGCAATGCATTAGGCCTGAAAAAAAAAATAGAAATAAAGAAAAATGACATACAGGAATGTATTAATAATTCTTCAGATTCTGATTAAACATGTGAACATCCAATAGACAGTAGTAAATCCCCATCAATAGTATAAATAGTAATGGGAATAAAATAAATGTATTACTGCATGGATTCATTAAATGACATCACTGGTCCACAGAGAGACACAGCTGAGCAGGAACAGACCATTTGCAGTGTCCCAAGAGCAACACATGTAATACACAGCAGTACACAATGTCAGTGTGACAACAGCAGAGGCCTACCAGTGGAGACATACACATGCATGCACATGATACCCATGTGTAACCACACAGTGTCACAAACCAACACATGCCGGCATGTGTCACCTAAGCATGGCACAGAACTATCTGGAATATGGATAGCAGTAAAGCAATACACCCTATGTGACAACACACAGCAACGGCACAACAGAATGAGCACAGGCCATGCCTGTGACTGTAGAATGTCACGTGACAGTGTAACATGCCAGGCACACATGCACTAAAGGCAGTCATGTTGTGGAGAGCAGATACATGTACCCTTGCAATGTGTGTCATAGCACACACACACTGAGATGCACACACACAGGACAATGCCACAGCACCCCATGCAGTCAGACAGTACCACAGCACTGAATACCTGCCATGGTGCACACCCACACAGAACATACTGTGTACTGGGTGTGTGGCACAGGTAACACAGGTTAGTGCACCAGTGGTATATGCATGCCATGGATGTGGTACCCAAGTCACGATGTCACATCTTCCCCTAATGGCACAGGTTAGCAACATGGCACAGGATAATGTGTACAGAAATGGCAGTGGCCATGACATGTGTGGTGGGACACAGGTCCAGGTGAGTGAAGGAGGCACAAACATGGTGAAAAGTCCCTGAATAAGTACACTCTGGACTGCCACAGTGGCAGAGAACAATGGAGGCATATGGACAGCACATGACAAAGTGTGCAGTGATGTGAGCTGGCATGGTGGCATGAAGGGATGAGGCGGTGGATGCCACGCACCATGGAGTGGGGCTGCCCATGTTTGGATATGGACATGGGTTCCCAGACGATGGCATGAGAGGCCATTCAGGTAGCAAAGGCAGACAGCCCACCACACACTGGGGGACGCCACTGGGAGTACTCCATAACTTGGTGAGGCACAATGGTGATTGGGAATATCACAGTACAAGGCTGCAAACAGTGGAGGGTGTAGTGTTGCACCCATAAGCATGATTGCAGTGTGCAACTGTGTCATTGCCTGCTGCAACACCAGGGTGATGGACACACGCATGGTAAACACCCAGGATGCCTGCTGTGGCTGTGTGGTACACAAGGGGGCACAAGTAGCAGACCCACACCTCAGGGCAGACACAGTGCTAATGACAATGCAGAAGGCACCATCCTGATGTCATGGCACTGCCCTGCCTCAGTAGGTGTGCAATGGGATGGTGGTACACCCTCGATGCTGGGTGACTGGATCAACAGTGATGTCAGGTGGTGGGAACGCTGGAAGCACGCGAGCAGGCTTGGAGTGAGAGTCCATGGCTAAACCACCCTGGGAGGATGCACAAGATAGAGGACTGATACACAGATGTGAGGAAAACAATGACAGACAGGTGTGCAGGGATGTGTGTACCAATCAAGACATGTGGTTGACATGCTGTACTGAAACATATGCACTATGACCTGTACATGAGGAGTAGGGGATCAGAGGACAGCAATGGACACCGTAGAATGGGTAGGCACAACACAAGATGATGTCTTCATGGAGACAAGAACACAATGAGTGAAGGACTGTCAGGCTGGTGTAGCACATGGCACACCCCAATGGCTGACCACCCGAAACACAGTGGCCCACCAGGAACAATACACCACTGACATATAGGTGTGGGTCTGTACACAGTCAGAGAAAGGAGAAGCAGGAACAAGGACATGGCACAGACACATGTGTACTGCACACAACACAGAGCATGGCAACAGCACAATAGAAACAATGCACAACATGCTGGTAGTGATAGGTGGAAGTATAGAACATGTGCGCCACCTGACATGGTGCAGGACTGCATGTACACCACACATGACATGTGCAAAAGGCCTCTAACCAACAACATAGCATGGACCACTGGTTGCATACAATGGACACATGTGGATGGGAATTCCATAGTGTGCAGTACACACATGTGAATGCCATGCCACAACAGCATGGTACTGCAGGATACAACCATCAACACAGGACGTGCACTGCACGATGAGGAATGTTGTGCGTGACACAATAGAACCCACAATGGAGTAGGACACAGCAATGTAGTGTGAATCAACATAACAACAGTACATGTGTACAGTGCAACATGCAGGGGCACAGAACTAACATGGATGCACAGATGTGACATCTCCCCAGGAGAACATAATGGCATACACCATACAACAAGCAGAGACACAACGTATGGAATGTAGGTTTAATAGCAATGACTATACGAACAACTATTGATATACATAAACACAACACAACAGTATGAACAGCATAAAACTCCAACAAGAAAGTATGTAACTGTAAGCAGATATGTCCAAACAGCAGTACGTCACCATCAACAGTGGTACAGACACAGGCTATAAACACAAATGTCACTGAAATGGAGCCAACACTAGTGTTCATGTGTGGCTGGCATAGCCAGCACCTCAGCAAGGGCATGCAACTAGGCAGTGAGTCTCTCACAGGTTGATGCTATGTCCTACACATGGTGTTGTAACAGTGCCCAATGGTGACTGCAGTCACAGCTGCCTCCCAGCATCCCCTCAGGTGCCACCATGGCATTGGCAGCCACCACTGGCACCGGTGCAGCAACATCTCCTACTGCCACTGGGCCTGGAACTGCAGGAACAGGGTCCAGGTCAACAATGTCCTCCAGAATTCCACCCACATCATCCTGAACAGTAGCAGCATCAGACCCACCCTGGGCTGGGGACACATGCTGCTGGGCCCCCTATGCTGCCTCCACAGTGCATGGCATGGTGTCTGCTGAATGGTGGACTGCAGGCATACTGTGGCAACGGTGAGCCAGAACACCTCTTGCACACCTGGTTGACAGCATCCTCCGAGCTGCAAGGACACACTGCAGCTTATCACGCTCCTGTCAGCCAATCAGGTGACCTGCAAAGTCAAAGAAAACACAAGGTGAGCATGGCCAGCAGAACAACAGACCAACTCACAAACAGGCAAAGCACAGAATTCTGAACAGCAATACACAGGCCTGTGATGTCAGTAGCATCAACACAGCACATGCAGTGAGATACAGGTCACCTCAGGAACATAGGTAACACTATGCAGACACACCTGAGGAAACACACTGTCACATGCACCAGAAACTGGTGCATATGCGAGGCAACCCCAGTGCAAGAGGCATGTGGCACCCATGAGGCACAGTGCAAACAACGTCCAGGACAGTATGTGGGCCTGCAGGAACACAGGACATAGTGTGGACTGCAGGCAAACAACAGGTGCATGACACATGTGCACATACAGGCAACTGACATACCATCCAGTGAACATGCAGTGTACCCAGAGCAGAATGCATGAAACAGCCAACAAGCAATACACCCTAACAACATAGCACACATGACGGTGTGGTATGGCCCACAGTCACAGACCAGCAATGCAAAACAAACAGCATGTGTAATGTAGGCCATGATGGAGTGCAGAGCATGCACAACATATGAGTTGCTGTACAAATACTGTTAGCACACCACCATGTGCAGATAATGCATAACCTGATGGATGGCAGGCACACCACCATGAGCTGGAAATGCACAACCCAATGGATGGCAGGCACTCCAGCAGTGCAGAAAGCACAGGGCATATGCATGCCAACATGATGCCCAGCAAAGTGAGCCATCCCTGTGTATGTAACAAGTGTGTCATGAAATGTATGCCCACACAGATGGTGCCATGTGCACTGCTGGCGTGACTGAAGGTGTGTCCTCATGCCAGTGCACCACATCACCTGGAACTGTAACAGTCTGGACAGTGCAAGTACTAGCAGGTGTGTGCTGTGTTACCCCAACACACCCTCAGTACGCAACATAGAGAAGCAAGGTGCCACCAAACATGTGACACACCCTGTGTAGAACACATATTATACAATGGCAGGATATATCCTGGACTCTGATTGGTCAGTCGTGGGCTGGCCCCGTGATGTTATCCCAGCACAACATCACGGGTCTAGTCTCAGACTCACTGTGAACCTGTAGATGAGCATTTAATTGAGCACTTGATTGAGCATGTCCTTGATAGATTCATCATCTCTCAAATAACAATAAATATAGTCCCACACAGTAACAATTTTTAAAATGATTACTTTCATTCTGTATAACAAGAAGCCATTGTATAATGGCAATAATGCCCTCCAGGGTGTGTGTCATTTGGGATAACGTCATGCCTCAGTTATTGGACGCACTCGGCCTGCGGCCTCGTGTCCAACCACCTGAGGCATGACGTCATCACATCACCTGGAACTGTAACACTCTGGACAGTGCAAGTACTAGCCGGCGTGAGCTGTGTTACCCCAACACACCCTCAGTACGCAACACAGAGAAGCATGGTGCCACCAAACACGTGACACACCCTGTGTTATCCCCTTCTGCCTGCCTACCCCTTTGCCCCCTCTCCCTTTCCTCCCCCCCAGGCATTTCCTGACTTTCTCCCTCCCTCTCTCCCTTTAGAGCTCTTACCTCACCTCTACCCTCTGACAATGGCCTTCCTGCCTGCATACCCCTTCCCTCTCACCTGCAGTGCTTATTTCTAAGATTGCCCTTGGCTGGTATGTCATGCTACCTAACATTTGGCACATTTTGAATTACTGGAATTTCCTAAGCCTCAGTCTCTTACTTCTTTTTATTGTGTAACTATGTATTATTATGTTGACCTTTGTATGTATATATACCCCCATTCCTTCGACGTGGAACCTTTGTAAATGAGCAATTCCTGCTCAAAGGTATTTGTAATCCTAGATTTCAACAAATAAAATAAAGAAATAAATCACAGCACCACACACACCTTGTCGGGCATTATTGCTTACACGTAGCACATGTATGGCATAGGCATTGCCTAATGATGGACACAATGTGACAGGTGATGTGGGCCACAACATAGGGCAGGTGGATGGTACCTGAGCACAGTCCAGACACAGATGTCCACCCATGCCAGGTTGGGATGGAAGCAACACCAATCAACACAGTGGTATGAATACACAGACGGTGGGACCCTGGCACTCCCACACACCCACAGTGACCACACATGGACAGTCAGCCAAATGCAGTGATGACTGGATGTACAATGCCATGATGCCTAGCAATGGGTGGGGGCACAGGTGACACATGAAAGGTGACATACCACACATGCAACATGACAATAAGGCACACACACACACACACACACACACACAGCATGCATAGAGTGTAGGAACAGTGAACAAAAGGTGACATGCCCAGTCACAAACTGCAGAGGTGACACAGCAAAGCCATGTAAATGACAGTGATGCAGCAGGACAAAGGTATGTGGGGAAAGGCATTATGCACATGACATACACACCCTAGAACATGGTGAGGAGTGTGAACACAGGTGTGGCAATGATGTACATGAAAGGGACCATGAGGGCTGCTGTGGAGGTGTGCCAATGACTGAGTGCACACAATGTGGTGATGTAACACACCAGCATGATGGATAGTGTGCCAACCAGCTAGTGGATGCCATGCACAACATGGGGAGACAATGCTGGATGCTGACAGTGTGCTGCTGGAGGGTGTCATGTAGGTGCACACACTGTCCACCTGTCAGGAGCTGGGATGACAGTTGTATATGGTAGGGCCACAGCG
This sequence comes from Neoceratodus forsteri, assembly GCA_016271365.2. Lineage (NCBI taxonomy): Eukaryota > Metazoa > Chordata > Ceratodontiformes > Ceratodontidae > Neoceratodus > Neoceratodus forsteri. The sequence continues at coordinate 817,551,008 of CM028133.1, forward strand.
TGCAGCACAGTGAGGGTGGCAGGGCACAGGCAGCAGAGGGCAGCATGTAGGCCCTGTGGGCCACTGTGAGGGCACATGCAGGTGGGAAGATACTGTTGGGGGTGGTGCATAAGCATCAGGGCATGGCACAGGACCAACAGGAATGAGTGCTGGCAACCTGTAGGGGCAAAATGGATGTGAGGTGATTGTAGTGTTGTTGATGGGGTAACACAATATGTAGGTGGCACAGTATGGAACCCTGATGTCAATAGAAACCCATGAGCAGAGGCTGCCTGGCTGGCTGTCTGGCTGTGTTCCACAAGCAGCTACTGACATACCTCATGAGGGCCAACCATAACCTGTGTGTCCCTAGCTGATGGGGATTGTGTGCAGAACATGGTAGTGACAGCAGCCATGGCTGCATGACACTGACACACTGCAGTTCACATGATGGGGGGAAGGGGAATGTGCAGGGACAATGTGACAATGCATAAGGAGGGGGACCTGGGAAGTTATGTGTGACAAACCTAAGGCTCATCCAAAGAGGCCAGGCACAGCTCTGGATCATGACGGCAGCTGGGACAACACATAGCAGGGAATAAAGGTAGGCACAAAGACCTGTGCAAGGCTGGGCCACAAGGGGTGAGGGACACGTAGGGCATGCAGGAGGAGTGGTCAGAACCAAGAGGCACTGAGGGCAGTAGGATAACTACTGATGTGACACAGATACATGGGGTGGGAGGGATAGGCCAATCCAATCATGCGCAACGAGGCTGCCCACAAGGTCACTGTTAGGGGAGGAGGCATGGATGGGGATGGGGAGGGTACAGGGGATATGGTGCATGGTATCAGGCTACAAGAGGTACATTGGGGTGTGGATGAAGGTGCAGCACTAGTTTGGTAGGTGCAGGCCAGATGGGGTGTGGCTGGAAGGGGCTGGGGTGCAGTCAAAGATGCTGAATGGGTTCAACACATTGCCGCACACTACAAAAAAGGCTGGCGGCAGAATAGTGCTGGTGATGCAGGACATGACTGGGGAAGCTGAGCTGCTCAGTGGAGCTCCAACTGGTGTGCACAGTGCTGTGGATGTGAACAGCAATGGGGGTATATGGCCTAGACGGCATGGGGGGATGCCACAGAGATCAACATTGGATGTGAGAGGAGGTCCCCAGGTACAGCATCAGGGTCCACTCTCCGGTGACAGCCGTTATGTGTACCATGGTGCTGTGATGGATGGCGGACATCAAGGCCACGCCACCGGTGGCTAACCAGCACAGGTCAATGCAGATGGGGACGGTGGCAATGACTGGAGGCAGGTAAATGTGGTGCCACTCCAGTGTGGGAGAGTGAGGGGTGTGACAGGCAACCATGTGCCTAACAGGTAGACAGAGATGCTGGGGAGCATGATGGTGGGCACACCAGGGCTGGGAACGTCGGGTGCCATGGAGGGTAAGGAGTACCTGGATGCCTGCCAGCACTTGCATGTGCAATGTGCACTGTGCAGACCAGCCGTGCACAATGCCATGGGTGGGAGCTATCAGCATTCATGAGGGGGGAGCTATGGGTGCCCAGCACTAGGCATGCAGACAGGCATCCGCAGCCAGCCATCACAATGGCATGCTGAGAGATCCATGGTGGATGGTGCCAGGCCTGCAAATGGTGCTGCATACTGGACATGTGTGGCCTGGTTGCACACACATAGCCATGGAGGGGAGGCCACGGTTCACGGACAGCACATATGTATGGTGGCCATCCCTGTACAATGCCCACAGGTACGTTAGCAGAGTGGGAATCAGGGGCACACACAGACACAATGCAGATGACACACATCTGGCAGCAGTGGCAGTGGGGAGGGGGGAAGACAGGCCCTGCAACAGGGGCTGGATGCCCTGGACAGGACATCCCACAGCGGTGAAGTGGTATGCAACCCCTACAGGTGTATGGTGCCACACCTACGTGTGGAAGCCCAATCCATGTGTACACCCTGGTGCTGAAGAGGTTGCAGGTCACAAAAGGGCAAAGGCACCCTGGTGACCTAGTGGACACAGACAGGAATGGGTTGGGGCAGCACTGAGGAGTGCATAGATGGCAGCCTGCCTCACCAAGGGTAGCACTGTTATGAGCATCAGGGGTATCCATTGCCATACACCAGCCTGATCAGACCACACACAGGAGTACAGTGTGCAGTAGTGGATGCCAAACCTGTGTAGGGGAAACCTTCCCCCTGCATGGGTCCAGGGGAGTGCACATCACATGGCCTAGGGCAGGGGTAAGCTGACATGTGTGGAGCACCTACGGAAGTACAACCCACCTACACAGCAGGGAAGCAGCACTGGGGGGGCATGATGGAGGTACAAGGCCACACGCAATGGAGTCATAAAGGTAGGCCAGGATGTGGACACAGGTGCTCACGGAGGGGGTACAAACCACATGACACAGCTGGATGTAGGATCATGGGGGAAACACAGGGGAAGGGGTGGGGGTACAGCACACAGGGAGTGGAGGATCCATGTGATGCACTGCGCAGGGTGCTGGTATAGGATGCTACTGTGGCTGCACCTGATTGTCTGCTGGATGGGGATAGGTAAGGGGATACTATGTGGAAGGCCACCTGGTGGTTGGGTGAATGGGACTAGGGCATAGTGGCAGCTATCAGCCTGATAGCCATGGTAGACATTCAGGGTGGGGAGTCAGGAGCAGACATGGTAGACCAAGGGGCCTACACTACCACTGTGTGGGTTAGCACTTGGTTGGTATGTGGACACCACTGTGTCTCATACTGCCTGCATGCACTACAACTGTACAGCAACAAAGAGCTAGCAGATACACTAGGTACAGGCCATGAGCCATAGCTTAATACAGCACCTTTCAATAGGCCAAACAGGGATAGGGGTGACACATACCAGTGGCCGATGTCGGCCACACTGAGGCCACCTGCATCACTCCATGTCTGCCACCACAGCCCGCATGCAGTGGTCACATGCAGCCTGAGTGCACACACTCTGCATCCAATGTCGGTCCGCCATAGTCAGCATCACTAGCAACACACATACCACCTACACACTGTGTGGTGACAGACATGTGTACGCCATGGGGATATGCCACACCCAACACCAGCAGCCTGTGCTGCATGCCCTGTGGCAAATCACTGTAACACGTGACCATCCAAGCATCCAACAAGCAATATACCAGCAAGGTCCTGGAAACACATGGAGCACAGGCACAGTGCACCCAACACACACTATGTATTGGATGTGCACTGGATGGACAGCCCACATGTGCCTGCTGGCCACAGCACAGTAAGCACCCCTGTCTGACAATGCACATTGGTTACGGAGGGACCTATGTCACCACCTGCACTGGGATCCACTGACACATATACAATGGCACTGCATCACTGTACAGGTTGCTGTCCATTAGGCACCACAGGGAACAGGTGTGGAGCAGTTGACTGGATGCACCTGCAATACTAGTCAGCCCACATGTGAGTAGTCACCACATGGTGCAGGTGTACAGACAAGGACACACACCGTGTGCAGGGCTGTGCTGCACAAGACAGACACTGGTGCTGAAAGGCATGCTGACAGTGACCTGGCCAACTGTAGGGGAACACAGATGTCACCTGGACAAGTGTCCACACACGCAGTCCATGCCACGTCAGAGCCATGTCCCCTGTAGGACAACAGACTATAACGCAATCACCCTACAGGGCACCCCTTATGAGACATGCAACATGTGTGAGGGCCACACAACCCTGGGTACAGGTGTAGTGGACACATGCTGTGTGTGCTGTCGATCCCCCAACATCCATGCACACACCCCTATGTATGCTCACACACCTGTGTACATGTGCATACATCCCATCCTATCATTCAATCAGCCATCCCAATACAATCACCCCCACAAAGCATGGTCCATGGCACAGCGATCCCGAGGCCACTGTGCTGGACCCATACCCTGTACCACCATGACCACCGTCATGGTACACCATATGACATCAATCAATCAATCAATCACATTATTTAACCAGGCATAAACACCATTGAGCAAGCTCATTTTCAAGGTGGTCCTTTGCATTAATACAATGCAGTACACTTCATAAGATTACAATTACGGTGGACAACGGTAAAAAAAAAAAAAAAAGAAAAAGCGTTGTGAAGGTGCCGGTCAATATGGACCTGTACATACCGGTCAACATAATTAACATGCAAAGGTACATAATGATTAGCTTTACTGAAATGAGAAGAGACAACAATCCCATATAGTCTCCGCTAAGTAAGAGCTCATACCTAAATGACAAAAAAAAAGGAGGTATTAAGGAATAGAAATTGGGGTGAAAGAGTAGGCAGCCAAAAGGGAGGCGAGAATAGGTAAAAGGTAGAGAATAGGCAGAGCCATCTTGGATTAAGGGAACTAGGCTTGTAGGTCCTAGGTTTCTGTTGTTAGGAATGTGGGGTGGATGAGATACTTAGGCGTAGGATTTGAGAGTGGCACCCGGGGCTTAGGGGTCATCGACGTCTGAAACGGTTGCATGATTCCTTCAGATAATCCGTTAATAGAGCTTTGAATGTGAAAATGCTTAGAAGTGAGGATAATTTCAATGAGCCTTGCATAGTGTTCCAAAGTGATGGAAGTGAGGAGTTGATTGCTGCTGAGCCAAGGCTAGTTTTCCCTCTAGGAATCTGGAAGCAGATTAAGGAGAAATGTCTCAGGCCATAGGAACCTTCAGCCCATTTGAAGATGTTTGAGATGTATGCAGGGAGGTTATCAGATAATGCTCTAAAAAACCAGAGGAGAGCATTCCTTTTTCTTCTAGTTGAGAGTGAGGTCCATCCCGAAACCTAGTATAGACGACAGTGATGTGTACTACGGGGTAGATTTAAGATAAATCTTAAAGCCCAATGGTAAAGGGTGTCCAGTTTGTTTAGCATTGTTGATGGGCAATGACTGTAAAGGAAGTCAGTGTAGTCCAGTATAGGTAGGAATGTAGTTTGTACTAGTCTCATTCTGACTTCTAACGTGAGTAGGTATTTAATCTGATAGAATAAACCTAATTGCTGTCTTAGTTTCTTCGAGGTTTCATTTAAGTGGCACAGAAAGTTGAGCTTGTTATCCAGCCAGAACCCTAGGTATTTAAATGTATCAACTACTTCAAGGGGTTCATCTAAGAGTGCTCGGATCTGTGTGATATGTGGACATCCAGAAGTAGGCTTTGGTGAGAGAATCATTGCTTTAGTCTTTTTGGCATTGAGGAGGAGCTAATGGTGAGAAGGTTGTATTGAGGGTGACGAAGTCTTTCTGTACGTACTCATGGGCCAGATCCAAGGATGAATTTGTGGTATAGAGTACAGTATCATCTGCGAATAAGTGCACATTTGCTGTGCCCAGCTGTGAGTCCAGATTATTGATATATATTGCTAAAAGGATAAGGCCCAGGATGAAGCCTTGTGGGACACCTCGTAACAAGGATTTTTGTGGGGACAGATCTCCTATGGCTTTGACTTGTTGTAACCTATTGGTTAGGTAGCTGGTGAACCATTTAATGACAGAACTAAGTCCGATGTTACTTAGTGCAGTAAGCATGATGGTATGATCCACAATATCGAAGGCCTTACTTAGATCAAGGAAGAGGGCAAATACATGCTTCTTAGAGTCCAAGGCCATTTGCCAGTCTGTAGTTACTTTGGCAAGAGCCAATACTGTACTGTGTTTGGCTCTGAAGCCAGACTGAGCCGGGTTTAGCAACTTTTGTGAATCCAAATGTTCTCTAAGTTGGATATTGACAATTTTTTCAAGTAATTTAGAGAGGACGGATAGTATAGAAATAGGCCGGTAATTGTTCAGATCACTCGGATCCCCCAGTCTTGAATAATGGTAGGATGTGGGCAGTTTTCCACAAGACAGGTAGCTCACCTTGAATCAGAGAAGTGTTGAATAAGTGTGTAATGGGGCAGTCAGATAGGTATGGCCACGCTTTAGGAAGTAAGGTTCAATATTATCTGCACCTGCACTCTTTTTTGTATCCAGAGAAAGGAGGAGGTCCTCCACTTGCTTGAACGTAATTGTGAGGAAGCTGAAGGGGTGGGATGCGGTTGGTTATGGTTGTGATTATCAGTGAAGCCAACAGTGTAGTCTCTTACCGGGCTAAGTTTGCTGATAGGTGAGGTGTCAAAGGCAAGCCCTGCAGTGGCAAAGTGATCATTAAGCTTCTGTAGTATATCAGCTTGGTCCGTAGAGGTGGTACCATCAGACACAATTTTGTTTGGAAGGGGTGTTGCAGTGGACTGACCTTCGACTTCTTTGAGGATGTTCCAAAATTTGGCAGAGTTGTTTTTATTGTCTTCTAGTTCTTTTTGGAAGTACCTAGCTTTTTCTGACCTAATTAGCTTGGTACAAGCATTCCTAGTGGAACAGAATGCTAACCAATCAGCCTCCAGGTGGGATTTCCTCACTTTTTTCTACCAGTAGTCCCTATCCCTAAGTGCTTTCTTCAGGATGGAAGAGAACCAGCCAGGAGTTTTATTTTTTGATTTGATCAGTCTTAGTGGTGCGTGTTTGTCTATTAGCCCCAGTAAGAGGCTGTGAAAGATGTTAAATGCCTCGTTAAAGGTGGGGGCTAGATAGAAATCCTGCCAACGAATGTTGCTTAGATCTTTCAGGAAAGTGTACTGGCAGAACTTTTTCAGGCATCTTTTAGTTTGAATTTGGGCTGCTTTTCATTTGGGAAGGATGTCTGATGCAGGTAGCTCAATGGTCACATATATCATTGAAGAATACCCAGTATGCGTAGATAGTGTGAGGTTTGTTTATCAGCATAAGGTCCAGGAGTGTGCAGCCAGTGTTTTTTCTGTTAGGTCTGGTTGTAGCAGTCGCCATTTGTAACAGACCATTAACATCGATAGATCCTTCAATTTCTTAGAGCTGTCATCATTGCAATTTAGATTGAAATCTTCCATTAGAATACACTCAGTATTAGCAGAGCCAGAAGGTTTTAAAGGTGTGGCAGAAGTGCCCAGCCACCAGATGGTGGTCGGCATGCTGCCATAAGAGTGATTTGCTGGAAAGTGATAATTTTAGAGCAAGGCATTCAAATTCCTTAGTCTTTGAGGTACAGTCAAAGACTGTGACTGTGAATTTGCTTTTGACATATATTTCAACCTCCCTCTAGTCGGGTCTATCACAGCTGTAGATGATATATCCGGGTACGTTGATAGATTTGTCTGGGGTCGAGGGTGTGACCCAGGATTCAGTTATCATGAAGAAATCAGGAGATGCATGTAGAGCCCAGGTCTGTATAGAGTCAATCTTCTTTAGCACACTGCAAACATTGATATGGAGAAAGCTAATCCCTTTATATTGAGGGAGGTCTGCAGGGGCGTCCAGAGAAATAGGTGGACCTGGGTTTAATTCAACATTTCCCAAACAGAGTAGGAGAAGCAATAGTCGTTTTTTAAGGTGGTGTCTTAGCCTGCTAAATATTCTTTTGTTACTCCTTCTAGTGTGCATTGGTTTAGTGTTGGCTGTGTTAAGGGCAGGATTGCTATTTGCTAGGGATAAAACATAGAGAATTGATAGAGCCGACGCCATCCTTGGGAATTGCACGTGTTCTATAGTTATGGCCTGGTGGGAGGAGTGGCATGACCATAGAGGAGACGTCCCTGATGTAGGATGCCATGGTCTAATGTGGGAGGTTATATCTTGGTAGATGATAGAGGAGGGAAACAGGCCTTTGTCCGAGTTGCAAACTGGAATTTTGGGTAGAGTATAACAAAGTAATATAAGGCAACTATAGAGAAGGATAGGCGCAGATGGCATTCTTAACGTGGAGATATTTCCTTTTACCAGTAATAAACACAGGACCAATGTGATAGATCACTGGATGCACCGTACATCCCATCAGATGTCCACATACCCCAGTCACCCCTAGCACAGCTAAATGGCTGACTGCTGCCATCATGACATACACCCATCCCAGGTACACGTCCCCGTGGCATATCCTTGCATGGGTGAACTGTTCAGCAACATATGAAGCAATTCCTTGTAGGTCGGCCCTACAGCAGCTGTTTCTGCTGATCAACACCCATCATGTTGAACCATGGCCCCCTAGTCAGTGTACAGAGACATGGGCCAGAAGGGGGCAGTGCTGTTGGCAATGTGACACACCCAGGAGGTGAGGATGCACACTCCCAGCAGGTGGACAGGACATAGGCATGTCCCTCACATCATCACACAACCAGGGTATGTGTAGTGGTACGCCCGTATCGGGTTGCTGCACAGCACAGTGGCACCGGGTACCATACCACCTCATCACCACCATGGCCTGCAGACATGCCCGTGTGTTGCATGTCAGGACACAGTCCAACACAGCCAGTCCCACCGCACTCACAGTCACTGTAGCCACTGTCCTGCAACACCTCCCACTGTGACCTGTTACACGTCACCCATCCCATCCCACTGTGTCGGTGCCAGAGGGTGGGCCACATGCACTGTAGACAACACATGGATCTATGGCAATGGTCCCATATGGCCTACATACTGGCATCCCACACACCACTGAGCACCATGTGCAGACAGTCAGCACCTATGGTGCACACCCACCCTCAGCAGCAGCTCACCATGTACCGGTGGCAGCCCACAATAGATGGCACTTCACACATCCGGTGCTGTGCATGCATACTATGTGCTATGTCCACAAAGGTTTGCCTCACACCTGCAGAGTGGCTGTGGCATTGCTATGGATATGCATGCCCCCCCCACTGGCAGTTGTGGCAACAGTGAGCCAGAACCGATCCTGTGCAACTCACACACATGCCACACCAGTGCTCCCACACTGGGGCATACACCTGTAGGGTGGAGGGGGACATGTGTAACATATTACAGTGTAACCCCTGTCCACCAGTAAGGCCTGTACACTGACACCATAGGTGAATATCCACGTGTCACCCTGGAGCACAGTACCCATACAGGGACAGCCCCCCCCATGTCTGCCCCAACAGACCATGGCCCCTGTGCATGTTACCATACCACACAACTGTGGACCCCTGCACATGCATAACACATGCCTAGTGGAATGGCACTAGTCCCACTGCCAGTGGTCAGTCCCCCCTTCACGGGACACCCCACCACACAGTACAATGTGCACCTATACACATGCACATGGTGTGACTGTGACCCAGGGTGCCTCCACAACAGGCAGGCATGACTGGGACCGCCTGATAAACCTCCCCCAATGTCATAAATGTACAGATGTTACTCACGGGTTTTGTCTGCAGCAGTCACTGGCTGGGGTCATAGCACCTTCTGTTGCAACCTGCCTCTGGCTTGCGCGTGTCACCCTGACACTGGACACAGCTGTGTGGGGAAAGCATTGCAGGTCACACCATGTCCACAAAGTTCCATGCTGCACTACACTCCTACACCTAGGGTTACCAGATGTCCACTTTCACGAGGACATGTCCTCTTTTCCAGCTGCCATATATTCTTCATGTACCCTCTCTATCCTGTTGTGTTTTTAATATTTAATATCCTCTAACATATTACTCTGTCCTACCCTGGACCACCTTGTAAATGGACTGTGAAAGTGGTGGTGACTATTAACCTATCTACTTGGGGGTCTGGCACAGGGGCTCATCAGGTGAGGGACTAGGTGTCCTCCTCTGGCATCCCAAATTCTGGTACCCCTACCTACACCACAACAGTGACTGATGCTGGTGTGGTACACTGTACAACATGATACATAGCTGGCACTGCTGGGTGCTGACTGTTACCCACACATCACACAGGTATGTGCACAAGACATGGGCGGGTGACACACCAGTGTAGCCTCACAACCCATGTGCTGGCTGCGCAGGCAACACATGGATGATGGGTGACCGCCACCATGACCCTTGTGAACCCTGGATGTGGGACTGAATGTTAACTGCATAGGTAGCACAGTGTGTAGGTATGTGCACAGGACACATATGGCTATGCATGCCTGCACTGTAGATGGTTAAACATAAATGTTCCAGAATAACTCCTGAAAGTCCACGGGTAATGTAACCCTAGTTTTGCTCCTTCACTGTGCTGCCTCTTCCGATGTGTCCAGCATATCAGTCCCTTTAATTCCAAAGAAGGGGGGGCCCAAGAATACTCACACATGTAGACAGGTAACCTCTTATCCATAACTATACTCCTTTATTGTATTCTTCAGGCCCATATCCTGTATGTTTCACCAACTAAAGCTGGCTTCCTCAGGAGGTGTCTTTTCTGAACTTAATGTTTAATTTGCTTGATACTGATATCTTCCATTTGTACTGCTTCATTCCAATATCCATTCTGCTCATTTTGAGCGTGAGCTTAACACGAATGACAGTGAAGAGCAACCAATACGTGGGACTTACAGAGGATAAGGGTACAAATCATTTGACACATGGACTGCGGATGGACTTAGTAATAAGCAGTACAAATGAAAGTACACGATTGTGAATTAAACATTACTGTAGATGGTTGACAGCTGTGGCCCTATGGATGCAGCACATGGTGTACCAGATGACCACTGGCTGTCACTGCGCCACACTGTACCGCATCAAGGCATGTGTGAGCTGTGACACCACTCACCGCTCAGAACATGCACATCCTAACTGGCCATAGCTAGCGATGAAGCTGTATGGTGCCAGCCAGCCAATCAGGTGTTCGCTTGTGACAGTGATGGGCAATGCACCTGTGTAGTCATAAGTCCCACCCACCACCGGCCATGTGCCTGTTACATGCACTGTGGAGGAGCTATGACGACACTGACAGGCCAGTGCCAGCTGTCCTGCATGTACAAAATACTACAATGTCTGTGAGCAATGTACAAGGCATGGACTCGAAGTGGCATGCATGGTGTGTCACATAGGCAGCATGGTGGGTGCATGTTTGGTCAACATCCATACCATGGCACGGTCCTGACACATGGGGCTGGACCATGTAGCACATCAACAGCATGGTCTGCCTGTGCCTGATGCATGTTAGACCCAGTGACATCCAAGACACCTGCTGACACGGTGCCAGCACACCTGTATGTAGCACACACCACAGCACTGGCGTGCACCTCCACTGATCAGGGCACAGGTGATACCACACACTACACATGCAGTTCTGTGACTATCAGTTGGGGATGTCATGGCCCCATGGGCATGTCCTGGATGTGACAGTACAGTGGAACACAGTGTGAGGAGTGCATTATACACTGAACAGGGGCTCATGCAGACATGATGTACTGTGCCATGCAGAGCATGGCCACATGCACCATGGACTACATCCAGGAACGCCCCCACCAACCATGCATGGCTATAGTCAGCTGTCTGTGCCACACTGTTATAAGGACAGTCACCATACCATGTGGATGTGGCATGTTCTAGTACCATGCAGATCTGACAGCACACGTACCGCAGCCATGTACTCACCTTCCGTTGTCCCCTGTGACTCCTGGCATTCGGGTGCCATCAGCCGGCACAAGTGTGGCTCCCTCCACTCCACATCATTCCACTTATGCTTCAGCTGATTTACAGTCCTCTGCACACCACTGGACATGTACAAATTCCTGGCAATTGCACGCCAGACCCTGTCCCTCTTTCTTGGTGAATGCAGGGTCCTCCCAGGTGGCAGCAGGATGGCTGCATGATCCCTAATGAGATCCAGCAATGCTGCTGTCTCTGCATCACTGAAGTTTTGTGCCCTGCCTCTCCCTACCATGGTCTGATGCTTGTATCTGTGACTGTGAAAGTCTGGATATGGCACAGACTGACGCACACCTTCAGCAGGCTTCACACATCCCAGTGTAACTCTATGCAGCACATGCACATGTTTCTCACATTATGCGTGACACGTAGTCTGTACTTTTTACATGCAATACGCGCAATTTACACAAATGCACCGCGACATGCATGAAAATCACGCATAACCTCCGCACGCGCGCTGGACATGTTCAAGCGCATTTTCACGCACGCGGCGTAATTCCATTGTTTTTGTCCTTTGACGTGGCTGTAGGCATGCCTCAGCCCTTGTCCCACAAATGTTACACTGCATCTCACAATGTGAAGTAGATGAGACAGATGTACATCACTGATTCATCTGTTCCTTGGAGGTACGACCATAGGTATGATGGGTGCATATGGATGCAGAGAGTATGTTATCATTTGAACAATATTACATTGGAATCACCTGTTTGTTTACATGTCCACTCTGACACTGTCAGTACTGCCTGTTGCACATGTCCTCACAATGTGGGACAGTGTATTTGTGCAGTACATTGGGGAAAGTTCATTGTGTTGAGGTGAGGCTGAGATGTATGGCTGCAGGTCCTTCATAGCCCATCAGCAGCAGCAGCACTAGCCTGTGATTGGGCATTGTCCTGCAGACATACCCATGTCAGCAACCCCCATCCTGTGGCAACATGTGTGTGGTGTCAGCCTTAACATCATGGACACATGTGCATGCAGCGGTGCACGTGTCCATGCCACACCAAAGGTGTGACATGCACAACAACTGCATGGCCATTGTGCATGTCTGGCACACTGTACACCATGCCAGGAAATTGCATGATCCCCTGGGCCTGCAGCCGTCAGCTGGGTGTGCCAATACGCAGGTGTGACACGTGTGGACTTTACCCCATCACACCACTGTAATATGCAGCGCACACAGTGGAATGGCAGCAGCGATGATCTGTCCCTGACCCATTGGGCTGCCGCACACTTCACAACACAGGATTAGTTGCATCACACAGTGTAATGCTTGTGGTCTGGTACGTGGTTGGGGTGGCTTATTGATTCCCAGAGGGGTGGACGACTGCTCGGGGGCTGTAGGACCAGGCTGTGGGGCTGACACACACTCAGTACTGCCCTTCACTCACAGGGGCATTTCACACAGGTGCCCGTGAATACATGTCAGTGGTCTCTGACAGCACAGCATGGGTCACCATCATTGCATTGTATCCACCCTAGAGTGCATCAGTCAACCAGCATAGCATGATGGACCGGTGTATTGTGTGCTCCACACTAGCCCATGTTGTATGATGGTAATGCAGTGCTCTATGGCACCAGTGACATGTGTGCCTGTGCCCTGCCATGTGTACACCACAAGAGTAGTGAGGGCCACGTAGTGTTGTGTTGCATGTGTATGCCATCCCATTTTTGTCATGGTGGGATGTGGATGTACAGACATCAATCTAGTGCACTTATGCAGGTGTTCACAGCCCATTACATGTCTCATGTGATTTGTATCCATCTCCTTTGCAGGTGACAGTGGATATCCACTAAGGACATGGCTCATGACACCAGTGACAGCTCCACAGATGCAGCAGGAGGAGAGGTACAATGCTGCACATGCACGGACACATTCTGTGATTGAACATACCTTTGGGCTCCTGAAGATGCGGTTCCACTGTCTCTCAACCTCAGGGGGTGCACTGCAGTATACACCAGAGAAGGCATGCAGGATGATCATTGCATGTTGCATACTGCACAACATTGCCCTGTCCCACCGGATCCCAGTACCTGAGGACCTGCAACTGACTGATGATGATGTTGTCCATGGAATGCCAGCACTACCATCATCACCATCACCAGGAAGGCGCCGGTCCAGTCAGGCATCATTGGCATGGCAGGCACGGGATAGGCTCATCAGGCACTGCTTCTAGAAACATTACCAGTGATGCAAACAACAGTATCTCAGCCAATAGTGCCATCACTGAATGCCCCTTGCGTGCTACGGTGTGCTATGGACATGGCTGGCTTGGACTGAGGGTGTGTTACCATAGACCACATAACATCTGCCATGTGAATGGTTGCTGGGTTCTACATATGCATGTCAAGACACCGAGCTCACCTGGTATGGCACATCACAGTATAGTTTGAATGCTCCCACGTGTGTATCACTCATGTAGCAGTGCAACAGCCAGAAACACAATTCTCACAAACCTTGTCTTGGTCCCATTACTTTGTGCACCATGTAGCCATAGGTGCTGGACCTAGGGGTGCTGGGGGTGTGGCAGCACCCTCTTGCTAGAAGTACAATTCCCTATGGCATCCTATACAGTTTTGTTTAATGACTTTCAGCACCCCACTATAAGAATTGTTCCAGTGCCTCTGCATGTAGCCTTACCTGTCAGGAGCAGTGGTCACAGCTTCTCCAGTCTGTCAGTCCTGCCATTCACTGGTCAGCCCATTCAGGACCACCATGACATGGTGTTGCACACATCAGCCACATTGTCCCAGCACCGTATGATTGGCATGGCATGTGGACTGGGCACTGTCAGGCTGCATGAGGCACATGTTCACAGTCCATACAAGCATGACAGTGTTCCTTGGTTACTGTTGCTGACTGGGCAATGCATGTCCTGTCTGTGCCCCGACATACTGTATGGCTTGCGGACAGGTGCATCACATGGGGCGTTATGTCATATCTGGTTCCCAGACTGGTGGTACATCCACATGGTACATCACCATGAGCATGCACATCTACGTATGCATGACCGATGGTCCACCCAATGTGCTGTTTGGGGTGGTGTGGCCAACATTTCCAATGGGGCATGGTGTAACTGGGGGGGACAGCTCCATAGGGATGGTGACACTCTGACCACCACCATGTGTCATGATGCTGGGTCCTGATGTGTTGTATCCACACTGCCCCTTGTATTGGCACAGTGATGTCAGTGACCTACATGTCCAGACAGTATTCATGTGGTAACAACCCTCATGGGCCTACAGAAACATCCCTCAACATCCCAGAAGCCATCAGCTCCCTTGGACCCACACCGGTAGGCTGGCACATGCCACAGTCCAGTGACTGTCTATTACCCCTGTATGGTATTGCACATGTGTTGTCACACATACAGCTTGCTGGAATAATGTCTGGGTTGTGCACAGTGGCACTGGTGCTGTGCATGCCATACACATCTGTGCCATCACATGGCTGTCTATCAGCAGTGTGCCAGAGACTGGCAAAGGCTGCACAACTACACACAGTCATTACACCCTTATGGGATATAACAGAGTCTCACACACACATAGTAATAGTTGCCACACCTTTATTACATGTACCGTGGAACAACACTGTCCACCAATCGCTACACAGTCACATTCCATATTGTACACAAATAATGTAGCTGGTGAACATATCCATCAGGCTCCTTGCCATCTGCAACATCATTAAGGCATGATGCCATCAGTGGTCATGTCATACTGTATCACATACCAGGATGAGCTATGTCATGCCAGAACACTGCACTGGCCATGGTGCCATGCACTACTAGACTGTCCATGTTTCCATCACTAGTTACATACACCATCATACTGTGCTCAACATGCATAAGTCATTCAGGGCTGTGGAATGGGGGCTGCATTGACTCCAGCATGATATAGCTGCTCTACCATGCCTGCCCAAGCAGGTTCCTGTGATCTGGCAAAGCCTTACATCTGTGTGACCCAAGTTGTGTTACATATGCCTGTCCCTGGCAGTGCAGCACAGGCCTCAGGGGCCTGGTGTGCCACATGACATCACAGTGTCTACCTCTTCTTTAGCGGACATCCTTTGCCAACACATTTCACTGCTTCCTGCCCTTCCCCCCTCAGGCACTGTCTGTGTCTGTGAGGTCTCAGCTAGGGGCTCTGTCACTGTTGCTGTCGGTGTTGGTGCCTGCTCAACTGTGGGCACACCCTATGCACACCCTATGTGTCCTGGGTGCCCTGGCCATTGTCTATTTGTGCTGCCCTCTGTGCCTGATGGGCACTCAGCTGTCTCCTCTGACCCTGCTGTTGTGAGGCCTGTGTCCTGTAAGAGGTCTGAACCTCACCTTCAGGTTCTTGGCAATATTGGGAATACAAATAATCACAAACAGGTTGCATTTGAGTAATAAACAAGTTTATTACTACAAAAAGTATAAATCACAGTTGCCCTAAGCAGTTCTTACCAATACGAACTGGGAGCCAGTGCTAAGCATTCCCTACACCTCAAGGTTTCTCTGTAGTCTCTTGGGATCTCTCAGGTCTCTGAGGTGTAGAGCCTGTGCATAACATTATATACCTGTAATAATTACTATGGTTACTAAAAGATAGAAACATTTCTAGTTACAGAGATGACCCTATTGGCTAATTTAGAGGTGGCTCCACGGTCCAAGATAACATTATATGATTCTGTAAAGTCATCAGTTTTAGAACAAAGATGTTCTTATACAGAGTCTTACGTAACAAGGTGAAGTGGTGCACATCACCAAAGGATGGCAATGTTGCCTTACATACTACAATTACTTCAAGGACAAGTGTCTTGGCATCTGACAAGTAAGAAATAGACAGAAAATACATGGTATAATGTGTGCATTAGCAAGCAAAGTGGGTTACAATAATATGCATTCATATCCTGACATCTACTCTTGTACAGTAGATGCCCTTAGCCCTATGTATTAGTATAGCCTATGCCTAACCATTAGCTGTCTCGATTGTACCCTGAGGGTATCAATTGCTGGGGTGCAGGGACCTCATGTAACAATTCCCCGCTTGTTGCCCCTAAGGGCAACACAGGCAAATCAAGGGTGGACAGAGCAGTGGTCGCTATACACTCGACGCTACGAGCCTTGTAAAGGAAACTCAAGCTGCTCATGGTGTTGGCGCAGTGTACGTCATAGGCAGCAAAGCATAATAATCAAAGTGAATATTAAAAATGCTTGTATTATAACAAAACCTCTAAAAGTGATTTCTAACCAGGTGTTAGTCAATGCATTATTCATATCTCCATCATTGATCAGATCAAGAACAGCGTCATTAGCTTTGGTTATATTATTGCTGATGTGGATGAGGTGTGTGTCCTTTCTATCTAAAAGGGATTTCAGTGTAAGTGTAAGTGGATCTATATGTACGTTAAAATATGGTAGGTATTCTGAGAGTGTGAGTAAGTAAACTGGGTTACCATCAATAATATCTGCATCCAATAGGGGAATGGGGGTTATTACGGTATGTCCAATAACAGTTTTCTGATGGGGAACAAAACAAAAGTTGGGGTAATCAATTGAACAAGTAACAGAACCATATGTATAAGACTTCACATTAGTTACTATACAATACTCTCCGTCAGAGTTATACTGTGAGCGTACAGTAGGTAGTCTCCATTTTTGCAACTGGACAGGGCATGTGTAGGTCGTCTTCGAAATACATGTTGACAGACGATAAGCTTCCTCACGATAGGACTGGTAGAGCTGATCTGGTAACGGCGTTGATTCAAAAGAGTTGGTGCCATTCTCAGTGATGTCATCATCCATGGTGAAAGTCCAATCAATGCTGTCTGGAGAGTAGCCACAAACAGGGCATATAACATCAAACACATCACATCAGCACAAGTAGATATATTGCTTTTTTGCACAGCAGTCCGTGTGCGGTGCCACCCAGGCATCCAGGAAGGAGTGGTAGACCAGTAGAGGTGGGAGATCCAGGCGTGCTCTGTAGATGTCGTCGTCCAAATAACCAATCGAATGTGCCAGTGCAAGCTTGTTGGAACAAGGTTGTGGTGGGATCAAAACGTGGTAAGGAGACAATAAAAGAGACAAACATGGTATCTGTTATGGAACATTTCTTAGTAGAAAAACAAGGACCAGTATTAGGGTGTCTGGTCACAAACCCCAAATTTCTCGCTGTGGAGAGAGAAATAGACAGAGTCTGTTGCATACATAAAGAAACACAAATTGAAAGTTTACATTTAGGACATACCATTTAGAGATGCGTCTGTCAGGGATTCTTCCAGTTTCTAAATCACGGAAGAGGTTGTTGATGGTAGTGAGGATGTATGAACCATATGCAGAACATAGTATTTCTCTACCAATGAATTGTTTTTCAGCTTCTCTATTGTTCTGTTGTATGAGTGCATTAATCTTATCTTTCGAATCAGTGAAGGCTTTTGCAATGTCATGCATGTTGTATACAGTGTATCTTTCTTCCTGACTAAGG
Source organism: Neoceratodus forsteri (assembly GCA_016271365.2). NCBI lineage: Eukaryota > Metazoa > Chordata > Ceratodontiformes > Ceratodontidae > Neoceratodus > Neoceratodus forsteri. Next base: position 817,568,941 of record CM028133.1, read on the forward strand.
CCATCCACACTATGCAATAATGGTGGTAAGACATTATTAACCAAACCAGTGGAGAACTTGGCAGAATGACTCTTAATAGCAGCAATGTCTGCTTTGTTCTAAATGGACATAGCAGTACCAAAAAGACCTGTGACAGTACCTGTAGCACCTGTAACATCAGAACTGTCAACTTCACGTTTACTGAATTTATGATTAAGAGTACCAGGAGGGGTTTTCCTCCTAAAATTACCTCTATGTTCAGTAGAATAAACCCCAGTCAAGGGATCCTTAGTACGAATGGGAATTGGCGGACATACTGGCTGCACCCCTGGCGGAGCTTTTCAGCAGGTCACTTGAGACAGGGAGGGTACCTAGTGATTGGCGAGAGGCACATGTGGTACCAATCCATAAAGGGGGTCAAGGAAGTACCAGGTAACTATAGACCCATCAGTTTGACCTCGTGGTGGGAAAATTAATGGAGAGTATACTAAAGGAACGATTGGGGGTGTACTTGGAGGAGGTGGGAGGTGGATAGTCGGCAACATGGGTTTTGTGCCAGGTAGATCATGTCAAACCAACCTTGTGGGTTCTATGAATGGGTAACATCAGAACTGGACAGGGTAAGCCTGTGGATGTATTATTCTTGGACTTCAGCAAGAGTTTGACTCTGTCCCCCACAATGGTCTGGTGGAGAAACTGATGGGTTAGGAGTAGGCCTTTGATGGTCAGATGGATTGAAAACTGGCTAGCTGGACACACTCAGAGAGTAGTGGTCTGTGGGGAGCTCAAACCCTAGAGAGGTTGGTAGTGGGGTACCACAGGGCTCGGTCCTGGGTCCGATCCTGTTTAATGCATACATATCGGACATCAGGCAGGGTATAGGGTGTGAAATGAGTCTCTTCACGGATGACTCCAAGATAGGAGCAGTAGTTGAGGGAGAAGAGGAGGTGGCCTGCAAGGGACCTGGACACCCTGGAAGCTGGCTCACACATGGAAATTAAATTTCAATATCACCAAGTGCAAGGTGTTGCATCTTGGTCGGGAAACCCTAACACAGGTACACCTGGGAGGGAGGCACTGAGGCCTCGATAGGGGAAAAAGACCTAGGGTCATGGTGGATACATGTATGAATAACTCTGAGCAGTGCAGAGAGCAGCCAGCAAGGCAAACAGGATGTTGGGATGCATTGTAGGGGATCACCTCTAGGAGCAAGAAAGTGATTCTCCCTCTGTACAATGGACTGGTTAGACCACACCTTGAGTACTGTGTACAGTACTGGAGACCACATTTGAAGAGGGACATACAGCTCCTGGAGAGGGTACAGAGGAGGGCAACAAAGATGATACGAGGGCTAGGGGATTTGACTTATGAGGACAGACTTGAGGAGCTCTGCCTGTTTTCATTGGAGGAGAGGAGAGGAGGGGACATGATTGAGGTCTCAAGTCCTCAAGGAATAAATAGGGTAAACATGGAGGGGATCTTATAGCTAAGCAGGGAGGTATCACCGAGGGCATGGTTTGAAGTTGGAAGGTGGAAGGGTGAGGGGGAAAGAGGAGGAGGTTTTTCACCGAGAGGGTGGTGGACCCTTGGAATGCACTGCCTGGTGAGCTGGTTCAGAGATCCACAGTGGAGGGCTTCAAGAGAGGGTGGGACAGACACAGAAAGTGGATGTATCAGATGATGGCCTGTCCCGAGGGGTGGGGATGGATGATAGGGGTTTCTAGAGAACAAGGGATGGGAGGGTCTCGGCACCCAATTAACGATCTAGGTTCGAGCAGACTCGATAGACCGTAAGGCCTAATCTGCTGGCAAATAGTATGATAGTATGAATCTGAAATGCAGCTAAACTGTCAAGCAATAATGTGCTACAGAATGCAGATGTATTGGTATTGTGACACATACCAAATTATTTCATATTCCAGTAAGTAAGGTTAAACAAAACAGGTACATGCATAAACTGTAAATTATTAATCAAAGAACCTGGGAGGGCAGTGGCTGTGAGACCACTACAGGGACCAGGGTTATGTTTTGGACATTCCAAAAGCTGTTTTTCAGTGGGAGGTAACACAGAAAGATACATGGCTGCAGAGGCTATGTGGTGTACAGCACAGAATCTGTGGGCAGAATCCTGGGAGAGACAGTTACAATAGGAAGGATCAATCAGAGCAGTAATGTTGTACAAACCAGAGTGTCTTAATGCAGTTTGTAACAAGGACAGTGAACCATTTGGGGATAATTTAGCATTGGACCAACCCTGAAAAGTTCCCTTGGAGAGTTTGGCCACAGGGAGAATTTGTCCTTGTGATGTGGTTTGCCACCAATTTGAAGGGTAGATTTGTCAGGAGCAACGACCGAGGCAGTGAGGTATGCATCGGAACCTTCCTGGACAGTAATCATAGTGTCTGGTATTTTGATGGAAACTCCCTCTGTAGGAGGTGCTGGAGGATCCAGGTGTTGAAGGAGGTCCGGTACCGTGCCTTGGGCGAAAGGGATCACTCCTGCAAGGAGGAGAGATAGGAACAAGATAGCCATCTTGTCAATGTATCTGAAAAGGAAGATGAAAGATTAGTACATTAGTACAATTCTGCCCAGTGGGGTTAGGAAAAGTAAGTTTAAGTTCCTTTGTACAGTTTCAACTGGTTTGCATGTAACCATTTGTCAGTCAATTTATTGTTGTGGAGGAGTCTAACTTGATAGACTGCCAGACTGAGCTTGTTGACAATGGGGTAAGGGCCTTCCCACTTATTGGAGAATGAGTGGGTGGGATGTACAAATTGAAGTACCATTACCTGATCTCCAACATGCCAATCCACTTCTTGTGCATGTTTGTCAAATTGTATTTTGTACTGTTGCTGGGCTTTGCCCAAGCAATTTGCAGTGTACAGGTGTGTGTGTATGAGATCTTGTTTGAGCTTTTCCACATACTGATCCACAGACACACGGTCTGCAGTGGGGGTGTGTAGGTCAAAGAGCAAGTGTTCAGGCAATCTCATTTGTCTTCCAGTCATTACCTCGAAAGGTGTAAGCTGGGTGGTCGCTGAGGGTGTACCCTTAATTGCCATAAGGAGTAAAGGCAATAAGGAATCCCAGGTCTTGGGATTGTCTTCAATGAATTTGGAAAGCATTTGCTTAATCCATCTGTTGGCTCTTTCTACTTGACCTGAAGATTGAGGGTGATAAGGTATGTGGAACTTTTGCTGAACCCCAAGGAGTTCAAGGGACTCTTTCATCAACTCACCTGTAAAAAAACCAAAACAAGGCACTGCGTCAGCATGTGGTCTAAAAGCAAAACAAAATGGTTATATTAAATGCACGCTGAAAAAAAATAGAGTTAAAAATCTATGTTTCGACCTTAGGTCTTCTTCAGGAAATATCTAAAAGAGAAAAAAAACAAGTTAGTGTAGAGGAGAGGTAAAATGAGAGATATATATATGTGGAGAAAGAAGAAGGGGGAGGCTAAGGGAGAAGAAGTGATAAATAGTAAGATTAAGAGAGAATCTGTGAAACAAAAAGGTGATGATGGGAAAGATAAAGCATAATGGGAGAGAAAGAACTGGGGAAGTTCCCAGGTGGAGATTAATTAGCAGGGCCTTGTAAGAAGGCTGAAAGGTGACACATGTGTGGGAAGGAGACAGAAATGGAGACATATGGTGAAAATGAAAACTAAATGAGTACCAAAACAAATTGACTTTAGGGAAAAAAGGCGATGGCTGAAAGATGTTAGTGGAAAATAAGTCTATCATTTAAACCAGAGGGCTGCCGGGAGCCAAGGCGGATGATCACCTGTAAAACTGGTTCCTTTGTCGGAGTCTACCTTGAGAGGCAGACCCCACCTGGAGAAGATCTGTTCTACCAGGATTTTGGCAGTTGTTTTTGTGGTGCATGTCTTAGTGGGGAAAGCTTCAACCCACTTGGAGAATAAATCGGTTACCACAAGGGCATACTTGTTGTTTCTGCTGGTATTGGTCAAAGGACCAATGAAATCAATTTGAATGGCATGCCAAGGGCCAGTGTGTCTTTGTGGTAAAAGTTTGGCATTTCGTTTTGTAGGTATGGGATTGTTTTGTGCGCAAACAAGGCAATTGTCAATGTATTGTTTAACATCTTTGGTAATACCAGGCCACCAGGTGTTGGTCTTGAGATGTTGGAGGGTATTTTCTGTCCCCTGGTGTCCACCAGTAGGAGTGTCATGTACCTGGTGCAAAAATTCAGATCTCAAATGTCTGGGGACTACCCACAATTTGGTGGTAGTATCCTCTGGTTGGAACCAAATGAGTTTATCGTCAGGGGATAAGTGTAACTTACCTTCATGCCTGCGATATGGGTTATGTGTAGGGAGTCTTTCTTCAGTACCTTTGTCAAGGAATCTGAACACTTCTTTGAGTTCAGTGTCCAAATGCTGGGCTGCTGAGAGGTCCAGGGGGGAAAAAGATTCAGATTTCTTTTGAGAGCTGCAACATGTACAGCTGCATTGGCTTCTGGATGATCCATCATCCAGACACCCCTCTCACCCCTTCCTTAGCAAGGGTATCTGCTGTTCATTGAATGCATGATAGGGATCATGTAGGGAGTGGGTTTAACCTGTGCACATAAAGTTTGTATGGGTGTTTCTGTGCCAATGCGTGTATGTAGATTACCAATTCTTTGTATTTCACTGGACTTCCATCAGAGGAGAGAAAGGAGTTCTTCTGCCAGAAAGGGAGAAATTCTGTAAGTGAACAACAGACCCAATTAAAATCTGTGAAAATGATGGTATCCTGAGTTCCATGTTGGATAAACTCAAGTGCACAGGCCACCGCTGCCATCTCTGCATACTGTGATGAAGCTACACTACAGCGTTTAGATATCCTGACAGTGTTCCCATAAGGATACACCACCAAGATACCCATCCCTGCAATCTGTTCTCCCTGATAGTACAATGCTGAACCATCAGTGAAAACACGGCACAAAGAGGCACTTTCCAGTATCTCAGGGGTGGCAGGGAGGAATGGACCCGGATCTGGGAGATCAGGTGACTGCAGCGTACAGTCATGGGGTTCCCCCTGAAAAAGGAGACCATGAGCTTGCAGAGATGGAACTTTAGTCCGGTGGACCTGGATATCCCTATTCTGGAGGAGAATTGACCAATGTGTCAGCCTGGTGTTGGAGACTGACCCATCCTTCACTCTATCTGAGAGCAGAAAGGTAGTGGGCGTATGATTAGTGTTAAGAATCATTGGTGAGTACCCAATGATATACAGGAAGTGCTTGACAGCCCAGTAGGTGGCCAGAAGGTTCCTTTCACAAAGGCTGTACTTCTGTTCCACTGAGGTCAAGAGCTGCGATGCATATGCAATAGATCTCAAGGTGCCATGCACCTTCTGGGCCAGCACTGCTGACATGGCAATGTCAGAGGTGGCACACTCCAGATGGAATGGTAGTGTTGGATTGGGGTTAACCAGTGCTGGGGCAGAGGCCAAAGCCTGCTTCAGTGACGTCACAGCCTGGGTATGAACAGGGCCCCAATTCCATGGAACGTCCTTTTTGAGTAGATCATACAGAGGAGCGGCTTTCTGAGCAAAATCACAAATAAAATTTCTCGAGTAGTTTACCATACCTAGAAACCTTCGAAGAGTTGCCACACTGATGGGTAATGGCAAGTCTTGTAATCCCTGAATCTTTTTCCAAGTAGGGCTCCGGCCTTGGTCAGTTATTTTCAAACCCAGAAAGAGTACTTCTTTCTGACATAATTGTGCTTTTGCTGGGTTGCATTTCAAACCTGCTCTCTGAATGAGAGTCAGTAGTTCGTCCAAGAGATCCAGATGTCGTTCCTGTGTGGCAGTGGCCAACAACAGGTCATCTATGTACTGTAAGAGACATTGGGGGGCTGAGAAACATTGTAGGGCATCCATCATGTGGAGATGGAAGAAGGATGGGCTATTATGGAATCCCTGCGGCAAGCAAGTCCACGTGTACTGTTGTCCTTCAAAGGTGAAGGCAAACTTATATTGACTCTTGAGGGCCAATGGTAATGACCAAAAACCATTGGAGATATCCAGGGCACTGAACCATTTCTGATCTGGTGTTAAAAGTCGAAGCACATCTGGTGCCGACGCTGCAGTTGGGGAAAAACTGGGAGTAACCTGATTCAGTTTCCTGTAGTCAATAGTAAGTCTCCAGGTGCCTGTGGGTTTCTTCACAGGCCAGACAGGAGAGTTGGCAGTGGAGACACAGGTTCTGATTACTCCTTGTTTAAGGAGTGACTTGATCGTTTCTCGGAGAGAGGGTAAGGCTTCAGTGGGAAACGGATATTGCCTTTGTCTCTCATGTGCCGGGCCTGGCACCTCGATAATAGTATGCATTCTGCCACAATCGTGCTTGTTAACTGCAAACTCTTCCAAATGTCGTTGCAAAATAGGTAGGAGTTTTGGGAAAAGTTCATGGTTCTTGAACAAATCTATGACGTCATACTCTTTGTTGTTGATAGATATTGTTGCCACAGCATGTGAGTCAGGAATTAAGACAGTATGGTATTGACCCTGGATCTGTATCAGCAACATGTTTGCTAGATCCACTACACAGCTGTGCGGTGCAAGGAAGTCAATCCCAATGATACTAGGATGATCATGCAGCACCATCAGTTGGAAAGCATGTGAGGCCTTCAAATGGCCTAGCTCTACCGGTAAGGGTAGAGAATGGTATGCAGGTAGCTTAGTACCATCAACTCCTGACATACTGGTCTTCCGTCCGGTAGACCAAGGAGACGTGTCCGGGTGTTCGTCGTGTAACACAGATACAGCTGCACCTGTATCTAACAAGACAATTAGTTGGCAGCCCCAGACCTTGGCCTCGGTGCAGGGCCTTCCGTTTGTATCCAAGACCAGCTTGTTTACAATGCGGACTGGGGCCTGTTATTGTCAATCTGTATTGCTGGAGGCATGCAGAGGTTGGGCTTGACTTGCATGGATGACTTCACAGTGTTGCACTGATGCAATATAGGGAGGAGCTTCCGGGTTCAGGCTTATGTGGGCCTGAGAGCTCGTACTTCCTGTGTCTCCATGACCAGCGGTAGCATGGGTCACCGGTTATACTGCTGCAAGGGTCTGTGCGGGAACAGCATCCGCTACGGAGCGTACTTGCCCCAGGAGCTCCTGAAATTTTCGATTTTCTTCAGCTATCTCCTTGTATGAGGGACCCGATCTTTGTAATGGTTTCCCTCTGCCCTTGTGCATCTGTTTTTAGGCCAATTCCGGTTCCCACCCCACTGTTGTTGTTGTTGGCCCTGTTGGGGGTTTTGCTGGGTGCTAGCTGGAGGGGCTGATGGATGTTTGGGCTGCTGTTGCTGGGCCTGTCCTTCCACGGTGTAATGTGTCATGGTCATGGATGCGGGTTCCACGGCGGCAACCTTTTTGGAACTGGAACCCAAATCACGGATGTACAGTTGATAAACCCTCTCGGTTTTCCAAAGAATATCGGCAAACCTATCCATATTTGGGTATGTGGTCGGCTTTACCTTCTCTCTTACAGCTGGGATCATGTTCCTAAGGAACAAGGTCTTATATTCAGTAAGATCTACATCCGCAGCTTCTTGTGCCAGATGCTTCCCTGCTCGGTAGGCCATCCAGAGTCTCTGGTGGTAGGTCGCTGGGCTTTCTTTGACATTTTGCTTCACGGGGTATGCCAGCATTACTCCAACCACACCTGGGCTATGATCGGAGATGAGCTCGGCTGCAACTTCATCAAAGGTAGCGTTCCTATCCTGGCGAACTGCTTCGGGGAGTTTGGCCCATAAATCAGGATCGATGATCTGGCGTAGTATCTGGACCTGATATTCTGCGGCGAGGCTAAGCATCTCGCATTTGGAGTGCACCTTTTCCAAATGGCAGCTGAGATTGTCGGACGGGCTCATCCGACCAATGCTGTCAGCAATTTGCTGAACAGAGTAGGCCATTTGTAGGGGATTAGTCGGTGGTCGATCAGGCAAAGGTAATGTGTCTTGCGCATCATTCAATGCTGCGCGAGCTGCAGCTTCAGCCGCAGTAGTAACAACACCTTTCCTGGAGTGCCAGCTTCTGGAAAATTTGTCGAATCTGACTTTAATGGCTTTTACTACTTTCAGGAAGAGGAACATTACCTAATGATCTATCAATCATGGTTTCAATCTCTTGCCTGTCTTCCACACTAATAATGGCTACGGGCGCCGTCGGGCAGACAGGCTTGGGCCTGCTGCCCCCCATCATGGGTGCCGCCATGATGGCGTTTCCATGATGTGCATCATGACGTCGTCTACGATGTGACCTGGGGAGTGGTGGGCGGGACCCGCCGTACTGTGGATGGCTGGGTGGGGAATCTGGGCCATAGTAGGGGCGTGACTGGGCATTGTACTGTGAAAAATCATCATCAGATAGCTCCCCTTCTGATGATGAGTGAAAGGCAGGGGCTACGCCTCCCATTGCCTTAACGTGGCCAGTCAAAACCTCTCGCTGATGGCGCAGTTTATCCATCTTAGCTTTACATTCATCATAATTCACGCTTGCAACATCCATATCAACCTGATCCTGTTTCTGCTTCTGCAAAACACGGTACGCGGTGCTCAATTCGCGATTGTCCCTATAGGCTATTTCTAAATCGTTACGTACCTGGTTGATCTCATCCTGAAGTTCACCCATTTCATCACTCAATTGTGCATTCGCAGCACTCAACAAATCATTCATTTGCACAACCTGACTCTTATCCTGTCTCAAACTTTCACACTTGTGTTTCAGAGAACACATTTCTTGTTCACCAGCCTGTGCAGAATAATGCAATAGTGAATCCTTTTCATTACGCAGAGATTGGAGTTCTGACTCCAGGTTCTGCTGTATTCGAACACATTCTGTTTCCTGTAAACCCATCTCTTGCTTAAGAGATGCGATCTGCAGATCAAGGGTACGAAACCTCACTTTGGAGGCTTCCAAAGCAGCGTAGAGAGCGGCGACCATCAACCCTTTAACGCAACGCTTATTGGTTGACTGTCGCGTCTCTGCATACTGGGTTGAAATCCCCAGTACAAGGTTTTCGGATTGACTTGTGTCCCACGCAAAGTCAGCCCATCCTCCATGGGAGGTAAGAAAGTTAGAGACATCGAGTCTCAGTTCTGGTTAGATATCTGATACTGTGGCCATTGTGTGGAGGAACGAAATTCAAACTGTGAAGACCGCGTGTTGCGACGATCCACAACACGAGTACTTCAAACACAGTCAGGTACTGTATAGTTGTAGGTTTGCAATTCAAGGCTGCTATGGAGTGGGTCGAGACGGCATCGACCACACCCGAAAAGTCAGCCAGACTTTGCAAGTATCTACAAACTGGTAGAAAAGACGGGAGAGGTGTTACGGGAGTGTACACCTGCAGTTCCTGTGGGGAAAAGGAAAATGTATAGCAACAAGTGAAAACTTGCAAACACCAAATATCGCCTGCACACGGTCGTCAATTTGTAAGAGGTCTGAACCTCACCTTCAGGTTCTTGGCAATATTGGGAATACAAATAATCACAAACAGGTTGCATTTGAGTAATAAATGAGTTTATTACTACAAAAAGGATAAATCACAGTTGCCCTAAGCAGTTCTTACCAATACGAACCGGGAGCCAGTGCTAAGCGTTCCCTACACCTCGAGGTTTCTCTGTAGTCTCTTGAAATCTCTCAGGTCTCCAGGTGTAGAGCCTGTGCATAACATTATATACCTGTGATAATTACTATGGTTACTAAAAGATAGAAACATTTCTAGTTACAGAGATGAGCCCTATTGGCTAATTTAGAGGTGGCTCCACGGTCCAAGATAACATTATATAATTCTGTAAAGTCATCAGTTTTAGAACAAAGATGTTCTTATATAGAGTCTTACATAACAAGGTGAAGTGGTGCACATCACCAAAGGATGGCAATGTTGCCTTACATATTACAATTACTTCAAGGACAAGTGGACAAGTGTCTTGGCATCTGACAAGTAAGAAATAGACAGAAAATACATGGTATAATGTGTGCATTAACAAGCAAAGTGGGTTACAATAATATGCATTCATATCCTGACATCTACTCTTGTACGGTAGATGCCCTTAGCTCTATGTATTAGTATAGCCTATGCCTAACCATTAGCTGTCTACGGTGTACCCCTGAGGGTATCAATTAGGGTGCAGGGACCTCGTGTAACAGTCCCATCACTGCCAACAAGCCCCTTGCCAGTGTTGTGCCTCTTTCTCTTTCACTTTGCTTGTGCAGTTTCAGTTGCTGACGTGTCTGTCGCCTGTGCAGTACATGACTCCCCTATGCCTGCATGCCCCTGTCTGCTTTCCCTGTCCCTGGTATGTTGCAACTGTGAAATGGGCTTAGACTGTGTGCTATTGTTGTCTCCTACCTGCATTGTCTGTGGTATTTCCTCCATGGTTGCCATCACACATGTGTGGTAAGTGCCTTGGTACTGTGCAGTGACCTCTTGGGCGTCCCCATGTTGCATGCTTAGTGTGGGTGCACGGTGTTGCCCATCCCTATCCATATTCACACCTGCAGCTGGTTCGCAGTGTGCTATCACATCATGTGACTGCATAATGTGCCCTGCTGTGTATGTCTGTACATGTGTGGGTCCACGTGCATGTGGCGGGCTATGGGTGCTACTTGGGCAGGGACTTGCCCCTGGTGGTGGACACCTCAGGCATTGTTGTATGCATGGCCACTGGCTCAGTCATGTCCACATGGGGTGCGCACATTACTGTCAGTGTATTGGATAACTGTTGCTTTGCACCAGTCTGTCTGTTGAGTGCCACCACATGTTCCACCTGTGCTGCATGCTGCCCTGCCAGCATCTGACTCATCTCCCTCATGAAGGACATCTGTGTCTCATGAATGGCATGCAAAAGTTCAGTGTGCTGCTGGATTATGGCGTTTTGCCTGGCTGTGGCACCAGAGATTGCATGTAGTGCACCCACCATATCTGCACTCAATTGACACTGTGTCTGGTTGTTTTGCTGCACTGCTGCTGCTACTGACTGCACAGCATCTATCAGCTGATGGGTGTGTTCTGAGGTACTGTCATGTTGTTGTGACAGGGTGCCTGTAGGTTTCCTATGGCTACACTGATCTGCCACTCTGCATTCAGGATGGCGTCCCTATAGCGACTACGGTCGCTCTGTGCATCATCAGCATCACCCTCGGACTGTTGCTGAGTGTGCAGTGATGTGGGTGTCCCCAACCCAAGGTCACCTGTTGACAGTTCAGACATGCATCCACTCCCAGGGGACCCATGCAGGGTGGATGATGGGATGTCCTCTGCAATGTTGTCAATGGGGACACTGTCCGCATGCTCCTCCTCATGCAGCTGTGTGTCTGATTCTGTCACACCATTGCCATCCGTTGTCTGTGGCTCTGTTGAATGCCCTGCTACAGTGTGTAGGTTGGCTGCTGTGGTGTGTTGGTTGTACACCTGTTGCTGTGACCGGCTGTCACCTGGTTGTGGTCGTAGGCATTGTTGCACTGGTCTCCCAATATCACCTGTAGGTGTACAACAACATACACATTATGACCTGACCATGGTTGTGTCCATCCCTCCCTAAGGCATACATTCAATGCATTGTGACATTGTACAGTTACATGTGGTACACTACAGGGTCCCTATGGCACACTACTGTGGCACATAGGACAGTGTGCATCATGCCACAGTACGGTGCTCTCACCGGCGCTGTCACACATGCCCATCTGTGCATGTGCTCTGTCAGCTACTCCATTATCATTCACAACTGTCGTCCTATCATCACAAGTGCTGTGGTGTGCATGTGGACACTGCTGGCATGAGCATCACAGATGCTGTTGCCCACATGGGAGCACACACACCTGCAGCAATGCCCATGCACATCCATATGTCTGTACTGGGTCCACGCATTGCATGTATGTGGCTCTGTGTATGGCTCAGTGGCATCTATCTCACAGTGGTGTGCCAGTGCACATCACTTACATACCACTTTGTGGTGTACAGTTGTTGCACTGCACATGTACTAAGGGGTGTGTGTCCATTACACATCACGACCACTGTGCATCACAGTTCCAGCCATGTTCCACTGGACTGACATGTGTGAGGGTGGCTCGGTGGGCTGGCATTTGTTCTCTGCATGATGGTGGTGGTTTGCCAAACGGATGGGCTCTGAAGTGTCCTTCACTGTTGTGGGTGTTTGGAGGCTTGGCGGCATTGCTGTGGCGCAGACTGTATGTGTTGTACTACCCTTGTCTACATCTGTGTGTGTGCACCAAAGGCCCAGGACTGGGGTTGCGTTTGGGGGACCACCACTTTCCATGCATCAGCATGCAATTCAATGTGTGCGCCACAATGGCCTGCAGGCTACACTGACAGATATAGGGGTGGGGCGGGTGGTGTTCAGTGAAGTGGTGTAGGCACTATGAGCATACTCATGGTGTGGAGTTGGCAGGCTGGGCTCATCCCCAGAGTGTGTCATTATTGTGTTGGCACAGGAGCCAGTGCTATGACAAAACTAGGCACACCTATGCCTCAGTCGCGGGACCCACATGGGTGGATGGTGTACATTTGCAGATGACTCAGGGCCAGGTGTTGTGGTGGGTGTGGTGTTGGTAGCCTTGATGTAATTATTGTGCCTCTGACAGGGTTGTCAGTATCAGGGCACTGTGGGTTCATGCAGGTCATGACGTATCTGCACCTGTGAGACGGTTTACCCGCCGTGGTTGTGCACTGGGTTGGTATGTCATATCGGTGCTGGGGTGTGTGAGGGTCATGGGGGTATTGGTATTTATCATGCTACACTGGCCAGACATGTACATGTAAAATGGCAAGGGCACCTGGGATGCTGGTCTGTATCATCATGGGGTTGACCCCTGGAGGGGTGGCACTGTTCCTACCCTTGTTCTACGGTTCGGTACAGCAACACCTTGGGATATGTGTGCAGTCTTGTTGACAGTTCTAGATGGATGTCACATTTCTAGGGAGGGTTCAGTGGAGAGCAACAGATATGGTCCAGAGAGCAGGGTGTGGATCCATGTGTAGTGGCCCAGGGTGCTCGGCTGTACACACTGGGGGGAGGATGGTCATGGGTAACATGCCAGAGTGTCTCCAGGATGTGAGCGGTTTCATTACATGGGCACAGTCAGGGTGCCATGAGGAGGCTGGTGGATGGCAGTTGCTCACCCATCACTTGCCTGGTGGCAGGCACAGAGGGGCACTGGTGGTGTGTTCTGTCACTGGAATGGGGTTTGCACCATGGTTTGCATTGTCGAGGGTGCTGATATGGGTGGGTACTGCAGTTGGGTTGGGTTGGGTTGGGTTGGGTGTGGTCGGGACAGGTGTGGGTACATCTGACATAGACCACTGCAGCTGCTGCATCTGTGACTGGGGACATCATTCCACATGTGGGGGGTGTGCAGACATATCTGCTCTCTGTGCAGCTGATGGCATTCACACAGACTGGTCTGACCATTCTGCCTCTGCTGCAGGCACTGCTGGTGGTTTGTGTGTTGCTGCATGTACACAGTGCATTGTGCAGTGTGTGCATGGCAGACCATGGCCAATCATTGTCTGTGTTGCCCTACACACATGTACACACCAACCCCATGGTGTATGTGTTGCTCATGTGTTGGCAATGCCCTTGCAGCTGTTCACATCTGGGATCAGTGTGCCAGGCATATGTGTAGCTGCAGTACACACCATGCAGTTGTGTCTTGACATGTGTTGCTGTGTGATGTGATATGTTGTACCACTACATGTGTTACCACACACATTCTGTTTCTCCACATTCCACATGCCATACATATAGCATGTCTGCCATTGCATTATTCACTCTGTTGTGTCTGGATGTCTACTGTTATTGTCTCTTTGCTGGGTTTGCTCAGTGGGCCAGTGGCTCATGCCACACATGTCACTATATGCCCCACCCTCTGTGGCTGCAGCCATTTTGATTCACAGTCCTGTCCACTCAGCCCTGTGCACACATGGACACCATGGAGTGGCCCCATTGCACATCCCCTGCTATGCACATTGTGGCCCTAATTTCATTCCAGTTTGTACTGTCCCTATGGGCCCTGTGTGTATGCCTTCCATGTATTCTGCCTCTGCTGAACACATGCCTGTGTCAGGCATGTTGTGCTGGGTCCAGGTGTCCATCACAGCAGGCCAGTGCATCTTCTCAAGGGCCACCCTCATTTGGATGCTGTTGTTTTCACACCTGAGTGATTCCACCTCAGCCAATGTTATGTATGTGTACAGTGTTGCCATGTGTGTTGTGACACATTGCTGTGCAGTTCTGCAGTGCTGTTTGTCCAGCACACACTGCATAGCACATGCTGCCACCTCCTTTGGTCATGTTCCAGTCACATGTGACAGTGCAGCTCAATCTGCCACGCTGCACTGTACTGTGCATCGCAGTGCATTCACAGTGGAGACTCATGTGTGGCAGTGATACGTACATCCACAGTATGTGCCTGCACAATTTCCCACAGGTCAACATCACACTGTTGTGCACTGGACACTTGTCCATGCACCATGTGTGCCATTCATTATCTGTGCTTTGAACCTTCATCATTGTACAGGTATAGTATTCGCCAGTCTGCATGCAGTCCTTCTGCATGTGCAGTGGAGAATGCCATTCCCTGTTCTACATTTCGGCATTCACCTTGCAGCAGGGGTGGAACACTCATACCACCTGGGTCATGGTTGTGTTGCAGATGTTACTGACACATCAGCCTGGTTCATCATACCGCACATTATCATTACCTATGTTCCCACACATAGATACTTGGCTTCACCTAGTGTCTGTCTCAGCACCCACACCACTGCAGCCATGACATGTTTCTACCACCATCCCCATGTCATTGTATCTGCTCTTTCACCTCTGTTCATTTCCCCCCATCTATCACATCTGCTCCCTTGTTACTGCACATCCCATAGTCAGACAACTGTCTCGGTGTTGGGCATTGTTGTTTCCCTTGCAGTACATGTGTGTACATCTCCCTGTCCAGCTGCAGTGTGTGTGTGTGTGTGTGTGTGTGTGTGTATGTGTGTGTGTGGCCCTGTACTATTCCAGTATGTATACTGTGTCCCACAGGCATCACATTGCTGCGGTCTGTCTTCAGTGCAGACCACAGAGCAGTACGCAGTGCCCCGTATCTTGCAATGACTTGTGTTGGTATGGGCACATGTCCAATGTGCACCTTGTGTCCATGGTGTGTATGTGGTGGTGGTGGTATGTGCTCAGTTCAACATACCATTGGGGTGCATGGTGACTAACATGGTGACAGTACCTGCCCATGCACAGTGGCATGTCACTGATAGCTTGCCTCTCTGTCTTCTCCCTGTCATCCATATCCTGTGTGTGTGTGTTCATGCCAGCATCTACAGCATCTACATAGGTTACTGTCCACAGCCATTACACATTTCCTGTTCCTTGCCACCATTACTTGCCTGCTGTGTGCCCCCTCCATTTTGTATCCCTCCTGGTGTACCCCACCTCATCGGTATCCAGCACCCAGGGACAGCATGTTGTGGCCTGTTGCCTGGTCTACATTACTGTACTGCACAGCTATAGCGTGGCTCCTGGTGGCACTGCAGGGCCAATGCTGCATGGTCATCCCCCTAATGCAGCAAGGTTTGCACCTCACAAAGTTCGTGCTTTGGCACATTTGCACACACACCCTACTGCCTTCCCAGTAGCAGCTCAATACTTGTTTGCTACCACTGTTCTCCTGGGGCAGGCCTACTGGTCATATTGCCTGTCCTGCCATGTGGGACAGTATTGTGGGTCCCATGATACCCACCTACATTGTTCCTTGTGCCACTCCACACCTTCTGAATTTTGTACCCTCTCATCCTGTCCAGTCATGTGCCCCTCACACCTCATGGCCGGTGTGCATTGCGTGCCGAGTGTGTTTCAGATTTTTGTCTCCCTGTGTCTATGATGTACATCCATGCCTCACCCTGCTGCACCCAGGACAGGGGTTGGCCATGTATGTCACTGTTTCCTCCACATCACCATGCTGACCTTTGTGTGTGTTCATGGCACATGTTCACTCCACAGCTGCACTTTCACCCTTGTGTGTTCATGTCTGACAATGTGTGGTGCTGTGTTTCTGACAGTACTGGTCATATGTTCTGTGTTCTCGGTTCTGTGGTCATGTACCTGCAGACACCATCGCAACAGTGTTCTCATGTTGCCCACACCCACTGCTTCCTGTCACCTGCATGTGCACATGCCCCCTCCCAGTTCCGTGTGTTACATGTTGCTTACAGATCATTGACACCCACCAGTCACCATACTACATGTCCCTCCAACTATGTGTTGTGCTGCTGTTGCTTTCCTGTGTCATTCCCTTTTTATTGCCTCTGTGTTCCTGTCCTTCCCTGGTCCATGGTCATGCCCACAATGCTGCTGTCTGCCATCATTGTTGTACATGGATTGCAGCATCATTGGGTCTGACCTTCATGTCTGTCTATCCATTACTGTTACCCCTCATCATCCATTCCCACTTAGTCGGTCACATAGGCATGTGTCATGCTCATGTCAGCATTCTGTAGCCATACATCCATGTACATTCCATGTTGTCATCCCCTTGCATGTGTACAGTGTGTGTGTGGTATGCACAGCATCCCTCACACACAGCATGCCACACAGCATGGCACATCCCACCCACATGCATGTGGAATCAACATAGTACACTGTGCTTGTCATGTTTATGTAGTAGATTATGTGTACATACCTCTCGCCTGTAGCTGCATGCTTAGGGTGTCCATCTGGCTGACTCCACTGATATTTACCTCCTGCAGGTGTGGTACTACCCTCTCTTCAGCATGGGTGAGTGTGGGTACATCCCGGGCTCCTCCACCTGCGGGGACTGAGTCATGTTAACTACATTGACACATGCTTGTCCAATGCACGTTCACTGTATCCATCCAGCACCCTTACATATGTGGACACCCAATACCACAGTGTGGCAGGATCCATCTCCAAGTACATTCATGATATGGTGTGTTTTCTGGTCATACAGTGTCCAGACTGCCTCACCATTTGTGGGTGCATATTGGTTAAGACAGTTCTTTGCTGGGGCAGCATGCATCATACCTTTATCTGTGTAGTACACATCACTCAGGTTGCTTTGTACAGGTGTCACAGGGCTGTGTTACTGTGGTATCTGGGACAGTGCCATGTTTCTGTTCTGTCTTGGCTGTACCTTTGTTGGCAGACATCACTGTTGTATGTGTCACACTTAGGTGTCACTGATCTCAGTACAACAGATGTCTTTTACAGTGTTGATTGTTTGGCTACTCTCATGCACCTATGGCTGCCAGATCACCCAGTCTGTGGCCTTGTCCAGCTCTCCCTACCTCTACCTGACCATGTGCTGCATACCTGCTGCTGGCTGCTGTTTGCCTGTCTTGTGCAGTGTGCATGTCTGTGAGCCAGGATCACACACTCCTCCTGCTGTTCTGCATCCGATACTGTGTTCTGCACTACATTCTATGACTGGGTTATGTTGCATTTGTCAGATGTCTGTTTCCAGTTATGGACACATTGTTCTGGACAGGTCTTACTTGCCTGTCCTGTGCAGGATCATGTTGGCACCTGTTCTGGGTTGTGCTGCGTTACTCACGTGTGCATGTTTGTGCACCTGTGTTTGTGGCTGTTGCCACTGGGATCAGGCTACATGTTGTGGACAGTCTATTTCATGCAACCTGTGCATATGGTGCATTTTGATTGTGCTGCTGCATATTTTCCTGCCAAACATACCTGTGGTGAAGGTATAGTGTATGTGTCAGCCATTGCCAGGCACACATTCGTGATCCAGTGCTGGGTGTGGCATTGTGTGTTGTTCACCTCTGCTGTTAGCTCACAGTGATGCTCTACCATGGTGGTTGTGCTATTCCAGATCTCCCAGTACTGTTCTGCATCTTGTACCTTCCAGTGGCTTGTGGGGGGGGGCATTCTTACTCGGCATGCTACGTGCAGTACCATTCATGTTGTATGCTGGCATGTGTGGCTGACTGTGAACAAGGGAGGGCTGCATGGCCTGTATTGTCCATTTCAGCTTCCAGGGGTGTAGCCAGTGTTTCTGCACACTTTGTGGCCTCACTGCTCCCCCCCCCTTGTCGGGGTAACCTCCCCCCCACGACTGTGGGTGGATTATTTCCAACCATACACCAGGACCATGTTAGTTACCTCATTGGTACAATACATGCAACCTCTGTATCCCATGACAGTGGTTGTTGCCATGTATGGGTGAGTATGACTGTCATGCATTGTTCCCTGTTACACCCACATAGCGTACCAGAGCCTGTCAGGTTGTATTGTCCTTGTGATGCAAGGGGTGTTTTCATGACCAGTCCTTCTACACTGCATTCCTATGACTGACAGTACAGCCGGGTACAGTATCTTGTTTGTTAGGTTTCATGGGACACAGTAGCAGTTCATATCCTGTGTGCTACCCCCTTATATCATTTTGCACACCCTGGTGTGTGTGGTGTATGCCTGCCTATACCCATGTCTGCTGCCTGTAACCTGCTGTTGTGTATGTGACACTTGCTCTGTTGGGTCACCTCTGTACCCATGTCAATCGGCCTGGCACCTGTCCTACTTACACAGGGGTGGCCTGCCATGGCCAGCTGTGTCCTGCTGTACACCATGTTGTATGCTTCTTGGCCTGCATTTCTTTCCATGTCCATACATCCTACCCGTCATCTGCATGTTGCATGCCACTACTTCACCTTCCCTACATTGATATACTGACATTCTGCTGTACTGCCAGCAGGCAGACTGGGCCTCATGGTGTGTTGTGTCTGTGTGGTAGGCAGCCCCTTTTGGGTGCTCATTCCCCCCCAGAATAGGTCAACCTCATCATGGGTCTACCCTTGTCACTATCTCCCCCTCATCACCCTCCACCATGCCCTCCTCTACCTGACTCCCGAGCAGTGCTTTGCATGGCTGCACCACCCTGTCAGGGATGTACTGTGTCCTGCACTCCACTCTGTCTTGGCCCACCTCCAGTGTCCACTCATGCCCCCTGGTTGTGCCCCCTACTGTGGTCTGTCAATCTCTTTGTCTCCACTGCTGTGGTTCCCTGTTGTGTCATTTGTTGCCCCATCATGTCCACCCGGTCTCTCCTCTCCTTCAGCGTCATCAGCCCACACTCTTGCAGCCTATCCTGTTAAGCAGGGCAGTGACCTGGGGGGTGCAAGAGCTGTGGTTGCAGTAGGTCCCACACTGTTCGGGGGGGTCCAATGCCTCAGTGGTCAGCATTAGGACAACATTTTCTCACAGACAGGATTGCACGTTTCTCTTTGGAGATTGCTTATCCATTTGAATCTGGGTCTTTCAGCAGTTGTGTCAGCTACAGTTTCACATGGTTGGGGGGAGGGGGTACTGAACAAAGGTGCGACAGAGCCATTTCACACAACATCTGCTAATCCTGGTGCTCATTTCTCCAAGGAGGTGCAGGAACATAATACATTGGGTCATGGTGTCGGCAAGGGGGCAGAGGGGGCATGGACATACTATTTATGCTCGGCAGGACTGATACAAAACAACATACACTATAATACTGTCATAGGGCTATTGGTTATTTTATGTTTATTGGCCGGGGTGGGCCCCACAGAATATTTTGCAGGGAGGCCATTACAGTTGTTGGCACAGCCCTGTTCTTGGGTCCTCCATTCCATGCCCTGCATTGTCCTGGTTTCCCTTGTGATGTAGACAGCCAGCTCTGAGTGCTCAAGTGCTGTATTAATTTTTGTTATTACATATCAAGTATGTGAAGGGAAGGTCAGTTCAAGGAAAAGGCTGTCTTACTGGAACTGACACATCAAGACCCCCCCAGGGATAAGTTCAAAGGACAGGAGGTATTTTAAACTACAGAGATATGGGGTGCAATTACCCCGTCAATTTGTTTTCATCCCAGGAAATAAGATTAGCCATTCATAATGCCCTCAGGGAGATCCTTTGACTTGCATGGTTACCAGGAAGGACTTGTGGGGAGGGGCATCGGAGAGAGGCCAGAATGGACATTGAAGAGGTTTGATGTCTGGGCCAGGGAGGACCCAGACAGATTTGGAAGGTCCAAAATACATTCCCGGGGAACCCTTGAATTACATCAGAAAGACCTGAGGTGTAGATTCCAAGGTCCAGACGGGATTAAAGAGGCCAATAGACTTTTTTTTGAATACAGTGACTTAGAGCAAAGAAAACTTTTGAGATGTATGTGTAGCAGAGCAAAAGCCAGTTCTGACCAGTTAACCTGTGGAGAGGAAAGTCAGTGCGGTCATCTCATATGTTTTTTTAAATATTTTATTGGGAGATCCTGTATTGTAAAATATAGAGTTTGATACGCCAAAGTGGAGTTAGTGACCTAATGAGAAGGCCGACTCAGAAGTGTCTTTAAGTGCTGAAAGAACCTGACAGAGACACACAAGAAAATATTTCTGACTGACACAAGATAATATTATCTGACTGAGGGAGAATCATCACAGCACTGGAAAAGAGTAAGATTAGACCAGTCTAAATGTACAGTATGTATTGTAGGAACTGTACTTTTCCTGTTTGTTTTAAGGCTGTATGTGTTGGGATATACAGTGTATATATTTTGTTCTATAATTATTGTTCTGTTTTGATATTTTTAAAGTAAAGATATTTTTTTACAAATGAAACTGCTGGAGTGCCTTGACAATTCTTTTTATTTTAAGTGGAGCCTTTAAAGGTTATACTGTAAGTACACTGTGTATGGGCTTATTGTATACCAGACTGTGAAATGGATAGAGTTCTCTAAAAGTCTTGCATTGAGTTCTAAGGGTTCATTTGAAAGACCTGGTTGGGTGCCCGTAGGCAAAGATATCTGGCCCCCTGAAGACAGAATTATCTGAGCCTGATAATTGGGTACGCTAACAAGAGGTTATCAGTTTGAATCCTTCCAGAGCTTGAGACTAAGGTGACTTGAACCCACAAAACAGACAAGAGGGTTACCTTGTCTATTCACTGTATACAAACCATATGCTTAGAGGTTGGCACTTTGGGAGTAGAGGGGTTGACCGGCTGAGTGGGTTTGTGACATCCCTCACCTAGACCCTCTCAAGCAGTGCTACTTGCCTCTTGTGGTGTGGTTTCCTGCACTGCACACAGTACTGGGGATGATGCCTGCCCAAGACATTCTACAGTGGGTGGTTCATCTCCCTCCTCCTGGACATACTCCCCCTAGCCATGTGGCCCAGACTGTTGTGTGCTCTTGGCACTATTCCTCTACACATTTCCATGTTGCCCATTGTGCCATGTACCACCCCCCCAGTTACATTACACTTGTTGTGGCTTGCAGTGTGCTCCCCCCCAGGTGCAACCATGGGCTGGGTCTCTGACCCCACATGCTGCACCCTGCACATCCCTGGATTTACACCTCAGTTCCATACTCCTTGTCCAACCCTCCAGGTTCTCCACATCCCTCTGGATGGGCTTACTACATCCCCATCTGCCAGGGCCCACATTTTGGGCTCACCTTCATATGGGTTCATCCATCCCCTGAGCCCCTCCCCCTAACTACGCATTGGTCAGACACAATTGTCTGGGACTGTGCTGCTCTGGTACTGCACTTTATATCTGCTTTTCTGGGTGACACCTGTCTGTTGCATTGGTCCAGCTTGTCTGCTATCCTGGTACACATCTTGTTTCAGTGGGTACTGCCTCACATTTCACTTCATACACAATGGTCACCCTCCTCAACAGTGATTACCTTGTGGCTAACACTACATGACCATTGCTGTACAATTGGTGTGCAATAATTTGACTTACCAGTCTGTTGGCTTGACCGTCTTATTTGTGACATCTTGTCCTTGGCCCTTCATCGGATGTCGTCGTGCTTCATTTTCAGGGCCTTTACATCCCTGTTTGCTGTGCCCACTGCATTCACCTTCTGGCAGATTGTGTCCTATATGTCTGCCTTGGCTGCTTTTGTTGTTGACCTGCTGTGGAGCACATCGTAGTTGGCATCGACCTCATGCACCAGCACCTCCTCCTCTTGTGGTGTCTAGTTGGCTGCCCGCATGCCTCTGCTCCCTGTGCCACTAGCTGTTTGGTGTTCCTGGCTGCTGCTTGGCCCTGGCTGCTGGCCCTGCTATTGTGGTGCCACTGGCTGTGGCAGTGTGCTTTGTTGCTGCTGTGTCTGAGGGTGCTGTTGTGGCAGCTGGGGCAGGTTCTGGTTTTGTTGCCCCTGCTGGGTGTACAGTGCTGCCTGTTGTGCATGGGCTTGCAGCTGTATTGGCACCTGTGGCATGTATGGCAGTTGGTACTGTGCCTGTTGCATTGTGAACACATTTGGCTGTTGTTGGTGTTCATACCTGTAGTGCTGCTGCTGCTGCTGCCATCTCTGGGCTATGGGCTACCCTAGGTTCCCCATTCCTGGGTACTGTTGTTCTGCTGGTACTCCATGCTGTTGCATGAACTGGTAGGCCTGCTGCTGCTGTTCAGCTCCCTGCTGTGTGGCATGCTGCTGGCTTCTCTCTGGCTGCTGGTTAGGATTCATCCTTAATGATCTGTTGCTTCTCCTCCTTTGATCCTCAGGGTGTGAACTTTGTACCTCCCTGAGGCTCTTTTTATGTGCTCCCGCAGCTGCGGACCCACACATGTGCATTTTCCACACATGTGGAATGCCGCAAATGGACTTATTTGTGGAATTCCGTACATGCACCCACTGCCTTTGTGAATATCCCGCAGCTGCGGCTCCGCAGTGCTGCAGGCTTTTTTCCCACAGCTGTGGGATTTTTGGCTTTCTTTCTGAATCCTGCCCCTAATATGGGAAAAATTTACATCAGTGAGATGCATCATGATACAAAAAGACTGAGATTCATTTAGAGAATGTACATTTGCTATGTGTTCTGACATTAAGGACTGATGATGAATTAGCTAACAGTTTCCTGGAAAATAATGTGCATCTAGAAATTAGAAACAAACAATGTATGACATGGAATTTTGAACATAAACAAATTCAATTTACTTAATAGTGAACTGATGATTAACTTAAAGCTGGACTTGTTGGAAGAAAAAACATCTCAAGCATCTCACAATAAGTCTAATGTTCAAAGTAAATAAGCCACATTTATATAAGGAAATTAATGTCAATAAGAAATCCACTAGCTGATTTAACGATAAATATAAATTGTCAAAGAGGGAATTGAACAAAAATGTAAGATACAAAAAGAAAAAACTAAGGCCCAGATATTCAAAAGGGTTGCACATGACACAACAGTGTTGCACCATGCACAACCCACTGATGCGCCCCGGCACGCTATTCAAAAGGGAAAAGTGCACTGCACAAATCTCGATGCGCTGGAGCGCATCAGTAATGTATGCAGGCGCAGGTGGGGGGGCATGCCCATGCATAACTTGCACAGCCCGATATTCAGCCCAGGATGTGCAGAGTCATGCATGCACAACCCCTACCTGCACTGGCACAAAGTTACTCCAGGAAAAAATGGAACAAGTGATGGCCACCCACAGGTGAGCTGCCGTAGTGCAGGGTGCAAAACAGCAGCTGCACCTGTGGGTGGCCACCTGAGTTCCTGCCACACCTGGCAGCACCCCCCATGCCCCATGAGGGGCATCTGTAATCACACACCCCAAGTCCAATATCTCTGGTGGTCTAGTGTGCCCCACCCCACCCACCCACTGAGGCTCCACCGCCTCTCCCCGTCAGCCAGCGGTGAGCACCCCACCCACCTGCCGCCCATACACCCGCCAACTGACAGCTCAGTAGGGCTGCACGCCCATGGTTCACAGCATGAGCCAAGGTGCAGCTATCACCATCTACTCTGTCCAGATATGTGAATGAATTCATTCACATATCTGGACTAGTATATGTATGGGCTGCCATTAGCTCATGCTGTGAACCAATGGGCATGCAGCCCTAGAGCTGTCAGTCAGTGGGTGGTGGGCGCAGGCTGGTGGTGCTGCCTCACCGCTGATGGGGGAGCGGGCGTGGGACCCAGTGGGTGGGTGGGGGGCAATAGACCACCAGGGATATTGGACTGGGGATATGATTATAGATGCCCACGACAGCCCAGTGTGGTCCACTAGACCACCAGGGATATTGGACTTGGGGGGCGATTATAGATGCCCGCAATCGGGCTCAGTGCGGTCCACTAGACCACCAGGGATATTGAACTTGGTGGGGCGATTATAGATGCCTGTGATCAGGCTCAGTGCAGTCCACTGGACCACCAGGGATATTGGACTTGGGGGGGACTGTACTGTTGTCCATGATCGGGCACATAGAGGTCCACTGGAACACCAGGGATATTGGACGTTTTTTCTTTTATCTTACAGAAATTCCCGTGATCGGGCTGCAGGGGGCGTCGGTCCCCGACGGCTGCTGCCTGGCAGGTGCCAGGCTCAAGTCGTCAGGGATTGGTGCACCTGCATGCTAATGGCATGCAAATGGGGCCGTAATGAGATGCAAATGGCCCCCTGTGCGCCTTGCATAACTTATGGCCCCATTTGCATGTCCCCGTTTGAATATCGCAGGTGCTGTGCATGGTACAATGGCACTTGTGCCACCGCATCTCCATGCTCCACTCTGGCCACTTGTGTTAGTGCAGTGCCACTGCACCATGCACAGTGGGGGTGGCCAGAGTGCGATATTCAAAGCTGCTGTGCCATAGCGCAGCTCCGTTGAACATCACCCAGGCAACACCTCTGCGCAACAAAGTTGAGCTGCGTGCAGGCTTGCGCCACAGCCTGGTGCAGTTTGAATATCCAAGCCTAAGTGCAAATCCACTATTATGGCTTTAAACCATGATAGAAAGATATACAAAACAATTCGGGCTTATGAAAAGGAGGCATAGCAAAGGCAAAGTATGGAAAGTATTGTTGGAAGCAATACAAACAATGTCAAACTATTCTAGAGGTTGGTATCCAAAGGGGCCATAAATTATAATTCAAATATTAGTGCCCAGACTGATGTAGGAACATGGTTTCAGCACTTTAAATCCATATGTTTTGATAAACTGGTGTCTGATAGGAAGAGCTGCTACTGTATGATTTCAGGCTGAGGAAATTTCTTTTGCCTCATAGCAATTTAAATAAACGAAGGCCCTCAGTTACGATAGGCTGCCAAGTGATTTATTTAAACTGAATGAGGCTTGGTGGCTTCCTATACTCCAGAAACTATATCATTTATTTGCAATTGATAAGTATATTTGAAATATAACATGGATGAGTAAAATTATTCTGCAGATACATAGGAAACATCCTATTACTGGCATTAAGATGTACCATCCAATTAGTTTAACAGGCAAGATCTAGAAATGTTTTGTAAAGTAATATCAAATAAATTGGAAAACTGGGTCAAAGAGAGTAACTTGTTGAATGAAAACCAAACTGGATGTAGGAAGAAATATTATGTGATAGATAACTGATTCTGCCTATCTTATCTCAACAAAGATTGTTCCTGTTACAGTATTTGTATAGGGTTACAGCCAGTTCTGCAAGTTATCTCCTAAGATTCTCTGGAGACACTTGGAGAAAAAAAACTCTAGACCTGCCTGTGCTGTAGGAAATCTCACCAAAATCTTCTTAGAGATCTGTAGAGATTTGAGAAAATAACTTGCCAAATCAAATGTGACTACTGTAGATTTCAGCTCTGTCTTCGATAAAATACATAACCACTGTTATGAAATTAAAAAAAAAAAAAGATATTAATGAAAGATTGCTGCAAATTATCATTGCACTGCATACTAATACCTTGTCAGAAGTGAAATATAGTTTAGAAGGGTTCTTGATGGGAAATGACCCTACAAATGTTGGGGTAACACAAGACTGTATTTAGCCCCTCTTCTTTTTAATTTATATGTCAGCAATTCTTGAAAATATTGCATTCCTCCGGTTCATTTCCCAGTTGTATCAAACACTAAAATCATTCAACTTGCTTATGATATTGTTTTACTTTTTACCAGTCAGTTGGGTTCACAAACAACACTAATAGATTAATTAACATGTATTTGCAATATAAGATGAAAATCAATACAGCCAAAACTAAGGTGCTGCTAATAGGTCCAAAACCCAAGAAGAATAGATGCCATATTAATGA